>OU026156.1:16997500-18247500 GCA_907269105.1 Volucella inanis | reverse complement strand
AGAAAATCGCAACATTTTTATGGAAAGTGGTGATATTTTTTTTTTTTTCTAAAGCACAAACTCTGAGGTTAGTTATAAAATACATTATCTGCTAAATGGCCGGCTCGGCTATGCCTTCTCATGGTTATTCTTTTGATGAAATTTTTCATCACGTGATCACCAAGTGACAAATAAACGACGTCCATGTCCATAGTATCGCCTTCAGGCAAAAAAATCAGTCAACATCGTTCGGTAACGCAATCCATTCACTGAAACGGTCTCACTAGCATCACAAAATATTTTAAGCTGACCTTGCCAGGCGAACACAAGTTGGAGTCTTCACATCATTAACCTGTTCAAATTCACCATAGACGTGGAATAAGGCGCTTGATGATGACTGAAAGCAATACGATCTTTAAGAAATGTTTTCGCGATATTTTCACCGTTTTGTAATGCATTTTGACCACTTTAACAATCGAGAATTTATAACCTCGTAGTTTTTACTTTTCGAAAGTCATCGCAATAATAGTTGAATGGTGACAGTTCAACTATGGAGCGAAATTTGAAATCACACCTCTTGTCGGATGACCCTCTGGCATATCTTGCTTAACCCCATTCAATTCGACTGAGTCTCTTCGGATGAGTTATTCGTTTCGCGATATATCTTTAGGATTCTTGCTGGTGATTTTGCTTTTGACTAAAATTGAAGAGAATGTTTTTCGTATAAATTTAAAATTTTTAAGCCATTAGCATCTAGACTCGCACTAATGTGTACTCAGTACTCAACTACAGGGGTTTTATTTTAGATGCGTCCCTATTTGTTTTGTTAAACAGAAACACGTGTCACTTATTTAACAATCGTGAGTTGTGATATTCAAGTGTCCTCCACGGAACCGCTTCCAAGAGTAAATCAGCTGGACATTCCGTAAACTTGATTTAGTCTCAAAGAAAAAAGTCTTAATTAGATGGCGCTAGAAACCGGTCTTTTGCTAGTTGCGTACACGAAGTTGGATGAGAATTCCCATTGCACTTGCGGGCGATACCTAAGATGAGGTTGTCGTGTCCTGCCTTGTTGTCCCTCTGGGTTGGAGTCGAAAACTTTCCGGGGCGTTGCTGCCTATGTCTGCACATGTGACTCAGTCATTTGAGACGAGTCGGCGTCGCTTTACAGCCCCTTCATTTCACTGTTGAAACGCCTCTTCCATTCTCTATCGGTGCAGATGGAATGGAAAATTACTCGATGAACTTTTTGTGCGTGGCGACCGAGTGCATTTTTAACCCCCGACGCAAAAAGAGATACGTGTGTATCTGTGTATCTGTGTATCTGTCTGTGGCATCGTAGCTCCCAAACGGCTGAACGGATTTCGAGGATTTTTTTTTTGTTTTAAAGGTGAGTTGCCCGAGATTGTTCTTAGCTTTAATTCAAGCAAAGCCGTTCAGTCGTTTATTTAAAAGTTTGCGGTGGGGGTTAATAAATTTTTAATTTAATTTTACTCATTATCCGTTTTTGTCAGTGTCCAAGCTTCTGCGTCATTCGCTTGTTCTATCTGCAACTTGAGGAGCTATGCCATCTGCAGTTGTACTCATATGAGACCCAACTGTCAATGGAAGTCTTAACTGAAGAGGCAGGCAGACCCAACCTAAGTTTGGAAAACACTCCTCTAAACCTTGTCTGGCAAGTTCATCGGCAATTTCATTTCCCGTAATCCCATTGTGACCTGGGACCAATGAAAAGGGTCAAGAAATTTTGACAGGATGACACCCAAATACTTAGCTTCTTTGGAGAATCGGATGGTGGTGCCTTTAAGTACTAGATGATTAAGATACGGAAGCTTCCTCCTTCTCGTAAAGAGAACAACCTCAGTTTTGAAAGCCTATTACTAGTGCACCAGTCGTCGGTAACGTCTTTGGCTGCCTACACTTTAGAGCAGACAGTCACTAGTATTCTGGATTCTAAATGAAGATGCTGCAGTTGTGCGTTCTACCAAGAAACTGGCGATCTGCAGGATTGTTTACTAGCTCGACATGCCAATTCGAAACACTTGATGAGGGTACTGTTGATGTCCTGAACAGCTTTCTCTAGCTTTAGTTTTGTCCTGAGCTTAAGGGAATCACTATTGTACTTGTCTAGTTCCTCCTTAAATCGTGCCCAGTTCGTTTTATACGGATTTCTCCGCTTCACATAAGGTCGAGACCTCGCATCCGATTCATAATTCGATGTGTCTATGTTGTGAAGTGGAGATCTCCGGTAGCACTTTCCAGCCAGCAATCTCCTAAGCAAACCTGTTGAAGTCGATTACTAGGGCCGACATAGTTGATAGCCAGGTCAGACGAAAATATGAAATCCATTACATTTGCTACTGCCCCAAAAAGTGTTCTGAGCATTGGCATCGCAGTATATGATAAGTCCCATCTTCTTGGAATCACAATTTTCAAAGAGTTCTGCTACCGCCACCGGTAGTGGCAGCAGTACCAAATAAAACCGAAAATAAGCAGACACATTAAAGAATATGTGCCATTCTCCATTCGTTTTGTAGCTTACTATATACCTGCAACAACTCAATCTTGGTTACAAAATTGCACAAGTTTAGATAGTGTGAGTAAGTTCGGCAAGCAAGACAAGCAAGATAAGCTCTCGGCCTTTCTAAACGCTCGTCATAAAATGGTGTGAATTCCCTTAAACGTTCGAAACCACAGATCCGTTTATTCCACACCCATGGTTCCTGCAGAGATTTGGCAGGTAACCCGAAGTTCAGCAGATTTGTTAGACTTCAGCTTAGAAAGTGCTGTCCTGACTTCATCTTGATCGAGTGAACCGATATGTTATTTGTCTTCATCCAGGTTGAATGGTTCACTCTATATGAGAGTGGGATGTTGTTTGTCATCAGCGTTTAGCAGTCTTCAGAAATTATCTTTCCAGATCCACTATACCGACTGTGGTTCTACTGCAACTTGCTATTTGGACTTTACCGCATTATGGTGCTCGTTATATTTTTGATACCAACTTCATTTTCCTTCTTCTTCTGAGGCATAAGAGCTCAATCAAGCTCTAAGGGTATTTCTTTTTTCTTCTGAGAAGCCTATGTTATTCCCTTCTTATCCACTCATAAAGTTCGGCAGCCTCTATCGTTTTTTACTGAAGGTCCGCTCTGTTGTTTTTCTAGATTTGCTTGTCTATTCCTCATTGAACCATGGGTTTCTTTGTTAGGGCGGGTGAAAACTGTTCATCATAGGGTTCGCGAGCCTTAATCGTTTCTTACTGCAGGTCCGTTGTTTTTCTAGGTTTACCTGTCTCCATTTCGGGCGATTGAAAAGCCTGATTGCTCTTTGTCAGTTATGACCTTGGTCTTTTAGGTTGGATGCTAGCGGCATCGAACTCCTCGAGAGGCTAATGAAAACTCGGTCGGAAAAGCGCCTAGCGGTCACTTGCGATTGTTCAACGTTGAACTTTGGAGTTTAGCTGACTTTGGGCTATTACGGAAATCCGCATCCCTATCAACATGATAATAATTTAAGTGGATGTTAGCTGCTGGAAACGTTCGGACACTAGAAACACTAAAGGATTGCCGTGCGTCGATCAATTTGGTAGACGGTTTGTAGATCAGGAGTCAGCCAGATCACTTTGTGGATACCCAGGTGTGCTGGCTATAGTAAAATAACTTGATGCAGCCAATCCATAACTTTGTCTTCGTTTGGGAGGTAATGTCGTGGAGACTGTACTTTCCGACCGGATCAACACGGACGCACTCCTTGCCTAAATTGGCACTGAACTCGTCAAAGACGATTTTCACCTTATATTTAGGGCATTGCCCCTAGGAGCTCGTAGAAGTGGTCTTCGGTAAGGTCGTCTTTCTTGTCTGCTGGCGCGTAAGCGTTTGTGTGACTAATGTTGGCGAATTTAATCTCGAAGCTCAAAACTTGTTCCCTAGGTCTTCCTTTTACACCGAATCTGCATCCGAATAACTGCTGTGACTGCTGTCCGGGTCGCTCCAGTAGTCTATGATATTCTCTATAGTAGAAACACATATTTTCATATTTTTTTTTGTCCGGCTCATCCCATCGGACTTCGTGGAGTCGAGGATCTGCTCTACACGTATTTGTTATTAAGGATTCAAACATCCCACGTGAAAATTCGAAGACTGTTGTCATTAAATCGTTTGTAGTCGTCAGTAGTGAGTCCGACATTATCGGAGGCTATCTGCTGGTTCATTACAATTTTTTTCATTTCTTCCGTATGTGTCCTATAACGGGGTATGTCAGTATTATGCTACTTGTCGAGCACTTCCCAATTTAGCTTGCATGAGTAAATCTCCACTAAGAGCTGGAGCAAACTATATACTGCCATTGTTGCGCTGCTGGCCCAATTCAAGTTAAAGGACAGACAGTCGTAGCCATTACAATCTGCAAACATTCAAAACCACCGTATATCGGTACCTCTTTCTTTTTTTCTTTACTGATTTTCCTTCGCTTGTGCTGTGTGCAAACCATTCAACAGTACATAAACTCCCTTAAACACAATGAATAGCACTTAATCGTATTAATTGTAACAAAAAAAATTTCAGTAAATATTTTCAGCGATTCTACATAAATTGATTCTGATTATCTTTGAAACTACTGGGCATAGAGATTGACGGATTTTATATCTTTACTAGTACACAACATGCCAGGTCCTTGAAATGTTCGCACAAGGAGGCCAAAGGCATCAGTAAATCACTGGAACTAAAGTCGAATTGCTATCGTCGTCGTTGAAACAAAACTAAACAAATTGTGTAGGCTTGAATAAAGTTTATCTTTATACAGGTCTTCCAATCCAATCCTGGGGTACTTATTCGTTATCTTTAACTTTTATAGCCTCACGGCGTCAAATCTGATAAGGTTCTCATATGTACCTATCTATCTCTAGGATACCCTTATCAATGTTATACACGCTCTTCCCTACCATACCACAGGAACTCCTCCAATCCTTTATCAGAGTGTCCCACAAAGAAAAACATTTTTCTTTTTTTGAAAATATCTTAACGATTGTTGTGTGAATTTATTGAGATATAAAGTATCGCATAAATTTAAGCTTAACAACATAAATTTGCCTTTATGGTGTGTGCGCTGTCACACTTAAATCATTATTGCCAGACATTGAAAATACGGTCTTGTGTCACATGCAAAGAAAGAAAATATATAAAAAAAAAATCAAGCTTCGTGTTGATTTTGTACGTACTCCTTTGTCAAGATATGGTAATAAATCTTTTCGAATTAAAAGAAATAAGAAACTTAACAACTCCGAGACAGCCATAACAACGGCGATAAAATAAGAGAAAATAAGGAAAAGCAAAACGAATCGTCCTTCTTGCATGAGTATTGACACATCTCAACAAATTTTCAAGTGTCATGATTTTTTGATGATTAATGCGATAAATGACGGGGAATTAATTGAACCAGGGAATTAGAGGACTAAACTTCAAAACTGCTGCCATGGGGGATGCCTTGAAATTGCAAAAGTGTCGTAGTTTGGAATTTTACGGGACATGTGCTTTAGAGAGACACAGTACCACTTTCAATGCTTCAAGAACATGTGAATGTCTCAATTGCGTAACTTCTCAAATATCACACATACACAAGCAGCTTATCTGAATGCATGCAATGCTGAATCTCAAAGAAAGACGCTAAAGACCAGTTTTATATTAACACCCACTCTCTACCCGCCTATTGAAAACAACCCACATCTTGTTTTGTATACACAAGATCTCTGATAGCAGCTTAACTGCACGCATACGAGCATATCCACACATTTTATTGCACATAAAGTGCTCATCTTATGAAGCATTTCATTCGTATGCTGCCAGATAAGAAATACGAATACTAATCCTAAGCCATCTGACGTAGGCCAAACGACTAATCCTTTGGGAAAAATCGGACATTATTACTTCTAGACGTCTTTAATTTTAGGGATATACAATAATTTATTGGGCAATCGGATTTGCACATCTAAATCCTAATCAGGAACCATAAACTGAGTCCCTTTTGGAAGTGTTTTGTAATTATTTTTGAAGGAATGCGTGATGAGTAGTCAAATAATGGTAGAATTTGTAGTCTTTATTTGCTTTGGGGAATCTTACTTATTGAAATGGAAATGATTCTGTCAAGGTCATTTTCAACGTACTCAACCCAACCGATTGGAGGAAGTTGAAATGTAAGTAAATGAAAAATCCCACTCAACGTCTTCGGTGGATGGTACTGTGACACATGGAAGAGTGAGAATTTTAACTCAAAAAACCGAGAAACACTCAAATTGTAATGTTGGTGCTGATTGGGACAACTTGTGTCGGGTTTTGCTGTTTCGGCGACAAAGTGTTGCCGAGGTGTGAGTTTTACTTGAAGAGAATATTTTATTTTTGAAAGTAATGAGTTTAGCTTCGTACATATGTGTATCTGATTCAGTTGAAGGTTCCTAGAAATCGAAAACAGGATCCGTTTTGGATGACTGTCAGCAGTCAAGCAGACAGCGCTGTGATGTGTAATTGGTGGGCTGTATTCAGGTGGATACGAGAAAGTGTGGACAGGATTAAAAAAAAAAAAAATTCCACAACCATAGACGAAATACGAACGAGTATATTTAGACACATTTACATGAAGACGGCCGGTGACATTAGTTGATACCCTCTAGGTATGGGAACATGCATTAAGGGCCATTAAGTTGGCCAAGGGGATGCCAATGAGCAATTCTAATTCCGTATTCATATCATTTTTTTTTTTCTCGTCAAGAAGATGTAGACAGTGCGATTGTAGACATCATACCATGTTTTGTCGTAATGGCAGTGCTCAACCATTAACATTATCAACATGAACTTACCTACTTAGGTGGCTCTACAGGTTGGGTTGACCTGTTTTTTTTTTACTATCGGCGGGCGCTTAAGAGGTTGAAGTGTGTTTGCACACACCACAGGTGAAGGAAAGTAAGGCAGGAAAGAAAGAGCGATACCGATGCATGTTGGTGTTATTGCAAGTTATAATGAGTAGGAAATAGACAGCTTGGCAGGGTATTCCATAATCGATATGTACGGCTAGGGAACGAATCACGATATTTGTAGGGACGGAAGGTTACTGGCAATTTCGATAGAGTATTGGTAGTCGAAATAGCGATAGAACAAAGTAAAACAGGAGACGTTACGTAGGTGTTCAAGTGTGTTAATTGACTGAGTGATAAATATTAGCATCACCAATGAGTTTTATCGATTGGTTTTGAATCTAACTAGAATGTGCAGAGATCTTGTAGGGTCACCTATATGTGGGCATTACACTCCCTTATATATTGAGTCCAGATAAGTGTGCCATTCGAGGATAATGGCTTGGTGTTTTAATTTCGCTTAATTGACAGCAGACAGCGCTGTGTTTTGGAATCATTAAATCCCACTCTATTGGTGGTTTCTTATTAGTAATGCTGTTTGTATTATATGCTGCTGTTTCCCCTCTATGCCGAAGATCAGGGACGAATTGAATGGGTACGAATATGAGAGTTCTGTTGTCATCAAAGGAACATATTAGATTAGAATAAGCAGGCAAGAGGTCATTGATGAAAATTTAAAAGATTGTCGGAGGCAGAACGGAGCCCTGGAGCACACCAGCATTTATTCTGAGAATATTATACTTGAAACCATTCGAAACAACCTGAATTGAACGTTTCTAATCCATTGAAGAAGGGATTCATCGATCATAAAAGCACGCATGTTCGACAAAAGAGTATGATGCCATACTCTGTCAAATGACTTAGAAATTTCAAGTCTAACTATATTGCTTTCGCCAGATTGATGTACGCTTCGGTTTCACTTTTTGGTGAGACTTGCCATCAAATCACTAATGGACTTGTTGCTACGAAAACCGTACTGCCAGTAAGTAGAAGTTTTCATGTTTTGAAATATTTCATGGGGTGACGGTTTATCAGCATTTGCATGACATTGGAAAGAAGGGATGTATAAGTGCAATGAGTATGTAGCAGGAGAGAGAAAAAGATTCTCCGTTTTTAGGAACGGGCTGTAGAAATGTTGTTTTCAATCTGCTCGGAAAGAGTCCTAAAGTGTAGGTTTGATGAAAAAGCTTACGCAGTGGTTTTACCAGCGTGGAGGAACACCTCTTCAGAAGAAGGGGACTAGCGGATTTGTGAAAGTTAAGATCTTGAAGTACTCTTGCTAGTACACGAGTGCGAAAGTGGATTCGTCAAATTGAAGATTCAGCGCACTCAAGTGTAAGCGGACACAAAACACAATCTGGAAGTGTTTAACTGGCCGCAATGTGTGCAGCAAGCAGATGGGCCTGTCTAAAGAGCGGACAGCTGAAACTTCAATAAAAATAAGCGTTGGGATTTAGGATAAGTCAGAATTTCTAATGTTTTTGACGGACGACCTAAAATTAATACTGCCTTTGGGACATTATAGTATCTTTTGCCCTACTTTTTAGTCGTATTGTAATTTTACACACTGTAGAACCACATTAAAGTCGTACCTGGATCGTCTAAACTTTTTTCGGTTTGCCTTTGTAGGTTTGGTCTTATAAGACCGAACAAACAATTTTCTTACCCTGACAGCACCTTTACAGCTCGAGTTGTACCATGCCTTTTCTTTTGGTTTGATACTCCTCATCCGTTGAGGGATAAAAGATAAAAAATAAAAGATCTGATTCCGAACAGAATACTGTTTGTGATCATATCAGCAGCGGGACCTACCTCGTTATCGAGGAAATATAGGGTGATTCATCGTGAGGTTTGATTTATAATGTAAAAGGAAATACATAAATTTGAAAGTGAACATACAATTTTTATTATCTGGCCAAAAGAACAATTCATAGCATTTACTTTTTGAAAATGATATCAAGTAAATGTTGGCCACCACTACGTCTGAGTCGGTCTATTCCGAAATTCCAATTTTGTTCGACTTGTTCGAGCGACTGTTATCTCGCGGATAACACGAGTAATGTTGGCTTTCAAAGCATCGATCGTAGCTGGCTTATTCCTGAAGACTTGAGACTTTACATATCCTCAGAGAAGATAGTCCAAAGTTGTGATATCGCACGATCTAGGCGGCCAATTTACCGTAGCAAAATGTGAAATTAAGTGCTCCCCAAAATGATTTCTCAATAAGTCTCACGGGCTGTATGGCTTGTAGCGTTGTCTTGCTGAAACCAGAGCTTACCGAGACCATGTGCAGGAATTTCAGGAAGCACATTGTCCGCTAACGAGGCGCGATGACGGTTACCATTGACGCTAACATTCTGATTTGTCTCATTTTTGAAGCAATATGGACCAATGATTACACCAGTCCATAAACCACACTATACCGTTGTTTTTAATGGATGTAATGGTAGCTCTTGGTATTCCTCGGGTTGTTCATCAGCCCGAATACGGCAATTTTGTTTATTGATGTATCCATTGAGCCAGAAATGGGCTTCATCACTGAAGCGTACACTCTCAGCTACAGCTGCTATAGTCTCTTCATTACGTGCTGGATGTGGTCTAACCGGTCGAGTATCATCCACTAATGTAAACTCGGCCTCAAATTTGAGAATTGTATTGGCATTTTGTATTGGTTTCAGTAGGTCGATTATTCGCACCGTAAGTTCCTCGACTCGCACGAAAAACATTTCTCACAGAACGCTGATTTTCATAATACAGCTAAACAATTTGGACACGCTGTTTAGGTGTGAGTCTTTCCATGATGACTTGTCAAAGCAGTTTCATAGGAGTGATCTGTCAAAAAAAGCCTATTGAAAATCAAACCCCACGATGAATCACCCTATATAACGATCAGCTAAAATTTATAAAGAAACTGTTAAGTTCACTCCAGTTGGCTTAACCGCGAACGGTTCTTTTAGGAATGTCCATGTACGAGAATTAAGTCGATATGACGCAATGGTTTAACAAGCCTAGAGCAGAAAGCACGTCAACAGTGTACTTGTCAGGGTGAGAGGTTAAAAATAAGTCCTGAGTGTTGCGGTGTGACTATCAACGTCAGGTACTCACATTTGCTTATTTACAAGTTGGGTTAAGTTGTTTTCCGCAGCGAAGATCTCAACATACCGGTATTCGGGTGTTGTCTGTTCAGAATTTAGAAGTCATCCAGAACAGTAGTAATAATCCAGCTACCAGGATCTCTTCCCATCTGTCTCCATCCCGTACTCTAGGTATGGGGTCTATAACTTAATTCGTGCAGCTTGCTAAGAGATGGCGTAACTTGTGTTATTATGTTGGAACATGCGTTGCAAAGCTACTGTCATTGTACGTCATTTCAGTATATGTCATTCATTTTGGTTGAAGCTTATGGTGAACATGCGCCAGCTGAGCGAACGTGCCAAAAGTGGTTTGCACGAATCTTTGGGTGTCCCTCAAGCAGCCATTTCAAAACGTTTAAAAGCAGCTGGATATATTCAAAAGCAAGGAAATTGGGTTCCACATGAACTCAAGCCGAGAGACGTCGAAAGACGGTTTTGCATGTCCGAAATGCTGCTAGAACGCCACAAAAGGAAGTCATTTTTGCAGCGAATTGTTACTGATGATGAAAAATGGATCCATTACAACAACCCCGAGCGCAAAAAATAATATGTGAAACCCGGCCAACCAGCCAAATCAACGGCAAAGCCGAATATCCATGGCGCGAAGGTAATGCTCTGTATTTGGTGGGATCGGATTGGTGTGCTGTATTATGAGCTGCTAAAACCGGGCGAAACCATCAATAGACAACGCTATCGAACACAATTAATCCGTTTGAAGAGAGCAGTAGCCGAAAAACGAACGAAATATGCGACCAGAAACGAGGCAAAAATTTTCCATCATGACAATGCTCGGCCTCACGTTGCTATTTCGGTTAAGAACTATTTGGAAAACAGTGGATGGGAAGTCTTACCCCACCCGCCTTCTGACTACCATTTGTTCCGGTCGATGCAGAACGCCCTCACTGAAATACGGTTCACACCAGAGCAGAATATCAAAAATTGGCTTGATTCATTCTTGGCTGCCAAGCCGGCGCAGTTCTTTTGGGATGGGATTCACAAATTGCCAGAAAGATGAGAAAAAGTCATCGCTTCAGATGGGCAATACTTTGAATAATACTATTGTACATGTTTTTCTTAAATAAACGTTCAAAATTTTGGAAAAAAAAAAAACCGCACGAATTAAAATATATACCCAATAATTTGTGGTGTGGTTAGTTAGATGCGGTAGTCCTCTGCGTCCTTTGTTGCGCCGTAACAATCAAAGACTTTTTGGACGGAGTTTGGACAGTTTCCTTTTACAAAATAGACGAAGTCCTAAATTACCTCAAAGTTGACTGTCAATGGTGTTGTTCGGGCTAAGTCGTCATTTTGTCCTCATTTTTAATCAGATCCTCTTTGGCCACTTCTGCCTCAGCACTCGCGAAAGCTTCATGTGCCATATGCGGCTTATCCAAAATCCACCGTAGTATCAATATTTTAATGGTTTTGAACAACCAGATTGTTCATGAATGATTTTAGAAGCTTACGGTAGAAAAAACATTATGCTGAGATTCCATTCTTCGAGCATGCTTTCTTCTAACCATATCTTGCAAATGAGCAGGTGCGTGCTACTAACTTAGTCATCTCCAGCAACTTTCAGCATCAACTTAGAAACTGTGAAAACCTGTTTCAGTGCTGGCGCAGCGTTGTGACTAAATATGTAACCCGATGCAATCACACAGATATTTCTTGAACTTGAGGAGCTGTAAAAATGAATGTGAGTAGTTCAGTATGTTCTTCTATGCGGCTTCTAGAATATGTTGGTCAACTTGGCGACCATGCTGAGGTTTATTACATTCTACACCACGAAGCCTTAGCAAAGTTTCAAGTAGTGTTCAGTCTGTACAAGTACTGTTAGTTAGCACTATGATTCAGGACTATTTGTGGCTTTTTCTTTGCTCTCATGATCGTATTGACGTATATTAATTGACTACGATCATACCATATACATATGTGATGATCTGTAGCCCATTCAAAGCCATCTGAATCAATATGCATACGAAAATTGTGGTAAGAATATAATGGGCGAGGCCTTGGCATCAGACAATCGTTAAATTAATTTTAATTCCACCCAATATGCTATGTTACTGGCTACCAATGTGAACAAAATTCTGTCGGCTTGAGATTTTAAACTTCGAAAATGGAATAAGACTTGAAACAGCCTCTGCTTCTAATCTTGTCATCAACTATGTGACTTCTTTGGTACTTGGACTGCAGTAAAATCCATCGATCGACGAACTGTTCCTCTGCGGTAACCTTGTTCAACCTGCTAAACTTTCTACGAAGACATGTGTTCTTAGTGAAGTTTTCATAGCTGTTCGATCCGACAGAATTTCTCGCATTTGCACAGTCTTCATTTAATTGCTTTGGTCGGCGGGCATTATCTGAGAAGACTTCACTATCGTCAGAATTATGAGAAACTTGAATTACATTTTACAATGCAGTGCAAGCATTCAAACATTTTCGTGTGTCCAGGCGGTTAAGTTTGCCAATTGCTGATTGATTCTGTGACGCCAGAACACGAGCTTGTTTATACGTCTGGAAGACGCTTGCTCATACATTTCGTTATTTGCTTACTGCACAATTCTTCGTCTTGAGTCTGGTAACTGTTATCAGAAGAAATGTATTAGCCTATGCCTACAGAAAACATCCATTTTAAGGCACGTGCACATAGAAAAACATCTCAGGTTTTGTTTTATAGTCATTCATACAAATGAATGGATAAAAACGCTAAAAAAACTGGTTAAGTCATGAACAAAACTGATTCTATCGTTAGGTACGTGATGTACAATAGCGCGACTCATCCTTCATTTCTCAATAACAATCGGTGTTATCAATCCTAAATGCACGTACGATATCTAAACGATTAGTTTAGAGAATAACAGCAACTAATTACGTATCATGAGTAGTAGACAATTAAATCTAATTGTTGACAATTTATATGCAATATGGTTGACAGAGAATTTTAAAGTACTTAAGCACGTTTACAAAAGTAATAAAAAAAACAGAAACCAGTCATATTCAATACTTAGAATATTTTTTCCCATAGAACAAAAGGAGTCACTGTAAGCTGTGGTCGGCAAATGTATCCGATATTCCTCATTTCGGTTGCCTTGAAAAAATGTTAGAAATCGTTCATGTAGAACTACAAAAATTTAATTTCTTTTAAATTATTCATCTCTTTTTAAAAATACAATTAAACCGAAATGGAACCTATATTTCATATGCAAAACCGACTCTTGATAGCCTAATTTTCATTTTTGAAGTTAGAGAAGCTCTTGTTAGAACCTAAGGATTCAAAGCTCCTGAATCAAACTGAATAGGTGCTGAATTCTTTAAGATCAGTACAAATGAATGCTTCTCTAGCGTTAGTATTTAATAAAATATTTGAATCGTAGAACCGGAAAACTAAAAAAAAAAAAAAAAAATAAAAAATAAATATATACAAGGTGGCGCAAAATTAATCACCCAATTTTGTTTTCGACTTACTTTTTTACTAATAAAAAAAAAAATGAAATTTGGACCTTTACAATTGTTTCTGTTAAGTGGAAAAGATGATATTCGCCAAGTGGCTGCAGTCAGTGTTGATACACATTTGGGCCCGTTTTATCGCATTTTCTACGACTTTATGCAAGATTTCCGATGATAACTGTTCGCATTCCTGTTGAATATTCTCCTTAAGGGCTGCGATTGTCTGAAGGCTTGTTAGCATAAACCCGCGACTTCAAATAGCCCCAAAGAAAGAAGTCTGGGATGGTTAAATCGGGCGAAAATGCTTCCTTCACAATATCCATTCTGGCTCGTGCTATGTGTGCGGTTGCAACGTCTTGTTAAAACCACATGCTCACCAAGTCCCGTTCATCCAATTCCGGCAGTAAGAAGTCGTTTATCATGGCCCTGTAGCGTTCGCTAGTAACAGTGGCCGTATTGTCGATGGCGTCTTCAAAAAAATACGGCCCAATCACTCCTTCCGCGTGAACGAAGCACCACAAAGTGTCTTTGAGTGGATGTAATGGCTCTTCGTGCATCACACGCGGATTTTCAATGCCCAAGAAACGAAGAATTTGCTTATTGACGTAACCGCTTAAGTGGAAATGCGCCTCGTAGCTCATGATGATTTTCGACACAAAATCGTCCTCTTCGTTGTTGAGATTGAGGTTGGCTTTACAGTAATTCAGACGCGAATGACGGTCAGGAGGCATTAACTAATGCACTGTTTGCACTTTGTACGGGAACATGTGTAAGTCTTTTATTAAAATTTGCTGTAGTGTCCGTCTGGTGATGCCCAATTGCGTGTCCCGTCGTCTGGTTGATGTTTCTACGTTCCCAGTGACATTGGCAACCATGGCCACGATAGTCTCAGCCTAACGATCAGTCCGGTGGCGGCCACGTACTGCATGGTCTCCTGTGGTTCCACTCTGTTCGAGTCGGCTCGACACGATTAGGAAATTGACGTCGAAATTCACGCAGCACTAATACCACTGACCGATTATTGGTCGGTGCACGCTCGTGCAGACTAAATAGAGGAAATAAAGCTGTTCAAAGAATTTCAAGTTGGGTTTCGAACCGGTTACTCTACTACGGAGTAGTACAGGAACTGGTACATCTATCTAATTGATTTCAAAGCTGCTTTTGATACTGTTGATTGACCTCTTTTATAAACTTTATCAATATGCACTGTCGTATAGATATGTAAAAACTGTAGAAAATGTTTATAACAGTACCAAAGTAGCAGTGCAGAGTAGTGATAAGCCATCACTACAACGGTAGGAGTCCGACAAGGATATAATGCCAGCTCTTAACCTGGAGCAATTTCATTCTCCGGCATTTTCATCAAGGTTGTTCTATTGGATCGTTCACCTGAGTCGGTTCAACTTATGAAAAGTCGAGTATCTGTGTATTATGAACTATGGAATCCAACTACTGGCTAAAGGTGTAATTTGGACAACCTGGAAGAACTGCTTTCACAATCGCTTTATTGCCTCAAGTACCAGATACAGAGTTTTCGAAGCTGTGTCAAAATCCATATTCTTGTAGGGAGTATAAGCCTGGGACCATGTCTGTTATGATAATGTAGAGAAGTCGCTGAGACTATCTACAACTGCACTGATCTAAATGCTGATAAACGAAACAGGGTTGGCGCATTGACTTAGAAGGCTGTTATTTTCTAAATCAATAGCCGTGGCTCTGGTATAAAAGTTGGTTAAATTTCACAGTTAGATTTGGTTATGAACTTTAACTAATTTGTTGTGCTCGCACGAGTTGAAAGGTACGCGTCATGAGTTTCTCTCATATCTAGGCAAATGTTTGAGACAAAAATTAATCGATAAAGCGGAGACGTCAACGCATAGAGATATTTAAAAATCGCTGCAACTTGATTTGGACTCTCTGAACTACTTCATAAATGTCATAAGTATAAGATCGATTTTTACTTAATTTTCTACCATATCGGGATGATCTTCCGGTTATTTGTTTCTGTAATCTATTGGAAAGCTAGGATACCATCCAATTTCTTAGAATTTGCCCTATATTCCGATGCATTAGGAAGCATTTCTTTCTTTTTAAACCCATCTCATCCACTGACGAGGTGAAGAACCTATTAGATAAATTAAATTGGAACGCCCTAGTAAATTTGGGCAGAATAATGGCCCAGTTTAGAAGCTCTATCGATTGTTAATCAGCCTTAATTGCTGCCTATGTGAGTGCAAATATAAAAAGCATTAAATTAGGAAAAATATTGCGATTCTTTGTTATTTTAATGAAATGACATGCTTTCAGGATTGTTAACCTTAAACTCAAGAATGTCATTGTATATTTAGCGATTTTTAATGGAAGCCTCTTTCACTATGTCAACATCAGAGTCATCTAATTGATTCCAGGTTGCTTGCACTCCTTGAAATCGAATGCAGGCATACTATACTGATTATGAGAGTACTGCAAGACCAACTCTCCAGCTTTGTATGTGGACTGTGAGTTCTTCGAGAAGGAAAAAACCCAGAACAGCATGAAGGGATTCATCATACTGTTAAAAAAAAAAAAACAACTGATATCGGCAAAGATTAGTTTGTTTTGCACATCTGTAGAGGCTCACGAAAGCGGACTCTATTTATAGCCAAATGAAGCTGTAACAGACATATAGTATAAAGGGTGGTTCATCGTGAGGTTTGTTTTACAATGTAAAATAAAACACATAAATTTGAAAGTAAACTGAAAATTTTTATTATTGCTTAAAAGAACAATTCGTGGCATTTACTTTTTGAAAATGGTATCATGTAAATGTTGGCCACGACTACGTCTGAGGTGGCCCATTCGGAAGGTCCAATCGGAAGGTCCAATTTTGGGCGACTCGTTCGAGCATAGCGACTGGTATCTCACGGATAACACGAGTAATGTTGGCTTTCAAAGCGTCAATCGCAGCTGACTTACTCCTGAAGACCTGAGACTCTACATATCACCAGAGAAAATACTCCAAAGATGTGATATCGCACAATCTAGACGTCCAATTTACCATAGCAAAACATGAAATTAAGTGCTGACCAAAATTATTTCTCAACAAGTCGATTGTTTTACTCGCTGTATGGCTCGTAGCGCCGTTTTTATGAAATCAGAGCTCACTGAGACCATGTGCTTGAATTTTAGGAAGCACATAGTCGGTTAACATGGCGCGATAACGGTTGCCATTGATGGTAACATTCTGATTTTTGAAGAAATGTGGACCAATGATTCCACCAGACCATAAACCACATCATACCGTTGTTTTTAATGGATGTAATGGTAGCTCTTGGTACTCTTCGGGTTGTTTATCAGCCCAAATACGGCAATTTTGTTTATTAACGTATCCATTGAGCCAAGAATGGGCTGAACAAAATTTCACGATAAAACACCGGATTTTCATTGAGTTTTTCCAGAGCCCATTCACTGAAAATATGACGCAAATTCAAGTCGCCTGGCTTCAATTCTTGCACAAGTTGAATTTTTTACGCTTTTAGGCCGAGATCCTCACGTAAAAGACGCCAAGTTATCGAATATGCCGAGCCAAGATGCTAAGAACGACGACGAATCGATTCGTCTCGGTCTTCGCATACACTACAGCTGCTATAGTCTCTTCACTACGTTCTGGATGTGGTCTAACTGGTCAAGTATCATCCACTAATGTAAACTGGGACTCAAATTTGCGAATGGTATTAGCAATAGTGGTTTCAGTAGGGCGATTATGCGCACCGTAAGTTCCTCGAATCGCACGAAAAACATTTCTCACAGAACGCTGAATTTCGTAATAAAGATGAACGATTTAGACGTTGTTGTTATAGTGTGAGTCTTGCCAAACAACACTAAATAAAAATGACAAAGCAGTTTGATAGGAGTCACGCTTGATCTGTCAAAAAAGCCTATTAAAAAGCAAACCTTACGATGAATCACCCCTTATTATAGCACATTCACATTATGCCATTGCTTTTGCCCTTCCTTGTAATAAGTCTATTCAAGATTCTGGAATGGATATATGCGTACTAGATGGGATTGGCAACGATTATTTACATAAATCATATCATGCATACACAAGAGGCAGTTTAAATGGTAGTTTTATTGACGCAAACGTTCCATTACCCTTTCAACATCAATATAGGGTTAAATAATATAAGTGCGTACGAGATTCTATGCAGCTTGCTCAGATCTCAGTTGAATATTGGTCCTGCTAATTAAATGAAAATGATTAAATAGCTTAGAATCAATACAACCCTTTCAAACGTCAGCTGAACAAAGCAGAAGAATTTCATAGAACGCCGCCGCCCTGGTATCGGGCAATGTTTTTCTACTCTGAACAACTATTGGTGAAAAACTATTTATTTCAAAGGATTAGGGGTCAATCGTTCGAAGAGTTTGAGTTTACTTAAAAAGAGATCCATACTCATTCTTAAGTTGTCAGAGACCTGGGGAACTGAGGGCTGTTTAATGAATACCAGGATTAGAAGAGACAACGCAACTTTTTTAGGCTTTGACAATTTTCCCAGCAGTGCTACAATTTTTTTTTAACACATCCGTATTGTACGACTTTTGTTGGCCTGCAAAAAAATCCTTCGCGGCGGAGATGACTTCTTCGTTCGACCCGTACTTCGTTCCGGCGAGCTGTTTTTTAAGGTTTGGGAACAAAAAAAGTCGCAAAGAGCCAAATTTGCAGAATACGGAGGATGGGGGAGCAATTCGTAGTGCTATTCGACCAATTTGGCTGCGGCGATTGCGGAAGTGTGAGCCGATGCGTTATCTTGGTGGAAGAGCAATTTTTTCTTCGCCAAATGTGGTCGTTTTTTCTTCAAATCCGCGTTGAATCGGCCCAATAAATCGACGTTGTATGCTCCTGTGATTGTGTTTTCCTTCTCCAAATAGTCAACGTGAATCACATCTCATCTTTGGAGTAGGTTTACCGGGTAAAACCCATTGTTTCGACTGTTCTTTGTTCTGGTATGTACCAACGAATCCATGTCTCATCGACGCTGAAACTCCTCCGGATGTCGATTAAACAGAACCAAGCATGTCTTTGAAGTGGTCTTACGATTGCGCTTGCTCTGCGGTGTGAGCAAACGCGACACCCATTGCGTGAACAGCTTTCTCATGCTCAAAATCTTGTGCAGATTATTAAATTTAATCTATACCACAGTGGTTTCATCAAAATAGCCGAAGACGAGCATTCATGCCGCCAGATTGAGTTATAAGCACTATCCTCTCATTGATCCATAACTCAAAGATAATTTTATCCGAGCAAAACATACCCACACAGCACAGCGTTGGTATTAAAAACCGCGAAGTTGTGAAAGTAAAACCACACAGTTAGTAAACAGGCTCAGGCTTATACGCGTTTCCGCACCTGAACATTCCAAAAATCCCTCAACTCTGTCTACTTCCTTGTTGTAAACAAAAGACGAATGTGCATATCCAGGATGCCAAGATGTAAAATGAGCAAATTTGACGTCAAATGATAACAATCGCACTGCTAGAGTCTGCATTCGACGTGTTAGTTTTCACCCCGCAATCATAAGTAAAATCCCTGGTTTGATGAAGAGTGCCGGCAAACCACATTTAATGAATAGAGAGGCGTTTAAGGTGGTGCTGCAAAAAAAATATAAGACCTGCTCACGAGCTTTACGATGTCATTAGGAAGTGCTGCTGCAGAAATGATGTGCGGAAAATCTACCAGAAAGTGAAAAGAGAATGTCAAAGACACAAACCCTGAACAGAAGGCTGCAGAGATAAAGATGGAAATTTGAAAGTAAAGTCACAGTTGGTGGTGTTAATTGGATGACGACTCAAATTTAAATTTAATTTCAGCGATGACACCTGAGAGGTTTGTTTTTAATTTGGTTAGTTCACCATTGGCTAGATGTTCACCTTACCGCAGATGTCGAACTTCAAACCATAACTATCAGTGATTTCTTTAACAAAGCCGCAGAATTGATTTGATTTAAAGAAGATTCGTAAACCAGGGTACATAGTGTGGGTAATGTTACTCACACAATACTCAGAAAAACCTTCAATTTTAAGTTATTACCTATCCAAAATTTGGAGAAGAAGAAAGAACGCAGCAAAGAAAGATCTGGTCGTGATGTTGCACTTAAGTGAAAAGTTACCTCGGTAAAGTTAGTGTGTGAAACTAGCTGAAGTGAACCTGTTGGTCAAGGATGACTACAGATTGCTGATGTCAGTCATATCTTATCTTACTCTGACTTCAAACAAACATCACTTTAAAAGTAAAGAAGTAAAAAATTTCACATAAAATACATTTTTGCGCTGACATTTAAAGGTTTAGCTTTGATAGTTATCTCTTCTGGTTTTGATTCTCTCAGTGTCCCTTTAGATGCTTTCATTTTATCAAATATTAACTCAGTGATGTTATTTGTTTTTTTTTTTTTTTCGATATATGGTAAAGGATCACCTAATCCTGGTATTAAATCGACTTTGCAGGCCTTTTGGAGAGCCTTTGAAAATTACTTCTTTTCGTTGAAGAACATATTTTTTGTGTCATATTTAGTCATATTAAAAGCTTTTATAGGAATATTCGCTACTAGGACACATGAGTAAGATACCAATATTGAAAAAAGTGAAGCCTAACTTTTTCTACCTACCACATCACGCTGTACTTAAGTCAGATAGCGCGTCAACATAGCTACGTGTTGTATTCGGTAGTTCGTTCAAGCACACATGTTGGAATTTCCAAAATGATTTGTTAATGTTTTGTTACTGCCCCCCCCCCCCCCCCCCCCCCCCCCCCCCTCCAATGAAATCTTTTCTCGGTCTTTTTGATCTCGATCTCGTTAAGAATTTGTGAGAAACCGGCGAAAATCGGAATTAGATTCTATAGAACATTATGGCTAATGTAACTTATGGAACTCTCGTTGACTCCCAGATTGACAGGTTTCTCCTGGTTCTCATCGGTGGGATATTTTCATAAAAAATCGAACTTTTGATAGGGTAAATACCATTTTTGGGAACAGTTGGTTAAACATCAGGTCTGAACAGAATATTGCAGACTGCACTTACCATAGCACCATCGCGATGCATGTTGATGAACAAAAACAGAAATTAAACTCTTCGGGAGTGGACGTTGATGGAAAAACTGTTAGCATTACTCACAAGCTGTTATTCATTATAGTAGATGGGAACGTGTGTAACGCATTACCCAA
This sequence comes from Volucella inanis, assembly GCA_907269105.1. Taxonomy (NCBI): domain Eukaryota; kingdom Metazoa; phylum Arthropoda; class Insecta; order Diptera; family Syrphidae; genus Volucella; species Volucella inanis. The sequence continues at coordinate 18,226,834 of OU026156.1, read as the reverse complement.
TAATACTATACCTCCACTCAACGTTTCTTTATTTGTGGCGCAAGCTCTAAAGAATTTAATGATAAAGAGAAGATGTTGTCAAAACCTAATATACTTGATACTTTAGAGTTTGGTTTATCAATATTACATTGCTGGATTAGAGTGTTTGAACGTCTGTTACATGTTTGCAGAAAGCAAAGCTCGAATACAAAATAAATTCAAATATCGAATGGGGCTTAATAAACCAAAACCAGGGTTTGGCAACACAAATGATGGCAACACTGTTTGGAGATTTTTTAATATAATACAAACCTCGTCTCCGAAATTTTGGGTGTTGACAAAGTATTATTTGAAGAATTTCATACAATTTTAGTGGCAACTTCAAACGGGTATGAAATAAACATTGAAAACTTCAAAAAATTCACAATTAATACCGCCAAACACTTTGTAAGCATCTAACCGTGGTTTTTTATGACTCCCACTGTGTACAAACTCTTATTTCATGGATCAGATGTAATATCCATTGCTCTTCTTCCTATCGGACAGTTATCAGGAGGCGAGAAAAAAAGATTTTAAGAAATATCGCGAAAGCTACTCCAGAAAATGTTCCCGGAAGAGGACTTATCAAGATGTTTTTAATTTTATATGAGCTCAAATTTTGACACATGACAGATAATTTTATTATTTACAAGCCTTTTAAACAATTTGCGTCTCAGTTGTGTTGAAAAATTTTTATCCGCGATGGAATTCAAACGTGATAGTGTGATTGCTTTATATTTGGCTAAAAAACCACAAGTAGCTATCGTTAGATCCCTCCAGCACCTCAATGTCAATAAATCACTTGTGTCTCGAACCATAGCTCGTTACCGTGATACTGGCAGCTTTGCAAAACGCCATGGAGATGGTCATAAAAAACCAGCAACATTGGCAGAAACGGTTCGGAAAGTGAAGACTCGAATTGAGCGAAATCCGCGTCGAAGTGGAAGAAAAATGGCTCGCGAGCTCAACATATCTTTGGAACGGATGCAACACATACTGAAAAATGAACTTGGGCTCAAGTTCCAAAAAGCACACGATCTTACACCGCAACAGAAAAAAGTTAGAGTCGAAAGAGCGAAGGAGTTGCTACGCTTGCACGAAAGTGGTGAGTTGCCGAATTTGGTTTTTTCCGATGAGTCGGCATTTGTTATCGAGCAATATGTCAACAAACAAAATGATCGAGTTTACTTGCCAGAGAGGTCCTTCAAAAATTTACACCTTCGGATGGTCACCAGAAACCAGGCAGCACCGATGGTGATGGTTTGGTCCGCCATAACCGCCGATGGTCGCTCTCCGTTCGTATTTTTAGTCCGTGGCGTCCACATTATCGTATACAGTGAAACTGTTTTAGAGGCAGTATTGAAGCCTTGGGCAAACAATCATTTCGGTCGTAGACCGTGGACATTTCAACAAGACTCGGCACCGTCTCACAAAGCGCGCGTCAACCAAGATTGGTTAAAAAACACTGTTCCACACTTCATTTCTTCGACACAATGGATTGTAAATTCTCCGAATGTAAATCCGTTGGATTTCCCTGTCTGGGGTATTTTGAAGGCGAAGGTTGGCATTAAAAAATACCAAAGTTTAGCCAAAAAATCGCAGAGCCACTTGTTTGCAGCGTGCGATGCTTTCTTCGGCCGTCTCATGGCCATTATTCGCGCCAAAGGTGGACATATTGAAAATGCTGATACAATTTGAAAATTGATGTATTTTCCAACATTTTTTGCTTTCGCACAATATAATTTAATAAAAATAAAAAAAATTATAGCATTTTAAAAAGTTGCAGTTCGAGTCAGGCAGGGTGTATATTCTTTATAACGTCTTTATGTATGTATATAGGTTCGAAAAAAATGTTAAACAATTGTGAATAAAATTGTTTGATTTATGTGTTCTTAAATAAATACTTTAATTCTTATTTAAAACGTAAAAAATAAAAAAATTAAAATTGAAAATGAGTTTATTTACCACTAACAGGTGATATCTAACGATTTCAAAAAGTTTCACTTATCTAAATCCTGCACAGGAATTGTTTCCAGTTTTGAGGCCTTTTTGCCCCACTGTGCATCGGTCCGGGTCAAGCACTTATCTGGTGAAAAGGTTTCCAAAAATTGAGGACAACCACAAAACTACTGGAATATCGAAAACTACTTTCAGGACTAACAGTTGTGGTTAGGGGAAAATGTGGATCAACTATTCCATATTCTACTAAATCGTGTATCTTCATGGATGTAACTAGTGCGAATCATACCCTCGTCGTTCATTTTATTTGAAGGAATCATAAACTATCGCATGAAACTTGATATTAAGTTCGATCTCAGGAAACTTATGTTACAACGCCAAAAGAAATCCGATCGAATGAAATTTCATACAATCAATAGCATAATTATTTTGGTAAGAGTTCAAAAATCGCTAATATATGGTATTTCCGTTGTAAGTTGATAAATAGATAGTGCGCATTGGTGGAAATATCCAGCAAGCTAACATACCACCAGCGCTTGACCCAATCCTCGAAACATTTTTTATATTCGGTTTTCGGTCCATCAGTGCTTCCTTTGATTTTTCCATTACTTCCTCTCGGCTGCTGAAACGCGTTCCTCGCAGTTGTTTTTTTTTTAACTCGATAGAACAGAAAGAAGTCACAGGGAGCCAAATCAGGTGAATTCGGTGGCTGTCGGATGGTATTTGTCGCATTTTTTCGTCAAAAAATTACGAGTAATGATGGCACTGTGCTACGGTGCGTTACTATGGTGCAAAATCTGCCCAAAATTCTGGTCTCTTTCGGCAAACTGATTCACGCAAACGTCTCATAACGCCCAATTACGAGTAAAACTCTTTGTTTACTGTCTGGCCTTCTGAAAAAATTCATGATGCACTACACCGTTGTAGGATCGGGTTCAGCCTCACAAATCATCTCTTTTGCGACGTCAACACGGTCTCTTTTTTGCATAAAATTGAGGTCTTTTGGCACCAACTTTGCTGATACACGACGGAAACCCAAATCATTAACCAAAATGACTTGGACGGATTCATAGGCAATGTTTAAGTCCTCCACTATTTCACTGATAGTTAATTTGCGGTTATTGACCAACATTTCTTTTACAATACTTCATCAATGTTTTCGTCGGTTGTCGATGGTCTGCCACTGCGTTCATCATCTTCGATTGACTCACGACCACTTTTGAACCGCTCGTGCCACTGGTAAACGACCATTGTCTTAAGAGAATTGTTGCTGAAACACTTTTCTAACATTTGCAACATTGGCGCACTATTAAATCCGTTTAATACAAGTTCGTTGTTGCAAACTTAAATCCATTTCTAAAATTGTAAAAAATCGCCAACACACACAGAGATAGATGTACTCTTGGCTACGTAGCTTTTGCAAATGTCAAGCTTTGACGCTAAGATTTAGAGGGAATGTCAACACCAGCTGTATCAACCCAACAAAAAAAAAAAAAAAAAAAAAAAAAACAGAACTCAAATCGGAACAATGGAAGCGCCACACAGTGGTTATTCCCTTTTGATCAAGGTAATACTACCTTCATGTTGAGGTTAAACATCAACCGACTATACCAAAGGGACACTCCATTGTGACTCTTCGCTGTCGACTTTCAGCAACGCATTCTTCGTCCTGGCCTACCAGCATTATTCATTTTGATTCGGTAGAAATTGTATATCATTGACTGCAGGAGCCTACTGCAAATCGTGCTCATCCAGTGGATATGACTACGCTGGTCCCGTCTTTTGGAAACCGGGGTAAAGTCAGTAAAGTACTGTACATTACTCTTAGGCAAACGATGAAATTGTCGTCCTTTATGTCAAAATGACTAAAATCGTTTAAAACCAGCTGATTTTATTGCTGCTTTCAAGTGGTGCTCTTTCACTTTTCTCGTCGTTGCAAGAAATAAAATTTCTGCACACTTCTTCTTCTATTTCAAGTCCCAAGTCATTAAGGACGTCTCACATTGAAAGAAATGTCGATAATTAAAATTCAGTCATTGCTCAGTTATATGTGTTTGGACAACTACCATTTCTCCGAAGAGCTCCTCAAGTGTCTTATTTATCAAACCTTTCACGTTCTTAAATTTAACTGGGGCTGTCTGTTAATGTTAATGAAAAAAGTCACAGGTAATGTGGTGCATATATCATCTAACATCATTCGACAAACATATCTCCGCTCAAACTTACGAAAAACACTATTCACTGGTTACAACAAGAAAATGTATTTCTGCTGGCAAATCAACAAGCCGCAGACATTTAGTACATTTCATAGCTTCTTACGCATTGTAATTACTCTCTGCAGCAAATACCATATGTTTTAGCAAATGTATGTACGTGGCCCAGACTATCACCTGTGAAATTTTGCACAGTAGTCAGATAAATCTCCCCCCCACACCTTATCCAGTTGATGCTTCATTAATTTTCTTCACAGAACCATACCAAAGCAAGACTAATACGTACTCGTATATATGTATGATAGGTGCAAGACGTAATGTCCATCAAAGTGTTTAATTTCGTATTCATGACGCACGCAATTGTTGGATTCCGATTATCTCCTCTCTATCAGGAGAAAATTTATATTTCGCCTTGACGTTTGGGGAGTTGAAGGAATAGGAGACAACGAAGAAAACGTAGCACAAAATGTCAATTGATTGCAATTTTCTTTCGCTGACGTGATGAGAAATTTCTGGGAAGAAAGTTTCCCCACGCATGATTGGTGAAGGCCATTAAACATTGTCATAACCCCCATCTTCCAGCAGAATCCGGACTACGTTGCTAATTAAAAAAAAAAAAAAATAAAATAAAAATCTGCAGGCGACCATGTGTAAAATGAGAAAAAATTAACTCGCTCCAGAGTTTATTTCCCCAAGATTATGGAGATGGGGTTAATGTTCCGAGCAGTCTTTCACCCTTTTTGTAGAAAATCGGCTTACTGACTTATGAGAAAGGGTTTTAGTCTTGTAGGTAGTACCTACGGAACTGTAGTAGGTTATGAGTAAAATACCAACCGCCTGACTTGAATTACTAATATTATAAATTATAATCTTGCATTTGTTCTTCGTTTTCATTTTCAGTTTCGTTTTCAACCTTCCAGGGACGAACTCCATTGGAGCAGTGGGCGTTGAAAAGTCATACCTTTCGCAATCTATAAGACCCTAGAGGAAAAACAGCAACTGCACTTCAACAGAAATGAGGTCAGTGCAACGAAACGATTTATAGTTTCTCATTTATTCTTTAATTATCGCCAAACCGATAAGGAGAACAACAAATGCCAGAGGCATACCACAACCAAGCATTGGTTCTACTTAATTAGGTGTAGGGTTTCAATATTGCCTGCCCGGTTGCCTACTTGCATGTATGTGGAGCGAAGTCATGGGGTTGCCTTATCTAGCGAAATATGGACTGTTAGTAGTGAGTAAAATTGTTTCGACTTATTTATACATTGTAACAGTCTACAAGTTGTGTGCTATGATGTGGTGGCACCACCCATTGAATGATGGTGTTGGTTTGAAAGTTTTTGAATAAGGAAAGTCTTTTGTTGAAAACTGAAACTCTGGTTGAAACCTCACCTAGAAAATTATCAGGCAATCATGCTTATACTACTTTTTTGCTCATAGACCTTGTTTTTATTGGTTTACTCCTTGTTAGGATGTATACTCGTATGTTCGCCAGCACTTATCATGAAAAAAGACTTCTGCTGTTATGGTCACATGAAACACATTTGTTCGAAGAATTTCGCCAAAAATGCCTTACACCGATTGAAACTTTAGGCGAGGTAAACGTAGGCTATATTGAGCACGCTCAACTAGGCATTTTACGAGTATGGTAATACAGGCTCTTAACGTCCTTATACCTTATGTGGGAACTTGAAGGTCATTTTTTTCTGTATCATAATACAAGACTCAGAACTAGCCCAATTGTACTGCTTTAATGTTCCTTTTACTGAATGTTCTTAGTATTTCATAGAAAGATTAATAAGACCTTCAGTGATAAAGAGTTTATAGTTCCAGCACCCCAAAATCTGCAGCGTAGTAGAAGGATAGTCCGAAAAATCACATAGAAAGTGCTTTGTCCATTATCCCCAGCACAAAGCGTTATGCCCCAATATGGAGCTAATAATTCAAACAAGGTTTAGTATAATCCAGCTTTGCAAACTCGAACTAGATAAGAAGTGCTGAAATATAGTTTATTGCAGTCAGCATTGCTTTGATGTGTATGCAATTTTGTCGGCTTTGGACCCATCATTGTTGATTTGACTTCATTCCTTTCTTGGCTCTGAATCTGAACGAAACTATTTCAGCTGGCTTCTTGGTTTCGTATCAACAGGAGTTCTAGTGTCATTATTTCTCTCTATACAACGAGAGTCTAAAGACAGTCGGGGGTGCAAAGTCATCAAAGCTTCAGTGTGTGTTGTATAAATTGGATAGAGATTCATCGCTGTGCCTTGAGAAGAATCGAGACAGACCGCTCTTTAGAAACTAATCTAAGCAGACGTACAACGTTCTTACAAACGACAAACGACCCTCATTTATGAGGCTAATACTTTATACTGCCAGAAAGACTATAGAACTTTGGAGGTTTTCGATGCTACGAGTTTGGCCAAAAGAAGTTCGTTTTCCAGAATGACATCCGATTTCTTGGCTTCGATGGATAAACGAATGGTAATGCTTTTGATTCGTTTATCATATCAATCAGCTTACTCCTTCCCGTCCAGAAAACTATCTCAGTTTTGAGAAAATTTACTGAAAACGCATTTTTTGGGCTGCTTAGCGTCTGCAGAAAACGGTCACTAAACGTGATCCGGCAGAAAGCACATCTTACTAAAATTACCTGGAGATTGAACAGATTGGACCGGTTTTATGGGTCAATGTCCCAGGATCTTTCAAAAACAGTTGGCACGTCTACCAAATATGCAATGGCCTGTGATGACGGTTACTAAGATGCAGAGGTTATACCTTGATGTATTGTAGACCTTGGGCAATACCTGTCTGGTAAAGTTTTAGGTTGGACTAAATGACTAATTGCTTGTCTTGTCTTCTCCATCGCATTTAGCTTGAGTTTCTTCGAATATTTAGGTGGCACATCGTCCAAAAAATCTCGTTAGGTAGATGATAGTTCTTAACTTCTAAAGCTATTAAGATCGAGTTCAAGCATTTTATAGCTGCTTCCGTCGATTATCAAATTCATTAAAATATTTCAGGTAAGAGTTAGTCATTCCGAGCTGTTTGGTGCCTTCATACCCTATGCCACACCGGCATAACAGACCATCCCGCTCTGAATACTGAATAACCCTGGAGCTGGTTTCCCTTTTTCGCGGATTTTTTCTAAAATTTATGATCTAGTCTAGTCTAGTCGAATGTTAGGAAAAATACCCCAGTGAATGTTAGTCTAACCAATGAGCGCCTTGGGATTGTAATCCTTAGTTCTTCACGTTTGTTTATTTGGATGTGAATAGTTAAGGCCTGGTTCATTTGGTGTTGGAACTTGGCCTGTTTGACAAAACTAGTGCGAGAGGTAAGACGTACTCGGAAGACACACCATGGCTCCTTCTGGCGATTATATGTGTGTCGAACACCCTGGAGCTAGTGTAAGATACATTATATATACAAACAAGGTGTGTATTCAAAGAGCTTGTATGATACCAGATTATTCTGGATACGGGGTTTCGTTTTATAAATCTTAGAAAGTCCAGTTAGGCAGCTAGGTGTTTTGGATACATGTTGCACAAGCCTAACGAGTTTATTGAATATTTGTACTTCGTTGAACACTGGTTACCTATTTCACTGATAAGGCAAGTTATCTCTCAGATTTTGAAAATATTTCTTAAAACTCTAAACGATAAATTCTGCCGACTTTGATGAAAATCTAGTGAATTTTAACTTTGGACTTGTGCAACGTTTGTCTTCGTAAGACGATTAATCTAGTTTCGATCTTTAAAGCGTTGAAAGATAGAAAGTTTTGGGATCTTCACAAATTTTGTTTTATCCTCTACTTTCGTCATAGGAAGGCTCCGCCGATAAACCAACAAAGCCAAGTGTCCGTGGTTCTGAAAAGTCTGCACTGTTGTCGATTGTCTCTTACTGGTTTTAGCTTTGAAGTCCCTTACTGGGTTTCAAGACCAAGACAAATTTGATGATGTGAAGGCTTTCATTGCCTCATTTGGGGTTGATCCCTCAGCATATTCTTCCAAAAATGTTATTCAACTTAGAACGTCCTTTATGTCCTCTACTATGAGCACATCTAAATAGTTCCGAAAGGATCTGTAAAAAATTAGTGTGCAGCAAGAAAATGATTTCACTACAATATCTGCGTAATTTGTGGTTGGGAGAGTTTGATGGAATTATTATGGAAAATCCGGAACTAGAGCGGAAAGTAAGGATGTAAATGATCTCACGTTTTCAATCCTATTATAACGACGAATGGAACTGTGCCTTTGGAGACATTTCTGAATAGGTCTTCAGCTTATTTGGGTATAATTGTGGCAGCATTTTTTCGTTTAACTCTAGAATCCCCCTCAGTTTGAATCCTCACCACTTGTTAATCTAATCGAACAGTTCCATAAATACAAGCTGAATAAATCGCCAGCCGCATCTTATGTAGTAGTACAAATAAGTATGACGTTAACCGTACTTTAGATAATGTAATTCGTTTTGCCATAAACTATTTCCACAACGTTGCCCCACATTGCCAGAAACTGGACTGGAAACATATCTGTTCAAGCCATTGTCAATTCATCCGCCCTACTATCGCATACCAGGAATTGAATACCTTTTACACGACCCTGGGAAAAGTCAGGAAGGACAAGGACTTTAATCCTATGCAATTCTACCGCATTTACACCTCAGGTATACACATCAGTCCAGCTCACTCTGAAATGAGTGTCATTATTGAAATTAATGAGGCCAAGTACTGATGGTAATAGTATCAAAGCTTCACTTTGTAGTTTCCGAATCCCTATAAATTTTTCGGAAACACGTCGTCAGTCGATAGATCCTCTCTAATACTCCATTGCAATAACATTTAAGGCGACTTGCGCTTTGAACTTTACAAAGAAGGTAAATAAACACTTGGTCTAGACTTGATCGGACATTTCACAACACAATATTTCTCGTAAATGGAGGAAAGAAGTTGTATTCGTTTTGTTCATACGCCAGACAATCCCCGCAAACCCTTAGCTTTTTAGACATGTAACCTTATCCTCCGCAGATTTGATATTCACTATTTTGTGTTCTTTACGTTGAAAAGGGACAAGATTTTATATTCAAGGAATACTAGCTTTAAGTAGATTAAGACAGCGACAAACATTCCGACAGCCCTTAACTTGCCTAAAGCTGATTTTAGTTTCCCATACGAGTATTTCAAGAGGACTGAATAGTTGGCGTCCTGGTCTGCCAAGTGCTCGACAATAAAAAAAGCGTCATCATCTTCATCGTAAATCAAGTCGTCCCATAGTCTCATGACTATGTATTCGTTATTCTGTTTTCATCACATGAAATTCAAGCATTTTTTCATAATCTTGATGGAGAGGAATTCAATCTGAAGGATCTTTGGGATCCTTTTTTTTTTGTGTGACAGTATAGCGATTGAGATCATCTGAGTTGTCACCAACAGGTTTAACTGTGCCATATTGCAAGCACTTTCTGTCGCTTAACTGACTGAAAATATTGCTTAGATAAGTGTGAGAATTGCTGCAATATACGTTTTATCAAATGTCAGCATATTGTTCATGTCTGTTTTATGTTCGCACTCTGTCCTGGCTCCCAGCTACTCATCAATAAATCCTTCTCCTCTCATCTGTTGTGTTTTGAAGTACTTTCTATCTAATCACACATGGAAAGCAATTTCGAAATTTTATCGCTAGCAACTACACACTTGCGCGTATCTCTTCGAACTAAAACGCATCTGTAATTCGAGTGTTTGCAATTAAAACATCAAGAGTTAGCAATACACATTTACCCATATCTCTGTCTGTTAAAACCTCTTCCACATGGCATTGCTATGATGGGTCTAGAATGAGTCTATCCTCCTGACGATACTACCCTCCTGTATACTAGAACACTTTTGCTTATCTATTTTGCACTTACGAGTATAGTCATTGTCATTTTATTTTGTCATCCCATGTTCGAATGGCGATAAATTGTGTCCCGTCCCATGCACAACAATTGTCTAGCACGATGATTATTTTGTTGTACTGGCAGTTGCAGTTGTAGTCATTTGCTGTTCGGTCATAAACGTTTCCTCTATCATCATCCGCTCAACTCAAACCAGTGTTTTCTATGGATGGATCCCACCCTGACAATAAAACCACTCAAAGTAGAATTTATTTCGAGAGAAGAATTGAGTGGAATGAAAGAAAAATTGCTAAGCAATTGTTTTTTTTTTTTGTTTTTTTTTTTGTCTGTTGCTGTTGCATAGGAGTGGCATAGTGTGGCGCCTAATTTGTTACTCGGCACTCAGTTTGCATTACAAGCATGCTAAGCCATAGATATAAGAGGGGCCATTTACATACTTTTATGCTTTTACATATATCCAGAGGGGATGTGCAGCTCATAGATACGAATATATGTATGTATGTAGACCCATGTATTCATAATCATCTGTCCTTTAAATAGCTGCGCTTCATCCTGTCACTGTTGCTTTGTCGTTTTTTAATGGACAACTGGTGTAAAATTTTAAGTGCCAAGATGGAATCTTCTGTAAAGACTCTTGTAGTCATTTCCATGCGGCAACGACAGCGGCGACATATTATGCAGATGAGTTATGACAGGGACTTGAGTTTATAGCAGCTGAATGTTTGAATATCAGAACTCCAGAATTCCATGAATGGCACGAAGTGTCAATGAAATTTGTCATTAATTTCTGTGCAGTTCTCTCTTTTTTTTTTTTTTTTTTTTTTTGTAGGCCGATGGGACGGATGAGAGTTACGAGGGAATCTAGACATTTATTACGAGTACCCACAAAAGCTTGCTACCTGGCAAATGAGGCAGGACATTGATTTTAGGGTATAAGAAAAATTACGCACACGTCTTAAATGTGATATCAGAAATTTGTCACGTCTCTTACATAAGTATTTTGTGGGCTGTAAGAAAAAGTTACACGGAACATAGCAAGTTACAAGATGTGGGAGGTTTACAAAGTGTCGTAAAACATTAATGTTGTAAGTTAAAGACTTTAAGTTATATTCTGCAGAAATATCTCTATACTCTTGTAGGGAAGGTGTGTTATTAGTACGGAATAGCCATTTCGCTGTGGTCTAGTTTCGTGGTGTCGTAGCATTTTGTTTATTAAATGACATACTTGTACTATAGATCCTTGTTTGACATGGTTTTGCCCTAAAAAACGTAGCTACTTTCAGGATTCCTAGACATATCAGAGGACTTGAAATGCCTCCAGGGAAATTTAGTCCGGGCTGGTTATTTCAGTTTAGCAAATATAGTGGTAAGCAGCAGCTGGAAGATTATAGATGTATTGCATCTTTGCGACCATGCATAACTTGACCATTGTTTTGAAAGCTTCAAAATCGATGAACAAGTTCCTGTTCCTTACTCCAGATCCGAGTAAGGCCTAAACCAAAAAGCCTTTTCATATTGCTTGGCTCTTGTATTCCAAGTATATATACGAGAAACATATCTTATTATAGCGCGGAAAGCAAGATTTAATTTTCGAAAAGAAAGCGAATCAAGGGAACTGTATACTAAACAGCGTTTATTCATTTGCAGTGCCAGTAGAGCTGCCAGCATAAATATTTCTTACAACTAGGTTTATGTGGTCACAGACTGTAAGATGGTTGCTTAAAATGATTCCGAGTTTTTTTACAATACTATTTCAGAAACAATCTTCTCTCTAGATAAGTAAACATCGGGATATTCGTCAACAATCCCAGTGTTCTTGCCTATCGGTAATCTCAGGACCTTTTTTTGATTAAGTAGAAGACCATTCGAGTCTACCTAGAGGCTTATTGACATTAAGTTCTCTTTATTGACAGAATTGCCGATTTGTGACCGCTAAGTCGACAAGTACATTTGGACTTCATCTGCATATAATTGTATCGTAGTATGGTTACAAACTTGGGGGAGGTCATTAATGTAGTTTTATACAACGAAGAGTGGAGGTCCAATGACAGAACCTTGTGGAATGCTAGAAACATCTTCGTTTATGGAAACTTGTTGAGATATTTCGTTGAGGTAGTTCCGTATCAGTTCAACAGGTGTTTTGTTTAATCCGAACTTTTTGCTTTTGAAAAGTCCAAGAGACACCAAAAATATGGAAAATTGGACGAAAGTCAGAAAATTCTGAAGTGTTTAATTTCTTTGCAATTGGTGTAATTTTTGCAAGTTTTGAAGGAGTGGGAAAGCAGAATCTAGCTAATCAGCAATTTTAAATATTCGTAATCGTGTCAATCACAAATAGCAGTATTAGTCTGATTATTTTCAAAGATATTCCCTGGAGTCATCATATATTTCTTTTCCTTATTCCTAGTTTGCTAGTTTGCTCTTTGTAATCTTCTAATTAAACTGTTGTTATTGAGTAGCATGTTTGAAGCATGGTTGTGGTTGTTAGCATGGTTGCGAAGCCTACCCTTATGTCTTCTTGCGATCTTCCTGACCTCGTGTGACATAGATCAGTGGTGTACCATGGCACATTAACCACATTGCGTAGTACTTTGTTTTGGAAGCATTGAATGCTTAACAGGCTTGTCTTAATTATGCACCCCCAAAGCTGGAGACCATAAGTTTATATTGGCTTTAGAATTTTTCAGTAGAGGAGCAAATATAATGAGAGACTGGAATACCTCCCTATAAACCAATACAATACTTAGGTTCGAATGCAGAACTACTTCGTTATTAGGGCGCAACTAAGTTATCGCTGTTTTTGTTTTGATGAAAATGCAACTTTATTGTGGAAAAATGGTTACAAATGAATCATTCAAAGTATTGCCCATCGCTAGCTTCTCATCTTTCTGGCAGAGTTCGAATATAGTTACGCTAAAAGTGTTTATATTTTGAGGCTATCCACGAATCAAGCAATTTTTCAATGTCTTTATTTGAGCGGAACTGCTGATCAGCCACACTATGTACCATCGAACGGAACAAGTAATAATCAGACCAGGCAATATCTGGGAAATATGGTGGGTGGGGTAGGAATTCACATTTGAGGTAGGTTTTAACGGGTTGGCATAGTGAGACCGAGCGTTGTCATGCTGTAGAATCTCTTTTTCGTTCCTCTATTCGCACAGTGCTCGTCTCGATCGCATTAATTGAAGTCGATACCATTCTCCAGTGATGGTTACGTTAGGTTTCAAAGGTTCATAATAAATAACACCTAGCAAATACACAGCAGTGTAAATATTTGGCCGAGCCGACGACGTAGAATCATGACCGGGCAGTCTCCATGACTTTCTTCTCTTTGAATTGATGTAATGAATCCATTTTTCATCACTTGTCACAATGCGATGAAGAAAACCTTTCCTCTTTTGCCGCTTGAGCAGCTGTTCACAGGCGAAAAAATGAAGCTCAACTTCCCTTGGATTCAAATCATAAACCCAAGTTCCTTGTTTTTGAATCATTCCAACTCATCCAATCGTTTGGAAATGACTTGGCGGGTAATTTCTAATGTTGGAGCAAGCTCTTCTTGCGTTTGGCACGGATCCTCATCGAGCAATGCCTCCAATTCAGCGTCTTCGAAGGATTTTGGCCTTCCCTCACGCGGACGGTCATCATGGCACATTGCTTCCCTTAGAGCAACATCTTCGTAAATTTTTTGTAGCTCTCGATGCACTTTAGCCGCCGTTTTCTTCGAATGAAAGAAGAAAATCAACACTTTCCTTAAATGACATTTTCACACAACCAAAAGTATATGACGCCAATACATAATCACTAATGTGTCAAAACGGTTTGCTTACCATATGTCTAAGCTTGGTTCATGACGTTTTGCATATGTCATCTATTGACAAACAGCGAGAACTGCGCACCAAATATTTACGAGTAAGTACGCAGGTATATGTTGTCCGATTTAATTGGTAAAGTTGACATGAACTGGCACAGTTAAGGAAAAGCACAGGCCTTAACACACTACCTTGCGGTACTACAGCTTTTATATATTTCAATGCGAAGTACTTATTGTTACTAGGTGGGGTGAAAATTAATTTTTTTTTAAATGTTTTTTTATTATATAGTCCAATTTCAGTTTGATACACTTATTCCAGCGATTTTCCAACTTCTTGATCCCGTCCAAAAAGTAATTTTCCGGAAGGTCTGCAAAGGTTTGGGAAGAGATAATAGTCCGAGGGAGCCAAATCGGGCGAATACGGTGGATGCGATAGCAATTGGAGCCGTAAGTCATTGATTTTAGCCATGGTTGCGATGCTCTTGGGCGCCGGTGCATTGTCTTGCAAAAACAAAATTTTTTTTCATGTGAGGCCGTTTTGCAGCGATTTCGACCTTCAGTCGCTGCAGTAGTGCACAGTAATACTCGCTGTTGATGGTTTTTCCTTTTCGAGGTAGTCCACGAAGAGTATGTCATGACAATCCTAGAAAACCGACGCCATAACCTTCCCGACCCATCGAGCCTTCTTCGGCCGCTTCGGAGCACTCGTACCGGCTTCAGTCTATTGACGGTCATTCATTCTGTTCTCTGGTGTTCAACAGTTACCAATCGACGCCAAAAGCCCGCCCGATTCCTTATCAGCAAGTCCAAACACTCTTTCGAAGTGCTTTCGCGTTCGTGTTTTTAGTCAGGAGTGAGTATGGCGTGTGCGCTCAGTACTAATCTTTGTGATATCTGCTAGCTTGCGCGCCTTCACTTTCCGGTCGGCCAACATCATTTCATATTGACATTGTCCTCTGTAACCGCATCGAAGGGCCTGCCGCTGCGGACTTGATCGGTAATGGAGTTGCGGCCACCACGAAACTCTCGAAACCAATATTTGACGGTGTAATCTGACGGATTATTTATCCAACTTTTCTTTTGTTTCCTTCGCCGTTTTGCTTCTCAAAAAATAATATTTTATGAGAGAACGAAAATCGTTTTTGTCCATACTCAACATGATGCCAAACACGTCAACAACAATCAGCTGTCAAAACAAAAGTAAAGACAGTATCGCACTGAAATTTGGCATGTCTACCTAAATATGAACGGACTTCAAGATACTATAACCTTTTTTGCAGTAGCTGCGCTTTCTGGTGGTCAAGGAGGTTACTTTTCACTCCACCTAGTATGACTCTAGTATTTCTGAGAATTGTTTCGGAAGATATTTTTGTAGCTTATGGACTTTATCCTGTGTTACATCATTGAAGATGGTAGAGCATATTTGTTTTTTTTTTTTTTTTTTGATCAGTTATTCTGTGAACCTTGAGTACCTATTTTTAAATCCAAATTGACGGTTTGATATAAGTGCGTTTTCATCTATAATCGGATTAAGTCGTTTCGAAGAGTTTTGATAGGATTGGCATCAATGAGATCGTACGATATGAGGTAACTTTGTTGGGCAATTTGCCTGGCTTTAATACCATAATAACCTCCGCGACCTTCCACATGTGTGAAACATACCTTCGTCTAAACGTTGTTCTTTCTCTGCTGCTCTATTTTTTTTTTCATATCTATTTCATATATTTTAGTCATTTTTGTTTTAGAATTTCATCAAATCCCGAAACTTTTTTCGGCTTGGACTTTTCTTTTATTTAGCTGTGGCTAGAGGTTACTGCTGAAAAAATCTCTCGTCTTCTCATACTTCTTCCGTTTGTTGTACATAATCACTATCCTCG
The DNA here is from genome assembly GCA_907269105.1 of Volucella inanis. Lineage (NCBI taxonomy): Eukaryota > Metazoa > Arthropoda > Insecta > Diptera > Syrphidae > Volucella > Volucella inanis. The sequence goes on along the minus strand of OU026156.1, from coordinate 18,211,055 downwards.
TATGGCTGGAAAACGTTTTCCATATGTTCCGCAAATAGACGCGCCTTTTGTTTGTTTGTTTTTGCCGGCGAACTGTATGCCGTTGGTCTTTTTATTTTTATTTTCTGTACTAGCATCGTACGTCAGATTTCCACCGACGCATTTTTCAATACTATGATTGTTTTTCTGAGCTTATTGCTTAAACTATTAAGTCTGTGATAAAATACTTGGCAATTGCCAGCATTCACAAGTTCTCCTCTTTTAAGATATAATGTGTCGCATATTTCTTTGGGATATTCGTTTCCTTTTACTTTACTATTTGATTCAGGCGTTGCAGGATGAAAGTCTGTATTTTATTTTCAACTTGCTCCATTGTATCGATTGTTGTGGATAGTTTGTGCCATTCCTCAACTAAATCTCTGAAATATATTTAGTCTGTTAGCTTGTTCACTAGGCATGGGTTGCGTTCCTTCTTTATTATTTTCTTACCGAGTATAAGCAGCTCAGATGGGTGATTTGATTCATGATCTGGCCCTTCCTGCACTTGAGTAGTATTTTAGGAAATTTTCAGTTGAATGGTAATTAGCATTGCCTTCGTTTATAGATTCAAAGAGTTCTATTCCTTTGTTCTTTGTTGTTTGCGTTGAAATCTTCGCCTGTTATGAATTTATTTCTGAATTTACGGAAGAGGCTTTTAAAATAATTTTGTTTCAGCTTGTAGGTAGGAGAAAAATATTCTACAGCTACCTGGCTATTCATTTTTTTCATGTTTACGGATTTGGCTTGATTTCACACGGCTGGTATTTTTCATCTTCATCGTGGCTAACACCTTTCTTAACTATAACTGCAGCACCCTCTTGCTGTATTGTGAGGATGTGTGGTATAGTGTGGTGGTGGTCTTGTCTTTCAGTGTAGTTCTTCTTCACCCGTAGAATACTCGACAGTTTTTGGTATTGTTACTATTGACCTGTTCTTTAAGCAGCTGCAACTCAAGCTTTGATTTATCGATTTCGCACGACATTTTTTCTTTTGTAACAAGCTTCCAACATTGATGCTTCTTTTGTTGGTTAGAATGGTGGTGTGTTAACCATTTTACGATTCTTTTTGAAAGGGCAATCTTTTAGCAATAAATGGTTCCCCCCAGAATTTACTTCCGAAAAGAGTGGATTCACTCGTTTTGTTCATTGCATATTTCATTTTAGTTTAACATTTCTTCAAAAAGTTTAAAAATTTGAACTTTAGTCGCCTCTTACGACAAGCATGCCTATCTCGGATAAATTCTATCCCCTAACCTGAAACGGTTATAAATATATTTGTATGTATAGGGTTTTCCAATCGGGACTTGACAACTTTGAATTTAATTTGTGAACGCACTCTTTCACTAATCATCAAACTGTTACTGTCAATTTATTCAGTAAACTCAACATTTTCATCGTGGTAAAGTACACTAACGAGCAACGTCTGCAAATTATAAATATTTTCTACAGATATTCGAAGTCAGTGACTGCAACTTTAAGAGCGTTAACTCCAATTTTCGGTCGTAATTCTCGCCCTAGTAGACAGGTAATAACAAGTTTAGTGCAAAAATTTGAGTTTGGTCGAAGTGTCAAAAATATTGCTTCCGTTCAGACGTCCGTAGCAAACGATCCAAAATCAGGCAATTCCATGGCATTCTCAAGAATTGGGCATCGCTCAGTCCACAATATGGCGTATTTTGCGTAAGGATCTTGGTTTACACCCATGCAAGATCAAGCTGACTCAAGAATTTAAGCCGATGGATCATTTGAAGCGACGTACGTTCTCCGATTGGGTTCTGGAGAAGATGCGCCAAGATGATGAATTTCATCGCAAAATCATCTTCAGTGACGAAGCTCATTTTTGGCTCACATGTGCTTCATGAATCACCACTTCATCCACAAAAAATAAATGTTTGGTGCGGTTACTGTGAATGGTCACCGATTATTTTGGAAGATATGGACTTGGACATGTGGTTTTAACAGGATGGTGCCACAAGCCACACAGCACACGCTACAATCGATTTATTGAAGAGTAAGTATGGTGAGCGTGTTATCTCAAGACATGGGCCAGTCGATTGGCCATCAAAATTTATTTTATAGACTTCAAAGTAGTCTCAATTGCTTATAATGCAACTACGCCAGCGCTTCACCCAGTCCTTCATGCATTTTGTAGGCGTTCCCCGTAGTGTTTTTTTAACTTGATTAAACAGAAAGAAGTCACAGGGAGCGAAACCAGGTGAATTCGGTAGCTGTTGGATGGTATTTGTTGCATTTTTCGTCAAAAAATTACGAATAATGATGGCACTGTGCGACGGTGCGTTATCATGTGCAAAATCCACGAGTTTTCTGCCCACAATTCTAGTCTCTTTCGGCGAATTGCTTCACGTAAACGTTTCATAACGCTATACTCTTTGTTTACTGTCTGGCCTTCTGGCAAAAATTCATGATGCACTACACCGTTGTAATCCATGAAAACCGTGAGCATTGCCTTTTTTTTGACTGAAAAGGATGTGGTTTTTTCGGCCTCAACTCATTTGGTGAACGCCATTCACTTGCTGATGTCTGGATTGCGTGTCGTACTCATAAACCCACGTCTCGTCTCCAGTAATGTTGGATTGGATTCAGCCTCGCAAATCATCTCTTTTGCGACATCAACACGGTCTCGTTTTTGCATGAAATTGGCACCAACTTTGCTGCTACACGACGGAAACCCAAATCATTAGCCAAAATGTCTTTTACGGATCTGTAGGCAATGTTCAAGTCCTCCGCTATCTCTCTGTTGATTAATTTACGGTTATTGACCAATATTTCTTTTACTTCAGCAATGTTTGCGTTGGTTTTCGATGTTAGTGGTCTGCCACTGCGTTTATCATTTTCGATTGACTCACGACCACTTTTGAACCACTCGTGCCACAGGTAAACGCTCGTTTTTTTTAGAGAATCGTTGCCGAAACACTTTTCCAACATTTCCAACATTCGCGCACTATTAAATTTGTTTAATACAAGTTCGTTGTTGCCAATTTAAAACTTTTTCAAAAATTGTAAAAAATCGCCAACATACACAGAGATAGATGTACTCTTGGCTACGTAACTTTTGCAAATGTTAAGGAATGTCAACAACAGATGTACCAACTTAACAAAAAAAAAAAAAAAAAAACAGAACTCAAATCGGAACAATGGGAGCACCACACTGTGACGCCACCGGGAACTTTTTAATCAAGGTGGTATGGTTGATTGATAACATTTGTCGGGTGTTGAAAACTCCTGCACAATAATGCCTTTGTAAGAAGGTGCATTATCATGGTGCAGTTTTCGGCAGATACTCTCACACGAACACTTAATGACGCCTAAATAAAATTCAACGTTCCTTATTCACTGTTTGTCCCTCTGGGAGGACTGCTGGAAGGTCAGCAAAACCCCAATTTTTGAGCGAGCTTTTCGCGGTTTTTTGGGTTTCGGCTTATTTTCGAAACGCCATTCCGAGTACTGTTGGCTGGTTTCCATGTCAACTAATGTCACCAGTTATTATGCATTTCATGAACGTGGGGTCCGTCTTTTGAACAAAATGAAGCGCTTTTGGAACTATCTCACCAAAATATTGGTGAGAACGCTACGGACTTAGCGTCCGTCACACCTCTTGAGCCAACTCTCTAAGGCTCATACGACGATTTTTGACCACCAATTTCTTTATTCTGTCGATGTTTTCGTCTTTCGTACCCGTTTAAGATCGACCAGAACGAGTCAAACCAACTACAACTTCTTGGCCTTTTTTAAATGCTTTATACCATTTATATGTTTGTATTTTTATATACACAATTCGCCATAGGTTTTCAAAGATTTAGCACACGAAATTTTCTTTGAAAAACAAGATTTAAGACAAAAATCGAAGCGGACTCTTTAGTATGGTTTCCAACAAATGTAGTTTTAAACAAACTGAGTGACATATCCCGGTCAAGATCCGAGCAGTATCTAAGAATAATGCTACCAGCTTAGTGCATGCTAAATTCCGAATACTTTTAACACAGAGTATATATTCTGGCTTCACAGCCATGGACTTATTAAACGGTTTCAGAAAATACTTTTCATACCAGCCAAGTTATTTTTGTAAATTGATAGCAGCATATGTACTAGTGCATATGAAACGTCGAATTTTTTGGCACAAAAAACTTATTTATTTAAACAGCATTATGAATGACCTCAATAACCAAAATATTGGCCATCGCTAGCACACCTGGCTCTGTTCAGGGTTCGCTGATGATGTTCATATCTGCATTCCCAAATCCGTCTTCCGTTTAAAAAAAAGCGCACATGACTTTCTGGTCTTCAGAACATGTCGTCTGATTGAATGAAACCAGAACTTCTGTTGCTGCGGAGTCGACTATCCAAGTGCTCACGACGGGTTTCGACCAAAATCTGAGCTGGGAGAGGGATGCATTCGGGTCTTCACAGATAACTCCAAAACCGATTTAGGATGCGGCTCTGGTGTCTTTTTTGAGGACGACCACTTCAAATTTCACTTTTCGTTATGAGACCGGGGTGCGGTTGAACCCAAACGAAGGCATATGCAATTCTAATGACAGTTCAGAGTTGCATGCAGCCTTGCTGAACCTTCTCAATATTATGGGATGAGTTCGGCGTGAAACTTCCTGGCGAGGCTCAGATGAAAGTTTTTCAGAACTCGAAGCTGCGTTAGGACTAAACGTATTCTTGGATCGGGCTTTAATTGATAATTGAATTTCTTGTTGCATACCTGACATAGCCAAATCAATGCGCTTCGACTTCTCTGGGGACTTTCTCACTGTCCTTTATTAGGAACTTAACAGCCCACTACGTTTTTGCTAAACCCACAGGTGGGAAAGACCAACCCACTTAGGCATTATGATCCATTGTGGTGCTACGTGGGTCTGTGATCCTCTGATTCATGGATACATTTTAGAAAAAAAACTCCTAAAGGAGTTTTCTCCATTGAGAGAGAGCTGGAAATCTACAGAGGAGGTGGAGGATTGTCTTGTTAAGGCGCCAAACCTTCTTGCATGCTTGCCTATAAGCTAATGCTCATAATGACACCTATGATGGCGATAATATGTTTCCTGTTCAGAAGCATAAGCTCTAAGAGCGATTTAGACCCAGCTTTGGCCAGATCTGTTTGGTCGCTGACATGTTGGTCCAACAATCCATCTAAGGTATATTTATTAGCAATTAGCTTTAATATTGATTTGCACGTAGTGATTAGGATACCTATGCTACCGTTTTCCGGTAAAATAGGTAGAGTGGTTAAAATTTTTGCAAATTCGTCGGCTCTACAATTCGCTGAAATGTCTCTGTGGTCCGCCACAAAGGTGAAAGTTGAACTGCTCTGCCATCTCCGTAAGAGATGATCATTATTCAAGAGCAGTTTTAGAATTTAATGAAACTGAATCAGAGACTTGTGGCGGCCTGACTATCTGAAAATATGGGATATTCTTTGCAAATATAGCGTTTTTCACTTGCCAGGACAGAGCTTCTCAAATCACCAGAATTTACGCCTGCCCCACGCTACAGTGATTTGAAGATGGAAGGGTCTTAGAGTATCTGAGAAAGCACCGCCACCAATCCTGCTATCGGTTACCGCTAAGCACCCATGTATTCTTGTTTTTGAGTGGCAAAACTTGCGAGGAAATCAAGCCCATTCTTGATATTGTATATGGGACCTATTCAACAACCGTTTACCATTGGTTCGCGGAGTTTCGACGTGCCCGCACGTCGGTGTTTGTTGAACTACACTCATATGGCTCAAATAGTTACCACAGAGAAAACCGTGGACAAAATTCGTTATCTCGTATTGACGGACCACCGAGTGAAAATTCGCGAGTTGGCTAAAATAGCAGGCATCTCAACTGAACTCGTTGGCCATATTCTGCACGATATTTTGGGCATGAGAAAGCTGTCGGCGCGATGGGTGAGGCGTTCGCTCACACCGGAGAACAAGTGCAATCGTGAGACCACTTTAAAGACGTACTTCGCCCTGATTATTTGAAATCCGGAGGAGTTTCTGCGTCGTTTCGTGACCGTCAATAAGACATGTATTCATAGGTATACACTAGAGACCAAAGAACAATCGAAACAATGGGTTTTTCCGGTGAACGTGCTTCAAAGAAGGCGAAGATCGTGCCTTTGGTCCGAAAGGTGATGGCCATCGTTTTTTGGGACGCGGGAGGTGTGATCCACGTTAACTATTTGGAGAAGGGAAAAACAATCACAGGAGCATACTACGTCGATTTATTGGGCCGATTTGAAGAAAAAACAACGACATTTGGCGAAGCAAAAAGTGCTCTTCCACCACGAGATAACGCACCGACTCACACCTCCGCAGTCACCATAGTCAAATTGGTCGAATTGCACTACACATTGATCCCCCATCATCTGTATTCTCCAGATTTGGCTCCCTGTGACTTAGTTTTGTCCCCAAACCTTAAAAGATCGCTCGCCGGAAAGAAGTACGGTTCGAACGAGGAAGTCATACTGTACGGAGGGGTTAAAAATGTAGCACCGCTGGGAAACTGTATCAAGTTGAAAGAGGGTTATATTGAAAAATAAATTGTCAAAACCGAAAATAAGTTGCGTTGTCATTTTTAATCCGGGTATTCATCAAACAGCCCTCGTAACAACACTATGGAACAATTTCTCTGTGAATGTCCATCAGGCTGCAAGTACTTGTATAGGGTGATTCATCGTGAGGTTTTATTTATAATGTAAAATAAAACACATAAATTTGCAAGTGAACTTAAAATTTTTACTATCGGTTAAAAGAACAATTCATGGCATTTACTTTTTGAAAATGATATCATGTAAATGTTGGCCACAACTACGTCTGAGGTGGTCCAATTTTGGGCGACTCGTTCGAGCATAGCGACTGGTATCTCACGGATAATACGAGTAATGTTGGCTTCCAAGGCTAGCTTATTCCTGAAGAGCTGAAACTTTATATATCCCCAGCAAAACGTGAAATTAAGTGCTCACCAAAATCATTTCTCAACAAGTTCATTGTTTTACTCGCTGTATGGCTCGTAGCGCCAGAGGCCATTCACTGAAAATATGACGAAAATTCAAGTCGCCTGACTTCAATTCTTTCACAAGTTGAATTTTGTACGCTTTTAGGCCGAGATCCTCACGTAAAATACGCCAAGTTATCGAATACGCCAAGCCAAGCTGCTGAGAACGACGACGAATCGATTCGTCACGGTCTTCGCTTACACTTTCAGCTACAGCTGCTATTGTTTCTTCACTACGTGCGGGATGTAGTCCAACCGGTCGAGTATCATCCACTAATGTAAACTGGGACTCAAATTTGCGAATGTTATTGGCAATAGTGGTTTCAGTAGGTCGATTATGCGCACCGTAAGTTCCTCGAATCACACAAAAAACATTTCTCACAGAACGCTGATTTTCATAACACAGCTGAACAATTTGGAGACGCTTTTGTAGTGTGAGTCTTCCCATGATGACTTGCCAAGCGATACTGAATAAAAATGACAATGCAGTTTGATAGGAGTCACTCGTGATCTGTCAAAAAAGCCTATTGAAAATTAAACCTCAAGACTATTGTAAGCGCATTATCAGTGAAATGTTTGCTGTTCTTTCTACAAAAGACTGAGAAATTTCCATAAAATGAACATACAAGGATTACTTTGGACTGGTTTATTGTTTAAATGCTCTATCATTTTGATGTCATAGAATAAAAAGCGACTTTAAACTGAGTCTATCCTTCTACTGATAAAGGTCTCTTCCTTTTCTACTGAACAACACAGGACCGAGCAAGCCCTAGAATTCCTCGTACCTCTTGTTCGACTGAGAATGTCGACATCGATCAGACGACGTGCCACGCAATTGGCCATTCCACTTGAAAATATTTCCTTACAAAATGCAGACAGTTCATCAGCTGATATGTGTTGACCGAGAATCGTGTCTAACCTATGCTCACGCGTGGATATTTAGCGCTACGGAGTTATGATCAATGAATTTTTCATTGTTCAATGGGATGACATGTGATTCCACTGCATATTGCATGAGCCACAACCGACGTTCTAAAGCAGTCGTTTCCCGGTCGTCAGATATCTTGTTTTGGCGAATTGCAATGGGCCGCAAGTTCACCCGGTCTTACCTTTTTCCTTTCTTTCCTTGTTCGTTTGTTGCAGGCTTCCTTTCGTTCTTTGCTGACCAGACATGTTCCTTTTACCTGCTGCTAACTACTAGACGTTTTTCCTAGTAAAACATCTCTCAATTTCCTCGATATTATGCTTTTTATGCTTTCTTTGTTTCTTACTTCTTGGAAGTGTCATTTTCTTTTTTAATTTTTTCCTTATGGAGCTAACGAGGGATTGTGGTCCACATTTTTCAGCGTCGCTTTAATTGCACGCATCCGGTTTCATTGTTAGACCACCATTTTCGATATTGTGGCCTGGCGAACCCTTGCACATCAGAGGCTGAATTTTTGATAATTTGTTGGCAGCTTTGCCATTGGGCTTCGGGATAAGATTCTGGCGACACAGGATGTGAGGTAAAAGATATTTGATCGACTCTGGAGTTGTAGCCTCCTGATATCAAACCTTACTCACAGTATTCCCTTTTTTCAACGGCGTTAGGGACAAGCGCATTCGTACTTTGACCACGACCTTCAGAACCGAATATTGAACACACGCCATGCGTCGATTAAAATGTTGTTTGTAAATTGATCGGATGTCTGCCATGCCCCCCCTTCAAAAATCCGGGAACTGCATGTCGAACGAAGTCTATAAAACTTAGTCCGTTGTCGGAAATGATGTCGTTTGTGCTCCATTTATCGACTGTGCTACTGAGATGTTTTCCTTTCCTTTTCCTTATAGATTTAGGAAAATACTTAAGATCTGATCCTGTCCAAATGCACAATTAATGTGGGTATATGGTTGCGCCCTACTTCGATTTCTGGTATTTATTTTTGCAAGTGAGATTTCCGAATACGACCTTGGACTTCAACAGTCGTTTGGCAACATTCGAAACGTAGTATTTCGATATCCAGCAGCTGTTATATTGAACAAATCAACAACGTTGGCTAGACCACCACATACTTTCATGGAAACTTCTTTAAAGTATCTCAGCACAAAAGTCGAAACGGATACTGTAAATGAACCCAACTACTGAATCTCCACACTTACAACTACTTTATAACAGCTTTTCTCCCAGTGGAAGTACCCAACAAATAATAAATAAGGTAGCTGCCAACTTAAGTAGTCAGAACTTAATCACTTTACAACATAATGTTCCCATCATCAATAACCGAAAGTTATGGTGGTTCCCAGATTTCTCTCCGCAACCAAAGGAATCTTAAAGCAAAACAGCAGAAAACAAAGCAGTGAATCTCGAAATATGTAAATACTTGTCATCCCTGTTGAATCCTTAAACCAAAAAACTATCCACCAAAGTCCAAGACTTATAAAAACTTCCAACTCCGCCGGTGATATTGCAAACAGTCTACCTCGGTAGCCGACTTGTAGTTTATTGAAAAATTATTCATGCTAAAAGTTTACAGACCACCAGTAAAGAACATGGGTTCTCTTGCATCAATACAGTACCCACGGGCTTAGTTCTTTTAACAGAATTTTCTCCCTCCTTTTGGGTAGTTTGTTTGCGATTTGCGGTTTGCGATTCACTGCGAATGTAGGTGAACAACGTACTTGACGGCCTGGAGAATGAGATACGAGATCCAGGCACCACTGAAATTAATGATGACATCCTTTGGCGCACTTTCCTTTCGAGAACATATCCTTTATCGTCGACCAGAGATCAATAATGTGTCGGTATGTGTTAATGTTGGTGTTCCATTCGACTGGATTCATTTTTTCTTGAATCCAATCCCGATTTTTCCTTTACGTAGAGGAAAGCAAGCCTCTTTCCTGGGGGAAAGTTTTGCAACACTTCACAAAGGTATCTTTCTACAGAGACATGTCCCGGTTTAAGGACGTCGATTTTTTTTTTTTTTTTTTTATATGCATCCTCCTCTTGGTCTTGTCCCCTTAAATTTACAGTGTTCCATTGTCCTTTGTGTATATCCCGAAGGAGACAGAGGGAAAAGAAATCTGCTACCACTACAAATGTACTACCTTGCCCATCCCGAGTGTACATTTTGAATTCAACATCCATAAGGACCATACGACACTTTGCAAAAAAAAAAAAAATCTACAATTGACAATGACAATGGTTGTTTGGTTAATGGGACACGGCTGGGGTCTCGTAAGTTTAAAAAGGATTATCCTTGATGTTCCTGTGTCGATAATTGAATCGAGTTCAGGTTGCCAACCTGGTGCACATAACCCGAACCCCAACCCCAACCCCAACCCGAACCCGAACCCGAACCCGAACCTGAATTCCTACTCCAAATTGAACACAAGCCAGAACCCATACACAAGCCACTCGAACACAAATTCTTGCCGATGGGACACTTGGGGCCCATCGATGGGAATCGATAACAAGCGATTAAATGTTCCTTCTCCATAGCTGAGCTCGTTTCTATTCATATGGTCGCCATACTCGTATACCGTTATTTGGATCCCTTCCTATTCTCTAGAAAAGTGTATTTGTATGTTGTTAGGCCATAAGTTGGCAGGGAAGCTGGCATTGTCTATTTATCTGTACCCACTCCCACTATTGTCCTCATTTCTTTTCATACATATATACGAGCTGAGTTAAGTCGAGAGTATCTTTTGAGCTTGTTGTCATTGTTGATGTTTTTGTTGTTGTTGTCGTGGTATCTAATGTCCCTCTCAATGGTTGACATTTATTTGTGCGTTAGGAGGCGTATGTGTGACACGAAAACAAGTGAACATCTTTCGCATACATTGTTTTGGATTTGAAAATTTTGTGTTTTTCCGAGGGAAGATACCTTTGGAGATGGTCCTTTTTTTAGGTTGTCTTCGGAATTTTTAAGGTTTCATTAAATTAACAGAGAAATTGGTTTTGCTTTTTGACTTGAAACAGCTTTAAAGGTAGATTTCCTTGGGGGCTTGTGGCTTTGATTTATGTATGTCAAATTTGATAGTCTTACGATGCGATTGGATTTTGTGGATTGTATTTCAAAAAAATATTATATATAAGCTTTACTGTAGTACATTATTAGATCAAAAGACGAAGTTTATAACAGGGTTCAGAAGACAGATAAACCTAAAAGACGCTCACCAAATCTTCTGTGTATGTGACTTCTTAAATTCTTAAAGGCTCTCATTCAATTAGCATTCACCGGAAGGAATCGTTTGATTTCGCTGCTTAAGTACAGTCGACATATGTCTGAAGGCATAAACATTCTTATTGAGTGGAGTATAAGTTAGTTTAATTGTATAAGCCATCTTTAAAAAGTTTAACTTGGGGCTTGACTTATTGGTTGATTTTGCGGAAAGGGCCTCATTATGATTAGTCCGAGACTGTAAGGTACCACACTTTTCATACATATGTTAGTGGCCACAAGGTCTCGTAAGCTTACCATAATCAGAAGATATATTCTGAGGCCACAGAAGTTAAAAATATCCGGTCCCGAGTGGGAGCATCATAGTTTCAACATGAAGGCTTAAGTACAGGGCTTAATTTAATTGAGCGGATTTGAGCACTATAAAAATGCTTGCACACAGCGCGGTTGAAGGAAAATTAGGAAGAAAAGAAAGAGAGGTACCGATGAACGCTGGTTTTAAATGTTTGAAGGTTATAATGACGAGAACATAATGAGCTTGGCAGGGCAATTCATAAGCAAGATGAAGGTTTGACGGGGCGGAATGCTACTGGAAATTTCGTTGGAGTACTGGTAGTGAAAAAAGTGATACAACAACTTGAGATAGGAGACATTAAGTCTGTGTTCGAGGGTTTCGAATGACTATCATATATGCTATTGTCATCACCTATGAGTTTTATTGCAAAGTTTTAGATCCTATCTAGCAAGTGCAAACAGATCTTAGGAGCACCTAATCAGATATGAGCATTGCTCTCCAATTTCGGGCGGATAAATTGCCTTATTTATTGAGAGCAAATCGGAGGGGGTGAAATATTTCTTAACTACGTCGCCTGAGAAAATCTAGACATTTCGCAACATTTTTGGCGACATCGAGTATGTGGTCATTGAGACACATATCAAGAATAGAAAGTTTTTCGCTTTCGACGATTTAAGTGCCATTAATGGGTAATGGCTGGTTGATTAGATTTTGCTTTACCTACTGCAGACAGTATTGCGTTTTGGAAGCATTAAGTTACACTCTGTTACTGGTTCCCCAATTAGTTATGCCGTTAATATCGGAATTTAGTTAGTTTAGCAAACGCGGTCGTTCCAGTTTTACAGCCGAAGAGTAGGGTTGAATATGGAAAGCAGAGATTACTGTTGTCAGCAAAGGAATATATTGGATTAGTAGTAGCAGACAAGAGATCATTGACGAAAATTAAAAAAAAAAAAAAAAAAAAAATTGGAGACAGAACGGAGCCCTAGGGCAAACTAGCATTTATTTTATAGATAACGGACTTGAAACTATCGAAGGCAACTTGAATTGAACGTTTTGAAAGGTAGTTTCCAATTCATTACAGAAAATGCATTCCGTCAAATCAAGTGCAACCATCTTGCTTTCACCAGATTGATTGACTTATTGCTACGAGATATTTCGTTGACTTTGGAAGGAAGGGACGTAAGTGCAATGGGTCTGTAGGAAAAGAGAGAAGAAGATTCGCTTTATTTTAGGGACAGACTGGACATATGCTGTTTTTCATCTGCCCGGAAAGAGTCCGAAAGATTAGGATCGATTGCGCAGTGGTTTTTGCCAGCATGGAAGAACACTTCCTCAGAAGAAGGGGAGATATACCACCTGGACCAACAAGTATGTTATGTACTCTTTCTACTACACGAGTGCGAAAGCGTGTCCGTCCCGTTGAAGATTCGATGCACTCAATTTCCAATGACGTTACAGTCATTCCTAGCTTGCCTGAATTTTTTTCGGTTCTCCTCTGTCGGGTTGGTCTTGTAGGACCAAAAAACATTTCTCTAACCCTAGCAGCCTCCTTACAGCTCGACTCCTATCATGCCTTTTCTTTTGGTTTGATACCTTTTATTCGATGAGGGATAAAGGGTCTCAAAGAGAATAGAGTCTGTGGTCACATCAGCATTGAAATCCACGTCGTTATCGAGGAAATATGACGTACACTTAAAATTCCTAAAAAAGTTGTTAATGACTCACTGTTTGACGAAGATGATGCTTTACCAAAGGGGATTCATGTCTTACACATAACTTTAAATCGATGCTTAAAGATGATGATTTTACTCTGCAATTGACAAATAGGTCGCCTCCCATGTGACATAACAATACATATTTTGTTGAAGGAGGAAATGTCCTTTTTGCTTTTTCGTATTTAGTAGACCGATTAAATTAAACGTCTTTTCGGTTGCGTTGTCACAAATTTAACGATCTCTTTTCTTTAACATACATTGTATATACAACTATATGTGGACTAACATGTAAGAGAGCGACTACAACATACAAATACTTAAGAACTAAGAGTGACGTGTTCTCTTGATATGTCAATATATACATATACTATATTACTACTACAAATCGACCATCCTGACAACTAAAGATCCTTTGATTTTTATCTGACACCATTCTTGACACATTCCCCTTTCCCGAACCACGGACGCATGTTTCCCACTGCCCACACCCCTTGATAAGGCACGCGTGACTACTGGAAGTTATCTACATCTTTCAGCAAATATCTATCATACCGCAAAATGTTGACAACCTCAAAAGGACCTTTAAACTTGGGAATTAACTTTTTGGATTCACCTGGATGTGAGTCAAAATTCTTCAACAGCACTCTATATTTTGTTGCAGACCGTTGCTTCTTATCAACATATCGTTTTTTGTACTCTTGCGCCTGTTCTTGCCTTAACGCAGCCTTTTCCCGCACTTCTTTGTGATTTTTCTGTACCGTTGGTTGTCCTACATCAACAAGACACTTGGGTGTTCTCCTATTGTTCGATGTATTGTATATTCCGGCTTTATTATCTTTGCTATCATTGGTCCCAAACTCCTTTTGACTCTTTCTTCTTGTCCATTCGCTTGCGGAGAACCAATTGCGATCTTAATGTGTCGCACATTGTTTTTGGACAAAAAGTTTTCAAACTCTGCAGACGTGAACGAACTTCCCCTATCTGACACAATGCATTTGGGACGACTGTATGACCGAAAATAATCTGTCAAAGCCTTAACAACTTCCTTTGTATAGGGAAGTCCCAATAGGGTCTTGACAACTTTGAATTTAATTTGTAAACGCACTCTTTCACTAATCATCAAACAGTCACTGTCAATTTATTCAGTAAACTCAACATTTTCATCATGGAAAAGTACACTAACGAGCAACGTCTGCAAATTATAAAAAATTTCTACAGATATTCGAAGTCGGTGACTGCAACTTTAAGAGCGTTAACTCCAATTTTCGGTCGTAATTCTCGCCCTAGTAGACAGGCAATAACAAGCTTAGTGCAAAAATTTGAGTCCACATATTCGTTGCGTGATGTTGCCGAGTCAGTGAGACAACGGGTTGGTCGAAGTGTCGAAAATATTGCTGCCGTTCAGGCGTCCGTAGCAAACGATCCAAATCAGTCAATTCCACGGCATTCTCAAGAATTGGGCATCGCTCAAACCACATTATGGCATATTTTGCGTAATTATCTTGGTTTACACCCATACAAGATCAAGCTGACTCAAGAATTGAAGCCGTTGGACCATTTGAAGCGACGTACGTAATCCGATTGGGTTCTGGAGAAGATGCGCCAAGATGATGAATTTCATCGCAAAATTATCTTCAGTGACGAAGCTCATTTTTGGCTCAATGGGTTCGTCAATAAGCAAAATATGCGTTATTGGTCAAGTGAAAACAAACATGTGCTTCATGAATCAACACTTTATCCACAAAAAAATAACTGTTTGGTGCGGCTTGCATGCCGGCGGCGCTATTGGGTCATATTTTTTCGTCGACGATAACGATCGTCACGTTACTGTGAATGGTCAGCGTTATCGCGCCATGATCACCGATTTTTTTTTGGCCCGAATTGGAAGATATTTACTTGGACGACATGTGGTTTCAACAGGATGGTGCCACAAGTCACACAGCACACTCTACAATCGATTTATTGAAGAGTAAATATGGTGAGCGTGTTATCTCAAGACATGGGCCAGTCGATTGGCTGCCTCGTTCGTGCGGCTAAACGCCGCTTGACTATATTCTGTGGGACTACGTTAAGTCATTGGATTATGCCAACACGCCGACGACGTTGGAAGAGTTCAGAGCCAACATTGAATGCGAAAGAGCGGCCGTTTCGGCCGAAATGTGTGGACAAGTCGTTGTAAATTGAGTCCAACGAATCGACCGCTGCAAACGTGCCCACGGTGGCCATATGAACGAAGTCGAGTTCCATTCATAAATGTTTTGATTATACTTCAAGCCAATAATAAAGTTTTTGAAATATCTCAAATGGTTTGCTTTTTATTTAAAAAAAAAAAAAAAGTTCTCAAGTCGTTATAAGAAAACCCTATATCACGCCATTTCGCATCTCGTAAGCTACGTGCTGAGAATTTGACAGCAACTCTTTTATCTTTTTTAACTTATCATCTTTACCATGACAAATCACCAAATTTTGTTCAAAAGTATTCGTTTCCAACACCAGAATGTTAGTCGACCTTCTCAAAGCATCAACATGTTGCATACGTACACCAGCCCTATGCTCTAGCACGTAGTTATAGTTTTGAAGCTTTAGAGCCCATCTTGCTATCCTTGGATTCAACTCTTTTTAATTGAGAGTCATTGTCAAGGATTTACAATCAGTCTTAAATTTTTTACCTTGCAAATACACATGGAACCGTCCTAACGCACTTATTATGGCCAACGTTTCTAATTCAAAACTATGGTATTTTGATTCTGCCTCAGTAGTGCTCTTGGAGTAGTAAAATACCGGATGTAATTTTTCAACACTTTTTCTTTGTAGGAGGATAGCCCCCAACCCAATGGGAATTGCGTCACAGTGCAATTCAATATCATCTTTTGGGTCATATAATGCTAAAACCGGTGACTCAACTAACCCCTGTTTCAAGAGTTCAACGCACCCCAACTCTGTTATACCAAAGTGTCATACCATTATGTCATACAAAGGTTTTGCAAAAGTCGAAAAATCCTTCACAAACCTTCGGAAGTATGAGCACAGCCCCAAGAAACTTTGTACTGAGTGCACATTATTAGGATTTGCAAAAATTTACACGTATCTACCCTCAGTTCTAGTTTATTTTCGACTAATCTTTTAAAAACTTCTGTCAAAATCCTGTAAGGTTCCTCATAGTCCTTTGCAGCTATCATTATATCATCCAAATAAATTATCAAATCATCTTTCCTAACCATATCGGCGAATACCTTGTTTACGTGTCTCTAAAACGAAGAAGGGGCATTCTTAAGCCCAAACGGCATGTGTAGAAATTCATATTATCCTAACGGTGTTATAAAAGACGTATATTTTAGGGCTTCTTCTTTCATAAAAATATGGAACAAACCATTTTTCAAGTCTAGCTTAGTAAATATCTTTTTGTTTGCTTATCTATCCAATAAATCGTCTATCAATGGTATGGGATAGCTACCTTTGCGGTAACCTTGTTCAACGTCCTATAGTTTACACACATTCTCAACTCGCCTGTTTTTTTCTTTACTAACACTATTGGCGACTTAATATTCCTGATGTACCCTTTTGCTATATATTCATATAATAATTTTTGTAATACTGCTTTCTTAGCGTACGATAATCTTCGAGGTGGGCAGTGAAATGGTTTAACATTATCCAGAGTCAACGTCTTCTCTGTTTTAACGAGTGGTTCGGTGGGGCGTGGAGGCACCAAGTAGTGTTTAGTATTTATGTAATATACTCAATCTTTCTGTATACAATGGACTTACATTCGAATCTGCCTCTAAACTTGACCCAGTACAATCATTCATTTCGTAATTTATCATTAGCAAAGACTTCTCAAAACTTCAAAAAATCTCTTCCCAGAATTGCCTCATAGTACATGGTTCTATCTTCAACTACAAACATCTTTATCAATATTTTCCTTTTATTCAAAATAACACGATACCACAAAACAACTTTACTTTTATTACTTGTGCATACAACTTGATGTTGCCATCCGATATACCATCGACCATATACTCGAGGAATTCGTCCTCTTCCATCCTAATCATCTTATAGTTGAAGTATTCCGTGAAAGTTTCGGTGAGCTTCTACTTTCGAGCCTCAAATTTCTTGTGTAGCACCACCTTATTCTCCTTTGAATCAAACATATCTCCAAGTTACTCGAAAAGAGCATCTACACTTTCCTCGACGTAATTCGGCTTGGAATGTAGCCACTGCTGTGCTTTTCCTTTTAACTTCGTGATGAGTAGAGTACGTAGCATGTGTTAAGTTACCTTGTATACTTTTTGCACACTTCGTAGTTGGGTTAGCCACACATCTAAATTTGCGCCTCCGTCATATTCCGGCACCATATCTTTGTAGACGAAAAACTGGGTGCCATCATCTTCTCTTGTCTCCAATCCAATTTGTTTCTTATTCACTTCACCTTTTGCACTCTTTTGTTCAACCACACTCATTTACACCATCTTTTGCAAAAATTCATTTTCTTTCGCTAGTACTTCTTTTTCTCTTTTTACAATGCAAGTCGGTAACCTGTAGCTGTTCGAACGACGTTGACGGACACTTGTAGTACATGCAACTTAGAAAATAAGCCCCGGAGATCAGGTTATTCGTGTAAGTCATTGTTTTCGCGATGTGCGTAACAATCAACCTATTAATGAATTAGTACACTCTTATTAGGCTCGTCCTATTGTATAAAACCAACAGAACTAGGATCGAATTTAATGGTACTTTGTACAAGCGAAGACACGCTCTCTTCAAAAAACAAATCTTTTCAAATATACTTGCTCTCACGTTGAACCACACGGGACATCCAATCAACAACTTCAGCTCTGGTCAGAACAAGTCATGGCTGTATTAATAATCGTTTCGAATATTTTAATGGAAGGAGATTTAACAACCTAAAATCGTCGGATTGAGCGTGTCGGGATCGGATACACCAACGCTGTCTTCTAATGCGCTGGACAATGAACATTATTCATTACATTACTAAATCAGGTGACGTAAATGTCCACTGTTCCTAGTGGATCATATCTCTTAGACATCCTAGATGTCAAATCACATTGTTCGGTATGCCATCGCTTCTTACTGATATTTTACTTCTCGCTGATTCGAAGAGCGTTGAAAGCCATCTTGTCGGTGAAGACGTTATTTGTCAAATGTTTGTCATTGAACTGAGTAAAATCTGAGTTTTTGATATCATTTCGAAGGCAAAAATCGTCTTTTAAACTTTTTGGAAAGTCTTCTCAATGGCCTCCACTCAGTCCCCACCAGCGAGGGCTTTCTCCTGTACTAGCATTCTTCGTCTGGATGTGTACAAAGCTGTGGTTAAATTTGAAATGCCGTGATGCATGTAATGTGTAACATTCAATGCAATTTGAATTTTGGGAGATCCTTCTCGGAATCATTATAGACACGGGACACCGGATTTCAGCAAGGTGGTAAAGGGCTGTTGGTCTATGCTAACAACATCGTTATCATCGCCATAACCCACTTCTTGGTGTGGAAACGACAACGGCAATTGAAGAGAAGAGAAAATATAGGGATATAGGCAAACGTAACATATCATACATACATACGGACAAAAAAGAAATCAAAGAACAAAACTGTCGCTATAGACAGATAGATTTCATCTGTCTCGGGGTAGATTACTAGGTGGATTGAAAAGTAACGTTCTTGACCGCCAAAATGAGCTTCTATTGCAAAAAAGGTAATGAGGCCTTGAAGTCCGTTCATATTTAGGCAGACATGCCAAATTTCAGTGCGATACTGTTTATAGTTTTGTTTTGACAGCTGATTGTTGTTGACGTGTTTGACATCATGTTGAGTATGGACAAAAACGATTTTCGTTCTCTCATAAAACATTAATTTTTGAGAGGCAAAACGGCGAAGGAAACAAAAGAAAAGTTGGATAAATATTATCTGGCTAATGCTCCGTCAGATTACTCCGTCAAATATTGGTTTCGAGAGTTTCGTGGTGGCCGCAACTCCATTACCGATCAAGTCCGCAGCGGCAGACCCTCCGATGCGGTTACAGAGGACAATGTCAATATGAAATGGTGTTGGCTGACCGGAAAGTGTAGAAAGATTAGTACTGAGCGCACACGCCATATTTTGGGTAATATTCTGCATATGAAAAAGTTATCCTGCCGCTGGGTGCCGCGCATACTCACTCCTGACCAAAAACATGAACTAGA
Source organism: Volucella inanis (assembly GCA_907269105.1). NCBI lineage: Eukaryota > Metazoa > Arthropoda > Insecta > Diptera > Syrphidae > Volucella > Volucella inanis. The sequence continues at coordinate 18,191,658 of OU026156.1, read as the reverse complement.
GAGCACTTCGAAAGAGTGTTTTTACTTGCTAATGCGGAATCAGGCTGACTTTTTTCGTCGATTGGTAACTGTTGAACACCAGAGAACAGAATGAGTGCCCGTCAATGGACTGAAGCCGGCACGAGTGCTCCAAAGCGGCCGAGGCAGGCTCAATGGGTCGGAAAGGTTATGGCGTCGGTTTTCTTGGATACTCTTCGTGGACTACTTCGAAAAAGGAAAAACCATCAACAGCGAGTATTACTGTGCATTATTGGAGCGATTGAAGGCTAAAATCACTGCAAAACGGCCTCACATGAAGCGAAAAAAAATTTTTTGTTTTTGCAAGACAATGCACCGACGCACAAGAGCATCGCAACTATGGCAAAAATCAATGACTTACGGCTCCAATTGCTGTCGCATCCACCGTATTTGCCCGATTTGGCTCCCTCGGACTATTATCTCTTCTCAAACCTCAAAAGATAGCTCATTAATAAAAAATTCAGCTCACGCGAGGAAATCATCGACGCCACGGAGGAGTATTTTGCAGACCTTCCGGAAAATTACTTTTTGGACGGGATCAAGAAGTTTTAAAATCGCTAGAATAAGTGTATCAAACTAAAAGGGGACTGTATTGAATAAAATAAAAAAACCCAAGGAGGTTACTTTTCACCCCACCTAGTATACCCTTCCAAATCGTTTCTCCTATAGCTTTGCGAAAGACTTATTTTCAAAACTCCTTACTCGAAAACTGAGAAGATTCGGCACAAAACTCTGATTTTGACAGTCTTACTCTATGGCGCCGTGCATTTTATGATGCACAGAAAGGGTACATCAAAAGAAAAATATTTCGTTGCATTCTATCATACATATGTAGATCCTAGTTTGAGGAGGGCGGAAAATAAGAGCAATTTACGAATTTGGTGAGATTTAACAATTTATGTACGAAGAAATGGATGGTATGATCCTTGCTCAACACGACATCAAAATCTTCACTTCAGTCATCGAGTTTTCAGAAAGCTTGGTGTGATAAACGGTAACGAGAACATTGAAAACTGACTGTATCTTAAGCAGTGATCTTCAGTATGTCGACAACCAGTTAAGTGAAAACTGAAAGTAAGATAACTGTACCTCACAATGAGATCTCACTTCATTGATCCTTGCTCAACACGACATCAAAATCTTCACTTCAGTCATCGAGTTTTCAGAAAGCTTGGTGTGATAAACGGTAACGAGAACATTGAAAACTGACTGTATCTTAAGCAGTGATCTTCAGTATGTCGACAACCAGTTAAGTGAAAACTGAAAGTAAGATAACTGTACCTCACAATGAGATCTCACTGATTCAAAATGATTTAAATGTTCCTCGCTTGTATGGCATGTAGCTCAGATATATCGATGTTGTCAAGTTTTTACCACATAAAGTCGCTTAACATCGCTCTATACCTGAGATGGTAACGGTGTCTCGTTTCTCATTTCTAAAGAAATAAGGTCCGATAATGCCGCCATGCCATAAACCACATCAAACAGTCAATCTTTGTAGAACACTTGTCGATTGTGTTTACTCCATTAACGGCAGTTTTGCTTGTTGACATAGCCGCTGAGTCAAAAATGGGACTCGTCCGAAAAGATGATTTTTTGGCCAAAATCCGTATATGGCATTTTATATGTTTGTCCGGCTTCAATTCTTGCGTCAGCACAATCATATACAGATGTAGGGCTAAATCCAATCGCAGAATTAGCCGGGTTGACTCTGGCGAAGCCCAATTCAGCTGATCGGCGCCGAATCGACATTTCTGAGTTTTCTTCGATGCTGGCCGCTATGGTGGCTATGTTTTCTTCATTTCGCACCAATCTCTGTCTGGTTGGTGGCTTAAGATCCGAAAGAGTGAAGTCAATCTGCACAATGAAGCTATTTTCACGACCGACCTCACGACGAAATTCACGTTACGTATTTACAACTGACCTGGAATTTCGATTTTTTAATAATTTCTGCACGTTCGGCAGTCGTAAAACGATGCATGATGAAATTGCAAACTATACAGAATATTTTGACAGCTGGATGTCATTAGTAACTTTCACAGACGCTAAAACATAACAATTGGAAAAAACTATCATTGCTTTCTACTCACCCCTCATCACCGTTGTTCGAAGCCTTAAATGGCTTTAAACCTTTTATTGGCTTTTATATTAAATGATCTGCCATTCGATTGGAGCCGCTTTGATTCGCTTCCTCATGCTGTAACGTCCTTCTCCGTGTCAAATAAGTTTATCGGCTTCAATTTCTTTCATTTTTATATTCGTGCATAATCCCTCGGTATGTGAGGTATTCACCCAGCCAACTAAATATCATTATAAAATCGAGATACAAATATACAAAAGCCATTACAATAGGCTTCTTTAAGGAACCGCTGCGCCATAGTTTTCTGAAAGCTGCTTAAACCATACACGACCTCTCGGTCTGTTAATCTCATCAAACGGTTGACGATAATCTTTTAATGGAATGAAACTTGGGAAAATTATCTGTTATTACCGCCTAGTGCGTGCATCCATCATACTATCGCTACAAAATCATCAATCATTTGTCAATCGACCAATTAACGATATTGGTGTCGCCCCATGTTATCTTTGGAGGTTTACGTTTCCTTCACTTTGTGAGACAAGTGGTTTTGGACACTACCTATGAAAACAAAGATAGATATGACTATCTATATTCACTACACTTAATAAGTGAACAACAAGGTGATTTATTAGTCATATTAATTAAAGTGGTTAAAGGGCGCAAATTATGTCTGTCATGGCAAACAGGTCAGCAAAAGAGGATTTAATTCGGGAACATTATGTTGAAGATACATTTTTGATAGTCAGTTTAGTTACAAAAAGTGTAAAAAAAAAAAAACTTGGTGCTAGATAAGAACGGCTTATGTTTTTTAAATATTTTTTTTTTTTATTTTTTAGCTCACTCAATTGCTATAAATCGTAAAACGCATTATTCGAATCCGTTTGTCTTTAAGTGAAGCTCGATTTGAAAAATTGTACACCAACTAGACAGAATTGCAAAGGACATACCATGTCCAACTTCACGCTCTATGAGCAGAATTTTGTTGGAATTTGTTGGCAGAGCTTTGATAATATTTGTAACACGCCATATACCATTACTGGTGCGAGATTTTGACCGCGTTCAACCCTAAAAATGAGTTCTGACCCATGCACTTCAAAAGTGATTTTCTCGTCAGTGAACAGAGATATTAGTGGTCGGTGTGAGTTCGGCGGGTGAGGTAAGACTTCCCATCCACTGTTTTCCAAATAGTTCTTAACCGGAATAGCAACGTGGGACCGAGCATTGTCATGATGGAAGATTATTGCCTCGTGTCTGGTCGCATATTCCGGGCGTTTTTCGGCTACTGCTCTCTTCAAACGGACTAATTGTGTTCGTTAGCAATGTCCATTGATGGTTTCACCCGGTTTTAGCAGCTCATAATACAACACACCCATCTGATCCCACCAAATACAGAGCATTACTTTCGCGCCATGGATATTCGGCTTTGCCGTTGATTTGGCTGGTTGGCCGGGTTTCACATATGATTTTTTGCACTTGGGGTTGTCGTAATGGATCCATTTTTCATCCCTAGTAACAATCCGATGCAAAAATGACTTCCTTTTGTGGCGTTCCAGCAGCATTTCGGACATGCAAAACCGCCTTTCGACGTCTCTCGACTTGAGTTCATGTGGAACCCAATTTCCTTGGTTTTGAATGTATCCAGCTTCTTTTAAACGTTTTGAAATGGCTGCTTGAGTGACACCCAAAGATTCTGCGAGCTCTTCTTGTGTTTGGCAACAATCTTCTTCATCTTCAAACTTTTTTGGCTGCCCAGGACGTTCATCGTCTTCCAAGCCGAAATCACCACTTTTAAATCGTGCAAACCAATTTTGGCACGTTCGACCAGCTAGCGCATGTTCGCCATAAACTTCCACCAAAACTCCCCGCAAAAACACTTTTTTAGGCACAAAGTTCGACATATTTGAGTGAAAAAAAATTATTGTTGTTTACGCTTCAAATGAATGAAATACACTGAAATGACGTACAATGACAGTAGCTTTCCAACGCATGTTCCAATGGAATAATACAAGTTACGCCATCTCTTAGCAAACCGCACGAAATTATAGACCCAATAATTTCTCAGCCGTGTCATCATCACTCTCAATACAAACATTGCAAGGGTGGCGTTCTATTCTGCTAAGCACACTTAGCTGCGAAGCAAAAGCGTAGTTCCCCATTACGACGACAGTAAGGATGCTTTTTTTTCTACTGAGGATCGATCAGGAAAAACGCTGATCTTTTTCGGGACCGGGATTCAGGGTCTGGGAAGATAAGTTTAGGTTAGGTAAGAGTGGCTGTTGGAAATACTAACCCACAAAGCCTATTGGCCCATTGTGATACTGTGTAGATCTGTGTAGATCTCTTAGAACCAATTTGAGGTTATGATGAAGCGTAGGAGGCTTTTAACGTTTATATTCTCTAGATCTTTTAAGTCTTCTCTGGGAGAGAGCTGGACATGTACAGAGTAAGTGGAGGATTGGCTCTTCTTTGTCCTTGTCCATGTAGCTTTTGCAGAAATCATTTGTAAAGATGATCAGTGTCCACTGATGACTGCTAATATGTGTCCTACGAGGGCTGTTTGATGAATACCTGGATTAGAAATGACAACGCAACTTTTTTAGGTTTTGACAATTTATTTTTCAAAATAATTCCCTTTCAACTGGATACACTTTTCCCAGCAGTGATGCAAATTAATTAACCCCTCCGTATAGTGCGACTTTTGTTGGCCTGAAAAATATTTCTCCGCGGCGGCGATGACTTCCTCGTTTGACCCGTACTTCTTTCCGACGAGCGATCTTTTAAGGTTTGGGAACAAAAAGAAGTCGCAGGGAGCCAAATCCGGAGAATATGGAGGATTGGGGAGCAATTCGTAGTGCAATTCGACGACTTTTTTTCTTCTCCAAATGTGGTCGTGTTTTCTTCAAATCAGCGTTGAATCGGCTCAATTAATCAACGTAGTATGCTTCTGTGATTGTGGTGGCCATCAGCTTTCCGGCCGAAGGCAAATTCGTCTTCTTTGGAGCACGTTCACCGGGTAAAACTCGTTGTGTATACCAATGTATCCATTCTGAATTTCGATTTGACAGGGCCAAGCACGACATTGAAGTGGTCTCACGATTGCGCTGGCTCTCCGGTGTGAGCAAACGCGACACCCATCACACGGGCAGCTTTCTTATGCCCAAAATCTCGTACAGGATATGGCTTAGGCGTTCAACTCGCGAACTTTCACTAGGTGGTCCGCCAATACGAGATCATGGATTTTGTCCATGTTTTCTTACGTGGTAACCGGTTTTGGGTCACCTAGGCGTAGTTCACCAAAAACCGACGTACGGGCACGGCGAAGCTCCGCGAACCAATGGTAAATGGTTTTACGGGAAGTTGAATGGGTCCCATACACATTTCTCACAGGTTTTGCCACTCAAAAACAAGAATGGGATGACGGAGCGATACTACTCTTTTTTCACTAACACGATGTTTTGAAATGGACTAAAAGAGGATACTAAATGATGGTACACTCATTTTGGCTTAGTAGCGCCACCTATCTTCAAATCCGGGTACTCATCAAACGTCAAACGTACGTCAAATCACGCGTCTATGCCGATAAACTAACGTCAATAGCAGTCTTAGAAGACAACCTTATACGTGGTGTTAGCGAGATACCAGTCAATATGCTCGAAAAAGTGATTCTGAATGGGACTCTCCCTATGGATCACTTAAAACGTAGCCGTGGTCAAACTCAAACATTCACATGAAATAATCTTAAAAAAAAAATGGCAATCATTGATTTATCAACTTAAATAAAAATTTTATGCACTTCTTCAAGTTTCCTGTGTTATTTTTGACAAATAAAAACCAAACGGTTAAAAAAGTCACCCATTGCATTCTTTATTTCTTCAGATAGGCCCTAAAGCAATGAAATCGTTTTAAAGTAGACAAAATAGTAAACTTAAGGCAAAGGTCGGGGTTATTGGAATAATCACATGGTTGTTAGTACCTCAGTACCTCCTATTTTTAATTAAACGGAAAAGACGTCCGAGTTATTGGCACAAGTTCTTTTTGGTGGGAATATTTGACCTTGGCTGTTTTAAGCCTATTTAATCAGACAAGGCGCTCAAAACATACGACATTACACAGTTTCCGAAGTGTAGCAAACTACAATAAAACGTCAATATTCTGTCAAATTCTAATAACCAAAATAGTAATGACAAAATGACAAAAACCTTGTCGTATTCCGTTTTTCAAAAATCACTGCTCTCATTTCTTCAAATAGGGCAGATAAACACACAAAACTGTACTCACTGAGTATGTAAAATTCAAAATAAGTTCATTTCAAAACATGTAAGCACTTCGCAAGCACATCCTTGAATAATGGGACTCACTTTCTTGCCACCGAAAATCCACTATATAACTATAGATACCACGTTTTTCAAACGAACAAAACAGTCATACATGCAAATATGTGGAGTACCTCCCAAATATTTACACAGGTTATGTCCCATCTATTACAGGGTGTTGCGAGTTCCATCTTTATTGGCCTTCCTCCTCTATCTATGAGTACTAGATGACAACATGGAAAACTTTCTCTGCCGCACATGCTAACGGCAGATGTCATCGATATCACAAAATTGAGTTTTCGAATTGACTTTTTGGGTTTCATCGACTGACTCTGCATAGAGTATCTCCATTGAACTGGTTGCACGGATGCGAATATACGGAACGACTGGGGGTGGTCTTTAGTGCACGAGTGTATCCTCAGCATGGAAATGGAATTCGAACTCGAACTCGAACTCGAATAATACATACATTTTAAATTTTAAATGTGTTGATAGAGTGGTGGGAAAGTTTGGCTTCGGAGGAATGACACAATGCTCGTATAACGGTATAATTTATTCAATTCAAGTCGATACAAAGTGGTTAAAGCTGTAAAGTAAAAGTATGTACTTGAGTTCCCTTTTAGGGAAAATCTTCCTTTTAAAAAATTGAGCAAGTTAACGGATGGCTTCCTCTTCATTCCCCAACTCTACACCACAATCTGACTTTGGATACGACGAGGTGCTAATTCGTTTTCATTGTGCTCTCTGGGGGTAAAACACAGTTTTAGAGCTCCGCAAAGTTTATTCTCATATTCGAAAAATTTTTACTAACTTTGATGGTGGAGATGTTTTTGATTTTTGTCACTGAACTTATCCTTCCATTTCTAAAACGGCCTTCATTAATGCTGAGTATTTTTTCCGGTTGTATAAATGGATGATTCGTTGGATCGCAAAAAAAGGGTTTTCAGCTAGTTCAATTTGCTCAATTTGTAGAAGGACTCGAAAACAAGTAGAATGGAACTAAGGTGAGGTAAGAGATATGACTAACCCTTGATTAGATGCTGATGGGAGACAGCCTGCAGCCTGGTTGGGTTAAAATCGATGAAGGATTGATTACGGTAGACTGTTTTGATGGAATCGAAAGCGGTTCCCCTCATCGTGTTTTTATTTTCTTTTTCTTCTGTTTGGGTGGAAAAGTTGGTGTCTATCAGAAAAGTTTACATTCTGAATGGGCTTAGGTGAGAGTGATTAAAGTTCTTTTGACGAGTTCTAGAATATCTGTTGAAGCATTTGTGGGATAATAAATCAATCAAATGTTGACGAGTAGTTTAGGAAGATAAGGACTCGACGACGAAAAACAAAAGTGTTTTCGTTTGTGGTAATAAATCATGAGGAAAGTTTTTCTGCGTCTCCTTAAGATGAAGTGATAGTCCTTTTATACAGTTTTCTGTTTTGTCAGCTGTTTTTGACTTAGTTTCGCAGTCAATATGCGGAAGTTGTGAAAGTTTTGGCTTGTGTAAAAGTTTTGTAATGAAAAGGTGTCATGTAAAGAAGGAGAGGTATTGCCTTGTGTGTGTCATAAGATTGTTTTCAGTTCGTTATATAGAATTGAATTGTTAAATTGGAAGAGTGTGCGAGTATATTTTGTGTTACTAGTACCGGGTGGTTACATTTATGCACATATTACTCTTTGCTCGTAATGGAGATGCGCTCTACGATTGAAAAGGGCCAACACTTTTCCTCAACCAGAAGACCTTTATTATTTGTTGGACTCGTCCTCCCTGTCGTTTCTTGGTCCTAGGATTGAAATATGGTTTTGGATGGGTCATTACTGTCCATCAGTTAATGTACCCTATAACAATACATATTACCAGCTTATAGAGTTCGCGGTTGTATTTTCTCCTCCGTTTTCTCTCCTCGTGTACTGGATCAAATACCCGACTTGCTATCGAAAGTGAAATTGATGTTTACTCCAAGGAAGGTAAATTCCTTAATCACTTCGATGTTACTGTTGTACGATGTACGTACTGTTGTACCATGTTTTTTTTTTTCTCCTCATTTACTTCAAGGTCAACTCCTTGTTCTTGTTATTGTTCTTCGACTGCTGTAAAAGTCTCTATGACAGCGCGATGGGAGCGACCGATGAAGTCAGAGTCGTCTGCATACCCATCAGCTGGACAGATTTGTTGAAGATACTGCCTTCCATGTTCACACCTGCCCTGGGCACTATCTATTCCAGCACTTAATTGGTGAAATCACATGACAGTGCATCGCCTTATCGAAATTAGATACATAGTTGGAATAGCTCGGAGGAACTGTTTCCTAATTCACATTGCACTGCGTGTTTTTCAGCGTCACGCGATGCAGCTGGATCAGATTTGTCGGGATGCCGAATTGGGCCATAGAGCTCAAGCCGTGTCAAAAAAATGAATGTTGTCATATGCGGCTATGCATATACCATATATGCCTCGATAGTTCTTGCATGACATAATAAAGGGTGATTCAACGTGAGGTTTGATTTATAACGTAAAATAGAGCACATAAATTTGAAAGTGAACTTACAATTTTTATTATCGGGTAAAAGAACAATTCATGGCATTTTACTTTTTGTAAATGATATCATGTAAATGTTGGCCACGACAATGTCTGAGGTGGTCCATTCGAAAGGTCCAATTTTAGGCAACTCTTTCGAGCATAGCGATTGGTATCTCGCAGATAACACGAGTAATGTTGGCTTCCAAAGTGTCAATCGTAGCTGGATTATTCCTGTAGACCTGACACTTTACATATCCTCAGATAAAACAGTCCAAATGTGTGATATCGCACGATCTAGGCGGCCAATTGACCGTTGCAAAGCTGAAATTAAGTGTTCACCGTCTTGTTGAAGCCAGAGCTCACCGAGACTATGTGTTTGAATTTCAAGAAGCACAAAGCCCGTTAACATGGCGTGAAAACAGTTACCATTGACGGTAACATTCTGATTTGCTCATTTTTGAAAAAATATGGACCAATGATTCCACCAGCCCATAAACCACACCATACCGTTGTTTTTAATGGATGTAATGGTAGCTCTTGGCACTCTTCGCGTTGCTCATCAGCCCAAATACGGAAATTTCGTTTTTTAACTTTGATTGAGCCAAAAATGGGCTTCATCACTGAACAAAATTTCACGATAAAACACCGGATTTTCATTGAGTTTTTCCAGAACCCATTCACTGAAAATATGACGCAAATTCAAGTCACCTGGCTTCAATTCTTGCACAAATTAAATTTTGTACGCCTTTAGGCCGAGATCGTCATGTAAAATACGCCAAGCTGATTAGAACGACGACGAATCGATTCGTCACGGTCTTCGCTTTCACTCTCAGCTACAGTTGCTATAATCTCTTCACAACGTGCTGGATGTGGTCTAACCGGGCGAGTATCATCCACTGATGTAAACTGGGACTCAAATTTGGGAACGGTATTGGCAATAGTGGTTTCAGTAGGTCGATTATGCGCACCGTAAGTTCCTCGAATCGCACAAAAACCATTTCTCACAGAACGCTGATTTTCCGTAATACAGCTGAACAATTTGGAGAGCCTGTTCTGGTGTGAGTCAAAATGACAAAGATGTTTGATAAGAGTTACGCGTGATCTGTCAAAAAAAGTCTATTGAAAATCAAATCTTACGATAAATCACCCCTTACAAGGCAAGAAAACAAACATTAAAATTTGGTGTGACCAAAAGATTAGTTGGTGATTGTGGTCTTCTTTTACTTGAGCGATCTGAGTGCTAGCACCTACCATATTAGCGTCGAGTACCTGCAGGCTGACGCAAATTTTGACCAAATACTCACAGAAAAAGTGCAACGGGGTATTGTTATCACTTTCATAGCAAGCATTGCAGGGGATATCGTCAGTTATACATAGGACACTATGCTGAGAACCAGTGTGGTGTGGTGTGGTGCTCGGTTCCGACTCTATGAGTACCCTTCAACATGACTGATTTTTAGGGATGTCTGGATATATTATGGGCATACTGGAGAAGCATGTTATCCACAAAAGTGGTTACATGAAAGTGTCAATTGTGGCCCTAACCGGAGGCGCTGCATAGGTTTGAAGTGGTGACAGGATTTAACAAAGTCTTAAGAAACAGAAAGATACTTCGCCCTCTCTACTAGCGTATACCCTAGATCATTTTTGGGTCCATCCTGGATTAGTTTCCGGCCGAAGTTATACTTCAACATATAGAGAGTCCATTACGTATCTTCGCAGCAATAGGATTTCTAGTGTCATTGCATCAAACGGCTTATCTATAAAACTAGAGCTTAAAAAACGTTGCCCGCTAGGTCATCAAAATTTCAGTGCGTCTTGCATCAAACGCTATGGATGATATAATAGGCAGCTACATTATCTGCATATGCCTGAGCCTGTACAGCTTCCAAAGCTGACGGTCTGGCTAGGTTTTCAAAACGGTAGGCCATGACTTGCTAAAAACACACACCTATTCATCTATAGAATATGGTTGGACGCATGTATGCCTCAAGAGATGATGATCCTTAAGAGAGAGAAAAGAGACCCTCTGAACGGCGTCAACTATATAGGCATCAGTCTTCTTAACATAGCCTACAAGAACCTATCTGCCGTATTGTGTGAACTGAAGTCGTTCATCAACACACTCATTGATTCATATTAGTGTGGCCTTAGGCCAGAAAAGTCCACCATCGATACACTCATCGCGTATGACACCATCTATAGAGATGAGCTATACAGTGCAAGTACAGTACAATAGGACAATGAAGAATGTACGCTACTCAATCAATGTCGGTAAAGAGACTTTTGATGTCAAAAAAAGCACTGCCAGGCGATTTCTTAAACACCACTCTTGAAAGAATATGGTAGTGCAAAACCTTCGCGGCAACGTAAGAGGCACAATCTTTCAAAAGTCCGTTCAATTACTCCCATATGCCGATGATATTGACATAAACGGGAGAAAGCAGCGTAATGTCAGTAGCGCTTTCGGGAGTATTGAAATGGAAGCGGCGAAGATGGGTATATGCTGTCAAGAAGGAATGACACTCAACACTGAACGCCACCCTCGACAGATACGAGTACAACTTTGAGGTAGTTAATGATTTTGTCTACCTACCTACCTACGATAACTCTTGCCAACCGCTGCTTCTTTTGTCCGCTAGTCAACTAGCAGAGCCCTCTCTGGAACAGCATAAGTGACCCTATATAAGACCTTAATAATCCCAGTCCTGACTTTATCAAAAATAGATGAAGGTGCTCTTAGCAGCTTTGAGATGAAAATTCTTCGGGCTCCCATCTATGTACATAGGTGACGACATGTACGGTTTTTCCATCGACATCGACTTAGCCAGAAGAGTGACAAGGAAGAAGAAAAATTTTTGAAGTCGCCCTGGAGGGACAGTGCAGTAGAGGAACACACTTAGCGTGCCGAGCCGAAGGTAGCTAGTTAAAGATCGAGCTGGTTGGGGATGTTTGCTGTTTGATGCACAGGTCCATCTCGGGCTGTAAATAACTAAATAAGTAACACATTGCAGGATCTCTGATTATCATCAACCATGAGCTCTATGTGGCTTTGATTCGATCTGATATCGCAAGTTATAATGTCCTTATAATGTCCAGTTTTCTGATAAGTTCACATTGAACCCCTGTCAACGTTCCAAAGATGTTGCTTTTATCTATCACTGTGTTCAGGTTATTGTCCTTAACGTCACTGAAAGACCTTTGAACTGTAACTCTAAAGGCCTTAGAGTGGAACTGTTTGTTTTCCAGTTACGGCCGTTGAAAATCAAAACTGTTTCCTCCAACAATCTAATCGGTTCAGTCTTTAAAAATTTTGTAGCACTGGAACATCTGATATGCAATACTCCCACTACTATGAAGTACCGCTTCTGCCAACTGTGGATGCATCAGGTAGTAGCTATATTAATATAATTTCAACAAGAAACCAGTCTCAACTACCTTTATAACTTATATTGAAAAGTTATAGAAAAGTTATAGAGAATCCTTGAGTATACACAGCCTCTAAAACTCGACAAGTTCGACGCTCAGGTAGAGCCTTTTTGATTCCTCTGATTCCCCAGAATATTCCCATATCTCTATGCCAAATGAGTAAATTTCCAAATTTTTCTCTGACGATTTATTGTATTTATAATACTTTAATCCAACTAACTTCCCAGAGCTTCAGCATAAAATTATTGCTCTTACGATATGGCACATTGCTTCGATCCCTGTTCATAACTAAAACAGCATACATCCCATACTCTTCTATGAGGCATTCTTGTATGTTTAAATGACAAACTAATAAGTATCTCACAAAGTCATCTTCAAAATATTCATCTGCATGTCCGTTTGCTTGTGTTTCTTTCTCATAAATCTACTTCTTCATAAAAATGACAGCAAATATTTTACAGCGTTTGCAAAGTTGATGGTATTCAGTCCATGAAGGCGAACAAACTTTCGAACGTGCCCTCTGTCTGAACCACAAAGTACCAAGTGTCTATTTGAGGAAGAAATATTCCTTCAACTAAAACTCATATATTTTTTTTTTTTTTTGCTTATTTTTACTCGCGTCTTTCCGTCATGGATATAAAACAGCGCGCATCCAAACAATATTAACGCTGTCAATTCCACAGAATAATTTGCCCGAAGATCGTAAAAAATTGCTAATACGGGCCTTAGAAGTCTGAAAGATGTGCATATTCGTATGTTGTTCCATTTGCTTGTAGCGGGGGATGTAGAACAAACCTTGGCAAGAAAGACGTGAGAGTGGTAAAATATGAAAAGCATTTCGCGTTTCTTATGGGGAAATCTGTCAATAAGACGATTCCTCATCGTCTACACTTGCTTTATTGGCAATCATATTTCAGTATTGTCAAAGTCATCTCTAGCTCCTTATAGCCATAGCCACGGAGAGCTCTTGACTTATTCAATAGCACTAGTAGAGGAGGAGGAGGGGGAGTAGTTTTGCCAAAGTATGTCAGTGAAAATTTATATTCGCCCAGTGTTTCATCTACCAGAGTCGAGATGCGACATATAGAGCATAACAGCCGATATATTGTAGATTGCCTAGGTTGTCATCTGGTGTGAGATGAAAGATAACATCGCGGTAGAGTTCTTTATACGTGTACGAATACTTAAGATTTTATGTTTTCTTTTTTTTGTTTATTTCTTCGGTTGCATCTGTATGTAGGCGATAGGTTAACTTTAATTCCATCAAATGAACCCCAGATAAGGTTGAATCTATTTGTTTCGTGATAAGAATCCCAACCAACCACTGAACAAACAAATCAACTCACATGACGGCTACGCTGTCTGTACTGTCAGTTTGGTCGTCCATAGATTTCAAAGAATTCACCTAACCCGAAGGGCGCTATTTCTACTCTTAATATCTGCACCTCCATATGCGTGTGTACGTAACGTACCTCCACCTATTGTCAATTTGCTTCAACGCTACGTGACTGTCAATGTGGTAAGCAAAATGAATGAATGTTTCACGACATGTGGCGGGAGATGGAAAGTCACTTAACTCCTTCTCACTGGAGCACATCCCTGAGGACCAACAGCAGGATAGACGCAGAGCATATTTGTTTTTCGAGTTCGTGTACCGAATGAGATGGAAATTGCCAGAAGGGTCGTAAGCTGTGGACTGTAGGATGTTGGATGTGAAAAGTAAGCCAAACTTAGCACAGCGCAAAGATGGTATTCGTACAGTTCATGGAACAGATGATGCTTGCTATGGTTTCTAGGACAGCCGACATCCTATCCCTCCCCAGGATATCCAATATATTCGTGTTAAAGATACAAATGATCTCAGTCTACGAGAGACAGTGGAAAGTGTAATGAATTTTTCTCGTGGCTGATGGTGAGTCGTTGTAGTTGGAGGGCGTCTTACAAAGGCGACGACTTGGGTTTATTCACTTTTGCCCACGATTTGCGTGTTTGACATGAATTGATTTGTACCACGCGATAAGTTATCGGAAGAAGCTACGAGCGACAATGTGTTAAAAATATTTATTTTTCAAATTAAATTTGATTTTTATTTTTTACAAAACCCTGTTGTGTTTCTGAAACTGGAACTGATGATAATTTGGTTATTTTTTTATTTGCTTGGTTTCTTTACAGTAATGACAGAAGATCTGACAGAAGGTTGGACCTATTATCTTTACATTCTGCTGACAATCATACCAGTCTATTTGGCTTTCAAGCTGATTAGATGGATGGGATGGCAATTATTTGTAAATAATTAGGAGAACAAAAGGTGAGTTGATATTAACGCAAGTTTTGAAAGTATTTTCCTCTGATAAAACGAAGGACAACGGAGCTCCTTTAATAAGCTTCTTCATTTATACAAATTAAATATGGTAAATGACTATTTTTTCGCCCTTCATAAACCGGTTAATCCCAAATTTCCTTTTAGTCAAGATACGGGTTTGTAATGCCTATTGACCACTTCCTTCTTCTGTGCTTGGAACTCAATCTTCTGCTTAATTTAAATTTTATGGACGTTTGCTCGATCGTCTTGTATTGGCAAGGACCTATCCACTGATACACTCGAAATTTAGCTTCAACAGATTGTTGCTGACCTTGGTCTTCGATAATATCTAACTGCATTCCGTTGGCTTTCTAGTAACTTTGCAGACTCATTTAACTTCATCGTTAAGCATTTTTGAAATTTTAAAGCATTCTTTGCTTAAATCTAACATCTTTAGACACTTCGCGCAAGTCAATGGACACATGAGACTTCTGAAACCTGTTTCCTGCCTGTATTTCAAATCTTTGACAAATATTCTTGCGTGCTAATGCTGCAGATATCCCTAAAGCCAGTTCGGGTAAAAAGTCTCTTTCTTGACCCTTTTCATTAACTATTTTTTCTAGACGGTATGCACTTGCTTATCAGATATGTGGATCATTTACTCGTAAGATTGATATGATGAGGCATTTATCGCATTTAAAGCAAACATGTTTTTAAAAAAAAAAAAAACTATTCCGTGTGAACTAGCATTGGTCATAAATACTGCATCTTTGTACAACGTTTTAGGTGTCAGCCGAGAGACCGCATGGTTGACATAGGCTTGGGCACAGATATGAGAAATAAGCAGAGTGTTGATTACAATTTGCCACTGCCATGACTCCTTTTGTCTGTTTTTCTAACGTTGCTCCTTAGTAGTGCTCAAGCTTTTCTGCATAGACCCTTTAACAGTATTACTCTAACCACCTCCTGTCTGCTCTATGCTGTATAGAATATTAAGCCAGACGCTGTGGCATCATCGGGTATCGGGTTTTGGGTATCACTACATGGTATCGCGATACAGTGGCAAAACGGTTAAGCTTATTAGGCTGTCAACCATTACGGTCCCAGGCGTGCTGCTCCCAGTTGGAAGGACCAAGCTGCCTTATATCCGCGATAGCCTGATCTTTTAATCGGAAGTTCGGCCTTCCTATTCTTCTCGAACCTGATGGCTTGGATTCGAAGTCCCTCTTAACTGCAGGTTTATCTAGCGGATGATGTGGCCGAGTCAATGAAGTCGACGGATCAGCTTATAGAGTTCACGGTTGTGCCTTCTTCTCTATACGCTCCTCACAGATAGAACCAAATGTTCGGCGATGGATTTTTTTTTTTCAAAAGAGCTAAAAACTTGTTTCACTGTCTTACTTATCGTCCAACTTTCGGCTCCATAAAGTAGGGCTATCAAGATGAATGCCTTGTAGAGCATGATTTTGACTTTTTGCGTTAGGAGTTTTTACCAAGTTGTTTCGACAGACTGAAGTAGCAGCGCTTGCCTTGGGTTGCTCGGATCTCTACCATAATGTCGTTTGTAGAGTTAAAAGTTTTCCCGAGGTAGCTGTTGATAGTGACATTTTGTCCTAGGTGATGTGCGACGGAACAAGTTTTGGTCGACACCATAGGTTTGATTTTTAAGCTTTTTTTTTGACAGATCACGCGTGACTCCTATCCTACTCCTTTGTCATTTTTGTTCAGTATCGTTTGGCAAGTCATAATAGAAAGACTCACACTACAACAGCGTCTCCAGCTGTTCAGCTGTATTACGAAAACCAGCGCTCTGTGAGAAATGTTTTTTGTGCGATTCGAGGAACTTACGGTGCGCATAATCGACCTACTGAAACCACTTTTGCCAATACCATTCGCAAATTTGAGTCTCAGTTTACATCAGTGGATGATACTCGTCCAGTTAGACCACATCCAGCACGTTGTGAAGAGATTATAGCAACTGTAGTTGAGAGTGTATGCGAAGACCGTGACGAATCGATTCGTCGTCGTTCTAATCAGCTTGGCGTATTCGACAACTTGGCGTGTTTTACATGAGGTTCTCGGCCTAAAGGCGTACAAAATTCAACTTGTGCAAAAATTCAAGCCAGGTGACTTGAATTTGCGTCATATTTTCAGTGAATGGGCTCAGGAAAAACTCACTGTAAATCCGGTGTTTTATCATGAAATTTTGTTCAGTGATGAAGCCCATTTCTGGCTCAATGCATACGTTAATAAACAAAATTGCCGTATTTGGGCTGATGAGCAACCCAAAGAGTACCAATAGCTATCATTACATCCATTAAAAACAACGGTATGGAGTGGTTTATGGGCTGGTGGAATCATTTTTCCACATTTCTTCAAAAATAAGGCAAATCAGAATGTTACCGTCAATGGTTACCATTATCGCGCCATTTTAACGTTCGTGAAATTAAAGGGCATTGTCTCGGTGAGCTCTGGTTTCAACAAGAGACTTGGACTTGTTGGGAAATCATTTTGGTGAGCACTCAATTTCACATTTTGCTACGGTAAATTGGCCGCCTAGATCGTGCGATATCGCACTTTTGGACTATTTTCTCTTTGGATGTGTAAAGTCTCTGGTCTTAAGAAATACACCAGCTACGATTGACACTTTGGAAGCCAACATTACTCGTGTTATCCACGAGATACCAGTCCCTATACTCGAACGAGTCGCCTACAATTGGACCTTCCAAATGGACCACCTCAGACGTAGTCGTGGCCAACATTTATATATCATTTTCAAGAATTAAATGCCATGAATTGTTCTTTTACCCGATAATAAAAAATTTAAATTCACTTTCAAATTTATGTGCTTTATTTTACATTGTAAATCAAATCTCACGATGAATCACCATTTTTTCTCATTCACTTTTAGACCAACTCGTTTAGCCTTTTCTTCTGGGAACGTGCGATTTTATCAACTATCCGCGTATTCTAGAAGCTAGACTGTGCGTGTGGTGGAAAACGGCTTTAGTCGTTCAGACAACACCCATGATAGGATCTTTTGGGCTGCGTTAAGAGGGATATGCCTCAGTAGTTTTTACAAGACATAGAATCGCCTTTTTTGAGGATGGGGTAGATAAAGTTGATAGTCAAGTCGTCGGGCATGCTTTTGTCCTCCCATTTTTGCAGATGATCTAGTGCATACTCCTTACGAAAAAATCGCTACTAGCTTTGAAGGGCTCTAATGGAATGCCATCATAGCCCGCTACCTTATTGTTCTTTAGCTTTTTAATGGCTGTGTCGACTTCGTCTAGGCTGGGTGGGAGAACTACGTCATCGACTGGTATTGAGTTTTCTTCATACTCACTCACATATATACTCACTCTCTTCTGGCCATGTCCATCAAGCAGCTGTTGGAAATGCTGCTTTAATCCACAATTTCCTGCAGGTTGGTGACAACATTACCCTCGAAGGGCTTGAGTTCCTGGACTGGACTGGACCTGAGGCCAGGCATTAAGCTTTTTTTTTATATAAGTGTTACGTCTTGTCCCTAAGCTGGGAGACTGCGAGGTCTCTTTTCATTTTTCGCAGTAACTTTTTCTCCTCTCTTCTTCTGGTTTTGTACTCATCCCACGTTGCCCGGGTTATTCTTCGAAACGTATTCTTATTTGCTTCATCTGCACACGCCATCACACCATGGATTTATTTTCGACATTGGCTGGTAGCCTAGAGTTGCTTTTCCTGCTTCCAGAATAGCACATTTGTAACCACGTGTTGTTTTGGTAGGCAATGGCATATTGCAGATTCTTTTGTCCAGTTGCTTTCTGTAGTCTCTGGCTATCTCCGGTGTGCTCAGGGATCTAATGTTGTACCTCCTTTTTGTTGTTGGCATATCTTTCTCTTATTGAATAGTCAAGCTCTGAATCGGGCTGCAACTAAATAGTGATTAGAGTCGATATTTGCCCCTCTAAATGTTTGCACATTCAGGATATTTTAAGAGTGTCTGGTTTCAATCATCACATGGTCATTATTGGTTGGTGGTTCTACCGTCCCGTTTTAAATGAAGCATACATTTCTTTTTTATGGTTTCATTTGTATATTTAGATTAAATTTTTTACTTTGACTCTACTGATTCAGGTACGAAGAGGAAGTGCCTTCTCATTTTTGTTTGCATCAAGTAAGTTAGTAAATTTGCATATCATACATTCTGGACTAATTTGCTTTCCTTGACTGGATCAATTCCTTTTCAGATCGATAGCCCTTAAATTAGAACTAAATAAATAGCAATTTCACTTGGCGTTTTAGTGCACACGAATTCATTTATTTTTCTCTCGATTTAATGCTTGATGTTGGCAGACTATCATAAAATTCTACCGGCAATTGAATGTCCTCATCCAATCATTTCCCATTATTCCTCTTGAACCTTTTAATATCTCGCATTCTTCGTTGCCATTTTTCATTAATTTTCTAACTCAAAAATTTCACATATGTTTGCAGCACTCTGGGGACTTTATTAGGATCTAAAAGACCAAAGTTTTCCATTATGTAAGCCGAAATTTGCCTATTTCGGTCCTCTTTGTTGAAGTTTTTCCATACCTCAAAAATTGTTTGTACATACTTTCATTTTGCTATAGAAAGTTGTATGGAGTGAAAACACCAAAGAATTTTACAAAGTCACAGAAAAAAAAAGAATGCTTCTAATGAATGCTTGGCTGTCAACGAATGTTGACTAATTCAAGAAGCCTGAACGAGCCGGCCGTAAATGCTCTCCTTTTATTCATCGGTGTGCATATGTATGGTATATGGTACTTGTCTTTCGTTAGTTTTTTTTTTTTTTTTTTTTGATTTTCTTAGCTCTAGAAGACCGAAAGGTAGGCTGGTTAAATGAAATCCAAATTCATTCGTTTTGAGTTCCCTTTTGATGTCTGATCAATCAGAATAAATACACGAAAGAAGGTTCACATAAGTGTCATTGAAATTTACCAAAGATACCTCATGGTATCTATTCATGGAATTACTTCAAGTTTCTTTTAATTACCGGCAGATACAATTGCTACATCACCTGTTTTCATTTTCTCTTACCACTTGGTCAGCATAACAACCAAAAGCAAGCAATGTCTGTCTCAATCGTTCACTCCTTATTGCGCCGTTTTACGGGTGGTTACTTTGGTCTCGTGTTCGGTCTAGTTTCAGTATTTATTTATTTATTTTTTTTTTTTTTTGTTTTCCACAAGTAGTAGATACTTGATACATTGAAGCGATCAAGTAGTTTCTAAGAAGTGGATATAACAAGTAACTTGTTTGGTCAATGATGATTAACCACTTCTCCCCTTTGGTTGCCAGCAATTTCCAACTTTCAAAATGTCATCCTGCCAATCAGATAAGTAATCCAATTAAGGTGCAGTTTCCCCACATTCCTAACTAACCCCCTCTATAAGCCAGGAGTGTTATTGTTTGTCATTTTGGACTACCCTATAGGCGGATATCTCTTAAGAAATCTCATGAACCCCTCTAGCTGTTGGTCTTTTAAGTAGTAACGAAATAATAAACCACCATTTCCACCAACATCCAGCTGGTGGGTATCTAAGGTATAGTAACTGTTATCATTTGCCCTACCACCATTAATGGCACCTTGAACTGCAATTACACACTAAAGCGCAACCACCTGACACTGTTAATTAGAACCTTAAAATGTGGCATAAGGTTAAGTGGAGTTGTTGTCTGCCAGGCGGGTGGTGAGTTGGTGGAGTTGTGATGTCGTGATGCCGTCGTTGTGGTAGTGATCGTACTCTTATCAGCATACGTCCCTTATGATGCGCTCTACCTTAAGAACGCTCCCATTTATCACACCCGCTTGCCGCACGTAAACTTTTGCATCAACTACGACTACTAACTCCTGTGACTTGTAGTGGTGTTCTCCCTTTAATTACTGGGAAAGTGGTTTTACGTTTTCGTTGGTTTACCTTCTAGAGCCAACCTTGAGTGTCTGTTGAGGGTGTCGTCCTTCTGTAGATTTTTTTATTTATTTATTTTTTATTTTTTTTTATTTCTATTTACCACACCGTTACATTGAAAGCCAATTACGGGACAGAGACAACGATGAAAGGCGATACTTCTTGCGCTACCCTGGCGACTTGAGGCATGAAAGAAAAGTGCAAATTGAAAGCAACATTTACACAGTGGGGTTGGAAAAGGATGAGTCAAGTAAAGGGTGGGTTTGGCTCTTCTACTGACTCTCTTATCAATTCGTCCTATCGTTTTATCGTTCTCTTTTCTTCATCCTTTCTGCACTATAATGAATTCACTGAGATTGAATGAATGTTTTTTTCTGGGAGGGGAATCGAGAAATGAGGTACAAACACTCATACCTGGTGCTAGTGGAAAATAATTTCGACGGAAATGGCCATAAGGTGATCGCCTTCTTGTCTTAATTAAATGAACGTCTTAATGACAAGGGTGGAGCGACGATAAAATCAGGCCATTAGCGTAGTATTGCCATCGTTCGGTGTGCTTGTGGGGGTGTGAATTGTTCGGTGTCTAAATGATGTCCCTGGTACGACCGACATGCTGAGTCAAAAGTTACGCATCCCTTTTTGCTGGCACCGGCATAAGAGTACATACCCAAACACCTGCGCTTAATGACATTTTCATTGATTAATGAAAGTTCAAAGGACCATTTTAGTAGTGGTGTAGGATATAGTGGTGCTTTGATTGTTTTAATTTTGTAGAGGTGAAGTTGGAGAGGTAAAAGGATTTCATTGTAGATTTTACCACAGATTGTGTGAACTCATTTTGTGTGTAAGGAGTCGTTGCCTTTTAACCGGCAACGTGTCACAAGAGAAACTCTTACGTACAATGTAAAGACATCAGATATCACTTTAGTACATCAGTTTGACATTTTCTTTTTTATTACAACTTAGAAGAACGGAGAACGGAGAACGGATACAGATGTAAGTAGTGAGAGATTCCCCCTTTTTTTGGAGTAGCATGTCGCGATCTTGTAACTCGTTCCAGGCAATTGATTGCCTGAGAGACTGGAACGAATTTTAATCTTTGAATTAACGCGGTTACAAGATGCAATTAGCACATTATCTCAAGCCTGTCGATGATGATGCAGCGAAGTGCACTTATGAAGATTGTGGCGGAGAATAGGAATTGAATTGGTGGTGAATTTGGGAAGGAATTGTCGTTCAGTGATGAATTGCATAGTGCTTAAAACAGGTGCAGTTAATTTAGTTTGAAGAGCTCTAAGTCGACGGCCCCTACTTTATTTCATTTAATGCGAGGATTCACTTTCTTCTGATTCTAATTCTGATGATACAAATGTATCATATCAACCCCTACATACATAATTCGATTTTGTAAGCCAATCCAATCCAAAGTGACATCACAATTATCTTGTCTATAAGAACTGAATCTTCCTCAAGGACATGACAGTGTTTCAAGATTATTTACAGTCGTATCCCTTTTCTGTGATCCGCATTGTGATCGTTAGAGTGAACGTCCGTAGAAGAATAAAACAGTTTTAACGGGCTAAAGTAGCATCAGTATTTAATTTGTACCAGGCTGCTCAAAATAAAATAATTATTGATACTGCACATCTTCTAAATGGACTCTGCAAACATCAGTGAACATTAAACACCTTCATGATTCGTCATTTACTTACTTCATATGTTATGCAGGCCAGTATGGAACTAAGCCTAAATTAAGAACCACTGATTGTGGTTATACCTGAAGCAAGGACTTCAGAGCGGTGGTGTTCATTTACTCAAAATCTCAGCCGATGACTTCTCGTCTTTTTGAAAAAGTCCATGTCGCAGTATAGCCCATACAGTTCGTAGCTGTAATCGATCGAACAACCTTTCTCTCGAAGCAACCAAAGTGATTTTCATTCACTTTAGAGGGTTGATTAAGTCTTGTACTACCTAAGTGCTATAGTTCTTGCATCACTGTATAAGTCGCTGATGTTGGTGTCGATAGCATACATTAACAGGTTTATCCTCATTTGACACTTATTCGCCGCTTCTGTCTGTAGCTGATCTTAACTACATATTGCTAATGTTGATTGAGGATGCTAGCAGATATATAGGGTTCTCTAATGACGTCTTGACAACTTTTTTTTTTTAAATAAAAGGCAAACCATTTGAGATATTTCAAAAACTTTATTATTGGCTTGAAGTACAATCAAAATATTTATGAATGGAACTCGACTTCGTTTATATGGCCACCGCGGGCACGTTTGCAGCGGTCGACTCGTTGGACCCAATTTTCAACGACTCAGCCACACATTTCGGCCGAAACGGCCGCTATTTCGCGTTCAATGTTGGCTCTGAGCTCTTCCAACGTCGTCGGCGTGTTGGCATAAACCAATGACTTAACTTAGCCCCACAGAAAATAGTTAAATCGCGGCGTTAAATCGCACGAACGAGGCGGCCAATCGACTGGCCCATGTCCTGACATAACACGCTCACCATACTTAATCTTCAGTAAATCGATTGTAGCGTGTGCTGTGTGGCTTGTGGCACCATCTTGTTAAAACCACATGTCCAAGTCCATATCTTCCAATTCGGACCAAAAATAATCGGTGATCATAGCGCGATAACACTGACCATTCACAGTAACGTAACGATCGTTATCGTCGACGAAAAAATATGGCCCAATAACGCCGCCGGCATGCAAACCGCACCAAACAGTCATTTTTTGTGGATGAAGTGGTGATTCATGAAGCAAAGTGGGTTTTCACCCGACCAAAAACGCATATTTTGCTTATTGACGAACCCATTGAGCGAAAAATGAGCTTCGTCACTGTAGATGATTTCGCGACTCCGATTATCTGTAAAAAAAATTTATAATTTGCAGACGTTGCTCGTTAGTGTACTTTACTATGATGAAAATGTTGAGTTTACTGAATAGATTGACAGTGATGATTAGTGAAAGAGTGCGTTCATAAATTAAATTCAAAGTTGTAAAGTCCCTATTGGAAAACCCTATACATACTTTTGAGATATTACCCCTGCGAATTTCGCCCTATTCTCTTAAGCATGGTGTTGATGAAATCACATGATAGCGCGTCACCTTGTCGAATTCCTTTTTAACATCAAACGTCTTTTTTTTGACTTAAATTGTGAAATCGAAGTATCACATTAAGCGCATTTTAGAAAGTCTCACTTCCTGAGGATCTTGCAGACATGATAATATTTTCGAGACTTTTTTGGCCTTTTGTCGTTTGCGATTGTTATCGTCCGACGTAAAATTTCCTCATAGTGCTTTTTCGAGGTTGGTTTCGAGAAACGTTCAGACATCCAAAATGCCGGTTCCATTCCATCGCATTTTTGAATGGCAGTGAAATCCATCCATATCCGTAGGGTGTGTGAAGTGTTTGAAGATATCACATGTAAGGGCAGAAGTTGTTCTCCAAATTGGATGGTGTACCTTTACAACAAGGTTTACTTCCTTAGATCTACAGAGCTCATTTTAAGGGACTCGTTCCCTTCACATACGTATATGACTACTTACGATTACCATTGTTTTTAAACGAATTTCTTTTATTATTGTTGGTTGGGAAAGATTGCGAACAGAATTTGTTCGCTGTATCGCTGATTCAGAGATTTGGTGTTCATGGTCGGCTAGTTTTCTAGTTTAGTCGCTGGTTTCTGCGTTTGACAAACTGCTAAAAGAATTGTTGAAAGATTTTGGGATGAGCAATCGGTTATTACCTAAGGCGGTACCCCAAATCGCTACATGGTGGGTTTGTTTGAACTTTTGTCATTTAATTGAGTAGCGACTGTCTCGGAGGCTATCATGAACAGAGGTTTCATCGAGAATCTGTGAGAATTGTTGTTTAATAGGGCATGAGCGTATATAAGGCTGATATTGGTGAATTCTCTCCCGTTTTCAACAAGCTTTAGATTTCTTGCTTAATTCTTTCGTAAGTAGCGAATAACCTACCTAGATTCGAAGAAACGTTTTTATTCTATAACAGTCACTATGTCACAACTTTTTATCCTTTGCATTACTATTTTATCAACTAGTGATTCCAGCAAGTAGTTCATCTGCAATTGGGTTGCTAAATGTTTTCATAAACTACACGCTGTTCCTAAAATCGTTACGGCAGTTTTATTTTGCTTGGTTCGGAAAGTATTTCTATCAACCTAGACCGGTTCTTATACACCTCTCCGTTCAACAAGTAGCTCAGCCTATCGACCATTCGAGGCTTTTCTGCAGAAGCTAGTTCTGTTTGATTGAGATTCATAGCTGGCTGATTGGACTGTAATTTAGATCAGTATCTCTAATTTATGTTACACATTTGTGAAATTTTTTAATTCTAAAAACCTTCGATCACAATGCGTGAATGTATCTCTATCCACGTTAGTCAAGTTGGTGTCCTGATTGGTAACATCTGCTGGCAGTTGTACTGCTTAGAGCATGGAATCTAACTCGATGGTCAGATGCCATCAGACAAGACCGTCAGAGCAGGTAATGATTCATTCAACAATTTCTTCAGCGAGACTTTCTATGTCCCATGTCATTTTCGTCGATTTGGAACCAACTGTAGCCGATGAAGTCCGTACCGGAACCTACCACCAATTGTTTCATCAATAGCAATTGATCACCGTTAGGGTAGACGCTGCCAACAACTACGTTCGTGGCTATTACACCATTAGCAAGGAAATTGTCGACTTGGTCTTGGACAGGACTCGTAAATTGGCTGACCAATGTACTAGACTCCAAGGTTTCCTGATCTTCCGCATCTTCGGTACTAGTTCAGGATTCACCTCCCTCTGGATGGAACGTCTCTCTGTGGATTATGGAAAGACATCTAAAATGGAATTCGCCATCTAGTCCCACAAGCGTCGACTGCTGATGTTGAACCCTAAAACTCTATCTTGACTACCCACACAACATTCAAGCATTCTGACTGCGTCTTCATGGTCGACAATGAAGCCATCTACGATATCTGCCACAGAAACTTGGACATTGAACGACCAATCTGCATCAACTTGAGTCGTTTGATTGGTCATATTGTATCATCCATCACTGCTGTACTGCGTTTCGATGGTGGATTGAACGTGGACTTAACTGAATTCCAAACTAACTTCCCTCTGGTCACCTATACTCCAGTCATCTCTGCTGAGAAGGCCTACCACTAGCAATTGTCGGCTGGCTAAATCACCAACGCCTGTTTCGAACCATTGCTGACATTGCTATCATCAAGACCAAGCAAACCATCCATTTCGTTGATTGGTGTCCAACTTGTTTAACCTGATGGTAATTTGACCAAAGTTCAACGCGCTGTCTGCATGTTGTGAAAAATCACAGCTATCGCTGAAGCCTGGGCTCTTCTTGATCACAAGTTCGACTTGATGTATGCTAAGTGTGCTTTCGGTCATTGGCTTAGAGGTCCGTGAAGATTTGGCCGCTATCAAGAATGACTACGAACAAGTCCGTAAACTCCGGTGACGGCGAAGGCAAGGTTCTGAAGAATATTAAGTCTGTTCCTCATATTCCGGGAACTCACTAACATAAAAGTAAAGACATCCACGTGAATCTTTCGAATCATGGGATTGAAATAAAAGAACACAAGAATTTCAATGTAATTCCCATAGCTCTAAGTTTTATTCTGGACCTTCCTATGTCAAATGACTTTCGTAACTTGTGTCGTAATATGGTTGCTTTTGACAAGTCTTCCACAAAAGTCTTATTTCTCTACTGTTTGCTTAGCTTAATTTTGAAGTTATGGTAATATTCGGTCTTCCATTCGACTCTTAGGATAAGCAAACAGCCTTGCGTTGTTAGTCTTCCAAAGTTTATCTACTATACTTTGACATGCGTTACCATATCATGTCTGAAAAGATGACAACGCCTACAGCGAGACTTAATGTCAACGCTTTGGAGTTCTAAGGAACGCTTGCGATATAAGTCATTTCGAAGTTGATTTCGAAGGTGATTGTATACCGTCTAGATGACGCAGTGGTTACTCGCCATTCCCCGGTTTTCAACAACTCTGATCTAGTAAACTTCCATCATGTACGTCAGAGTATTGTTTTTGTTATATATCTTACCCTTAAGGTCATCCACTAAATTCCATTCTGCATGGTTAGGATGCACTCATTTGGACGAAAAATGTTTTAATTTTTGCTCTCAGTACAACTGACCAGCTCTGTCATTGTTATATTCAACTCTTGTCTACGTCAGCTTAAAATCCATCGAAGAAAATTGTTAATTGCCTCTTACAACTGCATCAACGAAGTTGCTGTCCTACTGTCGATGAAACCAGGCTTCTGTTGTGACATATCCATCCAAAAACGAGAAGGTAAGGGAAGAAATTTGTCTCTACAAATTCTACTTATCCGCTTTGGAGCTCGGAGGCCCTCCATTCGTACTTATTGTTGGACATCAACTTCAAATCATCTGGAGCAATGTCCAGACGAGAACAAGAGAATGGTTCGGCTTGATCCAACTACCAATCCTTTGTCTACTTATGGCATGCTTTCTTAATGACCAGCAATCATGACTCTGCCCGCATATTGGATAATTAATTTCCATAATATATGATAAACTAGCTAGCAACTCTGAAGACAATCTTCACTATTGTCATGCACACCGAAATATTGGCAAACAAAAACAAAACCCCAAAATCGCCAGACCAAACAGTCTGATTTCCTTTATGATGAAGGATGGTGTCCAACTTTTGGAGAAAATGTCAAGGATAAATTACTAATTTTGTGGACCAGAGCAATGGAATAGGATCTTGATTGCGGATACAGTGGTTGTCCGCAAGGTCGATATAGTGTTCTCTGCTATGGTTCATGTTGATTGACCCACTGCTCAACGCTCTCAGTTTTTCTAACTTCTACGTTCAGGCATATGCAGATGATGTATTGTAGCTATACTGTCTCTTGGAGCATACATAGCGACTATTTGCTCTAGAACACACTAGAAATGGCTCTCCTCTCAATACCCAGGTTGTTAATTTACAAAAAGGAAGAAGATGACTTATCTTGTACTCAAAAAGCATCACCATACGTTTCCCCAACCAAGCAAAATATTCAGGATGATGAATAAAAAAACTTCTTCATACTAAATATGTTACGTCGATAACATCCAGGGCCCTGTAGACTTCTTGGACGTGCTAAGAAGCTGTCGATAAGACAAATAGTATTTGTCTTGTCAAGCCTGGTGTTCTACGATACATCTGATGACATTGGGAGTAGACTGTCACTCTATTTTTACTCTGTACTTATGGACGTGTCATCTGATGCAATGACATCAGAACTCCTGTGAAAATGTGAAATCGTTTTTCTCTGTGTCCCGGAAAGGCGAGTCTTCCCGGATTGCTCCAAAGCCCATCTAGGATGAGAAGGTGAAGTCTGAAGATAGAAAATTTCACTCCTCGTTAAAGAAAAAAAAAAAAAAAAACGTTCGTCCGTCATTCAAGCGGAGTTATTCAAAATGCTTTATTAAATGTTGTAAAGCAGTAGTAGAGGAGGTGTAGTACCTCCTTCTGTAGCCATAGCCACGCTGCGCTTAAGGTTTTTCCTAACTCTATTGCTATCTTCACGCTATTGTAGTTCAAAAGCTTACTAATCTTTCAGCGCAATCAAGGCTGAACTCAGGAGTCTTTTTGAGTCCTGGATCTGATAATAGAATCGCGGAAATGAGATATGTAATGAACTTTATAAACAACCGGAACAGAAGAGTGTCTTAGGAACCGTATCTGCATAAGGACTGTCGGTGGTCGTATTAGGGCTTCCATTGGAAGTTGGGTTTTATGCTATCAAAACTGAAAATGGTATGACTCCTTAGGATGCTGCTAGACGAAGAGAATGCTTCCCGTCGACTTCGAGAGGTTATCTGTCTGTCAGAAGGAGAGTCAGTACACAGCCTACTGGCGGTGAATTAGGTTTTGGTTACCATATAAGTGTGCTAGGCATAAGTGATACAATATACTGCGACGCTTGCTGTGTGATGAATGATGACGGTACCATGGAGCACTATCCTTGTGGGTACCTAGGCCGTGGGTATCTTGAACTAATATGATAGGTGCTGGTATTGTGTGCACCTTATTATTGAAGTCTGAGAAGTACCAGTAAAAGGAACATACAAAGACTATTGTGGACTATACACTTGAGTGCTTTGTACTGACTATTAAATACGGACGTTGAAATTGACCTAGGCTAGTCCATTTATATATTCACATTTCTTGATTTCAAAGAACTCCACTTACATCATAAAGACTACTCTCCAAAAACCATAGAAAATTCGGTTGAATTTCGTGTCATCGGGTTGACAAAGCTTCATATGTCATTCTCACAGCCTTAAAACTGTCTACGTTTAAGCAACGAAATCACGGAACTTCCATTTCGGCAGCTGGTCCATTTTTTAATCCATTATCCTATCTATGCAATATAAAGGTAGCACTCCACATGACCATAATCGTCGCCAAAGCGCTTCAACTAACTCCAATCCATTTCGCTTCGTTTAACGAGTCTGAAAGTCACTTGGACACTGGAAATTTTTATCCCAATTAATCCCACAGTAAGACTAATTGCCCGCACGTGTACCAACTACCCTTGTATACCTGGCTTCATAACACCACTCCTCATACGCTCTATTTAAATAAAAGCTTCCTGCTTCCTGCTTCCATCTTTATGCGTCATTGTTCGTTCGTAGTCGAGACCAAGTAAATTAATTGCCAATTCCAATTCACATTTGAAGCCATCGAAATTCATTCATTGCCTGGATATCTCGTGCGTTCTGTCCCAACATTCGGACGTGTAGTGGCCGAAGGTGGATTATTTTGGAAATGAAATTTGATCAGCATTCACCATTCTCGGCCATTAAGCTATGCAACGAACCAACAATTTTGACCATTTCTAGACTCACTAGACCGAGCACACAACGATGACAGTTCTTTTCCAAATCAAATCAACTGTGTCTTTGAATTTGTGTTGAAGTTTTGGTTTGAGTTCAGTTTGCGTGCTTATCGCATGAGTTCAACCATCGTTCAACTCCTAGTCACAGTACCAGAGAAGTTAAAGCTCATTAAGAAGTTTTAATATGCTATCATCATGAGAATACCGCTAAAATCAGATTCTTCCTCGAAACTACCAAAGGAGTTGAAGTCTCATTAAATATTATGCCACAAAAGTTTTGAACCCAGCTACACCGAGACACGAACACAATGGAAGGGTGTTTCTTGTGGCCCAGGGTTCTACTCCAATTATCATAAATATTTTGCCTAAAAAGTTCCTGGATACAAGACTTTGCAAGAAGTCGTTACCATTATTTTGGATCTATCTAATCTGCTTCAAAATAAACGCGCCACAAGTTTACCATGAAAAGTGGAGAACTTTTCTTTCCACAACAACAGCGACAACAACTGCAGCAAACATGGTATGGGGTCTTTTTTTTTCATATCAAGAAACTGGGTCACATTTTCGACTGATATGTAACACAAAACTACGAGAGCACTTGCAAATGGCAACAACAACAATGGAGACATAACCACATGCAGAGAATAATTCTAATTAAATTGCGGCAGGCTTAGTTCTTTAGCTCTATGGCTTGCAAACAGTGGAGCTTTTCTAAGCCCTAGAGAGTCGTTTCAACATTTTTTTTTTTTTTTTTTTTTTTTTTTTTTTTTTTTTTTGGGATTCTAGGATTGTAGATGCTTGCGTTGACGTAAACCAGCAAATACAATGCAATGGAAGTACTCAAATTCGTCTCTGTGGAGTGTTGCACTTAAGGACTATTAAGTGAATTTTCATTAAGCTGAAAGGTGACGTTTTAATGAATATACGAGTAGTACAAAACATCCGCACAGGCGAGGAGCCTTCATCTACTGGATGAGGGTTTTCAATTAAAAGCACTCCGATAAGGACTACCTACAAATGCAGAACGCTTAGAAAACTTGCCTTTTAGAGGTAACAAAACTACGAGTATGTACGTAACAAATATGTGAGTAAATTGCTTACGAGGTGCCATTCACAAGAAGAACTTGTTTCTTCAATATGGATTGCATGCCAACAGAGTGTGGAACTTTTTCAAAATTGAAAAGAACTCTAATCAGCGACATCTATCGTAAGGGCCTTCTTACTATAGGAAAAGCTACTAACAACACCGTAGGCGAGAGTGTATCTTCAAAATCTGCGCTCAAGGTCACACCTGCTATTCTACTGGTGCCTAGTGTCACCATCTTATGGTATGTCAACCATATATGCCGCGTTACTGCATCTGACAATACCAACCCCTCGGGTACAACGCCGATTTCCATTATATCAATGTAGTCTCTAAGTTTCACACAATCCTTTCAAGAAGGACGTGATGATCACATCACATTTCTAACATTTGAGGTCTGCACCCTCAATCGTTATTCTACAAAGTTGAATGAGCTTATCAGGGATGCCAAAACTAGACATGGTTTTCTAAAGTTCGTCTCGATAGATTCTGTCATATGCAGCTTTGAAATCGTGAAGACGTTTTGTGTGTCAATTTTGGAACTATGTCGTAATGTGAAAATTTGATCTGTGGTTAACCTTTCTGGTCTAAAACCACGCTGATAAGGACCGGTTAGACTTAGTAGACTTATTCCCTTAGGATCGGACAAACAATGTTGAGGTTCCATTCGCCGCGCATATGTACTTTAGGCATCATCTAAAGTTTAAACAACTCGGCAGTTAAGCCATCGGGTCCAACAATTTTGTTGGACTTAAGCTTGAAAATGGCTGTCAGACTTCATCTTGATGGGGTTCCCGGAAATGTTGTCTGTTTTTGTCCAGGTTGAATTGCTCGTTTATTTTTTTTATAATCTGTGTGCGCCCCAGGGGTTCATTTATCCTTAAAATGCTTGCGGCGCACGGCGGAGGCGAATGTACCTATGTACGTTGGTTTTAAATGTTTGAAGGTTATAATGACTAGTAACTAAAAAGCTCGGGACGGCATAACATAAACCACTTCTATGACTTAGGAATGAATGACGATATTTCAGAGTATGTCAAAAGTATGTCTCAAGTGTGCTTGAAGATATACTGATATGTGTTCGGTTGAAGGTTTGAAGAAGCAAGATACTATTGGCGGTTTTTGGAGCACTTATGGTGGAAATAGCGATGGAACAGAGTGAGTTACGACAGTATTGTATTTAGGAAGCATTAAGTTCTTTTCTGTTAGGGGTTTTTCTGTTAGTTATGCTGTTGATGTCGGAATCTAATGAGCTTAACATACGCTGCGTTCCCGTTCTTCATCCGAAAATTCCGGACATGATTTCGGAAATGAATATGAAAAGCAGAGAGTACTGTTGTAGGAAAAGAATATACTAAATTAGAAGCAGCAGACAAGTGATCATTAGTGAAAATTTAAAAGAGTGTCCGAGACAGATAGGAGCCCTGGGGCACACCAGTATTTATATTGTGTATATCAGTCTTGAAACCATCCAAGACAACTTGAATTAAACGTTCCGAAAGGTAGTTTCTAATGCACAGAAGAAGACTGTCATCGATCTTAAATGCACTCATTTTCGATAAGAGAGCCTAATGCCAAACTCCGTCAAATGCCTTAGAAATACGAGTATCAAGTGCAACTAGATTGCGTTAATGTTTCCAAGACCTTGGAAAAAAAGTTACGTAAGTGCAATAGGTCTTTAGGGGGAAAAAGAAGAAGAATGATGTCTCTCATCTGCTCGGAAAGTATCTTAAAGAGCGTGGAATAACAATTTATTTTCCAATATAATCCCCTTTCAACTAGATACACTTTTCCCAGCGGTGCTGCAACTTTTTTAACCCCTCCGTATAGTACGACCTTTGTTGGCCTGTAAAATACTCCTCCGTATTTAAGGTTTGGGAACAAAAAGAAAGTCTTAGACGCTCTATCTATTGCTATCTGATCTAAGAGCACATCATCAAATACTATTCTGGGGTCTATTTTCGTATTTTGTCTCGTTGGTTTGACGTATAACTATACCTTTTCAGACAAATTCTTGACAACATCTTTTGAACCAAAGAGCTGAAACTCGCTCAAGTGTTAACCAAATGCAAGTTTAAAACTATAACTTCTTCAAAAAAAATTTCCATTCCGAGTTGGCATCCGTTTACTTGTTACTCCGCCCAGTAATCGCCTTCATGCAAGAACTCTGTGAATTGAACATTACCACGTTACATCAGAGATTGCCTTCTTTCTAAAATATTGATTAATCCAACCAACTAAATGGGTATTCACCCATTGACACCATGTGTCAGATAGTCAACCCAGAATATTGAAAATGGGTCGGACGACAGATAGTGATATTCTTTCATCCGATCTTCTGCAACCACTTTTTCCTTTCACTTTTAATCATCTTTCACTCGTGGAAAAGTTTTCGAATTTTCTTAGTGTTCACATAAGTTTAACTTTAGAAATTGTCAGGCCCAGTAATCCTTCCAATAGTGAAATCATAGTTTATAAAGGTATCCTTATCTCCTTACTATGGTACATAGTGCTGCATTTATTTTGCAAGTTGAGGTTGTACAGAACTTTTGTCTCAATTATGTCCCACAGATTTTAGCCATATTCACACCAAGAAGAATCCTGGAATATTTGTCAGCCCCATTCTTAAAATGACACTTAGTCTGATATGGCTATAGCTCCTTATGAATGAAAAATGATTTAACAATATTATTCAAAACAAAAATCTTAAAGAACGCCGTTTTATCTCCTAATAATTGCATGCGAATCGTAAGCGAACTGATAGCGAATTGGTAACTAAAATTCTTATCATTATTGCTCCTTGGTGTTTACAATTAAAACGTTCTTCTCTGCTCGCAAAATACCTAAAAGCAACCAATGCTGTTTACAAGCATTCGATTTTCGCTATCCGTTATCACGACGACAATACCGGACCTATAAATCAAATCAAAGCTCAGACCTGCTATCGCAAAACTCCATGTTTGCAAATAATTATTCTGAAAATTCCTTATCACCGACAACTGGACGCAATCCACTTGGTTGCCCCCGAAAGCTAATAAACTCTCCTGTTTGTCAGATTTATTTTTAGATTTAAGTTCAGCTCTCATGTTAGTAGCTGGCACAAACAAACCACGGAAAATATTTGCTTTTCTGCGCTGGAAGCAGCCCCCATGTTGTCACCTAAATCCGCTTAGGTGCCGCTTCTGTCCACCCCATCGGCGAAAAAATATTAAAATTCAACCCCCATACTAGTGCAGCAGCAGGCGGAAAACCAACATAAGGCCGTTTTTTGCTCTGTCTACGTGGTTTGTCTTCTAATGCCGAAAAGTATGACAGCTCATTGCAAAAAAAAAAATTTCAACTATGTAGGCAGTTCCGATCCTAGTCGGGGAACAAATTCAATTCTCAACTCCAAACAGCATAAACATGGTTTAGAAACGTTGTTATGTCCTGCAATATAGGAACTATTTTGAGAGTTGAAAATTCAATTAAATGCACAGCTTCTGATGTGGATACTTTCGTTGGTAAGGGCTTCTGGCCACCAATACTAGTGAATACATATGTATTATATATGTATGTAGGTAAAGTGTATTTTTGTCGCTAGTGGCCATTTGTTTCCATTTAGCAGCTTTGAAAGCACGCGTACATAGAGGTAAAGCAACTCAGTGTACTCGTAGTAGCACATTGATTCGTATATCAACATCCACTGCTACACATCACATGTGTCCGGTCGATTATTGACATATCGTGAGCTATGGATAGAGAAGTTCATTGTCCGGGTTGTCGTTTGTCATGCTTGTCATCGATGTTGTCGATGTTGTCGATGTTGTCGATGTTGTCGTCATGCACTACACGCCGCCGGTTATTTCCAAGTTTACTCAGAATAGTCAATCAAATAGAACGGAAACAAGAAACCAATATAGACACACATTCACCACCACTAGGGCGACGGCACTCCCATAGATACATATCAATTTCCAGGTAAGAACTACGTACGCACGTTTAAAGTGGTCATACTATTGCCATCCATCATGGACAGTAGCTGGCTGTTGTTGCTCGCACTTTTGATTGGAGCGCTTGATAGCGGTGGAGATACTTTTACATGAGACGAATACAATACGTAGTTTCCCCACTTTCAAATAAAACAACATGGCAACACTGCCTTTGATTACATACTTTGTGCTAGATTTTGATTTTTGTTGTTTCTGGTTTTCCTGACTAATTAGACAAAGTCGACGGGTGACACGAGAGGCGACGATTTTTGTTGATTTTTCTGCTTTACCAGGTGTGCGTGCTCTTTGTTTTTGAAAGCTGTTTTATAGTTTGAAACGGATTAAGTGGTCACGCTTGTATTTGGAGGGGTTTTTGACCGCGCTCGGCGGCGTGTCTGGCTAGTCATCGGAACCGGCATCGTTTAATGAATGTTTATTGATCGAGATTAGGGAGATAGGCTTAAGTTTGGTCGATTTGTTGTATAGATTAAGTATGAGACATTTAAGGGGGATGGATGAATGGGGTCGTTTAAAATGAAGGGACGAATGTATATTTCAGCAGATAAATGTTACAGATGATAGAGAAGATTAAGATAAGTGGATTGAAAGCAAAATATTGAAAAGAATTTGATATTAGAGCTTGCGAACGGCTTGCGAATTATTGGACATTTGATTTGTATCTAATTCGCTGGGCTATTTGAATTTTAGAAGCCGAAAGGTGTGTAAATATTTAAGCAGACCGTCTTAGGTGATAAAAAACATCAGACTGAATGAATTAAGGACAAAAAACTGTTGAAATTTTAAAGTTATCGCATACGAAATACAAGCGAATGGATGATTTACTCGATGGTGAGTGGAATGTTTGCTCAATTTTAAATGGTATTTTTTGTGATATACAATTTTTAAATGATGATTTTGAAAGGTTTGGGCTTAACTTTGAAATTGGAATTATCAAAATTGACGCAATCATCAGCGTGCACCAGTAGTTTAACAGGCTTTTTTAATGATTTAATGCTCGCTTATTGGTTCCGCATAATTTCTTAAACTTTTTGACATGAAATGTCTGGTTTAAATCGTTACCCAATTCGTCGGAGCAGGAAGTATTCTCAATCGTCATTCTATACAGGCGAGTGAGTTTGACAGAGATGTCAAAATATGAAAAGATGGTTGGTATCGATTTGGATTTCTTGAGTTTCTTCCAGGATCTGCTGAAAAGTGAAGATTTGGTCGATTGTGGACTTTCTTGGCCTGCACCGCATTAATAAGAGCCAATCAGGTTGTTGACAAAATTCATTCTAGGGGTTAGTCCAAATACCGACACTGACTTTTCCGCTCGAAATCTTGATTGTCAGTCAGTATCGTACCTCCGTAGAATAAAATAAATCGCCTAACGCTTGAACAACGTTGGAAAATTTTGCAAACTTATTTCAAATGTGAGTGCTACGTTGCTCAAACAGTGCGTTTAATAAAAAAAGCACCTACCGCGCCTGTTATACGCAAGTTTGTGCATAAAGTTCGTAAGAGTTGCTTGCTTCTCCGTCGTCATATGGTACATACCAACAACAATCTGGCTGCTGTAGACAAGAACCAATTGAGCCAGCAATAGAAAGCAGGCGACCATCCGTTTTGTTATCGGTTCTCAATTTTTGCCTTACAGCATCTCGGAGTTGATTCCGAATTTGGCCGAAATATATTTTTTTTTGTGACAAGGCGCGTTTTATCTCGGTGACTATGATAATAAAAAAAAATTGCCAAGAAGTCGATGTATTCGCAGAGAGAGCGACAGTTTGATACGTATTTGGGGAGTGGTGGCATCATTGGCCGATTTTATTTCGAAAATGCTGCTGGAAACGCCATTTTGGTCAACGGTGAGTGATATATAGTAGAGCGATGGTTACCGGACTTTTGTGAGGTGGGATTAATACATGGATTTAACCCATGCCACACAGCCTGTCAAACAATCGGACTTTTGCGCGTTAAATTCGGCAATCGTGTTATCAGTCGCCATAGCCATGTCAATCGGCCGCCTCGGAGCTGCGGTTTGACTCTCTAAATTCATTCATGGGATAGAGCCCGAAACAGTCAACAAAGTCTTGAAAAATTGAGTTGACGGGATGCGCTACTACGAAGCCAGCCGAGACAGCCACATAAATGTGATCGTGTACCACAACTATCGGGAATGTTCGCTTTTTCTAAAAAAAGCCGTAACATATTGAAAATAATTGACTTATGTTCATTTTATTTTATTTTTAAAAATAAACTTATTTTTGGCTAAATCTTGTATGGAATACTGAAGACATTTGTACTTCTGCAGTTAGCGCAGTTGGAACGGTCTCCTTTTTTGTGGATCGAGCAAACGATGCAGAAATTCATTTCATCAGGTATACACCCTTCTGACCAGATCTGAGAAATGAGTTGGTGTATTCTCTCCAGAAAGTCATTTCGAAAAGCTTTGAATACCTCGGCCGGTGACCAAACAGGTCCAGCTGCTTTGTTGGATTTGAGCTTAGATATTGCCATCCTTACTTCGTTTCCGTCAGCTGGATGGAAGTTTTGGCTATTGGCTATTTTGGTTGAGCTCCGTTGCCATTATACAGTCTGCAGAAATAGTTTTTCCTTATTCTCAGCACCGACTGTAACTCTACTGTAAGGTTTCCTTCTTCATTTCTAAAGGCTTCTCTATGGGTCGTCTTGCCTTGACAAATATTTTCTACCTGTTAGTAGAAAACTTGTTGTATTCCTGGAGTACAACGTCTCAGTATCTTAGATCACGAGCTTTTTGTGCTCTCTCTTCTGCTGGACAAGGCAATGTTCTTCCCGTCTTTTCTGCTCGTCGAACTCACGCGCAACTTTCGTTTTTCGTTGCAGCGCCGCTCTGTAGAACTCTCGTTTAGTTTCATGTGCTTGCCGGCATTCTTCATTAAACCAGGGATTTCTTGGTGTGGGTCGGGAGAAAGCCAAAAAATTATTTGAGGGATATCTGATGGCAAATTGGCAGCCTGGCAACTGGTCTTCGCTACCTGATGCTGGTAGGAAATTGTTGAGAGATTTCGTGATACGCATTTGGTGAAGATTCTGGCGGTCTTCTCACAGTAGCACCACAAAAGCACCACAATAAGCTTGTCCAAACAATGTTGGATGCCCGAAAGGTTCGGATGTCCAAAATACTGGGGGCATGCCTTATGTTGATCGCAAGGTTTCTATCGTTCCGTGATGTCATAATGTGAATTGACTGCCATTTTGTTAGAATGAATGAATGATCCAATGAACACCTTCTGAATTGATGCACATTTGTGCTCAATTACGACATTTTGAATTGTTGCTCGCAAAACAACTATCTTCGAAACGGTGGTTTCTTCTCCATTATTAGCCTTCAAGACTTGCAAGATTTTTGGTTTGTTGTGGTAAACGTAAGACTTCACGTGAGCCTGGAAATTGGTGATTTTGAATATCCATCGTTGCCCGAGCTGGAGAGCCCGAGACCCAATTCAGCTGCTTGCGGGGAAAAGAACTCATTAAGCATCTGTCTGCACCGCTCACAAGTTAGGATTACAGTAGTGCCGTCGGCGTCCTCAAAAATGGTAAGGTCAATCACTTTTTCACTGCAAATGCCGCACCAAACAATCTCTCTGAGGGGATGCAATGGCTCTTCGTGCATTTCATGTGAATTCTCCGTGTCCAAGAAATTCAAATTTTGTTTATTCACATAACCACTTAAGTGATCGGTAACCACGTCGCTCATTATGATTTTGAATACGAAATCATCCTCTTGCAACAAGTTTAGCAGAGTATGGAAGTAAGTTGAGCTCACTTGACGGTCAGCAGGCAGCAAATGGTGAACGGTTTTTACTTTATAAGTTAAGATCTTAATATCTTTCACCAAATTTCGGCGCAACGAACAAACGCTGATACCAAATTGTGTGCATCGTTGTCTTGTCGATGTTTGTGGACTCTCTCGGACATGCTCGGTCACATCACTGATATTCTTGGTCAAACGAGCAATAGACGGCCAGCGGTTTTTTGCACGAGATATTCAGCCAAACTTTTAATTATTTGTGCACATGGTGCAGGATAACGACGACGAAATTCACGCTGCGTTAAACAACAGACCGGAAATCGGTCAAATAAGCAGTAGCAATAATTCCAGGTTCTTCTCGGTAATCGTAATCATCATCGGGGCCTTTCCAGATAACAAACGATAAATGTGAGTAGCGAAACTCACACATTGCAAGCACATTCATCTTACTCGTCGTTTCAACAAAGTGCATCGTACCGCCAGAACCTCCGTGAATTTGTTGCGTGAAAATTTCACACGAAAACTGATCAGCTGCTTTTTAGACGCCCCCCGTTGCCACAGCGGTCTCCATACTGAATCTCCTTGGATGTTTTCCTATAGGAGAAAATCAAAACTAAAGTCCACACTAATAACCCGCTGTGTGTCACGAAGTTGAATTAAAACATCCGACATCCAGCCAAGCATGCTGCAGTATGTAGTATAACTCAGAGTGGTCCTCTTCCAACAGTGCGTGCAAATAGACGGCATTTGCATTATATAATTTTCAAAAAAATAAAGTTCACATTCTTTCTCTTTGTGTTAAAGTAAGTAATTATGAGTCATCATTTTTGTTTTACTCTCTTTTACACCCCATTTACCGTAGGGTCTTTCACTACTGGTAGGGGAATTACAAAACGTCGCTGATTTCGGTCGACATTGCTCATAAGTTCTCTGCATCTTACCCATCCGAAACACTTCATGTGAATAGATGAAGAGACCAATTCATCGCCGAATCAACTAAGAAAATTTCTTCCGCTGACTGGCATAAGCATGACACTTAACTTCTTTACAAATTATTCAAGTGCGATGCGTTATTATGGTCCTGCATTTGACGTTTTATGACGTCGGAAGAGAGAGACTAGCATATCTCAGTGGATTCCACATTACTTCTGTTGTACGCTCCTTTTTTTAGAGCTAGCTCTGTGGCCTGTTTTGGGAGCTCATATTCCTCATGAGTAGATCAAATTTTTCTCTACAGATTGCTTTTATTATAAGCGCACGCTCAAGGGATTTGTGTACCCTTAAAATGCGGGTGAAGGAGATTTAGGGAGAAAGAAAAGAGAGGTACCGATGTACGTTGTTCTTAAATGTTTGCAAGCTATAACGACCAGGAAATAGGGAGCCTGGCATGGCATTCCACCAGCGAGTTGTATGGCTAAGGAAGGAATCACGATATTTTAGTCCGAAAGTGGGCTTGAGGGTGTACTCATGAGCATTCATGAGTATACGTGTTACGTGTTACGGTTGATGGTAAGAAGGGGCGGAATGCTATTGGCGATTTCAATTGAGCACTGGTAATGGAAATAGCGATAAAACAAAGTTAGGCAGCAGACATAACGTTGGCGTTCAACAGTGCCAATTGACTGACTGATATTTGTATCAACTCTGAGTTCTATTTAGCAGGTGTAGAGGTGTTTAAGGAGCACCTGACAAGATGTGGGTATTGTATTCCGATTTTGGGCGAATAAATGCATTACATATCGAGGTCAGCTCAGAGAAGGTGAAATATTTCTTACATCGCTTACGGAAACCTAGACATTTGACATAATTTTTTACGGCACTGTCACTGTTGCCACATCAAGTTGTCACTGACACACATACCACGTGCCATTCATGGACGAATGCTGGGTGTTTAAATTCCGCTTTAACGACAACAGACAGCATTATGTTTTGGAATCATTGAGTTCCAATCAGTTGATTACTCTCCAACTGATGATGCTGTTTATATCAAAATTTAATGAGCTTTAATATGCTGCCATTCCCGTTCTACAGCTTAAGAGCAGGGACGTGAGGCCGGGGACGGATATGAAAAGCAGAGAGTACTGTGGTTATCAAAGTAATATATTGGAGTTGAAGTAGACGACAAGAGATCACTAATAAAAATTAAAAAGAGTGTCGGAGACAGAACGGAGCCCTGTGGCACGCCTGCATTTATTATGTGAATATCAGAGTTAGAACCATGGAAGACAACTTGAATTGAACGTTCTTGAAATAAGTTTCTTATCTATTGGATAAGAAATACCTGATGCCACATTCCGTGAAATGCCTTAAAAATATCAAGTCCAACTATCTGGCTTTCGTCAGATTGATGTACTCATACGTTTTGGTTTCACTTCTCTGTCAGACATACTATCAAATCACTAGTGAACCTGTTGTTGCGAAAAAAATACTGCCGGTCATTGAGAAGTTTTCGCGTTTCGATATATTTCATGAGCGGACGTTTTATAAGGGTTTCCATGACCTTGGAGAGAAGGGACGTAAATGCAATGGGTCTTAACTACGAGAGATAGGTAGATTCGCCCTTTTTAGGAACCTACTGGGCAAATACTGTTTTCCATCTGCTCGGAAAGAGACCTAAAGAGTATGATTCACTTCTTCACTTTTGTGTATATCTTTAAGTGCTCTTGCGAAAGTGGATTCGTCCAATTGAAGATTTGACGCACTCAAGTGAAAGAGGTGGCAAAGCACAACCTGAAAGTGTTGAGCTGGCCGCAAAGTGTGTAGCAAGCAGATTGGCTTGTCCAAAGAGCTCCAGCTATTGCTATTGTCATTGCAAATGAGCGTTGGGATAGGTAATGAGGCAAGCGACCAAAAATTGTTACCACCGTTGGGGCATTGTAGCATTTTCTGCCTCAAATGCAATGATGCCTTACAGCCAATCTATTTAACTTTCAAACCTTGGTTTTCCTTATGGTGGCCCGATACCATAATGGCAGAACTTGTGATGGGTTTTTGGCACAGTTGTACTGTTCTCTAAAGTTTAATATCCTCTGATGGGATGTTGAGTAATATACTATTGTGGCAATTTTTGCTTTCATCGGCTTTCTAGCTCATAATTTCTCACAGAACCTGGTAAAGTCGATAACCTTATTTCTTACCTGAAACTGTAAATGAGTGGTTTGGTGCTATGTTGGCTGCTTGAAGTGATTACATACACTGAGTACTGAAGGTATGTCTGTCATCGATGGCAATGTTGTTGCCGTTCAAATCATATCGAGCTC
This sequence comes from Volucella inanis, assembly GCA_907269105.1. Taxonomy (NCBI): domain Eukaryota; kingdom Metazoa; phylum Arthropoda; class Insecta; order Diptera; family Syrphidae; genus Volucella; species Volucella inanis. The sequence goes on along the minus strand of OU026156.1, from coordinate 18,150,036 downwards.
TTGCAAGCATGTAAAGCAGATCCTAACAATGATAGCACTGCTCATCAAAGACGATAATACTATAAATCCTGAAGACAAATACGATCCGCAGAGCAAGGAATTGTAGCAAGGTTTGTTCACTTTATGAATGCATGCATGAATGAAATATAGGATTCTACAAAATGTCAGAATTGATGGTCCACAAAGAATAAAACACGTCCTTTCCCCGTTAATACAAGACTATCGCCGAAGAATACGAAAACTGGGATAAAAAGTGTCCAAAAATTCTGCAATATTGCCATAGCACAATTGCAGTTCTCGCCAAGACCAAGGGAGCTTTAGTTATTGGTGAGATTTGTTATTCCAATCATGAGGCGGTTGCCTTTAATAAGAGGTGATTCATCGTGAGGTTTGATTTTCGATAGGCTTTTCTTGACAGATCACGCGTGACTCCTATTAAACTGCAAGTCATCATGGAAAGACTCACACTACAACAGCGTCTCCAAATTGCTCAGCTGTATTACGAAGATCAGCGTTCTGTGATAAATGTTTTTCGTGCGATTCGAGGAAATTACGGTGCGGATAATCGACCTACTGAAACCACTATTGCCAATACCATTCGCAAATTTGAGTCCCAGTTTACATACTCGACCGGTTAGACCACATCCAGCACGTAGTGAAGAGACTATAGCAGTTGTAGCTGAGAGTTTACGCGAAGACCGTGACGAATCGATTCATTGTCGTTCTCAGCAGCTTGGCTTGGCGTTTTCGACAACTTGGCATAGTTTACGTGAGGATCTCAGCCTAAAAGCGTACAAAATTCAACTTGTGCAAGAATTGAAGTCAAGCGACTTGAATTTGCGTCATATTTTCAGTGAATGGGCTCAATGGAATAAACAAAATTGCCGTATTTGGGCTCATGAGCAACCCGAAGAGTACCAAGAAGTGCCATTACATCCATTAAAAACAACGGTATGGTGTAGTTTGTGGGCTGGTGGAATCATTGGTCCATATTTTTTCAAAAATGAGGCAAATCAGTATGTTTCATGTCAATGGTAACCGTTTTCGCGCCATGTTAACGGATTATGTGCTCCCTGAAATTCAAGCATATGGTCTTGGTGAGCTCTGGATTCAACAAGACGGCGTTACGAACCATACAGCGCGTGAAACAATGAACTTGTTGAGAAATCATTTTGGTGAGCACTTAATTTCACGTTTTGCTACGGTAAATTGGCCGCCTAGATCGTGTGATATCACACTTTTGGATTATTTTCTCTGGGGATATGTAAAGTCTCAGGTCTTCAGGAATAAGCTTTCTACGATTGACGCTTTGAAAGCCAACATTATTCGTGTTATCCGCGAGATACCAGTCGCTATGCTTGAACGAGTCGCCCAAAATTGGACCTTCCGAGTGGACCACCTCAGACCACCTCACGATGAATCACCCTATATTATGACACAGTCATTTTCTCTGGTTGAGGTTGAGTTTTCTGACTACAAGTCTCAATTGGCGTACATAACATTGATGAGCATTTGATTGATGACATTGATAAAATTTTGAGCAGATGGCGTTCTTCGATGAGTAGAACGCTGAACCCCTGCGAACGAAGTGAGCTCTCGCTGCATCGAAATTTCTGAAAAAGGCCGATGAATTCGGAGGTGTTGTCTCCTGTGCGAGTCTGTTTTGAAGTGAAAAGTGAAGAATAACGCGATAAGAAGCGCACGTTGGAGTGCCTAATGAAGGGCGCTCGCATTGCGCCTAGATACTAGTGTACAAGTCCAATTATCCTCAATCACTATCTTTACTATTTTGAGCGCGGTAATTCACTTATCACAGTCGCTATGCTTAATCAATTTATAGACAAGGTTAATGAAAAACTTCTAAATCTGGAGCCCAGCGAAGAGACAAAACAAATTGAAATACAATACAAGAATACGCTGGCTCACATGAAGAGCCGTATGTATGTAATTAAATGACGCCGTTCTGGTGGATTCTTTTGCTGGCATCTCTATTAATTAGTACACTATCGTGTGTTGCCTTTGAAGTTCCTGTGGGCGAAATTTTATTTCCCATTCCTATCTACTTTCTCCTTTATCTTTAATTTCTCTTCCCTCATCTGTGTAAACATCCCTTCCTCCTTCTATTCTATTTTAAGTGAATTATTTTTGATGAAATTATTAACAATTTACGAGGACCACTTGCGAATACGAGTGGGTAGAAAGGCCCATTGGTTGAAATTTAGTGGAGTGGTTGGTGATGGTTTCAGTTCAGGTTCGGCTAGCGAAGGGGTTACATCTGTACCCTCATTTCTATTAAATTTCTACCTATCCATAGACTTGCATGTTCATTTTTTTAGTACGACAATATTCAGTCGGTTGTTTAACCTTATGGTGCATGGTGTAGATAGAGATCTATTGGAAGGCCGTCACTATGTGTCAAGTTCGCATATAATATCAGTATGTGGCTGAAATCCGTAAGAAGATTCTGTTAACTTTTCCTCATTATTTTCTTCCGACTTATTTTGTTCTGTCTCCGATCAACTGTTGTACATCCCCAACAAGTTGTTATAACTGTTGCAGGGCTTCAACATTTAATATTCATCTTCTGTCACTTAATTAAAAAAAAAAAAAAAAAAATCTCGGACGTTTTTAATTAATTTTCCAGCATCAACCCTCAACATTTACCCAAATGCCAGTGCCAGCTTCATAGCATCACGATAAGAAAGTCTAGTTACCAACCCACACACACTCACAAAGTTATCCCTACTTATCTGCGAAAAAAAATTAAATATTTTCCTTGTCTCTCAATGTATCCACTCGTAGTTATGTTACACCGTTGTGGTGCCACATATTTGCATACGACCTCCTCGTTTTAATTTAAAATGAGATACATCACCGCACAATACGTCCGTTGGGCGCCATTTGAAATTCCCCACCTTCCCACTGAGAGGTGCAAAATACTGGTATCTTCAGTGCTTTTAGGCAGCCCTGAATAGCAAGACAATCAAGATAGCTCGCTCGTATCGGTATATTTGCCACTGTGTACAGTGAAAGGTAACAAGGAAGCATGTCTTGTTGAATTTCATTAAAGATGTACGCCGCCATGCGATATTAGAGCGACAATTGTCATAATTTCCGCTGGTCTGCTTCCCTCCTATGGTATGAAACTTAACAACAATCTCTCTCTGGAGGTAATTCAAGATGATTTCTCAGTTAACAGCATCTCTAACAAAACAAATCTTCCGCTCCATATATTCGTATTCTTGTTTCTGCGTTTCCCTTTGTCTTTTATGTATTCCTTCTTCCTCTTCATGCGGAAACGTTGGTTTAGGATCGTCAGTAGGTGTAAAGGGTGGAATCTAGACAAGCGGAAACGTAGATATACAAAGGTGGGTGCGCAAAGATGTCTTCAAACTTCCTCTATATTGGATATACCAAAGAAACGAGAGCTGAAATGGTTTTTTTTTTTTTTTTTCAAATTACCTTTAAGTACGAATTTAGCGCAGGGGAAGTACCATAAAATCTCTATGAAGTATGGAATACCGTTATTTTGAATTGTTAAGCAATCGCATCCTTATGATTGGATCCGATTTCTCGTATTATTTGTTCGGTTAAGTGGGCCGTGGGGTGCCTAAGTATCCGCTATTGTAGGCTAGGCAGATTGCTTTATAGGGATCTCTTTACATGTGGCAGAGGATAAAGTTCAAATTTGGTGTTCTCGGTATTCCACTTCCGGTATTCCTTAGATTTGAGCACTGAGAGATGTCAGGGAAGATGGAAGATATGTAAGTTGGCAATTTGGCATGCTGGTATGTTGCCATGGCAAGAATACGAAGTACTAGCTTGGGATATGGATGTTCACAGCGAGGTTTTTGACATTCGGGTGAAGAAGCAATCGTGAAGGTTAACATTGTTGCGGTGGGTGGTTGAAGTGTCAAAAGAATTTGTTTTTCTTTCAATCATTGGCATGTGTTGAATATGTGTTGTTTGGTAACTTATGACATACGTAAGCTGAGCAGACATGTTGACCTTTGTTGCACGAGAGAGAGAGTGGGAGACACCAGAGTAATATAGTACAATTCACCAGACATCGCTGGGTTCTGCTAACAGAGTCAATGTCTTCAGCGGATGTAGTCAGTTCATCCTGTTTCCAATTTCTCAATCTTGCTGTTAAAAACGTTACATGAAAGCGTCTGAACTTGGCTTAATCCTTTTTTTTTTTTTTTTTTTGTCAAAGGCATCGTAAAGATTGCAATGCGCCGTCCAGAGTGGAAGTAGAACATCTGAAATCAACATGAAAGATACTTTCTTCTCAAGTCTGTCCAGCTTCTAAAATATGCGAATGAGATACAGCGTGCTGTGATTGAATCCTTTACGGCAATTGAAGAAGAGGCTAAACGAGTTGGTCTTAAAGTGAATGAGGAAAAATCAAAAAAAAAAAAAAATGTAGATTTGACGAACAGTAACTTAAGGCGACCGCACCTATTTTGGTATTTCGAAACAACTTGGGTCAAAATCATGTTCTGCAAATACAGGGGAACAAGTTTTAGGCTTTTTTGAAAGAAAAATTCTTCGTCAAATATTTGGTCCTGTCTTTGAGGAGGGCGTATGGAGACGAAGACACAACCGCGAACTCTATGAGCTATACAAAGATGAGAACATATGTACTAAGGAAGTTAAAAGTCGGTTGACTTTATTGCCTAGGCCACATCGAGCGTATGGACGGTAATGCTCCAGCTAAGAGTATCTTAGAAATCCTAGCCACCAAGTTTGAGAAAAAAAGGAAGACCGAAGTTTGTCTCTATAAATGCTTTCATGTGTGGAATTAGATTTATTAGTTTTTCCCCATGATTTTCCGTAGCGTAATTAGTTGGTCAATTGTGGCAGCCTAAAACCACACTAACACGAGCTCAATTATGCTAATTTTATTTGCAACCATTGGGTACTGGTCGATGTTCATCCGAGCCCGACTTGTCAAACTTATAAACGAGAGTGCTGACCAGCAGAAAAAAAAACAGTGCTATAAACGGGACAGCTGATGGATTCTCCAGATGGAATAAACGGTGATATAAAATCCTAGAATAAAGCAAATAAGAGCTTTTTCGGGCTACTCCGACATATTTGGAGCTCACGCCGGCAAGGATTTCCGGGGCTAAGTTACAGTCTTGAAAAAGAGATGGTGGCGGATGTGCCCTTAGATGAATCAACGGCAGCGCTCACAACCCTAAAGTAGTTACTCGCTTCGGTCTAACCGACCAATCGTACTAGGGGTATCTATAATTGAACCAGCATAAAGTATCGAAGACTAGTAGCAACATTGCCAAAAAGCCATCAGTGATGCCGCTCTGATGTGTTAGATTACATTCGGCCACCACAAGGAAACCCTTGGTTTGACGATGAGTGCCAGCAAGCACATACAACTAAGCAAGATGCATACAAAGAGGCCCTGCATAGAAGGACTAGAGCTGCTCACGAGCTCTACAAGCATAATACGAGAGGTAAACACCGGCTTCTTAGGAAGCCGTGAAGCCGTACTCCTGGATTGAGATTCGGAATTTTTACCAAAACTTAAAAAATCATTCCACGGACACAAACTTCGGACAAGACTGTTGAGACTAACAGGAGAACGCTGAGGATTTTGGAAGAGCATTTCTGTAGACTGTTTAACGACGATGACGAAGGGATGAAGTGAAAATAGCCATATCTAGGCTTAAGTTCAATAAAGCTGAAGGATTTCAGAACCGCTGACGATGACTTGTTGAGCAGCAACTCGTACACCAACTCATCTTTAAAATATGGTCAGACGCAATTATGCCCGATGAATTAAACCTCGGCATTGTTAGTCCGATCCTTAAGAAAAGAGAACCTCTAAACTGAACCCTCTGAACTGTGCCTATACAGAGACATCAGTCAAAATCTGATTGGTCCATGTCAGTGTGGATAGATCGCCATCGATCAAATATTCACCGTACGACAGGTCTTGGAAAAAGCCTATAATCTTCAAATCGATATATACCACCTATCCATTGATTTTAAGTCCGCGTATGACAGAATCTATAGAGACGGGCTATACAGAACAATGCTTAGTCTTGGCATCCCTATTTATTGACATAAATGGAAGAAAGCCTCCTAATGGCAGTGGTGTTTTCGTGTGTGTTGAGTTTGATGCAGCGAATATTTAATAGGGAAACACAAAGTATATGCTGTTAACCAGAAAGTATATCCAAGACCGACATCTCGAACATAACGTCACACTAGACAGATATTGTTGGGTGATTTGAAATGAAAATTCTTTGGGTGATTTTTGGTCCCGTCTGCATAAACGGTGAGTGGAGAAGGGGACGTAACGACCACCTGTACGAGCTGTACAACGACATCGACTTGGCCAGAAGAGTGAAGGTCCAACAACTGAGATGGCTAGGCCTATTAGGTGGACACCAATGATGCGGTCCGAAAAGTCTTCGAATCTGTGTGGCGCACGCAAGTGGAAGGGGATATCAGCTAACTTGGCGTGCGAAATTTGTGGTAGCCAGCTAAATATAGAGCTCGTTGGAGACGACTATTAGTTGAAGCCATGCTTCATGCCGGGCTGCAGAGCTACCTTAAGAAGAACAAGAAGAATTCTTAGCGAGACACTTTCCTCGTTTAACCTCTTGCTATGCGATGTATTTGTCAATATGCGCTTGTGTTGCGCTCCTCATCACCCCTGGGAGGTCGCGTGATCGTGGCCAGGTGGAACCTACCATATCAAATGAGGTATTTCTGACGGCTTTCTAATATGGTTGCCACTGATCTCTAGCATTTGATGGAAGTTGTAAGTTAATTGATGGGAGATTGAGCTACACGTGCCAAAAGTTTGGACCGTTTATTACGTTTGACATTAAATCTCTTCGCACTATTTCTTCCGTTCTCCGTCGCCATGGCATCTGACATATATGTAGGCATACCGAGTATTCGTTGGCCCGTCGGGGTCTTTGAACATCTATAATATTGATGAGGGAGTGCTGCGTCAATTGCAACATGACCAATTCTATTGACAATCTATTTGCTGCAATGCTTTGTAAATATTCAGATGAGGAAACTATGTGCTTGCTTTAGTAATATTCCGTCCTGTAGTAAGGTTAATTACTTGAATTCCGTTTGTGACGCGGTCTCGTGAAAGCCATGCTTTCGACTGAGCCCTTCTTACATCGTCTGCTACTTTTTTTGAAAAAATGAGTTCGTATCCGACTGATGTTGGCGAATTTAGCTATGCCGATTTTTACAATGCGTTCTCTCAAATGCCAAAGGCTAAAAACTTTTTGCCTTAGCCTATTGCTTACAGTAAATCCACACATAAGTAAACGCTACTCGTATTCTTTGTAACAATCACTGAAGTATACGTCCGAGTATTCTTGTAGTGGGTATTACTGCACATAAAATGCCTGAACAAGTGTTAATTTTTTAGGAAAAGGCATCAGAGATATCGACATATCCATACGTATCCATACCCCGTTTAAAGGTCATCTATCATAAATCCGTCCTTATACAAAGCTATTGACTGCTACACAACAGCAGACTTATACATGCTCTGGAAAAAACCCCTACACACAGCCCTCAACTTGAGTCGCCAAGAAAAAGCATCCGATTCGGAACATGAAAGCTGCCATTACCCATTTTGGGTTCATCGGCCACCAAATCTACAGTTCTACATGACGTCAAAAGTCACGAAGTACAATTTTGTAATCATACTTCTGACAGGTTCAGTGGGCTCTGTACCTTGGGTCATAAAACGTCTTTTTGACAGATTGTCCATCAGAACCAGTTATAGAATCAGCGTGTAATTATACCACCTTGATCAAAAAGTTCAAAAAGTAGCGTCACCGTGTAGCGCTCCCATTGTTCCGATTTGAGTTCTGTTTTTTTTTTTTTTTTTTTTTTTTTTTTTTTTTTTTTTTTGTTAAGTTTGTGAACTGCTTCTTCATACATATATTAAGGCAGTAGTATAAGACCACCTGAATTCGATCCAACGACATGCTTCTTGCATTGTTCTTTTGTGGAGTCTTCCGTAAGGCAGAAAAAGATGTCTTTGCACGTTTCTACAAGAAGATATATAATCTTACAGTCCCGTCTTTTCCTGTCTTATCCTTGCTCTGGCTTGTAATACATGTGACGAAACTACAGTCTTTAATATGTGCAACCGAGCATCTCATGTATCCCATTTCAATGCATGTCCGTTTATGGGTTCATTATCGAGTGGCGCTTTATCACTAGAAGAGTGATAACTATCTAACTATCCGATTTTGCATTCTAAAAACGATCCTACATTAGGCACCAGAAACCTTGATAAATACTCGTTTAATAGACAATCAACAAACCAAAGATTAATGTTTGAAAGATACCCCCTGTTGGATAGTCGAATATCCATCTATTACATAGAGTTCAACGGTGTAGACCCTTTGCCATTGCGATTCCTCTGCAGAGTCATTTATTATGCAATCATTGGGTGGTGCCCAAACCAAGCTAGCCGCCCCCAAAACTTCTTTCGCAATCGAAACAACGATAAAAAAAAAAACTCTCTCGCATTAATCCATTTGTTGCACTTTGCATTGTAGGTATCCGTAGGTTGCCCAGTTATTACCGCATCGTCAAAGGTGACTCACGGTTTCAGTTTCGCTTCCTACATAAGCATTTGTGCTTAAAGCTGATTTCGAATGGTGGTGCCGGGGAATGCATAAACTGCATCAGCAGCAGCAGCAGCAGAAATAGCAGCATCAGCATCAGTCGCATCAGCGTCAAGGTATCACTTTACTTTAACGGCAACGGTACATAACCGCAGCAGTTTATCTTTACGAGTACCCTACTGTTTGCCTGACTTGCTACATGCTTGCCATAGTGCAACGTGATGAATTGTTCCTCAGTTGCTGTGTCAGAGAGTCATATGACATTTGCAAACGATGAGGCAACTAGCAGACTAGAATCGAGACAGAGTTCCGACTGGGGGTTGATACAGACACAGAAACAGAGACCAAGACCTGGTACCAGTCCAGCGACCATGGCAAACTTCATTTGCCTTTGATTAAAGAAAACGAAGTGCGGTATTTCTACAAAAAAAAAAAATCAAACTCTGCAGTCACTCTGTGACGTGGATGGTGCTGCATAAATTCCACATAACAGCGCATCGTGTCGGAGAGAAGTGCCAACGTGATCCATTGCTGGATATGCTACTTCTGAAAATGGTTTATCTGGAGATGCTTCTTCTGCTGCCATACATGCTGGCTCTCTGATGCTGTTGACCTTTTGCTTGTTTGTATCGGTGTACTCATATCTGTGACTGCACTCCAAAGCCGAATTAAGTGCGGAGCATTTACTCGTACTAATTTCTGTAGCGTTTCATGGTTTTTGTTTTTGGTTTTTTTGTGCTCTACGGTCCATCTCTTGAGAGATTGCAATCATAAGATGGTGCCCATTTGCCATGGCATCGCTTTTGGGGATAACTGAGTATGTGAAAACTAGAAGATGTGAAGATGTGAAGATGAATTGCTCAGTCATGAAGAATCGATGTGGACAAGAGTTTTCCGGTATCCAAATGGCTTGTCGTTTCGTTGCGCTGCTGTTTGTGGTTTTATTTATTCTGTTCGTGTCTATCTGCGCCTTGTTCCCATGATTTTGAATCAATCCAGTTTTCGTCGCTTTTTCATTCGTTTTGATGGCTTTGAAGATGCATTCTGCAGATACAGATAAAGTGGCATACATATACTCGCACTCGTCCTCGTGCTCGTATGCAAGCTTGCTCGTTTGTGAAAAATGCTATGAGCTATGACTTTTGATAAGAAGTCGATGATGGCATATCAAGGTTTGGTTTTTTATTAGCCAACGCGAATGGTGAACTACGAGTATATAATTAAGATAAGCGGATGCGGGTAATGTATCTCCGTTGTTTACAGTTCATGTGGAAAATTGTTTCCATTTTTTATTGAAAGAATCGTGGGACTATCCGGGTAATTACTTCCTTTTTTTGTTTAGTACTTGTGGTGATTATCGCGGATTCTATTTTTTGTTTTGACCCTTATATCGGAGAGAGTATGTTTTTCGCCTGTCAAAAGTTGGATGAAAAATCGGCTAATTAGCTCGGTATCCCTTTGGTGTGAAGACGTCAACAGCAGATTATCTACAATGCAATTAGTTCGAGTAGAAAGTGCACATTTCAAAGTTTGACCAGATGCTTTTGAGTTATGAGCGATATTTTATCATCTTTCCGCTTTCAGAACTGTTTCCGTGCTATTAATTTTGCCCATATTAAAGCGCGTTTAGAGATTCTTGAACTATTGCGGAGAAGTTTTTACAACTACCAGCACCAGGCGAGGCTACTTAGTATGTAACCAGCGGTAATTTAGATTTGGTTTTGTAAAAAGAGAATGATTTAGCGGCTATAAGTTACTGTCGATTCCAAGAGGGACGAGATATTGTATAATAATTGAAAGTACATGTTTTTGGCTCCTTTCGGGGATTCTCTCAATTTCCATGTCATCATAGTAAAAGCCGAATTTATACAAATTTCCAGAACATCCAGCATATGTTAAACCGACTATATGGTTGTAACAGACGGCCTTCCCACACTTAAAGGACCAGTATCGTCACGCATAAAGCATCGGTCCCTGATTGGTAATGAATATCAAGCAAAGTTGGGCGCGAGTAGCACTTTAAATGGAAGACCCGCTTGTTATATGCTAATTCCAAAGTCTGGTTGTAATCAAAAAACAAAAACTGGTGCCCTGTACGCCATAAATCGGAACATATTTTATGAGAAAGTGTGACGACGTTTACTTTAAGGGCTGATTGTTGATCGCTGTATTATGGTTAATGACGGAATGAAGTAAATGTCGTCAATTCGAACGGCAACAAAAACATTATAATGAATCTCTAGCGTCTTTTGCGTAAGAGGTTTCATCCGCCAATAACAACTGTTCTTCTACCTTGATGAATCCGTCGAACGTTTTCTTTGAAAAGTTTGTAGAAAGGGAGAAAGGATTCACCTTAAGATTGAATCTCGACAACATACTGCCCTATTTTGGTTTTGCTCTTTCCCAAGTCTATGATGTTGACTTGATGCACAAATATTTGTTAAGATGCATCAAAGTAAAGAACCTATTTCGTTTATTAAAAATAACACTGAACCTGATCTCGGCTGTTGTATCCGTGTTTGCAGCGTCTGGACCCAAAAAACCGTAGACGTTCCTGAGTTAGTTTCTACGAAACGTTCTGCATACTATATATATTCTGCCCTCATCGCATTTCCAACGCACGTAGCTCAATGAGAAGACTGATCAGAAACCTCTCTTATATCTTATGAACATCACAATCCGAAGACGAACGAACAGCAAATCCCGGTGAAAATCGTTGAAAAGCACCAAAAAAGTGAATAACAAGCCATATCCATGTATAGGACAGGCCACTATTACCAGGATGACAGAGCACTCAGATAAAGAACTGGTCATTGTACTCCTTGCACGTCCCATTTACTATGACCTCTCAGTCTTTGATAGGAAAAAGGGTATACGCTTATGTAATAATGCGCCTATGTATCAGCGCCGAGTACCTACAACCTTCTGTTGTAGGTTCTGATGTTCTGTAAGCTATGCCTACTTAGGTGATCAGCACAAGGTTACGACACCAAGCAGTCTACAGTCTCTCATGAAACTCAAATATCAATGAAAGCCTTAGTTGTGGACGCAGACTGTCCTAAATTAGATTTAAAGCCTGAACGTTACCCGGCAAGTTCACTGGCAAACTCATTTTGTGTGAGCCCATCTCAAACTCGGACCCAAACCGGATTTAGTGAATCCAGACTTCATGGCACCCGTCGGAGAGTACCTCGGTACTGTTCGGTACCGTCATCAGGATTGCGGTGAGTTCAGAAAATAACGGGAATTTTTAAATTTCGCGGGTTTGGAAAGTCCGATTGTCAAAATTTTGTCTTATTATGTTGGTATACATGCCCCTGAATTTTCAGTTGTATTCATTGTTTACTTTGTCTCTGGAAGCCGCTTAGGTTAGACGTCTTTTTATGATCTCGGCGACTTTTGTTTCCTAAAAGAAATGGATCAAAGAATTTAAATCTTTGGTGAGTCTGCTATGAGTAAAACAAAAGTTAACGAGTGGTATAAGCGTTTCCAAGATGACCGTGAAGGCGTTGAAGATGATGAACGCCCCGGCACATCAAAAACAGGTAATGATGTTCGCATATCGCTTGGCTTATGCCATGAAATTTAATCGAATGATTTGGGTATGAAACGCGTGGCAGCAAAATTTGTTCCAAAATTGTAGAAATTTGAACATTGATTATTCGTGAATTTTTGGCCAAAAAAAAAACTGAATCAATGCCCCAGCTTCCATATTCGCCAAAAATGGCTCCGTGTGACTTTTTCCTTTTAATAAAAATAAAGAGAAACTTAAAGGGCCGTCGCTTTACAAGCATAGATGACAATAAAAACGCATCGCTGAAAGAGCTAAAGGCTAAGTATTTCAAGGATTTCTAAGAACCGCTGGCACAAGTTCATAATATCAAATGGCAACTATTTTGTAGTCGACAACGTTAATATAGACGAATAAGTAAATATTTCTTTCAAAAAACTATACTCTAAACGTCGTATATCTCTACTTGGAAGGGTGACATAAGTTTTCTTTAAATCAGACAAAATTCAAAATTGTCGTCCTCCAACGCGGAACCAATGACACATTTTAGGTCGGTTTACGAGCTAGCCGTGATAACATTCCTTAATATGAATTTCAAGAGAAACGAAGTTCATTAGTTAGTCTAGAGCCAAGCTAAGCAGAGCAAGCTTGCAGCCGAGACAGATTGTTCTTTGTGAAAGCTATAGTGTCGTTAGCCAGGATAGGATATAATTGGTCGCAAAGCCATATATATTTAAAGTACCCTCATCATAAGGTCCATGTCCTGCCGAAAATTTCTTAATACTCGTGAAAAACTGACACCGCCTTCGAAGTTTTTGGCGTCACACTTTTTTTTTCAGAATAACACTTCTGAACTGAACACTTCTTAGCGAAGTGTAAGTCCATCATTGAAGTTATAAGAGGCTGATAGAATGCAATATCAATGGAACCAGTGGAAAAAAGAGTTACCCAGCCGAAAATTTAAATAAAAAAATAAAAAAAAAATCTCCAAGTGGTAACGATTGGTACTCGATTATATTTTAACTATGAGTCCAAATTTTATAAAGAGTCAGTGTGAGTTGTTTTTTGAAATTCATATATTTTTTTTTTAATAACCCCAACCCCAAAGAGGAAAAGCCAAAAAAGTTCAAACGAGCCGGGAATGACTACAACGTCTTTGTTCAGCGTGCGAAACTCCAATATGACCTAAAACTGAGACAAAAAATACTACAATGTCCGGAAAGTAGTAAAAGCTTTTGGTCATTCGTCAAAAACATCAAAAATTCTGCCTTATCCTCCATCCCAACGCTCATTTACAATGGCGCTCCAGCTGTCAGCTCTTCAAACAAGGACAATCTGCTTGTTGCACTCTTTGCGATCATCTCAACACATCCAGACGGTGCTTTGTCTCTGCCTACACTTGAGTGTGTCGAATCTTCAGTGGGACGAATCCACTTTCGCAATCGTGTAGTTGTAAAAGCATTTAAAGATCTTATTAAGATAAATCCGCTGGTTCAAATGGTATATCTCCCACTTTTTCTGAATAGGTTTTCGTTCACGGAGGCAAAACTACTGCGTAAGTTTTTCCATCCATTCTAATCTAAGCATTTGTCTTTTCCGTCCCTAAAAAAGAGGAATATTCTTCTCTCTCTTCCTATAGACCTATTGCACTTACTATCCTTCTTTCTAAGGTCTTAGAAACGCTGATAAACCGCCAACAGCTGATAAACCGTCAACAGCTGATAAACCACAATATAAATAATGGTGTGCCCCAGGGCTCCGTTCTGTCTTCGACACTCTTTTTATTCTTCATTGATAATTTCTTGTCTGCTACTTCTATTTCAATATATCTCTATGCTGACGAGAGTACTCTTTGCTTTTCATATCCATGCCCTTCGCCTGTAGAATTGGAACAGCAGCGTATGCTTTGCTCATTAAATTCCGATATAAAGTGCATTACCAATTGAGGAACAGTCAACAGAGTGGAACTTAATACTTTCAAAACACAATTCTGTCTGTTGTAGTTAAAGAAAAATCCAAAGACCCAACCATTATCCATGAATATCATTGTTAAAACGGAAAAACTTTCCATTCTCGGAATGTGTGTCAATGACAACCTTCGTAGTAATGACCACATATTTGATGTCGCCAAAAATGCTACAAAATTTCTAGGTTTCCTCAAGCGATATAAGAAATACTTTTCGCCCTCTGATCTGGTCTCAATATAATGGGTGAGCAGATACCAGTGATAGTTTTTCCAATTGTTAGGTTTCAGGAACTGTCAAAGTGACCAATGACATCCAGCTGTCAAATTATTCAGTCAGAATAGTGCATTACGCTTGCCGAACGTGCGGATAGTATTAAAAAATCGAAATTCCGTCTCAGTTGTAAATACGTAACGTCAATTTCGTCGTGAGGTCGGTCGTCATTATGGGTTCAGTGTGCAGGCAATTCGCCACACCCTGGAACAGTTTGGCGTGAGTACACTCTTTTGAATCTTAAGCCACCAACCAGACAGAGATTGGTGCGAAATGAAGAAAACAAAGCCGCCGTTGCGGCCAGTATCGAAGAAGACCCCAATCAACTGAATTGGAGATCGCCGGAGAGTCAACCCGACTTATTTTGTGATTGGATTTGGGCCTATATTCGTACAAAATTGTGCAATTCGCAGGAATTGAATTCTCTAATTGGACGCTGGAAATGTTCGCCGGAGATCCAGTTTTTGGTCAAAAAATCATCTTATCCGACGAGGCCCATTTTTGGCTCAGCGGCTATGGCATCAAGCAAAATTACTGTTATTGGAGTGAACACGATCCACAAGTGTTCGGCCAAGCATTTAGGCATTTACAAAGATTGACTGTTTGGTGCGGTTATTTCTTTCGAAATTAGGAAGGAGACACCGTTACTGTCAATGTTCTTAGGTATAAAACGATTGTAACCGAATTTCTATGGTCAACAAGACGAAGCTACATGCGATACAAGCGATGCAACGCTTGAAGTTATGAGGGAGAAATTTGGCGACTGGGTAATCTCACGGCGAGCGTTCTTCAACTGGCCGCCGCGATTATGCGATTTGTCTACGCTAACAAGCCAACTACTTTGAACGGGATCGTGGCCAATATTCGGTACGCTTTTGCTGGAATAACGCCGCACATGTTAAACCGAGTCATATAAAATTAGACCGACCGCTTGAACAACTTCCATTTGAATTATGTGCTCTTCCACACATAATGGCATAAACATAGCTTCAAAATAAAGCCATAATTAGTTTTATATCTCACACCGTTGTTGTTTTATTTAAATTTTTATCTGGTTAGCATTCATCCGTGCATACGACAACCTCGAACACCAACGAAATGCCTCCTGTCTCGCCTTGGTCTATCGCTTTTTTCACGACCAGTGCTCCATTTAAACTGCCAGTAGCATTCTGCCCCTTTAAACTTTTAACCTTAACACTTGCTTTGGTATGAATGCTCATAAGTTTGACCTGAAGCCCACTGTTGGATGCTCATTTCGTGATTGTTTCCCAAGCTGTTCATCTTGCTTATGGAATGCCCTGCCGAGCTCTTTATTTCCTAACCATATTAACCTTCAAACATTCAAAAGAAAAGAACATCGGTACCTCATTTCCTTTCCTCCCAAACTTTCATTCGTCCTCGCTGTGTGCAAACATTTTAACCTAAATTTAAAAAAAAAAATAAATAAATACATATCTCTGCTTCTTTTTTTGCATACTTCCTAAACTTGAAAGTGTTAACCTTTTCCCTGCAATTCACATCATTAAGTAGTACTTCAAGCTCGTTATTGACTCTCTATTTACCCCAGTTATACGAGCTGTTGCTTCTGATTCTTGAAAAAATCTCTTCGAAGTATTTCCATCATTAGTTTCCTCCAAATCCTTGTTTTGATCTATCCATTTGGATCTCTTGTTTTCTTCTTTTTTCTCCCTCCTTGATTCCAAAAGATTCATCAATATCCTCTCCCTCTTGCTGTAGTGTATATGTTGGTTTCAACATAAATTCCATGTAACCTGATTCTTGCATGTAATGGAGAGATTCCATATTCGTAGTTATGTTCGTCATCATTTTATTCATCTTGATGTGGAAATTTTTTATGTTCTTTCTTTCCATATGGGACTTTGAATCTGTTATTCCTTTCAGAACTTTTCTTGCAATCATAGTTAGAACTGTGGCTTACAACTATCACTGTTTCGTCATTAACTTTTATATACAGCAGGGTGAAGGTTAGCAATTTGGCCTGTAATATCGTTGGCTGTACTTTTATGAGTTTCCTAGTTTCCTTTGCATATTGGAACATTTTATATCCTCAAAGATGAACTGTTGATGGATGAAAGTTCCTCCAATGATTACCATTCGAACTGCTAAACACACATGTCTATATCTATTCTACCATCTGGTGTATTTATATTTTGCTTGCAGGCACCTTGCCCAGGTTCCATCACAGCCCCACTTACTTTGTGATGTAAGAATTCTTGGAAGTGCAATTAATTCCTCCTCACTTTTGTTTTCTAAAAGCCTCCTCGCAGTGTGATCCATCATGTCTTTAAGTTTCGCTTTTGCTGATAATTCCGTGATTCCGTGAAACTGCCTCTTTTATTGGGAACTGTTCAAGGCCAAGAAATTTCACCTGTTCTTCAATCGCCGTGAAAGCCTGGGAATGACTAATGATTTCAATATTGTCCGCATATCCCAGTAGCTGAAAGGGCCTGTTGAAGATAGTGCCTTTCATGTTGACAGCTTCCATGTGCACTATCTGCTCCAGAACGAGATTGAACAAGTCACATGATAGAGCATCACCTTGCCAAAATTCGGTGCACGTTTGAAATAATTCGGAAGAGCTGCTTCCGAATTGCACATTGCAGCGTGTCTTGTAGTTGTATGCGACACATCTGGATTAGTTTTGCCGGAATTCCGAATACGGCCATTGCCCTATAGAGCTCCTGACGATGAATAGAAAGGTGATGATGAAATTCGTTGGTCTTTTCCAGGATTTGTCTCTGTGTGAAAATCTGGTCTGCCGATCTATCGGGCCGAAAGTCACATTGGATAGGATTTTATATGCGACGTTAAGCAGGGATATGCCTCGATAGTTTCTGCAAGACATATGATCGATAAATGATAGTTCATTCATCGGACATGCTTTCTTTCACCCTTACTTTGTTGTTAATTTGGTGCATTGGCCTTACCAAAGCATCGCCACCGTATTTGAAGAGCTCCGCTGGTAGGCCTTAAACATCCCATTTAGCAGCTGCTGTAAATGTTGTTTAAACACATCTACTATCCTCTGTGCTTGGAAGACCAGGTTTCCATCACAGTTTCGAATAGCCTGAGTGAAACCGGCCCCCAGTTGCTTGGGCTTCTTATACGGAAAACCTTCGGATGATGTTTTGATAGCGAGACTCCTCAATCTCCATGAGCTGGGAGGATGCGTATGGCCTTTTCCTTCTAGGCAGTATCATCTTCTCCTCACATCTCCTGGCTCGATACTCTTCCGTCGCTGCCCTTGTTTATGTGTTATGTTTAGGTTATGTGCGTAAGCGTCCAACGTCGGATTTCTTCTTCTGGGCAGTTCGCAGGTTTTTCTCATTAAACAATTGACCTCTGCATTCAGCCGCAAGAAAAAAATGATAAGAGTCGACGTTTACCCCTCGGAGTATGTTCAATGCGTGCCTCGCATCGATTAGGACGTGCTCGATTTGGTTGGCGGTTCAAACATCTGTGCTACATATCACCGTTTTACGAGCTGATGCACAATGAATTAGTAGCAAGATGTTGTCTGTTGTCGCTTTATTGATTCTGTGCTTACAAACTTACCTACCAAAAATGTTTTCCTTTCCGACTATAGCATTGATATCCCCTGGCAAAATGTTGGCATCATACTCCGGACAAGATCCGTAAGTTTCATCCAGGAGGTTATCAAACTCCTCCTTGAAAGGGTCTGGAGCCTCGTTAGTAGGTGCGTGTGCACATATTAGGCTTTTGTTTTAGAATGTGCCTTTTATACGGATCACACCCAGGCGATCTCGTATCAGATGAAGTCCATCCCTTTTTATATCTGATCCTATTCATCGTATCTCC
This sequence comes from Volucella inanis, assembly GCA_907269105.1. Taxonomy (NCBI): domain Eukaryota; kingdom Metazoa; phylum Arthropoda; class Insecta; order Diptera; family Syrphidae; genus Volucella; species Volucella inanis. The sequence goes on along the minus strand of OU026156.1, from coordinate 18,131,806 downwards.
TATATTGCAGTAATATTTGCCTTGTACCGCTTGAGGACAGATTCAAGCTTTTGAGTAGCATCTGGGTTCTACAGTGTTCGTACATTCCAGGTATACTATACATTCTCATATCGTAGTCCATTAACGTTTCGGATCTAGTTGCCATCTAAGGAGATGGTCGGAAAGTTACCCCGACGGCACAATCCCAAACTTGGAGAGCCAGGCCCTTGTTTGGCCTTAGAATAGCAGGCCGAGTATTCCGGTGCCAGTAACCCACTTCATGTTATGAGCATTGCTGTTGAACCATTAAGAGCTCATCCGTCACTAACTCTTTTCCAAATCCCTGGCTCAATATTGGAGATCCCTATAGACCTGGTATCCGTATATTTTCGAGCAGCTCATAAAGGGATAGCTCTTAGTAGTTCGGCTTAACTGGAACTGTCCATCTAGAGAATTCATCCGCTGCCGCCTGGAACAAGAAGAAGTGCCTAAGTGAGAAGACACTCCTCCCCCCTCGTTCGAATGCTGCCACCAACGGCCTTCCAAAGGGGTTGGTTACCCAATATCCAGTACTAAGGACTAGGCACCTACCAGTCACCAACGTGAAGGTGAGAGTAGAAGTTGGTAGGGAAAAGCTAAGTAAGAACGGTTGTTTCGCATCGCATCACTACCCTTTGTTAATTCAGTGCAATTAAAAATTTTGCATTATGCAAGACCCACCTAAAAGTTTAATTATGCAAATACTTTTGCCTAAATGGGACCAACAAAGGGTGTTTTCTGTCTGGCTAATCTTGCGACTATGACCAACCCACTGGTTTCAACAAATATTTCAATCCTAAGGTGAGACAGAAATGAGATTTCATAGAAGTTATTATTGCCAGCAACGTGGAGTCAGTCTCTGGCTTCCATTCTAGTTAAAATGCGGTCAGCAGTTGTGAGTTCACCTTTATATATTAGGCAGACCTTTCTTCATGTAGACCCCTGTGCTTTCTCAAAATCTCTGCTCCATTACTTTTGGTGTTTGAATGCTTTTCAATGGACGCAAAAAGTGGACCTTTCTGACCTCTTTTCTTTCGTACCATGCCTTTCGTCGAAACCAATGGTAACTGACCTTGAATGACCTATTCTTCTATATAAAGGAAAACTACAAGGAAATATTACTACACCAGGAACGGATACTAACTTACGGAATTCAAAAACCGACATTCTTGGTTTTGTATCTGTTCATCCGTCTTAACGATTAATTTAGAAGAATTTATGGACATTCATTGAGATATTTTGGTTATACGATGTTCGTTAGCAAGGTCTTCTTTGCACATTCCAGAAAAGAGACATTTCGTTTTCTATATGGTAAAAGACAACATGACGACGGTCCTTTTAAATGATCTGGTTGTCTCCCTTCTTAGAATAAACAAAAATTGTCTCTGCTTCAAGTGAACCCCGACATCCTGTAACGAAAATACACTTATTCAACTTATTTCCGGTCAAATAGAGGCACAACAACGTTCCCTTTATAAATCGAATTTTGTTGTTATCAAAAAAACAAAAACAAAAAAAAAAAAAAAAATTACAATTCCACTAACCGTTCAATCCGAAGGACAACTTTCGATTGCGTAGTAGCGCTCTGAATCCTCCATCCGATAAAGCGATTACCAACAGAAACACCAGCCTCGAATACACCCTGGTTAGGCAATAAATTTCTCTCCTACTACATCGCTTTTTAGCCAGGAAATTCCAAAAGCAGCCATTTTCGAAGCAATGAATGGAGGCCTAGTCGGGCATACACAGTCAAGTAAGGGTAAGTCATGTATAGCTCATGTAAAACAAACTCATCCAACCAAGCCGGCCAACAACGGACGACGAGAGCTTGATACTACTCGTATTTGCTAGATAAATCTTCAAATTATTGCCCTCACTTTTGGCAAAAATCGAATCTAGGAAGTGGTTGCCATTTGTTTGAGAGGACAAGAGGAATTTATATCATGGTAGTCGGGAAGTACCACAAACTATGTACACACATTTACTGCTCCGATTTGTAGGCCGTTTGACTCTGTCTCTTGGGAAGATTTAAAGCGCCGACCAATATAGGAGTCCGGTTGGACTGCTTTGGTAGGACATTACCCATACGTAGTAGTCATGGGGTACTGGGATTACTGGGTAAAGGATTATGTGGTCAAGTCGTTTGCGAGAGAGGGTTTCAATAAAACTCTTTAGAAATACGAGGAGAATTTTTTGATTTCGTAGCTGTTTGGATTTCATTTTTTTTTTAATAATTGTAATTCAAAAGTGTTTGCATAATGAAGGGAACAATTCGAGGGAACGAGATGGATTTACTCTTATGGCAGTTTGGAGTGCTGAAGATGGTTACCGAGTGGTGACGGTATTCTACTTCCTGGTGCCTTGAAAGTTCAGTGAAATAAATTTGCGAATCCATTTGAATGTTTGCGGAATACTTCAGAGTTTTTGGTTTTTGGATTCGTTATTTTCTTTGAATGTAAACGCAACGATAATGGACTTTGAAGGAGACGAATGAGAGTTAAAAGCACGTTAGCAGATTCTATTTGCTTTGGTGAAAACAAATGAGATGCTGGTTTAAGCGTTTTGATTTGGAATGTGCGTCGGCAATTGAAATTCACATTGAAAGAGAGAGTTGACAATTTTAAAAATGTTTGTGGAAGTTTTGAGTATTTTTGAGTATAATCTACTTGGAGTAGATACAGGTTGACACTAAGTACACACTTTACGTAAATTGGCCTAAGTTGCGTGTGTACTCGCAGCTACTGCTTAAGTCAATGATTTTGATGTGCCAACGAGTTTTTTTTTTTTTTTTGACGTTGAATCGGAGATTTGTCTGAAATGTTTCTTATCTGAGACACAACACAATTTGAGATACAACTAAGAGCATCATCGGTGTTAATTTATCTCTCTTGCTGATTGTTTTATATTCCGGCCCTGTCAGAGACAACATCGTGAAGAGTCTGTTCAAAACGTTTTCTTTTCCATAAGGAGAATCACACTGTGCATCCCAAGCTTACATTTTTTAAATTCGTATCTTAAAGAAAAATCAGAAAAATTCAATGGGCCTACATGTGGTTTACACCATCCTTAGGAAGCAATGAATTCACTACTGGAATCTTTCTGAGTACATATGTTGGTAACACCAATAACATATGGACTACAACCACTCACCCCATTGATGTGAAAGTTGAAGGGTGCCTTAGATATTGAAAGGATACAATGTCTAAAAGCAGAGTGATCTGTGCTAAGATCCGAATGTTTGTGATCTTTGATATAGGGTTGCGAATTGTGTGCATGGTATAGCAATTTCAGACTCGGCTATAAATCACTTACCAAAGCAACGCTAACTAGGAAACTACTTGCGTTTTCTACAAGTACCCAATAGACATTCACACAAATTGATTCGAGAAGGCTCATGGTACGAAATATCCGTCCATATATAGTATTTATATATCCTGAAGTCCATTTGTACGATTCTGATACTTACAGTCGTCATTAAAGCCTTGAAACGTCCAAAGGAAACACAAAACTAGTGGTGCAATGTGAAACCCTTACTGAGATTACATATAGATGCACACTATCCTTGACCTAGGTTCTACGAAACAGACACAACACAAAATAAACTCGGAAGTTTGTGAGTAGTGATTGCCGGGTAAGAGTGGTCACCGTTGAGATGCACTTAGACCAGTTGTAAGTTCATTGTGATACCACTTTACATGACCCAGCCTTCTTCACTCTTCTGGCTTAGTCGCTTTCGCTGTAAAGCCCGTAGAGCTCGTCGTTGTATTTCTTCTTCCACTCACCGTCTATGAAAACGGGATCGAAAATCATCCGAAGAATTTTCCTCTCCAAGCAGCCAAGAGCACCCTCATCCAATTTCGATAAAGTCCATGCCTCTGTGCTATGGGACAGGACTGGGATTATTGAGGTCTTATATAGGTTCACTTTTGTTGTTTGTGAGAGGACATTGCTAGTCAATCGCCTTCTTAGCCCAAAGGAGCCTAGGTAGCCAAAGTCGTTAACTACTTGAAAGTTTTATCTCGGTATTACGTGTCCTTTCTATTTGACAGCATACACTTAGTTCTAATCTCATTGGCCGTAGCACCCATATTCGATGCTTCCGCGCCACTAACAGCAAGCTGCTTCTTCCGATTATGTCAATTTCATCGGTGTACGCAAGTAAATGGACGGACTTTTGAAAGATTGTGCCTCTTGTGTTGGTGCGTGAGATTTGCACTATTCTTTCAAGAATGATGGTGAAGATATCGCAACGCATAGTCTCGCCTAAATCCTCGGTGAGTTCTTTGCCGATCTTGGTAGAGCAGCGTGGATTTTCCATCATCATCCTGCACAAGCGGACGAGTTTGACAAGATCTACCGTAGTGTGAATATTTTGTTGATGGTGAACTTTCTTGGTCTGAAGCCACACTGATATGGACTTATCAAGTTGTTGACGAACGGTTTCCGGCGTTTGCACAATACGGTAGGGGGTCTCTTTTTTTGAGGATGGGAAAAACAGTGATGAGGTTCCATTCATCGGGCATACTTTCGTTCGACTATATTTTACAGATGAGTTGAACTATGTTCCTTGCCAAGTCATCGCCTGCCGCTTTGAAGAGCTCTAGCAGCTTTGTTGGACTTAAGCTTGGATATGGCTATCTACACTTCATCCGGGTCGGGTGGACGGAATTTTTAGGCTACATCGTGCAGTTTGAAAGGTTCATTCTGGTTGGCAGTGTTATTTTGTTCGTCATTGCCGTTATATTGCCTGCAGACATGAGTTTTCCAAATCCTCAACATCAAATTCGACCTTACTTTCCCCTGTTCGTCTATATAGACTTCGGTTTGTGGATTGCTTCCGTGACAACTTTTGTTTGCCCTTTTGGTGAGGTTTCTAAAATTCCATCCATGGAGTAGCATCTCCTGATTTCATAGATTACGCGCTTCTCATGCTCCTTCTTTTTCCTCTTGAGAAGCTGATGCTCGTTAGACTGGCATGTCCTATATTTAGTTTTTTTTTTTTTTTTAATGATGAACTGGATGCCGTCGAAAAGGGCTTTAGGTAGCTAATGAATCAGGGTTTGTAAATTTATCGTCGAATATGTTCTTAGCTTGCCAATGATGCTTACGTAGGTAGTCCTTGAGCCTGATGCCATCTACTTAAGCTACCCACCACCCCCAGAGTCTAATTTGTTGTTTGTTCATTGAGGGATACGATCCATTGGAAAAGAGAGAGTATATTCTGTTGCTCTTTGTGCCAGCATTTTTCTTGTAGAGCAAGGTCTATAATATTTTCTGGAAATAATGATCTTCCAATTCTGCTGATGCTCTACACCACCCTTGACAAAACTAGTTTCCTTTGTTGTCTGGGTCTTCTTAAATTTGCCATTATTTTGGATAAGGCTGCACTAACCCAATTAGATTTGTCTCATATTCGTAAGTCTAGCATCGATCAACAGACCTTTGTATCTGATAACCAATTTGGGTTGGTGACACGAAGAAGTACACCCTCTCTGCGCGAAGTCTTTCTTGTAGAACAAAAGGTGTATGCATAATTTTATTGACTGCTGGATCGACGTGGTTGTAAGTAGCCTTCTGTCTTTTTTACTGAGGGACATCAGGAAAGCCCTTCATATCTAAGAGACCTTGAAAAGCCTTCCTTTTTGTCTGCCGGCATCCTTCAGTTTTAAAATCTGCAGTCATGATCACACGAAACCCAACTGTTAAGTACTGACTGAGGACGCAGGCAGTCTTAATGAAAGTTCGGGTACTGAAAAACTCTTCACGAGGTCAGTCATTAAATTCTGACCTGGGTCCAAAACAAGGATCAGTGAATTAAGCTTTCCGACTGCATCCTGAGAGACATGGCATTCTCGAACTATCTCACTTCGAAGTGGTGAGAAGTTTCAGCATGACTTGGCAACAACCAATTGCCAAATTGTGCAGCTGCATTACGAAAATCTGCGTTCTGTAAGAAATGTTTTTCGTGGGATTCGAGGAACTTACTGTGCGCATAATCGACCTACTGAAACAACTTTTTCAGGAATTGAAGCCTGGCGACTTGAATTTGCGTCATATTTTCAGGGAATGGGCTCTGGAAAAACTCAATGAAAATCCGGTGTTTTATCGTGAAATTTAGTTCAGTGATGAAGACTAAAGCAACCCGAAGAGTACCAAGAGCTACCATTACATCCATTAAAAACAACCGTGTGGTGTGGTTTATGGGCTGATGGAATCATTGGTCCACATTTCTTCAAAAATGAGGCAAATCAGAATGTTACCGTAAATGGTAACTTTAGGTTGTTTACCAGCATAGATTTCCATGTTAGAAGTATAGAACATTTTGGCATCAACAAGGGCAAATATTTTAATACCGCGTACTTTGCTGGCTTAGAAGGTATACCATACTGACGAAAACCACAACGTCCACGAAAAGCTTCTAATTTTCCATCTAGTGCCACATTCTTCCCAAGAGCATTAATTTCCCGTCTATTATTACGCATCTACTTGTCATTAAATCGAAGGCATCTCATAAAAAAGCGGAACCGTTTTAACAACATAGTGAGCCTGAATGCCTCCACACCGTCTCCGTCGGTATTCCAAAGTTCATTCAAGTTCAGGAGTAACGCATGGTATACACCAGCTAGGTATAACGAACCTATAAAAGCCTTTATCTCAGCTCTCAGTCCACGTAACAATCGAATTTAGCATTGTTTGATCGAAAAAAAGAAGCCAAGTTTTTTTTTTTTCATGGGAAGGTGAGAATTCTTCATAGATACTTTAGGCCCGGAGCCTATAAAAGTGTGAGATTCTAACTCACTAAAAAACACCTTCCTTATGCAAACCACGACTGAGTTCACACTCAACAAGCAGTTCTTCTATCGCATTTTATTTTGTTTTTATAAGATATCCTGCAGGCAATTTTCCATTGAAAATTCCTGTGTACATTGGATCACCGCGCTAGATCGAGAGGTTTAGACCTTTTCAGACCGCGCAATAAATTTGTCTCGTCGAGGATCCGTTGAACAGAAATATTCATATGACCTAGTAATCCATTATATTGTTTTCGCGCTAACATTTTAATTATGTTCTTAACGTTTTCGACTCCTAAGTCTCTGTGGATATCATCGTTTCTAATGTACCACGGCGCATTAACAATACCTCGAAGAACTTTGTTTTGAAATGTCTGTAATACTTTAATGTTACTATTTTTAGTACAACCCCAAAGTTGTACACCATATGTCCAGATCGGTTTTAGCATTTGCTTGTATAACAGCAGTTTGTTCTCTAAGCTAAGCTTGGAATACTTTCCAATAGGCCAGTAAATATCCCTATATTTGATTTCAAGCTCTTTACGTTTTTTCTTGACGTGTGCTCTCCATTTTAGTTTAGCGTCGAGTGTCATACCGAGATATTTGGCCTCGTTCGCGTAAGGAATTCATGCTGCGTTGATAAACACCGGTGGATTCTCAATTTTCTTGAGAGTGAAGTTCACGTGGACAGACTTGTTTTCATTAAGCGCGATTCGCCAAGTCTTTGTCCAATTGTTAATCCGTGTAAGGGCACGTTGCAACTTAGCAGTTGCTTCTTCGACTGTTTTAGCCGTTGCCAAAATGGCAGTGTCATCAGAAAATGTGGCTAGAACAGTGTCGTCCGTTTGCGGTATATCGCGGGTAAAAAGCAAATATAGCAGAGGGCCAAGTACACTTCCTTGCGGCACATCCGCCTTTATTGTCTTAAAAGTGGAACACGTTTCCGTGTTTTACACGGAAGAGACGGTCTTCCAGGTATGAGCCTAAAATACAAGACAATTGCTGGGGAGGGTCTTGTCGGAGTCAAGGAATGCGCTTGAACAGACTAACTTACACCCGATTGCTCGTTCAATCAGGTAAGATGGAATTTGTGTGGTCCACGTAACAATCGAATTTAGCATTAATTAGAAGAAGCCAAGTGTCAAGAATGGTTTCTGCCTCTTTTGCTTCTCCAATCACTCCTGGAAGGTGAACTAACAAGTTTTGCTTACCGAATCGCTTTTTGTTTGCTGGAGGATTATATGTACTTCCATTGAATTGAGTCGATGACCTTCTTATTCTTCATTCATTTTTCACTGTATTATGATGCATCGCCTGGTTCTTCTTCATCTTCAGATGATTCTTCACATCTTTGCTCAGTATCAGAGTTTCCTTCACGCTTTTGAATATCATCTTGACTGTTGAAGTCAGATACATCACATAAGTCCTCATCTTGAGTGAGAGGCAAACAAAGACCTGTGAAGTCTACTGACATCTTGAGAATTACATGTAGAGTCGCGCTGCATCTCAATTTTAATTAAAAATTTAATTAAAAATGTGCCCATTGCTGGCACAAAATTGCCGTATTTGGGTTGATGAGCAGCCCGAAGGCTACCAAGAGCTACCATTACATCCATTAAAAACAACGGTATGGGATATTTTATGGGCTGGTAGAATCATTGGTCCATATTTCTTCAAAAAAGAGGAAAATCAGAATGTTACCGTCAATGGTAACCGTTATCGCGCCATTTGTACGGACTATGTGCATCCTGAAATTCAAGCACATGGTCTCGGTGAGCTCTGGTTTCAACAATACGGCGCTACGAGCCATACAGCGCGTGAAACTATCGACATGTTGAGAAATTATTTTGGCGAGCCATATCAAACCTTTGGACTATTTCCTCTGGGGATAAGTAAAGTCTCAGGTCTTCAGGAATAAGCCAGCTACGATTGATGCTTTGGAAGCCAACATTACTCGTGTTATCCGCGAGATACCAATCGCTATGTTCAAACGAGTCTCTATGCTCGAACGAGTCGCCCAAGATGGACCTTCCAATGGACCTTCTCAGACGTAGTCGTGGCTAACATTTACATGATATCATTTTCAAAAAATAATTGCCATGAATTGTCCTTTTAACCGATAATAAAAATTTTGAGTTCACTTTTAGATTTATGTGTTTTATTTTACATTATAAATCACACCTCACGATGAATCAATTTTTTCTTCATGAGGAGTTAAGTCCAAGGTTGTCTTTCCGCAAAAATACACCAGCGCTGCATCATAAATCGGTGTTGACGTTATCCAGATTCTTGAGCACATGGAAAGTCGATCTCATACTTTCGCAGAAACAGAAGAATAGGGTCGTTGTTCGAAATCGTCGTCGTCAACATCTGAAACGAGCTTCGCCGAGGTGTCACTTAGTTGTACATATGCCCAGCAACAACCCCAAAAATATGGCTAACATTTTTCACAAATCATTATATGGTACATTCGCTTGCATTTAACATTTTGCAATTATGCCCGTGAGAAACCCAACTATCAATTGACCAAAGACGCAGCTAGCACTGGTTATTTTCAGAGAAGTAATTTTCTAAGTCCTTCCTCGCAAGGTTGTTGCCAGAAATCTGTTGTCGCATAGGGCCTCAGTAAAACCCTGCAAATTCGGTTTGCCTTAGAAATATTTTAACATCTCGAACTCGTTTTCCTTGAAGTTCCTTTCCTACTTCCACTCACAATATGTGTAGTTGAATTCTATTATTCGTTTGTCGCCGTTGGAAGGACAGATGAAAGTTTACTTTACTTTTCACCCTCAACAAAGACTTCAATACGTTGGCATCTACATCATTTTCTCGCTTATACTCTGTTCAAATTCGGTGCTGAGCACAAGGATAGTTAATTTTATATATTCACGGCATTGCACGAGATGAAACGGTGATCCAAGCGTAAGGCCATCATAACATCTTTTCGACTTCTACAGTACATGACGTTGAGTGCCAATCCAATGATGGTAACACCGCAGGGATCACGAGTCGTTAGTTCGACTAGATCACCTACAAACGTGTTGAGGAAAGCCCCTCTGAGTCTTGAGTTAAAGTGGTAATTATTATGGTATCTTTCTTCAGATCCAAGTGTCATACCAAATACCCAGAGTAGATAAGAAAGTCAGCTGTAGAATTGTATCATAGATGCACATCATGAACTCTAGTGCATCTCTCTAAAAAAGTATGATACGTTTGTCATTTGACGTATACCAGCAGCTGGAACGCCATCCATTTGTTTCTCTGCACCCTAATCAAAAAACAGCAATTCTTAACACCATCCTAAATCTTCATCGGTGGCAATAAAAAGAGCATAAATCCAATTACTTCCGCCACACAACAATAAAAAAAAAAAAGAAAAAAATTGAGTCACACACTGACACAATGACGATTTATTGGATATTCTCCACAACTATCTGCCATATGTTTGTTCCCATAAAATCGCAAACCGAGACTCTATCAGAGAAATCCATTCAGTCAGCCGATTACAATCCGACAAGCCGACATAACTAAACAAATGTCAATGCCATAACAGAGCTCATTTGATATCACCTCGCTAAATCACTCTCAAGACGGTTACACGATTTAGTCCATTAAACCCCTTGTGCAGGAAATCATTTCAAAACTTTCAAAACCTCAAGCAATTTTTGTATCTCACACAATTTAGCCATAAATTTGGAGTCTACCCCCTGATACCCTACATACATGGGTATCATCCGCCCAACAAATCAAAAAGAAGAAAAAAATAACATTCGCACGCTCAACGAAAGTAAAATCGACAACTACCAGCATCACGTCGAAAGCAAACATCAGTCCAGCTAAAACGAAATTCAGTCAATAGCTCAGATGTATCTAAGAATGTTTCAATGTTGTTTTTGTTGTGGATATGGATATAAATCCGAATACAACCCACGGCGGTTGTGAACGTGCTTGGTAGGTGTAGAGGCCCAAAACAAACAAAAGAAGCCTTAACCACACAGGCTTAGGTTTGGAACAGCAATGACATGGTCTGGACATGTCTTAATTTTCGACATAAGCATGAGAAATACAAATACTCATGGCCATTCAAAATGAACGCCGGGAATTCATTTCTTGAGTATCTTTTGTGTATCTGCACTGGTAACTAGGTCAATTCCTAACGATGATGACATTCTTTCCATTGACCCATAATTACGAAAATAATGGATGGACAAAGACTTGGATTGAAACGACCACAGTTCCCATAATAGAATGGAAGACAGGTCAGTCAAACTGTTCTCCTCTTGTCAGCTGTCATTATTAATCTCGTTGACGGGCGAATTACGTAAAAGAGCTCCCTTTCGGTTCGTTCCCACACTAATTCTAAACTGAAATTCACTTTCGAATTAATCAGTCGTCTCATTGTCTCTGACAGATCGGATAAACCTGACAGATGTAGACATATTGAAAGGTGTGAGCAGGAGTTCATTACCAGCTGGTGGCACAACGATGACATCGGCCCACCAGACCGACAGACTATCGGACCACAATATATCACCACGCTGTCACCAAATGTTTCATCGGATGTCACGGTTACGTGAAACAGTTTGCATTTGTCCATCACGCTTGATTGGTCACATTCCAGAGGTCAGCTGGTGCATGTGTTATCTTCCGTTTGGCTGGACAATTCCACTGTTTAATGGTGTAATTGCGGCCGCTGCAATTCGTATTTCCTACTCCATGTCTCAATCAAGTAGAACTGCCAACTTCACCCACAATAAAGTGCAGACTGGCGTAAAATCGAATGCATCTCTTCAGTCCATTCTTCAGCAAGTGTGGTAGCTTTGTCAAGCTACGGATACCAACAGATGCGGGTTAAGTAGCCTAGTACTTTATGGATACCAGTACTTTCAGCGACCAACAACGTGGAAGACTGCCATTGGATGAATGGGTTTGTATGCGTGGAATGAATGAAGTCGGAGACTTTTTAATTGCACTTCTAGGCATGACCATCGTAAATGAGAGATATCGAAGCGCTACAGTGTGTGCTTACTGCTCTGGTGAAATGTTTTAATGAGCCCACTAGACTACACACATACACATACACATACACATACGATGAACGCCGTAAATTTGAATTAACGTTAAAGTAAAAGTGTTTTTGCTTTGTAGGAAAATGTTTTAATTTTTTTTTTTTTTTTTGTTTTTTGTTTTTTTTTTATGGTCCATTCTACCCCCCGAGGGTTAAAAAATTTTTAATAATTTGTTTTGGTAGAAAAGAAATGTGAGCTTTATGGCTCTTTAATGCCGGTACCACCGGGTGCGGGCTTAATTAAAACAGTTGAACATCATTTCAATTTAAAGGAAAAGAACAAAATTAAGGCTGCTCTGGGAAACCATTTGCGATAGGGCTCCAGTGAATTTTTTTTTTTTTTTTTTTTTCTTCTTTCTTTCGAAACAGTTTACGAGCTATAAACGATGAAATTAGTGCGCCTAGACAGAAATAATATAAAACACCAGGGGGCATTTGGGCTAAGAGTTATGAATATTGTCGAATTATTCGAGTGCCGTCTGGATGTCTGAGATGAGCACAGGTAATTGGTTGGTAGTTGTTAACATTTTAATTTTCCTACAATCAAGGCTAAAACCGATTTGGTTTTATGTTGCCAATTTCAACAGAGACGTTAGCAATAACTTGGCTTAGCAAATTTAGATTATACCATAGTGATGGTGAAACATTTTTTTAGGTTTTATGTGTGGATTTGATCTAAGGTCGATGTATGTACGTAGGCAGCTATGAAAATCTCATACAGTAAGAAAGAAGATAGCTCCTGCCATCAAGACGAACTAGCTGGTGTAATTTGGCAGCCTAGGCTAAACAGTGTGATCTCTATGTAACGCCAGTAACAAATTGACAGTGTAGTACGGCTCAAAACGCTGTAGAGCAATGAACAGAGTATCGCAGATTGTTTCTCGTACGAAAGGACCGTCCGTCCTCACCCGTCGGCGACATTCACTCGTCTTCTCTGATGCGGCCGGTTGCGAGTCTCCCGTCTTCACTACGGGCTTCAAAGATGGTGTTCCTGATGGACTTCCTGTCGCACCTTGGGCTCCTGGTTCATCGTGAGTCCCCCTACATCTTTAGGGCTTGCAGAGAAAATCGTTCGAAAAACCTATGTGGGTTCTCTTCCGAGATCTGGAACTGGTGGACCACTGGCTGATGGGACCATGGCTGCTCTCCACCTGCGCCAGAGCTTGGTGTTCCCACTAAAAAATAAAAAGACCCGAAATGCGGAAAAATTTACCGAAACGTCTTAGACGAATTAGGTGTAGGTGTTTGCTATAGCCAGCTTGAGCAAAGAAGAACTGTCTAAGATGATAGTTGTACTTGCCTTCAATATTATCAGATTAAAATTAACAAGAGCTGCTAACTCCGATATTCTTAAATGGAGAGAACTGTTAGTTGATGTTACTGGGTTCATGCCTCTTGATTAGTGTGTGCTTTGACTCGAAGTATAAACGGAATGAGCTGCTCTTTTTGGGTATTAAAAGTGTCCCAGTTCCTTTAATGTGTGGTTAATACGTTGCATTTAAGTATCTTTCGCAGTATCCTTACCAATAGTAAGGGCTATATGATGATGGTTATTTAGCTGGCGTATTCCCCTATGTGGATAATACCAAATGTCGCTTGAAAAATCCCACAGCTATATTCTTTTGTTGCTATGACCAGGTCTGGCCTGGTTGCTCATTGCCTTGCATTGTTTATTGTCGCGAGTTTTTACGTTCATGCTAAAAACACAGAGTTTTTCATTAGAAGCACCCGAATTTGTTTTGCTGCTTGCATAAGCGAATACATTGAAAACAATTTTCGAAGACTTTGTATGATTCGGACGATATTCCAGCAATTTCATACCGAATGTTCGCCTTCAAATCGGCTAAATTTTCTTGCTTGTTGTGACCAGAGACAAGAGCCTGAATGTAGCCCAAAGCGAAGGAATTTAATAAGAAGATCACTGAACTTCGTATTCAATAAGTCAATAGTGGCACACGCTGTGGTGGAGGTAGCGCTATTATGTTGAAACCACATATCCTCCCAGCTTTTCAGTTCAAAATTTATAAAAAAAGAAGACATCGTGTAGCATGAAGCGTAGCGGTCTTCATTGGCTGTAGCCAACTCGCTGACATCATCTCGAAAGAAGTATGGGCAACGGTAATTTTTTTTCGTATACAATGGCTATTGTTGGAACATTTCCTTACTAACAAATTCATTTACGTAAATATTTACAACACCCAGGTGCCCAGTTCTTAAAACGGCGCGGAATTGATTGATTGACTTACCGACTAGTGTACAGCAGCAATATCCTCTTTACTACTGGAGTTTCGTTGTTCCACTGACATGCCAACGGTGAATAACTCAATTCGAATGTTTTCACTAAACGCCCAATTGCTCGCTTATTGCGAGTATGTATTCAGAGCATCCCTATTCTATCAATTCTCCCCTTTTGTCCTTATTTTCCTGCTTAGATGACCATCACGGGGACCTGTGTGGCGATTGATTGGCAATCAAACATTCAAGTTCGTAGCAAAGCGCCTTCCTTACTTCTCAGTAATGGTCCTCGGTAAAGGCGCGAGTAAATTTCTACTCATGCAGTACTCGAAAATCCTTACTCATGCAGGCTGGAATGGCAAGTGTATGCTCCACCAGTAGCATAATACTGGTCTTCGCTGTCATAGCGCTCACAACTTTATACGCAAAAGATTAAGAATATATGAGGAGCCAACTAACAGCCTCGGATGGAAATGGATTCGTTTCATGCGCTTAAAACGACCTTTAGATCTACAACTGGAATGTTCGGACACTTAAACGGCCACATGCAACCAAGCAATAAACTTAATATCACCCCGATATCACCGTCGTATAGGAAGTGCAATGGGGTGGGCCGGACATAAGGAGATTGCAAATGTGTGATATATAGGTACTATAGTGACTGCTATAGTGAAATGAAACAACGCTTATTCGGATGCGGGTTTGCCACATACGGTGAGCGATGACAATCCGCATCAAGGCTAAACTTGCTTACATATTAATGGAGTGCCTTAAAGTCCGTTCACATTAAGGCAGACATGCCAAATTTCAGTGCGATACTGTCTTTATTTTTGTTTTGACAGCTGATTGTTATTGACGTGCATGGCATCATGTTGAGTATGGACAAAAACGATTTTCGTTCTCTCATAAAACATTAATTTTTGAGAGGCAAAACGACGAAGGAAACAAAACAAAAGTTGGATAAATATTATGGGGCTAATGCTCCGTCAGATTACACCGTCAAATATTGGTTTCGAGAGTAACGTGGTGGCCACAACTCTACTACCGATCAAGTCCGCAGCGGCAGGCCCTCCGATGCGGTTACAGAGGACAATGTCAAAAGAATACATAAAATGGTATTGGCTGACAAGAAAGTGAAGGTACGCGAGCTAGCAGATACCACAAAGATTAGAACTGAGCGCACATGCCATATTTTGGGCAATATTCTGCATATGAAAAAGTTATCCTGCCGCTGGGTGCCGCGCATACTCACTCCTGACCAAAAAACAGTATTTGGACTTGCTGATGCGGAATCGGGTGGACTTTTGGGGTCGATTTGTAACTGTTGAACACCAAAGAATAGAATGAGTGCCCAGCAATGGACTGAAACTGGCACGGCCGAGGGAGGTTCGATGGGTCGGAAAGGTTATGGCGTCGGTTTTCTGGGATTGTCATGGCATACTCTTCATGGACTACCTCGAAAAAGGAAAAACCATCAACAGCGAGTATTACTGTGCATTATTCCAGCAATTAAAGGCCGAAATCGCCGCAAAACGGCCTCACATGAAGCGAAAAAAATTTTGTTTTTGCAAGACAATGCACCGGCGCACAAGAGCTTCGCAACCATGGCTAAAACCAATGACTTACGGTTCCAATTGCTGTCGCATCCACCGTATTCACCCGATTTGGCTCCCTCGGACTATTATCTCTTTTCCAAGCTCAAAAGATGGCTCATCAATAAAAAATTCAGCTCACGCGAGGAAATCATCGACGTAATGGAGGAGTATTTTGCAGACCTTCTGGAAAATTACTTTTCGGACGGGATCAAGAAGTTGGAAAATCGCTGGAATAAGTGTGTCAAACTAAAAGGGGACTATACTGAATAAAATAAAAAAACATTTAAAAAAAACTTTTTTTTTCATTCCCAAGGAGGTTACTTTTCACCCCACCTAGTACCGAAGACAAGAACGACGTCACCAAAGAATGTTTCTATGAGTTCCATGACAAGACAATGAGCCAATATAGGAAAAGAGGACATCTTTGGTAGCACAGTTGGTAAGCATAGCCTACACGACACCACGTCAGGCTTATTGACTTTATAGCGGGACGAAATATTACTAAATCTAGCAAACACACAGTTTCCTCATCTCAATATACACAGTGGTCTCCGGATCGTTATACGGTAAATCAAATTGATCTTATTGTAATAGATGGAAGGCATGCCTCCAGTATTCTGGATGTCCGAACCTTCCGGGCATCTTTGGTAGCACAGTTGGTAAGCATAGCCTACACGACACCACGTCAGGCTTATTGACTTTATAGCGGGACGAAATATTACTAAATCTAGCAAACACACAGTTTCCTCATCTCAATATACACAGTGGTCTCCGGATCGTTATACGGTAAATCAAATTGATCTTATTGTAATAGATGGAAGGCATGCCTCCAGTATTCTGGATGTCCGAACCTTCCGGGCACCCAACATTGACTCGCATTACCACCTTGTTGCAGACTAGATACGAATGCGGATTTTTCAAGTGCCACAACAAAAAAGAACGACTATGAGAACTTATAACGTAGAAAATATGCGATCGCAAAAGGCTACCAGAATCTCCGCTGAACGCGTATCCTAAAATATATTAACAATTCCTGTGCCGTCAGCATCAAGCAACAAAGACCAGTGGCAACGCAACGTGCCATCAGAGGCGCCGAAACTAATGTGCTGGGTTTCACCCGACCACCACCAACAAATCCCTGGATTAATGAAGAATGCCGGCAAGCACATGCAGCGAAAAAAGAAGTGTACAAGGGAAAAACATCGGTTTCTGAAGAAGAAGAAAAAAGAGCAAGAGAAGCGCGCAATCATACTGTACTTTAGGAACAATGTATGGAAGTTCTACCAACAGATAAACAGAAAATTTTAAGGCAAGAATACCCATACAGAAGCTTGTAGAGATGAATAAAGAAACCTTGTAGAAGAGTCACAGTCGGTGCTGAGAATTTGAAGAAACTTATTCTGCAAACTGTATAACGGTGATGACCATTCAAGTTAGACGGTGATAGCCACTTGACCTAAACGAAGTGAGGATAGCAATATCTAAGGTGCAATCTAACAAAGCAGCTGAACCTGACAGCTTAACTGTCGAGGTATTCAATGCTGCTGCAAATGACTGTGTAGATCACCAAAAATGGAATTCTAGCAATGTTTGCGCCATCCATAAAAAAAGACCTCCTCAACATCGCATATAAGATCCTGTCGGCCGTATTGTGTAAACGTCTGAGACTCCTCATCAAAAATTTGATTGGACCGGTTTCAGACCAGGCAAGATGTCCAAATTGAACGCACCATCTTTTTTTCGATTTCAAGGCCGATAATTAGCCTTGATTATTAGCTGGATGTTTTCCCTTGCAGTTAATGCATATCGCTGGGAACTCTTTCGCGGCATTGCACTCTCGAGTCAGATGTTTGCCAGCACATTTTACACAGCGAGGTTCCTTCTGGCAGTAGGCCTGAGTGTGGCTGAATCTCTGGCAACGTGTACATTGGGGAAGACCGCGTCTTAGGGTCGTCCTCTCGCTTTCAACATTGCGCTATTTTTGCGCAAGTATATTAACCGCGTCGATTATCTTAAAATCTTTATTTTTAAGGTCATTTACAATGTTTTCTTTAAGGCAAGAGGGATGCAATCCTCTAGCTACAACGCGTATGGTTCTTCCCTTTTTTTCGTACGTATGCCATTGAATCTTCTCGGCATTTAATTTTTGTGAAAGCGAACGGTAGTTGTCTGGATTAAGGACATTAATAGTCCATGTATCATTATTGCGAGATCATACTTTATAATCGGTTGAGCACAGTGATTTCAGGATTATGTGCAACTTGTTGTAGTCCGAGATTCTTGCCTTATCGACCTCAGCAGTGTTAAAGCTGGATTGCTTCTTTGTTTGTTCGATATCAGGCGGGGAAGTAGCTTTGCGCTTCTTACCTGGCTTTTTTTTTTTTATTGCAAGTATCCAGTCCGTTTCGCGGACTAGCTCTTCTCCTTTCTTAAGATGTCCTCGGCTCCGTAATTCGTATTCATTGGGTGGTTTTTTCAGCATATGACTTTCTGATACAGAACGTCCGCAGCGTTTGCTTGCAAATTCAGCAGAAGAGATAACTCGATCAATTTCAATTCGCCTAGTTTCCAAGAGATTCCTTGTATTTTCAGCGTAAAGATTTTTCATTGCAGTTGACTTCACAACGTGCTATTTTTCTTACAAACTTTTCTTATTTTTAGAACTCGGTTGTTTTTCTTCCTAGTAAAGATAGAATTTTTAGGTTTTTATCCCAGATCGAATTTCTTTTTAAT
Organism: Volucella inanis; assembly: GCA_907269105.1. NCBI lineage: Eukaryota > Metazoa > Arthropoda > Insecta > Diptera > Syrphidae > Volucella > Volucella inanis. Next base: position 18,113,366 of record OU026156.1, on the reverse strand, counting down.
TTTTTGAAATTTGGATTCTGCCTTCATTTTTTGTTACTCGTACGATTGTATAGGGTTTTCTAATATCGACTTGACAATTTTTTTTTAAATAAAAGGCAAACCAATTGAGAGAGTTCAAAAACTTTATTATTGGCTTGAAGTATAATCAAAACATTTATGAATGGAACTCGACTTCGTTCATATAGCCACCGCAGGCACGCTTGCAGCGGTCGATGCGTTGGACCCAATTTTCAACGACTCGGCCACACATTTCAGCCGAAACGGCCGCTATTTCGCGTTCAAAGTTGGCTCTGAGCTCTTCCAACGTGGTCGGCGGGTTGGCATAAACCAATGACTTAACGTAGTCTCACAGAAAATAGTGAGAGTCAAGCGGCGTTAAATCGCACGAACGAGGCGGCCAATCGAGTGGCCCATGTCTTGGGATAACACGCTCACCATACTTACTCTTCAATAAATCGATTGTAGCGTGTGCTGTGTGGCTTGTGGCACCATCCTGTTGAAACCACATGTCGTCCTAGTCCATATCTTCCAATTTGGGCCAAAAATAATCGATGATCATGGCGCGAATGGTCAGCGCATTCACAGTAACGTGACGATCGTTATCGTCGACGGAAAAATATGGCCCAATAACGCTGCCGGCATGTAAACCGCACCAAACAGTTATTTTTTGTGGATGAAATGGTAATTCATGAAGCACATGTGGGTTTTCAGTAAAACGCATATTTTGCTTATTGACATACCCATTGAGCCAAAAATGAGCTTCGTCACTGAATATGATTTTGCGACTCCGAATATCTGTAGAAAATTTTTATAATTTGTAGACGTTGCTCGTTAGTGTACTTTACTATGATGAAAATGTTGAGTTTACTGAATAAATTGACAGTGACAGTTTGATGATTAGTGAAAGAGTGCGTTCACAAATTAAATTCAAAGCTGTCAAGTCCCTATTGGAAAACCCTATATTAATGTCACGTCATTACTCATTGACAACCTTCTTACCAATAGTCGGTCGAAATTGAGAGTGCGTTGATGTCTTTATTCCTTGTACCATTTAACGTCAGCCACTGCATACCTTATATAAGTCTTCTCTGCTGTAAGATCCTTCTATTTGGGTTCCGCATTTTTGTCATACGTAGCTTACTTCCTATTTGTTTCGTTTCATTCATGCGGAAGTTAGTTTTATGTGTGATTCTCCCTTCTTCTCGTGGAACGCCCTAGATTATTGAATTCAGGTTGTGATCGGGTGATTCGCTAGAGAAGTGCTCCGCTAGACAAGTGCACTGAGTACGAGTACCTACATACATACACACTTGTACAAATATATATACATACATAGCATTTGTTAGGTTTTGTGCGGGTGCGGCATTGATCAAGCATGGAAGCTTTAAAGCGGCAGCGAGCAGCAATCAAAGGACAAATTACGCGAATTTCGTCATGCTGTGGCAATGGAGTCACAGTCACAACGGAGTACCTTCAAACGCGTATAAGGGGAGATGCATTGTCGCTTATTAAATATCTCCCATCAAGCAATAATAACTTTAAAGTGGCATGGGAACTCATTAAGTCGCATTTTGATAAGTCAGACGTCATCATGATGGCTCATTTAGATAACATCTTCGGTCAACCAGCCCTTAAGGGAAATATCTTGGCCGATATTAAGGTACTTTTCAATAGCATAAATGAAAATTTAAATGCGTTACGCGCATTATAATCAGTGGATCAGTGGAGTATGTTACTCACAAACATTCTTTGCAAAAAACTTGATGCCAAAAATAGAATACTTTGGTACCGCGAAATTAAAGACAAGTCGAAACCATAACCTTCGTAAAAGGTAGAACAAATGAACTAGAATCCATTAATTTCTTTCGTCCGGGACGCGTCAATTACCCATCTGATAAAGCAGTGCAAAGGGACCCAAATAAGCGTGTTTTAAATACAATGGTTCAACCATGCATCAAATGCAAACGAAATCACATGCTTTATTAGTGTAACGAGTTTCGGGAGCTTCCAATAGAAGCACGGCGGGAGCTTGTTAAATTAAATAAGATCTGCATTAACTGTCTTCGTTCCAAACATACGGTTTCTGAGTGCAAGTTCTCGGTTTGTAAGTTATGCTCGGAAAAGCATGACACTTTATTGCATCATAATGAAACTGAAACGAAACCACATTCAATGTACCCGCGCGTACCTGCTCTCGCCGCGAATAGTTCGTCCGTCAACACATTTCAGCATATTTATCGGGATTGTTTCACGATGCTGCCAACGGTGATATTATCCGTTATGGACCATTACGGTAAGCTGCACGATTGTAGGGCTTTACTCGAATCGGGGTCTCAATCAACATTAATTTCCGAAGCATGCGTACAGCGTTTACGATTTAAAAGACGCCATGCTCGGATCCCAATATCTGGTATAGGGCAAGATGGGAACGTACAAGGTACTAACGGTGCCGTCAATCTCATTTTTTGCGCACGGGACAAACCGAATGTGACTGTCGCGACAATGTCCTATATTCTTTCGTTGCTAACGGGGAACTTACCAAGCGTTGATGTTCCTAAAGCAAATTTCAAGTATTTTGAGCATTTATCTCTGGCTGACCCTGGATGCTGTACGCCAAATAGAATGGACATTTTGCTTGGCGCCGACGTGTTTTTCGATATTCTCGCCGAAGGGAAAATTGTGCACCCTGCAGGTTTGCCGATAGCCCAGAATACGATCTTAGATTGGATCATCGCTGGCAACGTAACAGCAGAAGTTCCCAATTTAAATATACTTCACACTAAGGTAGACTTGGACTTTCTTCTGCGCCGTTTCTGGGATTACGAGGATTTGCATGATATACAAAAGGTTGACGAAGAGAAGGATCAAATCGAAGAGCATTTTATTGCAACGCATCGCATCCTACCCGATGGTAGGTTTGTAGTTAACTTGCCCTTTAAGGATACATCATTCGAGTTTGGTGATTCCAGAAAGGCAGCCCTGAAGCCTCTTCATGCAATGGAACGGCGTTTCTCTCATGATCCAGCTCTCAAACGCGAGTATACCGCCTTCATGACCGAATACGAACAACTAGGTCACATGGCGCCTGTACCGTCAAACGACATTCAGCGGCGAGTATTCTATTTGCCGCACCACGCGGTCCTAAAACCTTCAAGTACGACTACCAAATTAAGTGTAGTTTTCGATGCGTCATCAAGGTCATGGTGTATCGCTCAACGATTGCGATTTTGGTTTGACCTACTATTCAGCATGACCTCATCACCTTATTTGTTAAATTTCGGAAATTTCGTGTTGCTGTTAAAGCTGATATAGCTAAGATGTATAGGCAGATAAGGGTTAGGGAGAAGGATATTCGTTATCAAAGGATCGTTTGGAGAGAGGACGTTAAAGAGGAAGTACGTGACTACAATCTTTTAACTTTAACTTATGGAACAGCACCTGCGTCTTTCCTTGCAACCAGAGTTCTTAAATAAGTTGGTATGAACAATTTTTTAAGGTATCCTCAAGCGAGTTCTAGTATATTAAATGATTTTTTATGTCGATGACTATGTCAGGTTTTCACTCGCTTAAAGACGCCGTTTTAATTAAAAGTGACATAAATAAGATTTTAAGCGAAGCTAGGTTAGATTTGCGCAAGTGGGCGTCAAACTCGTTGGACTTCTTGGCAGAAATCGAGCCTAGTCATCGTGAATTATCCACAAATTTTTATTTCGGTGAATCTGAGGTCGATTGTTTCAAATTTAGCTTTTCATCGCCAATAGTAAGGAATAACAACACAAAGAGGGAGGTGTTGTCCGATATTGCATGAATTTTTGACCCCCTAAGATGGTTATCTCCAGCAGTCGTTAAGATGAAAATATTTATGAAGAAGCTTTGGATCAACAAGGTAAGTTGTGACACGTAATTCCTGCCGAATTCTACGAAGAATGTGCAGCATTTAAAGCAAATATTAACCAGCTTAGTCTATTAAGGATACATCGATGGCTTGCTTACGAACAAGAGCTTTGGTGGAGCTCCACGGGTTTATAGATGCGTCGGAGTCTGTTCAGCTTAATGGAAACGTTCAAACGTCATTAATTTGCGCCAAGACACGTGTTGCCTCAGTCAAGCCAGCTTTGACCATTCCACGGATTGAATTATGTGGCTCTTTACTGCTAGCCCGATTGTTCAGCAAGGTAAAGGATTCCCTGGGTATTCCCGACATCGAGTGTTTCGCGTTTACAGACTCTTCGACCGTTCTTCACTGGATTCAAGGGTTTCCCCGATGAGATCGCTCGCCTGCAGCGTAATGAGTCTCAACATTCTAAGAGTAAGATTTTGCGAATGAAATCCTTTATTGACCAAGATGGCATACTGCGAGTAGGTGGCAGACTGGAAAATGCTAATATCTCTTTCGACCAAAAATACCCAGTCATTCTTTGCAAGGATCACCGTCTTGTTAAACTTATATTGTTGGACTGTCATCGTTCAAATATGCATGCAGGCATCCGTCAAATGTCTTATCTGATGTCTCTTAACTACTTTATTCTCGGCTTTTATCATTCTACTAAACGGATAGTGTATCGATGTGTAAGTTGCAAGAGACAGCGCGGTGCATCTTATTCGCAACAAATGGCGAATCTTCCAAGGCAGCGATTAATTCCAGGAGCGGCATTCAGTTGTACCGGCGTTTACTATGCTGGTCCATTTATCATACGGACTTGGAAAGGTCGTGGCGCCAAGCAGTATAAGGCCTACATCTCACTTTTCATATGCTTGACTACAAAGGCATTGCACGGAGCTCTCGTCTGCAGCATTTATAGCAGCGCTTCGCCGTTTCGTCGCTAGGCGAGGTAAGTGTCACATACTTTTCAGCGACAATGGCACTAACTTTGTCGACGCCAACCAACAGCCATGCGAATGGACAAACCTGATGCAGTCTTCACAATTTCAAAAATCTGTCTCCGACGAACTAACATCAAGATCTATCGATTGGCGTTTTATTCCGGCATCAAGACCATAAAATATCATCTACGAAGAGCAATGGGTGATAATTCGGTTACGTTTGAAGAATTCAACACTATTTTGTGCCAAGTCGAAGCTTGCACAAATTCTAGACCACTTTGCATTAAATACGAAGGCGATGTTGATCCAATTACCCCCGCTTACTTTCTAAATATGCGGCCAATGGCAAGTGTTCCAGATCAAAATCTTCTGGATCATCGAGTGTCAACATTAAAACGATGGCAATATCTTCAGCGACTCGTGCAAGAGTTTTGGAGAAGGTGGGCAACCGACTATTTCATTCAATTGCAGAAACTTTCAAAGTGGACGCAAAAACCTACGGGCGTTCAAATCAACGACGTCGTCATTGTGGAGGAAGACAACCAAGCCCCATGCCAGTGGCTCAAAGGAAGAGTCACTAAAACCTATCCTGGCAGAGACTGATTGGTATGTGTCGCATCTGTAACCACATCGAAAGTAGAGATCAAGCGTCCCATTTGCAAATTACGTCGTCTGTTCGTCGATGAAGCTAACTGAAAGACATCTTTCAATGGCGGGAGGATGTTGCAGTCGATTTGTAACACTTTAATTGCACATGAAGTACTTAAGAAACTAACAAGCTTTTCCAGCCAATTTACTCTCTTTAACTTTCTCATTTCTTTTATTGTTCTATTCTTCTTCATCTTCTTTCTTATGGAATTGTCATTTTTTTAGTAGTTCTTCGGCCTTTTGCACACGAACCACCTGCACTCGGCGGTGTTTAGTATTGTAAACGGTATAATTCTTAGTAATAATAACAAAGTTCCCTTTTTCTTTTAATTTGTTGCAAACGATCGCGTTTTATTTCCTTTACAACACACAGGTTGTTTTCGTCTGTCGCTTTGTTTTGGTGTGACTCATGTAACTCCGTGATGTGTGGTGTTAGTTTTTGGTGACATCAGATTCAGTTAAATCGCTTGGGAGGCGTTCTTTCCGTTCTCATCAATCATTCGTTCAGTGCTTCAGTTTGCTAATTTGTTATTCGGTTCGTACTTAAATATATTATTTACTTTGCAATGTGTTCTCATCGTATGATGCCGAGATTCAGTATGAAAGTGCCAGCACAAGCACTAATGGTGACTTGTGTCATAGATCAAACAGTGCCAAACAGGCATTTGACATCTGCACGTACATACATCACTAATTCAATTGTCAAACCTTATCCTCAGCACTGACGTTTCTTATTTATGAAGTTTCATAAGCCTCTCTATTTGAAATTGACAGGTACCCCTCTAAGGCATTTAAGTTCCCCCTGCGGGTATCAATATCCATACAAAACTCTTCTAGAAAGCACTAAATCAAAAGCTTTATTTAGATCCCAAAAATGTTGACTATCTGTCGACCGCCACAAAGAATTTTAATTACAAATTTTGTTATTCTATTTGCAGTGCGCCACGCCGCACCGCGTCATGTCCCTTATTCGCTTTATTAACGCCGCCAGTTTGGGTTAGTTTGGGTTAGTAGGGACTGAGAGAAATTTGAATTCAATGGTTTTAATTACGCCGCTGATATTAGCAATTCATCGTGCTCGACTCGCTCATTATCACAATGAAGCCTGCGCTTTATGTGACAATTAAGGCAGCACCCATTTATAATCCTCCCCTCATCCTCAATTGATTTTATTTGATGACAATCTATTAGTGCTAATTGCGTGGCCCTTGTATTTATATCTCCCCATTGCAGGCTCTTTGCTTCATTTGAATTTTACGCAATTAAGTTTGTCATTAAAGGGGTTGTATTGTGCCCGCAGTACAACGGAACCGGAACCTTATATTTCGGCAAATAACAAATTTATCAAAACTAAATTAATGATGAACGTTATTACGTTGAATGTTTTCGGTCTTAATGACTTTTTATGTCTCTGTTGCCGCTATTGTGTAACATATGCTTAATGCAAATTTGTACGGTCATTTGGGTTAAGGTGGTTTTGGGTAAGTACGGACAAATTCGTTAGGGGCCGTATGAAAATGTTCTCCCTAAGGACACAATGAATTCAGATTGTTATATGGCTGATGGAAGACTGTTGGAAATGGTCATGGCTATCACGACTAACTAAAATGGGATGTGATACAAGCTAAGTTTTATAGGCCACTTTTTTCCAAATAGTTCTAAACCGGAATAGCAACGTGGGGCTGAGCGTTGTCATGATGGAAAATTATTGCCTCGTGTCTGATCGCATATTCCGGTCGTTTTTCGGCTACTGCTCCCTTCAAATGGATTAATTGTGTTCGGTAGCGTTGTCCATTGATGGTTCCACCCGGTTTTAGCAGCTCATAATACAGCACACCCATCCAATCCCACCAAATACAGAGCATTACCTTCGCGCCATGGATATTCGGCTTTGCCGTTGATTTGGATGGTTGGCCGGGTTTCACATATGATTTTTTGCGCTTGGAGTTGTCGTAGTGGATCCATTTTTCACCACCAGTAACAATCCGATGCAAAAATGACTTCCTTTTGTGGCGTTCCAGCAGCATTTCGGACATGCAAAACCGCCTTTCGACGTCTCTCGGCTTGAGTTCATGTGGAACCCAATTTACTTGATTTTGAATGTATCCAGCTGTTTTTAAACGTTTTGAAATGGCTGCTTGATTGACACCCAAAGATTCTGCGAGCACTTCTTGTGTTTGGCAACAATCTTCATAGAGTCATGCTTCCAGTTCTTCATCTTCAAACTTTTTTGGCTGCCCTGGACGTTCATCGTCTTCCAAACCAAAATCACCACTTTTAAATCGTGCAAACCACTTTTGGCACGTTCGCTCAGCTAGTACATATTCACCATAAACCTCAAAAACACTTTTTCAGGCACAAAGTTCGACATATTTGAGTGAAAAAAAATTATTGTTGTTGACGCTCGAAATTAATGACATATACTGAAATGACGTACAATGACAGTAGCTTTCCAACGCATGATCCAATGGAATAATAACAAGTTACGCCATTCTTAGCAAACCGCATGAAGTTATAGGCCCAATACTTTGGCGCAACAGCCCGTGTGGATCAAGGCCTAGCTTCTCACACTCATTTGTGTTTCTCACTTGCCGAAAGGGTAAAATTTTCTGCTGTGCTCCTACCAGGATCTTCCCTAATCATCTGAATTTACGATGTTAAGTTCTCCGTCTAGACTACAATAGTGTCTTCCAAGCCCAGATATACTAGAGACTGGCAAACCAGATCAAATAGTGACACTTCCTCGTCCATATTTCAAAATATAACAAAGCTTGTGAACCCGCTGTCGTGAAGAGCTTTAACCTTTTTACGTTCGATATTTGCACTTAGCATACTTTCAAACTCTACTGGGTCCTTGACTAGGGTTGTTCGGCGAACGTGCAGGTAAAAGTTTCCAATGAATCTGCCGCTGACCTGGAGCTCAAGGCGAAAGTATCAAGCTTTCCACTGAATGTGAAGAATAGAATACAAAAAGCTAACGGTCACACAAATTCAAATCTGCCAATATTCTCTTGAAAGTAATGACAAAACTAAAAACGGTGGCCGAATCTCGCAAGCCATAATCTTCTGAAAGCGCATGTAATGAAACCGAGTTTTAGTGACGGTGATTTCTGCAAAGTTCGATGAGAAGTTACTTTTCACTTTGTACACACCTGTCTTGGTTCCAACCTTAGCAATCTTAGGAAATAGATTATTAGGAAGATACTCCTTGCATGACATTGTTCTATTCACAAAATTTTATCAGATTCGCGAGTGCAGCAGGATGTCGAAGTCCCAGTCAACACAAAACATTAAGTTTAACACCGAAAATAAATTTCTGATTTTATATCCTCCAATTGCCTATACTTAAGTACGATGGGGCTTAACAAAGCCCAACGGCAACAGACACAAATTACCCATAAACAAGTCGGAATTCACCGATCACGGATTTTGTGGTATTAACCGCCTAAAACTAGGGCTGTTTTGATTGTCACTGGTTTTCCAGATGTGGCAGTGAAACTCGCTTAGAAATTTTGGTGATACGCGATATCATCAGCACTATTACAGCAGGCATCGAATGAGTTGATGTCACTTATGCCTACTACACGTGGCTGCTTAGCACAACCTAGTGCTATCTACAATTTTTACCATTGACAGACAGCTGAAGTCTTGCAAACGTCCGAAATGTGCTCATATTCTTATGACGTTCAATGGAAACTCTAACTTTAGGCATAGGCGATCAAAACGTAAGCTCAGCATCAGAAAAGTTTTCCTCTAACCCCTACAACCCCATTGGGACCAGATAAGACCTAGTGTATTCCGACTTCTAAATGCATTCAGGATCTGGCTTTCCAGAACCAGCTTTGAGGATGCAGTAAAACCTCCAGGGCAGCTTGGCTATCGCTGCAGACGCCCCCTCGACTTGTTCCTCTCAAAATAGTTCATTGGTACTAGAATTGCGTATGTTTCTGCTTGGAGCACAGTTACAATTTGAAGCAAAGTCAAAGATTGTCGTCCTCCGCAAAGATGCCCAAATCGATTCTAGAGCTATCGCTGAGAATTCAACGACAGCACTCATGCAATGAAATTCCAGTCAGGTTTGTACCAAAGATACCTTTCTTTTAAATGGGAGATGGTCTGTATAATTTATATACCTAGATATACATTATATCATTGGTTAATATAATCGCACTTCATATCTAATGGCCATTGTGTTTGCTTCTTAACAGTCATCATAAGCTATATGGCTGCAACATGCGTATTAAGACTTGTGACTATGACTAAGGCAACTACCCCTGTAACTATGGATGTAATAATGTTACAGGTCCAAATAAAGTGTCATATTTCCACATTGGCCATTCTTCTTTCATGTCGTACAAAAATGTTTATCTTGCGAAACAAAAGGTTGCCTCACAAAGCATCCTCTGGGTAAAATATCTGCCGGATTATACTTAGTGCTAAGTAGAACATAGTGTCACAGACTATGTTTTGTCAATATTTGGATAACCGTTATCTGATTAGCAACTTAGGTGACCTTCTGTTGCTCTTCTGAGGTATTTCAATAAATAAATATAGCGCAGTCTGTCCAGTAATGCTACCTAACGTACTTACGCGTGGTAATGGATGTTATTTTATCGACAAATATCGATGGCACATCATTGTAGCGGCGCTGGGTGCTACCTTTGATTTAGCGCTGAGGAGACTTACTAACACTGAACCGTCTACATCACAGGCACTTTCATAGATACAAATGCCGTCAGCTTTTTCCGAGCTGACAGAGAAAGAATGTAATTCTGCAAACTTCATATCGTGCTTAGGACATTGCTCATATGTCTTTGGCAAAGTCGTCCAAGGTAATATTGGCAAATTTAGCAGTAATAAGGACAGTAATCTGGCTTTCAATCAGATGCCTGAAACTCTAATGGTGAATCCACATAGCAATAGGACATTGCATCTGCTCTCTTTAGCAGTCACCATAGTATACTCGTATGTCACCGTTTGCGATTCTTCTTTTGCCCGGTTCAACCCCGTATACTTGTCTGCCTGGGGTCTCCTCTAGTTTTCCAACTGACTGCATCAGATCACAACTGTCCGTGTGTATGGACGAAAACCGTTCTCCATTTTTCGTTTGCTGGGATCATCAACAGTAGGGTGTCGTCAAGAGTAAGTCTATTCATATTCGTGACTGTTTGTCAAATCACAACATGTGATGTTTTCGGGGTTTGGCATTTAACTCGGATAGTGCAAGCAGCCTACTTCTTGGGTTTAACCACTGCCGCTAGTATGTTAATTTGTTTGCTCTCTATCTCAACAAACTGGCTTGATACGAAAAAGAATTTTAATGTGACCTGAGTTTGGAATATATCAAAGTGGCTTAGATAATGTCATTGTTGGATCTGCCTCTAACGTCGTTGAAGCTTACCAAATGTTGCTGGGATAGGTCCGAGTGTTCCGTTTTATTTGCGAAGTCAGACTCAGTATAGTGCAAAATGCTGATAATGGTTATCCTTGGTGACCTCTCTCCTGCTTCCTCAACCTTGACGTGGGACCGACTAGAGCACAGTTCGAATGATGATACTACTTTTTATGAATACAATTTAACTTTGTGTATGCCAATGTCACCTCCCTCCTATTTTCATTTCTAAATATGCCAAACTTTTATCTTCGTGTTTTTCAGTCGAAGTTTAAGTTTCAATTTATATTAATTACGACATGGACCGTAAAAGGTGTCCACAGTTTGCAATAGCTCAGTATGGAGTACGTACATACATTTCGTCCCCTCATTTCCAACAAAGAAGTAGCATCGCTGTAAAAATAAGGCCTCGTCATAGAAAAAATTTCTTTCTACTTCATTTTGCCCACAGTTCAAGGCTCTCATACATACATATATCCGTTCGTACTCGTTTCGTAGTCGCAAGAATTCTCGTAAGTCACCCAAGCAACTCCGGTGCCTAACAGTCCAATTAAAAAAAGATTCCCGGTGTCATCAGATATGCATCGCTCGGCAGAGTGTTCTTCACCCCAAAAGGGCACCGAACTGGGATTCCTTGGCTCTGTAGATCTACTAGGTCTGGTTGTGATGGTGAATGTGTACGAGTATAGTTCTGATACCTTACAATGGAATTACCTCCTCGTGTTGCGTCACACTCCATTGACTGCTAGCTAGTCAGTCTATGTGTCATCTGTGTCTTTTTTTTTTTTTGTTTTTGTCAAACCAAACAGCATGCCTAATTGGCTTAATTAAGTTGACAGCGTACTTTAATATTCAAAACCGACCAAATAAAAAAGTCGAAAATTTTTTGAAATAATAAAATTCTGCGATCGAGTTAACCCCCAATATTTGGTGATGGTGATGGTCATCACCGTCGCGGGTTACTACGTCAGCTATACATTTTGCAAAAGTATCTACTCTATCACCATGTTGGTGTACATAAATTTATCATCAAATTTAATGTAGAACATCGTGAGATAGGACGGAATCTAAAAACGCGAGTGTCACATTATTTTCGATTTGTTTTGTCGTCTCTTCGTGATTTGTCTCGGTTTTGTTTCTTTCAGTGATCTCACCTACGTGGGATATCGAGTATTTATTTAAGAATCTGAAACCAGAAGCCCGCTATCACTGATTCGCAGAGATTGGTAGTCTGCAATAGTCGTCTCGGGCGTAAGACAAAAGTCAGATACATAAATACGAGTGAACGTATTTCGGGTGAAATTTGTCGCTGACCAAGAAGTACGTATATCCACGAGATACTCGCGCAAATATTTGAATACCATATTTATTGCTGTCGCGTAGATATTCCGTTCAATACAAATATTGTTTTTTCACTTATTCAGGAAATGTGTGCGCGCATTGAATAAGCTCGAATGATACTGGTACAACAAAGTATCTCAAGCAAACGGGCTCAAATTCGTGCTTGTGAATGATGTGACTTTTCGAGTGGCGTTGATTAGTATTATTATTTTTTTTTTTTTTTTTTTTATCGTCGGTGATTTTGCAGAGGCGGTGGGTATTATCGTAGATTTCGCAGAATTTAAATTCTAAAATAAAGCCGAAGACATGGAAAGTGTCTCTGAAATGTGATTGGAATGCCAATAGTGTGTCGTGTCTGCTGAGGGTAATTGCCTTGTGCGAAAGAATAACCAGTGAACATATGCGCAATCTGTTATGGCAGGAAGTGTAGCTGTGAGCACTTTGATTCCCTATTAATGGCAATGGAATGCCGTAGAAGGAGTTGATTTTTTTTTTTTTTTACTGAAGCGGGTTATCTTTTTTTGTTTACCCTTATAACCCTTTTGCAAGCTATATTATTGTATTACAGACTTTTTGAGTTTTAGAAGGTTTTTAACTCTTCAGTTTTCTGCTGAATTAAAAGCGTATAGGTCCTTTGAATTAAAAGAGGTAAATTACTCGACATATTTATTATTTTAGGTAAGATGCAGCATACAATGGTGACATAACCTTACCATTATTCCTGACACATCCGGTTTCTCTATGCAGCACTCTGTCTATGGATATTTTCGGTATTTCAGCAGTTATTTGTTCTCTAACAACATGAAAGGTAACTCACACAAGGTTACTTTCATTACAAAACTCGGCGTATGATCCTGTGTCCATTACATCGTCCTTACGCTTAGTCCAACCATTTTTAACGGGTTCCGATTGTTCATTCTTTGTTTTTGGGGCGTCTTAGTTCTGTCAGTTACAAGTGTTGTACCAGAATTAGATGTTATATCGTCTCAGTACGTTAAAATAAAGACACATTAGCATGCATCGACACAGTAGCATTTATTTTATTTACGATGGCATGCGTAACGCGGACAGACCACGGGTTGTAGACGAATCACCAGTCTTGTGTACAAAAGCAGTACTGGTCAATAGTTCACTGATTACGGATGCTGACTGTGACTAAAACATGAAGACAGAGGTAAACAGGGGTTGACAACAAGGCGGCGTCTATCTCCACTGCTATGGCGCATGTTTGCCGACTTACTACGACTTAACCCTCTCAATATGGTAGTTCTGACTTTTTTTTTTGGTTCGTAGATACAAAAAGCCTGAGTTCTATTAGCATGTACGATTCTCAAACCTAAATAATCGATAGCAGGAGTACGCCTACGTAATAAACACACACCCAACACACTTTAAACCACTCTCCCACTGCTCTATTATCTATTTTTGCCTTGTCGGCCCTTCTTAATGCTTCCAATCCACACAGTTCAATCTGTATGGTCATTATTATGGAACAGATCTCCAACTAGTCATCCTCTGACCTCATCATGAGCTCTATTAGGAGTTCCGGGCTTCGTAAATTCGCTATGTCACTTGTGCTGCGTCTGCATTAGAATATAACGTGCTCCGCGTTTTCCTTCTCTTCTGGTTATTCCGGGCAAAAGGGCGAGCTTTCGTCCCCATATCTGTGGAGGTATTTTCGATAGCCACCATGCCCAGATAGGAACTGCGTAGGATGATAACTACAGTCTCCATGCGTTTTTTTTTTTTTTGTCCAAGTTTCAATGTTGGGAATCAATTTGTGGGTCCATCTTACTTTGGTGGTGTTTTCCCAACTGGCTTGTCAGAATGCTGAAGATGTTTCTTTCTCATTTACTACCCTAGTAAGTCTCGATAAGCCTAATGTAAACCCTTTGCATTTCTTTGGCGAGACTGTCAATAGGGACTATCCCAGCTGTAAAACAGGCTTCTTTGTCCGAAATTATTCGAAACCGTAAATTCTGATTGCGCATATCCTGTAAACTGACGAAAGTTTCCTCCTTATTTCCTTTGTTGAGAATGCAGAGGCCCAAACTGGGGCAGCATACAAAGGGATGGTACTTACCACTCTAGATAACAGAATTTTCCTTGCGTATCCAGGCCCGGTGATGTTTGGCAGCATCCGAGAAAGAGCTGCCTGCATCTGTGAATTTTTACTAGAGTACTTGACATGTTCCTTTAATTTCAGCCTGTTGCCGAACTAGTTCAAGGCCGGCCGATCGAAGCGAATTTTTTATCCTGGCGAGTGCCTTGTCCGTCTCTGAGATATGCTTGGCCACAGCCACCACAGCGATATCGTCAGCAAAACAGATCACCTTAACTCCTTGCGGTAGCGTTAGGCGCAAAACATCGTCGTACATGATATTATACAGAAGTCGGTCCTAGAACTGACCCCTGCGGCGTTTTTAACGTCTAGCGTTAATACTGCGCAGTATTTCTTTGTGTCTCCTCCCCATTTCTTTCCTTGTATTGCTTCGGCTGCTGTATATGTTACGTTCTACGATTTTTGCTAGTGTATCTAGCAGGCATGTTGGTCGGTACGACGAAGGTTCTCCGGGTTCGAAGGTTCTTAGGTAACAACACCACATGCTGGAGTTTCCATGGTTCAATTAAGATTCCCTCCTCAAGGCACTTTTGCATCGTTCCTATAAAAAGGTCCGGTCTCTTATGGATAGCTGTTTTGACAACCGCATTAGGAATGCCATCGGGTCCAGTCGTTTTATTGTCACCTATTTTCCTGCATGCTTCGTATAGCTCATCTGTTGTGATGTCCAGTATATATTCTGTTTTTTTTTTTTTGCCCACGTCGGGATGCGTTGCATAGTTGGTCTTTAAGGGGAATAGATGCTCAACTATTGTTTTCAGCATTGTCGGACAGGATATTTGTAGGGACTATCTGTTCTTCAGTTTATTTGTCAATATCCTATACGCCACTCCCCAGGGATCAAGATCTGCTTCGTTGTATAGTTGTTTGAAGCATCTTGCTTTGCTCTCATTGATGGCTTTTTCGAGGTCGCGTCTCGTCAGTCTAAACGAAGATAAACGTTCCTGGAACTCCTGGAAACCCCGCCTAATTACCAAGACAATATCTTTTCGGTGGCGTAGTTAGAGCAATACGGGTCTTATCGTAAAGGCATTCAGATTAACGCCACTGAAGGTTGCTACGATTTTACCAGTTTTATTTTACCGGTTATAGAGTCCATTTTGATAGACATGGACTACCGTTATTCCCACCAGGACTTAAAAGTGTTACCATGGAAATTCAGGTGGTTGAACCGATGTTGAGTTGCAAATAAGTACTAAATGTCGTGACCTTAAGATCGACAAGAGGTTCTAAATGGACATCAACTCAAACTAAGGGTGAAACTTTTGCCCTTATCACAGGTTCCGAGTTTTGTATTACTGAAAGATGGTAACTGATGGCCAGGCTCATACCCTGGCCTCGATGGATGTAAGGGCATCCCGTTAGACACAAAAGACGTTCTGATTCATTAAGCCCTAAAAGGCATTACCTTCCTTCTCTTCAACGATGGGTGTCACCCTGGAAAACAAACTTCTTTGGATCAAGCATGTATTGTCGAAAGCCTCTTAGGAGTTAACGGTCTTCTGGCAGTATGAAGGAGCTTTCGGTAAGACATGAGGCTTTTCACAGAGGACGGTCCTTTGGATCTACACGACTATTGTAAGGCCATTTATATTCTATGTGCCGATTTTCTGGTGGAACAAGATCTGACGAAAATATGTCAATGCTGTTGTAACGGTCTGTCTCGGCTGTATGTGGGCTGTCGCTAGCTCTTCTGGCTCTGTTCTAGGCGCACGGATGAATCTCCCTCCTCTTGGTATTCATATCATGGGCTGCACTCTCAAAGCAATCTTCCGTTTAAAGGGAAGTTTTCTTTGATACAACACTTTTGCTTTTTGCTTGCCGCAGACAAAAATATGAAATCATTCAACCCGGGAATGGTTTCTTCCAAAATCTAAGCCAAGAAAGGAATAAAGTCTTCACAGATAACTCCACATCCAATTTAGGATGTCGCTAGTGTCATTTTGAAGGAGGACAATGTTAGATTTCACTTTTTCGTTAGGAAAACTTTTGTCTATCTTCCAAGCGGAGATATACGCAATCCTGGTGATAACGAACTATATTGTGAAGAATACTTTCCGACGTCTCTAAGAGGTCGGCAGCTTTCCTGCTGTCCCGTAGTACTGGGCACTTAAGTGTGCAGCGCATAAGTAATACAACATCCTGCGAGCTTGTTAACGACACCGCTGAGTACTGGATCTGAGAAAACCCGGCTTAAGTTCGTAACCAGCTACAGGTTTTCGGCATTGACGTGGTGAATACTGTATGCAAGCTTGAGAAATTTCAGTAAAAGGAATGTATAAGGAGAAGGTACAATAGACTTGTTCTGTCTGAATGCTCTGTTCGACATAAAAAATAAGGTAGCGTGTAGTGCACTGACACTATGGTCTATTATGCCCCTGGCTTATTAAGTTGGTACATATGTTATTGACATTCCTTCTAAATCTTCTTCTAAATGATTTGCGAGGCTGAATCTGATCCAATCCCACATTTATTCATCAAAAGAATTATTACTGGAGACGAGACGTGGGTTTATGAGTACGACACACAATCCAGACATCAGGTAAGTGAATGACATTTCACCAAATGAGCCGAGGCCGAAAAAACCACGTCGTTTTCAGTCAAAAAAGAAGGCAATGCTCACAATTTTCATGGATTACAACGGTGTAGTGCATCATGATTTTTTTCCAGAAGGCCAGACAGTAAACAAAGAGTATTGCTTGTATTTGGGCGTTATGAGACGTTTGCGTTAAGCAATTCGCCGAAAGAGGGCAGAATTTTTGGCACCATGATAGTGCACCGTCGCACAGTGTCATCATTGTTCGTAAGTTTTTGAAGAAAAATGCAACAAATACCATCCAATAGCCACCGAATTCACATGATTTGGCTCCCTGTGATCCAATCCAATCCAATCCAATCTTTTCAAATGAATTCAAACCAAGTTAAGCTTAACAAAGTTACGTTAATGTTACATCTTAGCTTAAATTAAGCAAACATAATTTGGAAATAGGACGCCCTATCAGCCCATTCTGAGTAATAAGTGTAGCCACTCGTGCTAAGCCGTCCGGCGTTTAATATTTGCTGATAGATAGTTTGGCTCAGGTAAAAAATAAGGTGAGCTTCTTACTAAAAAGTGTGCTGGAGTTAAAGGTTCAAAATCTTCCGGTGAATCCGAAAGTGCTCCCAAAGGCCTAGAGTTTAGACAAGATTCAATTTGGCATAATAAAGTTTGAAGTTCCTCAAATGACAGTAGAATAGAGCCGATAACTCTTTTTAAATGAAATTTAGTCGATTTTACAGCCGCCTCCCAGAGTATACCAAAGTTGGGGGCCGCTGGAGGTATAAAATGCCAATTTATGGATTCCTTAGAAGCTTCCCTTTGTAATCGGTTTCAAGTATCCCTTGATCCTAAGTTACTATTCAACTCATTCAGTAGACCTTTCGCCCCCACGAAGTTTGTGCCATACAACTCAGAGCATCTTCCCCTTCCCGCAATGAATGCCCCCTTAGACAGCTCTAAATGGATCGCCTTAGTGCAAAAGCAAACAAATACAACAAACACCTTCTGCCCTCTGCAACTCCTCCTTCTCCATGGCGTTGCGGTCAGTGGTCCCGCGAAGTCAACGCCAGCCTTTAAAAAGGCTTTTTCTCCTTAGAGTCTAGATACTGGAACATCTCCCATTAATTGATTTATTGGTTTCGCCCTATATCTTTTCTCCCAAAATCCAGAACTCTTTCCTTAGTATTGCAAGCAATAACTGCGACAGTTTGACCAGCTGACATGATTTTATTGGTAGTCGCTTCAGCAGACAGTTTACTTCCTCACTGAAATGTCTACTTTGTGTTACTTTGACTAAAGTGATCAGGGCTTCTTCAAGCTCTTCCATTCTTAAGAACCCGGTCCTTTTTGCATAGACAAATCGGCAGTTGTTTGAGAAGCGCAGTATCCAAGCGGTGACCCTCAAAAGATTAGTCAGGCTGGAAAATTTATAAACTAATCGAAAGGGTTCGCATGCTTCAGCCAGCATAGCAGTCAGTACTACCTTACGTTCTTCCAGATGTTTTCTATCGCCACCGAATGACGGTAAATCCTCCGCTGCAACTGGTTTCGTACGAATCAGACGTTTCATGTTCCACTATAAATCGTGTGAAAGTAATTGATCTGCCTTCACCCCCCTCGATGCACAAACAGCTGGGTTGATTTCTCCATTTATGTGCCGCCAATGGTTTGCCGGAATGATGCTCGTTATTGCCGAAATCATACTAGCCACGAAATTAGCGAATTTTTTTGGATGACTATTAAGCCAATGTAACACTATGCTCGAATCCGTCCACCCATAAACCGGAAGGTTTCGATATTCCTCTACCTCCCTTAGTTTAACTACTAGTTTCGCCAATAGACAAGCGGCACATAGTTCCAACCGTGCTATCACTAAAACCTGACTCAGGGGGGCCACCTTGACCTTCGCTGCTACGAAACTAGTTATAACTTCGTCGGATCCTGGCACACTACGCAGATAGACGACAGCAGCATAAGCTTCCTCTGAAGCGTCACAAAACCCATGCATTTCCAGGTTTCCCTTATTGTGCGGTGTGTACCTAGGGATCTCAAGAAACCTTAGCTGACCTATACCATTTTGCAGTGCTTCCCATCTTGCAATAAATCGCAAAGGAATTTGGTCATCCCAACTAGCCCTTTCTTGCCATAAGCGTTGTAGCAAGATCCTATAGTTAATCAGAAAGGGTGCTAGGAATCCCTATGGATCAAAGATGCGGGCAGCTTCGGAGAGAAGATTTCTTTAAGAATAGAGAGAAATCCGTTCTACCTTGACGTCAAAACTGAAAGAATCTGTAACTGGATGCCAGCGTAAACCGAACGTTTTAACAGATTGATTGGAATCAATAGACCAGGTCCAATTTAGTTCTCTTTTCTCCAGAGGAATCTCGTCGAGTAGGTCCTTTGAGTTCGAAGCCCGTTTCCGAAGATTAAAGCCCGCCCTTTGCAATAGCGCCCACAATTGCTCAACACCTTGTTGACTCTTTACTATTGCAGTTCGCTATGAAATTGTCCATGTAAAAGTGGTTACTTATCATTAAGGAAGCCGTTGGAAATTTCTTGCGATTATCCTCAGCCATCTGCATTAAACACCTAGTAGCCAAAACGAAGCGGGAGCTGTCCCGTAGGTAAAAGTCGTCAGGTCAAAGGTCCTGATAAGCTCACTGACTGTCTCTCTCCATGAAATACGCTGAAATCGCCTATCCAACGGATGAATTAATATTTGCCTGTACATTTTTGCAATATCTGCACTTAGGGTAATGGGGTTGAGCATAAATTGGAGCAAAATAGTGACCAAATCGTTTTAAAGCACCGGTCCTGTTAGCAATTGAGAATTCAGGGATTTTCCGCCAGGGGGACTACAAATTGCATCAAATACCACTCTCAAGCGGGTCGTCGAACTATCAGGTTTGATGACTGCATGATAGGGCAAGAAGTATCCTCCTTCAGATTCTTGAGCATTCCCGGAACCGTTCTACCATGGCCTCCAACCCTCCTACCAACTGAAACGCACATATCACATGACCGCTTGATTCCTCATCCTCACTGGCCAAAACCCATCCGAATTTAGTATTCTGAGCAATCACCTTACTGTGGTCATCGTAAATTTTGCCATCCGTTATAGCTCTGAAAAGAATGCTAGCCCTTAATAAAATGTCTATTGGGCCTGGTTTCGCAAAGTAAGGATCAGCTAAATCCTCCCTGACTACCTGTACTGGCCCTTTGTGGTATACCTTGTGAGGCTGTAGTTGATTAGTTATGCTCCTCAAGACTACCGCTTGAGATGATATAGTAAAGTCTGTTTTTCTGGACCTAATCCTCAAAGCAACTAAGCCCCGAGCCGAGCATCCTACGTGGCAGCTACAAAAATTGCGCGCATGATTCAGTAATCAATGTCACCTGAGATCCGGAGTCCAAAAGAACCCTGCACGGCTTGAATTCTCCCCATCAGTTCTGTACCAATACCACTGCAGTGGGCAAAAGCTTGTATCCGTTACTACTTCGATCGCCTTCCTCAACTCCCGTCAAAAATGCAGCCAGCGACTCATCGTCCCTTTGCCTTCGTTATTATTCGTCGCTGTTTCCACCACCTTCCTAACGTCGGTATGAATTAGTGTGTGGTGTCTGGCCCTGCATTTCCTACAAGCTTCTGATTTGCACGTCTTGACAGAGTGGCCCGTGTTAAGACAATTGTAGCACAAGCCCCTTTGTGCTATAACACTACGCTTCCCAAGGAGGTCCAAATTTATGAATTGAGGACACGATAGTACAAAATGCGCACAATGCACATAGTACATGAATCCGAAATTGCTGTACAGACAGAACGACGATTGGATTTACTGTCTGAACCCTGCGGCACCCTACCACTTGAAACGCTCTCTAATTCGAACTGTCTGGTTGATATAAATTCAAGCAAGGCCTTAAAGGTTGTTTTTTTTTATCGTAGCCGCAGATCATGCCCATAACTGTCTTGACTCTGGGTCTAGTTTTGCCAAGATGACGTAAATCAGCCAAGCATCCCAATGCTGTACTGGAACACCAAGTGATTTTAAAACAGTTACAAATTTATTAGCTAGTTGAGAACTTATTTCCTGTTGATCCATAGTCGTCTTTATATGGGCCTCCACAATAACATTTTCCTTATCAAACATCGCACACAAATCCTCCCAGGCTTGATTGTAGTTAATATCAGAAATATTTATGTGCTTAAGAACTGACGCGGCATCGTCCCTCAGTGATAATTTTAAATGTTGTAATTATTGGACCCCAGAAAAGCTACTTGACTCGTTAACAATGGTTTTGAATAAATCTTTAAAGGTAGGCCACTCTCCGTAATCGCTATTAAATGACGGAAGTGCTGTTGCAGGTAATTTTGGATGACCCTTGATCACCGCGGACCTAGTTGAATCATTACTATTAGAGAGGTTCGAGATCACAACCGCAATGGACGCCTGATTATCTGCTTATTGTTTGACAAACTCGTCGTATTCACCTGTGGCACGAGATGAGACTATTTCCATCGGAAGCCTAGTGGATTCTGCTACCTGACCGCCCGTCATTTTTTTAGACACCACCCCTTAATATTATAATATTTGCTCTCGATCTCCTCCCTTGTTCTTGACTCATTTGTTATTTCCTCCTCTGGCAATAGCATTTCTAAATCCATCTGCACTTTCTCAAAGGATTCCATAAGTTCATTTAACTTATCGAGATGAACTTGAGCATCTATTACGGACATCTCTTCCTCACTAGTGTCTTTTATTACCTTCTCTAATCGCGTAAGGCTACCCTGGATTATACCTCGCTTTTTTCGTAACCCTTCCATATTTGCACTTGGGGTTGTCGTAATGGATCCATTTTTCATCACTAGTAACAATCCGATGCAAAAATGACTTCCTTTTGTGGCGTTCCAGCAGCATTTCAGACTGTGGAACCCAATTTCCTTTCTTTTGAATGTATCCAGCTGCTTTTAAACGTTTTGAAATGGCTGCTTGATTGACACCCAAAGATTCTGCGAGCTCTTCTTGTGTTTGGCAACAATCTTCATAGAGTAATGCTTCCAGTTCTTCATCTTCAAACTTTTTTGGCTGCCCAGGACGTTCATCGTCTTCCAAGCCAAAATCACGTTCGCTCAGCTAGCGTATATTCACCATAAACTTCCACCAAAATACGATGACTTTCGGCAGCAGTTTTCTTCATATTAAAGTAATGAAGAAGAACTCCCCGCAAAAACACTTTTTCAGGCACAAAGTTCGACATATTTGAGTAGCTTTCCAACGCATGTTCCAATGGAATAATAACAATAAAATAATACAAAGTTACGCCATCTCTTAGCAAATCGCCGAATTAATTTTAAGACGTTATAGTTATATTGTTTTTTGCCGCTACCGCCGTCTACCACATTTATCCACTTTTCCCCGGCAGCTGCCACCTACGTGTTCCACCACTGAATTTCCAGCGCCGGCGCCGAGTTCAAATGTTGAGTATCACACGTTGTATTCCACCGCTGAGTTCTACTTTGCTTTTTGCAATTCGATGCAAATAATCCGGCTGCGAAGGACCAATGCTTGCGCTTTCTCAGTTGATTACCTTCTTTGCTGCTTACCCCCTTTATTTTTGGTGATGCGGGCGGTTTAGATTCCTATGTCCAAGGGTGGGTTTTGCACCCAACAATAAAGGAAAGGAAAAACGGCTGGTTCGTTTGATGGTCGACAAGAGAATGACCGTTTATTTAGAATTGTCAAAAAACATTATATGCAGCACGAAGTGTGCTGCGGTTACAAATTTACATTTAACAATGGGCGCGTTCAGTTATAATTCTGAGACTTATATTGCAGGATCAATGTTTCAATTAAGACTTGTCATGGTTATCCATAGAGAACATCCTTTAGACCAGTTTCTTTGGTGAATATGAGAATGAGTAGGATTAGTTTAGATTTATTCTGGATTGTAGACCATTAAAACTTTATTAGATTTCCTCATTTTTTAAAGACTCATTGGATTTCATTGCTCTTTGCCTTTCAAGAACATCCGCTGCGTGGTTACCATTGATAACTACTTGACCAGGTATTGAGCAGATGGTTACTTTGCTATTCTTACTTAAGGGGTTACTTGGTGCATGTTGTCTTCTGACTCACCCTAGATCCAAACTCAGTCACAATAATTTCCAGTGTCTGTAAATGAATCTTATTTACTTACTACCAAAACTACAACCAACCGACAAAAAGGTAATCATTACAATCCTGCCCAATTCAAGGCTTTAACTCGAATCCAGTCTCCAAAAAGTCTCCGGTAAATGCTATCTTTAGCAGACAATCAAAAAGATGCCAGTTAAGGAATGCCTTCCCAAAAATATTGTAGGTCCACTCCATAGTTCTGAAACGTGTAATTTGCATTTTAATCACTTGCAGCGAAACAAAAAAATACAAACATTTCAATGTACAAATATTTGGCATCGTTCCAGGGTACATAGAAAGTCCTGTCACCCTCGTGCCATCTATGGCAAAGTGTGTATACTTTTCAAACGACATTGTTATGTTTTACCTATTTAGACCTCTTCAGTCCAATTAAACACAGTTCCACTTAAACTGATGATTATTTTGTTAGCCACCTTTTCAAAAAGAAAAATATGAAAAATGAAAACAACCAAACGTCGACAACAGTAGCAACAACCCACCCCTCGAGGTAACGAATTCCTGTGTGTTTCAATTAATTTTTGAAAATTCCTGGGAAATGATAATTAGAAAACCGGGGAATCTCCACAACCCACGTAAAATTTCTTTGTTTTTGCTTTTTCATTTCAATTAGCATTCTTTACCCCATCCCCGCCGTTTCCAATGAAACCCTGAAATTAATAATAAAAATTGAATTTTTGTAAACAAAATAGGTATGGCTTCTGCCATTATTTCTCAAATTTTTTTCTTTTTTTTTCCGACGGCCTTTGTCAACAACAACAACAAAGAATAAATGTAACTTCCTAGTACCCAGTCGGGTTGGGTATGGTTCTAATAACTAGATTCCTTCGTCGACAAAAATAAAAGAGCCTTGAAGAAGTAGAAAGAAAAGGAAGACAAATTAATAGTTTTTCCTTTAACCGCATCTAATTTCAATCGCCTTAATTAAACGTTGAATTCCGTTTACTCATCATCATTCGTTTATTCTTCGTTTTGTTGCTTTCATTACAGATGACAAGATAACACAAAAATACACACGAAGCGCCATAAAGAAGAATTCACCATCACGCCATATAGAAACAACGGACGGACCTCCACCGAGTAGAGAACAGAGTAGAGAACCATCACCCACCACCTACTACCACTACCACTACCATTGCCACCACCGACGACAAATATAACAAAGCTAACGCAAAAGACATACCAAACAACGATCACAATCCGGACTAAGAAAAGACGAACGACCATAGCAAGGACATCGTACGACGAAGATAACCTACCAACTTAGCCCGAACAGTGACTCCATCTTCTCCGGTTCCGGCTCCAGTTTCCGTTGGGTCTGTTTGATTGTCATCATCATCATCATCATCATTGTCATTTTCATTTCGTCATTTCGTCATTTCGTCATTTCGTCATTTCGCCATTTTCATGAGACGAAGTAAACACCAAGAAGGACAAGAGAAAAGACTCTCCTCCAATTAAGGTAAACAACCCCAACACCCAATCCGTCGGACAACTTTAGCACAGACAACTACCAAAAAAAAAAAAAAAAAGAGTTTTCTTGTTGGCCGCCCCTAAAGGTAGGCAATATGATTTCACTAGTCGAACAATTGAAAAATTGGCTTGTCATCCCAACTCGTCTTTGTCCCCGTCCAGAGTAAATATTTACGGAAAATCCAACTTGAATTCCTTCTCCACCCATTCGTGTTGTTTTATCCATTGTTTCCCATCGCCACCCATCCACCAGAATTCCAACAGAGAAAGGAAATTAAATTGCCAAACGAGAAGGGTAATCCTTCTGCTTGACCTGGGCAACAATAAAGTCGTAGTCGTAATCGTAATCGTGTAATCAAAAAGGATATTCCAACGCGCTCGAACCAGAAAAAAAAAAATAAATAAATAAATAAAGATAGAAATAAAAATAGAAAGGATATTTATTCACCTTTCTTATCGTTGCTTCAAAGGGGTAGAACTAGGATTAGAAGAGAATCAGAACTAACACCATCGCCAACTTGAAGAGGACCTGACCCATAGCAGAACAACAGAATGAGACTTCCATACAGAAACAAGAAAGCCACCCTTTGGGTGGTGTTCGGGATTGTCGTTGTCACAATGTTTGTCTTCAAATTCACGGAATTGCGTCCGACGTGTTTGTTCAAGGACGACCAGGAACCCGTCATGCTAAGGGAAGAGGTAAGTTAATTTCTTTTTCTCAAATTTGCTTTTTTATTTATTCTTCTTTTATATTGTATGTATGTATGTCTCTCGCTCTTAAGGGTCCTTTTCCCAGAAATTCTGTTCTGTCTCTTTCGCAGGACTATAGTGCTTTTACTTTTTTTTTTTTTTTGTTTGGTTTTATCCATTTTATTGTCCTTTTCTCTGGATGCGCTTACGAGAGTTGGTAATTGAAAATGTGTCAAGTTTGGGTTTGTTTTGCTCGTTTTGTTTTCGCCTTTTTTCTTTGTGTTTTAATGGAAAATGACCCTGTCCCGTTATGTTCGTGGAGACAGTTGAAAGAATTATTTAAATTTTTTGAAATTAACTTTGTGAGGAAGAGAGAAATAGAAAAATGAGAATATGCAAGAAGAATTGTTGGTTAATGTTAATCATGGATTTGTTGTCTAGGAACGAATTGGTTTGAAAGTAATTTGGCAAAAGCACTGGAGTATAGAACTTACTTCCAAATTTGATTTGTTTGTCCCATCAGATTGTTTTTAAACTATGACATCCAACTTTCCTGTCAGCATCCTACTAAATTTGTAAATTGATAACAAGCATCTACAACCCAATCTAGATTGGGATTGAGTTCAAAGGATATTTAGAGTGACTATGGAATGTTAAATTATTGAAGTGGCCATTTCAAATTCTTGAATAATTGAGTTCAGAAACGTTAAGTGCCTCATAAGGATGCTTAGTTTTCAACAAAATTCGGATTCAAGAGTTTTGTTTAGCCATTCAGACAAAGAACTTGTCCATTTCATTCCTTGTATGTTGTCTTTAAGAAAATTTCTCAGTATTTCATAAAAAGATGAGTGAAAGTGTCAGTGATAACGCATATTCGGGTTCTTAAAAACTCTTCTCTAAACCTTTCTTAGCAAGTTTATCGTCGATTTCATTTCCCGTGATCCTATTGTGACCTGGGACCCAGACCAGACTTATTGAAGTCGGTGAAGAAACATTGCGTTCTCGAAATAGCTTGGAAGTGGCGTGATTGCTTATCAAGGACTTAAGCGCAGCTTGTCTGTCCCTTCTATCGCAGATAACAATCGATTGCTATCAGGATTGTAAATACAGGTTTTCTTAAAGAAGAGTGAAATTTAGATCAAGTGTGGAGCCATTCATGAAAACCTGATTGGATTCCTTTCTTGGGTAAGATTGTGTCCGAAACTATTCCTAAGCACAGTCGATTTCTTATATTCGGAGAGGAGCTCTGCTGTCATATATATATCAACAACAGTCAGACCACAGCTGTCTTTAAAGATCATCAAAACTCCAATGCGTGTTGTACCAAATGCAACTTCTTCCGTAGGTGCCATCTTAACCTCTGAGGGTTTTTAAACAGATCTTGAGGACTGTGACCAGCCTGCTGGTTTCATCGAATGTTTCTACTTTTTGCAAAAGTCTTTGTAAAGGGTTTTCTTATAACGACTTGACAACTTTTTTTTAAATAAAAGGCAAACCATTTGAGATATTTCAAAAACTTTATTATTGGCTTGAAGTACAATCCAAATATTTATGAATGGAACTCGACTTCGTTTATATGGCCACCGCGGGCACGTTTGCAGCGGTCGATTCTTTGGACCCAATTTTCAACGACTCGGCCACACATTTCGTCCGAAACGGCCGCTATTTCGATTTCAATGTTGCCTCTGAGTTCTTCCAACGTCATCGGCGTGTTGGCATAAGCCACTGACTTAACGTAGCCCCCCAGAGAAAATAGTCAAGCGGCGTTAAATCGCACGAACGAGGCGGCCAATCGACTGGCCCATGTCTTGAGATAACACGTTCACCATACATACTCTTCAATTAATCGATTGTAGTGTGTGCTGTGTGGCTTGTGGCACCATCCTGTTAAAACCATATCGTCTAAGTCCATATCTTTTAATTCGGGCCAAAAAAAAAAAAAAAAAAAAAAAACGGTGATCATGGCGCGATAACGCTGTCCACTCACAGTAACGTGACGATCGTAATTGTCGACGAAAAAATATGGCCCAATAACGCCGCCGGCATGCAAACCGCACCAAACAGTTATTTTTTGTGGATTAAGTGGTGATTCATGAAGCACTTGTGGGTTTTCACCCGACCAATAACGCATATTTTGCTTATTGACGGACCCATTGAGCCAAAAATGAGCTTCGTCACTGAGATGATTTTGCGATGAAATTCATCATCTTGGCGCATCTTCTCCAGAACCCAATCGGAGAACGTACGTCAGCAATATTTTCGACACTTCAACCAACCCGTTGTCTCACTGACTCGGCAACATCACGCAACGAATATGTAGACTCAAATTTTTGCACTAAACTTGTTATTGCCTGTCTACTAGGGCGAGAATTACGACCGAAAATTGGAGTTAAAGCTCTTAAAGTTGCAGTCACCGACTCCAAATATCTGTAGAAAATTTTTATAATTTGCAGACGTTGCTCATTAGTGTACTTTACCATGTTGAGTTTACTGAATAAATTAACAGTGACAGTTTGATGATCAGTCATCATCACCCTATAGTAAGTATTCTTCAAAATCTGAAGCAGCTTCTTATATAATTTTACCTTTGAACATTTATCATTGATGGTTTCGTGGTCTCACGAGAGAGGGCTTTGCTACTCAATTTCTCTTAGCTCAAAGATTTCTGCGCTGATGTTGGTGCTGCTTATAAATCCGGTTGCAATGTAGATGAAATTCTATATTTCGTCGAAGTTTTAACTGCCAATGGTGACGTTCTGGTCAAGTCGTCCGTGGTGTCTGACACCGGCATGTACTCGTACTTTGTTTTACCATCGTTTACCTTCAGTTTCATTTTGGCCGCTTTGTCCTTAATACTCACGACAGCTCGCTGTATTCTTCCATATCACATAAATGTCATCCAAGTAGTTTTGCGGTCTTCAAAAGATCGTGCTTATTTTGTTGTGCAGTAAGTTTTTCACTGTTTTTTCTGGGGCGATGTTAAAAAAGTCAAATGACTGCGCGTCACTTTATCTAAATATTTTCTCGACATTAAAGGCTAGTTCATTACTGTATTTGATACGGCGATAATTCTTCAGTTATCCTGTACAACTTGATAGGGATATCAAAGCTTGACATGGCCGTCGTCCCTATGCACGCTGTCATGCTGTTGATCTGTTAATGTTGGACCTTCCTGGTCTGAAACCGCACTGGTATGAACCAACTGGATAATTCTTGAATGGTTTCAGACACTCAATAAGCAATGTAAATAGAGCCATCAAGAAGAGCAAAACCGCATGCTTTAAACATGCAGATGTTTGACATGTCCAATCATGCTTAAATTCATAATAGAGCATCTTTTACCCCAAATACCAACTACTACGTGAAATATCGTTAGAGAAGTCAGTGCTGCGGACATTCCACCAATTACCCGGGAGAAGCTGCTCCAGGCATGCAACAAGATAGCCGACAACAAGGCGTCCGGACCCGACGACATCAAAAAAAAGGCAGTAAAACCAGCTATAAGACCAGACTTGTTTATGATGACGATGCCTCGAAGAAGGAACGTTTCCCGAAAAGTTAAAAATAAAACATTTGATCCTGCTAAAATGAAATTAAATGAACCATCGTCCTACCACTCAATATGCCTATTGGAGCCCTCATAGACTACCAAAAAAATTTTGGTATCGCAAAAGGCGCTACCGAAGGGAAAAGATGGCTCTACGGCACATAGTTAATGCTGAATGAAAATGCTTATAACTCGGCGAACTGGTCGTTCACCCCTCAGGATAAATACACCATATTACTTCCTGCGTATAATGACGGGCTATTTCATCAGCAGTAGTTGAGATATAGAATAAGCAGACTAGCGAATCGTGCATGCGGGTACTGTTATCGATGAAGATTACACATTACACACCCTGTGGCGTAAACGACAAAAAAAGAAAAAAAAGCGATGTTTAGGAGATTTGTAGTTGACGCAGTCAAAAGTATTTCGAAGGGATAAACAGTGCTGAGATTCCATGCTTCGGGCATGCTTTCTTCTGGCCATATTTTACAGATGAGCTAGTGTGTGTCACCAACCAGGTCTTCTCCAACTGACTTCAATAGCACATTAGCCAGTTTGCCTGCTCCAGGAGCTTTTTAAGACTTGAGCTTCGATACTGCTGGCTTTACTTCGTGTTGATAAAGAGAGCGGAATTCTCTGCCCTCTCTGTCTAGGACGAATGGACAATATCTGACAGCGATACCTTGACCATCGTCGTCGTTTAGACATTTTGCACAAGTAGTCTTTCATATGCCCCATTTCAAAGTCTAAAAAAGCTGAACCCATTGTTGGACATGGTGTTATACAAGCAAAATGTTGGTGTCATATCTGGGACATATTCATCTTTCTTGCTGTCATCCTTATCCCCGTTGGGCCGTGAGTGCAAATCAGGCTTATATTCCTGAACTTGGCCTATATGCGCATTGTTATGATGCATTCGCTGACATGCGGAAAGATTAATACTCTTTGGCTGAGTCTCTCATCCAGACAAGTGTCCTCCACAAAGCAATAGTCCCACTTGGTTGCAAGTCTTTTACGACTTTGGTTCTCGTATCACAATTGAAAACTATATACCTAGTATCGACATGGAATGTTTAAAAGCTCCTGCACCCGTTAAACCAGATGCTACAGAGTTGAAAGATAAATTCAGCTACCGGTTACGTCAAGATTCCGTCGTTAGGTCAATGAGGGTTTATTCTTATTTCTGTGCTTAGTTCTTTGATATCCGTCGAGCATACGGTTATCAGAAGAGTCTAAGCCATTCGCTGCTTTTTTGAGGAATGGAATAGTTACCAGCATAAGCATAATTGCTTCAAAATATATGGTGATTCATCGTGAGGTTTGATTTTCAATAGACTTTTTTGACAGATCACGTGTGACTCCTATCAAACTGCTTTGTCATTTTGGTTCAATATCGTTTGGCAAGTCATTATGGAAAAACTCACACTACAACAGCGTCTCAAAATTGTTCAGCTATATTACGAAAATCAGCGTCCTGTGAGAAATGTTTTTCGTTTTTTTTTTTTTCGAGAAACTTACGCTGCGCATAATCGACCTACTGAAACCACTATTGCCAATACCATTCGCAAATTTGAGTCCAAGTTTTCATAATTGGATGATACTCGACCGGTTAGACCACATCCAGCAGGTAGTGAAGAAGAAGAGAGTGTACTTGAAGACTGTGACGAATCGATTCGTCATCGTTTTCAGCAGATTGGCTTAGCGTATTCGGCAACTTGACGTATTTTACATGAGGATCTCGACCTAAAATCGTACAAAATTCAACTCGTGCAAGAATTGAAGCCAGTCGACTTGAATTTGCGTCATATTTTTAGTGAATGGGCTTTGGAAAAACTCAATGAAAATCCGGTATTTTATCTTGAAATTTTGTTCAGTGATGAAGCCCATTTCTAGCTCAATGGATACGTTGATAAACAAAATTGCTTTGTTTGGGCTGATGAGCAACCCAAAGAGTAACAAGAGCTACCATTACATCCTTTCAAAACATTGGTGTATGGTGTTGTTTATGGGCTGGTGGCAAATCAGAATGTTACCTTCAATGGTAACCGTTATCGCGTTACGGACTATGTGCTTCCTGAAATTCAAGCACATGGTCTCGGTTGAGCTCTGGTTTCAACAAGACGGCGCTACGAGCCATACAGCGCGTGAAACAAGGGACTTATTGAGAAATCATTTTGGTGAGAACTTAATTTCACGTTTTGCTACAGTAAATTGGCCGCCTAGATCGTGAGATATCGCACCTTTAGACTATTTTCCCTGAAATTGGCGCTTTGGAAGTCAACATTACTCGTGTTATCCGCGAGATACCAATCGCTATGCTCGAACGAATCGCCCAAAATTGGACCTTCCGAATGGACCACCTGAGACGCAGTCGTGGCCAACATTTACATGATTTTCATTTTCAAAAAGTAAACGCCTTGAACTGATCTTTTAACTGATAGTCAAAGTTTTAAGTTAACTTTCAAATTTATGTGTTTTATCTTACACTATATATCAAACCCCACGGTGAATCACCCTCTATATATCAAACTGCCTTATGAGCTCATAAAACGGCTGCTTATTATCCTAAAAGGACATTTTATGTTATAAATGAACATAGGAATCAAACACATCTTGACTTCTCCAATTTTTTTTCACAAAACGTCAATTATTAACGAGAATTCGCGTGCTATAAAATTCAAATTGGTATGTCCTTAACGAAATGTCATGTCTCTGTCCCTCTCTTTAAACATTAGACAATCCCAACAACCAGATGATTCACTGTTGTTCTTCTCCTTATCCTCCTATGGTATTCGTACAATCTCAATCAGTTAGGCGACTTAATGACGATCACAAAAACCAAACCATACCACCAAATTGACAAGGATATAACATTTTATTCGTCAGAGTTTTATCCCCAATAACACTTCTCTTCTTATGGTTATTGCTTCCTTCCCAATCTAGGTCAATCTTCATTTCGATTTCCTTTTGTCGTCTCTCATTTTATGCTCGTCTTATCTAACTCCATCCCACACCGCTGTCTAATGTCACATTTGTTTACCACAACAACCATAATCCCAATTGAATGGGAAAACTTTTCTTTTCTCACAGCCCATCAAAAATCTGAACTAAAACGAATCGAACTATGAATCTAGATACGAATATTTTACCTTCAGAATCCTGTGTGGTCTGTGCCCCAAACCTCATTCAGAATTTCATTAATTTCTTAATCAAATCTTGCTCACTTCGAAGTTTGGTCTCTAAAACTGACACCTTATTCAAGACACATTAGCACAAGAGGGAGGAAAAAAATCCTTTCGAACAATTACAGTGATTGCCAATACCTGACAAATGAGTGGGGCAAGGTAAGCCCTAAAACTTTTCCACCGTCCTAACCCACTTGAGAAAAGAACTCTTTCTTTGATCACTTAATTTGTTTTTTTTTTTTTTTTTTTTTTTGTTGCTCCTAAACTATAAGAGTTCAGAGGAATGTCCTATCCTCCAGGACTTGTAACACTTCAGAAAGTAACTTTACTGTGTGTGTACTCGTGTTATGGATAGGAGATAATGAACAATGTCCTTTGGTGGAAGTTTGCTTGGGTAAACTTAGGTGTAAGTAACATTTCCAGTGACCTGGCGTTTGCCTTTAGGTGAACTCTTTCCCTTCCTTTTACAATGTCTCTGGATTTCACATTGAAACATTCATCTTTTAAGTTTCAAGACAAACCGCACATACGAGGAATGAATTATGTATAGCGACAGGATGTAATGGAAAGTGGGTACTTTACTGACACATTTTCTTGTAGTGGTACGAAGGAACTTTTTACTTTTTACCTTCGGGTTGAGTTCCTCGAAGTAATGGTGACAGTTTGTGCTGCAGGAAATGGAACCAGATGAACGATAAGAATTTAAGACTTCCTGAACTGAGCCGGCTACAGATTCTCACACAGAATTGATTTGTCTTATTTATAAAGTTATCTATCTATTATCTATCTTGGTCTAGTTTCTTTGCACAGAGTTTGAATACGAAGGTTTAACGGTAATGCACTGAGCCTAAATTGTGGGCCATATAGTGACACAAAGCTGGTTAGGAACATTTCTATCAGATGGCAAGGACATGGAGCGTTGATATACTCAGATTCCGGTCTTTAAGTCAACCCCACAGGAATAACGTATGCAAGAAAGAAGCCACAGCTGATCGGAGATTCAGATCATTTTGCTGTGGAATACTGAAAGCACGAAACCCACGAAGTTGGCTGAGGTCCCCCTTCATTTGTGTGTGTCAGCTAAGAAAAGGCAAACAGCAAACCTCTACTGCGTTGTCCTACTGAATTCAAGCGAAATCTTTCCGGACCAGGGAGCTGGTATCCATGGGTGCACTGTGAGCTAGCTACCTAAGACGGGTTGTCCGAGTTTTTCTGATGGGGGTCATACAGATCGCTCTTGAGACGAATAACTTTTCTCTCGAATCGTTCGAGAAGCTTTTCATCCGCCAAACTAAACATGGCTCTGTATAGTTCGTCTCTATAGATGCTATCATATGCGGCTTTGAAATCAATGAAGAGGTGGTTTCTATCGATTTGGAACTCTTGGGGTTTTTTCAAGATCTGCCGTAATATGGCAGAATATTTTCACCTACACAAACACTGATAAGTGCTGATCAGACTGCTGACGAAGGGTGTTAGACATTTATAAAATGCGTGATGCCTTCTTTAGGATCGCACAAATAATGCTGTGGTTCCATTAGTGGAGCATTCTTTCGTCCACCCATATTTAAGAGATAAGTTCATGAATGCTACGTATCCAATCATCATGTGGTTATTTTCAACAGCTCGGCTGTTAAGTCATCTAGCCCAGCAGCTTTATTGGAGTTGAGCTCAGAGATAGCTATTCTGGCTTTATCTTGGTCAGGTGGATGGAAATGTTCTTTGTCTTGGCTAGGTTGAATGTGCAGTCTGCTGAAAGAATTTTTCCAGAATTTCAGCCCCCACTGCGTTTCTACTATGAGCTTACCTTTTTCTTGTAGGTTTCTATTCGTCTTTGACAGCTTTGGTATATTCCTTTCATTTTCCATTCTTCGGGTAGCATCTCTCAATGCCTCAATCCAGCTGTTCTTTCCTTCTTTCTTTTGAGGAGCCTATGTTCTCCTCTTCTTTTCTGCTCGTAGGGCTCGCGATCGCCTCTTTCGCTTTTCACTGCAGGGCTGCTCTGTTCAGCTGCTATTTTTTTTTAGATTTTCTTGTCTGCATTCGTCATCGAACAAAAAGTTTCTTTGTTGGTGCGAGTTGAAAGGCGGCCTCTCTGATTGGTCTTCTGCGTTTTATCCTGGCGGCATCGGACTCCTCGAGAAGTTTAGGAAAACTCGATCAAAAAAGGCCTGGTGGTCTCTTGTGATGGTAGTCAACGTTAAACTTCCTCACAATGGTACATTCGTATCTTGGCTATAACAAAATAATGTTCCCCAGTCATTTAGTGATTTACCAGGGTCGTCAGCAGTAGCTGGTTCGTCGGATTTTTTTTTTTCTCTTCCGTATAGGGTTGTGAGCCCAATGACGGGATGGGCGAGTATTATGCCACTGGTTGAGCAGGTACTTCCATTCTAGATTTCACGAGTAAGGAGGAAAGCCAACACTACGTTACGAACGTGATTGCTGCGCTGCTGGCTCAATCCAGGTTATAAAACGGTTTCCCTATGAATCGCAGCGCGCATCCCCAAAATTCTACTGCTGCTCGTCGCTAAAACACAGTATTTTCGTCGCAGGATTGCAAGAATGCTATCCACAGATATGCATGCCTAAGCTTTCCGAAGAGTTCCTACTTTCGACTGGAATTATATGTCTATTGCTTTACCAGACAAAAAGTTTTCCAAATCGTTTTTCGGACGTTTTGCTTATGAGAATAAAGATGATACTCTCCACAGCCCCAAAAATCTTCAGTCAGTTGCTCTGTTCAAAACAGCGTTGTTAGGAAGAATGTTACATTCACCTTGGATGATGGCGACAGAGAATTCTGTCCCCCTGACCTAGACAAAGTTAAGGTTGTAATGTGGAAAATGAAGTCTGATAGAACTGCTTGTGCAGGTGGATTGCCTACCGAGCTCTTTAAGACAGCTGATTGGAAACATGTTCATCTATAAATATGCGGAGCAAAGCATGACTGAAGCATTGAATCTTAGCATCGTTTTTGCAATCCTCACGAAATGAGACCCGACTGCCGTATTATGTTGGGAGTCTGAAAACTGTCATGAACAATCCGGTTGACCCATATGATTGCAATTTCAGGACAGAAATGTCCGCCATCGATCAAATATTCGCACTGGGAAAAAAACGTACGTCAGTGACGGCTTGGCGGGAAAGTTACCATTTGCTTTGGTTGAAACTTCGAGGTAGTTATTCTGGTCCCGCTCTATGGCACGAATGATTGGAACTTGTCAGTAGATGAAGAAGTACTTAGCTGTTTCGAGAAAAAAATACTGCGTCTGATTGTCGATCCAGGGAATGAAGAAGTAGATTCTACCACGAACTGTATGGGCTGTTCAGCAACATCGTTAGGTGTTAACGGATCTAACCTCTGAAATAGTTTTGACATCTCAAATCAAGGTAACATGTTAGTCAGGAGGCCCCCGGATCACGGTTAGGGCCTGACTGTGAGAGGTAGGACCCAAAATTGCGGGAAGGATCTTCGACCCAATGTAGAGTTGCAATAAATACTGGATGCTGTGACCCTAAGAACAGTAAGATGTTTTAGATCTACTTCGACCCATACCAAGGGTGGAAGTTGTGCCTCCACCACAAGTTCTACTTTTGTATCAAAGAATTGACGGATAGCGATAACAAGGGGTATTCTTGCTTTCATGGATGTATGGGCATCCCGTGGTATTAAGTTTACACAAAAGGCGTCCACGTAAACCACTAGACACAACTGTACATCCCGCTGCGGACCTCCGCTTAGATATCAAAGCTTCTTCAATGAAAGATTACACTCCGGAAACCATGGATATTAGAAAGAAATTTTTAGAAGTCTAGCTCTTTACCAGAATTGTTACTTTCAGTTGAAGAAGTGTTAACTAAAATTGTAAATTCCTTTCGGGCAGCAAAATTTAAATTTTTCGTATCAACGAGTAGAATATAGTAAAAATCCAGGCTACTGCTTTCAGCTCAGAGATTTATTTTGTAAGACGTGAAAATACTCCTCAAATTGGTGGCTTAGAGGCAATTGAGCTTTGGTGCACTCACCTTTGGTGCTATGACTAAATGAATCCGCAAATTGCCAACGGTGCTAGAATTCCATTTATTAGCTATGCTATCAGCTGAGAATATCTTGCAGGTGGAGTGTGTTCCTCACTAAATCGCTGCCACGACATATACATCATCTGTACCAACATCTGTTTGTTGCACTATCGCTATGAAGGTTCTTCTTGATCACACCCAGAGTAAGTCGTTCATTCTCTTAATAGTGACTCTGCTACTCCGTTCTAATCGAACAAGGATTCAGGGATAAGCTTTTTCCGAGCCTTATGTTCGTGGTATTTTCTTGTTTTTCTGGTTTAGTTTCTGTCCTGTCGTCTAGTTTGGAGTAGGTATTACTGTCTGCGTTTATTTATATTGTGTGCCACACCATCAATGTCGCCGGCTAAATCTAGTATTGGGTATATAACTTTCGTGCGGTTTTTTCTTTCAAAATTTGAACGTTTATTTAAGAAAAATATGTACAATAGTATTATTCAAAGTATTGCCCATCTGAAGCTATGACTTTTCCCCATCTTTCTGGCAATTTGTGGATCCCATCCCAAAAGAACTGCACCGGCTTGGCAGCCAAGAATGAATCAATCCAATTTTTGATATTTTGCCCTGATGTGAACCGTATTTCAGTGAGGGCGTTCTGCATCGACCGGAACAAATGGTAGTCGGAAGGGGCAAGGTCTGG
The DNA here is from genome assembly GCA_907269105.1 of Volucella inanis. Classification (NCBI taxonomy): domain Eukaryota; kingdom Metazoa; phylum Arthropoda; class Insecta; order Diptera; family Syrphidae; genus Volucella; species Volucella inanis. Next base: position 18,076,694 of record OU026156.1, on the reverse strand, counting down.
GCTATAAGACGGGTGGGGTAAGACTTCCCATCCACTGTTTTCTAAATAGTTCTTAACCGGAATAGCAACGTGGGGCCGAGTATTGTCATGATGGAAAATTATTGCCTCGTGACTGGTCGCATATTTCGGGCGTTTTTCGGCTACTGCTCTCTTCAAACGGATTAATTGTGTTCGCTAGAAGTGTCCATTGATGGTTTCACCCGATTTTAGCAGCTCATAATACAGCACACCCATCTGATCCCACCAAAAACAGAGCATTACCTTCGCGCCATTGATATTCTGCTTTGCCGTTTATTTGGCTTGTTGGCCGGGTTTCACATATGATTTTTGCGCTTGGGGTTGTCGAAATGAATCCATTTTTTATCACCAGTAACAATCCGATGCAGAAATTACTTCCTTTTGTGGCGTTCCAGCAGCATTTTGGACATGCAAAACCGCCTTTCGACGTCTCTCGGCGTTCGGAGTTCATGTGGAACCCAATTTCCTTGCTTTTAAATACATCCATCTGCTTTTAAACGTTTTGAAATGGCTGCTTAAGTGACACCCAAAGATTCTGCGAGATCTTCTTGTGTTTGGCACAATCTTCATAGATAAATGCTTCCAGTTCTTCATCTTCAAACTTTTTTGGCTGCCCAGGACGTTCATCGTCTTCCAAGCCAAAATCACCACTTTTAAATCGTGCAAACCACTTTTGGTACGTTCGCTCAGCTAGCGCATGTTTACCATAAACCTAAACCAAAATACGATGACTTTCGGCAGCAGTTTTCTTCATATTAAAGTAATAAAGAAGAACTCCCCGCAAAAACACTTTTTCAGGCACAAAGTTCGACATATTTGAGTGAATAAAAATTATTGTTGTTTACGCTTCAAATGAATGACATATACTGAAATGACGTACAATGACAGTAGCTTTCCAACGCATGTTCCAATGGAATAATAACAATGGAATAATACAAGTTACGCCATCTCTAAGCAAACCGCACGAAGTTATAGACCCAATACATCAAATGCGACGTCTCTGTTGATTTTCTGGGAATATAACAGTTAGTCTGTGGATAGTGTTGGTAATATAGGACTTATTATCGAGAGATTTCAAGGGATTCTTGACAGTACTTTTTCGCTGTTTTGGTCGCCAGAATATTCCAATTCTTCTTTTCGTGGCACTGTAGACTGTTCTGGTCCAGAGTTTGGTAAGCTGAAGTGATAGCAATATTGCCAGTTTGTGAAATGGTTTTTCGATCAAAGCTCTGGTCTCGTCGAAAAGTCGATACGCCTAAGTCCGTTGTGAAGACTAGACCGCCTAGATGCCGCAAGATTCGACGAAGACCTGAATGATTGAAGGGTAGTGAGCTTGCAACTCATCAGAATGGTGATATCGTGGCTGGTTGCATTAAGGGAGACATTGGCCAACATGTTCTCATCATGTCTCATCTCTTTGGAGCATTTGAATCAAAGTTCACACAGTTGTCCTGACGGGCCCGTAGTTTTATTTGTTAAACCATTGTCAATTGGAGTTGCAATGGTTTTTTTTTAAATACCCATAGACGATGGTACAGATCGGACTTACTTTTGATGCATCCCGGCACAACTAAAAACATTGCGATTTTTCTACAGCCATGAGTAAGACCAACGTGATGCTTTCTTTTATATCCTTTCATCTATTTAACTTGTGCGAATTGCGTAATATCTATTGGATTTTACTTCACCATGGGAACCCTTAAAATCTACTTAGGATTAGTATAGGGCTTTGCTATATTTTTCTTTGTATCTTCCGACTTCTTAAGATAGTTTCAGACCATTCCCAATTCCTTTCCATTGCCCAGCCACTCCGAAAGAAAACTTCTTTCAATGAGAAAACATAAAAATCCACTCAACCTCGTCGTCAGTTCCCGAAAGAGCTCTATCCTATTTAAAATCATTATCCAAAGAAGCCACAAGCCCCTGTCAACTTAAAATCATTTTTCTGTCCCACTTCACTTAAATAACTTTTTACCCCTTTAACCTCGACAGCCGGAGAATCAAAGGAGAAGATAGAACCAAAATGACACAAAAAAAATATTATCTTTCAATCGCTCCAAACCAAACATGACTATCAGACCTTGCTCTACGGTCTTTATCGTTCGATGAAGGGGTACGGCATACAATCTGCAGATTGTTTGTTCTATATTCCATCAAAAAAAAAGATACTTTAACCCCTAACACGCCCCACCACTACCACTAGCACCAGGACTTTTTAAATATTTTTCTCTATCTATTCGTTCTTTCAGAAGTACGTGATGAGCGAAGACCAAAAAGTCTACTCCTACAATAGGGAGATGCCATTAATTTTTATTGGAGGTGTGCCCAGATCTGGGACAACGTTAATGCGGGCAATGCTCGATGCTCATCCAGATGTGAGGTAAGTACATTGTTCCTATATATCCATTCCCCACTCTTCAGCTTGCCATAATTGCTTTATTTGTTCTCAATTCGAATGGAATCATCAGTTTTCTGGAACATGATATCCGAAAAGCTTGTTTGAGGGCTTAGTGTGGCTTTTCCCGACATCCCGGTGCAATGCCAAATGTCAGGGATGTTCAATGCTCACCCCCTAGATATTCGTATGGGGGAACGCTGATATTTGCAGAGTTAGGTCAATGCATTTTGAAAACCAAGGGATGGTTGAGAACTGCATGAACTTTTTGGCATTCACAATAATGATTGTTGGTTTTTAGGAAGCCAAAATAATGACAGTGACTGAACGAGGGTAGGAAACTACCAACGGGAATCACATTCAATGGAATCTTCTTGGTTGGCAGAATTTTCGGGTAAAGAGTTTCGGTTGATTCTGTTTAGTGGCCTCAATTGGTAAACCAATTTAACCAGAACGAGATTCTGTTTTCACAAATTTAAAATTTCAAGTTTTAGATGATACTTTGGTTTGAACGAGAACAGGACTATTGGCGCCAAAAGAAGCAGATGGAAGAGTCATATTTTCTGTCTTTCACTCAGTCATAAATCTTGAAGTTAAGGTGTTTGTGTATAGAAAAGCTCCAAAAATATTGATCTGTCAACATGTTTGCGTAGATTCTTGAAAGTCAGATGTAAAATGAATTTTGAACTGTGCGATACGTCACAGAAATTCTTCTTTTCTATTCTTAGAAATTGTGTTTGAAAAGATGCTGAAATACGTTGACTTTACATGAACCTAAATTATGCTCTTTGTTTGTGTTTTTTGGGATAAAATCTCGAAGTGCTGATTACAACTCAGAAAAGAGGATATCTAAAGGTGACGCCAATATTTGAGGTAACGATGAACCACGTATCAGAAAACATATAAATTAGGTTGTGTCAACGCAACGGCTCCAATGGTATCAAAGTTGGGTAAAGGAAGTCATTTATCATTCAGTGCTTACAATCACGATTTAATCCTGAGCTGATAACGTTGAGGCACGTTTAAGGATGAGTGCATATGTAGAAATTAATCTGAGGTAGTATACCTTGCGTGAGATTTCGATTAACGAAGTAACCAGAAAGCTAAACAAAGAAACTATTAACAGGACTTCCTATCAAACTACAAGGTGACTGACTCGAACTGCAACTTTTTAAAATGCTATAATTTTTTTATTTTTTGATAAATTTTATTGTGCCAAAGCAAAAAAATATTGGAAAATAGTAGTCCAATAGTAGTTTTCAATATGTCCACCTTTGGCGCGAATAATGGCCTTGAGGCGGCCAAAGAAAGCATCGCACGCTGCACGCAAGTGGTTCTGCGGTATTTTGGCCCATTCCCGGCGAAGTGCTAGTTTGAGGTGGTCCAAACTTTGGTATTTTTAGTGTGTTAAAAATACCCAAATCAGAGAAATCTAAAGAAATTGCATCCGGAGAATTTGCAATCCATTGTGTCGAAGAAATGTAGTGTGGAACATTGTTTTTTAACCAATCTTAGTTGATGCACGCTTTGTGAGACGGTGCCGAGTCTTGTTACCATCGGCGGCTATGGCGACCCAAACCATCACCGTCGGTGCTGCCTGCTTTCTGGTGATCGTCCGAAGGTGTAAATTTTCGAAGGACCTCTCTGGCAAGTAAACTCGGTCATTTTGTTTGTTGATATGTTGCCTTATAACAAATAGCGACTCATCGGAAAAAACCAAATTCGGCAACTTACCACTTTCGTGCAAGCGCAGCAACTCCTTCGCTCTTTCGACTTTAACTTTTTTTTGTTGTGGTGTTAGATCGTGTGTTTTTTGGAACTTCAATGGCTTGAGCCCCAAGCACATTTTTCAATATGTGTTGTATCCCTTCCAACGATATGTTGAGCTCATGAGTCATTTTTCCTCCACTTCGACGCGGATTTTGGTCAATTCGAGCCTTCACTTTCCGAACCGTTTCTGCCGATGTTGCTGTTTTTTTATGACATGAGCTATGGTTCGAGACACAAATGACTTATTCACGTTGAGGTGCTGGAGGGCTCCAACGATAGCTACTTTTGGTTTTCCAGCCAAATATAAAGCAATCACACTATCACGTTTGAATTCCATCGCGGATAAAAATTTTTCAACATAGCTGAGACGCAAATCGTTTAAAAGGCTTGTAAATAATAAAATTATCTGTCATTTGTCAAAATTTGAGCTCACAGTAATGAACAGTTTGGGAATTATAGCAGTCTGAAGTTGGTTGCAGTTCGAGTCAGTCAGGGTGTACTTTGTCATTTGTTCAGTATCGTTTGGCAAGTCATCATGGAAAGACTCACACCACAACAGCGTCTCCAAATTGTTCAGCTGTATTACGAAAATCAGCGTTCTGTGAGAAATGTTTTTCGTGCGATTCGGGGAACTGACGGTGCGCATAATTGATCTACTGAAACCACTATTTGCAATTTGAGTCCCAGTATACATAAGTGGTAGATACTCGACTCAGCTTTAGCTGAGAGTGTACGCGAAGAGCGTGGCAAATCGATTCGTCGGTGTCGTGAGGATCTCGACCTAAAAGCGTACAAAATTCATCTTGTGCAAGAATTGAAGCCAGATTACTTGAATTTGCGTCATATTTTTAGTGAATGGGTTCTGGAAAAACTCAATGAAAATACGTGTTTTATCGTGAAATTTTGTTTAGTGATGTAGCCCGTTTCTGGCTTAATGGATACGTTAATAAACAAAATTGAAGTATTTGGGCTGATGAGCAACCCGAAGAGTACCAAAAGCTACCTAACATTTATTAAAAACAACGGTATGGTGTGGTTTATGGGCTGGTGGAATCATTGGTCCATATTTCTTCAAAAATGAAGCAAATCAGAATGTTACCGTCAATGGTAACCGTTATAGCGCCATGTTAACGGACTCAGTCTCGGTGAGCTCCGTTTTCAACAAGATGGCGCTACGAGCCACACAGTGCGTGAAACAATGGACTTGTTGAGAAATCATTTTGGTGAGCACTTAATTTCACGATTTGCTACGGTAAATTGGCCGCCTAGATCGTGCGATATCACACCTTTGGACTATTTTCTCTGAGGACATGTAAAGTTTCAGGTCTTCAGGAATAAGCCAGCTACGATTGACGCTTTGAAAGTCAACATTACTCGCGTTATCCGCGAGATACCAGTCGCCATTCTCGAAAGAGTCGTCCAAAACTGGACCTTCCGAATGGATCAGCTCAGACGCAGTCGTGGCATGATATCATTTTCAAAATGTAAATGCCATGAGTTGTTTTTTTACCCGAAAATAAAAATTTTAAGTTCACTTTCAAATTTATGTGTTTTATTTTACATTATAAATCGAACCTCATGATGAATCACCCTTTATGTGATGATATACGTGGAATGTTGTGATACCCATAGTGCGTCCTGAACGCCATTATATTCAAACTTCCGCAACGCTCTTCAGGTGTACCCAAATTATTCTAAGTGGCCTTGATTGTGATATATGTGACACACGTTTCGGTTTCAGATGAATTTTTATAAGCACTACTCTGCTCAGACACGCAGATATCGTCAGTGTTCTTTTGGTTCGGTCCGACAACGCAACGCAGGTAACATCGCTAATTATCAATAGGAAAAGAAGCTGTGGTGGTAACATTGTCAGTCTTACTATCCTGTTTGAACCCCGTGCATGCAGCTAAGACATTCAATTATCCCATCTTACACTTTGCTGCCCTTCTTATTTTTCACATAATATTCACCAATACATGTCCAAGGATCACCTCATGTCCATATGGTGTTGTTTCCCTGCTTTTATCGGCAGACCATTTTCCAATATGAAACAACGCTGAATATGTTAAAATTGTGAAAACTTTCGTGGATTACGAGCAGATCGACATAATCGTCCATCTGAGCGTACTAAAGGCAAAACTAAAAAAAAATATATATATCATAGAGACTGACTCTGTTACAGAGGTCTCAAGGCCTATCCATCATTGAAATGCACTCTCTACAGAAAGTATGGCTGCTATTAGTGAAAGTGCTGAAGAAGATCCAAATCTATCGATTTCACAGCGAGCACAGCAACGTCAATTCTCATCGCTATAGCCAAATGTTCACCGAATTTTTTTGGATTCAAATTGAAGATATGGATATGGAAGACATGTAACACGTGGGCTGAAAATTCAGTGCCGTTTTATGGTAAAACACAAAATTTTTGCAAAATTCAACTTTATTTATCAATATAATTGCCTTCGAGAACGATACACTGATTGAAACGATTTTTCAATCTTTCGATACCAGTTTTGTAGTACGATTTCGGTTTAGCCTCAAAATAGGCCTCTGTTTTGGCGATTACTTCCTCATCGGTCTTAAATCTCTTTCCGGCGAGCATTCTTTTGAGGTCTGCGAACAGGAAATAGTCGATGAAAATTATTCCATGTGTATTCCAAAATACGGACGCCATAACCTTGCCAGCCGACTGTTGAGTTTTTGGTCGTTTTGGACGAGGTTCGTCGCCTGCTCGCCACTCAGCTGACTGTCGACTTGACCCTGGTGTGAAGTGATGGAGCCAAGTTTCATTCATTGTCACATACCGATGCAAAAATTCGGCTTTATTGCGGTTGAACAGCTTAAACACTTCTTTGAATCATCAACACATTGTTGTTTTTGGTCGACTGTGAGGACACGCGGCACCCACTTTGAACAGAGTTTTCGCATATCCAAATATTCGTGTATGATATATCCAACACGCTCTTTTGATATTTTCAGAGCCTCAGCTATCTCGATCAACTTCACTTTGCGGTCAATCGTAATCATTTTGTGGATTTTTTTGATGTTTTCATCTGAAACAGTCTCTTTTGGACGTCTACTGCGTGCATCATCTTCGGTGCTTGTATGACCACTTTTAAATTTTTCAATCAACTTGCGAATGGTTCGTTTGGCTAGTGCAGAGTCTGGGTATGGATATAATGCAAGTCGTGCCCTCAATTAAAAACGGCACGGACAGCCCATGTATAAGTTTCAACAAGACAGTGTCACATCTCACACAACACGACCCGTTTTGGCTCTATTGCAAGAAAAATTTCCTAGACGAGGTATTTCACGTTTTAGTGATGTGAAATTGCTACCACTATTGTGTGTTTTGTTGCCATTGGATTTCTTTTTGTGATCGTGTTTATGCATACAATCCGCAAAGTCTTGACGCTTCGAAAACGAATATTCGTCAAGTAATGGTCGAGTTATTGCCCGGTTTGTGTCGAAAAGTCATCAAAAAATAACATTGCCAGAATAAAGTCCTGAATGACGTGTGTGACAAATGTGTTTTGTACCACTGATGGGATTTCCATTCGTCACTATCATTTTGTTCTCAAGGCTGTGTACTCCCATTACATTGAGGTTTATGCTGATGCGAAAAGATTGCCCGTCAGTACTCGATGACTGCCCGGTTGTTAAACTTATCGGCGCTACTGGTATTGACATTTGCCCTATGTCGGTCGGACTTAAGCCAATGGTCATCGAAACTACGAGTACTGGAATTACTTCCTGTCATATTGTACTCATAATTTAATCTAAAACAAATATGCTGATGGTGTAATAGACTTATCTCAGCTTCATTTGTTCATTTCAAGAATAGCTAACGACGACAGTAAACAAATCATGCCTACAAATTGTCTGAACTCTGACACAACTAGACAAGCTCTTGGTGTCTAATATCGGCATGCATTGCATACCGCAACAAAAACTGTGTCCATTCTCTCAACATGTCAATATCCACTTACAGCTCAAGCATTCAGTTTGTGATTCAACCAATACGGTATGCGAGAATTGGACACGAATTTTGCGATTTTTGTGTTTCTTTTGAATGTTTCCTCTTGGAATAGCTCCAGATTCTTCCTTGTAGGCTCTGGTGTTGGTCATACGCCAGCAGTTGTACAAGCTTTTGAAGACCATATCTCTAGTGTTCACTTGTAAGTTTAAGTATGATGTTAAAGAAGTCGCATGACAGCGCACCATCTTGTCTAAAACTTTTTTCGACATCATCAGCGAGAGCTTTCAATCATCATTCTGTACAGACGGACGAGTTTGGCAAGCATGCCAAAACTAGGCATGGCTGTATATGTGTTAGCTCGTCTCTATAGATGTTGTGATATGCGGCCCTAAAATCGATGAAAAGATGATGGGTATCGATTTGGACGTTTTGAGATTTTCTTAGGATCTGCCAGAGTGTGAAGATTTGGTTAAATATGGGCTTTATTGGTCTGAAACCGCACTGATAGGTGCATGCTCTCCACAAAGTCATTTCCAGCAGCTTTGAATACCTCGGCTGGTAACCCGTCAGGTCCACCTACTTTGTTGGATTTCAGCTTAGATTTTGCTATCCTTACTTAGTTCCAGTCTGGGAAACGGAATGTTGAGCTTCTTCACCGTTATAAAGTTTACAGAAAAAGTTCTTCCATATTTCCTGCACCGACTGTGACTCTGCTACAAGTCTTTTTACCTGTTGGTAAAACTTCCGTACATTATTCGTGGAGTACAAGCTATTAATAATCTTTGAACTCGCGTTTCTCAAGCTCTTTTTTCTTTTTCTAAAAACCCGATGTTCTTGCCGTCTCTTCTTCTCGTAGACCTCGCGCCACTTTGTAGGCTTCTTGTATACCTGCATGTGCTTGCCGGCATTCTTCATTCTTCAACAAATCAGATGAAACTTAGCACATCGATTGCGACGTCTCAAAAGGCATGTTGGCAGCGATGCCACTGTTCTTCGGTAATTGATGCTGCCTTCAAAGGAGCTGCCGGTACGTTCAGATGTTCAGAAAACTGCGGGTATCCCTTACGTTTATTGCACAATTTTCAATTTGATGATCCGAAGACCCCCATGTCCCCTTGTGTATATTGTGATGAGGAAACCGTGTGCTGGTTAGGTATAGGAATATTTCGTCCCGCCTCAAAGTCAATAAGCCAAAGTCCGTTGCCAGACGTGGTGTCATTTAGGCAATCCTCACCAACTGTCCTGTCAACCAAACGTCATCGTTTGGATATTGCTATTATGTCTTGTCGAAGAGCTTCAAAAATTTTTCTTTAGTGACGTCCCCTTTGTATATTAGCAAAATTAGCCCTAATTTGAATGGTCATAATACTCACTCACGTGCCGGAAACTAAAGACTTCCTGCCTTAGTCTGCCGCATATGGAAAGTTCACATCCAAATAAACGCTGTTTCTTTTCTTAATCACCGTAGTATGCATCATAGTTTTTCATCCTCTTTATGTCTGACTCATATCATTGCACTTCCTGGATAGCGGTGATATCTGTGCAATAGCAGTGAAGGGCCGCTACTCATTGCGAACATGTCCGAACATTCCACTTTTAGATCTGAAGGTCGTTGTCCTTTAAACTTTTGCTAGGGTCGCCAAGAGTGATTCCATTTTTGTCCGACGTTATTTAGTTGCTTCGTCTATATTTTATTATCTTCCGTTTAGGGTTGTGAGCCTTATGGCGGCGTAGTCAAGTATGATGATACTGGCCCATCATCAGCCTGCAAGAGTACGAATTTACTCATGCATTTATGGGAGAGTACTACTGAAAGCTAGGCACCCGCTTCGTCACGAACTTGATTGTTGCCTTGCTGTCTCAATCAAAGTTATAAGACACTCAGTAGTTTCGCGATCAGTCTCCATACAGGCCCCATTGGACCACTGTTGGTAAAATTACCGATAGAACGAGGTAAGATAAGCATTATTACGTCGGTGTTGGTTGTCAATTGACATCCTGATCCGATGTGAACATTATGCTCAATTTGTGGGCGGATGAATGCCTTAGATATTATGGCCACATGAATGGAAATGAAATATTTCTTACATCGCTTAAACATGGTGATTTCGCAGCTTTTTTGCTGACTTCAAATGCGTTTTCTTTTTGGGTTGTGACGATGCAAGTGCCACTCATGTATAATCGCATTCACGTCAGCGCACATCATTGCGCCTCGGCATCATTAAATTCTACTCTGTTGGTGGTTCTCCTTCATGAGAATATATATTAGAATGTATAACGAGAAGTAGAAGACGACAGATCATCAATAAAAAATTGAAAAAGTATCGGTGACAGAACGGAGCCCTGCGATACACCAGCATTTATTTTGCAGATATCAGACTTGAAGCGGTCCAGGACAACTTGAATTGAACGTTCAAAAAAGTAATTTCGAATCTATCAGAAAATTAGTTCCTAAATCCCAAATGCGCGCATTATCGACAAAAGAGCCTGATACCAAACTCTGTCAGATGACTTTGAAATATCAAATGCCACTGCATATCTTGCTTTCTCCAAATTGGTGTAGATTTTGGTTTCGTTTTTCGTCGAGACATGTAATCAGACAATAAATGGATATACTGCCGGACAGTATAGGACGAGCGATAAGAAGATTCGCCCCTTTTAGGAACGGGGTGGGCACTTGGAAGAACACCTCTTTAGAAGAAGGGTAAAACATGGTCCAACGGGTTCGTAACTTGCTTCTTGCTAAACGAGATACTATTGATTCTACATAGATGCATTGAGTTGGCTGCGAAGTTCTCAGCAAGCCGACTTTCCTTAGTTAGCTTTGGAATAGACGGTGATGCTGTGATTATAAAATTTTTTACAATCGACCAATAACTTTTACTAACTTTCGGACAATGTGATATTTTATGACACAGTGATCCACCGAGCCTAAAGGGAGGAGCACATCCAATGTTTACTTATCAGCCTGAGAAGTTAAAAACAAGTCTTGGGTGTTAGTTGTTGTATGCACTGTGAATTCCCGAGTCGTTGTTGTAAACAAGCACCGATGTCAACACTTTGGATCATGTGTACGTTCGGGAAGTTGAAATGGTTATTCGTGATCAATTAGATTTTTCTTTGATCAAGGACAATCAGGGTACATATTGTGTATCAAATGGTTCGGTGCTGCAGCAAAGTCGGTCAGCGGATCAGATCCTTAGACTGACCATTCATTGCAGTAACGTTAGCCACACTTTTCTAACTAAACTTCACGAAAATTGGAATCACCATCGAATATGCGTCCATATCCATGGCATTTGGAATAGTTGGATTTGAATTTCAGGTATCTTCTGCTCCAAATTTCTAGCATCGCGCTTCTATCTGTTTACGCCACTTCGGGTATTCGGTATTTTTAGTTTGGAGTCAAATTTATCTGCTAATTCCTCAATTTTCCCATTTCAGTTTTGTGAATGGTCATTAGGGGGAGGGGATTCACCGTCAGATTAATTGGAGACTCATCTGGTAGAGAGAGATTTTTTGGTTGTTTACTTTTATGCCCAGACTTACTACGAAATATAACCACTCTATATCGTGTGGCACCCTTGTTTCTAACACCTCTGTAAGCAAACTTGAAGGACGTTAGCAAGTCAACAAAAAAAAACCTTGAGTTTATCTCTCTATACAAAATGTCAACAAGTGCAGGAATGACTAGACCATGCCAAGGATGTCAGTGCATAGTCAGTTGAAATTCCATAATCGGATCTAGCAGTCGGTTGTTCTTTCTTTATACAGGATGAGTTATTGAAGTGCTAAATTGACACCCCAAGGTATGTGATTGGTCCCTACGGAATGCTTCATAACAACTAAAACCCGACCAACCGACAGGTTTTCGAATACCTACAGAGAAAATAAAAAATTGCCTGCCCGCACAATTTCATGGTCAAACCGCATGGCGCGTGGTGAATTTTAATTTACGTTTGTGGTCACTAGATTTGGAAAACCGAATCAGAAGCGCGGTCTGACCAATGGCCTGTTTCCAATCATCGACTTGTCATTGCTTTTATGACGCCCGGCAGCCAAACCTAAATGAACTCATCACTTGGTGATTTGTTTCTGTAAATTCGTCAAACATATCTCTATCCGTAGATGCTTTATTCGATTGTTACGTAAGACCTACATATGTATATGTAAGGGCGTGCAACTGAACTCATCGATGTCCAGTAGGGTCACCTGAATATTTCAGATAAACTGATCGGCCGGGAATACGGAAATTATTTGCGAATTGGGCAAAATAATCATGTGGCTGTGGCTTAGCGTGAGCTGGCATTTCATTTGTTTTCTGTCATCACGGCCATGACATCCAGTGACATTGTGTAGCAGAGTGTGGTGTGACATGGATTGCAAGTGGGACTGTTATTTTTGCTCTTCCATGTCCTTTGTCAACTGAAACCATTTTACTACGCACAGCCTCCTTTGTATCCACCGTAAATTTATGATTCGTGTGCACGAGTATTCTGTGCCTATGATGGTTATCAATTTTTGCAAGCATTTCGTATTCAAACGAATCACCGGATATTTATTGTGATGTGGCTACTGAGGGCTTACAGCGGTTAGCGGTGCCAGGTGGAATTAAGAGAATGGGTACTGACGCATAGACAGTAGAATGATGGTGGTGATTACTTTTTTCAAACCCCTCTCATGTGGTTTGAATATTTTTCAGGTGGACAAACCCCATGTGGGAGGAGTGGGATGCAAATATGTGCGGATTGTAGTGGTATGCCCGGATGTGAAAAGTTATTCCATTAATCTGCATCCGGTGTAGTTTGTTCAGGAAATTACTTTTTTTTTTTTTTTTTTGCTTTGAGATACACACGTTTGTATATAGTATATTGACTCTTTTTTGTACACAAATATTTGCAATACTGTCAAAAAGTGTGAAATATGGGAATGTAGACTATCCTGCGAATGCATGTACTAGTATGTAGGGATCAATTAAAATTTTAAACGAAGTGGGAATGTGATGGATTTCTCAATGAAAGGATTTATTTTAATTTAATGTTTTTTCCTCAATTTTTGCTAGTTTGTTTATCTCCTGGAAAATAAAAAAATAAATAAATAAATTTGACCTGTTGAGAAGGGTATTTGTGAAGTGAATTGGATGGTAATTAAATTGATGGAAAAAATTGTTTTTTTTTTGTTTATTTTTGATTTGACAAGTCCAAAGATTTTCATAGAATTAAGCGGATAATCAACACTGGAAGCGGATTTAAAGGATTACAATTTTACAGCTGTTGAAATAATTAATTTTTAATGTTAAGGGATATTCTGCGATTGCGGAACTTTAATCCGAAATAGGCACTCCATTCACAAATCAATTCAATAAAAACATATCACCTTTCGAATTCATGAGAAAAAGAGAATCCTTCTAATTAAGCTTAAATGGGTGTTATTATTTGGACCAAGTAAATAAGTGGTTTTCCCGGTAGATATTTTTATTTAAAAAATTGTTTGGCTTTTTCTGCACTTTTTTCAATTAACTCTTGGTTTAATGTTATTCGTAGTCTGCCTAGAAATGCGCATATTAAATTTTTGAAAGTGTATACAGCCGTAGGGCAATGGCCTAGAAATATTGCCGCCGTTTGTTATACTACCTGTCGCTGAGTAGGGAAAATGCATATTCAGGCACTTTTAGTTCTGCCTTTCCAATCCAACGGACGTGCACTAGTCTATTTTTACCGACCCACTCCTCACTGACAATGTCTATGAAACAATGCCGACTCGGTGAATTGTAGTGACCTTTGTGAGAAATCTTTTCACGCTCTTTGTTTTGGATTATGTAAAAGATCAATTGTATAGGGTTTTCCAATAGGGACTTGACAACTTTGAATTTAATTTTTGAACACACTCTTTCATTAATCATCAAACTGTCACTGTCAATTTATTCAGTAAACTCAACATTTTCATCATAGTAAAGTACACTAACAAGCAACGTCTGCAAATTATAAAAATTTTCTACAGATATTCGGAGTCGGTGACTGCAACTTTAAGAGCGTTAACTCCAATTTTCGGTCGTAAAAATTTAGTGCAAAAATTTGAGTCTACATATTCGTTGTGTGATATTGCCGTGTCAGTGAGACAACGGGTAGGTCGAAGTGTCGAAAATATCGCTGCCGTTCAGACGTCCGTAGCAAACGATCCAAATCAGTCAATTCCACGGCGTTCTCAAGAATTGGGCATAGCTCAGACCACATTATGGCGTATTTTGCGTAAGAATCTTGGTTTACACCCATACAAGATCAAGCTGACTCAAGAATTGAAGCCGATGGGCCATTTGAAGCGATGTACGTTCTCCGATTGGGTTCTGGAGAAGATGCGCCAAGATGATGAATTTCATCGCAAAATCATCTTCAGTGACGAAGCTCATTTTTGGCTCAATGGGTTCGTCAGTAAGCAAAAAATGCGTTATTGGTCGGCTGAAAACCCACATGTGCTTCATGAATCACCCCTTCATCCACAAAAAATAACTGTTTGGTGCGGTTTGCATGCCGGCGTCGTTAGTGGGCCATATTTTTTCGTCGACGATAACGATCGTCACGTTACTGTGAATGGTCAGCGTTATCGCGCCACGATCACCGATTATTTTTGGCCCGAATTGGAAGATATGGAGTAAGACGACATGTGGTTTCAACAGGATGGTGCTACAAGCCACACAGCACACGCTACAATCGATTTATTGAAGAGTAAGTATGGTGAGCGTGTTATCTCAAGACATAGGCCAGTCGATTGGCCGCCTCGTTCGTGCGATTTAACGTCGCTTGACTATTTTCTGTGGGGCTACGCTAAGTCATTGGTTTATGCCAACACGCAGACGACGTTGGAAGAGCTCAGAGCCAACATTGAACGCGAAATAGCGGCCGTTTCGGCCGAAATGTGTCGCCGAGCCGTTGAAAATTGGGTCCAACGAGGTCGAGTTCCATTCATAAATGTTTTGATTGTACTTCAAGCCAATAGTAAAGTTTTTGAAATATCTCAAATGGTTTGCCTTTAATTTAAAAAAAAAAAAAAGTTGTCAAGTCGTTATTAGAAAACCCTATATAACTCAAAGACTACAGATGTAATTTTGTCTTTTTTGTGATGTGTGTGAAGATATCCCGACATCGCACATTATGCTCGCCATAAAATGCCTCAGCGGCTCAATAAATAATACTAATTCTGAAAACGTACTCTGTTTCAAGAGACTACAAGACCAGTTCTCTAAACTCGATGATGTTATAAGAAGTACTGAAGACCTTACAAGTATCGTAGAACAATCAACCAAACTATTTAAAACAAAGTGTAAATCTCTCGAAAAATAGTTAACAAACACCCTCGGACTTCCAAAACCAAAAGACAATATTTATATCAATGCAATTAAAAACGTTATTGTTGACAGCGTGAAATCTGCTTTAAAGTCCTATTTTCCGTCTATTGCTGACACTCTTAGTGCCTTAAGATTTGACCTTGATATCTATTTCCAAGTTTCATCAACCGCAAGTGCTCCTCAGCTAGATCCATTTTTAGCTCACGTCATAACTAAAAAAAAAAAAAAAAAAACAAAGTAGGTAACGCCGTTGCAGCAGATGACATTAGAACGAAGCTCACCAAAATTGACGGTTTTCCTGTACAACTCCAGGCCCAATCAAACGCAATATATAATACATCTCAACTATCTGAAATTCTGGAGAACGCCGTCATCGTACCTTCTGAGACATCCTTACCAACACCTCACTCTCCATCTCCAACTCAAGTAATCGCAGTCAATCCACTGAAAAGCGGGGCGACAATTTCTCGATTTGGTACTTTCTGAACATCCTGGTAATGGAAACAACAACTCGATAGCTGCAACAAGTCTGAATGAGTAACATTCATTCTCGATTGTTTATCTGTTACCACAGACTCAACCTGGCTTATGAACTTTTTTAAGTGCAAATATAAAATCACCATGGGCAACTGCCAAAAAATCACATCGCCCAATAAATCAAAGTCTTGTCGTTTCAAATTCAACATTCGACATGATTTCCTATGCGGATGACGTTGACATAGCCGTTTCATGTAAGCATCTTAATACCATCAAAGAACTCCTTCAGCTTAATCTTAACAGATTAACCCGTTGGGTGGTTTGGGAGTAAACCCCCATAAAACTAATCTTGTCCTCTTTTCCAGGAAATATAAAATTCCAACTATAGACCTTCCCTCAATAAACAGTACCAGTTAAGTGTTTTCCGATACAGCAAAATATCTGGGTCTCATTTTTGACAGAAAACTATACTGGAAACCTAACATTCAAAAAAGAGTCAAGGACGCTGCAGTAACTTTATTATTGGGGCCTTCAACCTCGAATAACTCACTGGATATACATCTCGGTCATGAGACCGATACTCACCTACGGAGTTGTTGTCTGGTGCAAGGCATTAAACAATACAGTCAACTGCAATAAACTAAGCAGAGTTCAAAGAACAGCATGTCTATTAATAAACGGAGCTCAACGTTTTATTCCCTCCGCGGCCTTAGACATTCTGTTCCACAAGTAATAGATGAAGTGAAAAGTAACCTCACTGAGCGCCAGAATGCTCTGCTACTGCAAAAAAGGTTATGTTGCCTTGAAGACCGTTCATATTTCATCAGACATGCCTAATCATATATCAGTGCGATACTGTCTTTAGTTTTGTTTTGACAGCTGATTGTTGTTGACGTGTTTGGCGTCATGTTGAGTATTGACAAAAACGATTTTCGTTCTCTCATAAAACATTATTTTTTGAGAGGCAAAACGGCAAAGGAAACAAAAGAAAAGTTGGATAAATATTATGGGCCTAATGCTCAGGCAGATTACACCGATCAAATATTAGTTTCGAGAGTTTCGTGGTGGCCGCAACTCCACTACCAATCAAGTCCGCAGCGGCAGGCCCTCTTATGCGATTACAGAGGACAAAGTCAAAAAATACATGAAATAGTGTTGGCTGACCGGAAGGTGAAGGTGCACAAGCCAGCAGATACCACAAAGATTAGTACTGAGCGCACACCCCATATTTTGGGCAATATTCTGCACCTGACCAAAAACACGAACGCGAGAGCACTTCGAAAGAGTGTTTGGACTTGCTGATGGTAACTGTTGCACACCAGAGAACAGAATGAGTGCCCGGCAATGGACTGCAGCCGGCACAAGTGCTCCGAAGCGGCTGAGGGAGGCTCGATGGGTCGGAAAGGTTCTCTTCGTGGACTACCTCGCAAAAGGAAAAACCATCAACAACTAGTATTACTGTGCATTATTGGAGCGATTAAAGGCCAAAATCGCTGCAAAACAGCCTCACATGAAGCGAAAAAGCATCGCAACCATGGCTAAAATCAATGGCTTACGGCTCCAATTACTGTCGAATCTACCGTATTCGTCCGATTTGGCTCCCTGAATATTATCTATTCCCAAACCTCAAAACATGGCTCATCAATAAAAAATTCAGCTCACGCGAAGAAACCATCGACGCCACGGAAGAGCTATTTTGCAGACCTTCCGGAAAATTACTTTTCTGACGGGATCAAGAGGTTGGAAAACCCAGTAGATGGTGACAGCAGGTATTAGCCTTAAAGCGACAACACAGTTGGACAAACAATTTATTTGGCCACGCTTTTATTCTTAATATATTAAGAATCCTCACACAGAGCATCGATTACTCTATACCTGAACTTTGATTTTGAAAAAAAAAACTTTCATGTAAGCTTCCCCTCTAAATCCTTCTGGAAGGAAGATGCCTTCATGGAGGACAAGAAAATCCACTTTTACACAGACGGATCTAAAACTGATAGCGGGGTTGGTGGTGGTGTTTTCTCAGATAAAGCCTCTCCTTCTGTTTTCCAAATCACTGTAGCGTGTCCCAGGTGGAAAGTTTGGCGTTTAAAGAAGCTCTGTCCTGGCTGCACTCAAATCCTTGAACTCAGTCTCATTTTTTTTTTTTTATAATTCCGCGAGCGCGCCAAGTGGATATGAATACCCTTTAACTGGCTTTTCTCCAGGGCGTGGGTGGGTGGTGTAGTAGTTTGAAACTCAGGTGTATTAGGTTTCGATATTTTTCCCAGAGGTGGTTGTCAAACTGGAGCCAGTGCATCCTCAACCAGTGGGTCTTAGTACGTGCTAGTTGCTAATTCGTTATATTTAGCTCAGCCAGTAACCACTCTAATATCAGTGTTATGCCTTCATGTCAGAGTTGACGCCGACGGGATTTTCATATAACTACATACAACTTCTATGAAAATACTGGAAAATACCAAAACTGAATCTAAATCGCTCTAAGAGTCTGATCCTTCTAAACAGGAAACATCTCAGCGCCAGCATAGCTGTCATCATTGGACACTGCCTTATAGGCAAACATACAGGAAAGCTTGGCGCCTTTACAAATGATTTCTGTAGAAATCGCATGGACGAGGAGGAAGAGAAGACAATCACCCGCCGTCTCTGTGCATGTCCAGCATTCTCCCAGAGAAGAAAATTCCACTTAAGAGCTTTCTTCTACAATGACTACAATGACTTCTGCAATGCGCTTTACCATAAACTCAGATTGGTTCCATGAGTAAGTGGATTGGTACTTTCCAATCCCCACTCTTACTTATCCTACCTACCTACCCCTACCTAAAGACAACCAGAACAAGCACAAAAGGACCCTTTATTGATAATTCCGCTCATATCCCTAAGTCTCCCAACCAATCCAATCGCCCTAATAACCGAAACCCTATATATAACCTTAAGCGCAATAAACCATCCAAATCCTCCCATCGAGACCCCAACTGAAGTCTTAAGATTGGCTTATTTCCCTCATTTTCCCCACAGAATCATTTGCTTTCACCTCCTGTCATCGAACCAAAATAGCATAAAGGTGTTTCCGTCCCCACAAAATCTCTTTCACCCAAACGTGTCTCTTTTAATATTACACCCAATCCATCTCCTACAAACATTCACAGCCCAAACTTACCTCACTTTTCTAAGCTTGCCCGTATTTCATCCGCTCCCATGCTCCATAGTTCTTAATTCCTTGATTCCACCTGCAGTTAAACAAATATAGAAGCTAGCCGTTGTGAGAAATGGCGGTCGTTATGTTCTTTCCTGCCTGTGGGGCCGTCGGCTATATCAACACGTGCGGCTTTTCCTTGCTTACTAACACGATAAGTTCGATTCTATCTGCATCGATGGTACAACTCTTACAAATCTCATAGTTTTAATCCAACAGAAAGGACTCTCTGCTACAGACGTCGATAAAGATCTCTCCTCATACGCCTCTCCTGTCTCTTCCAAACGTCGCTTGCATCTCCAAAAACATGTTCCTTACACGGTCCATAATCCAGCAAACAATAGTTTTTATCAATTATCTCAACTCTCAAAAGCTTCCGTATGATATTTCTGCTTTAACCGAAACTAATCTAATATCAAGGATTCGGAACTATTCACATCTGAATTCCGGACGTAAAAACAATGATGATTCTATAGGACGAGGTGTCCTTTTGGCAATCAAAGTTCGTTTAAACCCTGAGCTCGTCAAAAAGTCTACTGCCGGTTTCGAATTCATCTATGTTAAAGTTACTCCATCCAAACACAAACTTTATATCCTCCACCCCTCCCAACCAATATATAATGTGGTCGATTCCCTCATTAAAATCACAGATCCCTGTGATCTCAAATAGACACACTCGGATAAAGAATCCTATTTTGTTGCCACAAATGCAGCTTCCGACAAGGAAATACTTTTTACAGATTGTCTCACAAACTCTGACCTGTCTAACTTCATGGGCCAGAAACTTAATCTGATCCTTACATCCGACACCATGAACTTTCGAGTGTGAACTTCTTCTTACGAAATAAGACCGTCTCCACCCACCTCTCTTCATATGATAACAATAATTCCTTGAAGCTTCAGAAACTTCCCTCCACTACGATTTCCGTAAAACCAATTACACCAAGCCCAACAATCTTCTCAAAAATGTTTACCTTAGTTTTCTAAACAAAAGTAGCGTAACCGCAGATATTGCTGTAGTTATCTTCTACGATAAGATCTTCCACTCTTTAAGGCAAACTACTCATTTTATTCGACGCAGAAATCCTTCGTCATCTCCTCCCTGGTATAAAAAAGAACTTCGTGCACTTCGTAATAAGAGAATCAAGTTATGGCTCCATTACGTTATATCTGGTTCTGACTTTTTACGACAAAACTACCTCCTAGATCGTCATCTCTTCGCCCATCGAACAGTTGTTTTGCTAGCTTTTTGCGAGTAGCTAACTGCATCCACATCAAGTGCGCGATGTGATGCCTTTTTAAGCCTTTATTTACTTGGCTTAAAATATTGGGGTGTAGGCTCCGGGGATCATCTACCCTCACCCGTGTTCATCGTGTTGGGATGTCTGGCTAGAAAGGACCGTCCGTCCCCACTCGTCGATGACTTTCAGTCTGATGCTGCCCGCTGCGAGTCTCCCGTCTAGCCTCTGAGCTCCGACAGCGGTGATTCGGGGGACCTCCTGTCGCACCCTGGGCTCCTGGTTCGTCGTGAGTCTCCCACCTACCGTCCTTAGGTAGTCCGAAGACCTATATATGGGATCCTTTCCGAAGTCCGTGGTCGGTGGGTCGTTCAATGGCTGATGGGACTACGGCTGCCCTCCACCTCCGCCAGAGCTCGGTCTTCCCACTCAACGAAAAGATAGGGAACGAAGCGACATGAACAAGGGCAGAGGATAAACCTTGTTGCGGGAAAAAATTTCCCGGAGGTGTTTGACACTTCCAACCCGCACCTATTATTTATCTAAACAAGGAGTAGCTGCAGTTACTTCAATGCCGGACTTAGGTGTCATTTGTTACACACAGCTCAATTTTCGCATCATTATTGACTTCGTAAATAGAAAAGCTAACTCCGCTCTTGGATTTGACAAATGATGGTCTAAAGAATTCTCCGACCCCTATGTCACCAAATCCCTGAGCATAACCTTTGTTCTTCCACTTCTCGAGTGTACTAGGTGGAGTGAAAAGTAACCTCTTTGACCGCCAGAATGCGCTGCTACTGGTGCCTGGTTATGGTGCCTGGTTATGGTGCCTGGTTATGGTGCCTTAAAGTCCGGTCATATTTGGGCAGACATGCCAAATTTCAGTGCGATACTGTCTTTAGTTTTGTTTTGACAGCTGATTGTTGTCAACGTGTTTGGAAAGACGTTGACTTCTAAGAGACGTCGAAAGCTATTTGTTTGGTTTGTCAAAAATCAAGAGAATCATTTCTTTTGTAGTTATGCTCATTGAGACTAACCAGTCGCTGGCAAACCTAACGTAGATTCGGATCCTGAAAAAAAAATCTCTCATTTACTTGTGCAAGCAGTCCGTAACCTCAAAGTCTATACCCCAATGGCATGTTCTTGTTTGTTAGGCCTGTAATCAGAAAGAAAACCTCCATAAGGATCACCAGCGCGTTAAGTGTCTTTTTAACAGTGTGCTTCCGAACTCTGCTTTATTTGCTACCAATTGACAATTTTTGTATGCACTACTTTGCAACAAACTGTAAAGAAATCTAAGTTTGAGGCTTACTAGCCTTTTTACGCTAGATCGCAGCCCTGAACTTTATCTTATTCGAATTGACTTCCCCACAGACTTCAATCTTGTGGTTCCAGAAGAGCACGTTTGGGGAAATTGTTCATACCAAGTGGTTCTCTATTTTCACAGACGACGCTAAAACAGGTCTTTTCCGAGGGGCTCTGCAACCATCAATCCTCCTGTCTACCAACACACTCTAGAGTTCTTCAAACTTTAGTTTCGACAGTTCTTCAGGCCGAAAATTGGTCCAAAGTATCTCTATCTGGCCGATAATCTCTAAGCAAGAATCAAACAGCACATAATAGTGCACTGTTGGGTTCCGGGACCCTCGGATATTTCAGAAAACTTTTATCTCCAAGAACAAGTAGTGGGCAGCTAATGTCTAACGACAAACAAACGTTCTCGTTCTCAAGAGAGCGCTGTCAGTCATAGTTGGAATATGACTATGACAGAGAAACTGTGAGAAATCTTGACAGAGAATCGCCCTCACACAGTCTCGGTTGTATCATAATAAACCCACAACTGCTCTTAGTACACCTAAAATTCGTTCCGTAGTGATTCAGTTCCCAAATTGTCTATTCCCGTATTCCCCTTAAAATCTTCTGCTCACTAATTTCTGAGTGCCACCAAGGCAATTCAATATCAATCCCCTAATCCCAGAATTGCTGCATCTAACCATCCAATTGTTCCCTATTAAATGACAATGCAACCAACAAAATTTATTTAGTTTTTTTTTTTTTCACTCTTTTATTTACTGTGCAAATCCTTTATATCGCATCCATCCGTTTAATCCGTTAATCCTGCTTAATTCTCTTGTGGTGGAAGTGCCCATTGAGCAATTGGCTCAGAATAAGCTCCCTGATGGTAAGCGGCTGGTTGGGCACATGCAACTGGTTGCAATTGAGGTTGACAACTGAACAGATAATTCTTTGGGCATGGAATGCTTGGCATGCTTGGACCATATGCTGGAGCTGCTGGAGCACCATATGACATGACTGCCTTACGGATCCTTAACGCTTCTAAATTATCAATTGCCTCCTGGGCGATGGCTTGTTTCTCCAGCTCCTCAACGGCCGCAAGAGTAACAGCTGCGAAGACACCAATCAAAAGGAATGCAATGAAGAATTTCATGATTTATGTGAGTGTTGACAGTTGACGAACTCAAAGTGAACTGATGACAGTTAACTGTCAACCTGGTATATTTATTCGGCCAGCAAAAGTGCAACTGTCAACAAGTTCTGTCATCATTCAAATACCAAACCGATGTGTATGCGAATTTCAACAACCCGGAATCGGGGTCGGTCGGAGTACTAATACTGCACTCGCATTTGTTGTATCTATGAGCTAGTTGCACTTGGAAGTGTTATGTGGATTGCGTAAAGGTGCAGAGTAGGCTTTTTACGCGGCGATCAAGTCGACGGCAATTTGAATTTACTGCCGGAGAGTGGGTCACAATTGGTGATGTCATAACAGCGGTATGGTGTCGATTTTCTTGGTTAAAATTACCGGGCTCAGTAGATATATGTACATAATGTAGATGGTAACGGTGAGGGTGAGGGTGATGTCTATTATTAACTTCAGGTTATGTCGGTATCCGAACAATTAATTGCTTAGATTAGATCATGGTGCATTATTAATTAAATGATATCCACGGGGTGCATGTTAATCTGAGCTCTAATGTGAATTGCTGGTTAGATGGTTAGAGCCTTTATTATCATCTAACGAAAGGTGGAAGTTGGGTGGCATTGCAGTGATTTACGCATAATAATGAATGCTGTTATCATTTGCTATAACATCCTGACGAAGGTTTGTTTAGGTAAACGTGGGATGAATTGAATTAATTACGACGCGTTGCCTGCGGTTGTATTCATTAGAAGTTGTAGTTGGTTTCCCGAATTGTTTATGTAGTTTAGGAGAAGTATGGGGAATTAGATTAGGTAAACTGCAGTAGATAGATACGGATTAAATGTTAGTAAAGGGTTATATTTTAGTTTGCCATTTTAGTGATCATTTGAATTAGGTATTCCTCGAATAAAAGAGCATAATTGATTGATTGACCAACATTTGTTTGGGAATCCATCTGCGGTTGAACTCATTGTTGCACAGAAAGAAAAATGTACATGGTCACGTCATGGTAATCATATATTCAGTGACTGTTTGTTTATGACGTGATGTGAAGCTGTAGGATGATTTCAGAATATCGAAGTCCAACACATTTGACAGTGAAATGCTTGATCAGCATAATGAGTTACTGTCAACAATATTTCCAAAAGTCAGCAGTTTTGTGGGGACTGTCGTGCTTTTATATGTTTAACTCATTTCTACAAATAATTGAAACATCCTCTGATTTAGTGTGATGATCAAATTTTTGGAGTCTTTGTCACCGTGATAAATTTTTTTTTTTTTGAAAATACTGAGTACCATGTTGGTACTCGGATAAGTATCAATTTATTTCATCAATCTGTTTACGTTTCTTAGAAAAGTGTGACTTTTGTTTTCATAAGCGTCATTTGGATTGTACGATCCAGCGACTCCTAAAATATTTCCAATCTTCTTTCGGATATTTCTGAACTCAATTTTCTCATTCGTCTTATTGCTTTACTTCTGGCTAAAGGAAATACCTTTTAAGACCTATTTAGAATGTCACTTTTGAAATCTTAATGTGACCAGTAACTTCTCAACCAAATACAAGTAGATTCAACCCTCCGACTGTGTTCAAATCAGTTATTCATCCTTGCTATTTGAAATATTGTAAAGTTTAGTGAATGCTGTTGAGCTGGTCACCCATTTGTGTCTGTGAAGGTACTTCGTCTATTTCAAAACATCTCGTGACCGATAGAGTTAAATATGCCTCTACGTGAAATACAGGCGTACTCGTACGTATAGGTAACGTTAATCTAAGATTGTCGCCCTTCAGTTAAGTATGCGTTATGTCCTTGTGATCTGTGATCCGTCTTAAGTTAATTGCGAGTGGTAAGACAAATTCCTATACCAACTAGTTGAGTGACATGGTATGAGTATCTAGAACAGGACAGTTTTATATATAAACATTGAACAGTTCTGGGCCTCCTGAAATAACCCACAGAGCGTAGGCTGTAAGCAACAATAATCTCTTGACGTTGGTATTTATCCTGCGTCTCATTTTCTTATCATTCCTTGTAGGTACATGACAATTTTGAGAGGCTTGACTACAAGCACTTTTAATCAGATAGGAGCCGCTTAATTATTTGCCTATACCTCTAAGTAACCGCTTACTGCAGTTCGAAGTGGACATGGACCTCTTAAATTGTTGGGGTTTTTTGCTAACTGCCACCAAATGGGCACTCCAAGTGGATTGAGGTCCTCTTTCACTTTTGCGCTCCAGCTAAGGCGATGTCTTCTCTAATGCGTTGTTCCTACGGGTTGGAATCAAAAACCCTTCCCGCTGGAGGGTTGATGTTCGTTCGCTCTATGTGTCATAGCTATCTTAGGCGACTAATGAGCACGAACTGGTCAATGTCTCTATACGGCTGATTCTTGATGAAATGTCATTATTAGATATAAAAGCGGAGCTGAGGTACACAAAGCTTCTGACTACCTTAAAGTAACAGCCGTCTATCCTGAAGTTCTGTTGAATTCATCGATGTCGTGTCGAATAAACTTTTTTTTGCTGTTTCTATTCCAATACTTGCGAACTCACCACTGACAGCTTGGTGAGTTCTGTAAATAATGTCAGCATCATCAGCGTATGCAAGTAATTGTACAAACTTTTGGAAAATTGTGCTTCTGGTGTTGATTTGGGAGCTTTACATAATTTTTTTAAGTATAATTTTGAAAGCGTACATGGCACATGACGGCACATGATTTTTCCCAAAAACATTTTTGACATCAAAGGTCTAAAAGAGATTGTTTCCGACCTTAACGGAGCAGAGAGTGTTGGTCATTCTGCACAATTTGACGAGTGGTACCAAGGCTAAATATAACACTGCATAGCTCGTCCCGATGCTCATACCCAAAAATCAATGAAAAGGTTAATTGTTAAGATGGTCTCTTTTCCTGTGGACCAAATCTTGGAAATAAGTTGATGCGGCATGTTGTCCGTTTAAGCCTTTGAATAACCTTGCCATCAAGTAAAACATGGTCAGCCCAAAAAGATAGGTAGAAGTGAAACTTCATGAAGACAGATAGTTAAAATGAGGTTGTTAGTGCATACACGTTACCTTTTTTTTTCCAACTTCGAATCTGTCACCTTTTCGTTCCTCTCTCATGTCTCATTCTGCCCGAATTACCTTACCACACGCGCTTCCTCCTCCCGTTTCCTGTCGCTTTTTCATGTTTTACATCATGTCCCTCATTCGTTTCACTGGAGTTCGCAATCACTTCATGTCGCTTTTTCGTTTCATCGGGTTTTGGAATTACTGCGCAACGGGATATAAGAAGTTTCACTCCTATAAGATGCTTTACATTGTCAAGTCTAATGCATATAGATATATAGCCTAAGTCTAAGTGAGACCACGTATTGAGTTTGCGACATGCTTATTTTGACATGATTTTGTAAGTCAGTTCCAACAGAACCATCAAACAGTAATAAAGTGTTCATTTCCATTCAGTCTTAGAGTTTTTTATTAATTTTACGAGGGCTGTTTGATGAACCCGCATTGGAAGGTAGGTGGCGCTACTGAGATAAAATGAGTTTTCCATCATTATGTATTACCTCTTTTAGTCCGCCTGTCAAAATTTCGTGACAATCCGGTGCTAAGTGATCCGGTTCTTGTTTTTGAGTGGCAAAACCTGCGAAGAAATCAAGCCGATCCTCGATAGTGTTTATGGGACCCATTCACCTTCTCGTACAACCATTTACCATTAGTTTGCAGATTTTCGCCGTGGCCACACGTCGGTTTTTGATAAACCGCGCCAGGGGGCCCAAAAACGGTTACCACGGAGGAAACCGTGGACAAAATCCATGAACTCGTATTGGCAGGCCGCCGAGTGAAAACTGCAAGTTGGCTGAGATAGCAGGCATCACAACTGAACGCGTTAGCCATATCCTGCACGAGATTTTGGGCATGAGATAGCTATCCGCGCGATGGATGCCGCGTTTACTTACAGCGGAGAACAAGCGCAATCGTGAGCCCACTTCAAAGACGTGCATGGCTCTGTTTCATAGAAATCCGGAGGAGTTTCTGCGTCATTTCGTGATCGTCGGATTCATTGGTACACACCAGAGACCAAAGAACAATCGAAACAATGGGTTTTACCCGGTGAATGTGCTTCAAAGAAGACCGTGCTTTTAACCGGAAAGCTAATGGTCATTGTTTTTTGGGACGTGATCCACGTTAACTATTTGGGGAAAGGAAAAATAATCACAGGCGAAAAAAAGTTGCGAAGAAAAAAGTACTCTTCCACCACGATAACGCACCGGCTCATACCTCCATAGTCATCACAGCCAAATTGGTCGAATAGCACTACGAATTGCTCCCCTATACCCCTTATTCTTCGGACTTTGCTCCCTGCGACTTATTTTTGTTCCCAAACCATAAAAGATCGCTCGACGGAAAGAAGTACGGAAATGAGGAAATCATTGCCGCCGCAGAGGAGTATTTTGCAGGCCAACAAAAGTCGCACGGAGGGATTAAAAAAGTTGCGGCACCGCTGGGAATAGTGTATCGAGTTGAAGTGCGATTATATTGGAAAAAAAAATTGTCAAAACCTAAAAAAGTTGCGTTGTCATTTCTAATCCAGGTATTCATCAAACAGCGCTCGTATTACACATAATTTGGCGACCGTCACAGGACAGTGTAACAAGTTTGTGATACATTTTAGTAGATTAAGGTAGAAATGCCGTCATTTGTTGAGGTATATCGTTGTGCAGTGTTGTAATTGATGGAAGAGTTCGAGACAAGAGAGGGTTTGGACTATTACGCCAACCAGCAGAAGCTTGTTGAAGAAGAAATTGTAAGAATGGTTTGCAATTGCGATAAGGATGGTGAGGTGAGGAAACTCGCAACAACCTTGGGAAAAGGTTGTCAGCGCTGACAAAATTTTGGGACGAATTTGATAATGTCGACAGTACCATATGAGAGGGTTATGCTCAAGAACTAGAACACCCATATTTTAAGAAGGATTATTTTGAGGCAATTTGAATGATTTGCTGATCAAATGCGTTTTAAACATAATGCACCGCTTGGAGTCTCCTGATGGAAATAATTACTATCAAGGTCCTAAAAATCTTGGTGCGACAGTAGAACAAATGCAAAAAAAGAAAAAAAGGGCGCAGTTCCGAAGACAGTTCCAAAACTCACAATGTTAACGCTTGTGTGTTACGAAATAATCCTTTGAAGATGAACCTATACCACATCAAAAAAAAAAAAAAAAAACTATGGCAACAGATATGAGGGGTTGATTCTATTTCTTGATAGATATTCTGAAGAAATCTTTGGACAAATATTCTTTGGAGACAAGTCAAAAATTCTCACCCCAATTTTGTCACATAAAGCTCAAAACAATGCAGCAGAACTGGCATAAATTATCAACTTTATACTGAAGAAGAAGAATGGAAGATGAGAATACCTCAAGATATAGAAATTTATTTTGGTGATGCAAAAGTGTATGGAAAGAACGTCATTAAAACTTTATGAAGATGCTATGGCTCCCAAAGCAGGAACAACAACTATTAACCAAACAATGAATTTGTCAAAAATAGAACTCTCCAAATTCCTTGTTAGAAGACAACGTCGCTGGGGAAGCTCATGATTTTCAACCAACTGACCTGGATTATGAGGTAGCTTGGAAAACGCTTGTTTATCGCTGTGATTACAAGAAGTTGTTGAGACAGCAAACAGTTTCATGATACTACAAAGGAAGTCATGCAGGCAATAATCTTGATTTCGACACTCATAGTTAGGACCCCTTAATCGTATATTTGATACTGCAGAAATAGGTCAAAGAAAGCAGGACATTGTTTGAGCAGTCACTTATTAGCCCGAAAAGTAACCCGAGCATGAATGTTTTTTTTTTTAGGTTTGTGGTTACAGAAGCAGACAAGAGTATCAGAATTGCACTGTGGTATATGCAATCAAGTCATGCTTGTAACGATAAGGCAGCCATTGCAGTTTCTAATACAGCAACAGCTGTTACTAGTGTCATGTCCTCATATGACACTCAAATTCGATGTCGTGCGTTATTAGATTCCGCATCGCAGTTACACTTCATCAACACTTCATCACCAACAAATATGGAAATCGAAGTTAAAAAATCCAGATTAAGCACTCCAATCAGTGGAATTGGCAGTCGTGCATTTAGGTCAAGATAAACGTCATTTTCTGCTACTGTTGATGCAGTGATTTTGTCAAAAATTTACATGTTTATCGGGGCAGAGATTTTCTTCAAACTGCTTCTTTAGGGAGAGATACGATGTGGTTACAATTTACCAGTCTTGTGGAATTCAAAATTAAGTTGAGTTATTACGCGAAGCATCAAAAAATGATAAGTTTTCTAACTCGTGGAGAAAAAACTTTTGTATTGATTTGTATAAAGGCAAAAGTGACACGAAACGTGAAACAACTTCAATACTTACCGACAAAGCTACTATTGCATAAAAAAAAAATCCTATTCCCTCACCAATATATGATTACTGTTCCTAAGAATCAAGATTCCGAGTATTTATTTCTTGCATAAGTTTGTCAACTTTTGGCTCTGGAATTTTGAGAGCCAGCATCTAGGAAGTTCAAGAAATCTCCACATCCTTAAGTTGATAGCCAACGATCGTTTAACAACCCTAATAAGGTACATTTTCTATGCATGACTTTTAAAAGACCATTAATTATTGTACATGCTGAAAAGAAACTACAAGTTGTTAGAAGATATTTAAACATCGCTTTACCCTTATGGCATCTGTGTTCCGATCCAAACTTCTTCGTTTCGTGCCGAAATGAACATCTTAATAATGAAGATACTAAAGCGCTTGCTTATGCCCTCGTAAAGAACCTTTGCTGCATCCCCATTACAATTTACAACGACTCAATTGTCAGTTGTCATCAAAGTCCAAGATAGTGCCATATGTCGCTGAATATAATGTCGAGGTTGACTAAAAAAAAGCCAAGAAGAAAGGGATCTAAGGCAACAAAATCAAATTGCTATTGCTTTTCAATTCATTCCGAAGACAGTTCGTAGTCCTTTGTGTAAGTAAGTTCATGTATTCCTCATATATTTCTTGCCACATACGGATATTGTCCTACATCACAAAGGGTATCCTTTTGCAATCGCTAGAATGCATCACCATTCTTGAGATCATTAAATATTTAAAAAATAGCAAGAGACAGTTCACAACCTTATCGATTGTTATCGTTTCGAAAATTGCTGCCACAACTTCATTTATCCTTTATTCCCTCCATCTACTTGAAGGTTGTCTGCCTTCGCCCGTGCTCTGTCTAGTGCATAAAATAGACCAGCACTAGGAAGACCACAGTGGCAGGAGGAGTTTCAAATCTGCCACTGGACAAAAGAGGTTCGATTCAATTCATTTCCACATTCGAGCAGCAGAACGTTTTTCCACAAAATGTCGAACGAATCGAACAAAGAAACGCAAATCACTTTTAGTTTGCCGGTTTTCATTTTCGTCCTCGTTTTCTTTTCTTTTTTTTTTTTTTTTTTTTTTTTCCTCCAAGATCTGTTGTCCCGCGTTTCGGTTTTTAATGTCGAACAATGAAACAACAGGAGTCAGGCATCTCTAGCCGGATCCGTATATTTTTTTTAAGAATCACCAACGTCGTTCATCATACATATGTTCACGAACGTCCTGTACAAAAGTGGGGGTCTTCCTGAACTAAGGACTCTTCCATGTTGTATGCGGAGTTTACGAGTACAAGTGATTCAGGAAACGAAAAACCGTGGAAGACAAAAAAAAAAAAGAATCACCCGTTATTCTTTCTCAGTGCTTTGGGTACAAAAAAAAAAGGATAACGATGATTTGGTCAGTTTTTCTCTTTTCCTGTTACAATTACAATGTGACATCTCCATTGAAGGAATAAGAAAAAAGGAAAAATCATTCAGCTATGTCCTTCGAGTTTTTGTGTTTACTCTCTGGGGATCATACCAAGACGGATAAATGAACTGAGAATTTACTTTGTGTTGATCATCATAAAGACATTCCGGCTGATAATGAATTGTTATTTTAATCGTTGAGCATTGTGCTTTTGATAAATGAAAGAACACAATCGGTAGAATTTGACTGCAAACGAGACTGACATCTTTCCTGAGGGGACACTGTGACATTGTATTCAAGAGATGATGTTGGCAAGTACCATATTTGATTTCCTCTTAGCTCAGTGTTATGTTCAATTTGTTATACTCGTATCATTTGAAATTATCTTTAATTTGAATCATCTACGAGGTTTACAATCCAAGAAACAAAACAAAAAAAAATCACATATTCTTTGAATCCAATTTTTGTTTTCGAGATGATAATTCTGCCTATTTTTTAGGTCAATACCTCTGCTTCCATGTCATGCCAGTTCATTTATGTTCCCTCCATTTAAATCACTTATATTTTTACATATCTCTTTACTTCCCACTAGGGAATCTCCAGCGAATGACACGAGGGTGTTACGAATTTTCGTCTTTTTCATCAGTTTCAAGTCAGCTAATCACTTAAATTGCTTTTTAACAAGTTTTTCACCAAACTTAAACAACTTCAGTGAATAATAACAAGAATTTCTCATCATCTTAACACTCTTCAAATTTTAAACCAACATAATTCTTCTTAGTTTAAGCACCTTGGCATACTATGCCACAAGGAAGCATACTGTACTCATAACAATGTTCTACCGAGAACAAACTTAATTCATTTGAAAATCATTAATTTTAATGATAAAACTTTTAAATTGACCTCTTTGAATATTCATTTAAACTCATCCATAAGTATCGTAACGCATCTGTAGGTAGTATGTGCAGCCAGCTCATCATTAACGTACGTCCTTGGAAATTGTGAAAATTATCATCGACCCTCCACTGCATAACAAAATCGTATGACACGAATAATGCTCACATTCTCCTCAAGGAGAATGATGTCAAAAGCAATTTGAATATTGTTCTTTTTAAATGGACCTGTCATGCCCCTTTTTCGAATGATAATTCAATGAGAATTCATTTCTATGGCTTTAAGACAGGCATTTACTATTGACCCTGGTTGCCGAAGCAAAGGAGAAAAATGTCCTCTTTCCTGGCATCGTTTTTGGAAAAGAACAATTTTCGCGAGCATTAAATTAAAATTGCTTTTCATTATAATGTGAGAACTTGCTATTTTGCTGTTTCATTGCCTGTTTTATCCTTGTTCGTGGCGCCTTTATTACGAAATTATTTTCACTCTTTCGATGAGTTGATAAAAAGTCAAATTTGTATTATAAACATTTAGAGGGAGTGGGATTTCGGGGTCGCTTTATTACGAATACTTTGGTGTCTTTTACGAGAAGAAGGGTACTGTCGTGCAAAGGAAGTATCTACATCGAAATAATGACGGTGATTTGCACTTAAACGGGGAACATTGTGTTTGTCTGTATTCATGGGGAAAGGGATACGCTATTAATGTTCGCGTATCATTAAATGAAGTCTAATAGGTTGATAAATGGTTGTTAAAAGCGAAGGTCTTAAGAAACTTTATTGCTAGAGAAAAAAATTGAAAAAGGATTTTTTTTTTGTTTTTTTGAGCGAAATAATGGTTCAATGTTCAAAAGTTTAGTGAAAATGTCAAAAATATTAATGAAATTCTCGAGTAAGCTATGTTAAGGATATGGCAAATCGCTGAGAAATGTTCACGGGGTCTTGATAAGGAAAATTTTCAGTCTTACTTAAGCTTTGACATTATTCATGAGTATCTGCAATGCTGTGATAATTGGTACAGTTTTACACTTGTGCATTTTCCTGCATTCATACACAACTATTCGGCAAGCTTTTCTTGACAAAAAAAATTAAGCTGTTGTCCTGCTTCTCCTGTTATTGCCTATAACTCGTCGCTATGAATAGGGCTTTGTAGAGCATTAGTTTTATATTGCAAAGCCACTAGCCTTTATCTAATCCCCACCACTTTGTATTTATTGGGCTCAAGACTTATAAATGGTCTCTGCCCTTCTTACCGTACCTTTCCATACCTAACGACATCAAGTACTCTGCGCCTAGTCTTTTACTCTGCGCCCTTCTGGCATTTGCGACGACGTAATCTTTAAATAAGAAGTTCAATCCCTCTTTTCCAAAAATCAGAGTTTAGGAGTCTCCTCACATACAGGATTGAAGAGATTTTGGCAAGAATGTACCATCACCCCTGCTTGGTTGCTTATCGTCTTGGGCTCAGCTCCACAGAATTGGGATGGTCAAAGTTTGGGACAGGAATTTGGAACCCATTTTTCTGGTCAAAACGAAGTGGAAGTGCCTTCGTCGAATTCTCTACTAAGGTGTCATCGTGGAGTTGATGTTTGCTCCGAGATAAACTTCTTAACTAATTGGACAAATAAAAATTTGTAAACAGCTTTTGGAAACCTTGATATTTCAGAGCATTTTAGATGACATCTAATATGTTGTCATTGCAACGTAAATTGTCACTGACACACATACCGAAAATGGAAAGTTATTCGGGTTCGAGGATGCAGGTGCCACTCATGGACAATGGCTGGGTGGATTTCGCTTTAATTGGTTATGCTGTTATTATAGGAATTTAATGAGCTTAACATACGCTGGCGTTCCCTACAGCCGATGAGCAAGGACGTGAGTCAGGGAACGAATATGAAAAGCAGTAAACGAATATATTGGATAAGAATTGGAAGACATGATATCACTAATGAAAATTAAAAAGTGCGTCGCAGACAGAACACCTTAGAAATACCAATTGCATCCATCTTACTTTCGCCAGATTGATGTACGCTTTGGTTTCACTTTTCGGTGAGACATGCCATCAAATCACCAGTTCACGTGTTGCTACGAAAACCATACTGCCGGTCATTAAGAGGTTTCGAGATATTTCATGAGCTGGAGGTTTACCAACGTTTCCTTGAATAGGGATACAATTCTTCGATCAATGATAAGAGTATAAATTAAGCAAACGATAGAGCTACAGGTGTTCCACCTAAATGCACAAAAATTAATTAAGAAAATTGACGAGCTTAGGGATTTGTTTGAAGGATCAAGAGTCGATGATCGAAAGACCCTTTCGTTCTAAGGCTGCTGCTAAATACTTGCGCGAATGACATTGAATATGTGTTTGTTGATATAGAATGCGTAAAGACCGAATAATAAATACATGACTCTTGGTCCATTTTTTTAAGAATTATCTGTAAGTGAACCCAAACTCATAATCTGCGGGAACTTTAATAGTAATCTTCTGGGAAAAATTTTGTTGCTAATAACATGAAAGTCTCCCCAGTTAATAATCGCTACTTCTTAATTGGATAGGGAATATCGAAAGCAAAACCAACCTTATTCTAGATAACAGAGAGAAAGTGCCAAATTATGCATGGCTATATAGATGCACACGTTCATTCTTAGTTAAAAGCCTCGCGTCTTGCCAAAAATTCCCTTGCACTACAAAAACTTTTACGGTGGCGCTTTCCGGAGTTACTTAAGTCAGAAACAAGCTTAGTGTAAGAGGTTTGACTGAAAAGTACATTTTGAACTGCTTGCGATTAAAAGACGACACAGCGACATCATCTACATATGCGTTGCGATGGCAGTTAAAACTGGTGAGCTAGTCAACCAACTAACAATTTATCAGTGAAGACAGTATACATCCCACTGCCTTTTGTAGGTAGATCCCATTTGGACCGCCTCAAAAGAATCAATAAAATTGAGGAGATGCAAACAAAAGTTATTATTTAACGTGCAAGCGTTCATTAAGATTTCATTATATGAAAACTGTGCCCAAAAAACCGTTTAAAGTTTTAAATGAACGTCAAATATAGGCAACATATTTAGATGAACGCAATTTTTCAATTTTTGTATTTGCAAACCATGCGGGCTAGTTTTCCATTACTCTGTTTGGAATTAAAAGGTGTGAAGTCTACCTAGATGAACTCATTTAAATGACTGTGCCATAAAATCTATGTTTACACAAAAGTGTTCTCTCAAATGCCAATGTCAGCAACAACAATGCAGACTGATACATTTCTCTATGGAAGAAAGCAACTTCATCGTCTAATTTATTGATACGTTTGACTATGTCCGGAAATGGAATGGAACCGTAGGGAAAAGATAAAATCTATCACCAAAATACAGATCGTGTCAGAGCTTGAGGGGGCGAGTAATATGATACCTTTAAATATTAAATAATATACAGCAAGCTGTAAAATTGGCACAATGACGGCCAATTATTTCGAACTAGAAATCGTATTACGGCAATGTAAAGTCGATGTAATCGAACGGAGTTACTATTGCCTTCACAGCTGAACTCTTAGTCAAGAATATAAGCCTACCAAAAATCATTGAACGTTTAATCCTCACGCAACTGATAACTGAACATGAAATTGGCGACTTTTTACTTAGAACAACAAATTATGAAATACCTTTCGTCGTAGGAGATTTAAATAGATACTGGAAATAGAACTGCGTACCGTAGAATGTTCAATGATTATTTCTTCGAAAATATGGACTACTTTGCTTCAGATGATATAGGGTGTGCACTGTGCCCATGAAACCATTAACTTAGTAGGAACACTCGATTTAATGACAAATGTGTAACAGATAATAGTGCAACTTTGTTATCTCATTAGGGTATACCATACAATAAACTCCAGACTATTTAGGCTTCGAAAGCTGATATTCAGTCAATTTATTGGTGAGATAGAGCTTCATATGCTCGAAAGAGTTTCCTAAAATTGGACCGAGATGATGCGTTTGGTAAAAACATCTGAGCAAGTCATTGCTTAAAGTCATGTACAGAGCATAATGTAATGAATCAATTTTCTTTACTAACGAGACGATCAAATGGCGCTAAAGTCCACAGTGGACCTGGGCCTCAGCGAATAGGTTTCTCCATTTAGCGCAGTCTCTGGCTAACTATCTTCATTTTTGCTCTCAAAATTGGTTGAATTCCTTCTACAAGTGCGCGCCGCTTAAGGTGAGGTGTGCGTTCGCTCTACATGTCCCAGGCATCTTTTTTTTTTGACCAGGACAATGTCTCTGTACTGCTCGTAGAGTTTATCGTAAGCGAAATTTCATCCACCTATGCTAACTTCCATTCTTCTGCACTAAAAGACAGGACTGCGACCACAAGAATATGATATAGAGAATCCTTAGTACTTCCTGACGATGTCTTAATACTCATTTACCTTCTCTGGCCGAAGAACCTGCAGTTGGCAAGAGTAACTCTTCGTTTGATTTCTGTTGAGGTGTCACGATCAGATTTATAAGTGGTTCCGACCTATACAAAGGCCTTGACTACTTTAACATTATAGCTATCCATTATGACGTTCTGTCCGATTCCTGAATATTGTATGTCCCTTCTTGTTGACATAGCATTTACTTAGTTTTGCCCTCATTCTCGACAGAACCCACCATTGCCGCTTCTGTTCCGATACGTACGAACGCACCAGTGACAGCTTACTCAATGATGTTAATGTCGTCAGCGTATGCAACAAGTTGTGCCGACTTTTAAAAAATTGTGCTCCTGGTATTGAGTTGCGAATTTCGTACAATTTTCTCAAGTATGATGCTGAAAAAGTTACATGGCGGCGTATAACCTTACCTAAATCCTTTCTTTACATCAAAGGTCTCAGATAAATTGTTTCTAAATATTTCGGAGCAGCGTTTGTTCTACATCTGACAAGTTTAGCAGTGATACCATACATGATACATGGCTTTATATAGCTCGTCTCTATAGATAATGGCATATGTAGCCTTAAAATCAATTTGGACTTCTTGGGTTATTTTGACTTCTTTGGGTCATTCTTTAGCTGAC
Source organism: Volucella inanis (assembly GCA_907269105.1). NCBI lineage: Eukaryota > Metazoa > Arthropoda > Insecta > Diptera > Syrphidae > Volucella > Volucella inanis. The sequence continues at coordinate 18,040,041 of OU026156.1, read as the reverse complement.
GAAATCTCGGACATTAGCTGGTGCATGTTTTCTCCCGCTGCCTTAAATAGCTCGACAGGCAGATCATCTGGTCCATTATCCTTGTTGTTCTTAAGCTGGATATTGTTATACTCACTTCATTTTGGTCGGATAGACGGACGGCTTGACTTCTACTATCTGGGTTGAATGGTTCGTTCTATGTGACTGGTGGTTGTCCTCGCCAACCTTCAGAATTTATTGTTCCATATCCCCAGTAAGGACTGTGACTCTTAACCATCTCTACAGAGGTTTACAAGGTCTTGTTGCCTTAAAACATTGTTTTACTTTTTGGTTAGAGTCTTTATACTTTTATTTCCTTGATCGCGTGGTTCCCATGCTCTTTCTTTATCCACCGAAGAAGCTTGTGCTTATCAGTCCCTTCTTTGCTCGTAGAGCTTAGGGGCTGCTTTTGTTCCTTTATGCTGTTTCACTTCGTAGGCGAGGTGTTTCCTTAATTTGGCAAGAAAACAAAGGACTTTTTTTTTAACAACCAGAGTACAAGGAAACTCTCTTATCTATGCAACAACTAGAGATCGAATTCCATTGCGCCAAACATTCATTGGAGACATATGACAGTCGACGAGCAGGGTCGATGAAGCTTTACCAAATAGCTTCATCAACAAAAGATGAATAGTACTGACCGTGATATACAAGCAAATATCAGAGGAAAGATATTCATTAACACTACGTGAGCTGGAGAAAGCCCCAATTCAGTCAGGACAAACCATTTTTTGGGAAAAAGTGATAGCAGCGGTCACGTATTTTATAAATCAAAGCCTGTATCGCCGAAGAACTCAAGCCTAGGACAGAATTTGTCATATCATAATCAAGAATTTCCTTCGAAAACAAGCTGAATGCCTGTAAAACAACACCCTTACGTTTCCAGAAGACCGACAGCTGCCTTGCAGTTTTCGACGCGAAGTGATTAGTCCAAAGAAATTAAAAATACATCAATGCTATGTTGTTTCTGTGTTATTTTGGACTTTATGTTTTTTGAAATATTACGTTTAAAGTTGTATTGTCAAAAGCGCCCTTAATATCAATGAAAGGGCATAGTTTGTCGAGTGCACATTTTAATTTTACCTACAAGATTTTGAAGCGCAGTCTCTCTACATATTATTGCAGAAATTGTCTGCACATTGACATGATTCCAGACTTTATTGTAACAGTCCTCTCAGGCTTGTAACTTTTTAATTTTCATCTTCGACAGTTTGTAACTGTGCTCACATAACTGGTCAATAACTGAGGGAATCCAGCTCACTGCCATACCATCGTCAAAACGATAGAAAATCTCTGTCAGATTCCAGACGAAGGTCTCTTAAATATTGCGCATATCTATCTATCATCCTGTGTCAACAACTTGAAGGTGCATATCAATGTGGTCTAATACGGCGGATCGTGGGAATTAAATGAGTTTCAGCTATACACCACCACGTCCTGTTTGGTATCCATTCCATTTGGTACCCGTTCCATTAAGGTAACTATAGAGTTCACCGAGACCTAAAGTGTTAAATAAGATGACATACTGTCATGCTCCCATACTTTGTCTTCAACATCATCCTTGAAGGAATTATGCATATCTTAGAAGCCAACAACAAAAGCACGCGGTTAAGCAGATCATGTTAATATTATTGGTAGAGCTAAGCGTATGCATTTGCAAGTATTGAAGCGAAAATAGGTTAAACGGTAAATGAGGGTAAAACGAATTATCGACGAAATAAAACCACACCATGCTGACCGGTGTACACGACAAAGGACAAATCGGGGAGAGAGAGACTTCCCCAATCGCTATTTCCTTCGCTAAAGGATGCAACTATGTATTGGGTCTATAACTGCGGTTTGCTAAGAGATGGCGTAACTTGTGTTATTCCATTGGAACATGCGTTGGAAAGCTACTGTCATTGTACGTCATTTCAGTATACGTCATTCATTTGAAGCGTAAACAATAATTTTTTTTTTTCACTCAAATATGTCGAACTTTGTGCCTGAAAAAGTGTTTTTGCGGGGAGTTCTTCTTTATTACTTTAATATGAAGAAAACTGCTGGCGAAAGTCATCGTATTTTGGTGGAAGTTTATGGTAAACATGCGCTAGCTGAGCGAACGTGCCAAAAGTGGTTTGCACGATTTAAAAGTGGTGATTTTGGCTTGGAAGACGATGGACGTCCTGGGCAGCCAAAAAAGTTTAAAGATGAAGAACTGGAAGTATTACTTTATGAAGATTGTGCCAAACACAAAAAAAGCTCGCAGAATCTTTGGGTGTCACTCAAGCAGCCATTTTAAAACGTTTAAAAACAGCTAGATATATTCAAAAGCAAGGAAATTGGGATCCACATGAACTCAAGCCGAGAAACGTCGAAAGGCGGTTTTGCATGTCCGAAATGCTGCTGGAACGCCACAAAAGGAAGTCATTTTTGCACCGGATTGTTACTGGTGGTGAAAAATGGATCCACTACGACAACTCCAAGCGCAAAAAATCATATGTGAAACCCGGCCAACCATCCAAATCAACGGCAAAGCCGAATATCCATGGCCCGAAGGTAACGCTCTGTATTTGGTAGGATCAGATGGGTGTGCTGTATTATGAGCTGGTAAAACCGGGTGAAACCATCAACAGACAACGCTACCGAACACAATTAATCCATTTGAAGAGAGCAGTAGCCGAAAAACGCCCGGAATATGCGACCAGACACGAGGCAATATTTTTCCATCATGACAACGCTCGGCCCCACGTTGCTTTTGCGGTTAAGAACTATTTGGAAAACAGTGGATGGGAAGTCTTACCCCACCCGCCTTATAGCTGAGACCTTGCCCCTTCTGACTACCATTTGTTCCGGTCGATGCAGAACGCCCTCACTGAAATACGGTTCACATCAGAGCAGAATATCAAAAATTGGCTTGATTCATTCTTGGCTGCCAAGCCGGCGCAGTTCTTTTAGGATGGGATCCACAAATTGCCAGAAAGATGGGTAAAAGTAATAGCTTCAGATGGGCAATACTTTGAATAGTACTAATGTACATGTTTTTCTTAAATAAACGTTCAAATTTTCAAAAAAAAACCGCACGAATTAAAATATATACCCAATACTATAAGTCCTGTTCATCCCAGTTATTCTCTACATTGTAGAGGCATCGTCTTTATCCAGAGCAGATTGATGTTTATATGATTTGGACATGTTAAACGGATGGGCACTTTGACTAAATGTTCTAGTTTTCCTTAAACAATGTCTTGCTCACCAGTCGGTAAAACTTTGGGATGCTACTATAGGGTGATTCATCGTGAGATTTGATTTATAATGTAAAATAAAACACATAAATTTAAAAGAGAACTTAAAATTTTTATTATCGGTTAAAAGAACAATTCATGGCATTTACTTTTCGAAAATGATATCATGTAAATGTTGGCCACGACTAGGTCTGAGGTGGTCCATTCGGGAGGTCCAATTTTGGGCGACTCGTTTGAGCATAGCGACACGATTAGGATAGGATAACACGAGTAGTGTTGGCTTCCAAAGCGTCAATCGTAGCTGGTTTATTCCAGCTGAGACTTTTTATATCCCCAGAGAAAATAGTCCAAAAGTGTGATATCGCACGATTAAGGCGGCCAAATTACCGTAGCAAAACGTGAAATTAAGTGCTCACAAAAATGAATTCTTAATAAGTCCATAGTTTCACGCGCTGTATTGCTCGTAGCACCGTCTTGTTGAAACCGGAGCTCACCGAGACCATGTTCTTAAATTTCAGGAAGCACATAGTCCGTTAACATGGTGCGATAACGGTTACCATTGACGGTAACATTCAGATTTACCTCATTTTTTGAAGAAATATGGACCAATGATTTCACCACCCCATAAACCACATCATACCGTTGTTTTTAATGGATGTAATGGTAGCTCTTGGTACTCTTCGGGTTGTTCATAAGCCCGAATATGACAATTTTGTTTATTAAAGTATCCATTGAGCCAGAAATGGGCTTCATCACTGAACAAAATTTCACGATAAAAAACCGGATTTTCATTTAGTTTTGCCTATTCACTGAAAATGTGACGCAAATTCAAGTCGCCTGGCTTCAATTCTTGCACAAGATGAATTTTGTACGCTTTTAGGCCGAGATCCTGTCGAGTACGCCAACCCAAGCTGCCAAGAACGACGACGAATCGATTCCTTACGGTCTTGGCGTACTCTCAGCTACAGTTGCTATAGTCTCTTCACTACGTGCTAGATGTGATCTAATCGGTGGAGTATCATCCACTTATGTGAACTGGTCCTCAAATTTGCGAATGGTTTTGGCAATAGTGGTTTCAGTAAGTCGATTATGCGCAACATAAGTTCCTCGAATCGCACGAAAAACATTTCTCACAGAAAACTAATTTTCGTAATACAGCTGAATAATTTGGAGATGCTGTTGTGCTGTGAGTCTTTCCATGATGACTTGCCAAACAATACCGAATAAAAAAGGCAAAGCAGTTTGATAGGAGTCACGCGTGATCTGTCAAAAAAATCCTATTGAAAATCCAACATCATATTGTCATGCCATAACATGACCCTGAGACACAGCGATTGTCGAAAGCAAATAAACTGAAAACCGATGAAAATCTATAAATTCAAACCGGCTGCCTGGCAAATGAAGTGAAACAACCCAAAAACGGTTTTTTTTTTTTAAATTCAATTAAACTTTGCATATTTAGGTTTCTGATAAGCTCGTGACCGCGACAGCCTTAATTTTCGCTGTAAATTTCAAAGAAAAAATTGAAACCCTCTTAGCACTGATTTTTCAAAAACCGAAACACCCTCAACACAAATCCCCATCACTGAATTTCTAACAGCCCGTTTCAAATTCGAATTCAAGTTCTCATCTCGCAAATGGCTGTTATCTTTCTCCTCCTCTTCCCATTTAACACGTTCCGTTACATTGACACGATATTTGATTCTGATGAGAGGACGAACAGCAAAGCGTCTCCTTGCAAACCATTGGAAAATTAAAAATTCAACTAAAAGTCCGCAGAAACAGCAAACGAAAAACCACCAAAGGGAAGCCTAATTTATTATTGAACTTCACGGGGAAAATGACAAGAACTCTCCTTTTAATTTTGTTCCTTCCTCTTTACTGGATATTCCCTAAAAGTATTTTCAAACAAAAAGAAAATAAAAAAAAAAAAAAAAATTAAAATCTATTTTAAAAGAAAAAAATGAAAAAATTAAACAAACCCTGGTGACACTCCTGTCGTTCATCTATGAGCACTGGTGTTCCAGTCAGCTCTCGCCGTTCAGGTACTCGATATCCTTCAGGTAAAATAAAAAACCAAAAATTCATCGCAAACTGATAGCTTGATAACTTTTCGTACTGCTTTTTTTTTTTCTTGGTCTATCTCTCTTTCCTATTAAATTGAAATTGGGAGTAGAAAGGTCCTGTAAGCCAATTTAAGGACAAGGCAGACAGTTTACATCAGAAAATGTCCTTACTCGCGCACGTCACTGTTAGCATCTAATCGAATTAACCTCAAACATCGTGTTTGTCCTTTATAAGTTGAAAAAGAGATAGTAGGAGTCCAGAGACATGAGATAAGACCATTCTAGGAGAAGATAACTGAAAGAAATATTCCGCCCATGAATATTGTAAATTCATTTGATTGAAGGAAGCGATGTATACTAGAAAGAACGAGGACGTCAATGGGTGGATAGATGGTTCAATCCAGACGGAGATGAGGCAGCTACTGATTTCATTCAATATCCTTGCCAAGAAAATATCCAATAATGAAGATCAAAAATTATTCATAAATTCCTTGCATGCAGAAGAAGATGGGAAATAATTGAATGAAAAATGAAAAAAAAAAAAAAAACCATGAATATTTCTTCTGGTCATCGATTGCTTCCTGATTCTGAAGGATCAAATATCTATCCAGCGATTCCATTGGGTCGATATCCACTGCACTTAGCTCTCAAAACTCGGTCTTGTGCCGCGAGGTTGCTCCTAAGTTATGCTTGAAATGATTGAGAATTTTTAATTAATTTCTTTCAGACAGTTCCCTATTCTCGTCATCGTTGCCATTTGTCAAAAGGATAAGATAGAACCGAAGTTTGAGGATATAGTTTACGAGTTTGAAGATAATTTTTAGTGGCAGTTGAATTAAACAGTTGGATGAGCAATTATTCAGTGAAATGCTCTTTATCCTGCTGATGATGAGAACAAGCAAAAAAGTTATGATTTTCATTAATTTTTGTCGTCTTGTTGGATACGATGCAATGAAAATTCGGAAACGAACGCAAAAGCGAATCCGAAAGCAACTGTGAATTAGATAATTTATTTATGATATTAACAAAAGGAGAAAGGAAGTAGTCGAAATGCAAACGGAATTTCAGCAATTTAGTTGGATCCTAAAGATAATTGTTTTATGCTTGGTAAAACTTCAGTTGCACCCAAGTTTGCTTTGTACACATATACCATGTTATTATCAATTGTTTTGGTCTGCTTGGAAAGCGCATTCCCTTTTCGACACACGTTGTTACTGTGTTCGTGTCACTGGAAGCACCTGTAAGCCCTTGACATTTCCTGGCGCTATGTACTAATCGTCACTTGTAACTCTTGATGGCAGAGTTTAGAGGAAACCGATTTATAGTGATGCATTTCATTAAGACTATCATTCCACTCCTTATGCAGGCCTGGAAGATAGATTGCAAGGATATAACCAGCACCTTCCCCTATTTAATGCTTCCTTAAACTTACTTAATTACGTGACGCTGAACTGGGGTCTTCACCAGCAAGTCTGCCCAGATTCGATCTCTCGTCAGTTGTGTACAGCGCACTTTAAATCGATTGAGGTCCCCCTCCACTTGCAAGCGCCAACTTGGTGGCAATTTACCCTTGCTGCGTCGTACTATGGGATTAGCATCGAAGACTCTTTGGGGGTGGCCCGTGGTATCCATTTCATCAACAAAGCCCAACCATTTCAGACGTTGAATGCATAGCCGCCTGACTAGACGGAAGTCGCTATTCAGTATCACCTTGATAAAAAAAAAAAAAAAAAAACACGGAATAACCAACATGTGGCGTTCCATTGTTCCGATTTGAGTTCTGTTTTTGACATTTTCTCTAAATCTTAGCGTCATAGCTAGACATTTGCAAAAGTTACGTAGCCAAGAGTACATCTATCTCTATGTGTGTTGGCGATTTTTTACGATTTTAGAAATGCATTTGAATTTGCATTAAATTTTGCGTTAAAAACGGATTTAATGGTGCGAGAAGGTTGAAACTATTGGAAAAGTGTTTCGGCCACAATTTCATGCAAAAAAGAGACCGTGTTGACGTCGCAAAAGAGATGATTTGCGAATCATCTGAATCCTATACCACATTCATAAAAAGGATCAGTACTGGAGACGAGACGTGGGTTTATGAGTACGACACTCAATCCAGACATCAGGCAATGAATGGCATTCACCAAATGAGCCGAGACCAAAAAAAAACACGTAATTTTCAGTCAAAAAAGAAGGAAATGCTCACGGTTTTCATGCATTACAACGGGGTAGTGCATCATGAATTTTTGCCAGAAGGCCAGACAGTAAACAAAGAGTATTATTTGGGCGTTATGAGACGTTTGCGTGAAGCAATTCGCCGAAAGAGACCAGAATTGTGGGCAAAAAACTCGTGGATTTTACACCATGATAACGCACCTTCGCACAGTGTCATCATTATTCGTAATTTTTTGACGAAAAATGCAACAAATACCATGCGTTTCAGTATCCGAGAGGAAGTATTGGAAAAACCGTAGGAAGCACTGCTGGACATACCGAAAACCGAATATAAAAAAATGCTTTGAGGATTGGATTAAGCGCTGGCATAAATGTGTTGCAGTCGATGGGGTTTACTTTGAAGGGGACAATGTAAATTTAGATGAATAAACTTGTATTTTTAATTTTCTGAATAAATTCCGAAATTTTTTTGATCAAGGTGGTCTGTAGATAAAACTCTTTTTCCATCCCCCGTCAATACAAACGAAACCGAAAACCACACACAGTATCTTTCTCTCCAAACGGACAAGTTCTTTTCCATTAGGTTATGAAATAGTCCAAGCCTGTTCGTAACTGTGAAGCCAAAGTAGTCGAAGCTCTTTACTACCTCAAAGCTAGAACTTCCAATGATGGGGTTCTACCCAATTCGTTAGTGATATGCGTGCTCTTGTCATGATAGCTCGTACTCCATTTTGCCCTCGTTTACTGCTGAGGATCGCACGATTCCTTCTATGAAGATGTAAAAAGAAGTCGCATAAGATAGTGTCGCCCTGTCTTAAACTTTATTTGATCGGCGGTGGACTTTCCTGACCTGAAACCGCAATTGTATGGAACAAAAAAATTATATGAATGACGTCCACATAATACCAGAAAGGAATGTATAATAGGCGATGCTCGGCGGCGGAAAGGAAAGCTAAGTTACGAAGCAACAACAAGCCTCGGATACGGGTGGATTTACTGTTAACAATTTTTTCAAACGAGACATGGACAACGAATGCATGTTGAATGTGTGGTCCAGGTGCAGCCGACCACGGCTTCATTGTTAGAGGCAGACTTCGACAAGAAGTCTTGAGTTCCCGGCACGTTAACAAGCGCCTCGTAACAATCCGTACAATTTAGAAAAGAAAGGTGGCGACACAAGATACAGCTTTTAAGAACCCTTGACATTGACATTAAACTTGTCCTCGGCGACCTTAATCCAAAGCTAGGAAGATAGTGCATCTTTGGTGGCGCTGTCGGAAAGTGTAGCCTGCGCGACACCATCTCCAATAGCAAATTCAGCCTACTCGATGCACTTCCCACATCTACAAATTCCTAAGGGGATTAGTAGATCTCCTAATCAATGGCTCTAGGCCAGGAAAGTCCACCATCGACCAAATATTACATCGGCAGATCTTGGAAAAAATCCAATACCTTCAAATCGATACACACCACCTATTCATCGATTTTAAGTCCGTGTATGATAGCATCCATAGAGACGAGCTGTGCAGAGCAATGTCCAGTTTTGGCATTCTTGCCACACTTGTCTGTTTGTGCAGGATGATGATGGAGAATGCAGGCTGCTCCATTTAGGTCGGTCAAGAACCGAGACTTTTAAAAAAGGATTAGACAAGTCGACGCTCTCATGCAATTTCTTAAACATCATTCTTGGAAGACCAGTGCAAAACTCACGCGCCAACCCAAAAGGCACATTCTTTCAAAAGGCTGCTCAAATACTCGCATACACCGACGATTTTCACAAAATGGGAAGAAAGCAGCGTGATATCAGTGGTGTTTTTGCTTGATTTTCGGGTGATTTTCGGTCCCTTATGCATAGACGGTGAATGGAGGAGGTACAGCAACATCGATTAAGCCAACAAAGTGAAGGTCCAACATTGCTGGGCTATGTAGAGCGGATGAACATCAAGAATCCAGTCCGAAAAATCTTTGAATCCGCCCCCGAGCAAGATCGTGGAAAGGGACCTCAACCAATTTATCGTGAGGAGGCTGACTGACGGAGGCTCTTTATGGTTTAAGCCCAAGTCCATCCTGCACTGTAAAACTGCCTTGAGTAAGTAACTAAGATGATGTTAGGGAACTTATTTTCGTCTATAGTTTGCGGAGTCAAAGCGCTTTTATTTCTTATAGAGCAACGATGTTGAGACTCTAGGCTTATATGTGCGTATATGCATCTTACAGATGAGCTGGCATTTGTTTGTAATCAGCTTTTCTCCAGCTGCTTTAAATAGAAAATTCAACATATGCGTCAGCAGCTGTATTGTACTTTAGCTTTAGTATTGCTACATTAAGTTCGTCTTGGTCAGTTGCATGAAATTCTCTGTCGTCTTCGTCCAGGGTGAATGGTTCATTCTACCTGACAGCCGTATTTTGACCACCATCGCTTGCACCAACAGTTTAAAGATATAGTTTTCCATATCCTCGGCATCGACCATCGACTATTAATAGCTCATATTAAACTTTCCAGGCTACAATTCTGGCTTTCTAGCCCTGCTTTATTCGTGTTATTCTCTGATAGAGCTTTCGAACGTCATTCCTGCAGTAACAGCTTTTCGTTTCCTTAATCATGTACTTCTCGTATTTTTCCTTTTCTGCTCACGAGCAGCCCTCGATCTTCGCCGCAGCACCGCTTTATATGCTTCTTTTTTGGCTACGTGTAACTTCCGACGTTCATCGGAACCAGAGGGTTTTTTGTGTCGGAATCGTAGAAGCAACATTTCTTATGGCTCGTTGAAAACAATGTCCAATTTTGAACTACAGGTACATTTTTCCTTGTTGGGATGTCAATTTAATTTCTTTAGTGCTGTGGTTTTTTTTTTTTTTTTTGTAGCCCAACCGTTCAAAATCCTTTACTCTCTCAAAGTAATAACTACTCGTCATTGGCGTTTTGTCTGGACCGCTGATATTGAACTCCTGATTTTTTACAATGCATATCCCCGTGATTTGTTGTGCCCTTGCTGATTTTTGAAGGCATCTTTACCTTAATAATAAAAAGTCTCCGCGGTTTTTTGTCACTAGATGGTGTTGGTGACAACATGTCACCATGTTATCTTGAAACATGTCAAGATACATTTATTGTGAAGACAGCTGATTTGAATGTGAGTGAAATATCTGAAGAAATACGCTATATGATGCTTTTTTACTATAAAAAAGAAAAAAACGCTGCAAAAACATGCTGAAAAATTTGTGCATATCACGGTGAGAATGCTGTGAGTGAACGCCGGACCAAGTAGTGGTTTGTTGTTCCGGAAATTTCAATGTAAAAGATGCACCTCGCACTGGTCAGCCTGTCATTCGATAAAATTTTGCAAATGATGGAGCAAGACCGGCGGAGGCACTAAGCATCAACCAGTTTGCATGACAGTTTAGATTCATTTAAAACGAGCAGACTACTACTAGCTCGATGTCTAGATGCCACATGAATTAACGCAAAGAAATTTAATTGACTGAATAACCATCAGTGAAACGCTGCTGAAACTTAACGAAATGGAACCATTTTGAAGCGATTCATTACGGGCAATGATAAATGGATTAAATACGAGAATACCCAACGCAAGCGATCATGGTCAAAAGCCGGTGTACGACCACAAACGACATGAAAGCCTGAATTGACGGCAAACGAGGTTCTGTTGAGTGCTTGGTGGGTTTGGAATGAAATTGTCTATTATGAGCTGCTAGAACGTGGCGAAACGGTCAATTCGATCATTTACTGTGCAGAACTCTACCGTTTGAAGCTATCAAGAAAGAGCAATTAGAATAGGCCAACAGAAAGGAAGTTGTCTTTCATCTTGACAATGCTAGGCCACACATATCTTTGATGACCAGGAACAAATTGACGGAGCTTGGTTGGAAAGTTTTGATGTATCCACTGTATAGCCCGAAGCTTGCACCATCTGATTACTATTTGTTTCGGCCTTTGCAAAACTTTCTTGATGGTAAAAAATTGGCCAACCGAAGAGCCGCTGAAAATCACTTGGCCAAGTTTTTCGCTGATAAACCACAGAAGTTGGCAAAAAGTCATAGAACATAATGGCCAATATGCATTTAATTGAAATTTATTTTGAATAAAGAAAATTTTTTTTCAAAAATGTACCATGCATCCAGGCATCTTTTCTCATTAGCTGCTGCAAAACGAAATGCCAGTTTTTTTGTTGCAGATTTTGAGATGCCATAGTTCCTCTTCGCAAATAAAAATTTGTCTCACTGGAATTTTTAAGCGATAATCAAAGTAATCATTGCCAGTGGTTCAATGGTATTTGAGATGACGTAGCGATGTTGTTTTCGAAATATTATATGTTTTGGAAGCACCATACACAGTATGTCCATTATTAACTACATCCAATACAGCCTCTTATAGTGAAGTTTTTTCGACCGGAGGTCTTTTTACGCCTAATTTACTGCGAGGCATAGGAAGACTTGGATCAAAAGCAGAAAAATCAAATTTGTTATAAAGGTGAAGTAAGAATCAAGGTGTATATTGGACCGGTTCATGGCACACCGAAAATGTTGGTACTTTTGTTCGGGAAAATATAAATATACCACAGAAAATACGTTCGGACCGCGATGCATTGTAGGTCCAAGGTACATAACATTCCCTTACATTTTAGAAACTCCAAATCAATAAACTTACACCACCACGGAATACTCACTTTTGAAATTGAATTTTTTGAAAATGTTTACAAAATAGATTTAACGCCCACCATTTAGAATTATTGTACACTCTTTTATATTGCAAATAAACTATATTTTTTGCAATTTCTCATTGTGATATTGTGTTTAAGTGACAATTTCCAAAAAAAAGGTTAAGTGGGTCGTTTTCGACCCACTGGGCATACTTGGGTTAAAATACCCTGTTTTGGGTCTGTTTGGGTCTATTAGAATGGAGTTTTCACCCCCATTTTTTATAGGAACTCATACTACTTATATAAACTACGAATTTTAGCTTCTAAGAATACAAGAACGAGAAGCAGCCTCTTACGAACATGGAGACGTTTGACCTTCCAGTGCACCATAACCACCAGCAGGAAAGAAGCATTTTGACAAAAGACGTCACACTATCCTCACGTTATTTGATGACTTACGGATAAAATATAATTGCTTATACGAGGTATGTTCAAAAAGTAATGTGACTTGAAATTTCGTGGGCAACCTAAACCACAAGGTGGCGTAAAATTAATCACCCTATTGGAAAACGGTATAATTTTTCCAATTAGCGTCGTACGTCAATCATATTTGACATTTCTGAACTAGACAGCTGCAGTATACAAACAGACAAACAATACAACGCTGTATTTCGCAAGAGCGTGGAATAATTGTGCCGATATTTTTAGTGCAGCGTGAATTTCGACGTCGGTTTCCTTATCGTGTCGCGCCAACTGGGCAAACATTCCGGCGCTTAGCTACTCGACTCAAACAGTGTAGGACCACAGCAGACCATGGAGGTGTGGCCGCCACCGAACTGGTCGTTCGGCCGAGAATATCGCGGATATTGGATATTGTAAAGGAAGCGTTTCCTGGTCGCTCAATTTCCCTTTTTGGAGATTCGGCATGGCCAGCAAAATCGCCCGATTCAACCATCCCAGACTTCTTTCTTTGGAGCAACTTGAAATCGCGGGTTTATGCCAACAGGCCTCAGACAATCGCAGCCCTTAAGAAGAATATTCGACAGAAAACTCTTGCGGAGTCATGGAGAATGCGATAAAACGGGCACAAATGTGTATCATCACTAGCAGCAGCCACTTGACAGATATTAAGTTTTCCACTTAACAGAAACAATAGCTAAGGCCCAAATAAAGACTTACATCACTCAAAATCTTTTTTATTATTATTATTAACTAAAAAAGGATTTCAGAAACAAAATTCGATGATAAATTTTGCAGTACCTAGTTTATAGCACACTTAGTTTGTTTTTAACAGATAGAAAGGTTAGACGTGTTTTGGTGTGTTCGGCGATTTTAAATTTTTATAAAAAATTGAGCAAAAAATTTACATCAAATGCTTTAAAACACTTGACAGTGGTATACGATGAGTTTGCTCTAATAAAAAAAAAAATTTTTGCAAGTTGTACCAGCTCTTCCGAGATGGCCGAGAAGATGCCAATGACGAACCTAGCACATCAAAAAAATATGATAACGTCGAAGCTGTAAAGAAAATCGTTTTGGAAAATTGTCGAATTTTGACATCTCGGTCGGGTCGTGTTATTAAATTTTTTCGAATGTTTTGAACATGAGGCGTGTGTCAGCGAAGTTTGTTTCGAAGCTTCTTAATTTTGATCAGAATAACCGACGCATGAGCATCGCTCAGGAGCTCTTGAATGATGATCCTGACTTGCTTAAAAAAGTGATATCTGGTGACGAATCATTGTTTTTTGGTTTTGGCGTCAAAACCAAACCCCAGTCGTCCCAATGATTGCTGGAAGAGCTCGAGGCTCTACCAAAAAGTCCTTATGAGAAGTGCTTTGAGGATGGGGAAAAGCGTTGGCACAAGTGTATATCTGAGGGGAAGAGTCAAGGTTAATGTTGATGAATAAATAAATATTTTTGTATTATATCCTCTGTATGTTTTCCTTGATTGTTAAGCGCGGACTTAACTGAATTTTCTTGAGATCAGAAATGTTTTCGCTTCACGGTTTTGTTTGAACCAAATTGGTCGTCCGTTTTCGTGTCTTTAACATCTTCAGAACATTACTTAGTGTGATTAACTTATTTTCTAAGTATCCTTTCCGTATTTTCCAAAAGTTTGCGCGAATTGTATTTGTAAAGCTGTTACCATCATAAATATGAGACATGCAGAGCTCCGACTGACATTTTCCCTTACCCCATCGTCTATCATGACGATTGACTTGAAACTACCTATAATTTTCCTTCCATTCAAAGCTACTATATATTTAGCCAGTGGATCACGGGGTTTTTTTTCTTTAGATTAAGAATCTCTTATGACTCAGAAAACGGGTTATCTCATATCGCTAGGCTGCATTTGGATGGCACTGACTTGAGAATTTTTTATGTCCGAATCGAAGTTAAAGTCTCGTTATATTACAACTTTGTGGCCTGAAATGAATCGATTGAAACACAGAATCATCATGAGGTGAACATTTGTATATCAAAAGTATTGGGTTGTACTACATGAAATGTCCGATTTCCGCTCAGTCAGAAATAAGTTCTTTCTCACCTTTCTCTTATAGGAAAGATAAGGAAACGCGATAAGTGGGTACCCCATGAACTGAACGAATACTAAAAACTACGGCGCCTGGAAATCTGCGCATCACTTGCAATAGGGAACCAAATTGAATTGGTTCCGCACCGGATAGTCATCTGTGATGAAAAGTGGATACTATATGACAATCGTAAAAGATCTGGGCAGTGGTTGGATGCAGATGAAAAACGGACATTGAAAGAACCAATCCACTTTTTATTTCTTCAAGCAGGAGATGCGATAAACGCTATCAAATATTTTGTGTAAATCGACATTTTTTTTTTTATAATCCCGCGCGCACACCAAGGGGATATGAATACCCTTTTATTGGTTTTCTCCAGGGCGCGGGTGGGTGGTGTAGTAGTTTGAAACTCAGGTGTATTAGGTTTCGATATTTTTCCCAGAGGTGGTTGTCAAACTGAACGGGACGAGCAAGTGCATCCTCAACCAATGACTCTCAGTACGTGCTAGTTGTTAGTTCGTTACATTTAGCCCAGCCAGCAACCACTCCAACATCAGTGTTATGCCTTCATGTCATAGTTGACGCCGACAGGATTCTCATATAACTACATGCAAATTCTACAAAAAGACTTTTTTATAGAATTGCCTTACACGGGATTCGAACCCGCGACCCTCTGCTTAAGGAGTGTATGCATATACCACTACACCACGGCCACCCCCGTTGGGGTGAAAAGCAACATGCATGACAATGCTAGACCCCATAGGCCCATACCTCACAAGTAACGGTGCAAAAACAATTGCAGTTGGGATTTGAAATTCTTCGGCATCCAACGTACTCTCCTGATATTTTCCCAACGGAATACCATCTTTTCCACAACCTGGATTGATTTGCCGCCAAAAAGTCTTTCGGAACGAAAAAGAAATATTTGACCTTGAATCAGGTTGAAAGAATGACCTAGATGCCAACGGATACTATTTTGATTGAATAAAGATTTATGGAGAAATAATATTGGCTTTTAAATTTTCACTTTAAAACCGGACATTTCATGTGGTACAACCCAATATGTATATACCACCAATGTCATCACAGAACCTATCAAAAAGGTAATCAACTTTTCTTCCAAATCTGATAACCTACGCAATGCGTACATGAAAGCATGAGAATTACAAAGAAGGAACATGTTTTCTTTATTCAAACAAATGTATTCAGAGTATCGACATCAAATTGAAATAATAATGTGATAGTGTAACAGTAGGTGCATACATATATATGTGTCTGCATACGTACATATGTATGTACACATGTCATTTAAACACGAAGCTGAACCTTCAAAGTTGACAAAGTTTCTGTTGAATTAACCCAGATATTATTACAACAATTGATTGCTTGTTGAGAAAACATATCGCTAGTAAAGATAGAACACGAAATTATTTACCCATCAAACAGAAATTCTCAGTAAACATAAACACTCAGTAGTCTTTGACATTTGGTCATATTAGGTAAACGCAAAACATACCAAGCATATTCTTTAGATTGCATTATTCCAAAGTGAAATTCGACCCAATCCCCATGGAATAAAATTACTACCTGACCGTGTCAGATATGTTTAATCCTCAGAATACGAATCGCGAAAATTACCTATATTTTCGACACAACCTGAGTCGAAAATAACCAAAAGTACCGACTGTATGAAAAAGTAAATTTCTTTTCGAGCATCTCTCTCGTGTATTTTTCGAAATCTATATTTAGAACGAATAAAGCTCCCATCTGGATCGTTAAATAAAATGAATTATGCACATCGCATGGATACACTATTCGGGATATAGCAACGCCAACATATGAACAAATGAAAACATATTGAGATGAATATTTATGATTCCGGCCAGAATATAAATCAAAAGCCAAGTGTTATGGTCTTCTTCGAGAAATGTTGTCGTTTCTGGAAGGGCAATCATAGAATTTCTGTTTATTTGTCTTCTGCGAAGGAAGAAACTCACAGAAATACCTGAATCGATAAAACTCAAATAAAACCATAGGGAGGGTGTTTTGGGAAAACAAAATTGAAGAAGTCAACAATTCCAGAAACGAACTCGAGGCATAAAAATTAATTGGAGTAACACTTCTAAACTTTAATGCTGACACGGTGTGTGAGTGATATGGATACCACATACATGGACTGGGTCAAATTTAGACACCGAAACGTTTAAGCAGACTTTTGTTATGGAAATTGGGTGCAGCATTGCTTGACCTAATCCATTTTCATATTTGGAGTAGTATTTCGTGGGTTAGAAACTTGTTGGGTTATAGAAGAAGATCCAAGTAATTTGTTTTGGGTGTGCTACTAATTTGACACATGATAGTTCAAAAGTTCTACGAATTTTTTTTTTTTTTTTTTTTATAATTGCTCAAGCAACAAGACAGAAACAAAGGAACAGTTGCATCTCTTTGATTTATAGTACATGATATGCTTGGATTTTTGAACACGAAAAGCAAACAATCTTTAAGAATTCTGACTCTAGGTTGTACCTCTTTCTGACAGTTTTAGCTGCTCTCAAGATTCTGACATTGAAGATACGTGTATCTTAATGTTATACGCATGGTTTCTTTTGAAAATAAGAGGTGGTAACCCCCTGACGTACTCCACTACTAAAACGACGCATATGTTATTTCCTTCTCAGTTTCTACGTTTTATCGATTTTCACTCACACTGCTACATATTCGGCTGTCTATGCAGATACTATTTATCTGAAAAATGAGTAACTGTTGGAAATATTTCCTATTTTTGATGTTCATTCGTTTTAGACTTGAATACATTAATTGCAACTGCCATAAACGATTGCATACTCGTCGCAAAAATCCGATCTTATAAAAAGTTTAGGTTCAGGTTCAAGTTCTGAACCAATTACCAATTCATAAATGAATCATATCTGCTTTCGCCCCAAACGGAAAAAGTGCAAGAACTTTGATTGAGAGAGAGTTCACGGAACGTGTCTCAAGTGCCCAGCTAAAACCATACTCGCCGACGAAAGTTATTACATACTTACTGATCTAGGTGGCGCTACAGTTCGGAGTGAACCTGGGCCTCAACTAACAAGCCACTTCAGTTAATCCGGTCTTTAGCTAGCTTTCTCCAACTTCGCAGTTCAATTCGGTCACCTTAGTTGAGGTGTGTTGTCCATCCGGATTAGATTCGAAGACCGGGCCGGAGCGTTGGTGTCCATTCGCTCTACATGACCTGGCTATCTCAGGCGACTGACGCGCAGTTTTTGGCTAAGCTAAGGGCGCTGTACAATTCGCCGTTGAATGTTCTCCTCCAAAGCCCGTCAACTGAAACATGACCGAATATTTTTCGAATCATTTTTTTCTCGAGACTACTGAGGATATCTTCATCCTCTTTAGCCCATGTCCATGCTTCATGCCATGCCATGTACAATATAAAATTGGGATACACAGGAGGACTTTACTAGAAGTTGTCAGCACAATATTTAAAAACTATTTTGTTGAAAGAACTTGTGTTACTCATGCGCTTATGTCTAAGGGCAAACTATTCCAGAGTTGAACTGAATGTACAAAAAATTGCC
Source organism: Volucella inanis (assembly GCA_907269105.1). Classification (NCBI taxonomy): domain Eukaryota; kingdom Metazoa; phylum Arthropoda; class Insecta; order Diptera; family Syrphidae; genus Volucella; species Volucella inanis. Next base: position 18,021,785 of record OU026156.1, on the reverse strand, counting down.
GCGATGTATTTAAATACTTGCACGTAGGTGCTACCAGCTGTAAAGTTCTTTTATTTCTCGAAAAGCTTACAATTTCGTCAGATATTCTGGGGTTTTTTTTTTGCTGGAATTTTATGCAAAAATAAAATTGAACGATTACAAAGTACATCGAAATAAAAAATTGTTTTGAATTCTTTTTTCCGTTTTCTAAGGTTAGGAATGTATTTCAAAGATTGAGGAAGTTTGTTCATAAGCATTGGAATAGCATAGCCTAGTTCTCGTTTTCCATAGATGTTGAATGTTTCAGGTACTTTTAGCATTCCTTGGGCTCGTCTTCTGGTGTTTTGCGTATGACGTATAGGTTGCAGAAATCTTTGATCAACCATATAGTGTATGAGTGTTGTCATCTGAAATATTGCGTTGTCATCTAAGACTTTAAAAGATGTGGAAGCAAGTCTAAAAACTTAAATTAGACGATGTTAAAGATTCAATATCTTATCAATATGTTTTTTCGCCGCGTTTCCCCAAGCCGGAATCCCATATCTGATTCTTGATTCTGTTAGCGAGTTAGGTACACTTGTTTCTGCACTTCAAAATGGGAATATCTTTTAAGGTATACCATCGCAAAGACTGCGCTCTTAAGTTGAAGACGTAGGGTACTTATATGCTCTCGCCATAAAAGGTGTTCATCTATAACTATCCCGAGGTATAATCATGCTTTTAACTACTTCAATTTCTTTATTGTTGGCTGATAATGGTTAGTGTTCGTTTCTGTGATATATTTGAACAATATCTTCTCGCTTAGTGGGGCTGCGTATGTGCATTACTTTTGTCTTGGTCGCATTTATTAAAAGGCCTTTATCATGACACCATTTAGGGACGGTGTTAAATTCTTCTTGCAATATTTCCACCGCAGAGTTTAAACATTTGTGTTTTACCCCAATTGCTATGTCATCAACGTAGGCATAGGCAGTACTTTTTTTGAATAAGCGCAAGAGTTCGTTTGTATAGAGGATAAATTAAAAAAAAAATTTTTTAATGTTTTTATTTTATTTTATTCAATATAGTCCGCTTTTAGTTTGATACACTTATTCTAGCGATTTTCCAACTACTTGATCCCATCCGAAAAGTAATTTTCCGGAATGTCTGCAAAATACTCCTCCGTGGCGTCGATGATTTTCTCGCGTGAGCTGAATTTTTTATTGATGAGCCATCTTTTGAGGTTTAGGAAGAGATAATAGTCCGACGGAGCCAAATCGTGTGAATACGGTGGATGCTACAGCAATTGGAGCCGTAAGTCATTGGTTTTAGCCGTGGTTGCGATGCTCATGTGCGCCGGTGCATTGTCTTGCAAAAACAAAATTTTGCAGCTATTTCACTCCAATAATGCACAGTAATACTCGCTGTTGATGGTTTTTCTTTTTTCGAGGTAGTACACGAAGAGTACAAGAGCCAAGACAATCCCAGGAAACCGACGCCATAACCTTTCCGCCCCATCGAGCCTCCCTCGGCCGCTTCAGAGCACTCCTGCCGGCTTCAGTCCATTGCCGGACACTCATTCTGTTCTCTGGTGTGTAATAGTGGATCCAGGTTTAATCAAAGTTACCAATCGACGCCAAAAGTCAGCCCGACTCCGCATCAGCAAGTTCAAACACTCTTTCGAAGTGCTCTCGCATTCGTGTTTTTAGTGAGGAGTGAGTATGCGCGGCACCCAGCGGCCAGATAACTTTTTCATATGCAGAATATTGCTCAAAATATGGCGTGTGCGCTCAGTACTAATCTTTGTGGTATCTGCTAGCTCGCGCACCTTCACTCACCGGTCAGCCAACAACATTTCATTTCATTTTTTTTTTTTTTTTTTTTTTTTGATTGCCAAAAGCTCCTTTACACTACCCGAATACAGACGGTGTTTTGGAGACTTTCTGCAAAGCATGTCTAATCCAGAGAAGTTTGTTTTTCAAGACGTTCCAGAACAGACAATGTCAGGGCGTAATCCAACAGACACTCTAGATATGTACATCATCTGTATATGCATGAGTGCAGACGTTGGAACCATTGAGAGTGTTAAGCAATGAATCGATTAGAATGCACCATAACAACGAAAACAGAACGCTACAAGTCTCCCGTTACCACAAATTGACCGCTGTCAGGGATATTGCATTTTGAACAGAGGATATATTGGTAAATCACATGAAACTCAAAAGTCTTCTAAGTGAAGGTAATCAGACTAATTGCTCTAAGGCTCTTGGCAGTATAAAAAATTCTGTTACTTCTCGTCAGGGACCTTTTCGAAGCTTGAAATACGTATTGTATGGTCGTGTTGTGTTACTCAAGTAAATTGCAGTTTCGACGATTGGAGCTGGTTAGTATGTTATGTTAACAGCCAATTCTGATCAGATTCCTTGGGTAGTGAATCTTAAGCATAGGTGTCTGATAAATGTAGGTGCCTACTCATTAGCATAGCATTTTCAGTCAGGCAGATTTGCGCCTTTTTAGGACTTCGACCAGTCTGCTGCTTTCACTCGACACTCCTCGAATTATTATGGATCTTTCTTTTTGCTCCGATCTGTATGAGGCAGTGCAAAACATTTTATGAGTGCTCTGTTAAGGTCCTTAACAACTTCCTCTAATTTTTGCCTTCTTTGAATAATAAGAAGTATGGTCCAATAATTAGAGCAAATCTGTGTTGAAAATGAGTGTTATTTTTCGTTTTCCTGTCTTATAATGATTATCTGATGAGCGCTTTAAGTATAACCATGACAAATTCATGTTATCGTTGTATCGCAGACAACCCACGTTCCCCAAAGTATCAGAGAAACCCATCAAATTTCATTAACCAATCTTACTATCTCCAACATGAATAAGATACATTATTTATAGTCGAAGTCCAACTTCCGCAAAATATCTAGGGGATAAATATTTTCTCCTTATTTTTAATCTCCAGAGCAATAACATTCTATTCTCATTCCTTTCAATCTCTAACTCATCCGAATCAAATGGCACAATTATTACTTATCCTGGAGCCTTTATTTCATTTCATCTGCGCCATTATAATCGTATTAATGTTGTATTTTGCCCCCCAGTATTTCGATGATTTATGCCAGGGTTATAGACAATCCCATGCTATGAAGTCATTTCAACCAGAAAAATAAAAAAAAAAAAAAAAAAACGAAAAGAAGCGCAGACTAAAGCCTACAATGCTCTTAGGGTCTTCCTTTCTCAAGTCATAGTTCATAACTTCTCATTATCACCAGAAGTACATATAAGTGAAACTGCTTGGAAACTTTGAATAATCTTTATCTTTGAGACGGGGTCTCCAGCAAAAAAAAAAAAAAAAAAAAAATGTGGAAACTTCCTTTAAGGGCTTAGAATTTTGATGGGGTTCAGGATAACTGCAAATAAAAAGAAAGTTTTCCTTAAAAATAATAAAAAGAAATGTAAGGGTGAAATGTAAAAAAAAAAAAAAAAAAAACAGATAATGACTTCCGTAAAGAAGAACCACCCTCCCGTCAGCCACTCGTTACCATCATCATCCTACAGCTACGTGAGCTACAGCATCACGAGTCGCATTAAAATTTTACGTGTCAGGCGAGTAATGTTTTTCCGCTCCGCATCTACACCCTATTTACCATAAGTCCAGGCCTTCATGAACAGTCCCATTGAGCTAGCTTGACTTGGTAAAATACAGGAAATACCGATTTCCAACCCCTATTCGTCGACCCCCATTGGTCTGATTCTGATTGAATTTAGAAAATAAAAAAGCTCTCCCATCCTGTATGAAAGTGTCATTATGATATAAACGTTGCTTTTTTTTTTCTTTTTTTCTTTATTTATAGATGCGGCCAGGAGACACGTGTCATTCCACGAATCCTTCAACTCCGATCGCACTGGCTTAAGTCGGAGAAGGAAAGTTTGCGGCTACAGGAAGCCGGTATCACAAAGGAGGTCATGAACAGTGCCATTGCACAGTTCTGTTTAGAAATTATAGCCAAGCATGGGGAACCAGCCCCCAGGTTGTGCAATAAGGATCCACTTACTTTGAAGATGGGTACCTATGTGATAGAGCTGTTCCCTAATGTAAGTTTGTATTTTATGATATAAAATGAGTATTGATGTGGGATTTTCAAATTTCCTTTTGTAGGCGAAATTCCTTTTCATGGTTCGTGATGGACGAGGGACGGTGCATTCGATAATCTCACGAAAAGTCACGATAACCGGATTTGATTTGACGAATTATCGCCAGTGCATGACTAAATGGAATCACGCAATCGAGGTTATGCACAATCAGTGCAAGGAAATCGGAAAGGAGCGCTGTATGATGGTAAGGGGGTGGAAAAAAAATACTATTGGGATTTTCCCGAGGTTAATTGGATGGTTGTTATGATGGAAATCAGGTTAAGGAGAATGTGACGCTGTTGGAGTTGACAACGGGTTGTTCTTTGGCACGTATATTTATTTAGATCATGGACGTTTGTAGGAAAAAGTATTTGGATGTCGGTATGAAGTAACCTTGGCTTGGTATATCCAAAATTTATCAACTCTGCATACCACACCTGTGGTATGTGGTTGTTAAATGTAGCTATAACTTTCTTAGATAAATAGTGTGGTGTTTTTTTTCTTCTGAAGAAAAGCATTGATATTGGTATTATTAAGGACCCTAAGGTCAGTTAAAACCGAATCAATGGATTCAATCCATAGATATACGATCAGCTCCTCAAAATACAAAGTCAGTAAGGCAACCCTAAGATGAGTTTTTGTTTTTGTTAATTTCTTGACAAGTTCCAATCGCAATTTGTGTAAAGTGGTGAACATAGTAGCCTTTAATTTTTATAGGTCCGACAGAAGCTCTGAATGGGAGTCGGCGAAGTTGTATGGTCAAGGTTAAATCATCAATTGCAATAGATCGAGTTTCAGCACAGCAAAATTTCTAAATAAATGCGGGATTCTTCTCGACTGAACTAAGATGTTTTTATCCTGCCGTTCTCCATCTGTTGTTTAATATAGAGTTTTCCAATAGGGACTTGACAACTTTGAACTTTGTGAACGCACTCTTTCACTAATCATCAAACTGTCACTGTCAACATATTCAGTAAACTCAACATTTTCATCATGGTAAAGTACACTAATGAGCAACGTCTGCAAATTATAAAAATTTTCTACAGATATTCGGAGTCAGTGACTGCAACTTTAAGAGCGTTAACTCCAATTTTCGGTCGTAATTCTCGCCCTAGTAGACAGGCAATAACAAGTTTAGTGCAAAAATTTGAGTCTACATATTCGTTGTGTGATGTTGTCGTGTCAGTAAGACAACGGATTGGTCGAAGTGTCGAAAATATCGCTGCCGTTCAGACGTCCGTAGCAAACGATCTAAATCAGTCAATTCCACGGCGTCCTCAAGAATTGGGCATCGCTCTGACCACATTATGGCGTATTTTGCGTAAGGATCTTGGCTGACTCAAGAATTGAAACCAATGGACTATTTAAAGCAACGTACGTTCTCCGATTGGGTTCTGGAGAAGATGCGCCATGATGATGAATTTTATCGCAAAATCATCTTCAGTGACGAAGCTCATTTTTGGCTCAATGGGTTCGTCAATAAGCAAAATATGCGTTATTGGTCGGGTGAAAACCCACATTTGCTTCACGAATCACCTCTTCATCCACAAAAAATTACTGTTTGGTGCGGTTTGCATGCCGGTGGCGTTATTGGGTCATATTTTTTAGTCGACGATAACAATCGTCACGTTATTGTAAATAGTCAGCGTTATCGCGCCATGATCACCGATTATTTTGGCCCGAATCGGAAGATATGGACTTGGACGACATGTGGTTTTAACAGGATGGTGCCACAAGCCATACAGCACACGCCAGCAGCTGTAACTAAGAGTGTACGCCATCTCGGCCTAAGAGCGTACAAAATTTAACTTGTGCAAGAATCGAAGTCAGGCGACTTGAATTTGCGTCATATTTTCAGTGAATGGGCTCTGGAAAAACTCAATGAAAATCCGGTGTTTTATTATGAAATTTTGTTTAGTGATGAAGCCCATTTCTGGCTCAATGGATGCGTTAATAAACAAAATTGCCATATTTGGGCTGATGAGGACTTAAAACAACCGTATGGTGTGGTTTATGGGCTGGTGAAGTCATTGGTCCATATTTCTTCAAAAATGAGGCAAATCAGAATGTGACCGTCAATGTTAACCGTTATCGCGCCATGTTAAAGCGCGTGAAGCAATGGACTTGTTGAGAAGTCATTTTGGTGAACACTTAATTTCACGTTTTGCTACGGTAATTTGGCCGCCTAGATAGTGCGATATCACACCTTTTGAACAATTTTTTTTCGGGGGTATGTCAGGTCTCAAGTCTTCAGAAATAAGCCAGATCCGATTGACGCTTTGAAAGCCAACATTACTCGTATTATCCGCGAGATACAACATTGATTGTCAATATAAACATCAGAGCACCGAGCTGACTACCCTGAGGTACACCACATGTAGCTACAATTGGTTCAGAAGCAAAAGATCTATAAGAACAATAAATTGACGATTTGTTAAATAAGATTTGATCCACAAAATGAACTTAGGTTGAAACTCGAGACCTTCAAGTTTGCACGGCGTGTTGTGTTACTCAACTCAGCCATTTCTGATTAGTCTTTCTACGTTTCCGAATGACCGACCTGTTAAATTCACCAAATATTGCGGTTTTTTCGCTAAAGTTCTTGTGGGAGGCATTCTTTGAAATCTGAGTTAACTTTTTTGTTTCCATCTATAAAGTTTTCTTCTATAGCCGCTGCAAACCTGCATTGTTTTTCTGATTGGGCAAAGCTTTAAAGGTTCTAGACAGCTCCCTCAACAGAATTGATGGACTTGCCGATTCCCTCTTTAAAAAATTGGTGTCACGGATTCCTTACGATTTAAATAAAAGTGGCTTCCAGTATTTACATTTGAAACATGGTTTCCCTGCGCGAAAAATCTACTTCGACTTCAGGCATGTTATCTGTAACACAAGTGTGAAAGAAGCTGACTACGCATCTGGTAAAGACCTTAAAGAACAATGAAAAAGTAGCCAATTTGCTCCGCTTACCTACTTAACCGATAACTGATCTTTGGAGCTGACTTTTCGATGCTAATTACCCTAGTTCTCTGTCGTAGAAGTTTTTTATCATTTCTCAATGCAAAGCGAAAAAATTCTATCAGAGACTTATCAGAGTTTCCTAGTGGATACTAAGAGGGACTAAGCTTTTATAATTTTTCTATCTACCCAGCCCTGGGAATAAACTCGAGATAGCTGCACAACAAATAAGTTCTTTACACTAATTAAAATTCTAAAACTAAAACAACTCAAGGGATACCTCAAAATTCCGTTGTAAGTCCCCATTTTTTATTACTTTCAATAAATGTAATTTTCTCTTGTTCCTTGGAACATATAGCCTACCTACTTCATTATCAACAAAACTGATTCCCCTTTTATTTATTAAATCTCATTCGAATATCAATTTCATATTGAGAGCAGAATACTCGTTCTCATTAAAAATACGTATCCGTCTGATAATAGGTCATTGATCAAGGGCTTATCTGTGACAATTTCTGCAAGCGTCAAGTGCGCACTTAATCAACAAAGCACTCAATGCAAAAGTAAGGGAATCCCATCAACTCTTGTGTTCATATCTTCCACTCGTCACAAACATATATTATCTCAATCCGTTAATAATTTGATTGATGATCATTGGGGCTATGGAAAATATTTTAATTGAAATATTTACTTTTATACTCCTTAATTATTTGACCACTACCATATCCAAGCCAACCAACAATAATTGACAAGCAACAAACCAGAGTTCTTTCTATCCAATATCGACACTCACACCTGCAATCAATACATACGGGTATATAAGATAAATTTAATTATCATTGCGATTCCCGAGCGATTAATTTTACAGTGGATTTATAAATTTTCCATTTAATTAATTATGCATAAAAAAGTAGAATTTTTATACTCGTACACGCCCTATAGCCCGCAGTACTGGTTGATTTTCCATATCCTCAGACTGGCTTAAGTACCTCACCCTGACCATGGTATGGAGAATGTCAAATTGGAAGCGATTAACGTTGACAAAAAAAAAAAAAAAACGAAAAATCGCTGATTTCATTTAAAGAATTACACGACATAAATTACTTAAATTCTGTGGAGTGTAGTGTGGGATATAAGAGGGGTTTGTGAAGTAGCCGATACATTTTTTTTAACTTGGCACTCATGGTGCGTAAAAATACAATAATCGAGGCTGTGCTATAAAGCCGTCCTCAAGAAATGATGAACGAGCAATGATTTTTTTTTTTTTTTTTTTTTTTGCTGGGATTTTAAGTGGGATAATGGGTTCTTGAAAGATGACAGATACAAATTGCAAACTATTTTTGAGAGCTTTGTGAATTGCTACAAAAAAAACTAGTCTTCCGAATTCTTGCCTTGTGTGGGGAATTCGTGTAATTTTGAATTGCAAGTAGGAAAGCATTTTGTTCTCTAAAAGGTATAATGCTTTTGCGCCGAAATCGAAAAGTTGAATGTCGAACTTGTCCCCTTCAAAGTAATCCCCATCGACTGCAACACACTTATGCCAGCGCTTGATCCAATCCTCGAAACATTTTTTTATATTCGGTTTTCGGTATGTCCAGCAGTGCTTCCTGCGATTTTTCCATTACTTCCTCTCGGCTGCTGAAACTCGTTCCCCTTAGTGGTTTTTTAACTCGATTGAACAGAAAGAAGTCACCGTAAGCCAAATCAGGTGAATTCGGTGGCTGTTAGATGGTATTTGTTGCATTTTTCGTCAAAAAATTAGGAGTAATGATGACACTGTGCGACGGTGCGTTATCATGGTGCAAAATCCACGAGTTTTCTGCCCACAATTCTAGTCTCTTTCGACGAATTGCTTCACGCAAACGTCTTATAACGCTCAAATAATACTTTCTGTTTACTGTCTGGCCTTCTGGCAAAATTTCATGATGCACTACACCGTTGTAATCCATGAAAACTGTGAGCATTGACTTCTTTTTTGACTGAAAACGACGTGGTTTTTTTTTTATCTCGGCTCATTTGGTGAACGCCATTCACTTGCCTGATGTCTGGATTGCGTGTCGTACTTTTGGCATCAACTTTGCTGCTACACAACGGAAACCCAAATCATTAACCAAAATGTCTTGGACGGATCCATAGGCAATGTTGAAGTCCTCAGCTATCTTTCTGATGGTTAGTTTGCGGTTATTGACCAACATTTGTTTTACAACAACAATGTTTCCTCGGTTTTCGATGTCGATGGTCTGACACTACGTTCATCATCTTCGATTGACTCACGACCACTTTTGAACCGATCGTGCCACTGGTAAACGACTGTTTTCTTTAAAGAATCGTTGCCGAAACACTTTTCCAACATTTCCAACGTTCACGCACCATGAAATCCATTTTTTACGCAAAATTTAATACAAGTTCGTTGTTGCAAATTGAAATCCATTTCTAAAATTGTAAAAAATCGCCAACACACACAGAGATAGATGTACTCTTGGCTACGTAACTTTTGCAAATGTCAAGGTATGACGCTAAATTTAGAGAGAATGTCAACAACAGATGTACCAACTTAACAAAAAAAAAAAAAAAGAAACAGAACTCAAATCGGATCAATAGGAGCGCCACACGCTTATTATTTATTCATTAATATTGATGTTGTCTCCTTCAAAGTAATCGCCCTCAGATATAATGCACTTGTGCCAACGCTTTTTCCAATAAAAACTTTTTGGTATACCCTTGAGCTCTTCCAGCGATGCCGTGTTTTTTTGGTCTTGACTCCCCTTGGTGCTTCCATTGGAACGATCGGGCTTTGGTTTTGAAGTCATAATCATATATTCATGATCCGTCACCAGTTATGATCCTTTTGAGCAAGTCAGGATGATCATTGACGCCATTCAAGAGCTCCTGAGTGATGTTCATGTTCATTTCGGAACAAACTGCGCTGACACGCGTCTCATGTTCAAACATTCGAAAAAATTTGATGACACTAGCCGGCCGATATGTCAAAATCCTTAGCAACTTCTTTTATGGAAATTTGACGATTCTCCAAAACAATTTTCTTCACAGCTTCGACGTTATTTGTTGATGTACTGGGGCGTCCAGAGCGAGATTTGTCATTGGCATCTTTGAAGAGCTTCTACCACTTGCATACCTTTTTTTGTACTTAGAGCAGACTCACCTTATGCCACTGTCAACACTTCAAGTGTTTTAGAGCACTTGCTTCCATTTTGTACACAAAATGTGATGCAAATTCTTTGCTCCATTTTTATAAAAAATTTAAAATTGCCGAGTACACAAGTAACCTTTCTTTCTGTCAAAAACAAACTAAGTATGATATATACTTGAAACTGTAAACATATGTTCGGGACATGTGTACCAACACACAAAAAAAAAATCGATAATCGGATATGCGCTGCCTGCGTCAGCCTCTACACCGTGCAAAGAAACTGATACGTTGGTACATATGTTATAAGCAATATGCACAAGTATGCTGCTTTCAGTAATTCCGTTCCGGTGTTTAAATGTTGCAAGTCAATTGACAACAGCGACATTGCAAAGTTGAGTATTTGTGCAGTTTGAAAAAAAAGAAAAAAACTCTTAGGTTTGCAACTAAATTATGAAAATGCAACTTAATTGTGGAAAAATTGTTGCACATGTCAAGCAAAAACTTACGACAAATAGCATTTTGTTTTCATTTTTAATGCATTTTTATTTAATCAATTAATTGATTTACTCTTACCTGCTTACCTGCTTATTCTTCTAGTTACGATAATACAACATAAACTATTGAATCTATAACTTAATTCGTGCGGTTTGCTAAGAGATGACGTAACTTATATTATTCCATTGTTATTATTCCATTAGAACATGCATTGGAAAGCTACTGTCATCGTACGTCATTTCAGTATATATCATTCAATTGAAGCGTAAACAACAATAATTTTTTTTCACTCAAATATGTCGAACTTTGTGCCTGAAAAAGTGTTTTTGCGGGGAGATCTTCTTCATGAAGAAAACTGCTGCCGAAAGTCATCGTATTTTGGTGGAAGTTTATGGTGAACATGCTCTAGCTAAACGAACGTGCCAAAAGTGGTTTTCACGATTTAAAAGTGGTGATTTTGGCCTGGAAGACGATGAACGTCCTGGCCAGCCAAAAAAGTTTGAAGATGAAGAACTGGAAGCATTACTCTATGCAGATTGTTGCCAAACACAAGAAGAGCTCGCAGAATCTTTGGGTGTCACTCAAGCAGCCATTTCAAAACGTTTAAAGGCAGCTGGATATATTCAAAAGCAAGGAAATTGGGTTTAACATGAACTCAAGCCGAGAGACGTCGAAAGGCGGTTTTGTATGTCCGAAATGCTGCTGGAATGCCACAAAAGGAAGTCATTTTTGCATCGGATTGTTACTGATGGTGAAAAATGGATCCATTACGACAACTCCAAGCGCAAAAAATCATATGTGAAACCCGGCCAACCAGCCAAATCAACGGCAAAGCCGAATATTCATGGCGCGAAGGTAATGCTCTGTATTTGGTGAGATCAGATGAGTGTGCTGTATTATGAGCTGGTAAAACCGGGTGAAACCATCAACGGACAACGCAACCGAACACAATTAATCCGTTTGAAGAGGGCAGTAGCCGAAAAACGCCCGGAATATGCGACCAGACACGAGGCAATATTTTTCCATTATGACAACGCTCGGCCCCACGTTGCTATTCCGGTTAAGAACTATTTGGAAAACAGTGGATGGGAAGTCTTACCCCACCCACCTTATAGCCCAGACCTTGCTCCTTCTGACTACCATTTGTTCCGGTCGATGCAGAACGCCCTTACTGAAATACGGTTCACATCAGAGCAGAATATAAAAAATTGGCTTGATTCATTCTTGGCTGCCAAGCCGGCGCAGTTCTTTTGGGATGGGATCCACAAATTGCCAGAAAGATGGGAAAAAGTCATAGCTTCAGATGGGCAATACTTTGAATAATACTAATGGCATGTTTTTCTTAAATAAACGTTCAAATTTTGAAAAAAAAAAACCGCACGAATTAAAATATATAATAATAATAAGTAAACGTTTTTTAATTGCAGAAACTTAGTACATGGACTCTTTTAATTTTAATTTTATTATAAAACTTAAAACTAAAAGCCTACAGACTACCTAGAAATAAATCTTAATCTACTAAACCTACCTTTACATATTTTTTTTAATTTTTTATTTTTATTATTTATTTTTGTTTTTATTTTTGTTTTTATTTTTGTTTTTATTTTTTCTTAAACCTAACTTTCTCCTACTTGAAACTATGTAAGCCAGCTACAGCTAAAAAAAATTAGGCGACCCATTTTTCTTCACATGAAGCTACCAAGAATTGGAGGAACTCGACGACGACGCGTCCTCTCCTTCAAAAAGCCACCAAAATTGTTGGTGAGTTGAGCAACATCCCTCATGTCGCGACTCCCTACCGTCCTACTGAACCGGAGACGCTCCGCACTGCCGTGTGCGACGTCTCTTTCGTAGTTGATTCGCTTGTTCGCAGCTGTTCGATTAACATGGAATATTAGCGGCACCGCCAATTAGTCCTGGATGAGGCCTTTACTAAAGCCGTCAAAGCGAACTCTTTCATGATACATATAATTAGGGTAGTAAGCCCCGGATATCAGGTTGTTCGATGAGGTCATTGCTCTTGCAACGTGACTTCGATTTAACTTAATGACGAAATTGTCCACTCTTATAAGGTTCGCCCTATTGCACAAGACCTCATCAGGATAGAATTTTAGGTGCCCAGACTCTGGTGTTCTCTATAAGCGAAGACAAGTCAAGTATCTGACTACATTTCGACAAGCAAGTGGCTGTCTATGTTGTCCGCCGATAGAGAACTTTCGCCAATTCTTTCTGGTGTGCCTAGAAGGACAGCAGTGGCTTACTAATGCCCAACTTGTTCAGCTTGAAAAAGAGTCCCTCTAACCATACGGTATCACTGGTTCCTGCCTTTGTTCCATTGGATATCAGAAACCAGTTTAGACGCAGCACTGAATGATATCATGCCCCGACTTAAAACCGAACTGATTATCCGGGACAATATGTTTGTCCTCAACCCATTTAGTCAGGACTCTATTGATCACCTTTTCGAAAACCTTACTGATGTTTGGTAGAAGACTGATCGAGTGAAAATTCTCCGGATTGGAAGTGTCTTTATCCCTTTTGGGGATGGGATATACCACCGCAGTTTTCCAATGCGCTGGATAATGGGCACTATTCGTTGCATTATTAAACATTGTGGTATAAATGTTCACCGCTTCTAGTGGGAGATGTCAAAGTACAATGTTCGGCATTTCATCGATTCCCACTGATTTCTTACTTCTAAGCGATTGGAAGGCCTTTGGAGCTCTTCCTTCGAAATGAACGGTAGTAGTACCATTTCATTGATGATGACATTATTTGCCATATTCTCGTTACTGAACTGGGTGATACCCGAGCTCTCAAATCGCCAATTCACTATTTCATTTCGAAGGTAGAAATTGTACATAAGGACTCGATTCTTTGGATCGTGGTTCGGGCCAATAATAGCATTCACCTTCCTTTCCACTTCCTGGAAAGCCGCTCCTATAGCCTTTATCTTCTCCTGCGGATCCTCTATCACATAGAAGTTGTCATCATCAACGGTCTCATTTGGATCTATGCCTGTTGCTTCAAGTTTTTTTTCATTATTAGTCGTTCGGGCGATTTTAAGACATGAAAGGTCGTCTTGATCTTTTCTCCAAAATATTTAATTTATTTGCGGGAACATATTCGGGTTGCTGGTGTTTACAGCCCGAATTTTATTGTTCCAATACAAACTTACAGAAGACCTGTAATTTTCTTTTATTAATATTTGGAGGTTTTTAATCAACGACTTCAGTGTCATGATTTCCGGGTTACGTCTGTCAGTAAACTGTTTGTATAAGGTTTTCAGTCTTGACCGCAATCTACTTTTATGTCGGTGCAGTGCGTTAATAGTTGAGTTGCGGAATAAGTCTTGTTGATACCGAGGTATCGTTTTGTCCATTGGTCATTTGATTGTCTCGTCCATTAGTTTTAGATACCTGTCAATCTCCTCATTTGACAGATTTTTGTTGAACGGCGGGTAGAGCGAATTCGAGGAGAGTGCTCTTGTCAGTATTCCTGAGAAGTATGTCCAATGCACCCTACCATAATTGTAGGAATGCCTTTGAACAAACTCTTCCAATTCCGCAGTTTCGTTGGAAACAGATATTTCGGTGCTAAAACCACAATGGTTACTGTCATACACGAAAGTGCGTAGACAGTTTGTAGGTTTTTAGTTAGTGCACGTCAGTTATTTTCGTGAGTCGAACAGCAGGAGATCCAAATAGGACCCGTGTCTGGGAAACGATGGACTATCCGTTGCTTTAAGGCTGAGTCGATACATAACACTGTGCTGACCCCAACAATTGAATAGTAGGTTCCCTCTAGTATTTGGTATATTATTTCCCCAGTCACCATGTTTGGCGTTGAAATCTCCACCGATAATAAAATAGTTGTCTTCCAATTCTATCCTCAGGAAACGAGAAAGTGTCTCGAGCTCTGAGATGAATAAGGTGGATTGGAAGGAATATACACGATGCATGCCTCCAGCACTTGGAATCTACGTACTACACGACTATATACTCTTTTAAAGCGTATTCCTTTTCTTACAAAGATCGACTCCTCCCCTAATGGAGTTGGGTCGGTTTCTTCGTACTATTTTGTATCTTCTGTGCCTCATTTTGTGTCCTTTGGTAAGCTTAGTTTCGCTAACCAAAAGCACATCAGGAGCTTGGTCTTTAAGCAACTTAAATAAATAATCAGTAAATTAACATTCATTGCAAGGATCTTCAGGGCTTGCTCCGTCACGTACGTACCCATTCCGACAAAAGGTGCGTTAGACCAGGCAGCAGCGCGTATATGTGATCCACCCGCACTGTTTGTTCAATTAATGATCTCGTATTGACAGACCGCCGAGTTAAAATTCGCGAGTTGGCTGAGAAAGTAGGAGATTTTTATCGTGAGGAAACTGTCCGCGCGATGGGTGCCGTGTTTGCCCACACTAGAAAACAAGCGCAATCGTGAGACCAATCTGTTTAATCAAAATCCGGAGGAGTTTCTGTATCCTTTCGCCACCATGGATTCATTAGTGCATAGCAGAGATCAAAGAACAATCGAAACAATGGGTCTTGCCCTGTGGACGTGCTCCAAAGAAGACGAAGACCGTGCCTTCGACCGAAATGTGATGGCCACTGTTTTTTTGGACCAGCGAGGTGTGATCTAACACATGGGCTGAAAAGTCAGTGCCGTTTCTAAGAGAGGGTACCACTTGAATTAAATCCATACCATTTTCAGTTAGAACCTATCTTCAAAAGATACGTGTATAAATTTGACAGCTGTCGGACGATTAGTTCTCGAGTTGTGAGTGAAGCAACTTTTGTTATTGTGAAAAAAATGGATTCAAAGCAATTTCGTGTGTTGATTTATCATTGCTTTTTGATGGGAAAAAATGCAGCCGATGCAAAGAAATGGCTTGACAAGTGTTACCCAGACTCTGCACTAGCCAAACGAATCATTTGCAATTGGATTGAAAAATTTGAAAGTGGTCATACAAGCACCGAAGATGATGCACGCAGTGGACGTCCAAAAGAGGCTGTTTCAGATAAAAACATCAAAAAAGTCCACAAAATGATTACGAATGACCGTAAAGTGAAGTTGATCGAGATAGCTGAGGCTCTGAAAATATCAAAAGAGCGTGTTGGATATATCATGCATGAATATTTGGATATGCAAAAACTCTGTTCAAAGTGGGTGTGATGTGTGGTGGATGTGACAATGGATGAAACTTGGATCCATCACTTCACACCAGGGTCAAGTCGACAGTCAGCTGAGTGGCGAGCAGGCGACGAACCTCATCCAAAACGACCAAAAACTCAACAGTCGGCTGGCAAGGTTATGGTGTCCGTATTTTGGGATACACATGGAATAATTTTCATCGACTATCTCCAAAAGGGGCAGACTATCAACAGCGACTATTACATTGCGTTGTTGGAGCGTTTGAAGGACCAAATCGCAGAAAAACGGCCGCATTTGAAGAAAAAGAAAGAAAAAAGAAAAGCTGTTTCCTAAAGATAATGCACCGTGTCACAAGTCGATGAAAACGATGGCAAAATTGAATGAATTCGGCTACGAATTGCCGATTCTCCAGATTTGGCCTCCAGGGACTATTTTCTGTTCGCAGACCTCAAAAGAATGCTCGCCGGAAAGAGATTTAAGATAGAGGCCTATTTTGAGGCTAAACCGAAATCGTACTACAAAACTAGTATTGAAAGATTGAAAAATCGATTCAATAAGTGTATCGCCCTCGAAGGCAACGATATTGATAAATAATACAAAGGATCCAACCTCTTCAAGTCAGGCCCGACATGCCTTACGTGTAACTTTATGAGACTTTAAATGACAATATGTCAGCTTCTAAAGTGCTGGCACTTCCTTAATTTGATTAATACAGCACTATAATTACGACATCTGAAAAAGGAAACCACAAATCTTAGTATCAAAACGGACTCAACTAAGTACAAGTATCTTGTCAACATTACTTCTAATTTAATTACAATCCCCGTTGTATGTATCTCGTTTCGTTTGCATTGCTTAAGGCATTTCTACACCTCTGATCCTGTAGGCTATAAAGCAAAACATTAATAAAAAAAAACCAAACCCAAAGAGAAAAATCCCAAAAAGGATAATAGCCTTAAGGCAGGACTCACTAAACAAAATAATAAAAAAAAAAAACAATGAAATAATAATTCAAAGTAACTGAGCAAACGTGGGGTGGTGTGTACGATGCAGGGAGTCACCGAAAAGCAAAGCACAGAAGCAAAAGAAGGTGATTTTTTTTTCATTCTGTTAACCTAGCAAGGACTAGATGCTGTATGTTCTTCATGGCAACGTGTTTTGTTTTTTTTTCGCAATTCCGCCCGGCAATCCATCATCTGGATTAATCCTTAGTCCTAACTCCTTTTTAATGGAGAATTCCTTTCTCATCTTCTTTTTGTGAGCCTTGCCTGTCTGTCTCAGTTTCGCTGGGTATTAGATGCGAGTACAGTTTTTATTTATTTTTTTTTTTTTTGCGGGTACTTCTGAGTTTGCTCGTATTTGTTGACTCACGCGCGTTTGGTTGTGGATATTATTTTCCTTTTTTTTTTTTTTTTTTTTTTTTCACTCACTTTTTATAATTAATTGCAGGTCTATTACGAACAACTGGTGCTACATCCGGAGGAATGGATGAGGAAGATCTTGAATTTTATAGATGTGCCATGGAATGACTCAGTGCTGCATCATGAGCAATATATAAACGTGCCGAATGGAGTTCCATTGTCAAAGTGAGTTTTCGTTTATTTGTACACGTATCTGTGTTTAGAGCTGCTTAGTGAATATTTATGGAAAGCGCAAGGATGCATAATAAATCTTCCTTAAAACACAGTCACGAGGTACAGATACCTTCATAGTTGATGATTCATTTATTTTCGCAGAGAAAAATCTGACTTTCTATCGTGTATTCGTGTTGTGGGTTTGAAATGAATTAGAATTAGAATTTTTGTTTTTTTTTTTTTTTTGTTTTTTTGCAGAGTGGAGAGATCTTCGGACCAAGTGATCAAGCCAGTGAATTTGGAGGCATTGTCCAAATGGGTGGGACATATACCGGACGATGTGGTTCGTGATATGGCTGACATAGCGCCAATGCTGTCTGTATTGGGCTATGACCCATACTCGAATCCACCGGATTATGGTAAGCCAGATACATGGGTGCAGGATAATACCTTCAAGGTATGTAGCTTGGGTGTTTGCCTAATGGTGGTTTGGTATTTTCGCTTTCATTTCACTTTTTTTTTTATTCTTTTAGCCTTTTATTAAATTTCATTTGTTCATTTGTTTGCTTGAAGTCCGAGGATGCTAATGACCCGAGTTTATTTCGTTTGTTTGACTTTCGGATTTACACAATTCAAATGCAGGAGAAAAATTTTTGTTCCTAGAACTTGGTGATTTAAAAGTAGTGATATAAAGCCACTGAGTGAGACTTCTGGTAGGTTTTAGATTAGGCTTAGATTAAGAGGGAGGTGAGACTGAGGACTTATCTCCTAAAGTTAGAGAGCAACCGTGATACTTGAAATTTTAATAAATTCAGCTGTATCATAAGGTGTGTTTTGATTTTTTTTTTATAATTCCGCGCGCGCACCAAGGGTGTACTACTACTTGAAACTCAAGTGTTAGGTTCCGATATTTTTCCCAGAGGTGGTTGTCAAACTGGACGGGGTGATCCAGTGCGCATCCTCAACCAGTGGGTCTTAAGTACGTGCTAATTGTTAGTTCGTTACATTTAGCCCAGCCAGCAACCACTCCATCATCAGTGTTATGCCTCTCACATGAAGAGTTGACGCCGACGGGACTTACATATAACTACATACAAATTCCATGAAAATACTTTTTCAGAGAATTTCCTCGCACGGGACTCGAACCCGCGACCCTCTGCTTGAGGAGTTTATGCATATACCACTACACCACTGCCACTCCGGTTACTGCGCGTATCTGATTTCTAAAAAGCCGTATTTTTGTTATTTTGTTCTTTTAAAGGAAAAGGTTGGTAAAAAGTCGTTGGCTTGCCTGTTACCTTTAGTTTCCAGCTAGTAATGCAGTGCCTATATTTTTAGCCAGTTTTTTCTAAAGCGCTTTATGGAGTCAGTTAGTACCCCCTAGTATGGTCGTGGCAACATGAATATTGAGGCCGAAGCTCTGCTTTTGACCTAGCATCCAGATTAAACTGACTCTATTGCTGCTGTCTAGTGTTTAGAGAAGTATGATAGCACGTATCGTCGCTTTCTCTCAGAGAGATTATAGTTAAATGTTTCTGTTGGTGGCAAACCTGTTTAAGTTCTCCCTCAAGCAGAGCTCTATTTCGTGTATATCAGCTTAAAATACTGAGATTGGTCACAACAGAACCTTTTATGCTTCAGTGGGTGCTGTTCTCATTGCACATAAGCATAAGCGACTATACGTTTAGCAATTGCTGTGTACATTCACTGTGTCATTTTTGAGTTAAGGCCTTGGTTTTTCCCAGTAGAAAAGAACATAGCCTACGGGTAGCCTTCCGCAGCCGTGACACTGATTCTCTCACTGAATAATGTAGCATAAATTTTTCATTATAAAACAAAGCCTCTCCTTCAATGTCAAAGAAGCAGCCTATGACAATTTGATTTCCAAACAAGTCGGAGAAGTTTAGCAGGAGTGCAAAACCCGATCACGATTTTGTACACTCGTATTTTTTCCCGAGATAAAAGCAGTCTAAGCCAATGTTGAGAAGGCTTACTTCAATATCGGAGGCACATTGCTGACCATATTTTAGATTTGATTTGGTGCATGCTCTTCGCAAGGATTTCATCACTCCTTGATAATCCCGATAGATGGTTAGTACCGACTTAAACTTTCATTTCTTCGCAATCCAATGGACATTGTTACCTATCTTTGACTAGGTCAAATGGTTCGCTCTGCCTGCCAGCCAGCTTTATTTAATTGATGGAAATCTACTGCGTGGATCAACCGCTGGTCCGTTGAAGACACGTTGAAGACAAAATTAGGTAGTAGTTATCACCAAGAAGGTTTTCTTAGCCCCCACAGCTATAGCAAGACATATAAATACGTTACCTCTGCTTTCACCTGCATTAAGGCTATCTCCAGCACTTCTAACCCTACTTATAAAGTTCCGATGAATCTATCTTTTAATGGTATTAATATCTTAAACTGAAACCTCAATGTCATCTTCCGCTTAAAACGAAATACAAGGTATCTGCGTTTTTGGGCACATTCAAGCTTTATATGCTTAAGGCCCTGCTGAACCTTCTCTTTCTTCCAAAATAGTTCGAAAATTCATGGCTTCTCTGAATGCAATTGGGAGGCTTTTGTTAGTAAATTTACTCTGGTTCCGAGGTCACAATAATATCGCAAGAAATGAGATCGCCAATGAACATGACAGGCAAGCCCAAATAATAACTTTTTAGGACATGAACCCTAAATTCTTCAGATGGCAGACACGCTAAGCCAATACTCCCAGATGTCTCTAGTCCTGCCCAAGTGAAAAATATTCTTGACTGCCGACTGCTTCTAAATTATAGTATCAATAACCTGCTTATAGTCAAGTGCTTGTAACGACTTGTTGAAGATAGTTCTTTTCGTGTTGACGTCGAAATATTTGTAAGCTGGACAAAACACACAATTAAGAGTTTCATAGCAGATTTTCATCAGTTTTCCTTTGGTGTTTACGATATTTTATACCAACACTTCCTTTAGAATATAGTATCTCTTTGAAATTCTTAACGTAACAGTCCGGTCTTGTCAAAATGCGGGACCTTAAGTGAGAGACCTTTTCATAAACAGAAAATTTACCCTCAGAGGTTTGCCGTTGCCCTTCGTGGCATCGTGGTGATGTCAGAAAAATTTCCAATTTTTATTGCTTTTCGATATTGTTTGAGATTTGAACCCAGAACCTATTCCGGGGTTTAAGGCCCTTCACGGATTTTCCTATGTCTACTTACAAAGACTACGCCATCTACCTGGGTTTGAATCCCGGTAGGAGTACAACTGCAAATTTTTCAGAATCGTTATCACCCTTTCGGCGAGCATTGGCAAACTTCCAAAAGTCAAACTCTGCCTATGAAAAAGCTTCTCAGGAGAGCCGTTCGGACCGGCAATAAACAGTAGGCCCTGCTCAGGAGTGTAAGAATTCACAAAGTGAGAAACACAAATGCGAGAAGGCCTTGGCCCACACCGAGCTGTCGCGCCATTTATTTATTTATTTATTTTTATTTACTTACAAAGGTAATGTTCAATATTTAACAGCGTCTTAATGGTAAAGACGTCTTCAGACTTCAGTCTGAAGAGACCATTCTGTTACCACAAGAGTCTCATATATAACGTGTTTTGGACTGTCTTGGCTACGAAAAAAACGTCCATTGCTCAGAAAGGCCTAAGTCGACACAGATTCGTTATGCCCTTCAAAATATTTCCCCCTGAGATATAAAGCACTTCTCATATTGCACTTCCTCAATAGGTCTCTTCACTTTTAGGAACAGGAAAAAATCCCAATGGACGAAATCCGGTGAATATGGTGGCTAAAGCATTATTGTCGTATTGGTTTTGGCAAAAAAATTTCTCACAAGCAACGATGAATGAGCAATGTACCTGCTGATGCAAAAGCCATGAATTGTTTTTCCAAAATTCCGGAGGTTTTTTTCGTATTGCTTCTCGCACACGGCGCATAGCTTCAAGATAATACTCCTTATTGACCCTACGACCTAGAGGTAAAAACTCCTGATGCACTACCCTACGGCAATCGAAAAAAACAGTGATCAAAACTTTGATATTTGATCGAACTTGGCGTTCTCTTTTCGGTCTTGGCTCTCCTAGGAGCTTTTATTGGGCCGATTGGGCTTTGGTTTCGGTGTCATAATCATATACCAAAGATTCGTCACTAGTTATGATCCTTTTGAGCCTTTGACGTCATTCTAGAGCTCCTGAGCGATGTTCACACGACGGTTCTTTTGATCGAAATTAAGAAGTTTCGGAACAAACTTCTCTGACACGTCTCATGCCCAAAATATCTGAAAACAAATTGCATGACATGAGCCGACCGATAAACCAACATCCTCAGCAACTTTTCTTTTGGTAATTTCTTCACATCATTTGTTGATGTGCTGGGGCGTCCAGAGCGAGATTTGTCATTGGTATCTTCTCGGCCATCTTGAAAGAGCTTGTAACACTTGCAAATATTTTTCTTTACTAAGGGCCAGACTCACCGTATGCCACCATTTTATATTGTACACAAAATTTGATGCAAACTCTTTCCTCCATTTTTATAATAATCGAAAATCGCCGAGTACACCAAAACACGTCTAATATTTCTATCTGTCAAAAACTTGAAATTGTGAACATATGTCACCTTACTTTTTGAACACCTGGTATTCAGTGGCACAAAAAAAAAAAAAAAAATATTCTCGACTGCATCGATGGTTTTTCATATTTTTGACATGATTTTCGGACACCTCAGCAGGTTAAAATAGGCAGACATAGCGGGTGAGGTTCGCTATGGCGGGATTTTGTTTTACTCACATAGCACACATTTCCAGCACGTCCATCAGCTTAAACAACCTAGAGGCTTGGTCGTCAATCAGCCCTGATGACCTTAAAAGCTTTACAATACTACCTTGATCAATGGCCATCAGTGCTTTCTGCAATTTTTCCATTACTTCCTCTTCGGAAACGCTGCTGAAACGCGTTCCTCGTAGTTGTTTTTTAACTCGATTGAACAGAGAGAAGTCACAGGGAGCCAAATCAGGTGAATTCGGTGGCTGTTGGATGGTATTTGTTGCATTTTTCGTCAAAAAGTTACGAATAGTGATGGCACCATCGAATGATGGTGCGTTATCATGAGATTTCTGCCCACAATTCTGGTCTCTTTCGGCAAATTGCTTCACGCAAACGTCTCACAACGCTCAAGTAATACTTTTTAGACAGTAGGCGTTTGATAAACGCCATTCACTTGCCTGATGTATAAATTGCGTGTCGTACGCATAAACCCCATAAACTCGTCTCCAGTAATGATCCTTTTGATGAATGTGGGATCGGATTCAGCCTCGCAAATCAGCTTTTTTGCGACGTCAACACGGTCTCTTTTTTGCATGAAATTGAGGTCTTTTGGCACAAACTTTGCTGCTTCATATCCATAGGCAGTGTTCAAGTCCTCCACTATCTCTCTGATGGTTAATTTCCTGTTATTGACCAACATTTCTATGTCTATGGTCGTGGGTCGGGGGTGGCCGTGGTTTAGTGGTATATGCATACACTCCTCAAGCAGAGGCTCGCGGGTTCGAATCCCGTGCGAGGTAATTTTCTGAAAAAGTCTTTTCGTAGAATTTGCTTGTAGTTATATGAGAATCCCGTTGGCGTCAACTCTGACATGAAGGCATAACACTGATGTTGGAGTGGTTGCTGGCTGGGCTAAATGTAACGAACTAACAACTAGCACGTAGACCCACTGGTTGAGGATGCACTTGCTCGTCCAGTCTAGTTTGACAACCACCTCTGGGAAAAATATCGAAGCCTAATACATCTGAGTTTCAAACTACTACACCACCCGCCCGCGCCCTGGAGAAAACCAGTATAAGTGTATTCATATCCCCTAGGTGCGCGCGCGGGATTATAAAAAAAAATTGGTCTGCCACTGGTAAACGACCGTTTTCTTCAGAGAATCGGTGCCGAAAAATTGGGTGTGTAATTTAATTCGTGCGGTTTTTTTTTCAAAATGTGACAGTTTATTTAAGAAAAACATGTACAATAGTATTATTCAAAGTATTGCCCATCTGAAGCTGTGACTTTTTCTCATCTTTCTGGCAATTTGTGGACCCCATTTTTTGCACTTGGGGTTGTCGTAATGGATCCATTTTTCATCACCAGTAACAATCCGATGCAAAAATGACTTCCTTTTGTGGCGTTCCAGCAGCATTTCGGACATGCAAAACCGCCTTTCGACGTCTCTCGGCTTGAGTTCATGTGGAACCCAATTTCCTTGCTTTTGAATATATCCAGCTGCTTTTAAACGTTTTGAAATGGCTGCTTGAGTGACACCCAAAGATTCTGCGAGCTCTTCTTGTGTTTGGCAACAATCTTCATAGAGTAATGCTTCCAGTTCTTCATCTTCAAACTTTTTTGGCTGCCCAGAACGTTCATCGTCTTCCAAACCAAAATCACCACTTTTAAATCGTGCAAACCACTTTTGGCACGTTCGCTCAGCTAGTACATATTCACCATAAAGTTCCACCAAAATACGATGACTTTCGGCAGCAGTTTTCTTCATGAATAACAATGGATAACAATGGAATAATACAAGTTACGCTATCTCTTAGCAAACCGCACGAATAAGTTATAGACCCAATACTTTTCCAACATAGCCAACGTTCGCGCACCATTAAATCCGTTTTTTTACGCAAAATTTAATATAGGGTTTTTTAATAACGACGTGACAACTTTTTTTTTTTTTAAATAAAAGGCAAACGACCGCTATTTCGCGTTCAATGTTAGCTCTGAGCTCTTCCAACGTCGTCGGCGTTTTGGCATAAACCAATGACTTAACTTAGCCCCACAGAAAATAGTCAAGCGGCGTTAAATCGCACGAACGAGGTGGCCAATCGACTGGCCCATGTCTTGAGATAACACGTTCACCATACTTACTCTTCAATAAATCGATTGTAGCGTGTGCTGTGTTTCTTGTGGCACCATCCTGTTGAAACCACATGTCGTTCAAGTCTATATCTTCCAATTCGGGCCAAACTAATCGGTGATCATGGCGCGATAACGCTGACCATTCACAGTAACGTGACGATCGTTATCGTCGCGAAAAAATATGGCCCAATAACGTCGCCGGCATGCAAACCGCACCAAACAGTTATTTTTTATGGATGAAGTGGTTATTCATAAAGCACATGTGGGTTTTCACCGAACGAACCCATTGAGCCAAAAATGAGCTTCGTCACTGAAGATGATTTTGCGATGAAATTCATCATCTTGGCGCATCTTCTCCAGAACTCAGTCGGTGAACGTACGTCGCTTCAAATGGTCCATCGGCTTCAATTTTTGAGTCAGCTTGATCTTGTATGGGTGTAAACCAACATCCTTACGCAAAATACGCCATAATGTGGTCTGAGCGATGCCTAATTCTTGAGAACGCCGTGCAATTGACTGATTTGGATCGTGTGCTACGGACGTCAAAACGGCAGCGATATTTTCGACACTTCGACCAATCCGTTGTCTCACTGACACATCAACGTCACACAACGAATATGTAGACTCAAATTTTTGCACTAAACTTTGCACAACTTATTATTGCCTGTCTACTAGGGCGAGAATTACGACCGAAAATTGGAGTTAACGCTCTTAAAGTTGCAGTCACCGACTCCGACTATCTGTAGAAAATTTTAATAATTTGCAGACGTTGCTCATCAGTGTATTTTACCATGATGTACATGATGAAGATTGAGTTTAGTGAATAAACTGACAGAGACAGTTTGATGATTAGTGAAAGAGTGCGTTCACAAATTAAATTCAAAGTTGTCAAGTACCTATTGGAAAACCCTTTACAAATTCGTTGTTGCAAATCTTAATCCAGTTCTTAAATTGTAAAAAATCGCCAACAAACTCGGAGGTGTGTGTAACGTAACTTTTGCAAACGTCAACAACAGATGTTACAACTTAACAAAAAAACAGACCTCAAATCGGAACAATGGAAGCGCCACACCGTGACGCCACCGGGAACATTTTGATCAAGGTGGTATGTTTAACCGCCTTACAGATGTGCTAGTAAATAGAGGAGTCCTCACTCCTTGTTAAGAAATTTTTGTCGAAAAAATTCCAGCCATATTCAAAAAGAACGTGAAACATGTGTTCATAATTCCATTTCGCATTCCTATAATTTTCCATCGTTTTCAAATTGTCTGCTCCAATTTTCTTAAACTTTTATTTTGGAAGGTAAACTTTGTGTTTAAAGTTAAAATTTTTTTTTTTATTTTATTCAATATAGTGCCCTTATAGTTTGATACACTTATTTCTTGATCCCGTCCAAAAAGTAATTTTCCGGAAGGTCTGCAAAATACTCCTCCGTGGCGACGATGATTTCCTCGCGTGAGCTGAATTTTTTATTGATGAGCCATCTTTTGAGGTTTGGGAAGAAATAATAGTCCGAGGGAGCCAAATCGGGCGAAAACGGTAGACGCGACAGCAATTGGAGCCGTAAGTCATTGATTTTAGCCGTGGTTGCGATACTCTTGTGCGCCGGTGCATTGTCTTCCAAAAACTAAATTTTTTTTCGCTTCATGTGAGGCCGTTTTGCAGCAATTTCGGCCTTCAATCGCTCCAATAACAGTAATACCCGCTGTTGATGGTTTTTCTTTTTTCGAGGTAGTCCACCAAGAGTATGCCATTACAATCCCAGAAAACCGACACCATAACCTTTCCGACCCATCGAGCCTCCCTCCACCGTTTCGGAGCACTCGTGCCGGCTTCAATCCATTGCCGGGCACTCATTCTGTTCTCTGATGTTCAACAGCTAACAATCTACGTCAAAAGTCCGCCCGATTCCGCATCAGTAAGTCCAAACACACTTTCGAAGTGCTCTCGCGTTCGTGTTTCAGCTGCAGGATAACTTTTTCATATGCAAAATATTGCCCAAAATATGGCCTGTGCGTTCAGTACTAAACTTTGTGGTATCTACTAGCTCGCGCATTTTCACTTTTCGGTCAGCCAACACCATTTCATGTATTTATTAGACATTGTCCTCTGTAGCCGCATAGGAGGGCCTGCCGCTGCGGATTTGATCGGTAGTGGAGTTGCGGCCACCACGAAACTCTCGAAACCAATATTTGAAGGTATAATCTGACGGAGTATTAGCCCCATAATATTTATCCAACTTTTCTTTTGTTTCCTTCGCCATTTTGCCTCTCAAAAAATAATGTTTTATGAGAGAACGAAAAACCTTTTTGTCCATACTCAACATGATGCCAAACATGTCAACAACAATCAGCTGTCAAAACAAAACTAAAGACAGTATCGCAGTGAAATTTGGCATGTCTGCCTAAATATGAACAGACTTAGAGGCACCATAACCTTTCTTGCAGTAGCAGCGCATTCTGGCGGTCAAAGAGGTTACTTTTCACTCCACCTAGTATGTGCAATTTGAGAAAATGTAAGATCGGTGTGACAACAAATTACCAGGTGTACCAGTATGAAGTGAGCGTCAAGATAGAAATGTCTCGATAGGGAACATTTATTGTGAACGGGCTTCAATTACTATTTTTTTTTTTTTTTTTTTTTTTGTTGCTATGACACCTGTCAAACATATTTAGTATACATCAAGTCATTCAGCAAACAACATCAAATTTTTTCATCGTGTTAAAAATGTCGAATTTTGTACCAGAAAATGATGACTTGGGGAAAGCATTAATTTTTTGTTTTCATTTGAGGAAAAGTGCTGCAGAGTCGCATCGAATGCTTGTCGAAGTATATGGTGATCATGCTCTATCAGAAGCAACATGCAAAAGATGGTTTCAACGGTTCAGAGGCAACGATTTTGTTGGGGGAAATGAAGAAAGTGGAAGACCACCAAAAAAGTTTGAATTGCAAACAATATTGGATAACGATGACACTTTGGGTCAGAAACAAATGACAGAAATGTTAAATGTTGCACAACAAACAATTTCTGACCGTTTAAAAGCTACGTGAAAGATCTAAAAGTCTGGAAAATAGGTTCCACATGAATTGAATGAAAGACAGATGGAAAACCGAAAACCCACTTGTGAAATTTTGCTTCAAAGACACGATAAAAATCAGTTTTGCATTGAACTGGATTTATTTTCGGAATCCCAAACAGAAAAAATCATGGGTTAATCCGGGTAATACAGATCGCAACCGACAACAAATGATCAATTTGAACCATGCATTGATCGAAAAACGACCAGAATGTGCCAGAAGACACTGCAAGGTAATTTTGCTCCATGACAATGCACCTGCACACAGAGTAAAACTGGTTCAGGATACAACCAAAGCACTTGGCTGGCAGCTGCTACTCCAACCGCCGTATTCACCAGACTTGGCTCCTTCCGATTACCATTTGTTTTCATCGATTTGACACGCTTTAGCTGAGAAGCACTTCGAATCCTACGAGGAAGTCAAAAATTGGATGACTTTTTTGGTTTGCTTCAAAAGACGAATAGTTTTATTGGCGTGGAATCCATAAATTGCCTGAAAGATAAAAAAAAATATGAAGCTAGCAATGGCCAATACTTTGAATAAATTTTTTTACTTTCCTATTAAAAATTAGTGTTTTATTTTCACAAAAAAGAACGCTTACTTCATACCGGTACACCTGGTAACTTATTAACCATTGAACTCAAAGAAAATATAATATGTTTAAATTAATTTACACAAGACTGTAGATGTAAATATTATTAGGTGTGCAACTAAGTTATCGCTGTTTTTTTTTTTTCTGAAAATGCAACTTTATTGTGGAAAAATGGTTACAATGGTTACATTTAAATCTTAAGTTTGCTATACAGCTTGATTTCCTTTATGCATATATTATTCTAATATCTGCTCCTCAACTTATTTAACAGTTTTTTTTTCAGTTTTTCAATACGAGTGTAAGATTTTATATATTTTTTAATTAAATTTTTTATTTTTGGTCTATTTTTTCTAATCCATTTTCTTCAGTTCCAAAAATTCAATATAAATTTTATTTTTTATGAATTTTTATTTGTATCAAACTTCACCGTAATCCATTAAAAAAAAAAAAATAACAGAAAACCATATGAAAAAGTCGATTTAATTTTTGAAAAATATCACTTCCGGCTTTTTCACAGGTAAAAGCCAACAAAAAACTATGGGATAACCGAGCCAAGGAAGTGTTACAGCTCCTTCCGGTAGATAAAGAAGGCAAATCAGACGAGGATACAATAAACGATTTATTCTCCGATAATCATGCTGATAAACCGCATCAACAGCAGCAACAACAAGACTATGAAGATGTACCAGCTGAAAATAGAAAACCAAAGGATTCACAATCAAAAGCTAAAAAATTCATCAACGGGAAGACATGATACCGAATTCCCATCCGTATAGCCCATAATAAATAATTTCCTAGGCTTACGAGTACATATTTTTGTTTTATTATTATTATTATTTTTTTTTTTTCGAGATATTTAAGTTTTAGTTATACTTTATCACTACTGCAATTTGTTTTTTATTTCTATAAACACAATTTATTCGTAAGTATCCACCAGAATCAGTGTTAAATGTTAAAAATTATGTTTTACTTTTATTATGGTTTTTTGTTTTTATTTAAACTTAAAAACATAAACATAGTTTTAAAATAGTTTATTCGAGAGCGTTTGTGTATACTCTGTTTACAGATGACTTTGTTTAAGTGACTTTTTGCATTTAACTTAATTTTTTTCTTAAAAATATCTGAACCTATTTTTTAGCAACAAACAAAAAAGAATAATTGTAAAAAAAAATGAATAAGAGAACACAAAAAAAAACCGAAAATTTTATTATAGGTAAGGAATAGTTATGAGCTTTTATATATATAAAAATATATGACAATTGTATATGTGTAAAAGTTAGATATATATATAAAAAACAAAAACAAAATTAATAAGAAAGAGACAAGTTAAAATAAAAATAAAAACACACACTAAATAATATTTATTTTTTATTTGTTATTTATCTGAAGTGACTGAGTATATTTAACAAAAAAAAAAAACATATATATTATTAAACAAAAAAAAAGAGTCATTTTTTACTATATGCTTTTGTTTTGTGTTTAATTTTTAAGAAATAATTTAACAGAAGTTTGGAATGCTTTAATGAAAGTAAAAATAAAAATCCGTCGATCTAAAATTGAAAAGAAACAAAAACGGAACGATGTATCTGTGTAGGCTTTTTAACGATTTTCGTATCTTTTGTTTGTACTTACATACGTCTTAATATAATTTTTCTATTTTAATATTTTTTTCTTGTTTATGAACTGGCAGACAATAAAAATAAGGCATGTTATGTTGAGTGATAAATTTTGGCAGCTTTTTTTTTTAAAAATAAATTTCTAATGGAGCACTTAATAATTATTGTTTATAAAAAAATATGCTTTTTTATTTTTTTTATGGATGAATGCGGTTCTTATATATTATATAGAGAAGGTGCAGGGTGAGCCAAATGAAGCTAACTGATGTAAAATATATTTTACTTTTCTAATTTTAATTCTTATTTGTTTTCACATGAAAGTAACATATAATCCACTTCCATTTTATTGGACCAAAACGTTTCTGGCTATAAATTTGTTAATTCTGCACAAATACTTTATTTAAGCTTCCGAATTGTTTTAAGTTCCTAAGGTACATCCACAGAAAGAAATCAGCCGACTTCAAATCTGTGGAAAGGGAGATCAAGCACATTGTGCGTTTTTCGAAACTAGCCGTGCACTCAAAAGCTCTCGAAGGATCTAGCTTGATTGCTCATTTTTGTTATTTACTTAGGTGAGCCTATAATTAAGAGTGGGTCAAGGCCTCAACTAAAATGTCTCTTCAGCTATCGTGGTCCTTTGCCACTTTCCTTCGAGTTTTCTTCTGGGATGGAGTCGAAAATTTTCTAGGCTTAGGCACGAGTGTCCATGCGTTTAATGTGCCCTAGTAATCAGGTCATCCGAGCTTTTCGGAATATGTTCGCTGTTGGAACGTCCTCTCCATTCTCCTGCGCCTGAAAGCAGTTTCATCCGTTTTCGTCAGTATACGAGCAGGACAAAACGACTAGTGTCTTGTATAAAGCCGTTCTGTTTGCTCAAGAGAGGGCTTTACTACTTAATTACCTTCTTAGCAGCTTAATTGCTAGAAGCAGCGATTAGGATGAGTGATTCCTATTATGATTAGAGTGCTATCGTCGATATTGGAGTTGAAAGCGAGGCCGAGGTAGATAAAGTCATTTAGTGGCCCAAAGTTGTAGCTCTCTATCGTGATCTTTAGCGCTGATGTGTGTGGTGTTTCTTCTTCATAAGTTGCAAGCGCTCCATTAAGTGCATGCGGGATTTGTTCTTTCCGTGTCGTCTGCAAATGGGAGCAACTTCACAAGTTATTGAAAGATGGCGCTTTTAGAATTGATTTTCAATATTGAAAAAATCACTGACGTGATTCGTGATTCTTAGCGGGGTTGCGTGGATTCTCCATCTTCATACTGCATCGTCATCGTCGAATGAGCTTGACAGAGGTGCTAAAACTAATACACCGGTCCAGGTGTATAGTTCATGTGAATATATGCTGTCTTATGCGGCTTTGAAATCGATGAATACGTGCTGCTTCAAACAGCTCTCCAATTAAACCATAGGGTTCAGCAACTTGAAAATTGGTGTCCTGATCAGGTGGATGGGAATGTTTGTGTCCATCTAAGTTGAATGATTCAATCTGCGTTAATGTGGGTTTTAGTTCTTCATCACTGTTAAACAGTCCGCAAAAATAGTCCTTCCAGTTTCCGAAACGACTGAGTTTTACTATGAGGCAACACCTGTATAGGCTTACGATCAAGCGTTTTTCGTGGTCCTGTTTTTTTTTTTTTTTTTTTTTTTTTTTTTTTTTTTTTTTTTTTTTTTTTTTTTTGTAAGGAGCCTATGTTATTCCATTTTTTTCTACTAGTAGACCTCGCTATCCTCTTTAGTTTTTTGATGCAGGCCCCCTGCGCTTCCGCTATTTTTCTTAATTTGCCTGTCAGCATTCCCGTTGAACCAGGGATTCCTACGATTTAACGGTTTGAAACTTAGCACATCAGAGGTGACCTCTCTTTTACAGTAATACCCGTGGTATTCTAAGTTTGATGCTGGTGACATCGAACTTCTTGAGACGTTTAGTAAGAATGGATCTAAAAAATCCCTGTCGGCCTCATGTGATCAAAGTTGAATAAAGTTGGGCTGTTATGGATATCTACATCCGTATCTTGGCACAAAAAGACATGTTCCGAGTCGATGTTAGCTGCTCAGAATGTTCGTGTTCTAAAAGAGACAAAAGTACAATGAGTGTGATTTTCATGATGGTATAAGCATCGGTGTCCGATCAGCGGAACCACGTAATGATCAGTGAATATTTCTTTCGAAAATATGAACCACATTGACCTGGACGATATGAGAATGTTTCATCGTGCCGCAAACGATAGTATAGTTAGTGGAATGAGATCTGTGTTGGTCAATAGGCTCTTTTGGGCCTTCATCACGCCATTTAGCCATTTTTCAAATTGTGGAGAAGCCTTGCCGGAAACCAGTCCAAATACTTCCCTTTTTGGATGAAATGGCACTACATGACACCGTAACAATGATATTAGGTTTTCAACCAGAATAGTGTTGTAAACAGACAGTGCTAAGAAATCGAATCGAGACAGTAAATGGTCTAAAGATTTAACATTAAGAAAATCCCTATCGAGATCGGAAGTTAGATATCCGGGAATCAACGTCGAATGTTTTGTAGAAGATGGTAGATAGCACTTTAAAATCGTCTAAGGTTGTTATTTTTTATCTCCACTCATCCGATGATTCTTTCTTCTTTGATGTGTTCCGAGTTATACCCACATGCTTGTCTCGATATTCAACAGAGTTTTGACATTAAACAGGGAGATCGTGTGTGATCTATACAGATGTGCTTGTTAACAGCCTTCAAGATCATTCTATATCGACCAGTAGGTAAAGTTGGTAGACGGCAGACTGATGTAAGCAGAAACCTTGCTAGCAGAGACTCAGTCCTTATGAATAGAAAAATTTAATCCTTAGACGGTACAGATCATTTATTTGTTTATCGACAAAACTATGTTGGGTCACTATGTTGATTCATCCTCTAAAAGTTTTTAAAAAAAGAAGCCATGTGGGTTTCAAATTTAGAGGTTCATCGAACTACAATCTCTATAATTCTATCCGCGCTTCGTTTTCTCAAATTGGCTTTCGTCGTCAAGAGATAGAACTATTAGAGAAATAGCGATTTTCACACTTTGTCCGAAGAAGCGAGTTCTTAGCACTGACGTGGGCACTATTCGGATCTCGAAACAGTCAGACGCCTAGGGATTGCATTCTCATGCATTCCAAAGAGTGATAGTTGCAAAGGATGTGTGCAACAGACTTAGCTTTTCCTTCGTCGCTGCAGAACTCATGGGTAGAAATACAAAATATTTTGCAATAACAAAATGTCCCGTGACTATATTTGCAAGCTTGGGGATATTCCTAAGGTCGATAGGCTTTTCTGATCCCTTGAGAGGGATAAGTGGCTTGGCAATGACAAGATGTCTACTTATCTTTTCTATCTGAATCTGTTCAGTTCGTGGATCCTCTGAGATGTGATACATACTCTCGAGAATATTGGGTTTAGACTGAGACAAACAGATGTCCGATGAAAAGTTGAAACTGCTGCTTGAAAGGCGCTACAGTGGATTCCGGGGTATTCAGATACGACTGCTGCGCCAAACGCATTCGCACGTCACAGAGCCATCTGTAAAAATGAAGATGAATTTACGGAGACTGACTTCGCTTTGTCTTTATTCATTCCTTTCTGGAATCAAGAAATTGAAATTTATCCTGAAATAGTTTGAGCAAACTAACATACCTCACGTTTAGGTCTTTTCACTGCTAAGTCTCTCTTAAGCTTAGTGTGAGGCAAGGGTTGCTGCTGGAAAAACAAACCAACTTATGCCTATTTTCTTATTGTGATGCCACGTGGATCTCTGATCCTCCAACTCTTGGAACTAATTTGATTTTAAGAACCTGTGTATGTCTATACTGCTAAGATCGTTTTATAATATGCACAATTCTCGGTGGCTTCGGCATTCTGAACAGACAACACCAGAACGACGGTGTTTTGAAATCTTAGGAAATAAGGCTACGAGTATACCAGACATTTATAGTCATACCGCCGACACCCTTGACTTGTTTTTAACATCTCATTCTGATAATTACTGCGTAACTGCGCTCCCCCCTCTAGGCTCTTCGGACCATTGTGCCATATCAGCTAATTTTTCGTACACTGACCATACAGTTAGAGAAAGAATCCCAAAAGAACCGTTTGGCAATACGAGAAAGCGCATTGGAGCGGACCTAACAGCTTCTTTAGGAATTTTAACTGGTCGTTATGTTTCCTCGATAACGACTAGGTGGCCGTTGCTGATATGACCACAGACGCTATTCTTCTTGGAATGAGATCATTTATCTTCGGATTAGAAGTATCAAACTAAAAGAAAGGGTTTGACACAACTCGAGCTGTAAAGAGTTCAGAGTCAGAGAAATGTTTCCTCGATCCTAAAAAACAAACTCGACAGAGGAAAACTATAAAACCTTCAACCACGCGTAAAGTTTCAATACGACCAAAAACTGAGGCAAAAATATTATAATATCCCAAAGGTAGTAAAAGTTTTTGGTCGTTATTAGAAATTCTATCTCATCCACCTCAACGCCCATTTACTACGACATCCCAACTGTCAGCTTTTTGTACTCAGCCTAGCTCAACACTTCTAGATTATGCTATGTTCTCTACAATTGAGTAAGTGCGTCGAATCTTCAATTGGACAGATTCACATTCGCACGCATGTCGTAGCAAGAGTATTTAAAGATCTTAAAATATATGAAGCCGCTGAGGTTTTTTCCTTCCACTCATCAATCCTACTCTTTAGAACTCTCCCCCAACAGATGGAAAACAGCATTTGTCCACTCCAGTCCCTAAAAAGGGCGAATCTTCTCCCTTCTCCTACAGGCCCATTGTACTTACGTCCCTTCCCTCCAAGGTCTTGGAGACACTAATAAACCGTCAGCTCATGAAAAATCTCGAAACACGAAAATTTTCAGTGACCTTCAATACGACTTTCGTAGCAACAGGTCCACTGGTGATTTAATGACATGTCTCATCGACAAGTAGAACCAAAGGATATACCAATCTGGAAAAAGCAAGATAGTTGCACTTGGAATCGACGACTCACTTCTTCGCTAAATTCGAAATTACCTTTCGGAACGTTCAATTCAAGTTGACTTGGATGGTTTCAAGTCTGATGTCCACAAAATAGATAAATTCTGTTGTCACCCAGGGCTCAGTTCTGTTTCCTACACTTTTTTTTAAATTTTTTTCAATGATCTCTTGTCTGTTACTTATAATCCAATATATTCCTTTGCTTACGACAGTACTCTCTGCTTTTTATATACGTCCTCACGTCTCTGGTTTTCGGCTGTAAAACAGTAACGTCGGCGTATGTTAGGTACATTAAATTCCGATATTAACAGCAGGACAAATCAACAGAGTGAAATTTAATGCTTTCAACACAAAATGCTGTTTGCTGCCATTAAAGCGAAATCCAAACACCCAGTTATTGTCCATGAATGGCACTTGCATCGTCGAAACTGAAATACTTTCCAACAACTTACGTTAGAATGACCACATTCCATATTCGATGTCGTCAAAAATGCTATAAGGCTCCAAAATTGGAGCAAAATGCCACATCTGGTTAGGTGCCCCTGAGACCTCTTTACACTTGCTAGATATAATCCAAAATCGTGTGGTAAACCTCATAGGTGATTCCAATATGACACTGTCATTCGACACCCTCGAACACCGGCATAAAGTGCTCTACAGGAACTTCCAGTAGCATTCCGCTTCTTTTAACCGTGGCACACGTCTCGCTATGAATGCTCATCAGTACACCCTCAAGTCCACTTTCCGACGTACTTTCTCGTAAACATATTGATTGCTTCCTAAGCCGCTTTATTTTCTAGAAACGCGAAGTCTTCTTGCATGCTTGCCTATAAGAGCGATTAAGATCCATTTTTGGCTCCAGTTGTTTAGTCGCATGTTGACTCAACAATCCATCTGAGGTTTTTTCTACTAATAGTACCCAGCTTTAGATTTAGTTTGCACGTTATGTATACGTTGGTATAGCGACGATACCTTTTTCAGGCAGGATATGTAGAGTGATTCCTATTTTGGCGGGTTCTTCTGCCCTACAATTCCCTAGAGTGTCTCCGTGACACGGCATTCATTCTCCAGCCTGGACAGGACTTGTTTAATCGTCAGAATTTCGGCTTGGAATACCCTACAGTGATTTAGAAGGCCGACAATTTGTGGCAATCTGCTTGCCGAAAATATCAACGGAGAGCAATTGATGTGTGACTTATCGGCCGTTGTTATAGGAGCCAGACAGCCGATGGAATTTTTCTAGTAAGTTGGTGCTATGTAGTCCCTTTTTCCAATGCAGGCTAAAAGCGGATACGCCATAAATATCAAGAAATCTATCAAACATATTGCAGACTTTAGTATAGGCCCACCTTGAGCCTTCACGAATAGAAGACATTCCACTTGCACCTACAATCAACTTCAATGAATCCACCTGAATTGCAACTTTTGGTCGTATTTTTATGTTTAAAACACCAAAGAGGACAAGAACATGGATGAAGGCCCTGAGCATATCACATACCTAGTCGTCATAAGCACTTTTTATTTGTCAAATTTTTATCTACAAACTATGGAAGACTTCATTCCAAATGGCTGCCATTTACCATAAAGCACCCCATTCATCGGAAAATTGTCGATAGCGCGGACAAGAGCTCGCTTCAAAGACTCAATATTTCGTTGATGAGTATATCAGAGCTATATATCCTAAAACGGTCCACAACTTGTAATCAAAAAGATTGAGGTCCGGACTACAAGCTGGCCAATTATCGGCCGAGTACATATTTAGGCACTCTTGAGTAGTTTTCGCTTAATGGGCTAGAGCAGAATCTTGTTAGAATGTCCTGTGATTGTTTGCGAACATTGTTCGGATAAGCGGCTACACAACATCTTCCAAAACAGTGGTTTGGTAAACTTCAACCGATGTCTTGACTTTTTCATAAAAATGGAGGTTGGTCGTGCCATCGTAGCTCGCTGTCCACCATATCATTACATTTGCGGGGTAGTAGCCTCTTTCAATCTTGGGAATATGTTCTGAAGCTTCTTTTGATGTCCCAGCATACACTCGACCATTTGGCTAATTAAACGTTTCTTCGGCGGTGATAATTTTCTCGTCGATGAACAGAATTCGTCTGTGAGCATTATTAACGTACCGCCTTAAGAGAGCTTTTGATTTCTGTTTACGTTTTTTCTCCAATGCGACTGTTAGTAGGTGTCCAGTGTGTCTTTTGTAGGCACCAAATCCCTAGACTTCTTTGATGATACGAGACATGGATTTTTGGGGAATGTTCATTTCCCGCGACAAGATCTTTTGCTTTTTCAGTGGTTTGAGTCTGACTCGAGCCTGCACAACTTTGTTGGATCCCGGAGTCCCCACAATGTGTGGATGGCCGGATCTTTAACAGTCACGTACTCCATCAATATAAACGAGACCGTACGAGCTGCCAAGATGAGCATCGCAGTGGTCGACCAAATGAGGTGATGACTTCAGAAACGCTGAAGAAAATCCAAAAAGCGGTATTAGATGATCGTCGACTGAAAGTGCGCAAGCTAGCAGACATTGTAGGCATTTCAAAAAGTGCGGTACATCGCATATTATTTGAAAATTTGTATATGAGAAAGCTGTGTGCAAGATGGGTGCCGCGATTGCTCACACTCGAGCGAAAACACTGTCGTGAAGATGTTTCAATTGAGTGTTTAGCGAAGTTACAAAGCAAAAAAAGCAGATTTTTTGCGCCGTTTTATAACAATGGATGAAACATGGGTCCACCACTTTACTCCCGAGACAAAAGAACAATCAAAACAATGAGAACAGGCTCCAAAGAAGGCGAAGACCGTTTCATCTGCAGGCAAGGTCATGGCGTCGATTCTTTGGGATGCGCGTGGGATAATTTTCATTGACTATCTTGAAAAATGAAAAACTATCAACGGCCAGTATTATGTGAACTTATTGCAACGTTTGAGCGAAAAAATCAAGCAAAAACGACCGCATTGATGAAAGTGTTGTTTCATCAAGACAATGCACCAGCTCATAAATCCGTTATTGCAATGGCCAAAATTAATGAATTAAAGTCTGAATTCCTTCCTGATGCACCCTATTCGCCAGATTTTGCCCCCTCGGACTATTTTCTGTTCTCAAACTTGAAAAAATGACTCAGTGGTCAAAGATTTTCCAACGATGAAAATGTGATGTCGACAGTTAATGGCTATTTTGAGGAGCAAGACAGTTCTTATTATAAAAAGGGTATCGAAGACAAAATTTTTGTTTTGTTGGGTTGGGTACTTTTAGCACCGCCTTCGTATGATAAACAAAACAGCGAGTGTTTCTAAGGATTCACAAGTTCCGAATTATATCACCTTTCAATGTTAATGTTCGATGTCGCCCCATTCCATGATTGTAAACAAGGAAGCGTAAAAGCAACGGGTTAAATAATGATTAAGATGAAAAGAGTGGAACTAATATTATATTTAAAATGGCTGCAATAAAAACTTGTGTGATGTTAGAAGAAATCAACTGCACAATTGCTATCGGGACTCTTTGAAGAAGGCTTTGATCAGACATGCTGATTTCATATTCGACCTTTCAGAGGTGGAAGACATTGAAAGTTGTTTTCCACTTAATTGACCATGAGTTTCTGGTTGATACGTTACAATCCATTTAAACCCTGTTGTTAAGGCATATGGTACAATTGAAAACTCAGAACTACTCGGCATTTCCTCATACTCATAGTCACACTTTGAAAAAACTAGGAAATCTATAAGAACCGCTACCCTCAAATCGCTTTTTTAGACCAATTTCTGATATTTAATCGCTACCCCCTTGCTTTATATCGGTTGTACTTAAGCATTAAAATTAAAATTAAATAAAAGGAAAATATGTTTTCAGCACCATTTGCTCAGTTATAATTTGTTTGCTGTTGTTTTTTCTTAATTTTTTTGTTTGTTCTTTTTATATTTAAAAAAATCGAAACACTTTTTTTCATATAGGAAAAATAAGAAAACTGTAAAAAGCATTTTAAAGAAAATAAAAAAAAAAAATGAGGAATATTTTAGAAAACATATATTTACTATAAAACAAACAAAAGATACATTTTAAATAACAATTAAAAGAAAATTAAATTAAATTTATATAAAGGAAAAAAATTAAGCAAATCAAGTGACGCATGAGTATATGTAGATAAAATGAAATTAAAAAGAAGACAGTTAATTTAATTATGATATAACAAAACAGAAAAAAAAAAATTAACAACAGTCTCACTGAAAGGTTTTTGTAATAAAAGCGAAAGCGGAATGCTGAAAATCAAAAAGATAAAAAAGAAAAAAAAAATTGTTTGTATCTTTATCGTGTAGGTTTCTGAAAATTGATTGATCCTTTTTCTGGAAGTTTACAGGACCTACAACGACATTTGATCCCAACTTCCGAATCTTTTAGGCCTTTAATTCCACCGCCTAAACATTTACATGTTTCTAAATATGCAATTAGGGTATGTTGCCCGAGGCCATGTGTTAGGATAATCCTTTGAAATATCCCACACACTATTTAAAAGTGAATCCTTTGAATAATTTGTACTAGTGATACACCCGTATATACATAGTTAAGAGAAGTATATTAGGATACACCTATTTCTCTTGAAGGTAAACACTTTTTTTTTTCATTTTTGAAAGTGTATAATGGCAGGAGCTGAAGGGATGTTTTTTTTTTTTTTTTTTTCATAACTGAAAATATTGATTAATGCTGCTTACGGAATGGCTGAATTTGAAGGGAAGGGAATAATATTGAAAATGAAATTAAATTCGAGTTTTGGTTAGAAAGTCCACTCGTTTTTTTTTTTTTTTTTTTTAAGTGTGCGTCCTAAAATGGAAGTCGGATTAGGGTGTATTGCCTTGGATAGATGTACTTGAATAGCAATTGAGATGGAGAATATTCTACGCTCTTTCGGACGAATGCGCAGGAAAATGGAATGAGATGAGACCAACTGAATAGATGGAATGTAATATTTATTCACTTCTGAGGCTGCAGTGAAGCGAAGAAGACTTGTGTAAGTAGATTTGCTGCAGAAATAACGAAACGAAACGTAACCGCATGAATGGATAAAAGAAGCTCTGCTTTTTGAAATGTGAAGCCAGGCGATTAAGGAAACCACTTGTATGATGTAATTGGGATAGTATTGAGCCCTCTAAAAGAGACCAAAAACCGGAATTTAAAAGGAAGGAACCATGGCCGACAATTCACTTGAGATGTGGAATGGGAAGAGAGAGATCCGAGGTTGCCTTGAAAGGCGGACAAATTGAAAAAGTGCAGCCCTTGACCTGAGGTTGTATTTAATTAAATTCAGGGCCAATGGTGAAATATTTAATAGGTTTGGAGTCCTTTTAGTAGGCTGACTTGCTGAAGCTCTTGAAGGGCCACAGATACTTTGAATGGGATATGGGTTTTCGAAAAAAACGAAGAGTGAGAATTTATTTTCTCTTCGCTACTTTGGGTGAATTCAGTTTTAGGATTACATAAATAATTCTATGAAACTGGGAACTATCAACTTTGTGAATATGTTTCTTGAACAGACAAAACTCATCTTGAGAGGGGTAAAGGACATTCGTATTTGAATTATCAGGATATTTTCTGAGTTGTGTACTACTTTGACAGATATGTGTACGAGTATGTCATGTCTTTAAGCTGATGGAAGGTTAAGTAATTGATGGTTGCGAATAGATGAGTAGGTTGAGTGAAGAAAATTAATGATGCTGTCACTAGAAGTGGAAGCAAGAATGTTTTTTATGATTTTTAATTTTTCCATCACAATTGAGGTTGTGCTGGCTATTAGATTAGGATGGCTTAATTGATGATGGATTTGTCATCAGTATGTCAAACTAATTGAATTCTCTGTCTAATATTGTGCACGTTTTGTCAAGAAACTGTCTTTTTACAGCAAAGTAGTAACGTGTACTTGAAAATTTTCATAATAAGTTCTCATCCGAACTCATCTGCCCTCAAGGAACCTAAGTACCATTAAATTGCTTGCAAACAGCGAGGACGAAAAATAATCAGTGAGAAAAGAAAGAGAGCTTCCGATAAACTTCGATTTTAAATGTTTGAATATTATAACGACCAGGAATAAAGATCGAGGCAAAGCATTCCATAAGCGAAATGTACGGCTTAGGAACAGATCACGATATTTTAGAGTACGTATTACGGTTAACAATTTGAAGGGGCGGAATACTACTGTCGATTCGTATGGAGCACTTGTGGTGGTGTTCGAGAACGTAGATTCTCCGAATGATATTAGTATCACCTACGAGTTTCATCGCACGGTTTTGTATACTATCCAGAAGGTGCAGATATATTTTAGGAGCACCTGACCAGATGTGAGCATTGTACTACAGCTTTGAGCGGATGAATGCCTTATATACTGTGGCCTGATCAAAGGCCAACAGAATGTTTGCCGATATCGAATACGTGGTCATTTTAACGTTAGTTGTGATTGACACACATACCGAAAATGGAAAGTCTTTCGGTTTCAATGATGCAAGTGCAATTCAAGGACAACGGCTGGGTGCTTAAATTTCGATTTAACAGCATTATGCTTTTGAAGAATTAAATTCTACTCAGTTCCCCAATTAGTTATCCTGTTAATATCAGAATTTAATGTGTTTAATATACGTTTTCATTGCCGTTGTCGTTCCCATTCTATAGACGAAAAGTTCGGGAAATGAGTTCGTGAACGAATATGAAAAGCAGAGAGTCCTCCCGTCAGCAAAGGAATATATTTGATTAGAAAAGGCAGATAAGAGATTTTGAATAAAATTCGTCTTAAAAACGTCTCGGGGACAGAACGGAGCCCTGGGGCTTGCCAGCATTTATTTTGTGAATATTAGAATTGAAACCATCTAAGACAACTTGAAATATAATTTCAAATTTTCGACAAAATAGCCTTATGCCAAACTCTGTCAAATGCCTTAGAAATATCTATTACATCTGGCTTGCTTTCACCAAATTGATGTACGTTTTTGTTCCACTTTTTAGTGAGACATACCATCAGATCACCAGCGACTTGTTGTGTTTCGTGTTTCGTGTTTCGATATATTTTATGAGCTAATGGTTTATCAGCGCTTCCATGACATTGGAAAGAAGGCACTTAGGTGTAATGGATCTGTAGCAGGAGAGAGAAGAAAATTCGCCTTTTTAAGGGACGGCTAAGCAAATGCTATTTTCCATCAGCTGGGAGAGTCGTAAAGAGTTGGATTGAACACCTCTTTAAAAGAAGTTGAGATATACCATTTAGATCACTGGATTTGTGAGTGTTAAGATTCTTTAGTACTCTTGCTACTAAGCGAGTGCAAAAGTGGATTCGTCCCATTGAAGACGGAGATAAAACACAATATGGCGATTGACCTTGTCTAAAGAGCTGACAGCTAGAATGTCATTAAAAATTAGCGTTAGGATGGAAGATGAGGCAAAATTTTTTTGACGAACCACCGAAAATGTTGTAGTATTTTTTGCCTCAGCTTTACAATAGCAGCGAAAACTGTCACTCGAGATTTGTAAGAGTGACATCGTGGTTCTTCTGGTAAGTTTGAATGAGGATTTCGGCATTCAAAGTAATTGATAGCATACTTGTAACTCGCTACAAATACATCGATATCAGCACGATTTAAACTGTCATCTAAAAATTTGACAAATTTTTTGTCACTTTGGGCCCAAAACTTTGCGCAACTTTAACAAATAGAGTTTTTGTTTGGTATCTGATAGTCTCATTCAATCAACCAACGATGCAAACTTTAAAACTTCACTACTGTCAAAAGTTTTCCGCTATATCTTTCAACTATTGGTACCAACGTATGCAATTTGTTGGAAAATCTTCGTTGAAAACTTGGACATTTGGACATATCTGCCACATTTTTGAATGGACATACGCTGAACTCCATGGACTTCCACCCACAAATCTAAGAGATTTGATAAACTGTTCACCTTTCAAAGTTGCACTTCGTCGGTGCAACTTTGAGAACTGGAATTCTACAGCAGGGTTTAAACTCTTAGAATTTGCAAACTAAGTGCCACGATTAGTACTGTAATTACTGTAACTAGTTAACAATTTCATCCAATACAGGACTTCACTTCAAACACTTCACGATGGCCTAGAAATTGGTCTTCAAACAGACTCCACTTAAGTACAATACATTAGTACTAGACCAACACGCCGAGTGGCCCAATATTATATGGCCCAAGCTGAGGGAAGACACATTTCGAGGAACGGGAATCCGTCAGCCTTTAAGCATTACAGCTGATGGGGAAAATAAATTTAAACTGGAATGTCCACTGCTGCTCGGTGGACAAAA
The DNA here is from genome assembly GCA_907269105.1 of Volucella inanis. NCBI lineage: Eukaryota > Metazoa > Arthropoda > Insecta > Diptera > Syrphidae > Volucella > Volucella inanis. Next base: position 17,978,858 of record OU026156.1, on the reverse strand, counting down.
AAACTTGCAGGAAATAAATATTCCAGCCAACTAAACACCTTTTTTTCAAACTTTGTAAAGTCCTTTACTGGAAGGAACACTGTACTGTCCTGACAACTTCATCTGGAGCTCCTGATATAAGGGTCGGTAAAAGTTTGAAGCTACTAGTGGTTCCCAGAATCGCAAGATATTTATATCAAGCCTGATGGCTAAGGAGTTATCGCCAAATAGGAATGTGCAGGTCAATACTGAATCTGTATCTGAATTTGAAGGGACGAAAATCAGCTGTAGAGGAAGTTCCTCTTACTAATTCTATATAACAATATTGATTTATAGCCATTGCTTTATTTCTTAGAAACAACTGGAAACTGTTGTACGTGGTGATTTCAATTTAAATCCATTAAATGAGGCTATTTCCTCTTCCTTAAAGGAAAAGATGAATGCACTATGTTTGGATATTTTCAATCCTTCAGTTCCTACACATTCTACTAGCTCAGCTAGTACATGCTGCAAAAATATGCCGAAAAATTCGTGCAGTTTACGATAAGAATGCTGTGAGTGAACGCTAGACCCAGGAGTGGTTTGTTCTCATCTGTTCCGGAAATTTCGATGTAAAAAATGGACCTCGCACTGGTCGGCATGTCACTGAAAAAGTCTATAAAATTTTGCAACTGATGGAGCAAGACCAGTATCCTTCCCCCTATTCCTCCCCCCTACACATATTTACAGAACTTTTATCACTGGTATTTTGGATGCCCGCAAAGATCATTCCGGTGCTGAAAAAGTAGGTAACGTGCACTCCTCCTGCGGAATACCGACCTATAACAGTACTGTTATGTCTTTTCAAGATATTAAAGGAGTTAATTCACCCTCAAATATATACGTACTTGCGAAAAAATGAACTTTAACGAGTTTTATGAGCTTTGTATGAATACAAAGAATTGTATGCCTGTATCCTTATATTGAAATCCTGATTACGGGCAATTTCACTATACACAACTCTGGGTGACTTCGACATTCTGGACAGGCAACACTAGAGGGATGGTGTGTTGAAATCTTCGATGCCTAAAACAACTTGTAAATGAGCCCACACGAATACCGGACGTGGATATTCATACCGCCAACAGCCTGGATTTATTTTTAACTTCTCACCCTGATAAGTACACCTTCGATGTGGACTCCCCTCTAGGCTCGTTGGACACACTGTGTCAAACCAACTAATTTCTCGTACATCGACCACACAATTAGACAAAAGATTTCTATAAGAATCGCATGGCAATACGAGAAAGTCAATTGGAGCGAACTTAACAGCTTCTCTAGGTATTTTAACTGGTCGTTATGTTACTTCGATAACGACGTGGATGCCGCCGCTAATATGATCCCAGACACTATTCTCTTTGAAATAAGAAGGATGAATCGTATTAAACCAAAAGAAAAGGCGTGGTACGACTTGACAGGGGAAAACTGAAAAAAGTTAAAACGAATCAGGAATTACTACGCGTGAAGACCCAACACGACCAAAAACTGAAGCAAAATATACTACATTTGTCAAAAACAGTGGTCCACACTTTGCGAGAGGTAACACTTCCAGATTGTGCTTTTGGGATGGACAACTCTCTTATTCAATGGATTAGAAATTACCTTTCGGAACATTCAATTCAAGTTGCTTCACTCACAACGCTATATCTCGAGAACTAATCGTCCGACAGCTGTCAAATTTATACACGTGTCTTTTGAAGGTTGGTACTAACTGAATAAATGGTATTGATTTAATTCAAGTGGTGCCCTCTCTTAGAAACGGCACGGACTTTTTAACCCATGCGTTACTCTTTGCTTTCATATACTCGTTTTCAGACTCACGTTCCTGCTCTTTGACTGTAGAACGGGAACATAACCGTATGTTTAGCTTATTATATTCCAACAATAACAGCATAATTAATTGGGGAACCACTAACAGAGTAGATTTTAATGCTCCCAACATAAAATACTCTCTGCTGCCTTTAAAGCGAAATTTAAACAACCAGCCATTATCCATGAATGGCACTCACATCATTGAAACCGAAAAACTTGAAATTCTCGGTATGTGTGTCAGTGGCAACTTACGTTGAAATGACCACGTATTCGACGTCGCCAAAAATGCTGCGAAATGTATAGGTTTCCTCAAGGGATGTAAGAAATATTGCACCCTCTCTAATCTGGCCACACACGCTATATAAGATTCAAAACCGTGCAATAAAACTCATAGTTATTACTGATATCAGTCAGCCAATTGACACCCTTGAACAACGACGTAATGTCTCCTGTCCTACTTTATTTTATTGCTACATTATTTCCACCACAAGGGCTCCACTAAAATCGCGAATAGCATTCCGCCCCTTCAAATTTTTAACCGTAACACCCGTATCGCTATTAGTATACTCTCAAGCTCACTTTCGGATGTAATCTGAAATATCGTGATTCGTTCCTGATGCGTACTGAATGCCCTACCGAGCTCTCTATTTCAAGGTCTTGCAATTTCCAGGTTAAAACTTGCAAACATTTAAGACCAATGTACATCGGTACCTCTCTTTTCGTTCTCCTTGATTTTACTTTGTCCGCGCTGCGTACAAACATTTTTAGGGTACATAGGCCCCCTTATAAAAAAAAACAACAACTACTAAGTGTATATCAACCTGAATCCAGGCCACATTAGTAATACTTAAAGTAACTGACAACATTCGCATCGCGATCTACCATATAAAGGCCACTTACCATCATTGACGCTAATAGGCTTCCCCAATGCCTTCGACACAGTGAACCATGGGCTTCTTATCCTCGTTTTGATTTGCTGCAAAACTATCTCACAGGTCATAAGCAGGCTCGATGTCTGGTTAAGGCTTATGGGACAACCACATAAGGATAATGGTCGGTAAAATTTATGGGCAGCCTAGCAATCTTTGCCTAATACAAAGTCTTAGACTAACAAATCCTAGGTTAAAGATTTTGGCCTTGAAATTTCTTGTGGTAGCAACGCAGACTCCAGGTTGCTTTAAATAACTTAACTCGTTAAGTTTTCGGTCTAGAACGATATGATCATGTGCTTACACTTGAAGAAGGCTTTGCGTTGTCAGATTTCTGGACGCCAACTTTTTGTTAAATACAAATAATGGGTGATCCTTTAAGCGTTTGGTTTTTAACTGTCAAAAAGAACATAGGAATGTTACAAAGGTGTTTAAAATTTTTATTTAAGTTAAGAAATCAATGCTTGCCATCTACAGTTTATAGATTGTTTCGTGTTAATATTGACCAGGAATACGTTCAAAACGGTCCATACGGCGAATGCATTTTTGGATCAGTTTTTTGGACATATTAGCTGTTCTCTCGCTCATAACACGTACAATGTTATCTTTCAAGGCTGGTGTATCGGCATAGGCAAGTGATTTAACTTATCTTCATAAAAAATAGTCTAACCGACCAATTCGCCGGTCCAAAACGAGACATAAATTGCTCACCGAACTAATTTCTCAATTGATCTACCGATTTGCGTTCTGTGTGGCATGTAGCACAATCTTTGTTGGAACAACATGTCGACCAGGCTCAGCCCGTACTCTCACGGTCATCTTTGAAAAAAAAAGTCTACTGATTCCGCCAGACCATAAACCGCACCAAACAGTGCATTTTTCCGGGTGCATTGGCAGCTCTTGTATTGCCTGGGATTACTCATCGGAACAAATACCCAATCCATTAGAAATGAGTTTCGTCGCTGTTGACAATTTTTTGACAAAAAGCTGTTCTTCTATCTTCTTCGATCGTTCGGCCTTAGTTCTTGCATGAGCTGTATTTTGTAAGGTTTTAGAACAAGATCCCAATACTGACGAACGGCAGCGAATGAACAAATCACAGTCCTCATTTACACTAGCGGATACATCAGCAATATTTTCCTCCGTATACACTCTACGCATACGGGTAGGTGGCTTTATGTCCAGTAGCATGAAATTGGTGCGAAATTTGGTTACTATGCCTTTAATTGCTTGCTTGGTAGGTCGATAGTGACGACCGTAAAATGGTCGAAGTGCGTGAATTTTTAAAATAAAATTCAATATTTTGTAAGCGTTGTTCAGGTGTAAGTTTTTCCATGACATAATGGTAATGCTAACTGAGCACGTTAGATGTTTTACTTTGACACATGTCACGAGTCACACGTGAACTGTGAAAAATAGAACACTAAAAAGCCAAACAGCAAAAAAATCACCCTTTACTTGAGTGTTCAGCAAATTTTAGTTGAACCACTGGACTCAAATTCATATTTTGCAGTTGGCTTTCATTATGAAAAGCACTATCTACGAGTACATAAGTATTCAAGTTTCCAGTTGCATCGCTGACACAAGCACTTGAAAACACCGTGCGCCGATATGGCTAACTGAGAATAATCTTCTAACAGTTAAACATTCATTACGCTCTGGGGTGGTTTTCGCACTACCACCCACACAGTACGGTATTAGGCTTACAAAATCCACTTACCAGAGTACGAGTACTCCTTTCAACTGACCTATTTTAGGACTCTCCACCCTTGAGAGGAATGAAAGCGAATAGAAAAACAATTTCGCTAATTTCCATTTGCTGATAGCATCCCTTTCATTCAGTCTGGTACTTGTGGTTCCCCCTCTGTTAAGCTCGCCTCAAGGCCGTCAATTCAACGAACTTCACCTCAACGCGACCACGGAATCCATTTCACCCTTCCAAACTGCAACTAAAAATAAAAACCGTATGTCTGCGTCTGTATGAACATTCGTGGCGTTTACTACTCGTATAACGCTCGTATCTTATTACTCTTTTACCCTTGCATACCCGCCCCCACCCTTTTTCATCATCTCTCTTGCTTTTCAATTAGGATAAACATTGAGCTTCCGGTTCGTTCATGAAAAAGGATGGCATGATGCAGAGAAGAATTCTTCTGCATTGCGAAAATAAACATATCCCCGCAGACAGATAGACAGGATGTAACTATAAGACCGTTCGTATGGAGTGTCCGTCCATACGTACGAGAGGAATATGTTTTCTTCCATAAACATATGGTTTCTGTTATTCCGGTTCGCTTTAACTCCCCTAGACCAACATGAAATGGGTATAAATCTGGGCTAATCTTAGCGGGCATTCCGCTGTGTAAACCCACCATTAAAACCATTAGATGTGTATCTATTTTCTCTGTGTTGGCGGAGATACAAGTACGGGTGGCCCTACGAATATTTGCATAAACGAACAGAGTAAGCGGATAAATATTTGCCACAGAGCACCGGAAATGAGTGTGTTCAGGGTGTTTACCCACGCAGACACAGAGTACCCGTAACAATGGGGTTAAATGTCGGACCTAGCCGAATAAAAAAAAAAAAAAACAAAACAAAACATAACAAAACACTCTTAAAAGACGATGGGCGTCGCGCAAGGACGAAATAGTCCTGCTGTTGGCGTCTGCATAAGTAATGAGTTTTGCTTAAATGTCGACAACGGTTCTCCCCATTGCTCTTCGTTTATTTGGTGTCTTTCATCTTTCCTTTTTGAGGTTATTCCCGTTGAACTGCGGTACTGATCTGGGAAATTTGTTTTCGCGTGACTTTTATGTTCCACTTGGCGGCAGAATTGTATTACCCGAGTGGACACCTGGGATTGCTTTATTGGAGCGATGGCTAATGGTTTTTTTTTTTTTTTTTTTAAATTTACCCTTGACAACACTACAGTGTCACTAGTTCGAGTATGCCTCGCAGGATTTAGAGTGCTTTTTGACGGTGAAAGGGGGGAAGGTATAGAAATTGGGAAAAAAACAAATGTAGCCTGAACATTTGGTGAATGAATTACAGTAATCGGTGGCTAATGTCGTCTCTGGGGTATTGTCGTGCACAGCGACTAAATTCGTTGAAATATCCTGTCGCTTGAAGCTTCAATGTGTTTTTAACCTTTTTCGAATTTTTTGTACCGTTGAATGTGATTGAACCTAAGTCAAACAGCGGTCAAGGTAAAGACGCTTCAAAATTGATGGGATTATTTAGGATTATAATGGAGTCTTTGAGGCATGGGTCTAGACATCCGAAATAAGAAATTGAAATGTGTCTGTGGCGACAGCAAAAGTAGAATGTAATGGGTGAAGTACATACCCATGGAAAGGATTGGGGTTTACCTGGATTGAAATATTGTGTGATTCATCGTGAGGTTTGATTTATAATGTAAGATAAAGCACATAAATTGGAAAGCGAACTTAAAATTTTTATTATCGGTTAAAAGAACATTTCATGGCATTTACTCTTTAAAAATGATATCATGTAAATCTTGGCCAGAACTACGTTTGAGGTGGTCCATTTGGAAGGTTCAATTTCGGGCAACTCGTTCAAACATAGCAACTGTAACCTCGCGGATAACATGAGTAATGTTGGCTTCCAAATCGGTAATCGTAACTGACTTATTCCTAAAGACCTCAGACTTTACATATTTCCAGAGAAAATAGTCCAAAGGTGTGATATCGCACGGTCTAGGCGGCCAATTTACTAGATGGAGTAAAAAGTAACCTCCTTGACCGCCAGAATGCGCTGCTGCTGCAAAAAAGGTTATATTATTTCAGTGCGAAACTGTCTTTGTTGATGTGTTTGGTACCATGTTGAGTATGGAAAAAAACGATTTTCGTTCTCTCATAAAACACTATTTTTTTAAAGGCAAAACGGCGAAGGAAACAAAAGAAAAGTTGAATAAATATTAAGGGGCTAATGCTCCGTCAGATTACACCGTCAAATATCGGTTTCGAGAGTTTAGTGATGGCCGCAACTCCACTACCGATCAAGTCCGCAGCGGCAGGCCCTCCCATGCGGTTACAGAGGACAATGTCAAAAAAATACATGAAATGGTATTGGCTGACCGGAAAGTGAAGGTGCGGGAGCTAGCAGATACCACAAAGATTAGTACTGACGCACATGCCATGTTTCGGACAATATTCTGCATATCCTGTTATCCTGTCGCTGGGTGCCGCGCATTCTCACTTCTGACAAAAAACACGAGCGCGAGAGCACTTCGAAAGAGTGTGTGGACTTGCTGATGCGGAATCGGGCGGACTTTTGGCGTCGATGAACACCAGAGAACAGAATGAGTGCCCGGAAATGGACTGAAGCCGGCATGAGTGGTCCGAAGCGGCCGAAGGAGACTCGATCGGTCGGTAAGGTTATGGCGTCGGTTTTCTGGGATTGTCATGGCATACTCTTCATTGACTACCTCGAAAAGGGAAAAACAGCGGCTATTACTGTGCATTATTGGAGCAAAATCGCTGCAAAACGGCCACACATGAAGCGAAAAAAGATTTTGTTTTTGCAAGATAATGCACCTTCGGACAACAGCATCGCAACCACGGCCAAAATCAATGACTTACGGCTCCAATTGCTGTCGCATCCACAGTATTCGTCAGATTTGGCTCCCTCGGACTATTATCTCTTCTCAAATCTCAAAAGGTGGCTCATCAATAAAATATTCAGCTTACGCGAGGAAATCATCGACGCCACGGAAGAGAATTTTGCAGACCTTCCGGAAAATTACTTTTCGGACGGGATCAAAAAATTGGAAAATTGCTAGAATAAGTGTATCAAACTAAAAAAGGACTATATTGAATAAAATAAAAAAAAATATTTAAAAAAAATTTTTCTTTCATTCCCAAGGAGGTTACTTTTCACTCCACCTAGTAAAGTAGTAAAACGTGAAATTAAATGCTCACCAAAATGATTTCTCAACAAGTCCATTGTTTCAAGCGCTGTATGGCTCGTACCGCCGTCTTGTTGAAACCAGAGCTCATCGAGACCATGTGCTTGAATTTTAGGAAGCACATAGTCCGTTAACATGGCGCGATAACGGTTACCATTGACGGTAACATTCTAATATGCCTCATTTTTGAAGAAATATGGACCAATGATTCCACCAGTCCATAAACCACACCATACCATTGTTTTTAATGGATGTAATGGTAGCTCTTGGCACTCTTCGCGCTCCTCATGAGCCCAGATACGGAAATTTCGTTTTTTAACTTATCCATTGAGCCAAAAATCGGCTTCATCACTGAACAAAATTTCACGATAAAACACCAAATTTTCATTGAGTTTTTCCAGAGCCCATTCACTGAAAATATGACGCAAATTCCAGTCGCCTGGCTTCAATTCTTGCACAAGTTGAATTTTGTACGCTTTAATTCCGCTATCCGAATCGATTTGTCACGGTCTATTCGTACGATCTCTCATTTACAGCTGCTATAGTCTCTTCACTACGTGCTGGATGTGGTCCAACCGGTCGAGTATCATCCACTAACGTAAATTCTGACTCAAATTTACGAATGGTATTGGCAATAGTGGTTTCAATAGGTTGATTATGCGCACCGGAAGTTCCTCGAATCGAACGAAAAACATTTCTCACAGAACGCTGATTTTCGTAATACAGCTGAACAATTTGGAGAGGCTGTTGTGATGTGAGCTCGTTCCCGATGATTTGCCAAACGATAGCGAAAAAATGTCAAAGCAATTTGATAGGAGTCACGCGTGATCTGTCAAAAAAAAATCTATGGAAACCTCACGATGAATCACTCCTAACAAGTAAACGGAATGCATGGGACTTTGTCTCAACACAGGACGCGTCACGCTAACACCCCACTGGAACAACAAAGATTACGTTAGATTAGATTATTGTGGGAAGTGTTAAAGAGAATCTCAGATCACTGCGGCTACAAGAGTATCAGGAGAGTACAGGAGATCTTATCCATGATCACGCGATTTGTTAGGAAGGCAGCTACATCTTTAGGTGAGCTGGCAGCTTTGTCCGCCTCTTCAAGGTAGAATTTACCTAGGTACCTGGACCTTTGTAGTCACATAGTATATGTTCTTCAGTTTTCACGTCCTCGTTGTACAATCTGCGTGTATTATCCTGTGTTGTGCCCATGGTCATCAGGTGTTTTTTACTACGACAGTGTCCTGTGAGAAAACCTGTGCTCACTCAAATCTGACTTCTACTTAGTTGTAGCAGTTAATTTGTTCTTTTGTGGCAACAGATTGGCATAAGGATAAAAGTCAGGTTTTAATACTTGCTTTCGTTGTATTAATTGATAGCTCACAGAATGATCTTCACTTCATAGGTTGAGATGCTTTTCGTTGTCTTCATGTCCGCTGTGTCCTGGCATCCAGACAAACTTTATTTATGGTAGCCAGTAGTCCAAGTAGTACATCGTTTTTGAATTCATTGCAGCATGAACTAGTTTGGAATTGGATTCATTTTCTGTGACGAACATGTAGGAATTCACGATTGCTTCTTCCATGATTTCCAGATGAAGTGGTGGGATGTTTAGAATAACTTCAAGTGCAGGTGTTGGTGCGGTTTTCATTGCACCACCAAGCGGCGTCTGCATACGTAATGATAGGCCTCGTTATTGCCGTGTACATCCATAGTGTAATTTTGTGATTAAGTCCCCAATTTTTTCCATTTACACATTTGCTGGCTCACAATGAGGTCCTGGCCTTTGTGATTCCCAAATATTTCACTTTCGTTGAGAGCTCAATTGTTTCACCGAAGAGAGTGACATTTCCGAGTCTTCCTCGCCTTCTTCTCTAAGTGAATCTAAGAATAGTGCTCTCATTCGAATTTATTTTGAGGCCAACTTTGGTTCAATTCTTGTTTTTGAGTGGCAAAACCTGCAAGGAAATCAAGCCATTTCTCAGTCTGAACAGTTTTGTACACATTAAGCACAATCATCCCATATATACTCTTCAAAAAGGACAAAAAACACATTGTTCGCCAGGGGGTTTGTTTTGATCTCCAAAGATTACAACAGTAAGTGATCTGCTATGAACATTTCTAGTGTCTTCAACCCGTCGATTCAAATTTACGTTACACCAAGTGATCTTCAGAAGTTCTTTCTTTAGTTCGTAAATCTAAATAAATTTTTGAGTGCATCGTTCAGTTTATTTCCAGTTCTGAGCTTAAGCGGATTTTTGACAGATATGCCAAGTTCTTCCATAAACCGTATCGTTCCAGTTTCTTTTGGATTTCTCTTCTTCAGCAAGATCGGAAATTTGTGAGAAAATTTCGGTGGTACTTTCGAGCTGGTACCCCCATTAGCGTGTATATATCGTAGGCTCAAAGCTATTACTTACTGGCTTAATTTTAAGGAAATTAATGTGGGTCCTAAGAAGTTATCTATGTCTACCCGCTATCTTCTTATTCCCCAATTGCTGTTCTGTGTTATATATTTCTCGGCAGATCTGTTTTTCTACCATTTTGTGGGATTCCATTGCATAGCGTAATTTGCTATGGAGCTATCACCTTTTCGAAGTATATGGCTAATCCACTGCCACTTCCAACGTTAGATGCTTATGCCAATTGGTTCCTGACTGGTTCGCTGGTAAAGATGTTCATTAGAGATATGTTAAGGTCAAAAAACCAGAAAACTTTTAAGATGTTCCGTAGGCATCCATTAACGAACGTTCCTAGTTTTTTTGTGTTTCTCTATACAGTCGTTAGCAGAGCAGCACTGCTTCTACCACTGGCATCTTTGAATACACCCTCCCTTTCTTTGTTTTGTAGATCTGCCTTATGCCTTCTTCTATTTTTAAGGAACTTCCAATGAGGTAACCTTTTAAAACGTGACCTTTCTAGAGTCTGTTTGTTTTCCTAAATTACATTATCAAAATCAGTACTCTGTTGTTCCGTATTTTGTTTCCTTTGATGTTTCATGTCAATCTGCATAGTTTTCTAGGGAGAACTATAGTGCTCATTTGAATCGAAAGACTTAGCAACAACACCTTAATCAGTAAGGGGTTCAGTAAGTATGTTGGTTCCAATATTAGTTACTTCAATCCAATAATCAACCTCTCCTAAGTGAGAATGAATATATTTTTCCTTCTGTTTACTTAATGGAACACATCGCTTTATGCTTATACGAACAACCAAATAGGTGCTTAACACCACTGCAGAAAACTTCACATTTCATAATCCTGTCTTCAGTTAGTTTAAATAGCAATGTGACACATGTAATCCTAGAAAATATTTCCAGTACTAGTCCTCTGTTTAAACAGGAAACTGTCGAAATAAATTAGGATTATCCAAAACATACAATTTCCATACCTCAACAACGAACGTTACTTAAAGCCGCTAAAAAATGTTAACACCAGCAAACTACCTATCAATTCTGACATCCACTCCCTCAACCAGTTTCAGGCATAATAAGTTTCAAAACAAGGACAACAATTTGCATGTAAACTCATCATAACCAATTAAATTAATTGGGGAACACATAATGCTTCCCAACAATGGTCCATTACTCGTCTATAACCCAAAACAAACCGCGCGTGTATCCTTGTAAAACCTATAAACACACCTTTCTCATGCCTTTCCAATCCAATTAATTTCACAAATCACCGTTTTTCCTGATTAAGTGCTGCCAGTGCCACTCAGTTTTAAGTTCAAAAACAAACAAAATCCCTTTGAGAGCCGAAAAAAGAGGAAAAAAGTTCACAAAGACTACACTAAATCGCGATACTGCTTCTATTTACACTCACATCAAAGCAGTGATAGTAAACCTGGAAAACGCTGCTAATCTCCTTAGTGGCATCTGATAGAGGAGGATTTCATAAAAAAACGAGTGGATATTTCAAAAAACAGCTCGTCCTAGTCCTTCAGTATTTTTTCGTTTTTAATTACAACACTGCACCACACTGGACAAACAATGCCATCTATGATCTAAATAACAAAAAAAACTGATAAAAAAATTGAGAAACATGATAAACATTTTCTGAAAGCGTAACATGTTTTCATGTCCACGGACCCATCACTGTTGAATAACCATTCCAGATCCGCGAAGTGCTTCTCTCTGTTGAACGTGTACACCCACGAGTTACCATTTATTCCTTCCTGTCAAGTTCTAGTTTACGCTGTTATCCATAGTGGCCAAGTTCACATATAGAAACGCAGTATATAGACATATCCTTCACAGAGCACACAGCACTAAATGTGGCAGTGGCATTGGCGGTGGTGTGACCAGTACTGGTAGTAGAACTGGTGCTGACGCGAATCCACCTTAAATGCACTTTCGAATTTATGATGCATCCCCACAGGGACTTGGCACTTCAGAGCTTCGAAAAAAACCTCTGGAGGGAGAGCAGGTGCAAACAGACAAAATAAGTAGCATGACTGGGTCGCAAATAGATGTTCCGTGTTAATGAAAAAGGAAAGCGTACTTCTATAGATCTGAAAAAAATCCAAGTCACTCGTAACGAACCGGGCCCTACTCTCCTGGATAATGATAGCACAACCGAGTAACCTAAACATTCAAAACTGAAAACTTACTAAAGATACACAAACAACCTAGGATATGATAGAATGATAGGACAATCAGGCATAACAGAAGATTATGAACAAGGATTGCACTCTTGGAAAAGTTGATTTTTTTATTACTCGGAAGGAACTTAAAAACTTGCATACGGTGTCGTATCTACGAGGAGATTTACTGTGAGTAGTATCAGGAAGTACGAAACGACTACTCTTAAACCCAGATATTTACAATAAAACCCTCAAAACTTACTTTTAGCGAAGTGAAGCGAATATCAAATTGGTATTGTGCCTCATAGAGGTCGTATCTTGAAGGAATGTTGCTTCACTTAATAAAGGGAGAGAACCACTGATAAGGCGAACCTTATGCTTCCCCACAGTTAGAAGCGTATTTCACGAAAAAAACTGAATCTGAATTTGAAGTCAGAGCAATATTGCAGGTGCTTAGTACTTATCGGGAGACTTAGCTCCAAACACCATTCTAGCAAAGAATTGACATGTGGATATCGAATGAGGATATAACAGCATATGCACGAATACACACCAACTCAGCTAGAATTACACAGATTAAAATAACTTCTACGGCTCTCAGAAAGAATAGACGGTGCAGATTGACAGCATTACAAACTGCACAAGGATCTACGGAACTATTGAATCACATCATGGCAGTCGCATAGAAAATTGAACATTCCCATTCCATGGAGTGAAATAAGGAGACGATTGTTACTTCGAGTAAAAAAAGAAATTAGCAGTGAATCTTATACAGACAGGATCTTATACAGGATGTTGAAAATACTGACACCTTAATCGTTGTTGCATTTCAGAGAGCCTTTTTTTGTTGAGGATTGAACAAACATTGCTGAGGTTCCATTCATCGGGCGTGCAATTTTACAGATGAGTTGGTGTATGGTCCTTACCAGGTCATAGTCTGATTTTAAGCTTAGTTATGGCTATCTTTACTTAATCTAGGTCGGATGGACGGAGTCGTTGTTCTACATCGTCCAGGTTGAAAGGTTTCCGCCTGACAGCAGTATTTGGTGCTCTTTCCAAATCGTCTCCATCGACTGCGACTCTACTACTATATTCTCTTGTTTGTCTCTTCAGGTTTCGGTTCAGGGGTTTGTGTCCTTGGCATGTCTTTTTACCCTTTGGTAAAACATCCAAATCTCATACCTAGATTGGCATTTATCAATTTCTATGACCTTTACTTTCCTTTTTTCTCCTGAGAAGCTGGTGTTTGTCTCTCCCCTTCTATTCGTAGAACTCGTGAGCAGATCTAGTCCTTTTAAACGGCGCTACTTTTTATGCATCTTGCTTATCCGTGTGCTTGTTGGCCCTCAGAGGCAGCAACTCTGATGGCTTTTTGGTAATGTTGCCACTGGTCTTTGGTACTTGATGCTGGCGGCATACGACCTCTTAAAAGATGAAGCGAGACTCGATCGGATAAGGATTTGTTTCTTGAGACTGTAGCCGTCCGACGTAAGACTTCCGCACAGTATTAGCTTGCTTGGTAGGGATATCCCCTACCGTACCTTGGCTACAACAAAGTAATGGTCCGAGTCGATGTTGGGGCCTCGGGCATCCATAGTACATGAAGGGTGCCTTATGTTGATCGAAATGTAGTCAATCTGGGTGATAGTTGATTGATCAGGAGTTCTCCAAGCCTCCTTATGATGTCACCACAATGATTCGCTCCGCCGCAATATCGATTACACGACAGCTTTGCATTGAAAGCGTCGAGGAAAATAGCCTGGGCACTGCTCGAAAGTCTTTGTTAAAAGCAAGAAGGAGTTATCTTTGGTGTCGTCCTTTATGCGACGTGGGCGCATAGAAGTCTAATGTTGGAAAATTAAGCCTTAAAACGTATTGTTATGAAGCGCTCGTTAACATGCCCAAAAATAAAGGCTTCTTGCCTAACTCTGCCTCTTACAACATATCTGCATCCAAATAGGCGTTACTTTTTTCCGTCGATAACAATCGCCGTAGTAGATGTCGCAATTTTTCATTCTCTTTATGTCCGGTCCATCCGATTACATTTCTTGAATGGCAGTAACATCCGCTTTGCAGGGCCTCCTCTAGTTGTTCAGCGGCACGTGGCCCTTTTAGACACCTAACTTTCTACGTACAGATCCAAAGTTAGATATTCATATTTTGTTTACAGGTGTTGTCAACAGTAGATCCGTTCGTATCCGAGGCTTGCTGTTGCTTCGTAACTTAATTTATTTTTTTTCCATGAGCGGGAAGTTACTCCGGCGACACGACCCCCAACCTGGAGGATCAATTAAATTATACATACCTCTAGGACGAGAAATCAGTTCGACCGAAGCCAGTAACTCGATCTGGGATGTGAACGATGCAGTAAGTCCATAAGGGCGCACCATCAATTTTACAAAACCTTGACTTAGTCTCGGAAACCTGAGCTCCAAATATGTTGGAATAGCCCCGATGAGGTCCTATTTATTTTCTCCAGGATCTAACTTCACCGTTGATTCCATTTGGGGAACTCATCCGCTGTATAATAGAGAGATCATGGGATGTTGTTTGCACTCCTTTGGAAATAATGTTGAGATTAACTTTTCCGAGGAAGAGATAGGGACACGAGTCAAACCTGGATTTAATAATCCCGATAAAAGCTTTCTATAATCCTCCAACGAGAGAAGAGCCGTCGCTGTTATCCTGATTCCTTGTGAGAATAAATGTTCAAACTTTCAGTATCCAAAGCTGTGGATATAAAGACGCATCAGCACATCCTCTGTTTCCTTGCTGTAGCCGTCTATTTAGAAAATGAAAACCTCAAAGGGGTTACTTTTCAGAGATGTGAATTGTTGGTACATGCTTGCGTAGCGATTCAAAAGTTTCCCGTGTACTGTACTCCGAGAATTCCGTGTTGCATATCGCAGCCCCCTGTTTAAATGCAAACATTCTCGGCTTAAGCTAGCTCTCATAGTCAATTAACACAATGTTGGCAATCAACGCAGCTAGGACTGTTCTCATTACTAGCTTTCCCAATTCGGAGCGCCTTATACGCCTGTTCCGGTATCGTTCTCTTTGGCCTTTTAGGATTTTTTTGGTGGGTAGTCTTCCAGCGATATCCAAGTTTCGTCCACTCGAATTGCAACTCTTTCTGGTAGCAGCATCGATTTTAGCCGGAT
The DNA here is from genome assembly GCA_907269105.1 of Volucella inanis. Taxonomy (NCBI): domain Eukaryota; kingdom Metazoa; phylum Arthropoda; class Insecta; order Diptera; family Syrphidae; genus Volucella; species Volucella inanis. The sequence continues at coordinate 17,963,415 of OU026156.1, read as the reverse complement.
CAGCAAGAGGCTGACTTCCGTCGATCAGAACGGAAGTTAGTAAGTTGTAGCACTGGGCTTATTTGAATACGGGGTGGGGGTAAAATCACAGCTAGTTTTGTTTTCATCGATGGGTTTTACTGCTTTCAGCAATTTCCGTCCACCTGAACTGTAGCCTATGGTAGTTACAACACCGGGTTCAACCGGAAATCGTGCGCAGAAAAATCCGTCGATGGAGGGAATGCCAGAAAAATTCTTCCTCTTCCCCGGGTTCGGGATAGAAGAAAAGAGTGTGGTTTCGGTATTAGGAGTTTGATCCGTCTTAGTGGGTGTTACTTTATCTGATCTGTTTCTTTTCTTTGTCGCCGCTGGAGGAGTGAGGCTTTTAGCACAGCACTTGCTGTCTATTTGGATCTAGCGATCCCTGTGTTAGCGCATAAATTGTTGGTTCTGGTTTCCAACGTTGCCCCGGTATAGATAGCTATTACGAGTACCACTTCTTCAAGTTAAGGCCACTTTCGAGCTTTGTTCGACATGTTATCTGAATTATTTCAAGAACTTCAGGAACTTTAGCTCATAAGCCTTCTTGCCGCAAATAGGTAGGAAAGGAGATAGTGCTAATACTATGGAGCCTAGGTTTCAGAAATTGGCAAAATTTGAATATTTGATTACAGTGGGTTTCCTTGGGCTTGAAGATTACATCTGATAATTGAGGAGTGGTTTGAGGCACTTATATTGCTTATAAATACTCATATAAGGCAGGAAAAAATTCCAATTAGTTTGTAATTGACGCACTTAAGAGTGTCGCACGATACTACTATTCCATTGATCTCTCTTAAACATTTAGGAATGCGTCACTGACATATTGTACTATGTTCCTGGATGACAACGACCTTAGACCCTATTTCTTCTTATTTATGTAAGGCACCCCTCAAGCTTAGATTTGAAATTGTATCGTTCGCTTAAGGCAATGACAGTCTATTTCGTAGAAAATAAAGAAAAGTGTCACAGGTTACAGCCATCCTAAAAGGACACTCCAACGCATAATAAACGCTGACTTATGAGAAACTATGTAATATCCACAAATCCAGAGTCTGAAATTTAGCATGAAAACAACACTCGTCCTATAGAATACGACGTGATTAAAACCAAAGCGCATCCAAATGTTCAATGTCTAACGACTGTGAAAATGGAAGCTTTAAATAAGGACTTGTGCTCCTGGGAGCGGGACTAGTTTGCAGGGTTTGAAGGTGTGTAGAAAATGCGTGGATTGTCGGACGTTATGTATCAATACACAAATATCCTGCCATGCCATTTGAAAAGCATAAAAAAAACTGAAACAAAAATACGCCTTCAGATCCTTCTCACAGTTTACGCTCAGATAGCATCGTTTTCTACCCCAATATACAACGCATCTTAATTGAAACAATCTAATGGAGTTTTGGTTTACTACATAGCACAGGATGTGTACTCATATCCATAGCTATGTACATACATATACGATTCGGGTTCGTGTATCTCTGCTGCAACTCTAGCTCACTACTTGCCTGGACTCAATTTGTATCAATGTGTGACTAAAGGAAGCAAATCCTGCAAATCGTGGCAATGCAATTCCATGTTCTCGTAGGTTAAGCTTCAGCTGAAGGTACTCGTATCTGTTACAGTGGAATAGTAACAACTATGGTCGTCCTGTGATAACACCTAGAGTGCAAATCTCGAATGTAAATACTAGTATATGAGAGAAGAATTTCTAAATAGAACAAAGATTTGTAGATACATTAATGTTGAAGGGATTTACGGGTGATAAGCGTTATTTTGTAGCAATTTTGAGGTAGATTATGCTCAGATTAGCATAAAGCGGAAGTTAAGATGTGGTTTGGGCACGTAGTTCCAGTATTAATTTGGTTATGACCAAGAGACGAATGCAACCGGATTTGTTGATGACAAGATACTACGAACTACAGACTACGTACCATAGACTAGAGACTTATTACCATAAACCTCTTACCACTTGAATTAAAGCAAGTTGAAAGCAATTTAATACAGTTAGTGTTTTTTGTTTGAGGGATTATCGAGGATTTATAAAGGCGTGAGGAGATGAAAGGAATTTCCAAGAATTTGATTAAATAGAGGACAAAATGACGATGATATAGAGTTCTTTGCAGGACATATTCTGTGATAGAATTTTCTCTTTATCTTAATTGCACGTTCAACGCAGAGATATTGTAGTTCATTAATTTTGCTATCATTATCTATACAGAAGACCTTATATTACTGATACTTGCAAGATTAATGATGAAATAGCACACACAAATCAATGGATAATTATGAGGGTAATTAGATGCCAGTATGGTCAGATACCCTGTTTCGACTGAGACATTTCTGCTTATAGTATTCCAAGAAATTCTCCCTTTAAATCATGTCATATCGGCGTTGAAATTTTAAGTTCTTGTATTTTTACTAAAAGTTACCAATAGAAGAACATTTGGTAAATGGGGGACATAAAATAAATAAAGTTTTGGTGTCATGGTGAGAGCTCTGCCACTTCCTTTGTTGCCCATTATTGGATTAAACGATGATGAGATTCTACATCTGCTACTTCAAAAGGGCTCTTATTCTTTGACCGCTATCAAATCTGTTGTTGATCATCATCATCATAAAGGGTTCAGTCTTTGTTGACAGTGGAATGATGATCGCCTTCGCCGTTCAACAGCCTACTGCAGACAGCTACTACAGTCCCAAATTTGCAGCACCGACTAAAAGTCTTCTATTACGTTCCCATTCCCATTCCAAGCTGGTTGCGAACGACAGATGCGATGTCTCTGACTACTTTTGGATATAGCAGCCAATTTTTTTGAGAGACTCGTTCAAAAACGCCTCTGCCATTGTTTTGTAATATTAGCCATTCGACGTCAAACTTTTTCATAGAATTTCCTCTGTATCCTCGCGTTTGGTATATTAGAATTCACACGTTGGCTACAGTACTCCAAGACATTGCCTGGTGTAGACTTACAAACTTCTACTTGTTTTGAGGCTGGACTTGAGCCCACATCCGTATAAGATCGTGCTGATGCAAGAATTGAAGTCGGACGACCATAGACAATGCTATGAGTTCACTACCACTAGGAACGTTGGCCGTCGATCCGGATTTTGGCCAAAAATTCATCTTCTCGGGCGAGGCCTATTTTTGGCTGTTTTGTAGAAGTCTGTTTTGTAGAAGCATTCTGTAGTGAGGTGGTCCTTCTCTCTGGTCGTGTACGAAGCTTATGTAGGCGTATTTAGTTTTCGTCAAGCATCCGCTTACATGCTTGAAGCTTATTTTCCTGAGTCTTCCTCTCACGGTGTCCTCCTTTTTGGTCGGCGGTATGTTCGATTTGTAAGAGTCAACGATCATCGCTAGTTGAGGGTGCGAACATTCTACGTGTAGATCTGACGATCGTTATTCTTTGACCGTTTACCATGGTCGTCAACAGTGAAGTCGCCATTATCCGAAGCTATAAGCTGTATGCACAACAGGGAAAATACTTTAGCCACCTAGCACATAGAGCTTATTCGTGAATCACTTACGGAAGTAGATATAAAGGATTATATAAGCCGGTAATTATTTCTAACTTTATTTATTTTATTATTTCTACTCCTGGCACGAGAGCTTTTCGAGCAACATCTGGAGCCGCAATCTAACCAATTTCGCATGCAGTGTGTCTTTCAGTCACGAATAGAACCCATTTTAAGCTAGATAGTTTAAATTCATACAATTGATCGGAGTCGGCCCCGAACTTAGCTTCACCATCCTTGACGGCTCCTTGAACTTCATGGAAGACAGTTGGTACACAATGTTGCCCTCCTGATCACCATCCATGTGATCTTTTTGTCGGTTCCAGTCAATAACGCACCATATCATAGAAGGCAATGATGTTCCTCAGCATACCGTCTGTCTTGTAACATTGAATGGGCAGAAACCATCGTATGAAGAGTAGGAGCTCTGTTTTAGAAAATCGTCGAACGTCGAGACTGATCTTATTGGTCTCAGCCAATGAAGCCTTATCAAGGGGTTGCACAATTTCCCAAAGATCTTCTTCATCTTGTAGCATTTCCTTAACTTTGGTCCTAAGTTGCACTAATTCGACAAATTTCTTGTCATAAAGATCAGCTAGGGTACGCATGTATTTACTGTACGAAATGAGGCAGTTGATGGAGAAGAAAGGTTTGCTTAGGGTCAGTTTCTTATTTTAACCCCTTAACACCTGTACAATAACAAGTGTAGCAGAAGTCACAGTATCTGAGAAATCACAAGCAGAAGGTGATACAGCATCGACAATGGAAACGATACCCTCACGTTCTGAGCTACCCAAACCCTTAAAACCACCGGTACGTTCGTAGAAGGAGGCCAAAAGGTACCCAAGTAGGCTGGATAACCAGTATCGGCAGGCATTTCAGCGAGACGACCTGAAATTTCACGAAGAGCCTCAGCCCAATGAGAGGTAGAATTAGCCAGCATGGATGAGTTGTGACCTATATCACGGAAGTAATACCAGTGTAGATGGAAGCGATACATTGATCGGTAAGAAATGGATAATTAGCAGAAAACTGCTCCATAACTGAACATGGTTGATGTACAGGCCATACTTGCAACATACTGTGTTTGCTGATCTCTCTATCGAATTTGGTTTCCAAGACAACATCCTCAACATTGTAGTTGCTAGCTGCTGCAATATGACGAACTTTACCCCTGGCACGAGGTCCAACGATCACCTTGTGCTTGAAGAGGGTGTTTTCATGTACCAAACCCTACAAGTAGCCTCCGGTAATGTGTGATCCAACTTTTTACGTTAAGTAGATTGACTTCTCATGCAATCAAACGGGCCAGAGCGGGCACATAAACACCCTTTGGAATGTAAATGGAGCTGGTCAGCTCGTTGATGTCTTTCATTAAACGTTGGATACTGTCGAAAATGCTGCCCATCATACTGGGACCTAATTTAACTGAAAGTGACTTGCTAGTATGCAACCCTGGATCTCCGACAGTTATGCCAGAAGTTCCTTCGTATACTCGATTGATGGCCATGTCACCTTCGAGATGAATGATTTCACCCACTAGTTCCAAGTGGCCGACACGCACCAGTTCGTACATCCAGACATATATACATTCTGCTGTTCCGACGGGACCGGATACGGCAAAGACACGTCCATAGATGGACTTCTGCTCCTCGTCCTCGAAACACTTCAAATTGGGCATTGTGGTACTGGTTTAGCGTAGTTTGTTAGTGAATCCTCTAAAATGAATTGAAGAGGAGAAGGTGGTGGGCATTGTACGAAGTTGGCTTTCTTGAGCCCACAGTAAGGCAATCTACGGAGGACAAGAGTAACGCAATAGTGAGAGAACTGTCGGTGGTACAGATTTCTGTTTGACTGATTCCTCCAAATTACCAGACCTGACGGTCTCTGAACAAATAGTCAGTATGGGAGCTCTGACAAGAAGCCCACCGATAAGAGCCCATGTTATACTTGCGTGCGTACGTGTATTTTAGATTGGCTGAGAAACGAGCTTGTTCTTACCTGAACGGTGGCTCCATCCTGAAGTAATGCTAATGCGGTTTTAGAGTGAGTCAAAGACACGAAACAGGAGAGCGGTTTAAGTTTGTATCAGGCTAATCAGATTTCAATATTGCATGAGTCTCATGCTACCATAAGTCCCTAAGATATTGGTGAGTAGAATCTTCGCTCTTTCTAAGGAAAAAACCCTTTTTCGATTAAAAGAACATACAATTAGATCATATTATTAACCAGAAACGAAACATACCATACAATCATCAAAGGATAAGGATAAGACTTGTTTATATAAGTGCTAATCGGAATCATTATCTTTCCTGCCTAAGAGGTGCCGTAACATCAATGATTATATGAGCATTAAAGTCATTCTTTAAGTCAGAAAGATTCAAAAAAACATCTGCTTCTCCGGGGAAACTGAAGCTGGAAAATTTAGTTCAAGAACCATTCCTAGCTTGTTGAGAAAACACTACCTTAATTAGACCTTATAAAGAAGCTCAAGGCAATGAGATTATATGCCTGCCCAAGGTCGAAGCCGTTGTCATAAATTTGATTGCTTATCCGTGAGTATGTTCTCCGATCCCTGCTATGTTCTAGCGTTAAGGGGTCATTTAGTCCCCAAGAGATATCGAAGCCTATTCGGATCATGCTCAGCCGTCTACCAAGGAAATCTAGTAGAATTTAAAAGCAGCTCAATGTCCCAATCTATAAAAGCTCGTTCTGTGTCGGCATTCCTATCGTCCTATCGAAACGTGACATATGACAAAGTGAACAACAAGTTTTTATATCTTAATGACCATTTCCACATTACTACCCCTTGCAGCACAATTAAACTCAAAACTCAAAAAGGAACTTAAAGTCCACACCAGTCCCAACTGATATCCAAAAGGATTGAAGTTATTTAGACAACAATAGACCAAAGCCTGATAGTATTCCTTACTTCTGTTGCACAAATTTATTTCATCGCATAGTCCTTAGTCTTTCAGGGACACAAACACAGAGTTTCCTGTTTATTCGACAAATCAATTAGAAACTTTTATAAATATTTTCCCGACTCTTCGTCCCTATCCTGGTTTTATATTTTTTGTCTAGCTGTGCTAGGAAAATTCTATGTAACTACATACAAAGGATAAACGAAGGAAAATATTTGTTTCCTGTTTCCAATTCGAAGAAGAACTAAGAAAGGAAGAAGCAAAAACTTTTTTCATAACACAAAAGCTAGAGAAACAGATAAGAGACTATTGTGTCCTTCCATACAGTCATAAGCACGCACGCTCCCAGTTCGTACATCCTTTCGAGTTCCGTTTCCCGTCTCCATCGGCAAACAATGTGAAAGCAATTTTCCTCAGTGATTCGCTTCCTTTTTTTTTTTTTTTTTCTTCTTTTGAAGAGCAAAAATGTCTTTTCCTGACAGAAAAAATGAATTACAAATCCAAGCTCAAAGTCGCAATCTCATGTAGAGTGTTCCATGAATATGGAATCGTCGAGCACTTGCTGAAAAGATTTTCACCTAGGAAGTCGCTGCTATGTATACACCTTCAAATCACATGGATCTGCTAGTCACATAAAGCTGGCACATGTTACAGAATCCAACGTACGATTTCATTCAGATTACAACATTCTTAGCTCTTTGATACGAAAAATAAAAATAAAAATTTAATTACAACCATCAAAGTGGTGATACTTTGCCAACTCCTGGTTGCCATATCCAGCCATTCGTTGCCAGTTCCACCCATTCGATTTGCCACAGCTCCTTGTGACATCGTTAAGAGCATTTGTGGCAATTAATTTTTGAGGAATTCCTTTATTACGAACGTAATCGTGTTTTCCTGTGACGAATTAAATTTCAACTACGCCTCCGTCACAGATGACTTTTTATCCTTCCCCTCTCTTATCATTGTTCGACACCTCTTTTCCACACTTAGTAGCGATTTTGTACAAATAAAGAGTGCCGCTCTAGAGTGGGAGAACCCTTCTTTGTGTAAGAAAACTCTGTGGGAAGCAATTCCTTTTCGCAGAAAGCTGAAGATCTCTTTTCTTGGTTCAAGCAATGAAGGATTTGAAGTCGAAACATGTGGGGTACTCCCTGGGCTGATATTGACATTACGTTTATCCTTTGCTTATATATCTCTTTTTTTCTACTTTAAAGCACGTGTATGTTTCTTTGGGAGTATCTCCTGCAAAATTCCTAAGCCAACAATGATTCACGAAACTGAAAGCAAACGATATAATACTCATATGCGCTGGGATGAGTAAAACAAGTGCTTGTAACTAAAACCAGAAATAGGAAAACAAAAAAACACGCGCCTTGAGGAGAATTTGAGAAGGAAAAAACATCGAATCGGGCAGTCAAGTGTATAAGAATCCTTTACACATTTCATGTGGAAAACAATCTTTTTTTAAATGGCAGAGTATCTGCGAGTGAAACGGCAAAGTCCTGTTGATTTTTCTTATCCAAAAAGTCACAGATATGTTGCTGGTCGTTGCTGGAGGATACTGAAAAAAAAAATTGGAGCAGGATTGTATGTATCCTTTCATTTTGAAGGAGAATCATTCATGGGTAAATGAGATATGTGACGTTAATTGTTGATAAGCTGCCCGCAGTCCTATCGTGTGGAAGTGGTTTTCATATTGAATATTGCAAGTGTTAATGTTCTCACAAGGTCAGTGGACTCTTATTTCTTATTTTAACGTCACTTGATAGTTAGAAGGACTTGCGAGTACAAATTGCCGAGTTTTACAACAAATCAATACACTGCCTTTGTTCACAGTTTAGTTAATGCCGTAATATTATGGATGTTGACATTCGAAAGGGTAGCAACAGACTTTCTAGATTATGAATTGGAGCAGTACCGCAACATCTCAAAGTCGCATCGCGTGCATAACTTACATGGAAACTCTTATATGTATTTCTTTATGCAGGCTTAAATTGCAAGAATAGAGTTTTCTAATAACGACTTGACAACTTTTTTTTAAATAAAAGGCAAACCATTTGAGATATTTCAAAAACTTTATTATTGGCTTGAAGTACAATCAAAACATTTATGAATTGAACTTGACTTCGTTCATATGGCCACCGCGGGCACGTTTGCAGCGGTCGATTCGTTGGACCCAATTTTCAACGACTCGGCCACACATTTCGGCCGAAACAGTCGCTATTTCGCGTTCAATGTTGCCTCTGAGCTCTTCCAACGTCGTCGGCGTGTTAGCATAAGCCAATGACTTAACGTAGCCCCACAGAAAATAGTCAAGCGGCGTTAAATCGCACTAACGAGACGGCCAATCGACTGGCCCATGTCTTGAGATAACACACTCACCATACTTACTCTTCCATAAATCGGTTGTAGCGTGTGATGTGTTGCTTGTGGCACCATCCTGTTGAAATCACATGTCGTCCAAGTCCATATCTTCCAATTCGGGCCAAAAATAATCGGTGACCATGGCGCAATAACGCTGACCATTCACAGTAACGTGACGATCGTTATCGTCGACAAAAAAATATGGCCCAATAACGCCGCCAGCATGCAAACCGCACCAAACAGTTATTTTTTGTGGATGAAATGATGATTCATGAAGCTCATGTGTGTTTTCACCCGACCAATAACGCATATTTTGCTTATTGACGAACCCATTGAGCCAAAAATGAGCTTCGTCACTGAAGATGATTTCGCGATGAAATTCATTATCTTGGCGCATCTTCTCCAGAACCCACCAATCGAAGAACGTACGTCGCTCCAAATGGTCCATCGGCTTCAATTCTTGAGTCAGCTTGATCTTGTATGGGTATAAACCAAGATCCTTGCACAAAATACTCCATAACGTGGTCTGAGCGATGCCCAATTCTTGAGAACGCCGTGGAATTGACTGATTTGGATCGTTTGCTACGGATGTCTGAATGGCAGATATATTTTTGACACTTCGACCAACCCGTTGTCTCACTGACACGGCAACATCACACAACGAATATGTAGACTCAAAAACACTTGTTATTGCCTGTCTACTAGGGCGAGAATTACGACCGAAAATTGGAGTTAACGCTCTTAAAGTTGCAGTCACCGACCCCGAATATCTGTAGAAAATTTTTATAATTTGCGGACGTTACTCGTTAGTGTACTTTACCACACCAAAGAGTGTATTCACAAATTAAATTCAAAGCTGTCAAGTCCCTATTGGAAAACCCTATACAAGCCAGTACTCAACGTTGGATGAAATCAACGGCGGCGCATGCATTCAGCCTTTTGAACTGGTGATGATGCTCCTTTAGATAAACGTTGACATTCTTTAATCTTAAAGGGGCTTCTGAACCAGTTGTTCGGATTTCTAAAGTAGAAATGGTGGCGGAAAAACTCAGATTGGGTCAACTTATTCATAACTTCGTTATATCTGAGGGGTATCACAAATGATCTGGACCTCCGAGTTGGGCATTACTCTGCAGTGTAAAACAAATACATAATGTGGTTACAACTGAAAGCCAAACAGAAATTTTACCATAGTTCGTCATGCTACTCGAAAAGGCAAACTATTTTCTATAAAGCACGTGGAATATTCCGGACCGACCATAATAAAACTGATCTAACTGCCATCTAAGAAGTGCAATAGAATAGATCAGGTATAGGAAGAATAAAGACTTAAGACGTACCTATATACTACAGTAATTGCTACCGAGAAGATAAGCAGCGTCTATTTGGCTGCAGTTTTGTCATTAGAGGCAGAATTGGGCAGAAAATCTCGAGTTTCAGGAATGTAAACGTGCGCTGCGTGGCAATCCGCTAATATTGTATATGCGCAAGCTCCAATAGAAGAAGATGATGAGATTATGGTTTGTGAGTGCCTTGACAAGACATATTTTTTTTATTATTAAAGGATGCTACGAATATATATGTAGTATGCGGATGAAAATTTTCACTCGCATATTATGGGTCATATAAAAAGTCTCCGAGGTTTTTTGTCACTAGATGGTGTTGGTGTCCATTTATCTGGAAACGCCAATCTGATGGTGTTAAACGAACACGTGTTTGAAAGGTGACATGCCAGACTACATTTTTTGTGAAGACAGCTGTGTAATTCGTTGCTCGCATTAAAAGTAATACTGATTTGAATATGAGTGAAATATCTGAAAAGTACGCTATGCGATACTTTTTCACTGTAAAAAAGGAAAAAAAACGCTGGAAAAACATGCCGAAAACTTTGTGCAGTTTACAGTAAGAATGCTGTAAGTGAACACCGGACCCAGCAGTAGTTTGTTCGATTCCGTTCCGCAAATTTCGATGTAAAAGATTCACCTCGCACTGGTCGGACTGTCACTGAAAAAGTCCATGCAATTTTGCAACTGATGGAGCAAGACCCACACGGAAGCTGTCTAGAGATAGCGGAGGCACTAAACATCAACCGTACGACAGTTTGGAATCATCTAAAACGAGCAGGCTACTCAAAGAAGCTCGATGTTTGGGTACCACATGAATTAGCGCAAAGAAATTTAATTGACCGAATAACCATCAGTGATACGCAGCTGAAACGTAACGAAATGGAATCATTTTTGAAGCCATTCATTACGGGCGATGAAAAATGGATTAATTACTAGAATATCCAACGCAAAACAAACAACTTAAAAACCTGGATTGAAGTCAAACAAGGTTATGTTGAGTGTTTGGTGAGATTAGAAGGGAATTGTTTATTAGTACGTGGCGAAACGGTCAGTTCGATTTTCTACTGTGCACAAGTCGACCGTTTGAATGAAGCTATCAAGAAAGAGTGACCAAAATTGGCCAACAGAAAGGGAGTTGTTTTCCATCATGGCAATGCTAGGCCACACATATCTTTGATGACACGGAACAAATTTATGGTGCTTGGTTGAAAAGTTATAATTCCACCGTATAGCCCGGACCTTGCACCCTCTGATTACCATCTGTTTCGGTCTTTGCAAAACTCTCTCGATGGTAAAAATTTTGCTGACCGAGCCGCTGAAAATTACTTGGGCAAATTTTTTGCTGATAAACCACAGAAGTTCTACACCGATGGAATGGTGAAGCTACCCGGAAAATGGCAAAATGTCATAGATAATAATAGCCAATATGTACTTGATTGAAACTAATTTTGAATAAAGAAAACTTTTTTTTCAAAAATACTGACAAGATCTAATTTATGCTCATTGCCCTACCGATCAAGTTCGCCGCAGCAGGCCCTCCGATGCGGTTACAGAGGACAATGTAGAAAAAATACATGAAATGGTGTTGGCTGACCGGAAAGTGAAGGTGCGCGATCTAGCAGATACCACAAAGAACTGAGTTCACACGTCACATTTTGGGCAATATTCTGCATATGAAAAAGTTATCCTGCCGCTGGGTGCCGCGCATACTCACTTCTGACCAAAAACACGAACGCAAGAGCACTTGCTGAAGCGGAATCAATCGACTGATAACTGTGGAAACTTGGATCCACTATTACACACCAGAGAACAGAATGAGTGCCCAGCAATGGACTGAAGCCGGCGCGAGTGATCCGAAGAGGCCAAGGGAGGCTCGATGGTTCGAAAAGGTTATGGCGTCGGTTTTCTGGGATTGTCATGGCATACTCTTCGTGGACTACCTCGAAAAGGGAAAAACCATCGCAAACGCAAAAAAAAAAACATTTTTCCCACCTTTCATTCAATTTATGTTTTCCACGCCAATAAAACTGTTTTTTCTTTGAAGCAAACCAAAAAGTCAATCAAGTGCTACTCAGCTAATGCGTGTCCCATCAATGAAAACAAATGGTAATCGTCTGTGAATACGTCGGGTGGGATATCAGCACCCAGCCAAGTACTTTGGTTGTATCCTGAACCAGTTTTGCTTTGTATGCAGGTGCATTGTCATAGTGCAAAATTACCTTGCCGTGTCCATTCTGATCGTTTTTCGATCAATGCACGCTTCAAATTGATCATTTGTTGTCGGTAGCGATCTGCATTAAAGGTTTCACCAGATTTTAGGAGCTCGTGGTACAGCACATTTTTCTGGTCCCACTAGACACACAGCATTGTCTTCTTGCCGAATCGATCTGGTTTTGCAGTCGAAGTTGATGGTTGTCCCGGATCAAACCGTTATTTTTTCCATTTAGGATTCTGAAAATAGATCCATTTTTCATTGCCAGTAATAGTTCGATGCTAAACTGATTTTTATCGTGTCTTTGAAGCAAAATTTCACAAATGGGTTTTCGGTATTCCATCTGCCTTTCATTCAATTCATGTGGCACCGATTTCCTGTAGCTTTAAAATGGTCAGAAATTGTTTGTTGTGCGACATTTAATATTTCTGCCATTTGTTTCTGACTCAAAGTGTCATCTTCATCCAATATTGTTTGCAATTCGTCGTTTTCAAACTTTTTTTGTGGTCTTGCACGTTCTTCATTTCGCATATCAAAATCTTTATCTCTGAATCGTTGAAACCATCTTTTGCATGTTGCTTCTGATAGAGCATGATCACCATATACCTCGACAAGCATTCGATGCGACTCTGCAGCACTTTTCCTTAAATGAAAACAAAAAATTAATGCTTTCCCCAAGTCATCATTTTCTGGTACAAAATTCGACATTTTTAACACGATGAAAAAATTTGATGTTGTTTGCTGAATGACTTGATGTATACTAAATATATTTGATAGGTATCATAGCAACCAAAAAAAAAAAGTAATTAAAGCCCGTTCACAATATATGTTCCCTATCGAGACATTTGTATCTTGACGCTCACTTTATACCGGTACACCTGGTACATTCTACCATATATTTTGTATAGATAACACAGTTTTATTGTGTATTTTCGCGCCTTTTTGTCCCTATGAAACCCCGTTTTTATGAAAATGTCAAAGTCAAGGTTGTTCGTTTCGTTACTCTCATAAAAGAATTGTTTTTGTGTAAAAATGAATTCGAATATCACATACAATATTTGGAAAATCTTCATCCTAAACTGTCTGCACAGAAGAGTGAAAAACTTGCCGAGTATTTTGATGAAAGTAATAGTGATTCTGAATATCGCGATAATATTGGCGGTCGAGTTCAGCCGGTATCTACAGAGCAAATGAAAGGCAATGTTGAACAACGACAACGTCTTGAATTTACCGACCCAGAAGTTGAATTATATAGTGACGAATCTGATTTTTGTGAGGAGACAGACATCAATAAAGCAATCGAAGATCCAAGATTGATAGAATTGCTAAAAGATCTAAGATATGATAATAAAGCCGTGGTCGACGTCGTTGAAGGAGAAATTGAATCGATCGAACCAAATCGTTGAAAAAAGTATGTTGGGCAAGGTAGAAACAAAAAACCTGTTTGGTGGTCGATGCCAGCGGAGTCTGAAACAGTGCAAACAGATAAAGTCAAAGTTGAACCTAAAATGTCGATTGCTATTAGCAAAGAACATTTTCAGACAAGAAAACATCATTTAATCCAATCATGTCATCTTCATTTATTGAAACGCAAAAAGATTTCATATCGCAAATTCGCATGCAACTAAGAGCAAAAAACTTTGCCATTGGTATGATACAAATGCCTTTGAAATAATGGCTTCTATAGGCACAAAATATGCCATTTTATAGAGCTTGTATGTCTTATAAACGATTTCAGCAACTATGTCGCTTTATTCGCTTTGAACTTGTCCAGTTCGCTTTAAGCATGATAAATTGGCTCCATTTCTTTATGTTTGGACAATGTTTTCAACCAAAATGGCAGTGCCATTGCTGTTTCCAAAGAACTAACTATTGATGAACAGCTATTACCAATGCGAAATCGATGCGGTTTCGACAATATATTCTCTCAAAACCGGGGAATTACGGTATCAAGATGTTCTGTTTTGTTGATTCGCAGACCAACTATCCACTTGCAGGTGAAGTATATTTGAGAGCGCAGCATAATACTGAAAGAACGACTGGCATAGCACACGATCTCGTGTCTCGACTAATGAAAATTTATTTGAATACCGATGCCAATGCCTCCATGGATAATTTTTTTAAAAACGTTAAACTGGCCAATAGTTTAATAGAAAAAAGAACAAATTTAGTCCGTACGATTGGAAGCAATAAATTCTGTTTCTCAGGACCATGTCAACTTGTAAGCTACACAACAAATACGAAAAGGAATGTTTTATTATTGTCGACCGCACATGCTCTTGAGGAGATCTATCCGCCAACGAGCAAGTCAGTAGTTATCCATGATTATAACAAGAATAAAGGAGGTGTCGACACATTCGACAAAATGATACGTGGATACACTTGCAAAAGAACAACCAACCTATGGCGTATGGCAATGTTTTACAACATTGTTGACATAGCCACTCTTGCTGCTTTTCGTCTTTTCGAAGGATTTTTCTGAAGCAACTGGCTTTCGAATTAAGTGAGTCACATCTTCAAAGCCGTGCAGAAATAAAGCAACTCACAAAAAGTAGCAAAATACGATGTCGGTCCCAGAAGTACCCAACAAAGAAAACACAAAAATGTTGGAAAAAAAAATTTATTAATTTTTCAACATAATCGCCAGCGATGTTCAGAAAGTTCGATACCCTTTTTATAATAAGAACTGTCTTGCTACTCAAAATAGCCATCAACTGCCGACAACATTTCTGGCGAATAGGGTGCATAAGGTAGCAATTCAAACGTTAATTCATTAATTTTGACCATTTAAATAACGGATTTGTGAGCTGGTGCATTGTCTTGATGAAACACCACTTTCTTGTTAGCCAAATGCAGTCGTTTTGCTTGATTTCTTTGCTCAAACGTTGCAATAAGTTCGCATAATACTGGCCGTTGATAGTTTTTCTTTTTGAAGATAGTCAATGAAAATTATCCCACGCGCATCCCAAAAAATCGATGCCAAGACCTTGCCTGCAGATGAAACGGTCTTCGCCTTCTTTGGAGCCGGTTCTTATTGTTTTGATTGTTCTTTTGCCTCGGGTGTAAAGTGATGGACCCATGTTTCATACATTGTTATAAAACTGTCACAAAAAATCTATTTTTTTGCTGTGAAACTTCACTAAACACTCAATTGAAACATCTTCACGACACTATTTTTGCTCGAGTGTGAGAGCGGCACCCATCTTGCAGACAGCTTTCTCATGTCCAAATTTTTAAATAATGTGCTATGTACCACATTTTTTGAAATGCCTACAATGTCTGCTAGCTTGCGCAATTTCAGTCGACGATCATCTAATACCGCTTTTTGGATTTTCTTCATCATTTCTGGAGTCGTCACCTCACTTGGTCGACTACTGCGATGCTCGTCTTGGCAACTCATACAGCCTCAGCAACCTAAAATTTTACTGTTGTAAACGAAGGAACAGACTCACCCAGAGTGAAGACCAGTTCAGCTTTTAGATTGGTTGTGCTGAGGCCTTTCAAATAAAAGTATTGTTTCACATAACGATGACTAATTTTCTCCATTTTCACAAATTCACTGACAACGTTCACTATTGATGGCTGCCAAACAAATACTTAACAACGTGGCGCTTTCAAACTTGAAACATGTGCTTTATAGACTGCGTATTTTCCAATACAGTAAAATATTCAAACAACTACCGCCGTGTCTTGGTCAGGCCGGGTATTTCTGGGACTGCCCTCGTAGCTATAGATTTGATTGGTATACATGCCAACTGTAAAAGTAAGAACATTTGTATTGAAACTTAATTGTTTTAATTATTTGTCCTTGCTACACTTCAGGTGAATAACCTAAAAGGTCAGTGTTAAGCATGCAAAGAAATAAAAAAAGACAACAAAACAACTGCTGTGTGCGATATGTGCCAAACATCAACATGTACGGTTCATTACATTCGAGAATGCAAAAAATGCTACAAGAAAAGATACGAAAACGAAGAACCGAATTCGGATTTTGATGACAATTATAGTACACCTAGATCTTCGCCCTCAATAACACCGATACCAAGCACATCAAAATCAACAAAACCCACGTCCAGTGCACCGCCAAACAAGAAAATCAAGAATACCATCGCCTGTTTGAAAGTTTTTTCTTATTATTTTTTGAACCAACACCCTTACTTTTTTTTCTATTTTCTTCTTTGTTAATAACTAAAATATTATTTCCTATAGTTTAATTCATCATGTGACTAAATATTTTCGAATAGCGAACATAAACAAAAGCAAAACTATGCAAAAACAGAGATTTTCATTTGAAATGCAATATGGACACTAAGTGTCCTAAGGTCCCAACAATGCTATTCTCATTATCGCGGTTTCTTTTTCCTATAGCATTCATCATAGTATATATACATGTAGCAGAGTTTTTCATCCTCCTTGTGTTCCTCTTACTTCCTGGATTCGGTGATATTTAATTGATAGCAATCAAGGACCTCTGCTAATTACTCAGCTATATGTGGTCTTTAAAGTGTCCCCTAAACACAAGAGTTGTCAACAGTCAATACCATTCTATTCAAGTTGGTTCGTCACATTTTTCTAGTCACTTCCCTATGGGGTTGTGAGCCTTATAGGAGTATAGTCCACTATTATACTACTGACCGAGCACGCACTTGCCATTTTAGCCTGCATGAGTTAGGATTTACTCACGCGATTACTGGAGAGCACTACTGGGAGCTAAAGCAAGTATTTCACTAATAACTTGAGTTTTGTGCTGCTGTCCCAATTCAGTGGGACAACGTAGATTTTGCTTTTAATGACGTGTACAAGCAAGAGGATATCTCAACCAACATGGAATGCGCAGCAAGCGTAAGGCTCAGGACCATTCCTAACTATAGCTTTGTTCAAACATAACACGAAATAGGAATTTCAGAGCCGACCTCAACCAATATCCCTTGAAATTTCTAGGCTTATCCTTTCTGATATCGTAGAAGAATCAAATCGGAGGTTGAAGTGATGGTATTAAAAAATAAATTCCCGAAAACGGACCGGTAGCGTAGCAATCCAAACATTGCAACCTAAGAAATCTCTAAGATTAAAACGTAGGGTTCATAAGTGCGAAGTTTTTCTGAGGTGTGTCATGTGTATCGGGATATTTGTTGGGTTCCTTCGTCTGCTTATATTAATTTCAGAAAGATTAAATAAAAGAAGATTCGCCAGCGACAAATGAACGCCCTGCTTCTGGTGAAATGACGAAGTTAAGACACTCAAGGCAACGTGTCTATATGCTTGTCGCTACTTAAGATCCGCAATCAAAGAAAATAAAGCGAAATGCTTCAGGCGCCTGTGTAACAAAGCTTCCCACTCTGCTACCATCTATTCTTCGAAAAAGACCACCTTTTATGCATCAACATCAACATCAACACATCGACGGACAAACTGATTAAGACATGCAGAAAAGTAAATGATAAGAAGGCGCCTGCAGCCGACGGAATTCCAAATAAGACCGTATACTCGTAAACCAGAGATGTCTAAGGGAAGGCATTTTTCCTGATCCGGAAATAAGCCACCAGATGAACCATCTTCGAATCGGCCAATATGCCTTCTAAATACCCTTGGAAAAAGGAGCTTTATCAATTTACCAATTCGGTTTTAGAAAATCGCGGTCTACCACAGATGCAATGAAAGCGGCAGTAGACCTTGCAACTAAAGAGATAGAAGGGGAAAGATGGCCATGGGATACAAAGGAATATTGCGCAGTACTAATACTTGATGTTGAAAATGCCTTTAACTCCGTAAGCTGGTTATCTATAAGAAGAGAACTTTTAAGAATGGATATACAACGCTATTTTCTTAAAATAGTAAGAAGCTACCTTAACAATAAGCATTTTCAATATGAAACAGAAGATGTTATCAAATATTACAGTGCCTTTGGAGGATAACCACAGGGATCAATACTAGGACCATTATTGTGGAATATTATGTAACTTTCGCCGACGACATTGCTATTGTTACGGTCGCTAAAAACATTCACGAAGTAGAATCGAAGATTAGCTGTGTTCAGTTAGAATTGAACTTGCTAATCACAAAACGCAGTCAATTTTAAAAACTTCGTAATAAGATTCATAAGATCGTGGAATGTGCAATCTTCCAGGTTGGAAGCCAAACAATTCGGTCTTAGTGGCACTGAAATATCTGGGAGTAATGTTAGATAATAGACTTCAGTTTGCGCCACATGTCTTCCAAACCAGCGAGAAGGCATTCTACAAAATATCGATGGACCTGGTTACACTAGAAAGGTGTTACTTTTAAAAGTGATCAGCTCGGTTCTGCTTTACGCCGCCTTGGTTTGGGCAAAAGCACTAGTCAGACAGGATACTCAGAGAAAAAAGTATCGTCGTCATACAGAATATGCGCATTAAGGACGATATGTGTCTTTCGAACGGTATCGGAAGAAGCAGCTTATGTTATAACTAGAATGGTACCCATCGATATACTCGCTGATGTGATATTTAGGTTATACAACAAAATTGCATCAAACCGCCACCTAGAAATGCATGGAATTAAAAGGATTAAGGAGGAGAGAAGGATGACCGCAATACCTAGGAGGCAAAATATATGGCACAACACCACAAAAGGCAGAAGGATCTACAAGTCAATTACACCTTTAGAAGTGTGGGATAACCAGACACATGGAAACTGCCACTACCACCTCATATAGTTCCTGTTCGGTCATGGGGTGTGGGGAGGGTACCGTAAATATCTGTACCGCTTTGGGCACGATAACATTTCCTTGCGTCCAAGTTGTTAAAATGACGACGATGATGCTGAGCATGTAATATTTTATTGGAGTAGATTTCTAGAAAGAAGAAGAAACATACCGAGTTCACAGTCCCTCGTTGAACATTTGTTATGATCAGGCCCTGTCACGACATCACTGAGCGGTCTACAGTCTTTTCTACGAAGGAACAGCACCAAAATCGCTGAGCACTTAGCTTACGTCAGGAAGGACTATTTTGGTTTGCGACATCTAAAAAAATAGTGCCACCTGTAGCCAAGCTCATATGAAACCCAACTTTTGAGGAAGCGTGACACTCTCGAAGTGGTATAAGGGTTAATCAAGGCTATAAGCGCAGCGTGGTTGTCGATACTGATACAGATACTTCTCCTCTTACACCGAATATTGACACCAGGGCAGAGTCAAAAGACAGGCCATTAAAACTCTTCGTGTTGTGTCAAAGAATAGCTCCGTTTCAACGGAATCATTGCCACAGCAAGACAGATTCCGCAGTGCGCTCAGAGCAAATCTAGGCATTCAACGAAAAAAAAAAATCCATGCAGCCAGGACAGACAATTCTTTGGATTCTGGTAAAAAGAACAGTGATCTGCAGACAACCATGTATATAGGTCCAAAGGGTCGTCTTAAGTTTTGCCTCTCCATTTTTTTTGCGAAAAACTCCTTTACACTGCCCAAAACCGACAGCATCTTAGAACTATTCAACGTAGAAAAGTCCAAAGAAGTTTTCATCCAGGATGACTTAGATTCGTTGTCGAAAACGATGCTGACTATCTGGACAAGTATAATTTAATACCTGCCCACAGACTATACTTAGGTATCAGCGATATACAAACATCATGATAGATCCGCACGAATACAGTTGTCACGACTTGCACTGCGAGGATGGCTGCTATGATTTCTGGTTGTTCGAGTTATTAGAAATGCCTGGCGAACATGCTCCTGCGCGAAATAGTACAGTTCTTCAACTTCAGCTGAGTACCGGCAGAGCAGGCTTCAGAATCATGCGACTGCTGCAATAAATGGGTAAGTTGGAGATGCTGTTGCGCTTTAACTGATTTTAAATGAGTTCAGCGAACCAAAGTAAAAGTTTACAAAAAAAAAAAAATAAAATTGACGTCAATAGAAAATGCAACTTTTGTCCTAACAGATCCAACCAATTCCAAATTCCAATTTATTTCCCTTTAAATTGGAATCGTTATACCATTACCATATACCGCTGCAGCAGACCCTTTATATTCCTCAAGTACTTCTTCGTGTAAAAAAATTATTAAGTAAACAAAGGTTCCCCGAATCTCTTTCAACTGTCCTCTGTACTCATAACGAATGCAGTTCATATGACGACCAATGACATGAACCGTATTTGTTCCATGTCACGTTAGTCATCTTCTATGTTACACAAAAAGTCCCCATTTCCCATAAACCCTCAATGCACATACGTGTACACCCTTCCTTAAGGACAACTGGTGAACATCACCAAACCTTTACCATCCCAACCTACTACAAAAAGTATCCGTAACAAAAATACGTCTCAAGTGATTCATAAACTGGAAGTGAACATCAACAAAAACTTCTTCTAATGTGCCATCGCCCTGGATGAATTCCAAAATACAAGTCCTCGTAAACAAAAGCAAAACATGTATAAATGAGTTTTTGATTCGACTGCTGCACTTTCCATACACACTTATACAACAAGGATACCTTGTCTGTACTACCTTCCCTTATCTCCAGGTGATTACAATGCAGAAGCAGTTCACACTAGTTAACTTCCATTGAGGTGGCTGGAGGTCTTCTCTGACTTCACAAAGATCATACAACTTTAAAACATTTTCCATTCTCCTTTAGATGTTCTGGTTCCATTTAGACACGTATCACCTAAGGACTTATTACAAACAGACCTACGGCAAAATACTTCCGCACATTTAAAATTAATTAATTCCAAGGATTCAATGCTTGTTTATCCTTGTTGTTGTTCTGGTGGTTGTCAGTTGCGTTGTGGGATATTTTTCATGTTACTGCCTTGAAGGTAGAAATATTCCAAGAACGTCCATTTGGCTGCACATTAATGCTTCTTAGTATCCTGTTTGTGGAGGATTAGTTTTCTCTTGGCAATTGAGTCAAATAAATATCCTTAAAAGAAGAAGAAGATATGAAAAAAAAGAGAGAATTAAGAACTATTGCGGTTAGGGACAATCGTCTACCACAGAGAGTTTAAATTTATTTTTCTTGGCACGTGATCAAAATAGCCAACCACCAAAGTCAATAAAAACTTTCATACGTCATTGCTTTTACTCCTCCTTTCTTTTTGCTATTTCTTTGTACTCATTTACCCTGCTGCCATCCTCCAATCCACCACTGAGGACTACTACTCGTCCTTTAAAGAAATTCCTTCGTGAATCTATGGTTTGTCGTATATTTTGACCATTTCCTTGTTGAAATGAATAAAGTTGTAAGGTTCGCTGATTTCTCTATTCAATACGAATACGTACATATATATGTATATACAACAAACTCTTGGCAGATGGAAGTATTCCAACAAGATGCCACAACATTAACTGCAACCGAAACCGAAAGACGAAGAAGATAAAAAACAAAAAAAAAAAAAATAATAATGAATTATTGTGCTCGGTAAACTTATCCTTCTAATTCATGTCCTTTGGAATTTCTTTGCCAACATTCTCTTTTACAGTTGACTGCTTACTGTCCGAGTGTCTTTCTGTTAATTTCTATCTCGGTTAATACACTTGTTCGTCTTAAAGGAAAACTCCGCCAACCAGTGTTGTCAGTTGTGTTTAAGGAAATTGCATCCTTCTTAACCAAACAAAAGAAAAAAATAAAAAAATAAATAAAAACATAAACTCAGTGTTCTGAAATACTTCAAAAATTTAAAATTCGGTAACCTGACTAGAATCAGCTCGCAATCAGCTCTTATTATTACCGATGCTCCAAGAAAGCTGAGCAACACAACCTCACCTACTTGGTATCTGTCATCGAATATGGTGACGGATGAAGCCAACTAATGGCGTTTGATGGCTTCAAGTCACCCAACAGCGATGACATACTTATATCCAGTTTCGCTACAAACAGGTATTGACCAGCTGCTGGAACCTCTGAAGAACACCTTCAGTTTTAGCCTGGCAAAGGCATACATACCGAAGCCCTGGCGAACAGAAGAAGTTGTCTCTGTTCCAAAAATCGACGAATGATGCAACACTCTCGCTAAGAGCTTCAGGCCTATCAGTCTGGCTTCCCTTCGAGTTCCATGTGCAAAAAACTGCCTTGCAAATGCATCCTCTGTCTAAATCTATTATGCGAAATCAATTAATGCGGAAGATCCTGCGAGACTGCGCAGAATTGAACATTTTTATTGACGTGCGTTGGACACTGGTTATGTGGATTTTCTAGATATACTGGATGTGACCACATTTTGATGATAGCGTCCTGTCTCCACTCATATGGTGCATTTTGCGCGTGAAGCCTCACTGGTTGTATAGGCTGATTCATCGTGAGATTTGATTCTCAATAGGCTTTTTTTGACAGATCTCGCGTGACTCCTATCAAACTGCTTTGTCATTTTTGTTCAGTATCATTTGGCAAATCATCATGGAAGGACTCACATTACAACAGTGTCTCCAAATTGTTGATCTGTATTACGAAAATCAGTGTTCTGTGAGAAATATTTCTCGTGCGATTCGAGGAACTTACGGTGCGCATAATCGACCTACTGAAACCATTTCTGCTAATACCATTCGCCAATATCATTCAAAAATTTGAATCCTAGTTTATATTAGTGGATGATACTCGACCGGTTAGACCACATCCAGCATGTAGTGAAGAGACTATAGCAGCTGTAGCTGAGAGTGTACGCGTTGACCGGGACGAATCGATTCGTCGTCATTCTCAGCAGCTTACTTTGGCGTATTTGACAACTTGGCGTATTTTATGTGAGGATCTCGGCCTAAAAGCGTACAAAATTTAACTTGCGAAAGAATTGAAGCCGGGCGACTTGAATTTACGTCATATTTTCATTGAATGGGCTCTGGAAAAACTCAATGAAAATCCGGTGTTTTATAGTGAAATTTTGTTCAGTGATGAAGCCCATTTCTGACTCAATGGAACCGTTATAAACAAAATTGCCGTATTTGGGCTGATAAACAACCCGACGAGTACCAAGAGCTACCATTACATCCATTAAAAACAACGGTATGGTGTGGTTTATGGGCTGGTGGAATCATTGATCTATGTTTCTTCAAAAATAAGGCAAATCAGAAAGTGACCGTCAACGGTAACCGTTATCGGGCCATGTTAACGGACTATGTGCTTTATGAAATTCAAGAACATGGTTTCGGTGAGCTCTGGTTTCTACAGGACGGGGCTACGAGCCATACAACGCGTGAAACTATGGACTTATTAAGAAATCATTTTTGTGAGCACTTAATTTCACGTTTTGCTACGGTAAATTGGCCGCCTAGATCGTGCGATATCACACCTTTGGACTATTTTCTCGGAGGTTATGTAAAGTCCCAGGTCTTCAGGAACAAGCCAGCTATGATTGACGCTCTGGAAGCCAAGATTACTCGTGTTATCCGTGAGATAACAGTCGCTATGCTCGAACGAATCGCCCAAAAATGGACTTTCCGTATGGACTACCTCAGACGTAGTCGTGGCCAACATTTACATGATATTATTTTGAAAAAGCAAATACTATGAATGGTTCTTTAAACCGACAATACTGATCCGTTTAAAGACCTTCTCCAGAAATTGCAGGTATTGCTGGAAGTTATTCGTTATAAAAGCAAAGTCATCGAGGTGGACATATTCGCACACGTATGTTTCCAAATCGGTACCAAGCAACGTGTCAATAAACCTTTGACATGTTGATAGTGCGTTCTGTAGCCCGAAAGGTAATTGCAAGGTACCGTAAAGGCTGTACATTTGAGGAACTTTTGCTCGACGAGAATTTGCCAGTATGATAGTTTAATGCCTAGCAATGACACAAAGTTTGAACAAGGTCACTGAAATCTAGGGAAGTGGATAAGTTTCACTCTCCGTAACATTATTCGACTTCCGGTAGTCTAAACCAAAAGAAAATGAACCGTTCTCTTGTAAAACATGACAATACTACTAGACCTCCAATTAGGTCAACTTTGAGCATCTCTTCTTATTTTCTATCTATATCACTCTGAACTCCAAGAACTACCCTCGTTCAGATATGTTCAGCCAAAATCTTCCAGCATACCACCTTGGTCAAAAAAGTCCCGGTGGCGTCATCGTGTGGAGCTCCCATTGCTCCGATTTGAGTTCTGTTTTTTTTTTTTTTGTTAAGTTGGTACATCTGTGGTTACAGTTACAATGCGTAGCCAAGAGTACATCTATCTCTGTGTGTGTTGGCGATTTTTTACAATTTTACAAATGGATATAAATTTGCAACAACGAACTTGTATTAAATTTTGCGTAAAAAACGGATTTAATGGTGCGTGAACGTTGGAAATGTTGAAAAAGTATTTCGGCAACGATTCTCTAAAGAAAACGGCCGTTTAACAGTGGTAAGAGCGGTTCAGAAGTGGTCGTGAGTCAATCAAAGACGATGAACGCAGTGGCAGATCATCGACATCGAAAACCGACGAAAACATTGATGAAGTAAAAGAAATGCTGGACCTCAATTTTATGCAAAAGAGATGATTTGCGAGGCTGAATCCGATCCCACATTTATCCAAAGGATCATTACTGGAGACGAGAGGTGGGTTTATGAGTACGACACGCAATCCAGACATCAGGCAAGTGAATGTCGTTCACCAAATGAGCCGAGACCAAAAAAAAATTAGTCGTTTTCAGTCAAAAAACAAGGCAATGCTCACGGTTTTCATGAATAACAACGGTGTAGTGCCTTATGAATTTTTGCCAGAAGGCCAGACAGTAAACAAAGAGTATTATTTGGACATTATGAGACGTTTGCTTGAAGCAATTCGCCGAAAGAGACCAGAATTGTGGGCAGTAAACTCGTGGATTTTGCAGCACGTCGTACAGTGCCATCATTATTCATAATTTTTTTGACGAAAAATGCAACAAATACCATCCAACAGCTACCGAATTCACCTGATTTGGCTCCCTGTGACTTCTTTCTGTTCAATCGAGTTAAAAAACCACTACGGGGAACGCGTTTCAGGAGCCGAGAGGAAGTAATGTAAAAATCGCAGGAAGCGATGGACATACCGAAAACCGAATATAAAAAATGTTTTGAGGATTGGATCAAGCGCTGTCTTAAGTATGTTGCAGTCGATGGGCGTTACTTTGAAGGGGACAATATAGATTTAGATGAATAAACTTGTATTTTTAATTTTCTGAATAAAAATTTTGATCAAGGTTCAGGCAAAACCTTCAAGCATACTTTACCCTTTTTTAACAACTTCGTCCACTGCTAGCTCTTTCTGTAATCCAAGTCGGGTGTCACTTTAAGAGGGGAAATCCGGAACTTTCACTCGCCTGATCTCAAATCCGGGAAAATGTGTACCGAAACCCAAAGGTCGGTTCCTAATATCAAAACTTTTGAGAGCGTTGCAATCGCCAGGCAGCGTTAACTTCTTTGCATTGCTTAAGATAGACCCACGCTCCCTACTGTTTCTACTCCGATTTCATCAGCCAACTAAGCCCTACTTAACCCCTGTTCCTAACTTTAGCTCTTAAACACTTACAGATGATGGGAAGCAAAGCTTGCGAATCTAATGATGCTTTAAACTCAGATCTTAAATGCTAACATTCTCTTGCTTATCAGCAGCCAATTTTTGCAGACGCCCTGCCCCAGTGATGCAAGAGTTCGGCGACTCCGATAGGAATAGAGCCCCTATCTTACCAAACCCATATAGCTCCTAGGAACGAAAATATGGTCGTTTAAGTTACAATTGCTAAGGCTGAGGGTCCCATCTCGAGATTTTTGTTTGAGCTGACCTTAGTTCAATCACCCCCCGCATCTAGAAAACGTGACTAGAAGATAAACTTTATGAGCTGTGCAGTATCAATGACATCGATAAAGCTGTGCATCGGACGTTTACTACGACCGAAAATCTGCAGCATTGCTATCCGCCATTGACTTCTTAGCAGGAAATTTCTGTCGTTTCTTTCCAAATCAGTTTTCTAAAAAGTGGGATGAAACTAAGCTCTAGTACTGCCTTCATTTCTAAAACGACTGAATGGAATGTGTAACAAGTCATGTTGAACAGAGTAGCCCATTATTGCTGCTATTATACAATATTATAGCTGATGTTCTGTATGGCGTACAAACAAGTATACCACATATACGACAGCATCCCTGATTGATTGATTGATTGGCTCGAAAACTAGGTACGGGAATGGCAAGGGGTCATTTTGAATACTAGTTTAGTTGATTTTGAAGTCGAAGCCATTAGTTATGTTTTTCGTAGTTCGCAGCATTCTGGTCAAAAGTTCGTTATGCTGTTATCGGTTCGGTGGAAGGTAATATGGAAGAGCGATACAGACATAAGGTTGCGTAGATTGGCATTGATGGACATCATTTGGAGCAGTCAATACAACCACTAAGTAGTTGTTTTCTGAGGAGCTGAAAATTTTGTAGATCTAAGCGATCATTATACTGAGGAAAGTTATAGATACTCGTATGTATCTGCTGAAGGTAGACCCCGTAATACAAATCGAATGCACCTGCATTGAAAAGCTTCAGTTTACCTAGAGCTCCTTTTGTGGTAAAGGGACTAAACTTGGCCAGCATATTCTAGTATCGTCCCAACGAATAAAAGGTAAATGAATTTAGTGACTTAAGGGCTAGATAGATTATTTGACCATGGCTTACAACATCGGATATGCATAACACCTAAATCGTATAATAAGGAGACAGAGGGTATCAATTTATTCCAAATTAAATAGAACCTTGGAGGTGAGGCGTCTTTGCGAATAAGTTATAGTTCTACATTTGCAAGCCTTAAACTCAAAAAAAAAAAAAAAAAAATTCCGTGTAAGAAAGCTATTTAGAGTACTTAAGAGTCAGAGACTACTGAGATGTGCTTATAGATTTTTATATTGTCTGCATAGATGGGAATGCGGTATTCTTTGATAATGAAATCTACATCGTTGATAGACAATATAAATATCACAGGGCCAGGATGACTTCCTTGAGGTACACTAGATGTAGCTGGAATTTGATTTGAAACAGAAAATGGAAAAAGTGTTTGTACGAAATGGAGAGATGAAGGTTCAAACAAGACTTGAATCAAGACAACTCAAGTATTAGTGCTCTAGAAATTGGCACTAATAAAACAGAAAACAACGGCACAGAGGCCAAACGAACCCGCTCCGACGGCTCTATTTCCCCGACTTCAGAAGCAAGGAGAGCTCGAACAGATAATGATACATTCGACAAGGTTCCATATAGCAATCTACTAAGCCATACCAGGCTGGCACCTTAGTGTTGAACAAATGGCTCAAATACAGAAATCGATGTTTCGATTGAGATTTCTGTTATTAGGGCTGACTGAGTCGCGTTTGTTTGCTGAGGAGTAATTTATTTAAAATCAAGGAAAAATGCGGTCGGAATGTGATATTAGCGAAGAAGGGTTCATTTGCTAAACCTCACACCATTAAGTGGGTGGTCTTAATACCAGAACCTGGGAAATCCTGCAAAGAGTGGAAGAGAAAGATCTCCTTCACATGGTCTAGTTGCTGTAAATATACCCAAAAGTAGACTTCCTGTATCTTAGGCGAGGTTTCCAAGCGCCAGAATACGCAGCTGAGGCCAGATGGCCACTCCCCTCCAAAAGCTAGGTTTCCATTCGGCGGAGAGGCGTTTCCAAGCCAAGCCGCATACGGAACCCCATGTATAGCTGCAAATGGTGATGACTATACTCAAGGTTTTGCAGGGAAACCTGCACAATGCTAAAGTTGTCTCGTTTATCTTTAATAAACGATGTGCAAGAGAACATCGCCCCAAGACTTATTCAAAAAATTTGGCCTACTGAGGGTATGATGTTTTGCCTGAATGATAGTAAGCGCAAATTAGAACTTGCCCCCGATCACTGCTTTACTGACTAGTTCTAAAATTAAGTATCTTCTCATTTCAGAGTTTAACATTGGAGACCTAATGGCAGCGATAATCGAACGATTATCGAATAGGTTACAAGAGTTTGTTTGCGCTTCCCCCTCTTTCCCCGGATATTTAGTTGCGATTGCTCCTGTTCTGGTGTAGGATTTGATCCAACAGTGCCACCTTCATAATTGGCGTCTTATTCTGTCGTGTGGTGCCAACAACAACATCTGGCGTAACAGCGACAACAGCAGGAACGGTGAGTAACTTTCAGATTAAAGATTTAACCAAAAATCTGCTTTTCAGTAATACCTCTAAAAACCCACTATTATCCATTCTACAAGAGAGGAGATACTTCAGCTAACCATCTCGTCTCCCTTTCTTTACATGTTTATCAAAGACTGGGATGTATCAGATAAGGCATCCCCACAGGACCCTAGAATTACAAAATAACTACTGGACCCCAAAGATGAGGCGGCTTGTGAATGGGTACATCAGATCGTGTGTATAATGCTCATATGCTAAACGAAAGGGGAGCTAAAGGAGACCTATACACTGCAGAAAGGGTTTCCATTCCATTCCGCACGATACTCATAGACCACCTCGGGTTCTTTGTGACTGGAAAAGGGGGTACACATTACGTTCTCACTCGCACTGGGGGATAATTTCACTAATTATGCAGTACTTAAGGCAGTGAAGGCAGCCACAACTATCGTGATACAATAAGCATACAACACATCAGGACGGCAACAAGGACGCTGAGAGCCAATAGGCAAGGATTAGGCAAGCCAACTAAGTTCCATTCAATGGAGCTTAAACTGCGAAATAAGTAAAACGACAAGGGCTACGCCGCATGAACTTTTGTTTTCGTACACGCTGATGAGCAGAACAAAGGATGCTTTACTCAGAGAACTAGCAGGCCGTAAAGTCATTGGCCCGAATGAATTGATGGAAAGGAGAAGCATAGCGTAGAAAAAAATCGTCCAGGATCAGGCGTATCAAAAAGAAAAATTCGACAAAAGTCATAGAAGACCAATCAAGTATATATTATTTGAGAAATAATCTGTTAACACGGGTGAATAACAGGTGATCATGGAAGGACTATATATTATAACAAAGCAACTGCCGAATGACAGGTATGCAATTGAATATATCCAGGAAATGCAGCGCACCGAAAGGAGGCTTACCGCGATCGTGAGATTGGACAAAATAAATAGATAGTGGGAGCCACTAACCGGTGCACTTGACTGTAAAGACAGAGAGGGCGATGATATATCCACAGACTGAGAAGAGCGCGAGGACGCGTTCAACTTCAGAATGGGCGAGCTGTAAGACCCATCACACCATGTCATACCACTTCTTGTTTACTACAGCAAAAGTTCGCACCATACATCACACCACCATAGAATGACGTCTCATAACCACACTTTCCACACCGTTTTAGTGGGTTGCTCAACGAACCATGGTAATAACCAACGAGGAGAATAAAAGGATGCTGCACTTTGGCAGCGTGGTAGAGTAATTAGCCAGAGTGTGTGGCGAATTGACGAGCGTTACTAATAAATAACTCACAAAATTACAGCATTCGGTTTTTTTATTTCTACACATGGTTGTAGATGTAATGTGCAACAGACCTCAGTCACCCATAGTAAAGAGAGATTACTACGAGTAACACGAATACAACAATCGTGATATAGAGGAAAAACTAAACTTTGTGCAGAAGCTTAACCTTCTTAGCAAAAAGATATACAGGAGACAGAGCTAAGGGGGTTAAAAATGGTGAAGATTTGAAGACAGGTCCAGAACAAGGTCTATACTAATCAACCCGCCCAATGCGCTCGCTCACACAAATAAATAAGCAAATTTTAGTGATCGTAAGGGTGTGTATAGAACAAAATAGGATCAAGGCATAGAGTAAAATCCAAATAAAAATAATGGAGCAAAACTGGGATGAGTTAGAAGATGGACAAACTCAAAAACTCACTTATGCAACTTCACAAAAAATTCAATTCGTTAATATATAACACCTGCAACACTATCAGATATCTATGAGATTACCAAAGGTTGATGTATCAAGATTCGATAGGAATTACCTTAAGTGATAGTAGTTTTCAGATCTCAGAAAGCCAAGAGATTGGTTCGTCATCTTTCCGTATCAGTACGAACTATGCATCAGCCTGGAAAATAGCTACTGAACGCTATGATAACATGCAGCTAATGGTGTCCTCATGGCTCTCGAAGGTGTTTTCTCCAGCCCGAATGTACAAGCCGGATGCGCGATATCTATTCGTGGTTTGCATGATTGTATTCAAGAACGCTTAACAGGGTTGCACGGACTGAAGGTAAATACAAGCTCTTGGGATCCAATGTTACTTCGCTTTCTCCTGAAACCACTGGATAAGGTCACCCACACTCTATATGAGCAATCACTGGAGTTACTTTAATAAATTTCTTGGATTCTTGAAAAATCGATTCGATGTCCACTGAAGTGTTTGGATAGTAAGAACAAGTCCGATGATTGTCGAATGAAAACTCTCTCCGACATAGCAGCACCACAGCTAGGTTGCGGTACATCTAAATATGTCCACTCACTTTACAAGTGCCCACAATTTTTGATGTGTGTATCAATTGCTTGAAGTCCGGGCATTTTGCCTGCAATTGTAATTCACGCAAATGTCTTAAGTACCAGAAAGAACATGATACAACGCAAAATTTGGAAATGAAAAGAAGTCGTGCATCGCACAGCTTGACCCAGGACAAGTTCTGGGTCGACACATACCACCTTGGTCAAAAAGTTCATCACTTATTTATCTAAATTCAAATTGTCCCCTTCAAAGTAATCTCCATCGTAACATATGCATTATATTCGCTTTTCGGTATGTCCATCAGTGCTTCCTGCGATTTTTTTATTACTTCCTCTCGGCTCCTGAAACGCGTTCCCCGTAGTGGTTTTTTAACTCGATTGAACAGAAAGAAGTTACAGGGAGCCAAATCAGGTGAATTCAGTGGCTGTCGGATGATATTTGTTGCATTTTTCGTCAAAAAAATTATGAATAATGATGGCACTGTACGACGTGGTGCAAAATCCACGGGTTTACTGCCCACAATTCTGGTCTATTTCGGCGAATTGTTTCACGCAAACGTCTCATAACGCCCAAATAATACTCTCTGTTTGGCCTTCTGGCAAAAATTCATAATGCACTACACCGTTGTAATCCATGAAAACCGTGAGCATTGCCTTGTTTTTTGACTGAAAACGACTAATTTGATGGTCTCGGCTCATTTGGTGAACGACATTCACTTGCCTGATGTCTGGATTGCGTGTCGTACTCATAAACCCACCTCTCGTCTCCAGTAATGATCCTTTGGATAAATGTGGGATCGGATTCAGCCTCGCAAATCATCTCTTTTGCATAAAATTGAGGTCCAGCATTTCTTTTATTTCATCAATGTTTTCGTCGGTTTTCGATGTCGATGATCTGCCAATGCGTTCATCGTCTTCGATTGACTCACGACCACTTCTGAACCGCTCGTACCACTGTTAAACGGCCGTTTTCTTTAGAGAATCGTTGCCGAAATACTTTTTCAACATTTCCAACGTTTGCGCACCATTAAATCTGTTTTTTACGAAAAGTTTAATACAAGTTCGTTGTTGCAAATTGAAATCCATTTCTAAAATTGTAAAAAAAACGCCAACACACACAGAGATAGATGTACTCTTGGCTACGTAACTTTTGCAAATGTCAAGCTATGACGCTAAGATTTAGGGGGAATGTCAACAACAGATGTACCAACTTAATAAAAAAAAAGCAGAACTCAAATCGGGATAGTGGGAGCGCCACACGGTGGTTATTCCGTTATTTTTTTTTTATCAAGATGGTAACCAACCGAAAATCGCCTTGCTGTTCAACTGTTCACATTATTGGATCAAATCAGCAGAAATCGGAATTCTTGCTCCGCGATCTTATCAGTCAAGGTTAAGTACAAAAACCTTACCTCAGCCCAAAAATTGATTCTCCTGTGATCGAAGAAATAGGACAAGAAAGGTAATAGGCAAAACAACGGGTGAGCGTCACATTTCAACCAAAGGCCACTAACTACTACTCATGAATCTACAGATGATGAATCTACTACAGATGTATCTCTCCTTTTGGTATGCATATTATGGGCTGCACTATCAAAACCATCTTCTGTTTAAAAAGAAGTGGTCTTTGTCCTGATGGCTGCGAACTACATATATTGCGGAGAACCAATTGAGGGAGCGAAGCATTTGCTTTACGACTTTCGACCTAGAACACTTAACTTAGTAATCCTTGTCTGCATCCCAGGTCACAATGGGATCATGGGAAATGAAATCGTTGATTAAGTGCTAAGCTCACTCCTAAGTAAATACGTATGACTTAAGCTGATTAACACATCTCGTGTTTGAGTATCTGAGACTCGTTTGTTTGGAACTGCCCATCCCAAAAGTGGCAAATTTTCCCTGAATCTGACAACCCTGACATGAACAAAACGATTTGGGCTGATTGTTATCCTCTCAATGCGTTTATGAAAGTCACAACAATCAACAAGGTTAATAGCGAGGGAATGCGACAGCACCAACTAAGAAAAAAGCAAGAACAAACAGGATTCATCTACTAAATATTTTATTATTCGATTGAATTATTAACGAGCAGGGAATTCGTGGTCCTTCTTGCTCCCGAATCCAGTTGGGATTTATGGAAATTTCATCGTGTAATTCGGGTTTTGTATTTGCGTAAATAATGGAGCGAAGGCGGCTATTAAAATAGCGAAGTTAAAGCCAAAGGAATACGAATACATGATAAAACTTTCCAAACAAGAAAATACAACTGCAAAGCAAGAGGGTCCTTTGGGTACCGCCGCTGCTTTGATCAGTACACAGTGATGATGGTAATGGTGACCTTTTCGAGAAGATTCCCTTTATTTTTATTTTATTTTTTTTTTTTTTTTTTACCAACAGGACTATTCCACCACCATAGGGACATGATAAAAAAAAAAAAAAAATATTTTGCCAAGGAAGACCTGAGGAGAAGGAGAGGAAGTCATAAATAATTTATGTGTCATTTGGTTCTTTCAATTTGAATACTGAATAGTATGCCTTTGGTGAGAAGGACCTGGTCGGGGAATAAGGAAATTTAAAAAGCAGGAAGTTAGAAAAAAATCTGGGGTTTTTGGTTTTCCACACTGATGGTGGTGGGTTTATCATTTTTATTTTTTCGCAGAAGAAGAACTAAAGCTGGTGAGATTTTTTAAATTGGTAGAATGAGCTGAGATGGATCAGCTCTGTTCTGTTTTGAAGAATCAGTTTATTAATAGAATTCGTAAGTATGAAAACAGAACAGTTTGTTATAAGGCATTATGGAACCCCAAGTCTAATTTGCTTGTGGATAAAATGACTGGTAGTGATAGAGATGCTTGGAAGGTGTTTGGGGAAATGGCTGGTAAGTCAAAAATTGGCCTATTAACTACAAGTTTATGGTTCTTATTAAATAGTCATGCAACTTTCTGTGTTTACTTTTTAGGGATCAAATTTAATCAAGCTCGAGCTACCGATATGTTTGTTTGCAATCCTGAATAATCTATGCCATGATTTTATTATCATTCTACGTAGATCCCTACCTTTTACAAATACCGTCCTTGCAAATTGCTGTTAAGTAGAATTTCACGGAACCATGTTGACCATAGACACCAAGCTCTTCAACTTTCTGGCTAAAATTCTTTAGTTGGCTGTTTTGGATCCTTCAACATTCGGCAATATTCTGGTTATTGAGGCGAGTATTTAAACCGATATCCAATTGATGTATCATCCCCTATAAAAAAAAAAAACAGACAGGTATTTGTTCTCTTAGTAACGAGAAAGAGCCTCTGTAGACAAATACCTTGCAGCTCTAAAAATTAGTCCAACTTAACGTTCTCACCTAAGAAATTTTTAGAAGAATACGAAAAGAAAGGGACGTAGGCCAGGCCTCCTGCGTCACAAAGTAATGAGTCTTGGCTACTGTACACAGACAAATTTTCATTTCCATAATGTGAAACCCCTAGTTAAACTCTCGATAAGAAAGGCTTGACAATAGATGATTCGTAAAATCGCATGCCGCTAATTAGCTTCCGATAGCGAAAAGCACTTTTTTGCTCTACGCTTTCTACAGTAAAAGCGCACTTGTATCCAGTGCCTACCATTTCCAAAAAAAATTCCGAAAGATTCCTATTTACTGAAAACAGTGCAGTGACCGGATAATGACCGCAAAATTTCAAAGTAGAGTAAGAAAGATCGTCATTATACCTAGAACTAGAATAGGATTTGGTATACGAAAGAATATTTTTCAAAAATGTTTTCTTCTACAATATTTATTGGATCACTTAATAGCTACAAATTGCAGAACAACTTATTCGAAATGGCCCCCATTTTCCTTCCAGCAACGGCAAAATCAGTCTGGCCACTCATCAATTGCAGTACGCACCTCATGAAATTTTCCACTGCTCAGAGAACAGCGCTCTTTAAAGACCCAGTACTTTGGTGCCGAGTAGAGTAAGCCATAAGCTCCAAAACGGAGCATAGTTTGTTGTCTAATGGATTGAGATCTGGGCTACCAAATGGCCAATCATTCGTGGAAATGAAATTCGAAACTTGGTTTTTGAGACATTTGAGTCGTTTTTGACTTATAAGCTGGAGCGAAGTCTTGTTGATAGGTCCACGGCTTATTTACGGATAGTGCTTTGTTGAGGGGCTCCACAACATTTTGTTAAACGTCCGTTTGATATACTTTCGACCAATTTTTGACACCTTTCTCGCAGAAATTGAGCGACTTTCCAGAGCATACACTCTATCATTCTGTTTGTTGAAGGATTCTTAAACGGTGAATATTTTCTTATTAGTAAAAAGAATTCGTCTGCGATCGTTCTTTTCATACTAGCGAAGCAAAGCTTTCAATTTTGGCTTACGTTTCTGTTTCAATGCTTCTGTGAGTAACTAGTCGGTATGTCTCTTGTATGCACTGAGCCCTAAACCACGTTTTAAGATGCACGACATGCTGTTCTTGCATATGTTCAACTCACGAGACCTGATCGTCTGCTTGCACAGCAGATTTCGATGACTTGTGAGCAGACAACCGGTTTCCACCTATACCACCAGTACCCTCAAGTAAGTAAGTCACGATACACAAAGTTTCCTGTGATTTTCAATTGCCGCACAATTGTAGTCACATTTTTGCAGGCCAACAACGACGACAAGATTTTCGAACGAACTCCATTCCATAATTCCAAACAACTGACGTCAAAAACTTTTACGCGGGAATTTTGCATGAATGTCACTTGTCAAATTAGAGTGGATGCGTTCATTGGTTTTTGGCAATGAATGTGTTCATTCTATGTACCAAAACATTTGCCTGCACTAGGTAATAGATCGATTCATGTTTTAATTGCTTGGTTTTTTGTTATTGAAAATTGAGTTTTAGTTAACTTTTCTTCATAAAAATACTACGCGAAAGGATGGAAGGCAGCACAGTCATTTCACGACCTCAACGGACCTTTTCGCTGAGAAACAATTAGCGAAACACAATTTCAGGAGTAGTTTGCTCGCTTCTAATCAGGTGATATCAGTCCGGGAAGAGGTTGGGCATTAGGCTTCGACGATTAGACACTTCTGGCAGCTTTAGAAGAGGATAAAAGATAAAAATCGATAAAATCGAATGCGGGCCCAAGACTTCAATGTCAGCCAATAAACGATCGTCCGTGGTCTGAAAAAGCTTGACAAAGTGGGAAAATTTGCTGAATAGATCCCCACCAAACTCTGATAACAATAAAGCTGAACATATCTGTTTAAAATTTAGACCAACAATCGAAAAAGAATCTTTATTCATTTGACATAAGGTAACAATATAGGTATAATAGTAGATTGGGTGAAAAGTGACCTCCTTGGGAATGAAAAACAATTTTTTTTAAATGCTTTTTTATTTTATTCAATGTAGTCCCCTTATATTGTATATAATACTATCGTACATGTTTTTCTTAAATAAACGTTCAAATTTTGAAAAAAAAACCTCACGAATTGAGTTAAGTATTGTTCAAGTATTGCCCATCTGAAGCTATGAATTTTTCCTATATTTCTGGCGATTTGTGGATCCCATTCCAAAAGAACTGCGCCGGATTGGCAGCCAAGAATGAATCAAGCCAATTTTTGATATTCTGCTCTGATGTGAACCGTATTTCAGTGGGGACGTTCTGTATCGACCGGAACAAATGGTAGTCAGAAGAGGCAAGGTCTGGGCTATAAGGTGGGTGAGATAAGACTTCCCATCCACTGTTTTCCACTGTTCTTAACCGGAATAGCAACGTGGGGCCGAGCGTTGTTATGATAGAAAGTTTTTACCTCGTGTCTGGTTGCATATTCCGGGCGTTTTTCGGCTACTGCTCTCTTCAAACGGATTAATTGTGTTCGGTAGCGTTGTCCATTGAGGGTTTCACCCGGTTTTAGCAGCTCATAATACAGCACACCCATCTGATCCCACCAAATACAGATCATTATCTTCGCGCCATGGATATACGGCTTTGCCGTTGATTTGGCTGGTTGGCCGGGTTTCACATATGATTTTTTGCGCTTGGAGTTGTCGTAATGGATCCATTTTTCATCACCAGTAACAATCCGATGCAAAAATGACTTCCTTTGGTGGCGTTCCAACAGCATTTCGGATATGCAAAACCGCTTTTCGACGTCTCTCGGCTTGAGTTCATGTGGAATCCAATTTCCTTGCTTTTGAATATATCCAGCTGCTTTTAAACGTTTTGAAATGGCTGCTTGAGTGACAACCAAAGATTCTGCGAGCTCTTCTTGTGTTTGGCAACAATCTTCATAGAGTAAAGCTTCCAGTTCTTCATCTTCAAACTTTTTTTTCTGCCAAGGACGTTCATCGTCTTCCAAGCCGAAATCACCACTTTTAAATCGTGCAAACCCTTTTTGGCACGTTCGCCCAGCTAGCGCATGTTTACCATAAACTTCCACCAAAATACGATGACTTCGGCAGCAGTTTTCTTCATATTAAAGTAATGAAAAAGAACTCCCCGCAAAAACACTTACTCAGGCACAAAGTTCGACATATTTCAGTGAACAAAAATTATAGTTGTTTACGCTTCAAATGAATGACATATACAGAAATGACGTACAATGACAGTAGCTTTCCAACACATGTTCCAATGGAATAATATCAGTTACGCCATCTCTTAGCAAAACCCATAGTTTAGCATAGACCCAGTAGTTTGATACAGTATACTATTATTCTAGCGATTTTCCAACTTCTTGATCCCGTCCGAAAAGTAATTTTCCGGAAGGTCTGCAAAATACTCCTCCGTGTCGTCGATGATTTCCTCGCGTGAGCTGAATTTTTTATTGATGAGCCATCTTTTGAGGTTTGGGAAGAGATAAAAGTCCGAGGGAACCAAATCGGGCGAATACGGTGGATGCGACAGCAATTATAGCCGTAAGTCATTGACTTTAGACATGGTTGCGTTGCTCTTGTGCGCTGATGCATTGTCTTGCAAAAACAATTTTTTTTTTTCGCTTCATGTGTAGCCGTTTTGCAGCGATTTTGCTCCAATAATGCATAGTAATACTCGCTGTTGATGGTTTTTTTTTCTTTTTTCGAGATAGTCCACGAAGATATGATGACAATCCCAGAAAGCTGACGCCATAACCTTTCCGACCCATCGAGCCTCCCTCGGCCGCTTCGGAGCACTCGTGCCAGCTTCAGTCCATTGTCGGGCACTCATTCTGTTATCTGGTGTTCAACAGTTACCAATCGACGCCAAAAGTCCGCCCAATTCCGCATCAGCAAGTCCAAACACTCTTTCGAAATGTTCTCGCGTTCGTGTTTTTGGTCAAGAGTGAGTATGCGCGGCATGTGCAGAATATTGCCCAAAATATGGCGTGTGCATTCAGAACTAATCTTTGTGGTATTTGTTAGCTCGCGCACCTTCACTTTCTGGTCAACCAACACCATTTCATGTATTTTTTAGACATTGTCCACTGTAACCGCGTCAGAGGGCCTGTCGCTGCGGACTTGATCGGTAGTGGAGTTGCGGCCACCACGAAATTCTCGAAACCAATATTTGACGGTATAATCTGACGAAGTATTAGCCCCATAATAGTTATCCAACTTTTCTTTTGTTTCCTTCGCCGTTTTGCCTCTCAAAGAATAATGTTTTATGAGAGAACGAAAATCGTTTTTGTCCATACTCAATATGATGCCAAACAAGTCAACAACAATCAGCTGTCAAAACAAAACTAAAGACAGTATTGCTCTGAAATTTGGCACGTCTATCTAAATATGAACGTACTTCAAGGCACCATAACCTTTTTTGCAGTAGCAGCGCATTCTGGCGGTCAAGGAGGTTAGTTTTCACTTCACCTAGTATTCTTGACATAGTCTTTTGAGCACGTATTCTGTCGTTTTTATATTATGTAAAGATATCTGATGTACACATGCTTTTATTTCTTCGTTCAATTGGTCTTCTTCAGGAATATCCTTCAACGGCGTTCTGGACAAATGATTTGCAACGACAAGATTTTTCCCCGGTATGTAATTAATCAAATAATCATATCTCAACGTTGCAATATTGGTGATGCTTTTAGTTTGCAGACATTGCAATAGAGGTTTGTGATTCGTTTGTATTTCAAACCTCCTTCTAACTAAATAATTTCTTAGTTTTTCGCAGGCCCAAGCTATTCCGAATGCCTCTCTTTCGATATTCGCGTAGTTTTTTTCTGCTGCTGTAAGACTTCTTGAAATATATGCTACTGGGTATTTATCTTTACCAAGCTTTTGCAGAAGAACTGCACCTAGTCATCGCATGAGATAAACGTCTCCTTACCTGGATCATACATTCTTAGATTGGGGGCTAAGGATAATCTTTCTTTTATCTCCTTGAAAGCTTTTTCTTGCGCGAAACTAGAGGTAAAATCATTTCTTTTATTAAATAGACTCGCAATTTGCTCAAGAACAGCTGATTTGTTTGGAATGTACCATTCCTGATTTCCATTTTCCTGATTGCCCTTGTTTTACCTTCATCAACTCTAATTTCTCCCTCCGACATAGTGTGTCTTAAGTACGAAAATTTTGTTTTAGCGAATTCCGATTTTTCTTTGTTAAGCATCATCCCTTTGGATATTATTCTTTTGAGTACAGCCTCTATACACTCATTATGTTCTTCAATAGTCTCATCCCATATTAGAATATCATTCAGGTGCGCAACACCATTCTTCATGCCCGCTAAGAGTTTTGTATTTTCTTTTTTTTTTTCTTTTTGAAAAATCTAGGGAGCAGATGTAATTACGAACGGTAATCTAAGACATTTACATATATCTGCCAAAAGTGGTTAGAAAAACTGTCAAGTTCTGAGATGCTTCTGACAAAATAACATGCCAAAAACCACTATTCGCATCAAGCTTGTTGAAAAACTTGGCCCCAGTGAGTTGCTAAATTAAATGGTCGACGCCGAATATTGGATGTTTAACTTGGTAAAGTTTCTGAAAATCCTAATGCTTTCCTTTTTGGGAACAACGACCATTGATGCGCACCAATTCGATGCATCACTCCACTTTTTACCATTTCATCTAGTTCCTCTCTAACCTCCTTCCAGCCTCAGAGTTGAAACTGCATAAGGTTTCGCTTTTAAAATTAGCTCAATTTCATACTCTTCCTTAAATGTTCCCAATCCTCTAAACACTAATTTAAAGTCCTTGAACCAATTTCTCGTCGAAATATGAAATAGTTTCTTTATCAATCCTAGTTTTCCCCAATAAAGGCATTATTTTTTCTTTAGTTATGCAAATCATTCCCTTTATTTTAAATTTACTTTAGCTTTTCCAATTACATTTACTGCTTGGTTGACATTGTACAGCCTTGCCGATGTTTTTTCAATGCACGTTACCATGGTATTCTTAACAACCGCCCAAGGTACCAAGATTACATCAGCACCTTGCACTTTGTCGCTTCGTTTTTATTGCTTAGGCCAGCAAAATTTCTGTATAAATTAAGTTGAAATAAAATTACTCGGCTCAGTCTTGTTATTTAATCGAACAAAGCCTTTTACTACCTAAGGTGGGGCTGCATTAGGCGATTGAATTAAAAAATATAAAAATTCTAAAAAGTAGAATTTACATGGTCCTTCGAGCCGGATTAGACGGAACAGTGAAAAGTGATTTTACTAGACCAATACACAGAAATGAGTGAAATCGAAGATATTTCGTTGAACCAGACGAGAGTCACGGAAGAAGCGCATCTATTATGGTTTAATTTTAATAAAGATGGAGAATCCCGCTACTCGGTGGAGTATTTCGTAAGGAGACTCGAGCAGTTAGAACAGCACTGGACCAACTTCCAAATAAATAACGGGTATTTGGAAGATCTACGAAAAACAAGTATTTTAGCCAATTTGAAACGAGATATCTGGATATCAAGGGTACCTTCAAAGCAAAATTGGAGGTAATCAGGAAAAACACGCAACCAGCGCCAGTGCCATTACCAAGCGGTGCAGGCATACAGGCTTTACGGTTATCTCCTGTAAATCGAAGTCCAAATCGATGTGAAGTAAGTCAAGAATCAACATCTGACACAGAAAGAACTAACATCAAGAAGTGCCCAGCAAAATTTAAAAAGATGAATGTGATTAAGAACAACTTTACACTTATTATTGAGAACTTGGAGTTAACTCAGAATGCAGTTTACCTAGCATTCAAATTGGATCAGATTAGAAAATACTGGACAAGGCTGGTGACAATGAATGACGAGATCATGCCGTCATTGGAAGAAGCCGATTACGAGCAGGAATACGTGTCCAACAACGAATTCGTTAAGCTGGAGCAAATATATCAAGATGCTTACATCCAAATTAATGAAGCAGAACAACGACAACACCAACCAGAGGCAGTAACTCCACAAGTTACAACATATCGGGAAAGCAAACTTCCACCAATAAGCATTTCATCATTCAACAGCAAGTATGAAGAGTGGACATAATTTTGGGAACTGTTCGATCGATCAGTTCACCAGAACGGAACCTTATGCTTTGTTGAACGAATTCAATAGGAAGCAGCAAGAATTGTTAATCATTTGGCACCGACATCAAGCAATTATGCAACGGCTATAGAATTGCTAACGAACCGGTTTCAAAATTCAGCAGCATTGGTCAACAACTACATCCAAAAATTGTTTACTTTAAAATCAGTTCGACATGAAAATGCGTTCCATTTGAAAACGATCATGGATATGTCAAGGGAAACCTCGTACGGTATCAAAAATTTAGGGGTCGACGTAAGCTCCTGGGATCCATTAGTGATTCAGTTGTTATGTCCAAAACTTGATTCTGAACCAAGGAAATTATATCAACAATCCAGAGGAACTTCAACAGAAATTCCTAAGCTAAGGGAATTTTTTGACGGTAAATTCAACCGTGAATACCAGCAAGCACGAGCAAGAGCCACAAAAAAAGCTCATTTGACTACAGTCACAGATTCGAAATGCGTTGTGTGGAGCGAGTCTCATCAATTGTATAATTGCAAAAGATTTTTAAGTATTAAGACGAAGAACCGATTGGACGTAGTCCAAAGGTCGAAGCTGTGTTTTAACTGTTTGCGAGATGGTCATACCGCAAGGGAATGTGTGATGAAGAGGGGTTGCTAAATATGCGCACAACAGCATAATTCCTTACTTCATTTCCCTCGAGGTGAGAGTACAGTAGTTACGGGAAAAGGAAGAATATCCAGTGAAGAAGCTTCAACAATAATACGAATCGCTACCGCATGTCATAGTAATAGGACGGTATTACTAGCCACAGCCATGGTGAACATATGCGTTGGAGGAGAAGTTAGACTCGCACGAGCTCTGATTGATCAAGGGTCAGAATCATGCTTTGTGACAGCGAAATTAGCCCGTCAAGTATGAATTAAAGATCAATGGAATCAACAGTCATGCCACAGAAATCATCGCAGCATGCCGCTTTATCACCCAATCAATTCACGATAAAAAGGTCAACTTGGAGGTAGATGCTCTAGTAATGCCAGTTATTACATCAATAAGTTACACCCAAGTTGGCTGATCCATGGTACGAACAACCGAAGGAGATTGAATAACTAATTGGATCAGACATTTTGCCGCAATTTTTAACGCATGGACTAGTCAATAACAGCCAATACTTCAAAGGCACAAAATACAAGGTTTGGCTGGATACTATCGGGACCAGTCAGCACCATCTTAACATCAAGGAAGAAGGCACAAGTTAATAAACTCACATCATGCATCAGTGTGTGCAGTAAAGATGAAGGCTTAAAGAAATTTTGGGAAGAAGTTCCAAGTGCAAAGATCAAGTCTACATAAGACGAAATGTGCGGGAATCACTATCAAATGACACACAACCCGGATGAAATAGGGTGTTACATCGTCAAATTGTCACTGCTCAAGGATCGTATGGTCTTGGGAGATTCACGCAAAATGGCATTTAAGCGGTTCTTTGTGTTGGAACAAAGATTCGCAAAAAATGAGAGCCTTCAGGATGAATATTCCAATTTTATTCGAGAATACATTAATCTTGGACATATGGAGGAAGTATCCAACGGTTATACTGGAAAAAGATATTATCTTCCACATCACGCAGTGATAAAAGAAGACAGCACTACTACCAAAATGAGAGTGGTATTCGACGCTTCGGCGAAAACAACATCTGGGGAATCGCTAAACAGCATTATGATGACTGGTCTCACAGTACAAAAGGGTTTGTTTTCCTTGCTACTTCGATGGAGGACGTTTCCAATCGTCTTCACAGCTGACGTCGAAAAAATGTGTCGGCATATTTTAGTCGATCAGAAGGATCGAAATTTACAGCGTATCTTATGGAGAGAAAACTCAAGGGGCCCGATCAAAGAATACGTTCTCAAAACCATAGATGAAAATCAAAAGTATCCACGGGCAAGCCAAACATTGCTTTACGGATTCTATGAAGACGATTGTCTAGGAGGTGCAAATTCACTGAGGGAATGACAAGATCTTCAAAGGGAATTAATACAGCTATTTCGGAATGGTGGATTTAACTTACGCAAATGGACATCAAATAATGCAGCATTCATAAAAGCGTTGCCAACCGAAGCAATTTTTCGGTTGGTTGTCGCCAATTAATATCAAGGCAAAGATCATTATTCAAAAGCTTTGGCTTTTGGGAATCGGATGAGACGAAAAGTACCAATGAAAATTCAAAACGAATAGAACGAATTCAAGACAAGACTATCGACCCCACGATGGACACAGCAAATGGAAGGCTCTCAAATAGAGTTACATGGATTCGCAGATGCATCAGAATCAGCGTATGCAGCGCTGCTGTATCAGAAAGTCAATAATCGTGACTATACAACAATAAGCCTAATCGCGTCCAAGACTAAGGTGGCGCCTGTG
The DNA here is from genome assembly GCA_907269105.1 of Volucella inanis. Classification (NCBI taxonomy): domain Eukaryota; kingdom Metazoa; phylum Arthropoda; class Insecta; order Diptera; family Syrphidae; genus Volucella; species Volucella inanis. The sequence goes on along the minus strand of OU026156.1, from coordinate 17,919,759 downwards.
AGGCAAGTTTCTTAAGTTTGAGGCAAGCTACTTAAGAAGCTAATGAAGCACATCAGAGACCAAAAAGACACGAATTATACCAAGGTTTTAGCATGGTCAAATTGTACCATAGTATTGAACTGGTTGAAACAACATCCAGTGAAATGGAACACATTTGTCGCCAACCGGGTATCCTATGTGCAACAACACCTTAAAAGACAATGGAAGTTCGTACCCGGAAGGGAGAATCCTGCTGACATTCTGTCTAGAGGATCATTTGGAGATGCCCTAGATGGAAACTCAACCTGGTGGCATGGTTCAGAGTGGTTAAAGGAAGATCAAAAATATTGGCCAGCTGACAAATCTATGATCCTTCACACAAAGACGACATTTATCTCAATTTTTCATCGCTTTTAAAACTTCAACGCGTAACTGCATACTGTCTACGGTTTAAATCCAATTGCCATCGGAGAAAGATTCATGTACCGTTACAATGTGGCAGGCTAACCGTAAAGGAGCTACTGGAAGCAGAAAGAGCGTTGGTAAGGGGTGCTCAACGATGTTTTCTGAGGATATGAAGAGTCTTAATGCAAATAAATCACTGAAATCAAACAGCAAGATATCATCACTGAACCCATACATCGACGCCAATGGAATATTACGGGTGGGAGGTCGGTTGAAACACATCCTATGATTCTGTCATCATCACATCCATCCATAGTGATACACTTCACGGTGGAGTGAAACTAACTCTGAATCACATTCGAAGAAAATTTTGGATCATCTGAGGAACCAACACTGTCAAGGCCATAATAAATCAATGCATCAGGTGTTTCCGATTTAAGGCCAAGGAATCAAATCAACTTATGGGACAATTTCCGGAGGCTTGAGTAAAGTTCTTAAGACCATTTACACATTGTGAAGTAGATTATGCAGACCCAATCAACATACGATGCTCACAAGCTCGAGGCGTGAAATCACATAAAGCTGGCAGCATTGCAACACATGATTAGCAGAAGAGGATCTATACACCATATCTACAGCGATAATGGAACAAATTTTGTTGGCGCAAAAGGTATTATTGATGCATTACAATCCACGCTAGCCGGAAACACAATCCAGTGCCATTTCATCCTACCTGGAGCTCCACACTTTGGTGGACTCTGGGAAGCCGGTGTTAAGTCAGTCAAATACCATTTGAATCGCATCATAGAAGAGCAGACATTAACGTACGAAGAGATGAATACCATCCTAGTGCAAATAGAAGGATGCTTGAACTCGAGACCACTCTGTCCATTAACAGACAACATTGAAGATCTAGATGCATTAACACCAGGTCACTTCATCATTGGGTCGCCATTGATAGCACCACAACATGATATCATTCTGGATCTGGTAGATAATACTTTAAAGAGGTGGAAGTTAATTCAAAAACTCAAACAAGATATTTGCAAGCGTTGGTACGAGCACTACATAAACAAACTGAACAAACTGCAACAGCGATAAAAGTGGAAGCAGCCAGTAAAGAATTTGGAACTTGGGCAATTGGTGCTGCTAAGAAACGAGCTACTGACACCATCGAAATGGCTTCTAGGCAAAATAATTGAAGTACACAGCGGAGTTGATAATCTTGTCAGAGTATTGTAGTAACAGTGGAAACGCAAAAGGGAACATTCAAGCGACCAATAGCCAAAGTGTGTTTGCTGCCAAGCGAAGAAAACATCATGAAGCCTGATGATAACATGGTTCAACTGTCAAATCATCCATCAAACAGACCCAGAAGGAAGCTGAGGGATAGAAAACAATCAACCAGTTTCTCGATTGCCCTTGTGATTCTTCATTATTTGCATCCATCACGTCGGGATCTACAAGTTATACAATCACCCAACCGGAAGTTGGATTATTTGTAGAACAAATTGGAACAGCCAAAATTCAACGAGGAGTACTACGTAACATACGAGCATTTGATTCCTAATCGCAGACATTTTACGTGATCAAGTCAACATGAACAAGACGAGAGATCAAATAATTGAGTTGTGCGACAAGGCAAAATCAGTAACAAAGGAGAGTCAATGTGATGAATTGCGTCATCACATGGAATAAGAATGGAAGAACGTACTCTCAATTTTCAATAGATTGGAGGTAACACCTTTGCGAAGACCAAAACGAGGACTACTAGGAACTATTCTCACGTCAATATTCGGAGTCAATAATGAAGTATACCATGACATCGAAGATCTAGACAGTAACCAGAAAGCCCTGACAAAAAGTATGTTAGTACAACAAATACCAAGATTATGCTGTCTACAATATCAAGTGTAAATGAGACAGAAACTAGAATCAACAATAAAATCAACAACTTTACGAGAAAGCTAAATGCAGGGTCTGGAAGAGATCAACAAGATGGAATCTTGGTACAGGATTGTTGACGAGAATAAAATAAATATGCATGTGACGAACGTATATTTGATTGCACTTAGCTACATCCGAGAAATCGAAATAAAATATAATAAGTTTCTAAATGCATATCTGAAACGTAGTCATTTATTTGAGTTTTTGTCACACAATAGCATGGAAGAAGTACTACCAGATCCAATGGATAGACTAGAGTTGTCTTCAACTTCAACGGAGATTTTAGGAACAAGATACTTCATGATCAGCGATGCCAACGAGTATGACCTAATTAAGGCTAACACTGTGCCTGAAAGATCGATGAGCAGACATTTCGAGAGGTGCAATTACAGCAGTCGGTGCTTGGAGTCAACTGAGGTATTTCGAATTACCACTGGAAGATATAAGCAAGGCACCAGCTCTTAATGAAACAACATTCATCCTCCGGCCTTCAATATTTCACAGCTATCATTTAAGCGATGTCCAACCAGGACGCTAAGACTCACACATACTATGTGGAAGGAATTATGGACGCATAATACATGGATGTTCATTACACCCGAAGAAACTACTGTATTTGTGAATTGTGGACCAACTCGAGAAGAAGTAATTTTAAATGACACCGGTATTATTCACATCACTCCGGACTGCGTCATCCAATCCAAATTCATACGATTGGAATTAAAATTAATCAAGGACACCAGAATGTGTGATGCACTTCAGCAAATCAATCGCCACTGTAAACACTTTACTATCAACGCAAGTTCCGGTTTATTTTATAAATGAAACCGTCATCCCTCTGAATAAGGATATAATGGTTAGTTTTAAATTTCAACCATCGCGAAGCAGTGGAGGCGCCTAACCGGCTACATGACCACAGCTGGAAGACCATCAAAAAACATCAGTATTGGACAATTGGGTTGTGTTCAATTTCCGTAGCCGCTATTTTTATCATTTGCCTATTGGCTGTGATCCTCAAATACCGCAATCGTCCAACTAAGAACTCTGCCAACATTGAATTGAGAGCCCAGAAAAGATCGAGTCACCGTTTTGAAATCAATTGGGCAACAATGTCGGAGGAGGTAAAATGTTGATGATATCAACATAAAATAGTTATTTTTCTTCATTATTCGCATTTATTGCTTAGGCTAACAATATTTGTGTGTCAACGTTTATTTTGGTATTCTTTTACCTTGCACTTTGTCGCTTCGTTTTTATTGCTTAGGCTAGCAAAATTTCTGTATAAATTAGCTTAAAATAAAATTACTCGGCTCAGTCTTGTTATTTAATCGAACAAAGCCTTTTACTACCTAAGGTGGGGCTGCATTAGGCGATTGAATTAAAAAATATAAAAATTCTAAAAAGTAGAATTTACAGATGTACAGCCAAGAGTACATCTATCTCTGTGTTTGTTGGCGATTTTTTACAATTTTAGAAATGGATTTAAATTTGCAACAACGAGATTTTTAAATAAATAAAAATGCATTAAAAACCAAAACAAAAACGCTATTTGTCGGAAGTTTTTGCTTGACAGCCTTGTAAAGAAGTCAGTGTTTGTTGTGTTCTGATCGTTGTGTGAGCATCAGGGAGATAGCTGCCGATTTTGGTGTCTCGTTTGGATCGGTGCAGAGTGTTATAGTTGAGGCGTTTACGGAGATGCTACTCTAAGTGAAACAACGTGCCGTGATTGGTTCCGTTGCTTTAAAGACGGTGATTTTGTTGTTAACGACCGTCCGTGTGAAGAAAGGCCAAAATTCTTGGAAGATGCTGAATTGGAGGCATTGCTTAATGAGGATCCGTGGTAAACGTAAGAAAAGCTTGCTTCAGCACTAGGAGTTACCCGCCAAGCTATTTTTAAGCGATTGCATGCGTTGGGAATATGTAAAAAATAAAGAACTTGGGTTTTTTTTTATAATCTAAAGCCAAGGGACGTTGAGCGTCGTTTTTTCAACTGTGAACAGGTGCTCCAGCGGCAAAAAAGGGAGGGTTCTTCTCATCGCATCATGACGGGTGATGTAAAATGGATTCATACAGCAACTCAAAGAGAAGAAAGTCATGGGGACTGCCCGTTCATGCTTCTACGTCGTCGGTTCGGCTGAATTTTCACTCTGCGAAGGTTATGCTGTGTATTTGGTGGGACCAGGTCAGTGTTATTTATTATGAACTGTTGAAACCCAATGAAACCATCACTGAGAAACAGTATCGATTTCACGTTGCCAAACACGTTAAAAACTACTTGGAAACGCTCAAATGGGAGGTCCAACCCCACCCCCCAAATTAACCAGATATTGCGCTGTCCAATTATTACTTGTTCCGTTCGATGGCACATCGACCTGGTCAGTAGTTCCGCTGATATAAAGACATCAAAAAATGGCTAAATTCGAAGATATCTTCAAAAAATAAACACTTTTACCGTAAGGGTATTCGAGTTCTGCCAGAAATATGGGAAAAAGTTGTAGCTAGCAATGGGCAATATTTCGACTATTCATTTGCAACAATTTTTCCACAATTAAGTTGCATTTTCATAATTTAGTTGCACACTTAAGAGTTTTTTTCTTTTTTTTCAAACTGCACAAATACTCAACTTTGCAATGTCGCTGTTGTCAATTGACTTGCAACATTTAAACACCGGAACGGAATTACTGAAAGCAGCATACTTGTGCATATTTCTTATAACATATGTACCAACGTATCAGTTTCTTAGCACGGTGTAGAAGCTAGTGACTGACGCAGGCAACGCATATCCGATTATCGATTTTTTTTTTGTGTGTTGGTACACATGTCCCGAACATATGTTTACAGTTTCAAGTATATAGCATACTTAGTTTGTTTTTGACAGAAAGAAAGGCAATTTTAATTTTTTATAAAAATGGAGCAAAGAATTTGCATCACATTTTGTGTAAAAAATGGAAGCAAGTGCTCTAAAACACTTGAAGTGTTGACAGTGGCATAAGGTGAGTCTGCTCTAAGTACAAAAAAAGGTATGTAAGTGGTAGAAGCTCTTCAAAGATGCCAATGACAAATCTCGCTCTAGACGCCCCAGCACATCAACAAATGATGATAACGTCGAAGCTGTGAAAAAAATTGTTTTGGAGAATCGTCGAATTTCCATAAAAGAAGTTGCTGAGGATGTTGACATATCGGCCGGCTAATGTCATTAAATTTTTTCGGATGTTTTGAACATGAGACGCGTGTCAGCGCAGTTTGTTCCTAAATGAACATGAGCATCGCTCAGGAGCTCTTGAATGGCGTCAATGATCATCCTGACTTGTTCAAAAGGATCATAACTGGTGACGAATCATGAATATTTGATTATGACTTCAAAACCAAAGCCCGATCGTCCCAATGGAAGCACCAAGTGGAGTCAAGACCAAAAAAACACAACATCGCTGGAAGAGCTCAAGGGTGTACCGAAAAGTTTTTATTGGAAAAAGCGTTGGCACAAGTGCATTATATCTGAGGGGGATTACTTTGAAGGAGACAACATCAATATTAATGAATAAATAATAAGCGTGTGAAGCTCCCATTGATCCGATTTGAGCTCTGTTTCTTTTTTTGTTAAATTGGTACATCTGTTGTTGACATTCTCTCTAAATCTGTGTGCGTTGGCGATTTTTTACAATTTTAGAAATGGATTTCAATATGCAACAACGAACTTGGTGTGCGGACATTGGAAATGTTTGAAAAGTGTTCCGGCAACAATTCTCTTAAGAAAACGATCATTTACCAGTGGCACGAGCGGTTCAAAAGTGGTCGTGAGTCAATTTAAGATGATGAACGCAGTGGCAGACCATCGACATCGAAAACCGACGAAAACATTGATGAAGTTAAAGAAATGTTGGTCAATAACAGCAAATTAACCATCAGAGAGATAGCGGAGGACTTGAACATTGCCTATGGATCCGTTTAAGACATTTTGGTTAATGATTTGGGTTTCCGTTGTGTAGCAGCAAAGTTAGTGCCAAAAGACCTCAATTTCATGCAAAAAAGAAACCGTGTTAACGTCGCAAAAGAGATGATTTGCGAGGCAGAATCCGATCCCACATTTATCAAAAGGATCATTACTGGAGACAAGACGTGGGTTTATGAGTACGACACGCAATCCAGACATCAGGCAAGTGAATGGCCTTCACTAAATGAGCCGAGACCAAAAAAAACACGTCGTTTTCAGTCCAAAAAGAAGGCAAAACTCACGGTTTTCATGCATTACAACGGTGTAGTGCATCATGAATTTTTACCAGAAGGCCAGACAGTAAACAAAGAGTATTATTTGGACATAATGAGACGTTTGCTTGAAGCAATTCGCCGACAGAGACCAGAATTGTGGAAACTCGTGGATTTTGCACCACGTCGTACAGTGCCATCATTATTCATAAATTTTTGGACGAAAAATGCAAGAAATACCATCCAACAGCCACCTAATTCACCTGATTTGGCTCCCTGCAACTTCGTTCTGTTCAATCGAGTTAAAAAACCACTACGGGGAACGCGTTTCAGCAGCCGAGATGAAGTAATGTAAAAATCGCAGGAGGAACTGATGGACATACCGAAAACCGAACATAAAATGTGTTTCGAGCATTGGATCAAGCGCTTTCATAAGTGTGTTGCAGTCGATGGGGATTACTTTGAAGGGACAATATATGTAGGTTTAGATGAATAAACTTGTATTTTTAATTTTCTGAATAAAGACTTTTGGATCAAGGTGGTATATTTCTCGTTTGTGCTGTTCTTATCGGCAAAATGCTCCACTATGCACACAGTTGGTGATACTGAAAAAAGCTTTCTGTAACGATAGATTTGGATCGAGCTGTAATCTGTCACTCAAGCCTGTGTCTTTCATACCTACAATTAGGGTTAACAAAATCATTTCATCACTCAAAAAAAGCGCATACAAAGAAGAAATAAATTCTTCCCCTGTTTGTAACATATGTTGTAAGAGGTGGAGTGGATGAAGCAAATATTTCTTCGGCTCTTTCGCCCATGCAGTAAAGGTGTACCATTCGGTAGCGTTCAAAGCGCTTGAACCATTTCTCCCAGTCTGATGGTACAAATGAAAATTCGTCCGGGGGGCTTGGGGTTATCTGCATTTTTTGACTTTGAAGATGTATTATGCTTTTTGATGAGTAATTTCCTCTTCCTTTTTTTCCCTTTCCATCCACAACACATGTCTTCCAACTTTCGATGTGGTTTTTTGTCTGGACCAAGTTCACTATAAAACACTGTTTGGCTTAAATGTTTTTTTTTTTTATTTGCTCTATGTGCTCCTTTATAAGTATTTTAATTACATCCTGTTTTGAAACTATTTGTTTCGAACAATATTTTTTCCAATTTGGGCTCTTACGAGGTTAAGGGTTTTTTTTTCGATTTTTTCAACCGATGCCACCACAGTAACTGAATTTTCATCGATTTGCTGTAGCGAAACATTCTTGATGAATTTTTGGCCTCAAAAATATCAAAAGAAAGAAAGTTTGCGTTTCGCCGGGTGAAACACTACAAAAAATGCTGAAGCATGTCCACTGTAAGGTGACAATATGGTGTGTTTGATGGGACAGAGGCAAAATCATCCATCGGGAAATCATTTCATTATTCGTTCAACAGTGGCGGATTCTATGAAAACGACAATTGAACATCAATAGCGACATTCATCTGACACAGCTTGATTGCCTTGAAAGGCCACGAAAAAGAGCAAACAGTGTCTTTCATCACGATTATGCGCATTTGCATGTTGAGCTTCGTGTCGTCGAATCCATTACTAATAAAAGAGCTGCTTCATACTCTCAGACAGAAGTGCCTAGGGACCACCATGTTAATCGCTTACTGAAAAATTGGCAAGTAAACAAAATTCATGATAATTTTGGTGACCTGGTGGCCACTAAGAACTGCGACTTCTTTGCTCGTGTAATCGACCGTCCACCAAGCAAATGGGAAGCAGTTATTAAAGTAGAGGGTGAATGTATTCCAGAGTAGTTGTTTATATATACAACAGCCAACTTGGCCTAATATAGGACATCACTTTGACGTGAGATTGTAGCACCAAGACAGGAATCGACGACGTAGCACTCAAATACGTGGTTAAGGTTCACAATCTCTGAGATTGAAATGACAATGACGACCTGCTAACGCCAAAAGTCTGTTAATCATGTTTTGAGCTCCAGATCTACCCTAATATTAGCCCAGTTTCGTGTAAGATGTGATGCAACCACAACACATGGCCATCAACGGACACCTGAAGACGAATCAAGGAATTAAGCTCACTCAACATGCAAATTACAAATGATCGAGACCTCCAACCTGAGTAAAGAGTATAGTTTTACAGCATAATGTTAGATAACACAATCATCAAAAATGATGATAGCAGGATAAGGATAAGAGACGTAGTTCTGAGACATATGGATAAGTCTGAACAAGTCGAAAATATTTATGTCACTGCGTTTTTTCCAGTGACCGTGTATCAGCAAAACGATGGAGAATACATTGATCGCAATGTGGTCAATCCGGTCGACGGTTGATTGTTCTGGAGTTACTCAAGTCCCCTTATGAATATCGAAATGCGGAAACTGCGTGCTAGCTACGTAGCTTTGCTTTAAAGTCGCCGAAGACAATTTTAATGTCATAGCTAGAGCACTGCTCGTAAGTATTATCCAAGAGCTCGTAAGAGTTACCTTCGGTGCCGTTATCTTTCTCCTCTGTGGGGGAGTGTGTGCATATTATGCTAATGTTGGCAAATAGCAAAGCCGCTGCTTTTGCTATCGATAACAATCACCCTAGTCAATTTCGCAATTTCTTATCATGTTTTTGTCCAGCCGATCCTAGAGAATTTCTTGGATGGCGATAACATCTGCCGGTAACATATGCAGTCAAGAGCCTTCGCTAGTTATTCAGCTGCACGTGGCCTATTAAGGAACTTGACATTCCACGTGCAGATCCAATTCTACTATAGATACGCCTAGTATCAGCGGTCGGTGAGACCGAAGCCATTAACACGTTCGGGAATATTAATTAATATCCATTAAATACCCATCTGACATCACCTCTTTTCTTAAACCCTGACCTACTCTTGGATATTCTATGTCGGAGTAGATCAAAAAAGGTCTCATTTGTTTTGTTCCTGGATTTTAATTCACCGTTGATTTCATCTGACTAATTTATCCGCTGTCCCGTTTATAGTCCTGCTATTTTTGTCTGCTGGTCAGCACTAGCGCTTATAAGTTTGTAAGTCGAGTCCGGATAGACATCGACCAGTATCCGAGGTAAAATAAGCACAGTTGGTCTTTAGAAACGATTGCAACACTGGGCATCACCAAGTTGACACCCTTTAGTGCTTACCCTATTTCTACAGCACCCAAGCACCAAAGCCTATCTCCAGCAGCACCAAAAGTCGTATATGTGTATTACTTCAGACATCCCAGCTCATCCGTCTCTGAGTCATATTTCTGTTGTAGCAATCAATCAACCACAGATAGTGGGTTGAGAGTGTGAGTTTGGTTATTGCTCTGATTGCTTAATACCTACAACGATTGGCTCGGCAAGCCAACGATCAGATTTTCACTTCACAACTTTGCTTAGTACCGTCTATGTTTGCATTTCTTGTATTTGTCCATCTCGACTTTCAACAAACAGTTGGCTTCAGCCAACAAACTTACCCAGTGTAACAGAGATGACCGTATAAATAAAATGCACAACAAAACTTTTCTTTACGAGGATTTATTACAAAATTAACGTCTGTCTGCTCCCTCTGACTGGCGATGTATGATCATCCCTAACCAATGTATCCCTACCTAATTACCGGTAACTCCTTTACAATTCTGTTTCGCTCTATTTTGAGGTATTCTCTTATTTTAACAACTTTGCCTGTTACACCAGCTAACACGATCTCCTGCCTGCTGCCTCCAGTTGAAGTTGAAGACTCTTTGGCCCCAGCCATCGCAGATGTTCAATACGTAGATGCTTTACTAGATCAATACCGCTGTACATCAGTTCGTGGTTGAATCTCCTCCTCCATTTCTCGTCGATGCAAACGGTACCTGTTACACCATTGTCCCTTGAGCCTAAAGAAACAGTGGTTGACCAGAGTAATTCTACCCATGTTGTAGACCAGAGAAAAGTCACGTAATAGCGAGTTGTCTTGTCTAAAGCATGCCTTAACACGAGAGGCTTTAGTTATTTCATTACCGATCAGAACCTTGATGGAATAGTGAGAATTCTCCATAGTCATATTGCACAGCCTGAAAAGTTCGGCAAACACTGTTATATGCGGCTTTGAAGTCGACCTGAAATTCTTGGGCCTTCTGAATAATTCGTCGATGGTGGACTTTCCTGGCCAGTGGGCTCTTGTAGGCGCGATGTTTAGAAGGCTAACTCATTCATAGTCGGCGCAGTTAAAAAAATCTTCTTTCTTCTGGATCAGACATCGATATTGGGATTCCATGCTTCAAGAATGATCTCCTCTTATCATATTTTACAGTTGATCTGGTAGCATGTTCCCAACCGATTCCCAACCCAACTTAAGATAGCCCAACGGCCAGCCCATCCTTATTAGATTTTAACATCGATATCGCTACTTTAACTTCTGTCATCTTCTGAAAGCTTCATTCTGCCTAACAGCGGTATTTTGACCATCATCGTCGTTATATAGTCTGCAGAATTAGCCTTCCATATTTTCAGCACCGACTGCTACTCTACATCTTGTTGTCCATGTTTATATTTGCAGGCTTTGTAACCCTGGCATGTTCGTTTCATTCTCTGACAAAACTTTCAAATGTCATACCTTTGAAGTGGCGAAGCTTTATGTGCTTCCAATCACATCAGAAGGAGCTTCTTTGATGGTTCCTAGACAACATTCCCATTAGTGTCCCAAGGTTTTTGTATTGAAACTGGGACTTTGAAAGGGTTTGGCAAAGATTTTGTCGGTCCGTGGCGATTACAGCTGTTAAACGTCGACCTTTGGTAGTTTTAATTAACTCCGTTGTGCTTGTGATATCCGCTTTAAACCATGTAATACTTCAAGTTCATGTTGGCTTCTCGTAAAGTTTGGACATCTACACCAAGAGAATAATTTGGTTAAAACGATGTACTTTCAGAAAGAGGAAAGTAAATATTAGACCTACTACTCCACAGGGTATAAATAATTCATCTTTCCTACCGTTCACAATATATTTCACGTCCAAGTACTTATACTCGTAAGTCACTTTAGAGTGGCCCACTACACAAAGCAACTTCTCGTTTATCCTTCACTTTGGCTTCAAGGCCGCAAAATTACTATTCACGATGAAATTATTCTCGCAACACCAGAAAGATTGATGAAGCCCTCGTTTAAGGAACACATCTAGTGCTTTAAGCGTTTGAGAGAATCTGAAGAATTAATTAAGGAAGCAGCCGCTTGGAAAAGTTTTACCCCAGTATGCCGTGTTTTATTTTCTTCTTTTTATCGTATCCCTAAATGACGTCGCAATAAGTAGTCACAATTCTTTCTTACTTTGCCATTGAACCACCCGTGGGGACTTTGAAACTCACGCACACGAGTAACATCCTCCAGGAGCTAGAAGTTTAATGAAAATAATAGATTACCCCCAAAGTACTCACATTTTTCCCACTCACTAATTACTTGGGAATAATTCTGTAACCATACGTCGCGGAGTCGAGGAGTTGGATCTAAATCAGATTCAGAGTCGGAGGCAAAGTCGCACTAAGTGGTAAAGAAAGTTCAGTCCCAAAACGGTTTGAAAGTCCTTAGAGTGGATAGGGGAGAGGGCTGAACTTCCTGTGCGCTATCAAACAGCCATCAATTGTTGTTTGACTTGTTTCGGGGGGGTGATTCCAAATGTGGAGAGACTGGGAAATAAAGCAGAAGGATTTTTTTGTTAATGGAAAATGGAAAAGAGGTTGAAATAATAAATCATTGTCGTGCCAGTTGAAAGTCCTCGCATCACACGCATTTCGTCTTGCCAGTTGGTGAAACAGTTAAGGAAGGCGCAGATTTTCAGTACGTCATGCATGTCATTTGGAGTACCGTTGTGACTCTCGGAAAGTTAGCTTATTATTCTCTGCCAGACGTTTTGCTGGAAAACACTTTTGAGGGTTCCGAGTTAAAGGTATTAGACGGTTCTCTCCACTTTTGCCCCATTGTTTCTTGACAGTGAAAACGATGGTGAGAGTGGCACCAAGGATGACAACTTTTTAATTTTCTTACGAAAAGTTTGAAATAAAACTTTGGCAGGAAGTATCGTCAATGAGTTTTCAATTAAGTTGGGATTTGGATAAGTCGAAATTGTATAGAGCACATTGTTGTATTTTTTTTTTTTTTTTTTTTTGAAAAGTTAGCTTATCGTGAATTAGAAGAGGACAGCTCTAAAAAATTACTTGTCTCATGCATACAAGATATATCAGGAGGCTTATATCCAGCTCAGCGAATTAAGTATGGCATACGATGGTATAGAAGTGGTGCTACAGTAAGATATGGGCTGCAACCTATAATCTTCTCTTCATCCGATTATCCATTTACGTACACCGAGTACATTGGAGTCTCTTTAATTTACCATCGATGTGAACTCTGAGATTATCCAGTTCGAAGCACTGACGTTCGACAGCTCGACATGCACTTCGCACCTCTTCATTGTATTAAGACTCCTATGGGATACAACAGAACACAGCTGGGAAACTAAAGATTCTTAAGTCACTGTGGTTGCTCAAGAGATGGCTTTGCCACTCAATTGCTATTTCATGAGTAGCTCGAAGACAAAGCAATCGGCACCATCCTTACATCCGTATGTATCTTTGCTTTTACGGATAACTGGCTTAGGTCTAACTGACCCACCAACCTAGGAATATCTATAATAGCTCTGGCCATCTAAATTGGTGGTTGTGCAATAGGGGTAACTGCCCGGCAATAGTTACGAAGCAAAAACAAGCTTCGCGGATGGAGTTAATGTTGACAAACCTTTCAAATGAAACAAAGACAACGAACTTCGGATTTTCAAGTGGAATGTTAGGTCCCTTAATAGGCCACGTACAGCCAAACAATTAGCGAAGGACCTGTAAAGCAGATGTTATCCCCATCCAAGAAATGCGTGTGAAAAACTGTGACAACTACTGTGGTGATTGATATCGACAGCAAAAGCTGAACCGGCAAAAGATAATCGAATACTCTGAGGAAGTTTGAGTGCAGGCGGCTTCAGTTGCAAAAGATCGCCAAATCCTTTTTCGATTGAGTTTTCCTTAATCTCTTATGAGCTAAGCAGAATGCATGCAGAGCGGCGCTGCATAGAGGGACAAGAGCTGCTCACCAGCTCAGGGAACAGAAGAGGTGAGATGAACACTAACTTCCCAGGAAACAGAAGAAGGAACATGAAAGGCGCGCGGTCGAAGAAATTGAGAGATACCAATTCAGGAATGAGATTCAGATTTTTTTTCAAATGGGAAAAAGACAAGGACACAAACTCCGAAACGAAGTCTGTACAGATGGACAAGAAAACATCTCGACTGTGGAGTCGAGTCGATCCTGAGAATTTAGAAATAACATTCCGATAGACTGTATAATGTCGATAACGAACCAAATACCGCTATCAGGCAGAATGAACCTTTCAACTTGGATAATGTTTTGTACATCAAGAATTCCATCCACCCGACCTGGATGAAGTAAACATGGCCATATCTAAGCTTAAGTCCAACAAACTTGGATGACTTGGTTAAGAGCATACACCAATTCATCTGTAAAATATGGTCAGACGATACTTTCGTCCGATGAATGAAAACTCAGCATTGTTTGTCCGATTCTCAAGAAAGAAGCTGCGCCAACTTTAGAGGCATCGCCTACAAGATCCTATCTCCCGTATTACGTAAATGCCTGAAACCATTTGTCAACAACTTGATTGGTCCATATCAGTGAGGCTTTAGGCGCATTAGACAAAATATTCACACTACGGCGGATTTCGAACAAAAGCCATAAGCTCCAAATCGATACGCACCACCTATTCATCGATTTTAAAGCCGCTTATAACAGCATCTATAGAGATACATACACGCTGCTCCATCAAGGTCGCAAAGAACTCACCAAGAAATTTGATGTCAAAAAAGAATATAGACAAGGCGATGCGCTGTCATGCAATTCCTCAACATCATCCCTGAAAGAACACTGCAAAAATCATGTGCCAACTCAAGAGGCACAATCTTTCCAAAGTCTGTATGCCGATGTCCAGCTACTCTCGTATGCCTATGATATTGACATAATCGAAAAAAGGCAGCTTGAGCAAAGATGTGTTAACGGTCAATGAGGACTAGGCCATGTATGTTATATGCTGTTAAAAAGAAACGACTCCCAACACCGATATCTCGGGCAGAAGGTCACTCTGGATAGACATAATTTTGAGGTAGTTAAGGACTTTGTTTACCCAGGCTCCGCTATCAATTCAGACAAAGACACCAGTACTGATAGAATAACTTTTGCCAATCGCTGCTTCTTTGGGCTAAGAAGGCAATTTACTAGCAAAGCCTTATAAACCTTAATAATTCCAGTCCTGTACTATGACGCAGTGGCAAGGACTTTATCAAAACTAGATGAGGGTTCTCTTGGCAACTTCTGGTGATTTCTGTTCCGTCTGCATAGACGGTGAATGCATCGACATCGTTTAAGCTGAAGAGTGAAAATTCTGCTGGGTGAGATGCCTGAGTCATGTAAAGCGGATGGACAAAAATGCTCCGGTCCAAAAATATCTTCGTATCCGTCCCTGAGCTACAGCGTAATAGAGGAAGACCAAAAACTGTACACAGACGTTGAAGGGGACGTCAACAAACTTAGCGTGCGAAACTGGAGGCAACTAGCTTAAGATCGAGCTGATTGGGGACCTTTTTTTGGTACCGGCCCGGAGGTAAAAGACAGGTTATCGAGTCGATAATGAGTTGAAAAATAAGAGCAATCCAGTTTCTGAATTATTTTCTTTTAGACCATAAAAGTCATCCATATTTTGTCTATGTAAGTAACCTGCTCTATGTAAGTAAGATTTTATATTCTAGAGGGAGCCAGGTATAAAGATAACTCGTTCGCAATTGAACAATTTGAATAAGTTCTCAGATTGATTATAGCTCGGGTCTTATAGCACCTTAATTCAACCTGAAGGTGAATTGTGGAAAGGATACAAGATTAAAATTCGCACAGATTTGGGTGTTTGGCCTTTGGTCGCTATTGACATTTTATTTAGATTTAATAGGTTAGAGATACCGTCAAGCACCACACAGGAGTGTTTTTGCAATTTTGGTCAACAAAAATGACTCTTAGACACTCCTACATATTCAGCGACGAGTAGAAGACACTAGTTTGAGGGAACCTACGAGCAAAACCAATCATCTGATACCTTCAAATCTGTAAAATTGAGAATTTTTTTATAATGAGTTTCAGCGCTCAATTCAGGTCATGAAACTGACTCCAAGCGGCACTTCATTTAAGCCTGTTATAGAGCGAAACTAACTACAATTAGCATTATCCCTCATCTTAAAAGTAGGCCCATACATATATGATTCGTACAATATCCGAAGTTCAGTCAATCTTAGACTTTTAGTTCCTAAGAATATTTTTAAGATGATGTAACAAACTCTATTATACTCTGTCAAGGACATCATCTCCCACAGACCTTTGGAAAAATGATATCAGCAACAACTACTTTGTATTCCCAGGATATCCGGATGATTTTTCAGATTTTAACTTTCCATCAATACACATCAGCAAAGAAGATTTCCCAACTTAAGTACATTAAAACTTATCCTATCCCACGATATCTTCCGCATACAAATTACTCCAACAAGTTGTCCTTCCAATTTCGGATGAACTTACATATTGTAACCCCCCTCCTTAAAAAAACAAAGAGATTACCATCACCGCAGAACAATCTTTTAAGGATTCTTTTCCTACACACATATTCGTAGGTAATGCCACATTTGTTCATATTTTCTTTTCTTCAACAAACACGCGCCAGTTAGAGGAACAATGGAGCAACGAATACGAATAATACTCAGATACCCAGAGCTGCTTACACAATAGGACAACATTATCTTAAATTTCCATCCTTACATCCTGAATATCTTATTCCCTGTAATTTGTTCTCTATTTTTGTTCTCTTTTTTTTTGCGAAAAATATAAAAGAAAAGAAGAAATACACAAAGAAAACGCATAACAAGAGCACGCCGGTAGTTCTCTATCAACAGAAATCCTTGTTGAGCTTAAGTGTATCTCAATTGAAGTTGCTTGCCGATTGTACAGATAAGACAAGTAGGAGCGATACCTAAGGGTCGGGGCTCTAATGTTTGTCTTTGCAGTTGATTTAATTAAAAGTACGTATAAATGAGCATTTCACGAAATTACAACAGCTCCACTGCCACTTACACCCACACACGTATGGTGAAATGACAAATGTAAATTAATTTTTTGGCCCCTAACTACAAAGATCCCCTGCCAGATCCTACCAACAGGGTAAAACCATCTCGCGGTTGAGTTGAGATCCATAAAGGAACTTTTGCGTTCATGTCGAACGTCAGGAAACGAGACAAGAACGTTAGGAACTGCTGCTTGTAAACAGTTTGTGCAAGAGTTTATGCAGAAGTTGGGGCGACAGACTATGTGGATTGTGGCAAGTTCTTCGGGTAATTTTATGTTCACCACTTATTACCATAACAATTAAGTGGTATGGGGAGACGTTGAATAAACAATTTATGGAAGTAGTTTCATTTTTTTTTTTTTTTTTTTTTTTTCTTGACGGCAGCGGGCATAGGGAATCTTTGTGCCAAAACACCAAATACCATTGCACTTTATGGCACAATGAATATCCTTATTAAGTCCCGTAGCAGTACTGGGACTGAGAATTTGACTATGTATGGAGTAAAAACTGTGTGTAGTGATGCCACGTGTCGAGATATACAAAGTTTCTGCGTGTATCGTGTTTTGTTACTTCTTTCGACGACTAAAACCTCGGAGGAGTAATAAATTTTGAGATATTCTTCAGAAAAGCCTTGGCAAGTTGGAAGAGAATTTGGTTTCATAAGCTTGACATTATGGAGACAGGAGGCATGTATGTTATACATATACAAAGGAATTGCAATTTCGATGGAAGACATTCTTTATAGAAACTCAAAGAAGATTCAGTTGTTTTGACTCATGGGTGTCAGAACTTATGACATTTATCAGCGACTTTGAGAGGCTCGCTTTATATGCATATTCATTAGCCTGCCTATTTGTCTTTTACAGACAAGGATCAGCTAGGCGCCGAATATAAAACATCAACACCACACATTTTAATGTACTTTCATAGAAGTTGTTAGATATTAAGTTGGCCACTTTTAAGTTGGCATCATTTCTGTTATGGAAATGCAGTTGAAACGAGTCAAAGAGATGGGAGAATATGTTACTACCAAGAATTGTTTTAACGAGCTCCTTAACAAAATCTATAGGAGATGTCTAAATAACGATAATATACACTGCCTGACAAGAACTGCAACCAACTTCAGACTGCTATAATTTCCAAACCGTTCATGACAATGAGCTCAAACTTTGACACATGACAGATAATTTTATTATTTAACAGCTTTTTAAACAATTTATCCACGATGGAATTTAAACGCGATAGTGCGATTGCTTTATATTTGGCTCGAAAACCACAAGTAGCTTTCGTTAGAGCCCTCCAGTACCTCAAAGTGAATAAATCATTTGTGTCTCGTTACCGTGATACTGCGTTGCAAAACGCAATGAAGTTGGTCATAAAAAAACAGCAACATGGGCAGAAATAGTTCGGAAAGTGAAGGCTCGAATTGAGCAAAATCCGCGCCGAAGTGGAAGAAAAATGGCTCGTGAGCTCAACATATCGTTGGAACGGATGCAACACATACTGAAAAATGAGCCATTGAAGTTCCAAAAAGCACACGAACTTGCATCGCAACAGAAAAAAGTTAGAGTCGAATTGGTAAATTGCCGAATTTGGTTTTTTCCGATGAGTCGCCATTTGTCAACAAACAAAATGACCAGGTTTACTTGCCAGAGAGGTCCTTCAAAAATGTACACCACTCGGACGGCCACCAGAAAGCAGGCAGCACCAATGGTGATGGTTTGGGCCGCCATAACCTCCGATGGCCGCTCTCCGCTCGTATTTTTAAACCGGGGCGTCAAAATTAATGCGATCGTATACCGTGAAACTTTCTTAGAGGCAGTATCGAAGCCTTGGGTAAACAATTATTTTGGTCGAAGACCGTAGACATTTCAACAAGACTCGGCACCGTCTCACATAGCGCGCGTCAACCAAGATTGGTTAAAAAACAATGATCCACACTTCATTTCTTCGACACAATGGATTGCAAATTCTCCGGATGCAAATCCGTTGAATTTTTCTGTGTAGGGTATTTTGAAGGTGAAGGTTGGCACTAAAAAATACTAAAGTTTGGACCACCTTAAACAAGCAATTAGCCTGGAATGGACCAAAATACCGCAGAACCACTTGCGTGCAACGTGCGATGTTTTCTTCGGCCGTCTCAAGGCCATTATTCGCGCCAAAGGTGGACATATTGAAAACTACTAATACAATTTGAAAATTGATAAATTTTCCAACATTTTTTGCCTTGGCGCAATAAAATTCATCAAAAAATAAAAAAACTATAGCATTTTAAAAAGTTGCATTTCGAGTCAGGCAGGGTGTATATTCGTTTTAATCTGTTATAACCTTGAGTTAAAAGCCTACGTGGGCTACGCTGCAGCTGGACAGCTAGCTTAGAATGCATCTGAACTTAATGTGAGGAACTCTAAAAATTTAGCGGACTGTATTCTCCCGGAAAAGTACTTAATTACTTACGAGTATATAACATAGACGGAATATCATACCTATCTGACCCTGGGCTTTAACACATAAATCTCTATAAATAGAAAGGTCTTGGAAAATTGCTGTTCTACGATGGCGTTCCACTTTAAAGGTTATCTTCTACTGAGTTTTGACCCCATGTAGGAACTTAAGAGTCAACGGGTCGAAGCCATCTCAGAGGACTTATATGCACTTCTCTGATCAACTCAAATACACCAGACAGCTCGTAGAACTCGATGTTATTCCTGATTGCCAAAGCCTGTTAATGGGAAAAAAAAGTCCGGATGATATGATTATCCGCCCTCGCTGATTTCTATGTTTTTCTATTGTACCATAGTGCAGAACTGGGATGTTTAAGTTCTTTTAAACAGTACCTCTTGACAAGGCTTTATTACACTAAGACAATTGCTCTTTTTAGCCCATAGAACAAGGGATTGGCACCTGTAACTCTTCGTTTGATTTCTGATGATGTGCCATCATCATAGCGTAACCGAGGTAAACAAGATCATCAGTTGTATTAGTGTGCTCTAATAATAATGATAAATGTCAACAGCAAATGCAAACGGATTTACAGACTTTTGGAAAAATGCCTTCTTGTCGTCGGCTTGTGAGTTTTATACAGTTTTCTCACATTGTGATGCTCAGAAAGACAGGCAGCGCAGCTTATTTACTCACTTACTTACTTATTGGCATGAACCAAAGTCTCAACTAACAAACTAACAAGCCTCTCCAGTTAGCCCGATCCTTAGTTTACTGCCGCTAGTTGCGCACTTCAAGACGGTTGAGATCCGCTCCTACTTTTGTACACCACCTAAGGTGTATGTTACCGTACAATCCTCAAAGTTCGTCATTGGGTTTTCTCTTCCAAAGCAAAACAAATCCATTTCTTAGCCCAAAAAAACAGCGATTGACACGAGTGATTCTTTGTCTTATTTTTGCTGAGATGTTGTTGGCAGAATTCATAGCAGAGCCAAGGTAGACAAAGACCCTTACTACCTCGAAATTACAGCGCTCGACTGTGACGTGTATTCAATTCGTCGATGTTATGTGTCTCTTCTTATTGACAGCATATACTTAGTTATGTCTTCATTTAGAGCAAAACCTATTTTGGCAGCTTCCGTTTAAATTCTAGTAAACCCACCAATCATGTCGATATTATCTGCGTTCACTTGAGAGTTTCGCAAATTTTTTTCAAGTATGATGCTAAAGAAGTCACATGACAGCGCGTCATGTTGTCTAAAACCATTTTTGACATCTAAGGTCTCGGTTAAGCAGCTACCGTTCTCAATTGTCATTCTGCACAGACGGACAAGTTTCGAAGGGATGCCGAATGCTGTTGTATACGGCCTACAGGTGAGTATCGACTTGAACTTCTTAAGTATTTTCCAGGATTTGCCAGAGTATAAAGATTGTATTCGATCGTGGACTTTCTTGGTCTGAAACCGCAATCGAACTGATGAGGAAGGGTTTCAGACGTTCACACAATATGACAGATAAGATCTTGTATACGATACTGAGGATTCATATTCCTCTTTAGCGCAGTTGAGGGGTCTCCATTTCATCAGGAATACACCCTTCCGATCAGATCTGAGAAATGAGTTAGTGTAAGCCATCAGGTTTAGCTGCTTTGTAG
Organism: Volucella inanis; assembly: GCA_907269105.1. Lineage (NCBI taxonomy): Eukaryota > Metazoa > Arthropoda > Insecta > Diptera > Syrphidae > Volucella > Volucella inanis. The sequence goes on along the minus strand of OU026156.1, from coordinate 17,898,930 downwards.
GTTTTAGATAAGTTATTGATATCCTTACTTTATTTTGCTCAAGTGAATGGAAGTTTGGGGTATCATTATCTTAGTTGAATGATCTATTCTGCCTGACGAAGAGATGTTGTTACAGTCTGCAGGAATATGTAGTTTTTTATATTCTCAGTACCGACAGTGACTCTACTACAATGCTTCCTTCTTCATCTCTTCAGGCCTCTGTACGGGGCTTCTTGCCTTGACACTATCTTTTTACTTTTTGGTAAAACTTTAATACATTATCTCTGGTGTAAAAACTTTCGATATCTTCGATCGCGCGCCTCTCGTGCTCTTTTTTGTCCGAAGCCGATGTCCTTTCCATTTTTTCCACTCGTGAAACGCACGAGCGGCTCTTGTCCTTCGTTGCAGCGATCCTATGAACGCTTATTTTCTACCTGCCTATGCTTACCGCCATTTTTCATCAAATCATCGATTTTTTGGTGGTGGCACGTTAGCAGCGTTGCCACTGGTCTTCCATACTTGATACTGGCGACATAGGATTTGAAGGGAGATTTCAAACACAGATCCGAGTTAATGTTGGCTGCCCGAAACATTCGCATATCCAGAATACTGGTGTCGTGTAGGCTATCCCTGCCAGCTGTTCTATCAAAGATGTCCTCTCTTACTATCCTATGTACTTCGGACATTGCTCATGTGTCATGTCGAGGAGCTCGTAGAAACATTCATTGATAAGGTCGTCCTTGACTTCCGTAGGGGTATGGACACATATGTATTGGGCTTTATAGAATTTCATGTGTCAGAAGCTCAAGACTTCTTGCGTGTGACCATTCCGCATCAAAATAGCGCTGTTTCTGATCGTTTTTTTTTTCATCCTCCTTATACTCGGCCAATCTTTACCTACTTCATGCATAGTGATGATATCTACGTGATAGAAGCCAAGCGCCTGTGGTAATTGCTCGGCTGCACGAAGCCTGTTTGGAGTCCAAACATTCTACGTGAAGATCCGAAGGCAGTTGAACTTTAAATGTCTGCAAGGGTAGTCAACAGTGAATCCGTCGTTATTCGAACATTCTCTAAAAAAAAATAAGCAGGCTCGTAACATTTTTTTTAACCTCTTCCGTATTGGGCTCTGAGTCCTATTACAACGTAAGAAGCGCTACTGTTCGAGCATGCCTTTTCCATTTTAACCTGCTGGCAAAATAACAAGTCTTACTGAGATTGCTTCCAAACTGATTGAGCAGCAACCGTCTCTCTTGATAATACACGTATTCTGCAGAGATACCAAAACTAGATATGGCTCAGAAGAGCTCCTTTCTAGGGATGTCGTAACAAGTGGCATTGAAATCGATATAGAGGTGGTAAGATTCAATATGGACTTTTTGTGTTTTCTTTGTGATCTGCCTTGTTTAACGGACTTCCGACCCGTTAAGGTGATCCACCTGAGAGACGTAGCCTTCCACTTTCGTCTATGCCGGACATGCTGTTTCTAGTTGACAAGAGCAAGTATTCTCTCATAAGTGATATCTTTAGTTTTTTAATCGGAGAGGTTTGATCTTCCTTGTTCTCTCGAACCTGAGGGATGTGATTCGAAAGTCCTTTTCTTAAGCATTATTGCCCATTCACTCAATGCAGCCAAATTAGTGTTGTCAGCGTTACAGCTCATAGAATTGTATATCGGTTCTGCTTTTTGCTTCTTGTTTAACACTCGGCTCCATATAGTAGAACTAGAAGGATCAATAATTTGTAGGCCATGATTTTCCTTTTGCGAGTTTGGAGTTTTGAGATTTCCAAATCGAAGAAGCAGTGATTTTCTAGAGTAAGTCTTCGCTGAAACTTCACTAGGGTTTCATTCGTTTTCTTCAACTTCCTCGAAATTAGTATTGTTTTTTCTTAAGTGCTAGACAGATGCTTCTTTGTTTGTCGGCAACACATACTTGGTTTGCTTCCATTTACTTCAAGGCCATCTCGTTTTCCATTGCATTGAAAGCTTCTATAACGGCGCACTGGAGCGACTGATAATGTATATATCATATACGTACCCAGCACCTGGACAGATTTTTTATAGAATGTGCGTTTGATGGTAACACCTGCCCGGCGTGCAGCATGCACCGTGATTTTTTCATCGCCACACGGCACAGCTGTATCAGTTTTACAGTGATCTCGAATCTGAAATCGCCTTGTAGAGCTCAAGAAGGTAAATGCTATCATATGCGGCTTTGGAATCGATGAAAGTTTGGGTGTGTCAACTTGAAATTCTTTTCATTATGGTCAGCAATGCCGAACAATAAGTTAGATGCGACCTATGTGAGACATTTAGCAGTTTTTGTAAGACATATGATCGCCTTTCTTGAAAATTGGGCATATAAAGCTGACTGTCCTGTCATCGGAAGTGCCTTCATACTACAATACTAGACTGATTGATTTGGGCCATGGAACCTACCGAAACATCAAATTCATGTTTAGTGTTGATGTTGTTTAGCTTCTTGATAACTACGTCAACCTCTTCTATACTGGGAGGAAAGTTAGCTTCTCTTAAAATCTTTTACTATTCCCTACACTTCGGTGACAAGGTTTTCCTTATTTTTTCGAAAGGTCTGTTTCTGGGCTTGAAGCTACACGTATATCGAGGGACTCTTCGATATTCATTAGTCACAAGTTTGGTTGAATCATCTTTAGTAACCGTGTTGTAGGTTAGCTCGGTGATAGGTTGCGGATATGCTTTCTAATGCTATGGTGGAAGCAGAACTAGAAGAGATACCTTCGCATCAAAGTAGAAAAGGAGACTCGTTTTAACTTTTCAGGCCAAAATATGTGCTTGTTCATGACAACAATTAAAGATGCAAGGAGGAAGTCCCAAAAGTACATAGAAAAAGTTAGGGTGTTGAGAAAATGTCTCGACAATAAATGGATGTTAAAAAAAAAAAAATGCTAAAGTTGGTATTACTGGTCGAGAGTGAATCTAAATACAATTCTGTATGCTGGAAACTGAAAAATGCCAGAATCTTCACAATAAGCCAGTTTGATGGTTGACCGGAGATCATATACCTTGACTTGGTAGATCGGCTTCCACACTTGAGTTTGAGTTTTGTTTATACCGTCCCTCCTTTTGAAATTCTGCCATATCAACCCTATTTATCTCTTCTAGGACTATTTGTAGGAAGCCTGAAGACAATATTTTTTGTATGTGACAAAGGCTCTCAGTTCCGAAGTAAAGAACTGTATTAGCGTTACTTACTATCCCCAAGCTAAACTAGCTGAGCGAATAATATCAGCGTATAGCTCAACCACAATGAAGATATTGAAGGAATTGAAGCACAACTCAAGTAACCCTGATGCACTTCCATCAGTAGTTAGCCCGTGTAAAAAATCCTTATACGACAAACCAAGTCATTCAACAGCCGCTACTACCGAAGCACTCGTTCAACTCTAATGCAACTTTGGTTGCCAATTCAGTCCCAATATTATTGGCAATATTTAGGGATTTCGCGACATCCTAAGCCCTCTCTAAATGGAACGACTGATTACAAAAATTAAATAAATACCAAATAAGTACAATTGGATGTTCAAATCATCAGACGGCATACCCATCTCGGAAAAGATGGTCGTCACCCAACGGAAGGATATGGTAGACAATAAGCTTATTAATAAGAAAAAAATATTAGTATCCCCATCCTATCAAGATATTTTCAAGATTTTCCTCACACCTTCCCTTTTTTTGCTCCATATATAAAGAACACCAGAGTTCAGACCCCAAATCTTCTCCCTCCTGCGCCTTTTAAACTTGTTCCAATTAGAGTTGCTTCATCGGACAAATATCCAAATTTTATTAGCTCCCATACCATGTACTAAACCTACCCAATTTCTTTCTCATCTTCCCCTCACTAGTCCTGAGTGCTTGAACAACCTGTCATTTCTTCATTCACTCGTTTTCTTAATTCGAATGCCCCCGTATCTCGTCCGAAATACCTTGATTCACTCCTTCCATCCACTGTCAAACGCAAACTTTCAGATATGAACGATGACAGTTGTTATGAACGATAGCAATTCGTTTGAGAGACCACCGCATTTATGAAAATTTTCGGCTCTACCAACTTCAACTTCGATGGGAAAACCAAAATCAATATTATGGTCTTCCTATCAAGCCAGAACAATTGGTTCAAATTTGAAAGTTGTCCTTTTTTCGTTCTGCAGCGCCGTCAATAAATAATTCTTTCAGTTGGTAGTTAAGTCACAATCTGGAGAGCCTTACCTTTCTCGAAAAAGGCAATATATTCTGTAGCCATTAACCCACTTTGAAAAGTACCAGCTGACGGTGATTCATTCAGGTTTCATGAGCTTCTCTTTCTATTTCAGAACGCAAAATACGTTGAAGTAGCTCATATGTGGAGTCTTAGACGTTGACTATCAACGTCTCATTCATCCATCAGATGTTGTCCTTCTTAGAGTCAGCCATTCCTGACTGGTCTTCGTTATAGTGTTGTTATTATATCTGGTTTTCTAATAACGACTTGACAATTTTTTTTTTAAATAAAAAGCAAACCATTTGAGATATTTCAAAAACTTTATTATTGGCTTGAAGTACAATCAAAACATTTATGAATGTAACTCGACTTCGTTCAAATGGTCACCGCGGGCACGTTTGCAGCAGTCGATTCGTTGGACCCAACTTTCAACGACTCGGCCACACATTTCGGCCGAAACGGTCGCTATTTCGCGTTCAATGTTAGCTCTAAGCTCTTCCAACGCGACGATCGTTAAAAAATTTTTCGACATCGACGAAAAAATATGGCCCAATAACGCCGCCGGCATGCAAACCGCACCAAACAGTTATTTTTTGTGGATGAAGTGGTGATTCATGAAGCACATGTGGTTTTTCACCCGACCAATAACGCATATTTTGCTTATTGACGAACCCATTGAGCCAAAAATGAGCTTCGTCACTGAAGATGATTTAACGATGAAATTCATCATCTTGGCGCATCTTCTCCAGAACCCAATCCGAGAACGTAGCTCGTTAGTGTACTTTATCATGATGAAAATGTTGAGTTTACTGAATAAATTGACAGTGACAGTTTGATGATTAGTGAAAGAGTGCGTTCACAAATTAAATTCAAAGTTGTCAAGTCCCTATTGGAAAACCCTATATAGGGCGATTCATCATGAGGTTTAATTTTCAATAGGCTTTTTTAGACAGATCAGGCGTTACTTTTATCAAACTGCTTTATCATTTTTATTTAGTATCGTTTGCCAAATCATCGTAGAAGGACTCACGTCACAACCGTGTCTTCAAATTGTTCAGCTGTATTACGAAAATCAGCGTTCTGAAGGAAATTTTTTTCTTGCGATTCGAGGAACTTATGGTGCGCATAATCGACTTACTGAAACCACTATTGCCAATACCATACTCGACCGGCTAGATCACATCCAGCGCGTAGTGAAGAGACTATAGCAGCTGTAGCTGAGAGTGTACGCCAACTTGGCTTGGCATATTCGACAACTTGGGGTATTTGACGTAAGAATCTCGACCTGAAAGCGTACAAAATTCAACTTGTGCAAGAATTGAAGCCAGGCGACTTGAATTTGCGTCATGTTTTCAGTGAATGGGCTCTGGAAGAACTCAATGCAAATCCGGTGTTTTATAGTGGAATTTTGTTCATTGACGAAGCCTATTTCTGGCTCAATGGATGCGTTAATAAACAAAATTGCCGTATTTGGACTGATGAGCAACCTGGAGAGTACCAAGAACTACCTTACATCCATTAAAAACAACGGTATGGTGTGGTTTATGGGCTGATGGAATCATTGGTCCATACTGAGGCAAAATGATTCAAATCAGAATGTTACCGTCAATCGTAACCGTTATCGCGCCATTTTAATGTACTATGTGCTTCTCTAAATTCAAGAACATAGTCTCGGTGAGCTGTGGTTTCAAAAAGATGGCGCTACGAGCTATACAACACGTGAAGCAATGGACTTGTTGACAAATCATTTTGGTGAGCACTTAATTTCACGTTTTCCTACGGTAAATTTACTGCCTATATCGTGCGATATCACACCTGCGGACTGTTTTCTCGGGAGATATGTAAAGTCTCTGGTTTTCAGGAATGAGCCAGCTACGATTGACGCTTTTGAAGCTAACATAACTCGTGTTATACGCGAGATACGAGTCTCCCAAAAATGGACCTTCCGAATGGACTACCTCAGTTGTAGTCGTGGCCAACATTTACATAATATCGTTTTTAAAGAGTAAATGTCATGAACTGTTTTCTTAACTAATAATAAAAATTTTACGTTCACTTTCAAATTTATGTGTTTTATCCTACATTATAAATCAAACCGTGCGATGAATCATCATATATCTGCTCAGCAATCGAGACTTATTAGTTGGGCACCTTGGACGACACCTGTAACCGGTGCCTACCACGATAAGATGAAATAAGCACAACTGATAGCCACAGGTCACCGACAAGTTGGTGCCATTTATTGACCCTCACCATACAACATATAGCGGTCTGATCGTGGTCATCTGACAAAACTAATCTTTGATCGTATTCAAGGGAATTCAGGATTGTCATGCTTGTTAGAATCAGGTGGTGTCATTGAAAAGATACGAATCTGTATCTCAACAAGTTCAGCACAACGTTCTAATGTCAAACTCCTGAAACAGCCCTTTCTACCGAAGCAACTTCGGCAATGTTGTGACATGGGATTTATTTTTCACATCAGAACTAATTGCCGCACTTTCCCAGTTTTCTTCTATGATATTCGTCTTCCTTTCCTATCATATTGTTATTGAACATGCTATAGTCCACCTCAGAATATATGCAAATCCATTTCGAATGAAGAATAGTGTTGCCATTCAAATGATTGTTCTGAAAGTCAACTTCATCACAATGCAACGTGCAACAACATCTCTTTGGTAGCCGCATTCATTAACTGAAGAAACGAAGCACAGCATCATATTAAGACATCACCCTATCCTTTGGCTTATTGACAAATGACATTCAAGACACCAACACCTAATGAATGCAATAATGGATATCCTTTGGCAAATCCCTTCGTCATTCTCGAGTGTGTCTGCTGTCATGTCTCATCGTTCGGATGTCTTCATAAAGATCCATATCCAGTGTTGCTTTCTATTTTTCATTCAAAAAGGACGAATAAGACTCTGTTGCTCCTTGACTGTCTATATAGGCATTCAACTGTGTCATGCGACAACGTGACATAGTTCAATGAAACATATAAAGCTAACTATGCTTTCAGCTATCAGCCTTCAGGCTTTAGCCTTTTGTGTTCATTTCTATATCTATTTCTAGGTCTCTCCATCTTTCTCTGGTTGTGGCCCAATAGAACTCCATTTGTAGTCGGCTTTGTCTTTTGAGATATCAACGTAATCATTTTGGAGTCCTCCCTTGGTTAGTAAACTACAAAGGGAAAACGGATAACGCCAGTCGACAGAAAGACAGATAGAGTTGTAGCCTTGTCTTCATGTCTCCTTGCATCCATCATTTGGTAGAGGACCAAAACAAGACTCCTGCCTGCTTGGATGATTACGTCTGACTGAGGTTGTCTGGTCGTCGCATTGTCTGGTGGTGATGCACATCGTTTGTGCAATTGTAACACATGACTGACAACAATTTCTTGATATGTTGCCGCTTCTTGCCGTTATCGTTGTCGTGATAGTCGTACTTGTCGACGATGAATTCTCTCTCGTCAGGCAAATCGAATTCTAGAGATTGTACAAAAGCCATTCTGTGATATATCCACACATAGACACAGAATTTCAGCCTAGATACGGATAAACCTCATCCCAACTTATGTTGACGTTTAAGGAGTACCATGGTGAAGTATTTCTGTGGTGGAGATGCAATGCGAGTGTTACGGATGCATTCACCATCTCTTGCAGTTGTCGTTCTTGCAATCAGGAAAGATTTGTACTTATATATGTGAGTACTCGTATGTGTACGAGCTCTATTCACCCCATCAGGAGGATTTATTCAATTAGTCAGAAGTAGGGCTTGGAATAGTTCCGTAGCTCAGTCAAGCGCTTCCGGTTTTCTCTCTTTAATACAAAGGATACAGTGAATGTGGATACGAGTATATGTACTCGTATCCGTATGTTGACTTACATAAATCTGGCTAACTGAGGATGATGCCGATGTTGGAAGTAGTAGAGATCTTTAATATCGCCGGTGTATTGTGAAAGTTGACACTGGTATCCCTTCCTTTCTGGAGAGGAAGGTGTCAACTTGGAATATGCCAACCATATGAGAGGGCAACAGGAAAATTCAATTATACATATTGACCAACGACCAAGGACCATCGCCAGTGACGAATGATTTCGGTGATTTTGCGGGAAGTGGAATTCAATTTGGACAACATAGTGAATACTTAGTGATTTGTGGTCTCTTGAAGGGCATTCATGGTACGGATTTTGGACACAAATAAGTGGAATATTATGTTACCATGTCACCAGGTGTACGTGGGCGATATTGACTTAAATCATAGAGAGGATGTAGGGATATTGTGTTTTGCAGCAGGGGCCTGCGGTCGATTATGTAAGTTGAATTAGCACCGCTTTAGAGAAGACGTCTTGTTGGATTTTACCGAGTGATGATATTCCAAGGAGATATGTAGTTGTGTGGCTACACACCAAAAATGTGAGTGAGAAGTCACCTCATACACGTGATACTGAGGCAAGGTTGTGTCCTACAATAGCCGTAAATTGAAATTGGATTTGTACATGGAATGATAAGGAAATTATACAACTTGAAGGCACAATTCACTTGATACATATATACATCCTTAAAATATATGGGCTAATGGGGATGGATCATGATTGAATCGTTGGGCAGTGCTGTGTACAAAAAGTCTCAAACGTTTCATGAAGTTTTCTTGAAGGTGGTAACCAAGAGTTTTGAGGAAGTACATGATGGTAGATACAACCTCTGCTATTAATTGTTCTATGGAACGAGCGATACGCAATTATAATTCATAAAATTTGTTTAATTTTTGGTTCATTGCAAAGATAATTCGTTTTATTATGTTTTTTTAATGGTTTTCAAAAATTATTAATTTTAAATGGCTTCCACGCTTGTTAAAACGTGCGACAACCAATTAAAATTTTTTCTCACAGTCGCCTGTAGCATTGCAGTCGAAATTGCCTGCTTTAATTTATTCAATTTTGCAATAAACCCACAAAAAAGTCAAGTGCAGTCAAGTCAGGAGACCTTGGGGGCCAACAGAAATTGGAGTTCCTGGAAATCAGTTTACTTGGGATTTTTCCCTGTAATTTTGTCATAACAGGCCTGCCTATACATTACATTGCACCATCTTGTTGATACTCAACAGAGTTGAGAGGGAGGAATTACTCCTTCAGCATCAGTTTTCTTAAAAATTGTACTCGAGTTGGATGCAGTTCCATCTCATATAGTGTCCCCGCATTTTCGACAATTTTGGTTGCCAATTCGCCACATTGCCATTTAAATCGAAATGGGCCTCGTCAGACATAAAAATGAGGTCTGGCATGTGGTTATCCTCTTCCACTTCATGAAAGATCTTCTGGAAAAATTCCAGATAAATCGGCAAAGTAAGCTGGATTCAATTTGCTTGTTATTTGAATTTTGTAGGAAAATAAGTTAAAATATTTGCGGACAATTTTCTGCAGTGATAATCTGCTTGTCTCCATTTGAGCAGATAAGTTCCGGATTTATTGGATGAATTTCTTTGTATGGCAACAGGCAAAACATCATTTATATCCTCCATTCAAACTGAAGGGTCTCGGTGGTGACTGTTTATTGAGATTTTTCAATATCGGCAAAAGAGTTTACAAGCCTAAAAGCGATCAATCGGCTCTGAGAATGACCGTCAAACGTCTGCTAAACTCTTTTTGGACGGCAATTACGGTCCACAAAGCAAATAATGGCACACTATATAGTACAGATCCTTGCTGCATCGTCCCAAGCATCTTGTATTCTCGGACTAGCTTAGAAGTCATAAGAGGATTCACAAAAGCTCTAAGCAGGTCGGCTGTCGCTACAGATACAAATTCTCCTCCCCTTCCACCGTTTCTTCACAATATGGTTCGTTGCCATCAGGACTACGTATATCTTCTAACGAAAAGGTGAAATCTAATGTTGTCGTCCTCGAGAAAGACACCAGCGCCACATTCTACATTGGTCCTGGAGCCGTCCGTGAGAATTCGACTTCATTTCTTCCCTGGCCCAGATTCTGGCCCTAGGCACAGGGAAACTCGAATTCGTATTTTGTCCTCAGAACGAATTCTGATGTCATTGGATCAGACGGCATGTCCATAAGACCAAAGTTATAAGACAGCCCGCGCGCAAGTTTATCAAAGCTCCAGTACATGTTGTACTAAGGAGCACTTCTTTTTGGACGGAAGATGGCTTTGAGAGTGCAGTCCATAATATTAATATCAAGAGGAGGTAGAGTCATTAATGCGTCTAGAGTGGAGTCAGGTGTGCAGGGAAAAAATTAATGCAGCCGAAAGAAATCGTTCTTTGGATTTTGGTAAACGCAGCAATCACCTATTTTCGTGAGAGCTTATTTTACTAGACATCTGGCGTATAGGATATATTTGGCCAGAGTACCATTCTCGGTGACAGACCGATAGCTTCTTTGCACTGCCAGAAGGCCAGCAGGCTTTCGACGTAACATGTCTATTCCATAGAAATTTGTTTTCCAGGATGACACCAAAATACTAAGCTTTTTTGGAGAATTGGATAGTGATGCCTTTAAGCACTAGATTATGCTGTCCAGAAAGCTTCATCCCTCTCGTAAAGAGAACAACCTCAGTTTTGAGATATGCGTAGTGTGATGCCCATTACTAGTGCATCAATCGTCTTTCATGTCAAGAGCTGCCTTCGTCTTAGAGTAGACAATCGCTAGACACGATCCAACAAACCGTACAGCTACATCATCTGCGTATGCTTATGGATGAACGTCAGAACTATTGAGCGCGTTGAGCAGTGAGTCGATTTACATGCTTCATATTAGTAGAGACAGAATGCCGCCTTGTGAGCAACCCCAGTTTCCTCCGTAAGCACATATTGGTGAAAGGCGGCATCCGCAGTCAATGTCCCATTCACCGCCATTGCTTTTATCCACGAAAGTAGTGATTCGTTTACGCCGTTTTGTCTGGCCGAGTTATGCATGCCGTCAAAAGCTGCGTTGTTGGAAGCACCCTCAATATCGATGAAAATGCCCAAATCGTATTCCTTCTTATCGAGTGCGCCTTCAATCCTACCTACCAGATTCTGAAGCGCACCCCTCCAGGACCTTCTGCGTTGGTAGGCAAGTTACATCGAAGATAGATGATACATTCGCAAGTCAGTTTTTCGCTCATGGAGAAGGACCATTCTCTCGATGTCTTTCAATATGAAGGAAGTCAGACTTACAGATCTGAAGCTTTTGGCGAGCGTGTAGTCTTCCTTTCCAATTTTCGGTATTAGGACAGCATTCATTATTTAAATATTGTTTGCTTCATGTAAATTCTCTTAAGAATTCGCCAGACTCATGCGAAACCACCCATGACTCTATAGCAAGTGCCTATATTCGGATCTATAGTACGGAAACGCGTTTTTGGCATTAAAAAACAAGAGCCAAGCCAAAGCAAATTTTGTCGTTAGGCTCATCATCTTAATGATGCCTTTGGTGTTGTTACCAAGTAATGTCTAACTAGATGGTTTTACTGTGGTAGCAATGACCATGACGATGCTGATGGTGTCGCTTTGCACATAACTCTTGGATTATTCAATCACCCACGACATCCCCTTTAACGGTCATGGCTCACACTAGCCTAGTTAGTGCCCAAACACCTCCTCTCTTTTAGTTCCCTATTCTGAATCTGTCGCCTTTTCGTTCCTCTTTCATGTCTTATTCCTTATTCTGCCGGGCTACCTCATCACGCGCGCTACACCCTTCCATTTCCTTTTCTTTTTTTCCAATTCGTCCTCTAGACTTTTTCACCATTCACAACGAGATGAGTGTGAAGAAGAGTTTAAAGTGGAATAACTTTATTAGCTACATAGAAGCACTACTACTGGAAATAGTTATACAACATCGCGAAGCAACGACCACTTCTTTCTTGCTGGATATTGGGTGCAAAAGTTATTAAGGATTCATTTCATCGTTCGAAACCTTTTGATGTCGCTTTTTCGTTTCATCAGAATTTTCGGAATTATTGCCCAACGAATGATTAAAAATTTCACTTCAAAAATTGGAACAGAAAAGACGTTATAACATCTTGTTTTGGTAGCACATTGCATCAGCCCCCCTGTGTAAGCATAGATGACAAAAACTTGCTGTCAAGACGACAGATATTTTCAATTCTCCCATATCCGAGTCGTTCCTGTCCGTAAACTATCTGCACAACTCTTAAGTTTCAAGTAAAGTCTACTTTTGTGGGCTTGTATGGTGTTGACATGTAATCCAATTTGTTCCACCCGTGGGATGGTGTCCATATATTTCCATTAGATGTCGGTAGAACTCTTTATTCTGTTAGTCGCTGCGCTGATTGCTTACTTACTTTCTTACTTAGATGGAACTACAGTCCGGAGTGAGATTGGGTATCAACCAATAGGCCTCTCAGTAAGTATTGTCTCTGGCTTTCTGCCTCCAGTTGTGCACAGGTTTAAGCCTGTTTTCACTTGATTCCGCCATCTAAGGCGAGGTCTTCTTCGAGTGCGTTATCAGTCCAGGTTGAAGTTGGACACTTTTTGAACTAATTTTTGATGAGATGTCATTGTCAAATTTAAGAGTCGAGGTATACACAGTCTATGACTACCTCAAAGTTATAGCTGTATGTTGTGTTATTCTCTCCGATTCGTCGATGCTGTTTTATGTTGACGATAGATCTTTTGATGTTCATCGTTCAGATTAAAAGGTTCCTTTTACTTAACATAGGAATTTGGATTGTCCTCGCCGTTTAACAGCTTACATATATAGTTTTTCCACATACCGACTGTGACGCTAGTACTATGTTTCCTTTTTAAAGGAAGGGTCTTGTCGCTTTGACAAGTTCGTTTAAATTTTCAATAAGACTTCTGAGCTCCGTGCCTGAAAAAGCACCTCTCTATTTCCTTTAAAGCATGCTTCTTGTGCTAGTTTCTTACCTCCAGAGAAGCCAAAGTTCTTCCCTGATCTTTTGCTCGTAGGCGAGTCATGGTCCCTAGTTGCTCTTGTCTGCATTCTTTCATCAAACCATGTGTAGGTCGGGTGAAGCCCATAGTATCACCTTCGGCGTTTCTGATGGCTTTTTGGCATTAAAGCCAATGCTTTTCAGCAAATTATTTTGGTTGTATAAGAAATTTCAAAAGGCTGAGAGATACGCGATCGGTAAAGGTTCTGGCGGTTTGTTGCAATTTCTAGCCGTTCAACATTGAATCTCCTCACAGTATTTCTTCTGCACCTAATGCTAAGAGACAATGTGAGGACTACACTGTATCGCGTAAAGCTTTAGAAAACTACAAATACAACCTACAACACAGTACGAGCTTGAAACATTATAAAGGATATCAACTATATGGGACATGCCTGATGTCCTTCCCTGTAAACATAAACCTTTAGTAAAAGTCCTGTTCAAAACAAATTGCAAACATTTTGCCAAATTTACGGAGCATGAACTCCTTTAAACCGTTTAACCTTCTATCTGTTCTATCGTTCTTTAAAAGTATCCTTGGAGGATAAAGTCCTAGAAATTGCCTACGTGCACAATGTGCCGACAGAAATATTTGTTGAACTCCCACAGCAGCTTAAAGCAACTCATAAATAATTATGTTGCAACGCATTTCTATGAGTTTCAGTATCTGCATCTACTCAAATGTACATATCCTAGCTAAGTTTTCTCCTTGTATATTTTAAGACTTTTTCACACACACACAATGTCCTCTACACAGTGTGTTCTACATAAAATTTTAATGACTCAAAACTCTTCATGAGCAATTTCAAATTCAAAACAGAAACCCCTACCTTCCTCGGTGCCAGTCTCAGTCGAAGCAATAGTTACACTTTTAAGCAACGCATTAGAATGGGCTGTAGGAGAGGTTTCCAAGTCCTGCTCTTGTTATTTTCTTTTGAGGAGTAAATACCTTCTTTTGGCACTTGCGTCTATCGGGGGAGCGATGCTTTTTCTTGGCATTCACTTGTGGCCTGTCAAGAGCAAAACATCCCTACGTGCTACATGGTGTTTAGTGAGTCTTTTGGCTCATACATTTTTTTTTATGCATGAAATATGAGAATGACGATGTGAAACATACTGTGAGACATTATGTGTGTACAGATGCAGCAAATAATCTTCTTTATGAACATAGAAACCTCTGAAAAGAAGGACACTATGCACAGTGAGCATAGTGAAGGCGTGTGTTTTGCTGCAACATGAAAACTCATTACGTTTCTTCTTAAACGACAAAACGCGTATAGACGAATCTGGCAAAGTACTCGGATCCTTTTAGTCCTTCTGTGTAGTTTCATGGAGCCGCATGCTTTAAATATCATGCCACATGCTAGGTAAACAACCTCTTTTGTCTGTCATGTTTTTCCCTGTATATGGAATGCATGCAACACACATGCTCACATAATGTGCAAGTGTTATCCTTGAACACATCTTTAGATGGTAATTCGAGATTATTTATGTAGGTTAGCACTAATGAGCGATGGAAGCGTTTATATGTTTAAACGCTTGTCATTGACAGAGTTTTTTGAAAAATGGTGAAAAGCTATACGAAGAATGAAGAGTCCTTTCAGTAAAAACTGAGAGTAGTTTAGGGAAACTATATGGAGAAAACTACCTGAGGATGTATTTAAAATGGTTTGTGCAAGTCAACTACAATTAGTCGAAATCACAGGACGACAAGAGTAAGAAGGATTTTAAAGGAACAAATTGCGTTTTGCAGTGGGATGACTGCGCAGAGAAGACAAAAAAATTAGCAGAAACTGCAGGAATAGCAAAGCCGGCAAAAATTACAAGAACCTAGGTAGAGCGGTAACCATTACACGTACACCGCCGAAGGTAAAAAATTGCAGCCGTGAGGCCAAAAGAGGTGTTGGAATAGAGATCGCAGCTCCTTTTGCCCAGAGAGCCGCACAAAGAGCATGGCGCTTCTGGTTGAAGATTATAACTAACCTTAACTACCCGCTCATGGAAAATCACTTCAGTTGGGAAGCAACCAATAGCCTCTGAAAAAGATGTTTTAACTGGTGGCAAAGGACGAAGGCAATCGGATTTTCACATGGATTCTTCGGGCCATTAATAGGCCAAGAGAACGCGATTAAATAAAAAGATGTAACAGATGTAACAGCCATCCAAGCAGTGTGGGAGAAAAAGCCAGACGATAAATTGTATCAAACTGGGTGCGGATTTTCTGTTAATGGGAAATAAAAGCAAAAAATCTGGAGCTTTCCGCATGTGACCGGAGACGTTGTAAATGTCGCATGCTCACTTCGCCAACAAGCCTACAGAGAGTTCCCTAAGTATGATCGTTTTAGGTGATTTAAAGGAAAAGGGGACATCTTCGTTAATACAATCAGAAAGGACAACTCAACTCCTAACCTCAGTATTCACAAAAGAACATGCGGGTCACTTGGTTATGAAACTTCTTCGGCATTATAGAAGTCCAAAAATTCAATGGGGCCAATGTAGTACCTGTATATGTACCTAGCCAAGGAGACAAGAAGAACATCAGTTTCTCTGAAGAAAAGAGAAAAATCGAGAACGTGGAGTGGGGTCTACTCCATGAAGAACATTCGGAAGCTTCATCAAAAGGTCAAAAGGTTGTGCCGTGGACAAAAAAACCCGTTGAGATGAGAAAAGACATTTAGTAGTACAGTCACATTGGGTAGGATATAACAACTTCTAATGACTCCCAAACGGTGGGGACAACCTAAATTTGCTGTCGGCTAAGCAAACCATTCAACTTGGGAGGATATAAGACAACATTTCCATACAAATTACGAAAACAAAATGAAAATAGCAATATCTCAGCAGGCTTGAAGAAAACTGAAGAAGTCCTGATCGGTTCACATCACTTCTGAATTGATTTCAAGACTCCATCTAACATCAGTAAAGATGAGCCTTACAGTGATACGTCTGGTTTTTCAGGTTGTGCAGATGAAGCATATGGAGGAAATGGAGCTGGATGAGGAGCTATTGCTGCTTCATATAAGTCGGAAGCAAGTCAATAAAAGGCTAAGGCAAGAGGTTGAACTGTCAAGTAACTTTTTTAACATCATCGTTAAGAAAAAGGCCCGAAAATCGAGATCCGCAAAACTAAAGATATAATTTTCCAGCAGTCTGTGCAACTTTAATACTTCCGTAGACTGATGACATGCATATAATTGAATGAACAAAAAGTTAGGGATAGCAGATGTTAACGAAGACGGATGCAGATACGAGGTGTGTTCAAAAAGTAGTGTGACTTCATACTTTTATAAAAAAATATTTATTTATTCATCAATATTAATGTTGTCCCCTTCAAAGTAGAACCACCCCGAAAAAAAAAAAATGTGCCAAAGCTTTTTCAATCCTTGAAGCACTTCTCATAAGCACTTTCTGGTATTGCCTTCAGCTCTTCCAGCGATCGGTGCATAAATTCATGGTAATACTCCTTACTAACCGCACGACCTTGAAGTAAAAACTAATTATGACACGGTAGTCGGAAAAAACAGTGATCAAAACTTTGGCATTGTTTTTTTTTTGGTCTTGGCTCTCCTGAGGCTGGACGACTTGGCTTTGGTTTCGACGTCATAACCATCCACCCATGATTCTTCACCAGTTATGACCTTTTTGAGAAAGTAAGCATCATCATTAATGTTATTCAAGAGTTCCTGAGCGATGCTCATGCGACGGTTCTTCTGATCAAAAACAGACACACGTCTCATACCCAAAAACAATACGAGAACGAGTATCGCAGTGGTCAACCAAATAAGGTAAGGACTCCAGAAATGGTGAACAAAATCCACAAAGCGGTACTGGATGATCGTCGACTGAAAGTGCGTGAACTAGCAGAGATTGTAGGCATTTTAAAAAGTGCAGTACATCGCATATTATTTGAAAATTTGGACATGAGAAAGCTGTGTGCAAGATGGGTGCCGCGATGTTTCAATTGACTGTTTAGCGAAGTTTCACAGCAAAAAAGCAGAATTTTTGCGCCGTTTCATAACAATGGATAAAACATGGGTCTATTACTTTACACCCGAGACAAAAGAACAATCAAAACAATGAAGGCGAAGACCGTTTCATCATGGCGTCGATTTTTTGCTATGCGCGTCGAATAATTTTCATTGAATATCTTGAAAAAGGAAAAAAACTATCAACGGCCAGTATTATGCGAACTTATTGCAACGTTTGAGCGAAGAAATCAAGCAAAAACGGCCGCATTTGGCTAAGAAGAAAGTGTTGTTTCATCAAGACAATGCACCAGCTCATAAATCCGTTATTGAAATGGCCAAAATTAATGAATTAAAGTTTGAATTGCTAACTCATACACCCTGTTCGCCAGATTTGGCCCTCCCGGATTATTTTCTGTTCCCAAACTTGAAAAAATGGCTCAGTGATCAAAGATTTTCCAACGATGAAGAAGTGATGTCGGCAGTTAATGGCTATTATGAGGAGCAAGACAGTTCTTATTATAAAAAGGGTATCGAACTTTCTGAACATCTCTGGGAAAAGTGTATAGAGCTGAAAGGCGATTTTTGTGTTTTTTTTTTTGGGTCGGATACTTCTGAGACCGCCATCGTATTTTAGAGCATTTGATTCCATTTTTACACAAAATTTGATGCAAATTAATGCTTCATTTTGTATTATAAAAACCTAAACACGTCTAACCTTTCTATCTGTCTCATGCAAACAAACGCGTTCTTTCCACGAGATCCCCCTTACTATCCTTAATCTAACTTACAACTAGAAAGAGCTTGTTACCTTAGTATCGTACCGACCTAGGGGAGCGAGCCAACCCTTTCCTCCTCTTGATGCCAACAGAATTCGGTGTACTGTTTCTCAGCATCCCTACAATTATTGTCCGCAATCGCGGGACTAAAACCGAGGAGCTCTTAAACATTCGCAACATACCTGTCGTAGATGAGCCGCTTAGCCGCTTAGATAACGATCAGCGTTATCGCGCCATGATCACCGATTATTTTTGGCCCGAATTGGAAGATATGGACTTGGACGACATGTGGTTTCAACAGGATGGTGCCACAAGCCACACATCACACGCTACAATCGATTTATTGAAGAGTAAGTATGGTGAGCGTGTTATCTCAAGACATGTGCCAGTCGATTGGCCGCCTCATTCGTGCGATTTAACCCCGCTTGACTATTTTCTTTGTTCCTACGTTAAGTCATTGGTTTATGCCAACACTCCGACGACGTTGGAGGAGCTCAGAGCCAACATTGAATGCGAAATAGCGTCCGTTTCGGCCGAAATGTGTGACCGAGTCGTTGAAAATTGGGTCCAACGAATCGATCGCTGCAAACGTGCCCGCGGTGGCCATATGAACGAAGTCGAGTTTCATTCATAAATGTTTTGGTTGAACTTCAAGCCAATAATAAAGTTTTTGAAATGTCTCAAATGGTTTGCCTTTTATTTAAAAAAAAAGTTGTCAAGTCGTTATTGGAAGGCCCTATATATGTATATCAATATACAAATACTTATCGAGCCAGATACCAAAGTATCTGATTACGCTTCTCATAGCTAATGGTAATCCGTGCTGTCCAATTATGGTCAAGTTTCGCCAGTTATATCTGGTATCCCTAGAAGCCCATCTAAATGGAGTTCTAAACAATATTGTTTCGACTTTTGAAAATTGATTTTCAATTTCCAATCGTCGCAATACGCATTAATATGACCGAAATCACGCTGCACAAGGAGTATTGATGACTTTGATTTTTAGACCTGATCTGTACGCCACTAAATTGTCTGCGTATGCTATGGTATGATTGAGGCAACCTACTAGATCACTTGTTTAAATATTGGACAGCCTCCCGTTGTAAGCCGTTTTTAATGTCAATAACTTTGACCACAATGATGTTGACACATTTGACAACGGAGTCCTTCCCACAAGAATGTTGTAAATCATATATAGCAGGGGTTTTGGCATAATATCTTATAGAACAGCCCCTCTAACCATACAGTGTCGAAGGCCTTCTCAAAGTCAATGTGGCTGGCACCGGTTTACTGGCTCTTGCATTTATTCCAATGTATGTCGGAGACCAGTTTTGTAGCAGCATAAATAGTGCCATGGCTCACCTTTAAATCAAATTGATTTCCCGGAATTTTATTATTTTCCTCATTTTTATCAATGGGCTCTCACGTAGTAATCAAATACCACGTAATCCACTCATTTTACTTTTCAATCTGTGAGTGCAGTAATGAAGTGTACTTGAAATAATATAAATGTTCTGGAACTGGTTTCAAGACATTTATTGCAGACCTCTTTTCCTTACCATAACCGATGATCTATCATCGTTTCGCTATATCAGTTTTTTGGACAAGAACCAGCCTTCAACAAGATGATACCTGCTACGCATACATAGAAAAAGGAAGATGTTGCGACCAAAGCAGTGCGATCCTATACTCAAATTCCAGATAAATAAATTGATCTGGAAATATACTCGTCCCACAGAAATGTTTGCTTAATTTTTAGTAACAGTGGTGGCTGTAACTGGAACAAGCAGTTCCATGTTTCCATTAATATCTTTGGAGAGCCACTGATGTGGTGAAGGTACCTGCAGATCCAAGAACTAAATTAAATTCCCTCCTAGGAACTCCTATTAACCATAGCCACTTAAGAAGAGCCCTTCCGGATGATACTAAAATTAAGTCTCAACGACAAGATTTAGATGCTTCTAAATTACAGCAGCCACTTAGCACTATATAGATTCCCATAAATTATTCCAAAAACCTCGATATTATATAGGAATTTCTGTCATATCTTCCGTTGCGATTTTATACCTCTCTTCAAACTTACAAGTATCATTACCAGTTGGTTGTACCGGCAATAATTAAGGCTTTAGCGCAAACGGCTTTATGGAATTTTACAGCTCGCAATAATTAAATACCACTTCCATAACTTCCTCCAAACTAGGATACGAGATCCAAAAATGTAAATACTCTACACCGCTTGTCTGTACCACCATGTATCTAACTAATTGACATTTACTCTGATTCTATCCACTTCCAAAGAGATCCTTTCTCCCGCCATACCACTTACTTACCCGAGTATTCAGATATTCACTTGAACCAAAAGCTCATACTTGCACATATTCGAACGTCAAGTTAAATTTTTCTCTTCACCTAAGCACAAAGTAAGCGTTGCTGTTGCTTTATTATATCCAGCTTCCCGATTATCCGTCAATTTTGAACAATAAATGGTTCCATATCCTGGTAGCAATACGTATACATTCAGCTCGTAAAACAAGCCATTTTCCAGATCAATAAACCCTAAATAGCTTATGTTTCTTTACGTACGAGTATTGTATTGTATCCTATCGTATCCTGAACAAGGCTATGACAATACCAGCTTGTACAACGGGGATAGCAACTTTATTTCTCATGCATTCCCTATATCTAGGACATATTCGTACATAGCTACTCTGTGGTGAACATTAAAGCGAACCAGTGAACAACAAATTGGCGGATCCTGGATGAATGGTTTTCAGAATCTCTCGTCCTTTGCCTGGATTTACATTCGTGCTTAAGGCAATTAGTGCTCACCCGATACCAATTAATCTAAATTGTGTATATTTCTAGTCATGTATTGTATCCCTATTGATAGTCGGGTTGATGGTGGGCTCTTAGTAAGTGCAACTGGTGCACGTCATATTATCCCTCAATTGTTATGTCAGGAATAGGAATAGGAATAGGAATAGGACTCTATTACGTCAAATTGGTTGTCATGCATAACGAATAAAGGACGATTGAATATTTTATATTTGGATATCCAGGATATGAGCTCACTTTTCCACAATGCAAGTTCTCCCTAATCCCTCTTATATCGATTCCTGAAAGGGTTTCATTGAAATTGAATTTCTGATGGAATTTTTGTACGATATTTTTGTATTTTACCAATATAAGCTCTGCGTGCGCTGCTGTCCATACAAAGGAGAAGAACGACATTGCAAATGATTGCTTCTAGGAGTTTCTCGACTGGTCATACGAACAATCGTTTAAGCAAAATGTAAGGATGTTAACTTAACACCAAGTTAAGAAAGTTGGAGCGCCGAGTCGACCAACGACGAGTGCACACGCTAACCAGTGCACCAGTTTTTCGTTTGCTGTGCTGTGCAAAACAAAGAAAAAAAAAAAAAAAATAGTGCAGTGCAGTGAAAATACAAAAAATAAATAAAAAATATCATACAGTGCCGGTATCCCACCTCTCCCGCTCATGGTCGAAGTACTGTTGCTTGCACTCGATCACTGTGGTTACTGTATTTATTATACGGTCCGCGCAGTGACTTAATGTATATATGTTAACAACAAAGGATTGCGGGTTGTAAGTGTGAATTTTGTTGGTGCACTGTTTCATATTATTGTAAGGGCATATAACCTACAGTAATTTGATTCGGTAAACCAAGGTCAAAGTTCCCACGTGCGGGTTAAAAAGCAACTATTTTGTGTACGTCCACGTCTTTAAGTATGGACCAGCAGTTTTGACACTAAATGAAACACAGGTAGATCCCCGCCCACACCTCTCAGATCATTCTGATCTGAAGTTACCTCGCTTTGAACTAGTTCCACTATTCTTTTCTCATCCCGGTTTCGCTATTTACGTGCGTAGTGATGTTGCTTAACAAACTCCACAACAATGTCATCCGTTATCCAATCCAGAGTTCAACTTCTTGTGGCTAATATTCCATCTACATAAGCAAGTTATTCACTTTGGTTTTATTTACAGAAGCCCCAAACTGGACAGCAATTCTACCTTTAACGAGTTTGATGCGCTGTATGACTCCACTCAAAGAATTGTATCCCTGTATCCTCTTATTAAAATCGTTATTACGGGCGATTTCAATATTGCGGACCTTATGCTTCCTCGATAGCGACGTGAATTCTACTGGTGATATGATCATAGACACCATGCAACGCCTTTAATAAGACCAAAAACTGAGGCATAAAATACTACAGTGTGCCAACGGTAGTAAAAATTGTTGATCGTTCGTCAAAAATATTAGAAATTCTGCCTCAACTTCCATTCCAACGCTCATTTACAATGAGGTTCCAGTTGTCAGCTCTTTAGACAAGGCCAATCTACTTGCTGCACACTTCTCGGCTAGCTTAAAACTTCCAAATAGTGCTTCGTCCCCGCCTGCACTTGAGTTCGTCGAATCTTCAATTACATGAATACACTTTTGCACTCGTGTAGTAGCAAGAGTACTTAAAGATCTTAATATACACAAATCCGCTGTTCTAGATGGTATACATCTCCTTCTTCTGAAGAGGTGTTCTTGCTCGCTGGTAAGTAAAACCATTGCGTAAGCTTTTTCATCAATCCTACTCCGTAGCACTCTTTTTAAGGAGATGGGAAACAGCATTTGCCCAGCCCGTCCCTAAAAAAGGCGAATCTCCTTCTCTTTCCTCCTACAGACTCATTGTACTTATGTCAGATAAACCATCAGCTAATGAAATATCTTCAAACACGATAACTTCTCAAATACCGGTAGTACGGTTTTGGTAGCAGCAGATCCACTGATGATTTGATGGCATGTCTCACCGAAAAGTCGAACCAAAGCATACATCAATCTTGCGAAAGCAAGATAGTTGCATTTGATATTTGTTAGGCATTTGTCAGAGTTTGGCGTCAGGCTCTTTTGTCGACAATGCGTGCTTTTGGTATCGATAACTCTCTGCTTCAATGGATTAGAAATTACCTTCCGGAACGTTTAATTTAAGTTGTCCTGAATAGTTTCAAGTCAGATATTCACAAAATAAATGCTGATGTGCCCCAGGGATCCGTTCTGTCTCCGACACTCTTTTTAATTTTCATCAACGATCTCTTGTCTGCTATTACCAATCCAATATATTCCTTTTCTGACGGCAGTACTCTCTGCTTTTCATATTCGTTTCCAGACTCACGGCAGCGTATGTTAAGCTCACTAAATTATGAACTTGGAGACCTATCAACGGAGTGGAATTATTTCTTCCAAAACTCAATGCTGTCTGCTGTCATTGAAGCGAAATTTAAATAGCCAGCCATTATCCATGAATGGCACTTACATGGTCGAAACTGAAAATTTTCCATTCTTGGTATGTGTATCAGTGATAGCCTACGTTGGAATAACTACATATTTTATGTCGTTAAAAATGCTGCGAAATGTCTAGGTTTCCTCAAGGGATGTAAGAAATAATTCACTCCCTCTGATCTGGCCTCAATATATAAAGCATTCATCCGCCCAAAATTGGATTACAAGCCCACATCTGGTCAGTTGCTTCTCCTGAATCCTAGGATTCAAAACCGTGCGTTAAAACTCATAGGTGATACTAATATTACTCAGTCAATCGACGCTCTTGAAAACCGACGTAATGTTCCCTGTCTCACTTTGTTTAATCGTTTAATCCATAGCCATGAGCATTCCGCACCTTCAAACTTTCAGGCGTAACACCCGTCTCGCTATGAATGCTCATCAGTATACTGAGGGCCCACTTTCAGACGTACTTTAAAATGTCGTGATTCGTTTCTAAGCCGTACAACTATTTTTTTTCCTTCGCCGTTTTGCCTCTCAAAGAATAATGTTTTATGAGAGAACGAAAATCGTTTTTGTCCATACTCAACATGATGCCAAACACGTCAACAACAATCATCTGTCAAAACAAAACTAAAGACAGTATCGTACTGAAATTTGGCATGTCTGCCTAAATATGAACGGACTTCAAGGCACCATAACCTTATTTTTCAGTAGCAGCGCATTTTGGAGGTCAAGGTAAAGTAACCTTACTTTTCACCCCACCTAGTATGTGTAGCGTTATTCCGGCAATAGAGTGTTGTGTTTTGGCATCGAGCCCGTCGGAAGTGGTTGGCTTTTTAGCATAGGCTAAGAACTTAACGTAGCCCCAGAAAAAATAATTCAATAGCGTCAAATTCGCATGATCGCTGCAAAAAATTTATGAACGCTCGCCGTGAAATGATTCAGTCGCCATATATCTCCATCATAACTTCGAGAGTTGCATCACTTGTATGACATATAACACCATCTTGTTGGAACCACAGCTCAGATATATCGATGTTGTAGAGCTATGAGCACATAAAGTCGGTTAACATCGCTCTATACTTGAGACCATTGTCTTCTTCCTCATTTCGGAAGAAGTAAGGTCCGATGATGCCGCCATGCCATAAACCGGGCCAAACCTTCAATCTTTGTGGATCCATTGATACTTAAAACAACACTAGTGAATTGTATTTGCTTCAATAATGGCAATTTTTCTTGTTGACATAGCCGCTAAGCCAAAAATAGGCCTCATCCGAGAAGATGATTTTTTTGGCTAAAATCCCAAAATCTGACTAACATTTCCAGCGCCCAATTAACAAACTCATGGTGATGTCTATAGCCATTGGGACTAAGTTCTTGCGTCAGCGTAATTTCATACGGATGTAGACCCAAATCCAACCGCAAACTAATCCGTGTTGACTTTTAGGTATTATCCAATTCAACTGATCGGCGCTGAATCGACATTTCTGGGTCTTGTTAGATACTGGCCGCTAGCGGGTATTTATTTCACACCAATCTCTGTCTGGTTGGTGGCTTAACATCCAAAAGAGTGTACTCACGCTCAAACTTTTCAACTAAGTGAGGAACTGCCTGTGTAGTGAAGGCATGATGGCGACCGATCTCACGACAAAATTCACGTTGCGTATTTACAACTGAGCCGGAATTTCGATAATATTTTTTGATAATTTCCGCACGTTCGGCAGGCGTTAAGCAGTGCATGGTGAAATGGTAAACCTTACTTATCATCACCAGTTAGATGATGCTCTAGCGAAATACTTTTCAACCGAAAATTTTGCTTGTTTAGCTAATTAGTTTGCAAATAAACCAGTCGCCAATATCGAAGACACTATGCATGTTTGTAATCACAAGTCCTATTTCGGTCCATCAGACAGAGTGAAGGATTTTTGAAAACGATTACTTCATTACATGAAAACAAATCGGCTGGTGAAGATGCTATATGGCCAAGAGATTTAAAATATAATGCACGTGTATTGACTCCAGTCGTAACAAAGCTGGTTAGAATGAGTTTTGAGCAGTCAACAGTACCTGAAGCTGTTAAAATATCTGATACATAAAGACGGTCGAAAAAATGACATATACCTTGACAAATATAAACTCCTGGCAAGCAATCAATTTGGTTTTATAGTAGACTAAACAAAAGTATCAATCGACTAATTGAAGACTTTGCAAATAAAATAAATACAAGTGAAGAGAAAAATCAGTGGTACAGTGGTACTTTTTACTTTTAAAAAAGCATTTGACACACTATGCAATGCAGACATTCGAAGGTAGTTGAAAAAAATAGGCATAAGAGGTTTGAGGATTATTTAAAAAACAGAAGATTTAAAGTAAAAATAAAAAAAGCCTTAGCGACGGAAAATCCTGAAACTATGGTGTCCCACATGGTTCAAAATTAGGTCCTCTACTTTATAGTTTTAGTTTTAGTTTTAAATGCATTTTATTTTCTTAAACTCTAACTCTTACATACTAACAAAAAATGCTTAAATGCTAGCTTACAATTACTTAACAATCTTATACTAACCTACTGGCCCCACACAGGCACTCTAAGCTAATCTAAATTCTTATATCTATGTCTTTCGACTTCATTTACATTTTATTTAAAAATTTTTATTTTGTATACTTAGGGCTAAGAAAAAATATTTAACAAAAAACTTAGCCTATGGATGTAATTTTTTATTTTTTATAAAAACTTAATATCTAACTTAAAATAAACCTTAATCTACCTAATCCTACATACACAATACACACATAAACACACATAGACATTACACAATTATATACATATATTGGTATATACCTTTGTATATACCAATATATGTGTATATTTCTTAAGTGCTCCTCTACTTTATATTATCTAGCTGAATGACATGCTGTTACTGCTCCGAAAAATCACTGTGTTTACTTACACAGACGAACCGGCAATTTTGGTAAATCACAAAGATATTACAACTGCTGAAAAAATCATGTCGAACGAATTCAATTTAGTCATATCATGGTGTCATGGTAATGGTTTTATTACTAACGATAAAAAGCCAAAGTGATGAACATTCTACTATCTACTATCTACCGCATATACTTAAACATAAATTGGAAATAAAAGTTCATGACTTAGAATGGCTACATAAGATCCACACCCGCATCCACATCCACATGTTATTTCAAAATGATGACGAATGCTCAATTGCTCTTGAAAAAGTGTCAACGTACAGATACTTGAGAGTAGTAGTAGCTGACTACTTTAAGTGGAACTGCCATATTGCTCATCTGACGAAAAAACTTCGGCAATCTGCCTACGCTCTATTCTATCTGAGCTATAGGTGTCCACAAGATGTTCTACGGCAGTGCTACTTCAGTTTGATGGAGTCGCAACTCTCGTATGGCATCATTGCCTGGGACAAGGCAAAGCATCTCGAAAAATTGAACACGATACATGGAAGTATTCAGAAAATGATGGTGAGACCGCAACGTCAACAAGGTAACAATATTAAAATGTATCTTCCCATCAACTAGCTGTAGATACTCTTAAAGACGAAAATACATACATAAAAGACACGAACTCAACAGTTAGTAAATACAAGAAGATGCTTACAAAACAGACAGATGGTCCCGATGTTCTGAAATGACTACAGCCGTAGACGATATACAATAGTAGTTCCAGATACCTTCAACGAAATGCCAACATATTTTGGAGATCTATAGGGTTTTCTAATAACGACTTGACAAACTTTTTTTTTAAATAAAAGGCAAACCATTTGAGATATTTCAAAAACTTTATTATTGGCTTGAAGTACAATCAAAACATTTATGAATGGAACTCGACTTCGTTCATATGGTAACCGCAGGCACTTTTGCAGCGATCGATTCGTTGGACCCAATTTTCAACGACTCGGCCACACATTTCGGCCGAAACGGCAGCTATTTCGCGTTAAATAATGGCTCTGAGCTCTTCCAACGTCGTCGGCGTGTGCATAAACCAATGACTTAACGTAGCCCCACAGAAAATAGTCAAGCTTCGTTAAATCGCACGAACGAGGCGGCCAATCGACTGGCCCATGTCTTGAGATAATACGCCCACCATACTTACTCTTCAATAAATCGATTGTAGCGTGTACTGTGTGGCTTGTGGCACCATCCTGTTGAAACCACACGTCGTCCAAGTCCATATCTTTCAATTCGGGCCAAAAATAATCAGTGATTATGGTGCGATAACGCTGACCATTCACTGTAACGTGACGATCGTTATAGTCAACGAAAAAATATGGCCCAATAACGCCGCCGGCATGCAAACCGCATCAAACAGTTATTTTTTGTGATTGAATTCATGAAGCACATGTGAGTTTTCACCACATGCCCAATAACGCCATGGAATTGACTGATTTGGATCGTTTGGTACGGACGTCTGAACGGCAGCGATATTTTCGTCACTTCGACCAACCCGTTGTCTCACTGACACGGCAACATTACACAACCACTATGTAGACTCAAATTTTTGCACTAAACTTGTTATTGTCTGTCTACTAGGGCGAGAATTACGACCGAAAATTGGAGTTAACGCTCTTAAAGCTGCAGTCACCGACTCCGAATATCTGTAGAATTTTTTTATAATTTGCAGACCTTGCTCGATAGTGTACTTTACCATGATAAAAATGTTGAGTTTACTGAATAAATTGACAGTGACAGTTTGATGATTAGTGAAAGAATGCGTTCACAAATGAAATTCAAAGCTGTCAAGTCCCTATTGGAAAACCTTATACATTACCCAGTATTTCTGAAAAAACAGCAAACAAATGTATCTTAATGCAATTTAACTTATGCAAACTTTTCAATATCGTACTTATGTACAATACACCACTCTGGCTGTGCAGGAACAATAACGTAACTTGTAAATTTTTGAGTCCAATCAAATTAAATTCAATTCAATTTACTTATGACGCTTTATGGCTACCCAACAGAAAATAAATGTCCTACTTCAAGTACTAATACTACTTTTGAGCTCAAAGTAATTCCTCTGACCAGTCTTTTTTTTCGACTTTGTTTAGCCTGGAATTCAAATGAACGTTTCCTTTGTACACTATGAGCATGGGATAGGAACCAAATGGTAGAAGACTCGATATCCATTTCGACAGATTTAGCAAAGCTGAATCTTCTCCGATTAATTGAACTTCTCACATCTCCTGCCAAACTACAGCAGTAGCTTACAGGCTGATATTTTAGCTGTTGCAGCAGCAGTTAGACCTGTGACAATAGAGTCAATATCACACGAGGTTATTACAATATTCATTGACAACCAGGCCATCGCTGTAGTCAAGATAAATACAAGGCCTATGGTATGAAACACTGTCTTAAAGAGCTTTAGTCTCTTTGCATTCAGCTTAAGTTAAAGCTCTACTGGGTACTTAGCCACAAAGAGTTTGCTCGAAAAGGATCTTCATTTGATAAAAAGCTTACGGATCAAAGTATCAAACCTTCACTCTGCACTTTAAGAATAAAAAACAAACCCAACGAAAGGTGGTAAGACCTTTCAGCCTTTAATATTTGAAGACAATTATGGCCACAACTCAACAAATCCGAAAAAAAGGATGCGCTTGAAGGAATTATCTACGCTTGTTAGATAACTCATAAATCGTAATCTTCTGGGCACATGCTATAAATCTGCGGCTTACCGACGACGATAGTAGATGCTGTGTGGATGTAGACTGGAAGCAACGTAATGCCTGACCAAATTGTAACCCAGCCGAGATGCCCAGGCATCAAAATGGATATAAGTGCGATGAGGTATAAGATGCCTTTAGGTGAAGATAGCCTAGATAGCGCTAACTTTTCTTTGTACACTATTTTACCAAGAGCTTGGTCCACTTCACAAGGTAAATCAAGAAAGCCTGCATCTTCCCAAAAGGCTTCATGATATCCCCTCTACTCGTACAACAGACTAGTAAGCCTAATGGGGATTTCACACTGCTGCGATGAGATCATCCCGTCGGCTCTACAAACTTTGCTTTATATAGGGTTTTCCAATAGGGACTTGACAACTTTGAATTAAATTTGTAAACGCACTCTTTCACTAATCACCAAACTGTCACTGTCAATTTTTTCAGTGAACTCAACATTTTTATCATGGCGAAGTACACTTACAAGCAAGTTCTCCGATTGGGTTCTGGAGAAGATGCACCAAGATGATGAATTTCATCGCAAAATCATCTTTAGTGACGAAGCTTATTTTTGGCTCAATGGGTTGGTCAATAAGCAAAATATGCGTTATCGGTCAGTTGAAAACCCACATGTGCTTCATGAATCACCACTTCATCCACAAAAAATAACTGTTTGGTGCGGTTTGCATGCCGGCGGCGTTATTGGGCCATATTTTTTCATCGACGATAACGATCCTCACGTTACTATGAATGGTCAGCGTTATCGCGCCATGATCACCGATTATATTTGGCCCGAATTAGAAGATATGGATTTGGACGACATGTGGTTTTAACAGGATGGTGCCACAAGCCTCACAGCACACGCTACAATGGATTTATTGAAGAGTTAGTATGGTGAGCGTGTTATTGAGTCTATAACTAAGCGGTTTGTTAAGAGATGGCGCAACTTGTATTATTCCATTGTTATTATTCCATTGGAACATGCGTTGTAAAGCTACTGTCATTGTACGTCATTCAAATATGTCATTCATTTGAAGCGTAAACAACAATAATATGTCGACCTTTGTGCCTGAAAAAGTGTTTTTGCGGGGAGTTCTTCTTCATTAATTTAATATGAAGAAAATTGCTGCCGAAAGTCATCGTATTTTGGTGGAAGTTTATGGTGAACATGCGCTAGCTGAGCGAACGTGCCAAAAGTGGTTTGCACGCTTTAAAAGTGGTGATTTTGGCTTGGAAGACGATGAACGTCCTGTTCTATGAAGATTGTTGCCAAACATCCATTTCAAAACGTTTAAAAGCAGCTGAATATATTCAAAAGCAAGGAAATTGGGTTCCACATGAACTCAAGCCAAGAGACGTCGAAAGGCGGTTTTGCATGTCCGAAATGCTGCTGGAACGCCACAAGAAGAAGTCATTTTTTCCTCGGATTGTTACTGATGATGAAAAATGGATCCATTACGACAACCCCAAGCGCAAAAAATCATATGTGAAACCCGGCCAACCAGCCAAATCAAGGGCAAATCCGAATATCTATACCGCGAAAGTAATGCTTTGTATTTGGTGGGATGAGATGGGTGTGCTGTATGATGAGCTGCTAAAACCGGTTGAAACGATCAATGAACAACGCAATAATTTTCCATCATGACAACGCTCGGCCCCAGCTTATAGCCCAGACCTTGCCCCTTCTGACTACCATTTGTTCCAGTCGATGCAGAACGACCTCACTAAAAAACGGTTCACATCAGAGCAGAATATCAAAAATTGGCTTGATTCATTCTTGGCTGTGGAGCTGGCGCAGTTCTTATGGGATGGGATCCACAAATTGCCAGAAAGATGGGAAAAAGGCATAGCTTCAGATGGGCAATACTTTGAATAACACTATTGTACATGTTTTTCTTAAATAAACGTTCAAATTTTGAAAAAAAAAAACCGCACGAATTAAAATATATACCCAATAAGTATATGGGATGCCAGGTTACTTATTTTACTTTGGGTGGGGCTTCAATCCGCAGTGGACCTGGGACTCAACCGACAGCTCTGTCTATATTGGCTTTCCAACTTGAGCCCGCCATCTAAGGTGAGGTCCTTTTTTAACGCATTCTTACTCCGGAATGGATATGAAGGCATCCTAGCCTAGAACGGTGGCGTTCATTCGCTCATTACGTGTTACAGTTCGCTGGTATATTTTTTTTCCCAAATTTTGTTTATGCAAGAGCATAAATCAACACCTTCGTCGAGTAGTTGGTGCAGATATTTTGACGTTAGAGCAGTGTATAGAAACAATTCTAAACTCGCGTCCATTGTGTCAATTATATGACACTGACCTAGATCCACAAACACCTGCGCATTTCTTTTTAGGTTAGTCATATGCTGCATTCGGGTATTTTTCGGATATCCTTAGAAACAAAAAAAATATCCAAAATCACATTCTTCCATTTAAGCCCCTTTAGTAAAGAAACCGACAGCTACTCTACCTCTGTAGGTAACTGTATTATTCCTTAGAATGTACATTACTCCTTTTTTGTAACGAATATTCCCTGTGATGTCATTTGCCACACTAAGAAGAAAATCCCATTAACCATGCCTCTTGGCAGTTTTTTAAAATTTCATTTCGACACCGAAACAAATGAACGACGCGACGCGACGCTACGACTAAAGGATTGGCCATAATGAAGTCAAAACACCATCTAGGCTATATCAAAAGACGTCTATCCGCTTTGAGCCAGGCATATATCCTTAATAACCAGAAAAAGGGTTGTGTACACGTACAAGTTTTTTTGTACCTTCTTATCCTTTTGAAAGGTTTTTTCCTGCTCTTATCCACGTTTCTTTGCCAAATTTTTCGTAAACTTACTTCACCAGGACAAAACCATGGCTAGGAACTTGTTTAAGAAGTTGTTTTTTTCTTTTTGTTAGAGTCCTTTGGGGACGAACATAATTTATTTTCTACTCTCCTGCCCCATGAAGTCATTCAAAAAGTAGAGCGGAAAATCTGAGCATCAAGAAAATGAGCGAAATCTGCCAATTTACTGGCGAAAAGTATTTCCAAAGAAATTCATATTTTTTGTCCTAAGGGGCGGATGGTGACTTCAATCTGATGAAGTACACATATATTTGGAGAGGAAGGAGAAATCTGGAACAAATGTAGATACATACATAGCTCCATAGTTTGGGTGTTTTGTGTGTGTATTTGATAGGAAAGGAAGGAAATCATAGTGAAGTTTAGTTGAAGGATATGAATTTTGCCTTGGGAAAGGGTTTCCGTTCTACACCCATGGAAATAGTTTTGGGAATATCTCACGCTTGGTTGATTAAATTGTGCCACGTCGGATATGAAAGTTCGACAAGGTTAATAAGATTCTTCTCTTCTTTTGGAGAGGCAAATTATGAAGGGTTGAGTACGCCTTGAATGGTGAGCGAATTGAATTTTTATTCCAGAACAAATTTTCTTACTTTCAGGAGGTGCTTAAGGGAAGGTTTAGAGCAACTTGTAGTTTTGTTTGCATTTTAGAATAAGAGGATTTGTCATTTCTGACTTAAGAAGCTGTCTGTAGCTTCCTTGTACTTTGACCGTGTTGATTTGTTTATGTTTTCGGAAGACTTATCAAGATTTGAGCCGTGTTTCGATGATGCTGTTAGGGTAGGTGTTCTTAATTGAAATTCTAATCCTAATGCTATCCGCACTAACGCTATCACCAAAGTTGTAGTGACAGATAGTCGATTTTAAATACCTTTCATCGCCTCATAGTTTTAAAACGATGGCGGTACCAACAACGTCACCGAAAAGGATTCCTATCTGCTGCACAGGACGGAAGATATTCTCGGAAACCTCTTTGGTGCCGTGCGATTTTTCCACCGCGGATATTGGCAAGTGAAGATTAATGACGGCTTTAATGAAAAGACAGCTTTTTGCATTGGTAGAGGATTATTGTAATTTAAAGTTTTGCCATTTGGCGCATGAAAAGCACCTGCTACTTTCGAGCGTTTGTTTGTTTCTCGGAATGGAACCAAGGCCGACCACTCCAAAATTGAAGTGACCTATGCCGAGCTCGAAGCGTGATTTTTGAAATTCTTTAGGGCAATGCTCATACCAAGTTCATAAAGTTTATTCGATTTTCAGTGTTCGCCAAGCCCCTGTTCCAACTTACGGAAAAAAACGAAAGTTCACATGGGTCGATGCGGAAGAAACTATATTTCAGAAAATCAAAAAAGAAATTACTAATTCCCGTATCCTTGCATGCTCAGAACCTGACTCGCCTTATCAATTATTGTGTCACCCGAATGAAGCTCCTGACGATTGCGTCGAGCTTAAAAGATTTTCATTACTATCTCTTCGGTCATCGGCTTACAATTAGAACAGATCACACTGCTCTTCGATGGCTCCTGAATTTCAAGCAATTGTAACTTCTCTAGTAGCATGACATGGACATCCAACCTGGAGACACCAAAAAGTCTACAAGGTGTATTGTTATAGGGCCATCTGTAGATTCTTGGAGAGGACTTGAAGACGATGCAAGATGAAAACTCGTGATTATCACTCATAAAATTCTTAGCAAGAATAGAAGAGAAAACACTCTAAGCCATGGGCGAGATGTAAAAAGCTTTTGGACCAAGTTTGAGAGAGGATGGGGTGTTAATAAGACAATGGAAGCATTCTGAAAATGCAAAATGTATTGGGTGGAATTAAAAGAAGCCTCCTTGGGAATTTTTTTAAAATGTTTTTCTATTTTTTTTCAATATAGTCCCCTTTTAGTTTGATACACTTAATCTAGCGATTTTCCAACTTCTTGATCCCGTCTGAAAAGTGATTATCCGGAAGGTCTACAAAATACTCCTCAGTGGCGTTCATGATTTCCTCGCGTGAGCTGAAGTTTTTATTGATGAGCTATCTTTTTAGGTTTGGGAAGAGATAATAGTCCGAGGGAGCCAAATCGGGCGAATACCGTGGATGCGACAGCAATTGAAGCCTTAAGTCATTGATTTTAGGCATGGTTCCGATGCACTTGTGCGTCTGTGCATTGTCTTGCAAAAACAAAATTTTTTTTTCGCTTCATGTGAGGCCGTTTTGCAGCGATTTCGGCTTTCAATCGCTCCAATAATGCACAGTAATACTCGCGGTTGATGGTTTTTCCTTTTTCGAGGTAGTCCACGAAGAGTATGCCATGACATTCCCAGAAAACCGACGCCATAACCTTTCCGACCCATCGAGCCTCCCTCGGCCGCTTCGGAGCACTCGTGCCGGCTTCAGTCCATTGGCGGGCACAGATTCTGTTCTCTGGTGTTCAACAGTTACCAATCGACGTCAAAAGTCTGCCCGATTCCGCGTCAGCTTAAGTCCAGCTTTGCTTGGCTATTGCTAAAGACCACAATAAAGATATATAAGATCACAATACAGCTTAATGCTATCGGTATGGCGTATATCACCACTTGTAAGACAAACTTTCAAACAAGTTTCTCTAATGAGGATTGAATTCTTATGTTATAGGCCGGATCCGCACATCCGTCAAGACTCGAATACGTTCCTTTCCTTACTTAGATTTTGCCCGAAACGGCTGTTAAACCTTTAGCTTTCCTCTCGACTTCGTATTGTATTCTCTCGATATTCTCTGAAGTAACCATATTTACTTACATAAGCTGGCGCTACAGTCTGGGGAGAATTGGACCTCAACCAACAATCGTCTTCAACCAGCTTGGTCTTGAGCTAGCTGCTTCCAGTTTTGTACGCTATGTTAAATTGTCTGATGTCTCCTTCCAATTGCGTGCACGATCTAAGTCGCAGTCTTCCTTTACTGTGCTTAACTTTGGAACCAGATTTGAAAACTTTTCAAAACAGAGCTTAGACCTTCACTTTTCTGGCTAGATCGATGTCGCTGTACAGCCCGTACTGTTCATTATTGTATCTCCTCCTACACTCTCTGTTTTCCTCTCAAAACAGCCAAGAGCACGTTTATCCATTTTTGATAAAGTCTATACCTCTGTGCCATAGTTCAGGACTGAGATTATTAAGAATTTATATAGGAGAACTTATGTTGATCGAGAGAGTGCTTTGCCCTCTTAGCCCGGAAAAGGATGTTTGGTGTCCTTTCTTGTTGACAGCATAAAAATGGTCTTTCCCCTTAACGATCGCTAAGCCCATCTTCGTGGCTTTCACCTCAAAACGCTACCGATATCACGCTGCTTTAAAGATTGTTCTTCCTGTGTGAGTTTTGCAATCTTCTTTCAAGCAGGATGTTAAAGAAATCGCTTAACAGCGCATCGCCTTGTCTAAGTCCTCATTTGACATCAAAGGTCTCGGTGAGCTCTTTACCGACATTGATGAAGCAGCGTGTATTCTCTATCGTCACTCTGCACAAACAAACGAGTTTGTGACAAGGAGACATTACTCCGTATAGCTCGTATCTATAGATACTGTCATATGCGGCCTTAAAAACGATGAATAGGTGCTGTGTATCGATGTGGAGTTCATGGGTTATATCCAAGATCTGTCAAAGTGTGTAAATTTGGTCGGTTATGGACTTTACTGGCATGAAGCCACACTTATACGAACAAATGGATCGGCTCCAGGCGTTCACACAATACGACAGATGGGGTACTATAGACGATGTTAAGAGAACTGATGCAACTATAGTTGACGGAGATGGTGTATGCTCCTTACCTAGTCTTGACCTGAAGCTTTAAGAAGCTCGGCAGCTTTGTTGGACTTAAGCTTAGATATGGTTATCTTTATTTCACCCAGGTCAGGTGGACGAAATTGTTTGTCTACATAGTCCAGGATAAAAATTCATTCTGCCTAACAGCAGTATTTGGCTCGTCACCGTTGTTATACAGTCTACAAAAATTACCCTACCAAATCATTAGCATTGACTGCGACGCACGGTCCAATATATTTGGCGTTATTCCTCGAAATGTTAAGGACAGCAATGTGGTCAATTTGGTTGATGGTTCAAGATGTGAGAACTACGTGCTATCTAAGACAATGTTTCGCTCCGACGTAAAGTTGATTATCATGAATCCGTTATTAAATTTTTGCTTAAGTCCGCCTCTAAGAATAAATCTGCTGGAAATCGCTGTGATGGATGCCGCAGTTTTTCATTTTCTTTTAGTCCGGCCCATTCCATCGCACTTTTTGGATTGCGGTAACGTCTACTTTGCAACATTCCAGGGAATGCGCTAGTTATTCGGCTTCACGTGGCCTACTATATTAGGGGACCTAACAATCCACGTGCAAATCTGAAGTTCGTTGTGCTTGTTCCGTTTTCAGAGGTTGTCAATAGGAAATCCCTCCGTATCCGAATATTGTTATTGCTTCGTAGCTGGATCTTTTTTTCCATGGCCGACAAAAACCCTTGCGGTATAACCCCCGACCTGCAGATCCGTCCAGGATTATAGATACCCCTAGAACGAGTGGTTTTATCCAATACCCTGATTAAGAATTCAAAACACTTACTGCCTTGGACTCTAAATATGTTGGAGTAACCCAGAAAGTCTCATTTATTTGGTCCTGGATGTTACTTCACCGTTGATTCCATGTTGGGAATTTATCCGCTGTCCTTGTTATAGTGGTGCTATTTTGGTCTGTTTGTCTGCACTCGCGCTTATAAGTCCAATACAGAAGATCAATCAAATCAACATTTTAGCGACATAATATAGGGTGGTTCATCGTAAAGTTTGATTTATATTGTAAAATAAGCTCATAAGTCTGAAAGTGAACTTAAAATTTTAACTATTTAATAAAAGGACAATTCATGGCATTTATTTTCTGTAAATGATAATATGTAAATATTGGCCATGACTACATCTGAGATGGTCCATTCGGTAAGTCCGATTTTTGGCTACTCGTTCGAGCATAGCGACTGGTGTCTCGCGGATAACACGAGTAATGTTGACTTCCAAAGAGTCAATAGCTGGCTTATTTCTGAAGACCTGAGACCCTAGAGAAAATAGTCCAAAGGTGTGATATCGCACGATCTAGGCGACCAATTTACCGTAGGAAAACGTGAAATTAAGTGCTCACCAAAATGATTTCTCAACAAGTCCATTGTTTCACTCGCTGTATGGCTCGTAGCGGCGTCTTGTTAAAACCAGACCTCACCGAGACCATGTGCTTGAATTTTAGGAAGCATATAGACCGCTAACATGGCGTTGACGGTAACATTCTGGTTTGACTCATTTTTGAAAAAATATGGACCAATGAACCGCACCATACCGTTGTGTTTAATGATAGATGTAATGGCAGCTCTTGGCACTCTTTGGCTTGCTCATCAGCCCAAATAGGGCAATTTAGTTTATTAACGTATCCATTGAGTCAGAAATGGGCTTCATCACTGAACAAAATTTCACGATAAAACACCGGATTCTCATTGAGTTTTTCCAGAGCCCATTCACTGAAAATATGACGCAAATTCAGGTCACTTGGCTTCAATTCTTGCAGAAGTTGAATTTTGTATACTTTTAGGCCATGTACGGTCTTCGCCTACACTCTCAGCTACAGGTCTATAGTCTCTTCACAAGGTGCTGGATGTAGTCCAACTGGTCGAGTATCATCCACTAATGTAAGCTGGGACTCAAATTTGCGAATGGTATTGGCAATAGTGGTTTCAGTAGGTCGATTACGCGCACCGTAAGTTCCTCGAATCGCACGAAAAACATTTCTCACAGAACGCTGATTTTCGTAATACAGCTGAACAATTTAGAGACACTTTTGTAATGTAAGTCTTTCTGTGATGACTTGCCAAGTGATACTAAACAAAAATAACGAAGCAGTTTGATAGAAATCAAGCGTAATCTGTCAAAAAAAGCCTATTGGAAATCAAAGCTCATGATGAATCACCCTATATTAGTCTCAGTAGGGTGTTTAGGTAGATGGAAAGCTTTTTCAATCCAATCTATTGGACCAGTGTTGACATTCACCTGCTCCAATAAAAACCACCATTAAACCGTGAAAAGCAATAAAACTCAAAAATAAATAAATTGCACAATTCCAAGGCTCCAAGCTTCTCTGCGAGAGAGCCTTTATTGATGATAACCTCAACAAATAACGAACGAACAAAATACAAACTTTCCAGATGAAATAAAAATTATGACTCCACTAAATCCAGAACCAAAACCTGCACCGAAACCAAACCCAACACCACAACAATACTGAGACGGGAAACTTTTCTCTTTGGTTACTCATAAATCGAATGAAAAAAAAAAAATCCAAAAAGTAAACAACTTTGCCGAAGCCATACGCGTCCTTTCAACTCGTATTTTCTCCCGATGCTCCTTTATTCCCTGCGCACCAGCTTTTAACACGTAGACTGCTGCCGATGCTTAACGCTGTAGCAAATCTTTGCCAAACATCTTTTACACAAATCCGAATGCGACGTGGTGCGGCTCGGCAATAGCTCACTGGAAATTTCTTTCCATCCCATAAAGCTGCAATCCACACAAAGAACAACGACAGGTATTGAGGAATGCCACTAACTGGTAGTTATCATACAACACCCAACTGCATTGGGATTAAGACTCCCAGAGGGGGACCTCTATCTCTTCGATTGAATTTAAAAGGAATCCATAAGCTGCCCAAAGAAAAGAACTCTCTGCCATATCCTTTTTGTAGTTTGTTCCTCAACAATAAAAGCAACTTGCTTGGGGTAAAATTTGTGAATCGAAAAGTTTCCATCGACGAGTACCCCTCGTTGTGCCTCCCATTGTGGGTCCTGTGCAAGGACTACGATACGAGTAACTTGCTAAAGGATAATGTTAATGTGGAGAAAAGTTAAGAACACCACAAATATTATCGGATAAACTTAACCGAAAGTAATAAATTCCTGCACTTTATGACTTTCAGGGAACGACCAGGGAGAAGGATTAATTCGTAGGAGCCCTCTATACGAAACGAGGTCATCGTATTCGTATACTCCTTGCATGGATGTCTTGTATAGTAAAGTGCAGGCCAAGTCATTATAAAAAATTATCCCAGGATAATCTTTTATGCAGGAAGCAACAATTTTCTGTAAAAGTTGTAAGTTTTGAGTTTTTCATCAAAACTTAGCTCCACATACGCCAGAGAGTGCCTTAAGAAAGGAGGAGGAACTCTGAATCCAAGAAAATTTGGTTTTGTTTTTGGCCGAGGTGGATAGGTTGTAGTGAGTTTTTTGCTAATAAAAAAGTTTGCTTTTTGCGACTTAAGCATTCTTTTTGCTTCGGTTGTGTGGTGCTAGTGGAAGTGAATTTCGTTTCTGGTGTGTAGTTCCGGTGGTTCCTTAGTTGAGGAGTTGCCTGTGCGGTGCATGTTCTGGGGTAAGTGGGTACATCATGGTTATTTACGAAGTAAAAAACTTTCGAGAACATTATGATTTGTGTTTGCGGAGTGAATTGAAGTTGACAAAGTGACTCGCATTTAACGATTAAGAAGCGCTTTGGGGCACCGACTTTAGTTAGTTTTCTTGTGGAAAAAATCCAAAGTCATACATAAATGATTTTTTTAATTTATTACCCTCACAAGGAGCAGGACATCTTAGGTCGCAGAACTTATTTAAAAGATTTTTGATGACAAACGTAGGAGATAGCTTTAGCTTTGGTGGCGAATTAAGTGAAATATGATCAGTCCCTTGCGTTCTTTGCCAGATAATTTTACTGACTTCCACGTTCGTGTTTAAGTTAGTGCAATGCCAAGGACTAAGCAGTCTTATTTTGTTCAATCGCACATCGTCATCTTTTTCTTTCGATTATGTAGAAGAATCCGGTTCTCTCTTGAGAAGAACATAAAACATTTAAGTAGAGTGGATTTGTGTCTCAAAAAATATGCCTCAAAAGCTGACTTGGTGCTTAACTAGGCCTGTCCAATTTCACACTGAAATTGATTCAAAAATTGAAGCGTCCATTCTAAAGTCAGGAGAAAACTACGATCATAGAGAAAGACTGCTGCAAGTTAACGCAGGCAATCTCAGAGGGTGGTTATCCTGGGAACATGAATAGACATCCGATAAAAGCCATATAGATGATGCGTTACCAGATCCTGCAGAAGATTTGTTGAACTAATTCGTGGCCAGTGAAGAACTTTGAGGATCACTTGTAAGCTTTAGAGTTATATAGCTAATAAATCGGTGAAGTCACTGTATTTCCTGACATGTTGCTCAATGGAGGCACTACCAATGACAAGTTTCCACCATGAATTTTGGGTAAAACAGTCTTCTAATAAAATGAAAGGAATTCGGTGTCATATAGAACTTAAAACGGCATACAAAATCGTATGCCGAGCTAAATTAGAGGATAGATGCGAAACGAATAATGGAGTACTCATTCAGGTACATAAGTGTGGAGGTTTTTCTTTACACATGGATCAACGAATATGGAAGTCTCAATGAACTCTACGATTAAAATTACTCGATCGTAAGACTCACTTCAAAGGTTGATAAACCATTAAAAGACGTAATTAAGAGTCATCTGGTCTCTAGAATTTCGGGACCGAGTTACGAATATAATCTCTGAAAAGAGGATTTCCCTCATTTTCGCGGATTTTCTGGGATAATTTTAGACTAGTCTGCAACCTGATGTATTCAAGTTTCTACTTTTGCAGGCTTTGAACAAACCAGAAAACGGGTGTTCCTATGTAGCATGCAGATATTGCTAATGACTAAGGCCTATAAAGAAACATCCCTTCAGAAAGCGCCTACTAACCTTTAGCCTAACGCAATCCGTAAATTCGTAGAGAACTCTCCGGTATTGTCGTCAGTCTCAAATCATGTGTCACAAAAGGTATGACATTTGAGATGCCAGTAAGAAATCAGTAGAAATTTTTTCCGAAGAATGTCCTAAAGACCCCCAGAAGTAATCATTTAATTTGCCATGCTACCTAAGGTTATGCTAATAAATGTCTCAATGTTAGTAAAAATTTTTGGCCATTTGTCAAAAATATTAGAAATTCTGCCTCATCTTCCAACCCAACTCTCATTTATAATGACATTCAAGCTGTCAGCTTCTTGAATAAGGCAAAACTGTACATTTTGCGGCCAACTTAACACTTCCTCGCCGACACTTGATTGCGTCGAATCTTCAATGGGACGAATCCAATTTCGCACTCATGTATTGTAGTAGCATGAGTTCTCCAAGATCATATGGTATTTTACCTGAAGCGGTCTTCTTCCTCGCTGGCAAAACCACTGCGTAAGCTTTTTTACCTATCCTACTCCTTAGAGCTCTTCCCGAG
The DNA here is from genome assembly GCA_907269105.1 of Volucella inanis. Lineage (NCBI taxonomy): Eukaryota > Metazoa > Arthropoda > Insecta > Diptera > Syrphidae > Volucella > Volucella inanis. Next base: position 17,857,868 of record OU026156.1, on the reverse strand, counting down.
CAGATGGAAAACAGTATTTGTCTAGCGAACCTTCTTATCTCTCTTCCTTCAGACCTATTGCACTTACGATCCTTCCTTCCAAGGTCATGGAAACGCCGCTTAACCGTCAGCTCATGAAATAGCTCGAAACGTGAAAACTTCTCAATGATCGGCAATACGTAGCAACAGATCTAATGGTGATTTGATGACATGTCTTACAGAAAAGTGGAACAAAAGCGTACATCAATCTGGTGAAAGCAAGATGGTTGCAATTGGTATTTCTAAGGCATTTAGCAGAGTTTGGCATCAGGTTCTTTTGTCGAAAATCCGTGCTTTCGGAATGTTCAATTTAAGTTGTCTTGGTTGGATTCAAGTTTGACATTCACAAAATAAATGCTGGGACTCCGTTCTGTTTCCGACAATCTTTTTAATTTTCATCAATTATCTCTTTTCTGCTAGTTTTAATCCAACATATTTCTTTGCTCACGACAGTACTCTCTGATTTTCATATTCGTTCCCGGACCCACGTGCCTGTTCTTCGGCTGCAGCGTATGTTAAGCTCATTAAATTTCAATTGGAGAGCAATTAACAGTGTTAAATTAATTGCTTCCAAAACACAATGCAGTCTGCTGTCGTTCAAGAGAAATCCAAAAATCCAGCTATTATCCACGAATGGCACCTACAAGATGAAAACCAAAAAACTTTCCATTCTCAGTATGTGTGTCAGTGACAACTGTGACATACCACATATCTTTTGTCGTTAAAAATGCTACGAAATATCTGGATTTTCTCAAGCGATGTAAAAAATGTTTTAAGTCCTCTGATCTGACTTCAATATATACGGCATTCATCCGGCCAAAATTGGTATACAATACCCACATCTAGTCAGGTGCTGCTAAAATATCTATGCACCTGTCAGATCAATTGATTAATTGGCACCCTTGAGCACCGATGTAATGTCTCCTGTCACCGAAATTGTCAGTAGCATTCCGCCCCTTAAGACCTTCAAACCCTCAACTCTTCTGACTATGAATGATCATCAGTATACCCTCAAGCCAACTTTCGTACGTACTCTAAAGTTTCGTGATTCGTTCCTAAGCCGTACAACTCGCTTATAGAATGCCCTGCCGAGCTCTTTATTTCCTGATCGTTATTACTTGCAAACATTTGCAAACAGAGGTACATCGGTACCTCCCTTTTCTTGCTTCTTAACTTCCTTCGCCGGCGCTGTGTACAAACATTTTAAGGGTACCAAAGTCCCTTAAGCGCGCGCTTACTATAAAAAAAACCTCAAAGAAGCGAGAGGATAAATCAAAATGTTAAGTGCAGCTAAGCTGTCGCTGCAGATGCGTATAATTTCTCCCAATGCTCTCGAAATAAGATGAGGGCTTAGTCCGCTTTGAACTGCCCCATTCGGTAATATCTCCTGACCTCTGCCGTTTCGTTGACAGTTCCGAAAGCTTATGGGAGGTTCAGTTTAGCTAACTTGTCCTGCTGTTTGTCCATTTGAGGAGCCCTAAATGTGGGATTGTCTGCTTGAATGTTTTTTTTTCTGTTTTTATGGGGTTCGCCATTATTTTCCCTGCGCCTTTTGGTTTATATGAATTAAATTCTGGGGCTTTTGCCGTTACCAGAACTTCTTTAGCTTTAACTGTCTAACTATGTCTTCGGATCAGTGCATGATCTCATTCGTAGAGAGTGTTGGGATCTTAATCAGAAACCTTGGGGATACTTTGCAATTCCTTTTGCATCTATCAAGTGTTCTTAGACGTTTCTGGTTCCGGTTTCTGAGTTATTTTCTCCACTATAGTCACGTCCGAATCAGAGTTCAGCAGTTCTTCTTCAGTTACGGAACCTATCTGAGAGAATTAAGTTTCTTCGCTGGTACGCCAAGTGTCAGGTTCTCGATCTTCAGAAGATGCGCTAGCGACTCGCTTCCGATTGAAGAGTTGGTGTAAGTGTCTGAGTCTGTATCTGGTTCCATGTTCTTTTGTGAGTTGTTTTTGTGGTTTTTAGCATAAATGTCCGTATTACTTGATTTTACCAGACTATGGCCAATACACTTCTAATTTGATAAAGAGTTAAGGCAGGGACATGCTGAGTAATGATTTTGAAGCGCAGCTGGCCTTTGCTATGGTAAAAGCAAAAAAAAACGGGTGAAAAACATTAGCTTTTTCAAAAAAATAGAGCTCAAGGCAATGTAGATTTTCAGCTACAGAAATAGAGCTTGGAAGTCTTATGGTAAAAAGATATCTCAAGCTAACAATACCCGAGCAGAAACCTCTCGCCCAGAGACGGTGATACAATTATAGAAAATTGCTTCTATAGTCTGTTTGATTATATGGATGTAAGCGTTCACCTTTCAAGCAGGAAAAATCATTCAACCTGGAAGATAAAAAACAAGCTTAGCGTCCATCCAACCAATGTCAAGTAAAGATAGGAATACCTTAACCTTAGTATAGGTCGGGCCAGATTACGAATGGAATCGAAACACAGATTTTACGATTCAAAAGAAGGGATAAACTTTGAGGTATGCTATAGTGTACAAAATTTAGTTCATTTCTACCACTCCCATCTCTGTAATCTTACATACTAGATCTGCTCCAAATGGTTACCATCCTGTTAGAGTGAGGTAGAGGTTCACATATAGAGATCAAACGACTCGGTAGATAGTGATACAAAAAATCTCTATTAGATGGCAGTGTAATTAAAATAATAAGAAAAAAACAATCTTTAAGGTTGGTCAATTTCATCCCAATCCGCCCAATTCATTTCCGAACTCACCTGTAGGAATCAAACCCTTCAGGCTGAAATGCATGAAATTAAGTCCATGCTGTCAAATCTTACCTCTGATAACCACTCGCGTTTTCGAAACCGACAAAGGCCAAATCCCCACCTAAAACTCACGCGTCACTCCTCGCGCTCAAAACACAGATCCAGATATAACTACTTAAACAATAATGTCGACCCACCAGGCAGCAGTGGTCAGAACAAAAATAAAATGTGCTGGTTTCACACCAAATACGGCGACAATGCACAAAAGTGTTCAAAACCCTGCAGCTTTATGAGGCAACACCCAAATTAAAAACTTCTGTCATTATGGCGGCTTATGACAGTAGTAAGCCAACAAAACACTGCCGCCTCTTTGTCAAAGATCCTATTTCAATAATCACATTTTTAATCGATTCTGGCTCGGATGTGTCCGCGATTCCTTCGTCACGTTTCGAAGCACCCCATCCAAAACTAGACCAAGTTATTTTTGCGGCAAACGGCTCTGCAATCAACGTCTTTAGAACTAAATACCTCAGGACATCCTTAGGCTTTCGTCGACTTTTCAACCACACATTTCTAATTGCAGCGGTAACAAAACCCATAATTGGTGCAGATTTTTTACGAAAAACTGGTCTTGTTATAACATAGATGTCAAAAATTCAAGATTAATCGATCCATTCACAAATACAAAGGTTAATGGTATTCCCTGCCGAGAAAATTTCACAACACCACTTTTTTTCGCTGTTGAACAGAGGTACAACAACATCTTAAAACAGTTTCCATCACTATTGAAAACTCCTGATTTCAACTTCCTGGTAAAGCATATAGTCATGCACCACATTCTTACAGAAGGACCGCTTCCGCATTCTCGACCAAGATGTTTAAACAACACCAAACCTAAAATAGCGAGAGAAGAATTCGACTACATGGTGCAAATGGAAATTTGCAGACCATCTTCGTCACCTGGCGCATCACCTTTGCAAATGGCACCTTAACGGGAAGCAAACGATTGGAGACCATGCGGGACTATAGAATGCTAAACGCAATCACTATCCCTGACAGGTACCCACTACCTCATCTCCATGACGTGATCACCATTTTCTCTAAAATCGATCTCGTTCGCGCATACCATCATATTCCTATGACACCGGAAGACGTGCCCAAAACCGTAGTAACAACATCCTTTGGCCTATTTGAATTTACGCATATGCCATTCGGCCTTCGAAACGCGGCCCAAACGTTTCAACGCTTCATGCACCAAGTCACAAGAGGCTTTGACTTCATATTCGTCTACGTAGACGATATCCTAGTCGCTAGCAAACCGGAAAAAGAACACTAAAGCCATCTTGGTATTTTGTTCCGACGTCTGTCCGAAAATGGCCTACGCATAAAAGCTTCCAAATGCGTGTTCGGTGCATCCACACTACAGTTCTTGGGATTTGAAATCTCGAAAGAGGGAATCCAACCATCACAAAAACGAGTGAAGGCAAAACGTAACTTCCCTGAACCAAAATCGATTAAAAATGTGCAACGATTTTTAGGTATGCTTTATTATTATCATCGCTGTATACCCAATCTCGCAAGGACGTTAACACCAATTTACAACCATTTAACAACCATTTCCAAAATTAAAAACTCACAAAAGCACTTTACATGGCCCACAGACTGTCAAGAGGCTTTCACAAAGGCAAAGCAAAACCTGGCTGAAGCAACCCTTCTCACACATCCCATAAAAAATGCAACACTTAGCATCACCACTGATACATCCACCACCAACGTCGGAGCTGTTATACAGGAATTGAGGGGGGATCATTGGGAACCAATCGCCTTCTTCAGCAAAAAGCTTTCGCCTACGCAATCTAGGTATTCAGCATTCGATAGAGAGCTTCTGGCAATCTACCTAGCTATTCAAAACTTTCAGAACTTTGTCGAAGGTCAATAATTTCGTATCTTCACAGACCACAAACCTCTTACTACAGCCTTAACCATTAAAACCAAACGCACTCCCAGGCAAGACCAACAACTCGATTTTATATCCCAGTTTACAAATGATATAAAATATGTCAAAGACTCATTAAACGTCGTAGACGACACCCTATCACGACCAAATAAACACTCAATTGAGCTAGTTGTCCCTATTATCGAAGATCTTGCTAAGGCACAAGCCGATGACAAAGAACTGATAGCACTTAGGTGCAATAAGCTCACAAAATCCAAAATCAAGCTAAAGGCTATTAAAATACCTACTTTGAACCTACTCTTTTGGTGTGAAACCTCCACCAACAACAACCGGCCATATATTCCCGAAAACAAACGAAAATCTATGTTTCATTCAATACATTCTCTCGACCATACAGAAATTCGAGCCACATGGATATTGTCGGTCCCCTGCCTCCATCAAATGGCTATAAATACATCCTAACAATTGTAGACAGATTCTCCAGATGGCCAGAGGCATATCCCATTCGAGACATAAATGCAGATACGATTCCGAGTACTTATGTCCGTGAGCACGTTTCAAGGCTTGGAGCTCCCAACACTATCACCACAGACCAAAGTTAGCAGTTCGAATCAAAACTATTTAGGGAACTAAGTAAAGCCCTTCGGATGTCGCGCATTCGCACTACCGCCTATCACCCACAGGCCAATGGCATAGTAGAGAGGTTTCACCGCCAACTCAAAACAGCAATTTGATCATCTGGAAATAAACAACCCTGGACACAGATGCTTCCGTTAATACTGTTAGGCATTCGCACCTCGATTAAAGAAGATTTAGAGCTCACTCCTGCCGAACTCTTATACGGAGAAAACATTAAAGTTCCGCATGATTTGTCCGCATCAACTAGCAAAGACAATGATGAATTTAAACTTATTGAACAACTCAAAACATTCTACAAAAACATACCAAACGCAACACTCAAAACCCGGAAAACCAAAACATACACTCACATCCCTAAAAATGTATACACCTGCGGCTACGTCTTGTTAAGAACTGATAGGGTAAAACAAAGTCTAGAATCACCTTATGAAGGCCCTTACAAAGTTATTAGGCACCTTAGAAAAACATTTGTGATTGAGAAATTAGGACGACCAACAACGATTTCAATTGACAGACTTAAACCATTTTTCACAACAGCTGACAGCTGTCTGGGAGGAGGTGATGTAGTGGTTCACATATAGAGGGCAAACGACTCGGTAGATAGTGACACAAAAAATCTCTATTAGATTAGATGGCACTGTAATTAAAATAATAAGAAAAAAACAATCCTTAAGTTTGGTAGAAATGGAGTAAGAGAACAACTGGAGAAAGGGGTTAGAACATTGGTAACGATCAAGGCGCTCACTTGTGCGTTGGCCCCACGTTAAATAAAAAAACAAAAAAAAATTGTAATTCAAATAAATTTATATATTTCTCGTGAAATAGAAAAAAGGTTAATAAATATTTTAAATAGTTAAAATAAAATCGAACACTTATTGTGCCAAACGCAAGAAACAATAGTGACTCTTGACATTCGTCAACATGGTACAGCCGATCCTTGTGTAAGCTATTTAAGTTACAGGTCCTCGCCTCGGTGATCCTACCAGTTGCTTAATAGTGTCAAACTAAAACAAAAGAGCTTCTGAGCATTTAATACGTACCCGTCCCAGCTAAGTTTTTTTTCCCTCGCGGTTGCGGTGAAATAATACCGGGGTACCTACCCTACTCCTTATCAACTCCTTTGTGTGAATATGTAGAAATGCCTCCAGCTGAGTAAATCCTAATTGGGATGTATCCTTTTAGTAGTCATCGCCTTTTAGATGTGCTTTCAAACCACCTAAATGAGCAATATTTCAATCAAGAATAGTCAAACATCATTGCAAAAGCCCTTTCCGGGATAATTTTGTCACAGTTTATTGGCACTTATGTCTTTCGTTAAATAGTCATTTACAGGTCCTACGGCAATGTCTTTCAAATAGCCGAAACATTTTCAAGTAATACGGCGCTACATCGGACCACTCCGGACAGACAGCCATAAGCAATAAATGCCCTAAAGTAGGGCTACGTAGCATATAGAACTCACACTGCAACCACGTACACTGATGTGAAACTGTCTTTATGTGAGAAACAAAGCCTTTTTAATTTGTCAGAGATTTAATCCGCCTCTATTGACCTTGACCGACCAGATACTCGCACTATGGCAGATTTTAAATAAAACCAAAGAACTCTTGTTTATCGCTTTCAATCCCGCCCATGGCTGCTGATATAAAGACGACCTATATAGAGCCATATCTAGTTTTGACTCTTCAGACTATGCATAAGGACGAGAAGGAACGCTCGCTGCACCGTAAAATTTGGACCCTTAATGCCAAAGAAAGACTTTGGCAAGATAATGCGCTGTAATTTAGTTTTATTTTTAGTAGTAGTTTTGTGGTTAACGAGAGTACAGCCGTGTTTTTTAAGACATCTGTAGAATTTGGAGTCTTCATCAAATCCCAATTACTCTTAATTTGTTTTTATTGCTTTTGTCTCTCTGTTCTTATTCTCTTCAAATTATTTAACATGCGGTGAAAATCTTCCAATCGATGGGGATTTCGCGATATGTATCGGATGTAACCGAAAACTGTACTTCAATTGCACTACAGTAACAGAAAAGACATAGAGAACCATGGGAAGCACAAGAGAATCATGGAGATGTCAGATTCGTAGAACTGGTACGAGTGGAGAAAATCAAAATACTGTTTCACTTGTCCCAGACAATATTTCGACTGATAAGTCATTATAACCCACACCAGCGCCAGACCTCCAAAACAAAAGGAGACCCCGACCTGGAATTAAAAACAGTCCCGTTGACACCAACATATTAAATGACGACAACACAGTTGTTCTTCAAGAGCTCATATAGCTGAGAGCCGAAATAAAAGAAATCGCAAGAAGCTGCGATTTTGTTTTGAAGAAGTTCAACGATATCAAACGAAGGTCACTCTTGATTTTTCAAATGATAATTCCTGATTTTCATTGCACAGTCGTATTTCAATTTATTAATGCTTATTGCAAGCTTATTCTTAGAACTAACAATTTTTCACTTAATGTGGAAATAAGAGTGGAATCAAAAGTGTGTTTTTAAGAGAGAGTTTGGTGAGATGGTAGTCAAAGAGAGGAAGAATACCGTTAACTTCACGATGTTCGTAATTCGTTCGGTGTAAATTGAGCCGGAAAAGTGGCACAGACCTAAGATTGCGTGGGTTGGCATTAAAATAAATAAATCGAAGTAAAGAAGGACAATCGATATAATCAACTAAAATTTGATGAATAAGAGAATGCCGGCAACTTTTCGACATATAGAAAGGGGTTGTAAGTTTATAAGTTTCAGCCGGTCAATATAGTCTTCCCAGGGAAGACCAAGTAAAGCGAATCGTAAAAACCTGCGTTGAACAGCTTCTATCCGGAGGGTATTTGTTCTGTAGTAGGGTGACCAAACTTGGCTTGCATATTCAAGAAGAGGCCTAACAAAGGTTATGTAAAGATTGGAAGCCAAGGGCAGAGTTGGCTTTCTTTATTATGTTATCAATGTGAGAACGGAAATTGAGTTCCTTATCACAGATAACACCTAAATTACGTAACTCATACACTAAGGTTAGATAGCAGCAAGGTGAAAAAGGGGGCCGCTTACGGGAATACGTTATAGCCTGACACTTATTGACGTTAAGCTCAAGAAAATTCTTCTGACACCAAGTACAAAATCTATCAAGATCTTCCTGCAGTGGTAGGCTGTCTGAGGAAGACGATATATATCTAAGGATTTTCATATCGTCTGCGTAAACAAATATGTATGTATAAATTTTTAATGATGCAATCAACATCATTAATGGCCAGAATAAATAGTAAGGGGCCAAGGTGGCTGCCTTGAGGGACACCAGAGGAGGCTTTAATTGGGTCAGAAATCATGGACCTAAATAAAACATAGTACTGTCTTTGATTTAAATATGATTGAACCCATGTAATAAAGTTTATTTGGAAACTAAGAGCTTTTAATTTCAGAAGGATTATATCATGTGAAATCCTATCAAAGGCTTTGCTGAAATCGGTGGCAATCACATCAACTTCATTTCCAGATTCCAGTGCACATAAAGTGCTTGATACGAATTCCGTTAAGTTGGTGGTCGTAGATCTACCTTTGAGAAATCCGTGCTGGTTTTTGGGAAACAATAGGCTTACAATGGAAAAGCATTATGTCATAAATAATGCTCTCGAAAAGCTTAGGTATGCAGGACAGCTTAGCAATTGGTCGATAGTTGGAAATATCATCTTTACGTCCTTTTTTATGTAGGGGAATAATAAATGACCTTTTCCAGGTCAAGGGAAATAATTCCTGGGTGACAGAAAGCTGAAAGAGAGCTGTAAGAGGTTGGGCTAGGTGCATTTCACATTTCTTTAAAAATATAGGCGGAAGATCATCAGGGCCGGCAGAATAATCATCTTGGAGGTTTATTATCTTATCTTTGACTTGCTCTAAATTTATAGACACAGATTCCAAAGTTGTTTGTGGGCAGCTATTTAAGTAGGAAAAGTAAGAGTGGTATGGCTCTTTGGAATGGGTGGCGAACGCTTGGCTAAAAAAATTGCGAAGAGATTTGCTATAATTTGGGGATTGCCCGAGGACTTATTTAGAAAATTCAGAGATGATAATTAGTTTTCCCGATTTACTTTTAGTTTTGATGAACTGAAAGAATCGCTTGGGGTCGGAAATAAGCGTGTGGTCCATTTGGTTTAAATAGTTGTCATATAGAGTTTGACAAAGTACAGAGAAATTTATCTGGTCAGACTGGTAGTAATAGAAATCGATTTCGGATCGCAATATTAAGTAAGTAGGCCAGAGCTTATTTCTCTTATTACGAAGAGATCGCAGCTCTTTATTATACCAGAGTGGTGATAATGAGGGATTCTTTTTGGGTAAAAAAGGTACAGATTGGGAGAGACATTTGAAAATTTCAGTATAAAAGGATGCGAGAGCATCTTTAACCGTGAGGTTGGGATTATTGTAAAGAAAGTCAAAATTGGCCATACTTAAGAATACTCATAAGAAACGCGATTTAGGCCATTGTCATACGCCAGCGTAAGTAAAAGGGGAGGGTGGTAACTATCCAACTTAGAAAGAAGATGTCTGCTTTCTAAAACGATGCAGTTATCTGTATCAGTGGCGAAGACTAGGTCGAGTTGTCTGCCAATGTTATTGGTGACACCACTTAATATAATTGATACAGACCAGAGTCAGTAAGGCAATAGATGAAAAGATTTTCTTTATCAGAGGTTGGATTTGTTGCAGTAAAGTAGGACTGGTCAGTCTGAGCCCATACAAGCTTAGATAGATTGAAATCACCTAAAAAAAATAACTACGTCGTTGGGATCAGCAGCATTAAAAATGCTGTCGATTGCATCAACAGCTAGCTGGTAACCTTGAATTGGTTGACAGGGGCGTATATAGCAGCAGCAAATATATAGGTTGCGCTTTAAAATAGGAATTCCAGCGCAAACAAATTCAAAGAATGCAGTGGACGATTTTTTAAAGGGTTTAAACTCGAGACGAGAGTGTATAACTAGAGGTACCCCACGGAGATATAAATTTTCCTCTTTATCTAGGCCGTCGTCACGGTGTTAATCAAAGTCTTGGAAAAATAATTCATTATTCTTAATATTAGGGGTGAGATTGGTTTCTGTGAGTGCAAAACTTTCGTAGGGCAGAATCTGCGAATTAAGATATATATATATATATCTTAGTTCGTAATCCTCTCACATTTTGATAATACAGGGACAGATATTTGGGAGGCTTCGGCAAGGAATTGAGCGGTGGGTTAGGAGCGATGGTAATTTTTGAAACTAGACCGTGTTCGTTGGAGGTGTAGTATGCGTTTGGAACTTACGTGCGACGCAAAAGAAGAGAGATCATTAGTTCCGTCATCAGGAGTCATATCTAATTGCTCATGAAAACGTATAAAAAGTTGCCGCAGATCATTATGATTAGTGGGAAGGCCTTCTTGCAGAATGGAAACCATTGCATTGGTTTTCGTTATACCATCTTTACAGACAGAGTCTGGCTTATTATTGGGTCTATAACTTAATTCGTGGGGTTTGCTAAGAGATGGCGTAACTTGTATTATTTTTTTGTTGTTATTATTTCATTGGAACATGCGTTGGAAAGCTACTGTCATTGTAAGTCATTTGGGTATACGTCATTCATTTAAAGCGTAAACAACAATAATTTTTTTTCACTCAAATATGTCGATCTTTGTGCCTGAAAAAGTGTTTTTGCGGGGAGTTGTTCTTCATGAAGAAAACTGCTGCCGAAAGTCATCGTATTTTGATGGAAGTTTAAGGTGAACATGCGCTAGCTGAGCCAACGTGCCAAAAGTGGCTTGCACGATTTAAAAGTGGTGATTTTGGCTTCGAAGACGATGAACGTTCTGGGCAGCCAAAAAAGTTTGAAGATGAAGAACTGGAAGCATTACTCTATGAAGATTGTTGCCAAACACAAGAAGAGCTTGCAGAATCTTTGGGTGTCACTCAAGCAGCCATTTTAAAACGTTTAAAAGCAAGGAAATTGGGTTCCACATGAACTCAAGCCGTGAGACGTCGAAAGGCGGTTTTGCATGTTCGAAATGCTGCTGGAACGCCACAAAAGGAAGTCATTTTTGCATCGGATTGTTACTGGTGATGAAAAATGGACCTATTACGACAACCTCAAGCGCAAAAAATCATATGTGAAACCCGGCCAACCAGCCAAATCAACCGCAAAGCAGAATATCCATGGCGCGTGGGTAATACTCTGTATTTGGTGGGATCAGATGGGTGTGCTGTATTATGAGCTGCTAAAACCGGGTGAAACCATCTATGGACAACGCTACCGAACACACACAGACAACTGTACTTGGCTTTATTTCGGGCGGCGATCTTGAGAATGGCTATTTTCCTACTACTTCCAATGGTGAGGGCAATAGCTAGGCATAGCTAGGATCCACAAACTTTCATAAATTCGCTTAGTGGAGTTCCCAGTTATCACTGGAAGCGGGAGAGAACACAGTGACTGAGGAGTTTAGCATGAGTGTGTGCAATTGGAAACAATTGGAATGTATGAGAAGCCTAGTTGGGCACGGCAGCACACACTAACAACGGAAGCGCCATGAATGTATCAGCGAGTGTGTGTGTGAAAGTGTGTGAGAGTCTGACGGGAGTTTGTGGAAACAAAAAAATAAAAAATAAAAAAATAAAAAAAAATCTGGAAATCACTTGGGTGACAACCAACAATTTTTTTTGTGCGATTTTCTTTGAAATTGCGAAAAGCTATTTTTTTTTGGAAAAGTAAAAGTAAATTAAAGTCGCGAAGATTACTGAAAGAAAAAAAAAAAAAAAACAGGGGAAAGGAGGATCAGAATCAGGATCGGGATAGGAAAGAGGGATAACAGGACGGAGAAGGAAGGACTGTGCCAGAATGGGTGCAGAACCGCCAAGAAAAAAAAGCTAAGTATAGTGTAGTGCGGTTAGTTTAGCGTTGGCTTTTCTTTTTTTTTAAAGTTTAAAGTGAGACTCCGGTAGGCCGCGCGTTCGAAAAATTCTCGCAGATGGACGAGACACGCGACACGTTAATTAGTTTTGTACGTTCGGGACTCTTTAAATAGCGAGTAGAGCTCCAACGGAGCCATTATAACGTTGTGTAAGATCCGGTTTCTTATTTAAAACTTTTTTTTTCTTTTTCACAATTAAAGGTTTCGTGATTCCTCTAAAATCAACAAACAACAAACAAACCCTGTCTTGGAATCAGTCGGGATTCCAAGTTATTTTTGATTCGGGGCAACTTGACAGTTGCCGGGAATTAAATATAACAACCTGGAGGTCGGATTCTAAATTTTTTCTCATCTCTGACTATTTCTTTTGTCAGCTCAGTTCGGTAAAACTCTAGCAAGTTGTCAACTTCGGAGTCAGTCAGGTGCTATGTAAGTTTTTCCCTATAGTTCTGTATTTTATCAGCATTAATACTTTTCCAGTTTTCTTGGAATTTTTTAAAGAGTGGAATACTAGGGCTTATAGTTACTTGACTGAAATTTGCTTCAAATATTCCTTTTAAAACCAATTCATACACGTGAGAGCGACAAGTAAAAATAAGCATTTCTCTGTTCAGTTTTTGCTCAAGAAGCACACAGGCACCGTTGAAACGACCTGTATTTGAAGTAGTAGTATCACTAGTCTACAATCACGTTCCAAACTGCCTGCGCATGTTCCCTTCCTGTAGATCTTTCTAATCTTGGCACATCAATAAGTTGTTCTTTGTTTTCATAAGAAATAACTATGGGAAGACGTTCTTCTTTTGATTTCAACTTCTGGTACTTCATTTTGGAAATCAATTTGTATGGCTTCAGCGCGCTCTCTCCGTTTTGGATGGAAGATTTACTTATCGGAAATTCATCAATATTATATCCAAGTGCTTCAATAGTTTCTTCAAGAATGAACACAGATTCTCTCGTATCAATTGACACCTATCTAGCGCTGCTACTAATTTTGGAGTAATGAAATCTTTCCGCAGACGTGTTTTGTCCATTTGCGTGTTCTCGACAAGATTCGGTACGTCCTCTTGTAAATCTAAGTTTTCATTTTATTCAGAAGATGAGTCCATTTCGTTTTTCTTCTTCAATGGTTCTGAGGAAAGACCTCTATATCAGTCAATTTTTTTTTTATTATTTTGACGCTGTAAAAAGATTCTATTTTCATTTATTTTTATAAATTGAAGAGCATCGGCGTGTGCAATATCAAACAAATTATCTAAATTTTTGACAAAGTCTTGACAGCGCTGCCTAAATATGCCTTATGTTACCGTGGTCCTACCTTCTTAAAATTTTATTTATAATTGTTTTGACTTAAAAGTAAAAAAAACTAAGAGGGTATGCGTAAAAAAAAAACGACTTTGATTTTTTTGGGACACCCAAATGAACATCAATATTCATGATACTTACAAAACTCATGTGAAGGACTACTTGGAAATGTTGGCAACAAATGGGTTGATAAACGTTATCAACGAGAACACAAGGATAGATCCCTGCCGCGGGGCAGCGACATTAATTGACCACTGTGGAGATCTCTAACTCCCGATGATGACCAGCCAGCTACAGGTACACACACTGATCAGGCACATACTTGAAGCACACACATACTAGGTGGGGTGAAATGTAACCTCCTTGGGGATGAAAAAAAATTTTTTTTAAAGTTTTTTCATTTTATTCAATATAGTCCCTTTCAGTTTGATACGCTTATTCTAGCGATTTTCCACCTTCTTGACCCCGTCCGAAAAGTAATTTTCCGGAGGTCTGCAAAATACTCCACCGTGGCGTTCATGATCTCCTCGCGTGAGCTGAATTTTTTACTGATGAGCTATCTTTTGAGGTTTGGGAAGAAATAATAGTCCGAGGGAGCCAAATCGGGCGAATACGGTGGATGCGACAGCAATTGGAGCCGTAAGTCATTGATTTTAGCCGTGGTTGCGATACTCTTGTGCGCCGGTGCATTGTCTTCCAAAAACTAAATTTTTTTTCGCTTCATGTGAGGCCGTTTTGCAGCGATTTCGGCCTTCAATCGCTCCAATAATGCACAGTAATACCCGCTGTTGATGGTTTTTCCTTTTTCGAGGTAGTCCACCAAGAGTATGCGATTACAATCCCAGAAAACTGACACCATAACCTTTCCGACCCATCGAGCCTCCCTCGACCGCTTCGGAACTCTCGTGCCGGCTTCAGTCCATTGCCGGGCACTCATTCTGCTCTCTGATGTTCAACAGTTACCAATCGACGTCAAAAGTCCGCCCGATTCCGCATCAGTAAGTCTAAACACTCTTTCGAGTGTAGATACTTTGTGGTATCTACTAGCTCGCGTACTTCCACTTTTCGGTCAGCCAACACCATTTCATGTGTTTTTTAGACATTGTCCTCTGTAACCGCATCGGAGGGCCTGCCGCTGCGGACTTGATCGGTAGTGGAGTTGCGGCCACCACGAAACTCTCGAAACCAATATTTGACGGTGTAATCTGACGCAGCACTAGCCCCATAATATTTATCAACTTGTCTGTTGTTTCCTTCCCCGTTTTGCCTCCCAAAAATAAATGTTTTATGAGAGAACGAAAATCGTTTTTGTCCATGCGCAACATGATGCGAAACACGTCAGCAATAATCAGCTGTCAAAACAAAACTAAAGACTGTATCGCACTGAAATTTGGCATGTCTGCCCAAATATGAACGGTCTTCAAGGCGCCATAACCTTTTTTGCAGTAGCAGCGCATTCTGGCGGTCAAGAAGGTTACTTTTCACTCCACCTAGTATCTTACTCAGACACTTGTCACATGCACTTGACATGCAAACACTTTTTGGGAGTCAGTCTATGAGTGACCGATAAGGTAGAAATACGTTTGGTTTATTGTGTCAATAAATGTGGTGAAATAAAATTAAATAAATAAATGCTTTTGAACTATTGAGTGTAGTGTTTAATTTGATTTGGATAGACCACAGGTTATTACAACCACATTGCAGTAAGCATTCCAGACAATCCAATTCATTCAGCCCTAATCGAAAGTGATTATTTCGGATCACTTCCCAATTTTATATGGCACTCTATCACCAAGTAAGAAGTAAGTAAAAGAAACAAATACGTCGTGTATTCGAAACGGTTTAGAAGACATGAATATACGCTCTACAAACTGGGAAGAGCTCTTAGGTGAAAATGACGTTAACGAAATCTACCGAAAATTCACGATCAAGATGCAAGAGATTTACGAAAAATAAAGTAAACAGTAGTCTATCAACTAAACGTAGACAAAAATCATGGATCTCCGCCGACATTCGTCTAAAATGTAAGCACAGAGATGAAATGTACAAAAGATTAAAAAATAACAGGCTCAATCAATCCTACGAAAACAACTAAAAGGGCTTTACAAATGAATTAAACAAAGAAATTTGAATACAACAATCGAAGAATTGGAAGAATGGGAAGAGAAAAAACCCAGCGTTAATGAATTTATTGTAAGAAATTTTCCTCAAATATCAAGCCTAGCAACTCTCTCTACCCAATGCGGCAGGTACTTCGCAGATCAAACACTCCGAATAGTCCAACATAACCACGTCAAATCGTGTAAACGAAGCAGTATTTTTGTTGAAGATGCTGCTAATGATGAGGTGCATGAAATTCTGACGTGTTTAAAAATGAAGGAGATATGAAGGATTATGCTGAATTATTTGCCCCAATAGTCTCGAAAATATTTAATCTAAGTTTAAACCAAGCCAAAATTCCAAACAAACTCAAGATTGCGGTGATACGACCGATTTACAAAGGCGGTGCCAAAATTATCATTGCAAATTACAGGCCTATATCACGCCGGAAGTTGTGACGAGGCGATTACTTAAGTTTGTGTACAAATACTCATTAATTCACCCAAAACTTTTTTTCGTAAATTTTCAAATACGATAGATGAAAGCCTGAACAAAAGTCATCATGTCTTGGTGCTCTTTATGGATTTCACCAAAGCGTTCGATACTCTAAATCACAGAAAGTTAATACAAGCATTAAGTCGACTTCGAATCCGGGGGAAACTGGCGAACTGGTTGCATAACTACTTGTCTGGTAGAAACTTCCAAGTAAAAATTAAAGATTTCTCTGGCGACGACATATCGAGTTCTTATGGAGTACCACAGGGATCGAGACTTGGACAACTTCTATTTATTTTATTTACCAATGAACTGCTTCGGGTTTTCACCAACAGCATTCTATTTGCATTTGCAGATGATATGGCAATAGTTGTAAGACATAGGTGTCTCAAAACTGGAATTGAAATACTGCAAACCAAATTTGATAATGCAGTTGAATGGTGCCATGATAACGGGCTTATACTAAATTCGTCGAAAACAAAAATGATGCACATTCGTTGCCCTCATCATAAAAAAACGTGTCAAACAATCAGGTTCAACAGCAACATTTGTCAAAGTACAGGACACGATTTTGAAGTTGTGGATAGCTACAAATACTTAGGATTGGTAGTTTATAGCCATTTTTTATGGAATAAACATATCGAGAAGGTTACTTATCGACGCATCCGATCTAGAAGCAGGTGTATTATGAATTAGTGGAAACTAAACTAAGGTATGGTATATTAGCTTGAGGCAACGCTTCAAAAACCCATACCGATAAGCTACAGAAACTTCAAACTACGATCATAAAGGACATCAATTCCAGCATCCAACACAACGCCCGCGAAGAAAGCAGCATGAAAGAACTAGAAGTTGAGGAGGTATTTAAGATGTCGGTGACACTTGAGTACTACGACGACAACCGCTTTAAGACACCTATTCAACACCAAGTGAATACAAGAAGACGCGTTCAGGGGATGCTTCAAATACCTTCCAATAACAACATATACGGCAAAATAAAACCTTAATTATTATTATTATTATACTTCTTCGCGTCATTACTTCAACAAATTGTTCAAGACTCGTAAATACTTGACTACGCTGACAATATTGGTAAAAAAAAGCGGTGTGATGTGATCTAAACAAAAGCAGCGAAAGTGAAAGTACTTGTAAACAACATTCACAAAACGAACAAAACGGATAGATTCTGATGTTAATCATTTATTTCAACTGCTGGTCTTTTTTCTTTTCTCTTTTCAAAATATCTGAGTTGCTTGTCCGTACTTCACATTTATTCAAATATTCAAGGATAGGTATACCTATGTATACACATATGTCATTCAATTCTTGACTACAAGTGTTTTTTTCCCGGAACTGCATATAAATTTATCTGAACACTTTTGAAACCGAACAGCAGCTTCTGCCGATGTATACTCTGGTGTTTTCGTTCTCAAATTATTTTTCTTGTACAATCAGCTGAACTTTTCGTAGTTCTGTCTTCTAACTCGCTCCACAAAACATTGAAAACTAAAAGCTACCAAGGGACAACAGAGTATAAAGATTGCACCCGAAATGAGTCCTGCAGATCTGAACCAATAAAATATCAGTCTCCCTTTATTGTGCATCAATTGTCTGGTGGAATAACCAGCCACGTTAAAGTGCTGCTACTACTATCACAATAATCTAAAGAGCAAAATTCTTACCTCAAACTCAGCTCTTCTAGCATTTTGAATAAATATCTAAACGAAAGACTTTTTCAGGATATTTTTTTTTGTCAGTTTGCTATTAAGTTCTGTATTTCCCATTCCTTCTCGAGCACTTTAATCGACCTGTGGCTGACGTCCAATTTGCAGTAGGGATCTGAGTATACATATGAAGAACCTCATTTAAATTTCCATGAATACAAGTATCCTGTGCCCAGGATCTCTAGGTACACAAGTGTGTACCTTAGTTTTTGGGTCTTCTCAGAACTGTAATCAATTCCGTTCCAAGAATTTCTTTCGACATTGCGAAACATTTACTTTAACCATAGAAACCATTATCTAGGATACGAGTATGAATTATCAACACAACCAGAACGAGCAGAACGTAATAAAATTTCACTTATGTCAATCGGAAACGGATCCAACAAACGGTAAATGAAGTAGAAAGATTTATTTCCTCAATCTTAATATGGCTTAAGCTTCTAGGACTTGTCTTAATCCACCCATGAACGCACAAAACTCGAAAGGATATCATTTTTTATATCAATTAATCGCAATCGGAATAAACAAACATCTATTCCATCGATACATACCGTTATAAATCAGAATCACTTTTCCAAAAGAAAACAGAAAAAAAAAAAAAACAAAAAAGCAGATAAAATTGCGAAATAGAGACTTTTCTCGAGATAAGTGATTTATACTGGCATCCTCACACCACCCAACACATCTGCCAGCTCAAGTATCGGATTAGATTGTTGAGTCGCGCATAGCGCATAGCGCATAGAAGTATCCGTTCTCTATCCGTATTTGGATTCGTTTACTCGTTTCACCATTCATTCGATTACTTTGCTCCATGTTTGGATGATTTAAAAGCAGAAAATCGTGGAATGAGACTTGAAAAGGATATGCCTGCTGTTCTGATGTGTGGTTGGGGAGGGCGGCGAAAAAAATTGATTCACATTCGATTTGGAATAGGTTGCAGATGTCCTTTCTCATTGCTATTATTGGTTCTTTCAATATCAATGTGTAGATGTAAACTGGAGGACATGTTGTAATATCCTGTTTAGTAATATCCTTCAACTCAAGTGTAAGGAAAAAGGAAAAAAAAGTTTTGCGATTGAAAAAAGGACGGAATATCCTCTCGTTTTCCATGTGAATGGGTTTGGGTTTTTTTTTTTTCTGTCCTATAAGTGTAAATTTTCAAAGTGAAACTCCAAATGTCTTGAACATAAACCAGATGGACATGGAAGAGCTCTGGAGATCTAAAGGTTGAAGGTGTCATGTTATCTTAAAAGGTAGGTAAATCTTTATATGTCAGGACGATAATTTCAATCGACAATTGACCTAAGATGCTCTTCAAAGAAGACGTTAAAGGCTTCAAAATCTAGGGTAGATGCCTGTGACAAATTTATGGCATCGATTTACTTCGATCCAGGCCATATCTTTCTAAAGACTGAGTTAAAGGCCGACCAAGTTAATCCAGAAACGGTGGTAGTAGCTTTGCTCCGTAGATTCTTAGTTTTACGTTAGAATCTCATAAAAAGGAGGACCCATGTCCTCTAATTCGGCCTTTGCCCATCCACTAAGTGGAAGATTTTGAGCAAATATCTTGGCCTACACCCGTATGGAGTCCAACTGTTGTAGCAATTGAAACCAATGGACCATAGTTTACGTCGTACGTTCGGTAAATGGACTGAAAATCAACTGGAAGTTGAACTGAATTTTTATCGTCAAATCGTTTTCAGTGATGAGGCTCATTTCTGGTTTAATGGGTGCGTTAACAATAGAGTGAGCATAATCCTCACAAAACTCTGAAGAACTCATTGTATCCCAAAAAAGTCATTGTTTGGTGCGGTTTGCATGAATTGGCCCAATTTCTTTCAAATCTGAAGATGAAGCCAAAATTATCGTTAATAGCGAGTGCTACAGGCAAATGGTTTTTTGACTCTCTGTGCCAATAAGAAGAATCTGACAGACAAATGGTTTCAGCAGGATGGCAAAACATGCCATGCAACGGGACAAACATTTGGTAAGCGGATCATTTCCAGAAATAGACTCTGTTTGACACCTTTGGACCAATTTTTGTGGGAAAATGTCAAGTCACACGTGAGTGCTGATAAACCAGCTACAGTTGACGACTTAGAAGCCAACATTCGGCAAGCTATTGCCTATATAAGGCCGGCTATGCTTAAAAAAAGTGGTGCAAAATTGAACCGATATGATGGCCTTCATAAGACGCAGCCGCGGCGGCCGAAATTGTTTTCAAATACTAAAGGCCATAAAATTTAAGAGCTAAAATATTGCTCATTTCATTTATTTTATTTTAATTAAAGTTACGTGCCTCTAAAAAAAATACATGAAATGTGCGTAGCACTGGATATACGAATATGCCATCAGTATCAGGTAATTTGAAGGCATCAAAGGAAGCAACAGCATATTTGATGGCTTCATCCGTCACCACAACCGGCGTGTTGTGGGACTCAACTCACTTGTAGTTTCGTTGATGGTAGCTAGTGGAAGACTGGTTCTCTAACAAGTAAGTCTCTAGCATAAGACAGAGAGTGTCTACTTTGAACAGTGCAGGTATTCTGAGTGATTGCCGTCAGGCTGGGTTTCCGGACAGAGGACAGTCTTCTATCAAATTAGCCTTTAGAGATATATTTAGAAGATTTCTGGTTTCCTTATGTAGTCGCTGCAAATCTACGTTGACACAAACTTGTCTGTCTTTGTTCTTTCCATCTTCCCACTGCTTCTCATTGCTTTTTCACCTTTATCATTAACCCAGTAACGCTCAGAATGCGTTTTGTTTACAATTTTATATTTTAACCACAACTTCTAATTAGTAGGACGTTATATAAGAAATTATTTTTATATGAAGTATACAGTATATAACAGTACTTTAGGATAACTGTAGCCAATGATGCACAAGAGAGTACATCGCCCTAGGACTAATTCAAGATTATTGGGCTATTGAAGGTAAGATATGTGGTCTTAACAATAATGAGCGAAAAATGTTATTTGTCCAAAGGCATTTTAGGCCGAGGGCTCCAAAATAAAATATCTTCTCATTCCAGGATTTAACACCGGACACTAAGCGGCAGCAATCATCGAACTTCCCCGGGCGAATGCATTGGAAGAGCTCGTGTGCACCTCAGGTAAAACCGATTTCCGTGTTCGGGTACAGGATAAATCGAGCTTTGCCACTTGCAAATTGCAATTGGCGTCTTGTTTTTGAATGTGATGCCTATGCCAAAAAGGGGTGAGCTAAGTAATATAGTAAACCTATAATATATCATATATCCCCATTAATAGGTAGAGTGAAAAGTAACCTCCTTGATCGCCAGAATGCACTGCTACTGCAAAAACGGTTATGGTGCCTTGAAGTCCGTTTATATAGGGTTTTCTAATAACGACTTGACAACTTTTTTTTTAAATAAAAGACAAACCATTTGAGATATTTCAAAAACTTTACTATCGGCTTGAAGTACAATCAAAACATTTATGAATGGTACTCGACTTCGTTCATATGGCCACCGTGGGCACGTTTGCAGCGGTCGATTCGTTGGACCCAATTTTCAACGACTCGGCCACACATTTTGCCCGAAACGGCTGCTATTTCGCGTTCAATATTGGCTCTGAGCTCTTCCAACGTCGTCGGCGTGTTGGTATAAGCCAATGACTTGACGTAGCCCCACAGAAAATAGTCAAGCGGCATTCAAACGCACGAACGAGGCGGCCAATCGACTGGGCAATGTCTTGAGATAACACGCTCACCAAACTTACTCTTCAATAAATCGATTGTAGCGTGTGTTGTGTGGCTTGTGCCACCATCCTGTTGAAACCACATGTCGTCCAAGTCCATATCTTCCAATTCGGGCCAAAAATAATTCACAGTAACGTGACGATCGTTATCATCGACGAAAAAATATGGCCCAATAACGCCGCTGGCATGCAGACCGCACCAAACAGTTATTTTTTGTGGATGAGGTGGTGACTCATGAAGCACATGTGGGTTTTCACCCGACGCATATTTTGCTTATTGACGAATCCATTGAGCCAAAAATGAGCTTCGTCACTGAAGATGATTTTGCGGTGAAATTCATCATCTTGGCGCATCTTCTCTAGAACCCAATCGGAGAACGTATCTCGTTAGTGTACCTTACCATGATGAAAATGTTGAGTTTATTGCATAAATTGACAGTGACAGTTTGATGATTAGTGAAAGAGTGCGTTCACAAATTAAATTCAAAGTTGTCAAGTCCCTATTGGAAAACCCTACATTTAGTTAGACATGCCAAATTTCAGTGCGATACTGTCTTAATTTTGTTTTGACAGCTGATTGTTGTTGACGTGTTTGGCATCATGTTGAGTATGGACAAAAACGATTTTCGTTCTCTCATAAAACATTATTTTTTGAGAAGTAAAAACCGAAACAACAGAGAAGTTGGATAAATATTACGGGGCTAATGCTGCGTCAGATTACACCATCAAATACTGGTTTCGAGAGTTTCGTGGTGGCCGCAACTTCACTGCCGATCAAGTCCACAGCGGCAGGCCCTCCGATGCGGTTACAGAGGACAATGTCAAAAAAATACATGAAATGGTGTTGGCTGACCGGAAAGTGAAGGTGCGCGAGCTAGAAGATACCACAAAGATAAGTACTGAGCGCACACGCCATATTTTGGGCAATATTCTGCATATGAAAAAGTTATCCTACCGCTGGGTGCCGCGCATACTCACTCCTAACCATAAACACGAACGCGAGAGCACTTCGAAAGAGTGTTTGGACTTGATGATGCGGAATCGGGCGGACTTTTAGCGTCGATTGGTAACTGTTGAACACCGGAGATCAGAATGAGTTCCCGTCAATGGACTGAAGCCGGCACGAGTGCTCCGAAGCGGCCGAGGGAGGTTCTATGGGTAGGAAAGGTTATGGCTTCGGTTTTCTGGGATTGTAATGGCATACTCTTCGTGGACTACCTCGAAAAACCATCAACAACGAGTATTACTGTGCATTATTAGAGCGATTGAAGGCCGAAATCACTGCAAAACGGCCTCACATGAAGCGAAAAAAAATTTTTTTTTTTTCATTCCCAAGGAGGTTACTTTTCACTTCACCTAGTACAAACCCGCTTTTATAAACTCTATTAGTGAGGAAGTAATTGACCTGACTATCTTGTCGACCTTTATTCTTAATTTGACCAATAGATGGCATGTGTCAGATTAGGTATCCTTATCGGACCATATGCACATAATGTTCAATATAGGATGCAATATTCGACATAGTGAAACTAGATAAATGAAGAAGCTCACTAACTGGAGTACTTTAACCGCTTTAACCAACTTCCATAAAGAATTGAAAAAGTTCAAGAGAGCTTCTTGGAGAAAGAAATGAAATGGAAATCTCGTGTTTTCAATGGACACTTCACGTAGCTTAGGTCTGTTACAAAAAGAAGATGATACTTTCATAGCTAGTTGAGAGGAAACTCCAAGCAACCGCACTTAAAGTTAATTTCCCAGACCTGACCCTTTTGAGCAATACACAGTAATTAAAACGATTTACCCTACAGCAGCATAATTAACAGTCTATCTGAAAATATGTTCAGCATAGACAAAGTTAAATGGGCCATGAACTCATTTAAACCATATGAGGCACCTGGATTAAATGGAATCTTCCCAGCACTGATTCAAAAAGGATTGGCCCAGATTCTTACCACTCAAACGGTCTAATTTATGTTAGGTATGGTTTCAACTGGGAATATATCCCACAAGCCTGGAGGGTGGCAAACCTAGTGTTTACCCGCAAACCAGATAACCTAGTGAACTATCTAAATCTTATCAACCCATAAGTTTTACAACATTTTTTCTGAAAACCATAGAAAGTCTTACCGATTTACACATCAGAGACGTTCACAATAGAAATTTACCTCTGCACCTTCACCAATATACAAGAAAAAAAAAAAAAAAAAGATTCACGGAAGGTGCTCTACTTAATCTGGTAACAAAGATTTAAGAGGACAATATATGCCTTCCTAGGTATTGAAGGTACCTTTGTTAATACAGGATATGAATTCATTTCAGAAGCCATGTCCAAAAAGGGTTTTGACCATTCCACTAACCGTCCACAGATCACATGGATCGAATGAATCTTTTCCCCGAAATTGACATAATCTGTACGGCAGAAGGTTCAATATGGTGATCCCAAGCCGAGAAGCATTGAACAACGATAATCCCACCTCAAATATATCAAATGGTGTACAGATGGATCGAAGATAGACACCGGGATGGGTGCTGGAATATTTGGTCCAAACACCAGAATTTTGCTACTACTGGGAGAATGTCCCAATGTATTTCAAGCTGAAATACATGCCATTTAGCCATGCCCAAATCTCCTCCTCGATAAGATAATGAAGGGCCACTCCATCCATATACTAACGTACAGTCAAGCAGCCATTAAAGTATTAGACTCTCATCTCATTGACACCAAATCCGTCATGATTTGACATGCCTTGCCATAAATGTATTGACGGAATTAAATAGCCGACGAACTGGTTAGAAACGCTTCGGCTGATTCTTTCATCAGCCGTTCCGCAGTATCCCGAATTGAGCAACTAACTTAGTAATTAAGAGTTGGGAGAACTTAATTTTTTTATTAATTTGTAAAAACTAGTAATCTTATCAGAAAAAAGTAAAGAAAAAAAAATATACGATATTCAATGAAAAAAAAAGCTTTCCTCAAATGGAAATACTGGGCTTAAACGGTATAAAAAATTTCGAAGCATTTTTTTTCAAGGTACAATGTTTGTTTACATTTTTATGACACACTGTACATCTGAGCTGCTGGGAAAGTTTTTTTTTTGAGTAGTGACCGGCCCCATCATACTGCAAACTTGAAACCGCAGATGCTGTTGGACGCAAATTTTCACTTCTTGTATGTCCTGAATAGTGACGAGCAATGAAGCGACGAAATTTAAGCTGATCTAACTTGTTATCATTCGTAAAAATGTGAAGGCGCCACGCATTTGTCATAGCTAGATCCAGCATGTACGTGAACAAAACTCACCACCATATTTTGCCACGTATAGAAGTGCGGTACAAGGAAATTGACTGATCAGCTTAATCTACACCACCCATACCCTTGTTATAGCTTTGGAAAACATCCGGAATGCCAACGTCTACTTTTTTTTTCTCCACTGCACTCCATCTTTTTACTTTCCTCAGAGGGAGAACGCTATCATAATTCGACCAGACACTGTTGTCTAGCCAACATACGAATAAAATTTGGTTGACTTGATCGAAACGATAGTCAAAATCAGCACGGTTTTTCTTTTTCATTTCCTTCACTCCAATCAGAGGGCACTTCTTGGTTCTACTTACATTCGCGAACGGTACCTGTTGCACCAGAACCAGCTTTTCGTAAATCACGGAGTAATTCGAAACTGGTGAAGAAATTATCAAAAAAACACTACGTGGTCTTTAGCACTTCTTTCTGATTTGTCGAGTAATAGCTTCACCACTCTTGTTCCCAGTGGCTCTTTAGGAATGTCTCCTGGAGATTTTCCGAAATACAAGTCGAATGCGTAACAGTACCCGTCCGAGCTTGTGACCATTAAATTTTTGCATTCAAATCGAACTGGCTTGCTCCGTATGAATTTTTTCGCCGGATGCCCCCCAAAGTACTTCACCATTGACTCGTCTATTGACAAATCTTGGTGAAAAACATCCCACTGCATAAATTTCTTCAAAAGTATATCTGCAAGCGGTCGCACCCTACACATTTTGTCGGACGATTTAACTGCTATATTATTGTCACAGAAATGAAGATATTTTATTTCCTCAAACTGATTTCTTGGCATTGCTCTTGAAACGATAGACACATTACAGTCTATCTACGTTACAATGGTAACCAGTCAATAAAAGAATACGAAGAATGATTTGAGTTCATCGATAGATATAGGGTTTTCCAATAGGAACTTGACAACTTTGAGTTTAATTTGTGAACGCACTCTTTCACTAATCATCAAACTGTCACTGTCAATTTATGCAATAAACTCAACATTTTCATCATAGTAAAGTACACTAACGAGCAAAGTTTGCAAATTATAAAAATTTTCTACAGATATTCGGAGTCGGTGACTGCAACTTTAAGAGCGTTAACTCCAATTTTCGGTCGTAATTCTCGCCCTAGTAGACAGGCAATAACAAGTTTAGTGTAAAAATTTGAGTCTACATATTCGTTGTGTGATGTTGCCGTGTCAGTGAGACAACGGGTTGGTCGAAGTGTCAAAAATATCGCTGCCGTTCAGACGTCCGTAGCAAACGATCCAAATCAGTCAATTCCACGGCGTTTTCAAGAATTGGGCACCGCTCAGACCACATTATAGCGTATTTTGCGTGAGGATCTTGGTTTACACCCATACAAGATCAAGCTGACTCAAGAATTGAAGCCGATGGACTATTTGAAGTGACGTACGTTCTCCGATTGGGTTCTGGAGAAGATGCGCCAAGATGATGAATTTCATCGCAAAATCATCTTCAGTGACGAAGCTCATTTTTGGCTCAATGGGTTCGTCAATAAGCAAAATATACGTTATCGGTCGGGTGAAAACCCACATGTGCTTCATGAATCACCACTTCATCCACAAAAAATAACTGTTCTTTTTCGTCGACGATAACGATCATCACGTTACTGTGAATGGTCAGCTTTATCGCGCCATGATCACCGATTATTTTTGGCCCGAATTGGAAGATATGTACTTGGACGACATGTGGTTTCAACAGGATGGTGCCGCAAGCCACACAGCACAAGCTACAATCGATTTATTGATGAGTAAGTATCGTGAGCGTGTTATCTCAAGACATGGGCCAGTCGATTGGTCGCCTCGTTCGTGCGATTTAACGCCGCTTGAGTGTTTTCTGTAGGGCTATGTTAAGTCATTGGTTTATGCCAACACGCCGACGACATTAGAAGAGTTCAGAGCCAAGACTGAACGCGAAATAGCAGCCGTTTCGGCCGAAATGTATGGCAGAGTCGTTGAAAATTGACTCAAACGAATTGACCGCTGCAAACGTGCCCGCGGTGGCCATATGAACGAAGTCGAGTTCCATTCATAAATGTTTTGATTGTACTTCAAGCCAGTAATAAACTTTTTGAAATATCTCGAATGGTTAGCCTTTTATTTAAAAAAAAATTGTCAAGTCGTTATTAGAAAACCCTATATATTAATGTAATTTTTGTAAAAAAAACTAACAAACTTAGTTGAAAACCTTTTAAATAAGAAAGTTTTACTGAATATATTTCGTGATCACTGAAATAAGATGCGTGCAAAATCACTTTAAACTATAACTATTTCTGATTACTCATTTGCCCAATAACACGTCAACATGTATCCTTATCATTAAGTGCCAACAAAAGGAAGAAGAAAAAACAGAAATGATAAAGAGTTAACGGTATTTCTTTAGCTGTCCTCTTTTGGGCACGGCTGTCGTATATGGGTTAAGGAGACGAAACTTCCTCAGGGAAATTCTCAAAATCTACACCAGAGGGATTCTATGTAAATTTCATCGAAAGCATTAAGCCTGCCTTGTCTTCGTAGTACTGATTTTGTGCTACAAAATATCTTTAAGGTCTCAGTGTCCTCGCAATAGGCGGATCAGATCCTTAAAAAAAAAAAACAAAATGTTGCTGTGAAAAAGACTATTTGGAGTTGATATAGAGATTTTAAATATTGTGTTAGCAGAAAGGACTTACAATTTTTCATAGCATATTGACGCCTAATTTTTTTTAGCTTTTTGTCGTAACGAATTTGGTCCGATATATGTTATGTACGTACTTCGCAGTTCTTTTCGGTTGATTCCCATACTTTGCCATATATTGGGTCATATAAAAAGTCTCCGCGGTTTTTTGTCACTAGATGGTATTGGTGTCCATTTATCTGGAAACACTAATCTGATTGTATCAATCAAACACGTGTTTGAAAGGTGACATATCAGGCTACATTTTTTGTGAAGACAGTTTTGCAATTCGTTGCTCGTGTTAAAAGTTATACTGATTTGAATGTGAGTGAAATATCTGAAGAAATGTGATTCTTTTTTACTATAAAAAAGGAAAAAACGCTGCAAAAACATGTCGAAAAATTTGTGCAGTTTACGGTGAGAATGATGTGAGTGAACGCCAGACCCAGGAGTTCGATTCGATGTAAAAAAAACTCACCTCTCACTGGTCGGCCTGTCACTGAAATGGTTGATGAAATTTTGCAACTGATGAAGCAAGACCGGCACGGAAACTGTCTGGATATATCGGAGGTACTAAATATCAACCGTATGACAGTTTGGAATCATCTTAAATGAGCAGGCTACTCAAAGAAGCTCGACGTTTGAGTGCCACATGAATAAACGCAAAGAAGTTTAACTGACGGAATAACCATCAGGCCGGTGACCGACCACAAACGACTTCAAAGCCTAGATTGACGGCAAACGAAGTGATATTGAGTGTTTGGTGGGATTGGAAGGAAATTATCTATTATGATCTGTTAGAACGTAGCAAAACGGTCAATTCGATCTTTTACTGTGCACAACTCGACCGTTTGAATGAAGCTATCAAGAAAGAGTGACCAGAATTGACTAACAGAAAGGGAGTTACTTTCCATGATGATAATGCTACGCCACACACATCTTTGATGACCCGGAGCAAATTGAAGGAGCTTAGTTGGGAAGTTTTAATGCATCCACCTATACCCTGGACCTTGCACCCTCTGATTACCATTTGTTTCGATCTTTTCAAAACTTTCTTGATGGTAAAAAATTGGCCGACCAAAGAGCCGCTCAAAATCACTTGCCCAAGTTTTTTGCTGATAAACCACATAAGTTCTACACCGTTGGCAAAAGGTCATAGATAATAATGGCCAATATGTACTTGATTGAAATTGATTTTGAATATGTTTATTTGAACAACGTGTAAACGATAATTGAGTCGCATCCAAATCAATCCACGCATTTTGTGTAGCTGCATCCAATAACTATTTGAAGATTGATCACCTTTAGAACCAGTCTCTTCAAGATCATCATTAAAAATGTCCCAATTCGCCCTATATACGAAACCGTTTGTATTGAGTAATACTTACTTACTTACTTAAGATGACGCTACGGTCCGGGGTGGACCTGGGCCTCAATCTACAAGCGTCTCCAGCCAGCACAATCTTTGGCCAGCTGTTTCCAGTTTCGCACGCTATTTTGGCTAAGGTCCATTTCCACTTGCGTGCGCCACCTAAACCGCATTCTACTGCGCCGTCCCTCTACATGACCCAGCTATCTCAGTCGTACAGTTCGTCGTTGTATCTCCTCCTTCATTCATTGTCTATGTAGACGGGATCGAAAATAAGTCGAAGAATTTTCCTCTCAAAATAACTAAGAGTAACCTCATCCGCTTTTGATAGAGTCCATGCCTTTGCACCATAGAGAAGGACTGGGATGATTAGAACTTCAGTGATTTGCTACTCAATTGCTTTCTTAGCCCAAGAAAACAGCGATTGGCAAGAGTTATTCTTCGTTTAATCTCAGCCTGTCATTACCTAAACTCATAGTGGAGCCTAGGTTAACAAAGTCCTTAAACACCTCAAAGTTATATCTGTGTATAGTGACATTCTGTCCGAGACGTCGGTGTCTTCTTCGCCTCCTCCGTTTCAATACTCACGAAAGCGCCAGTTACATCCAGCTGTGTTCTGCCGATTATGTTGATGTCGTCGGCATAGGCGAGTAGATTGGCGGACTTTTGTAAGTTTGAGTTTTGCACTATTCTTTCAAGAACGAAGTTGACGAAGTCACATGACAGCACGTAGCCTTGTCCAAATCCTTTTCTGACATCGAAGGTCTCTATGAGTTCTTAACCGACCTTGATAAAGCAGCTTGCATTCTCCATTGTCATTCTGCACAAGCAGACGAGTGTGGCAGGGATGCCAAAACTAGACATGGCTCTGTATACTTCGTCTCTATAAATGCTGACATAGGCGGCCTTAAGATCGATGAAAAGGTGGACTTCCTGGGTTTTCTCCAAGATCTGCCGCAGTGTGACCAAATGTGAGATAATGTCTTGTAAGCGATGTTAAGAAGACTAATAACTCTGTAGGTGGTGCAATCCAGAGGGTCTCCTTCCTTGAGGATCGGGCAAACAATGCTGAGGTTCAATTCATCGGGCATACTTTTTTCCGACCATATTTTACGTATGAGTTGATGTGTGTTCCTAACCAAGTCATCGCCTGCCGCTTTATATACCTCTGCGGTTAGGCCATCTGCTCCAGAGGCTTTGTTAGACTTAAGCTAAGGTATGGCTATCTTCATTTCGTCCAGGTCAGGTAGACGGAATTGTTGGTCTTCATCGTCCAGGTTGAATGGTTCATTCTGCCTGACAGCGGGATTTATTTCGTCGTCGCCGTTGTACAATCTGCAGAAGTAGTTCTTCCATATCCTCAATATCGGCTGAGATTTTACTGTAATGTTCCCTTGTTCGTCCTTGCAAGCTTCGATTCGGACTCTGTAGCCCTAGCAGGTTCTTTTTACCTTTTGGTAAATTTTCCGAACCTCATTCCTGCTGTAACATCTCTCTATTTCCTCGATCGCGCATTCCTCGTGCTCTTTCTATTTTCTTCTGAGAAGACGGTGTTCGTCTCTTCTTTTCTGCGCATAGAGCTCACGAGCAGCTCTCGTCCTTCTTTGCAGCACCGCTTTGTATGCCTCTTGTTTCGCTGCATGTGCTTGCAGGCACTCGTCTTCGAATCAGGGGTTTCGTTGTGGTGGTCGAGTGAAACCAAACACCTCAGAGGCAGCGTCTCTGATGGCTTTTTGGCAGTGCTGTCATTGGATTTGGTGATATCTTGCGATTTTAGCCGTAAGACGTCAAACTTTCTCACAGTATTTATTTGTCTTGGCAGTGTTCGGGATATCCGAAGCCGTACCTTGGCTACAAAAAGGTAGTGGTCCGAATCAATGTTGGCCCCTCGGAACGTTCGGACATCCATAATACTGGAGGAGTACCCTGCGTAGATCGCAATGTGGTCAATCTGGTTGACGGTTGTTTGATCGGGAGTTATCCATGTCCCTTTATAAATATCGACACCCTTGGACGAAAGGGGCCGGATCATCCGGTGTTAGTAACCAACTTCGGTAATGTAAGAGCTACCGTTGGCCCAAAAAGGGTTCATCCGCCAATATCTCTGTTTCAAGACCCTGACTAGTCCTGAAGAATCCTCACTTGACCTTGCCGTCACCGTTCATTCAGTCAAGTGAATTCATCTGTCGTATGTCCTCTTTCCAAAGGGCTCATCTAAGACTTCTGAGACTCGTTAAGTTAATCTTTCCGACAGAACATTATAGTGTTGCTATTTTCCTTGCAACTTCCCTGAACTCGCGCTTATAAGTTCAGCAAGTCACGCCTGGATGGGCAGACCAGTACCCGGTGTTTGCCACAGGGAAGTAAAATAAGCACAGTTGATATGTATAACAAGTTACAGCAACTGGGCTCCCGCCAAGTTGCTTTAGGTTTAGATTTAGATTTCTCCTTCTAATGTATAAGGATAACTTCAAACTATACAGATCTGCTGGTCCGGACGGTATAATACCTGCCGAGCTACAAAGTTTCTCAGATATAATCCTACCTACGTTTGAGAATAGCATGAGAATCTGTGTAGAAGTGATCCACATTACGCTGCCATAGAGAGAACTCAATTAAGTTTTCATTTTCAAGGCTGGAAAATGTTCTCAAATTGTTCTAAGGGACCTCAGACCTCTAAATCTACCATCTTTCCTTCAGAAAACTCTAGAGCGACTGATTGATATCCATATACGACCACAAATTTAAAAGTCAGTGGAAACGGCTCTGTATTCACTGACTCCACATCGAACGATCAATATAGTAAAATACCAGGTGTACCGGTATAAAGTGAGCGTCAAGATACAAATGTCTCGATAGGGAACATTTATTGTGAACGGGCCTTAATTTCTTCTTTGTTTGGTTGCTGTGACATCTGTTAAACATCTGTTAGTATACATCAAGTCATTGAGCAAACAATATCATATTTTTTCATCGTCTTAAAAATGTTGAATTTTGTACCAGAAAATTGCGGAAAGCAGTAATTTTTTGTTTTCGTTTGAAGAAAATTGCTGCAGAATGTGTTTGTCGAGGCATATGGTGATCATGCTCTATCAGAGCAACATGCAAAAGATGGTTTCAATGGTACAAGAATACCACCAAAATGTTTGAAGACACCGAATTGCATACAATATTGGATGAAGATGACACTTTGAGTCAGAAATGAATTTCTGAAACAATTTCTGATCGTTTAAAAGCTATG
This sequence comes from Volucella inanis, assembly GCA_907269105.1. Classification (NCBI taxonomy): domain Eukaryota; kingdom Metazoa; phylum Arthropoda; class Insecta; order Diptera; family Syrphidae; genus Volucella; species Volucella inanis. The sequence goes on along the minus strand of OU026156.1, from coordinate 17,825,656 downwards.
GAAAAGTCTGGAAATGGGTGCCACATGATTTGAATGAAAAACAGATTGAAAACCGAAAAACCACTTGTGAAATTTTGCTTCAAAGACATAATAAAATCAGTTTTGCATCGAACTGTTATTGGCGATGAAAAATGGATTTATTTTCAGAATCCTAAATGGAACAAATCATGGCTTAATCCGAGACAACCACGAACTTCGACTGCAAAACCAGATCGATTCGGCAAGAAGACAATGCTGTGTGTCTGGTGGGACCAGAAAAATGTGCTGTACCACGAGCTCCTAAAACCTGGTGAAACCGTTAATACAGATTGCTACCGACAACAAATAATCAGTTTAAACCATGCATTGATTGAAATACGACCAGAATGGGCCAGAAGACACGGCAAGGTAATTTTGCTCCATGACAATGCACCTTTACACAAAGCAAAACTGGTTCAGGATACAACCAGAACACTTGGCTGGGAGCTGCTACCTCACCCGCCGTATTCACCAGACTTAGCTCCTTCCGACTACCATTTGTTTTCATCGATGGGGTCGAGGAGGTCGAAAATTGAGTACCTTTTTGGTTTGCTTCAAAAGACGAACACTTTTTTTGGCGTGGAATTCATAAATTGCCTGAAAATGTGTATCTAGCAATGACCAATACTTTGAGTAAAATGTTTTTTACTTTCCCATTAAAAATTAATGTTTTATTTTCTCAAAAAAAACGCTCACTTCATACCTAGTTTTGTACACAATGGTTGCTTTCCTGGACAGAGGGTGCGATTTTAAATCCGTCAAAACAACAACAACAAAAGATATTGTGTCAGCAAAGGTTTCTCCTTGCTTTTCTGGAACTTAGTAGTTAATGCACTGCTGATTAACTTGAAAGCGGGTGGTAGCATTGTGATTGCCTATGCCGATGTCGTTGCTGTACCTATTTCAAGTAAGAATCTTAACACCACTTAAGAACTCCCTCAGCTAACAGATTAATCCTTTGGAAAATCGCTGTGGATTGGGAGTAAACCCTCATAACACTGAACTAAATTCGAACTGAAATTCCAATCATAAGCCCTCCCTCAATAGACGGTACCAGTTTAGTCTTTTCCGATAAAGCAAAATATCTGCGTATCATTTTTGATAGGAAACTAGACTAGAAAACTTGAAACTGCAAAACTGGAAACTGGAAAACTGGAAACCGGAAAACTGGAAACTGGAAATTGGAAAACTGGAAACTGGAAAACTGGAAAACTGGAAACTGGAAAACTGGAAACTGGAAACATAAGATTAAGATTCTTTTGCAAAAAAAGCCATTGGGAACAAATGGGGCCTTCAACATCGCATAATCCACTGGCTACACGAAGTGTGTTCGAAAAGTAATGTGACTTTACATTTTTATAAAAAAGTATTTACAATATTTATTCATCAATATTAATGTTGTCCTTTTCAAAGTAATCCCCATCAAATACAATACACTTGTGCCAAAGCTTTTTTCAATCCTCGAAGCACTTCTCATAAGCACTCTTTGGTATAGCCTTGAGCTCTTCCAGCGATGCCGCTTTTATTTCTTCATTCGTATTTTTCTACAATTCCGGTATTTCTTCGTATTGATTCTCGCAACCGACGCATAACTTCAAGGTAATACTCCCTGAGGTAAAAACTCCTGATGCCGCGGTTATCGAAAAAAAAAAACAGTGATCAAAACTTTGGCATTTGGTCGAACTTGGGGGGTTTTTTTCGGTCTTGGCTCTCCTGGTTGCTTCCACTGGGACGACTGGGCTTTGGTTTCGACGTCACAACCATAAGAGTATATCCATGATTCGGTACCTGTCATGACCCTTTTGAGCCAGTTCACTCATGCGAACAAAGTTTCGGAACAAACTTTGCTGACATATGTCTCACGTCCAAAACATCCGAAAAAATTTCATGACACGAGGCGACCGATATGGCAACATCCTCAGCAAATTCTTTTAATTCTTGTAATTCGACGATTTTTCAAAACAAAATCAAAGAGATTTGTCATTGGCATCTTCTTGGCCGTCTTGAAAAAGCTTTCACAACTTGTTAACATTTTTTTTACTTAGAACAGACTCACTGAATGCCACTGTTAACATTTCAAGTGGTTAAGAGCGCTTGATTCTATTTTTTACACAAAATTTGATGCAAATTCTTTGGTCCATTTTTATAAAAATTTAAAATCGCCGAGTACACCAAAATACGTCTAACCTTTCTATCTGTCAAAAACAAACTAAGTATGCTATATACTTGAAACTGTGAACATATGTTCAGAACATGTGTACCAACACAGCAAAAAAAAAAAATCGACAATCGAATGTAACATACGTTTTCCGCGAATCTTACTTTTTGAACACACCTCGTAAGCCAAATATCGTATGAAACGAAGGATAGGGTGATTCATTGTAAGGTTTGATTTTCAATATACTTTATTTGACAGATTACGCATGACTCCTATCAAACTGCTCTATCATTTTTGTTCACTATCATTTGGCAACTCATCAAGACTCACAACACAATAGCGTCTCCAAATTGTTCAGCTGTATAACGAAAATCAGAAATGTTTTTCGTGCGATTCGCCTAACTTACGGTGCGCATAATCGACCTACTGAAACCACTATTGCCAATACCATTGGCAAATTTGAGGCCCAGGTTACATTAGTGGATGATAGTCGACCGGTTAGAGAGAGAGACTATAGCAGCTGTAGCTGAGAGTATACCCGAAGACTGAGACAAATCGCTTCGTTATCGTTCTCAGCAGCTTGGCTTGGCGTATTCGACAGCTTGGCGTACTTTACGAAAGGATCTCGGCCTAGAAGCGTACAAAATTCAACTTGTGCAAGAATTGAAGACAGGCGACTTGAATTTGCGTCATATTTTCAGTGAATGGGCTCTGGAAAAACTCAATGAATATCCGGTGTTTTATCGTGAAATTTTGTTCAGTGATGAAGCCCATTTCTGGCTCAATGGATACGTTAATAAACAAAATTGCCGTATTTGGGCTGATGAGCAATCCGAAGAGTACCAAGAGCTACCATCACATCCATTAAAAACAACGGTATGGTGTGGTTTATGGGCTGGTGGAATCATTGGTCCATATTTCTTCAAAAATGAAGTAAATCAGAATGTTACCGTCAATGGTAATCGTTATTGCGCCATGTTAACGGTCTATATCCTTCCTAAAATTCAAGCAGATGGTCTCGGTGAGCTCTGATTTCAACAAGACGGCGCTACGAGCCATATAGCGCGTGAAACAATGGACTTGTTGAGAAATCATTTTAGTGAGCACTTAATTTCACGTTTTGCTACGGTAAATTGGTCGTGTAGATCGTGCGATATTACATCTTTGGACTATTTTCTCTGGGTATATGTAAAGTCTCAGGTCTTCAAGAATAAGCCAGCTATGATTGACGCTTTGGAAGCCAACATTACTAGTGTTATCCCCGAGATACCGGTCGCTATGCTCGAACGAGTCGCCTAAAATTGGACCTTCCGAATGAACCACTTCAGATGTAGTCTTGGCCAACGTATACACAATATTATTTTAAAGAAGTAAATGCCATGAATTGTTCTTTTAACCGATAGTTAAAATTTTAAGTTCGCTTTCAAAATTATTTGTTTTGTTTTACATTATAAATCAAACCTGACGATGAATCACTCTTTTGTAGGTGCACAACTGAGTTCTCAATAGATGGCTCCAGCAGTAAGTGCTGGGCGATTTCGACATATCCAAATAGTCATGAACCAAACTTGAACATATATGAAACGTCATATACTCGTACTTTTGGTTGTGTGAAAATATTTGATTTTGTGCCAAATAATCGTCATTTGGGGGAAGTGTTGATTTTCTTCTTTCATTCGAAGAGAACGGCTTCTGAAGCGCATCGAGAGCTCCAAAAAGTTTACGGAGATGCTGTTCTAAGTGAAACAGCCGTGATTAGTTCTGTCGTTCTGTCGCTTCAAAGACTGTGATTAAGATGTTGAAGACCGTCCACGTGAAGGAAGACCAAAATCCTTAGAAGACGCTGAATCGGAGCCACTGCCTGATAAGGATCTATGCCAAACCCAAGAAGAGCATGCTTCAACACTAGGAGTTACCCGCAATTCCATTTCCAATCGATTGCATGCGTTGGGATTGATTCAAAAACAAGGAACTTGAGTTTCTTATGATTTAAAGCCAGGATATTGACGTTGAGCGTCGTTTTTTTCCCCTGTGAACAACTGCTCCAGCGAAAGGGTTTTCTTCATCGCGATCTCTACAGCAAGTCAAAGAGATAAAAATCATGGGGAATGCCTGGTCATGCTTTTACGTTTTTGGCTCGGATGAATATTCACTCTGGGAAGGTTATGCTGTATATTTGATGGGGTCAGGTCGGTGTTATATATTATGAACTGGTGAAACCCAATGACACCATCACTTCAATTGATGCGATTGAGCCGATCACCATTGAAAGTTTTCTCTTCAACACTTTCATCTGAATCAGAAGAGTCCGTATCATATTAAATTTCAGTTTCAGATTAAATATCTGATATTTCTGCAGTACTATTTTGAACTGGAGGAATATAATTTTGTTCCTAATTAGATGGAATATAATCTTTTTCCTCATTCAAACTTTCACATAGTATTCTGCACGAGGACGTGTTACGTGTTAAACGAAACACGTAAGCTCTTCCCAATTCTCTGTACCCAACTATTGCCATCTCCTGATTCACTATTCCTTCTTATCCTTCCGAATTACATGAGTGTATGTTTCACATTTAAATAGAGTTTCACAAATTGAATAAAGATTATGATAAGCATCTGTTTTGGAGAACACAAATCTCCAAAAAAGAAAAAAAAAACTTGTTGAGCTGTTCTAATGTCGAAATCGTTTTGTGATTTATGACGCCCCAACTGTGAATTATATGTTTCTTACCACTCAAATAGCTCAAGCACAACCTTCATTTGTATCCTTCATGAGAATTGAATTGAATTAAATTCCCTCCCAGTGTAATACTTTCAAGTGCATCCATCTTAACAGCACCCATTCCCTAATCTCCCGTTTCCGCACCAAACAATCTCTGAACATAAACACCAAATAAATCCGGAAATTCAATATTCACACCGCACAATGTACCTCATGCAGAACGAGTACGAATATGGGTGTAACCCCAGTGCACAACAACACCACTACAGTTTTACGAGTGCATTGCATACGAATTAGGGTGCAAACTACCCTTGGTTCTCACAGAAAACCGAAGCACCATAGCAGGATTTGGAATTTTTCACCATTTAACGTCAGCAGTTGCTGCACAAGGAACACTTTTAAGCGCATTATTGGCCATTTCATGTGTAATTCTCGCACACAAAGTAGAATTCATTGAATCCTCATGCCATCCACCCCCGTGAGCGAATAAGGATGTACAAAGTACTACACCGTTCCACAGTGTAGTGAATGGATGAAAGGACCTAAGCTCCATCAGTTGTGGCAGCACCCACACACGAGAGAAATAAGGAATGTAAATTGACATTAAATGGACTTAGATGCAGTTATTCTGGTTCGTCTTCATCTTTGCACATCTTCGGGCATTTGAGAGAAGAAAGCAATTTGTCTGTCTGTCACAATCAACTCTCCACAGCCGTCCCTATAGTCTATGGTCGGAAGTCTATACGCGCGCGTCTAATCCAATTGAAATGGTATGGAATGGAATGAAAATCCCATTTAGACATCTACCACCCTACTATCATCCCCAATTATGCTCCGGCTGCCAGGGGATAATGGCTTTGCTGATTGAGGAAGTAGCATTCCTTGAAGGGTTCAGCTGAGGCGTCTCCTTCGATGTGATCTTTAACGAATTGGGGGATTACGATGGGATTTGCGTTTGCCGCGTGGCTAAGAATAAGAAGCTGTTGTTGATGAAAAGGGTGCTAGTGTCCATCTTTCCTCTTACAGAATCGAAAAACCGAAAGAAAATGATGATGAACAAACTGAAGGCTGTGAAAAGAGCTTAATTTAAGAGAAATTCATTTTTAATGAGAGAAAACTGACCAGCCGGAGAAAATTTAACGGTAAGCAGATTGAAAAGTCAGCAGGGCCAGTTGTCATGTAAAATGTTTTCCTTTTCTTTTAGTTTCTTACCATTAAAGCTACATATACGAGTTAATGGTATACTGACACTGATATTTACAGTCCAGTTGGACCTATCCAGGCTGTTCAACTCCAAATGTGCCCAATAGAATTCTGACTGTATTTCCTTCTTCATTTGGTAAGAAATCGAAAACTGTTCGGTGTCTACTCGGATTCTCTGAAACCATCAATATTATACTGCTTGTCGGATCTACGGAACTACTGATAATCTGAGAGGCTTGCACGCAACTCGGAATTTGACAGAAGGCACATACAAATCATTGCTACCCTTATAGATAGCCTAGTCGCTGACAAAGCTATTGATTCCGTTGCCACAAGCTTGCCCGCTTGGGCAAGGGTCACACAACTCTGGGTTCTAGGGCACAGGAAAATGGTCATGCAGATGAACTCGCGGCTAGGGTCCACAATCCGCTAGGAGCGTTAAGAGACAAATCCACTCACACTTCCTGTAGAAGGCCAACCTTGAATGGAAGAGTTTAACCTAACTCAATTGGTTACATCAAGGCCGCCCAGATATCGTCGGAATCATGGTAAAAACCACAGGGCATTGGCCAATTCGAGACCATGCGACCCAACTAGGTATCAAACTCAACCCCCACTGCCTCAATTGCAGAAACATAAATGAGCAGGAAACTCTCTCCCTTTCGTCTGTAAATATTCAGCACTAATAAGAATCAGACCATTCTTCGAGGACCTTAAGGACATCTCGAGTAAAGGGATAGGAGATCTCAGCCCACGCCTGACGACGATTCGCATAAAGGCTTATTTCCTGATGCCAAGCACGATTAGGAGGGCATCTTTAGTACTACAGTGAGAAAGCGCAGCTTACACGCTTTTACGGGAAACGGGTCTCCATAATCATAAAGGAACCTGTCTGATTCCTGATCAATAACCCGACAACCAAATCGATCGTACATAGGTTCAGCCATTGATGCAAAACACTCCTTCATCGCAGTCCTAAGACACTTAACCATTCTGAAGAACTTCAACATCAAACGGCTACAATCCCAAGCAACCGAGTTATGGCGAAATTCTCTTCTCTTCACACCTAAATGACAATTCTAAATTCGGCCTCCATCCGAACATTGTTCAATTTTCTCGACGGATGGCCTCTCCTGCTTTATTTTTTTCAGAGATGCAAATGTTTGCTCATAGAACTCACAAACGCATCTCCCTTCCTTCCATGCACCGATGCTTCGTTGGTAAGTTGTTTCGCTAGACGTGCACTTTTGTAATACAAGGAATATCGTGAACTTAGATAGGTGCAACCCATCAGTTCCAGGATTACTGACAACTTCTGACCATTGCTGCCATTGATATTCTTGCATGTTGATAAGGTCAAATTTTCTCTTAATAAAATATTTCTTACATGTTGACGTGTCAGAATTTTTCAGATATGTTTTGGGTGCAACAAGTCTACAAGTCTACGTTGGGCGCCAGGAATGCTAAGAATGCTTGAAGTGCTCGCTCAACACTATCGCTTGTAAGTTTTGCAATTACATTCGGTTGGATGAGACCACTACTTGGTAGCTAAAACGAAGGTGTATCAGCACTAAGTATGGCCATGTTGACGCCGATCAGTGCCTGCCGTATATGTGGATGTCTTTTTTGTATGAATAGTGAAGAAAAATGGTCCTAGTTACTTACGGCATTTATTGTTTAAGATTCATTCATTCAATCATTAAATATGCATTTTTATTTAATTAAATTCAATAACTCTTACATGCTATACAAAAAAACGCTTAAAAATTAGCTTAATTAACTTAAAATTATCTTATTCTAACTTACTGGCCCCATGCGGACACTCTAAGTTAAACCTAACAATTAAAACTTGTCTTTCGACGTTTCGTACATTTGATTTTATTTTTATCATCTTTTAAAACTTAAAACTAAAACTTAAAAACTACCTGAACACTATTCTTAATCTGCTTAGGCTACTTAAGCTACTTAAAACTATCTTATCATTTAGGTATTATTTTTTTTGTGAGAAGAAGTTACCCAAAGGTATATATATATATACATATTTCCCCCCCCCCCCCTTAAAACTATACTAATCCTACCTAAATCTATGTAAGTCAGCCAAGGCTAGAAAATTAGGCTGCCGATCCTGCTCCTTAATGAAGCTAACTAGTTCTAGAGAAATTCGACGACGTAGATTCCGCTCCTTCAACAAGCCACCAAAATTGTTGGTGTTGCCGAGCAACATCCCTCATGTCGCGATTCCCTACCGCCCTACTGAACCAGAGACGCTCCGCACTGCCGTGTGCGACGTCTCTATCATAGTTAAGTCGCCTCTCCGCAGCTGTTCGAGCGACATGGAAAATTAACGGCACCGCTAATCTATCTTGGATCAGACCTTTCATGTCGAGGTAGAGGAACGCTTCTGGAAGAATAAAGCCGTCAAAACGAACTCTCTCGTGATACATATAATTGGGGTAGTAAGCCCCAGAGATCAGGTTATTCGACGAGGTCATTGCTCTTGCAATGTGCCTTCGAGTCAACTTAATAACAAAATTGTCCACTCTTATTAGGTTAGCCCTATTGTACAAGACCTCATTGCCATAGAACCAGGAAAGCCTGGATCTTTTCCAAAAGACTTGCTCTCACGTTGAACCACACGGGACAACCAAATACAAGCATAGGCTTGGGCCATGTAGCAGATCACCTTTACCCTCTCATCGAGTTGCCTGTTATAAAACAGTCTCTTTGTAAGGGCAAAAGCACCTTTGGCTCTGGCCAGAGCAACATCTATATGTTTGTTAAAATATAGATATTGATCTAACCAAATCCCAAGGTATCTGACGAGATTTCGACAAGCAAGTGGCTGCCCATGTTGTCCCACGATCTGAAACTTTCGCCAATTCTTTCTGGTATCCGTAGAGGTCCCAGACAAAGGCGTCCTAAACAGAATGGTTTCTGACTTCTGAAAGTTGATCTTTAACTTCCAATCATCGCAATATTGTTTAATTTTATCGAAGTAACGCAAAAGAATGTTTATAACCTCAATATTTGGACCTGATCTGTACGCGATTAAGTCGTCTGCCTACGCTATGGCATGGTGAAGTGAACCCATCAGATCACTTGTGTAAATGTTGAAAAGGATTGGCGAATTGACCGCACCCTGTTGCAGACCGTTTTTAATGTTGAATGTACCAGTAGAAGTCACATCGCCATTTTTCACGATGAACTGTCTATCTGTGAGCATATTGAAAAGAATATACAGCAGTGGCTTACTAATGCCCAGTCTGTTCAACTTTTAGAAGAGTCCCTCCAAACATACGGTATCGAAAGCTTTCTCCAAATCATTCAGGTAGGCACCCGTGCACTGTTTCTTGACTTTATTCCATTGGATATCAGAAACCAGCTTAGACCGAATTGATTATCCGGAACTATATTTTTGTCCTCAACCCACTTAGTCAGGACTCTATTGATAACTTTTTCGAAAACCTTACTGATGTTTGGAAGGAGACTGATCGAAGGAGATTCGCCGGATTGGAGGTGTCTTTATCCCTTTTGGGGATGGGATGTGCCACCGCAGTTTTCCAATGCGCTGGATAATGTGCATTATTCATCGCATTGTTAAACAGGGTGGTATAAATGTCCACCGCTTCTAGTGAGAGATGTCGAAGCACAATGTTCGGTATTCCATCGGTTTCATCGGATCGTTTGAAGCTCTTCCTTCGAAATGAACGGGGGTTGTTCCCTTTTATTGGCGATGACATTATTTGCCATATTCTCGTTACTGAACTGAATGTAACCCGAGTTCTTGATTAGCCAGTTCACTATTTCATTTCGAAGGTAGAAATTGTGCACAAGAACTCGATTTTCCAGGTCGTGGTTCGGACCAATGGTGTCATTTGTCTTGTACACTTCCTGGAAAGTCGCGGATCTTCGATCACAAAGAAGTCGTCATCATCACTAGCCTCATTTGGAACTATGCCTGCTGTTGAGAGTATGCGTTCATTGTCTGTCGTTCGGGCGATTTTAACACATGAAAGGTCGTCTTGATGTTTCCTCCGAAATATTTTATTTATTTGCGCGAACATATTCGGGTTGCTGGTGTTTACAGCCCGAATTTTATTATTCCAATACAAACTTACAGAAGACCTGTAATTTTCTTTTATTAATGTTTGGAGGTTTTTAATCGACGACTTTAATGTCATAATCTCCGGGTTATGTCTATCAGTAAACTGTCTGTACAAGGTCTTCAGTCTTGAGGGTAGTCTACTTTTGTGTCGGTGAAGTGTCAATAGTTGCGTTGCGGAATAAGTCTTCGTTGTCAGTGTGTTGATACCGAGGTATCGTTATGTCCATAATCCGTTTAATTGTCTCGTCCATTGGTTTTAGATACCTGTCAATCTAATCGTTTAACAGATTTCTGTTGTGGCGCCTATCTTAGCTACCCCTGCGCGCCATCGTGTACGGTTCCCGGCAACGAGCTTCAGTTCTCTCCAACTCTTCCCCGAATGCCGTGATTGCTGTGCGCCACATTAGCACATCGTTAATGTCCAATAAAAAAAGTATCGGCGAGAGAATGGAACCTTGTCGGACCCCATTTTGAAACTCAAATTTCACTGACAACTTTTCTCTATGCAGAACACGAAATTCAAACTTATCGTAGATAAACTCCCTGTTGACGCTTCCAACGCCTTCTCAAAATCTATGAACAGCAGGTGAAGTGGTGATTGGTATTCCACGCACTATTCAATAATAATATGAAGGGTGTTGATGTGGTCGACACAGGCCTCTCTCAAGAAGAAGTTGCAAAAGCACTGCAGATATTGCACTCTTGTTCTTTAGCGCATTGATCTCGCGTTGATCTCTTCGGGAAATTCTTACTTCGGGCAGTTCAGTTTGAGATGGGTGCACATTACTGGCAAATACACGATTGAAAACCATAGCAAAACGATCCTTCCATCCAGCTGACCCTTATCCAAAACTAGTACTGAATCATTTAAACCTTTCAACGGATGTTGGCCGAAGCGATGACAACCTGTCAACTCTTTGGTGATTCTGGAAACGGTTTTGTTATCACACATGTTCGATGCTTCTTTGCTTCTGTAGCGGCATTGATATAATCACATTTATTCAGTCGTACTCTACGCAACACTTCCCTCATTTTCATTCGATAAAAGGACTCTAGATCTTTCCTTTCTACTGCTGGGGTATCTACCATAAGACTTAAGTAGCTTATGTTCTTAAATCCGCCTTCAAGTAATCACGGCAAGCAACGTGCTATGCTCCAGATGTAAAAATATTTTCAGAGTGTTCCAATGTTCTTGGATGTTTGTCCTCAGTGAGCTGCCGATTATTTCCCCTCCTGGCGAAAAGTGATCCCTTAATTGTTACCTTACTGAGACGACCTTATACCTAGACATTCTAAAGATATTGCGGAGTCTTTAAACAGATACAATACAGTACTGAACAGTAGCTTCCATAAAGTGATTATTTCGTAACAACCCCATGTCGACGACTTGTTGTCTGTTTCGGATGTCTGAAAGACATCTTCTGATATGTCGTTTGATCAATGGATGGTCAATTTGGTTAGATGATGATTACATGCCAATTGACAACCAGCTGACTTCTTGCCTGGTGGTATGCTCAAACAAAATCAACAAATCTTTCACCATTGTTTTTTCGGTCACCAAAACCGCTTCTAGATAATATGTCTGAGCGCTTATTTGTCGTTGACTATCTTTGCATTTAGGTCCCACATCACGATGACGCAATCTCGGTTGGGCTTGCGTTGAATACGGCGCAATTTAGGCTTCTGTGTGATGTTGATCTTAAAAGCAGGCCCACTTTGTATTCAAGGGGATTGCCGGAGGTGTTTCTTGAGTAGAATAGCACAGTATTACACTTTTAGAATTGATAATCTATCGTGTCGGATTATCTTACTTCAATCACTCCCAATATATCCAAGGAACGTTCGTTCCAATTGGAGGAATATGGAATTTTGAGGTCCTTCGCACCCTAAGTTGAGGAAAATCCTCACATTCCAGAAACGAATCCAAGTCGTCATCGTTTAATAATTCCTTTTCCGAGACGTAATGTTAGTTTCCGTAGCAGGCATTTTTCGGTAACGCAGGGTTCCAACCTACATTACTTAGACTAGAAACTAAAACCGTTCGTATTTGTAATTATAGACTACATGAACGAGTATAAGGTTTATGCATTTAGTTGCCCGGGGACCATCACTAGGAGGTAAAGCAAGCACTACATCCTGAACATGAGCGCTACTGGCGCAAATCAAAGTTTTCAGCAGTCAACAAGATCCAAACATTCGTATTTGCAGATGAGTTTTGGATGTAGAACGTTAAGTTACCTTTCATCAGAAAATACCGTGAGATGCCTGCCTTTCAAAGATATTCAATGAATGTCGAGACGCGGACACTGCGTGCTTATTAAGATGACATTTCGGCCCGAAGGGAAGTCTATAGCTTGAAATCGTTGTCGTTCTGGCAATTTAAACCAGAATACGTAAAACCCATGCTGTTTTAAGAAGTCAACACGAATAGGTAAAATAAGCGCTTGACGCAAAACAATGACCTAATCAATGATTAAAGCAATCAGTAACTACCCACTCAGTCGTCGTCCAGCGGACTGTTGACTGTATAAGTTGGCTAACCCACTATATAAGCGACATTTCCACATGCTTTGGTCTCGGTTTCGTTACCCATTTTACTTACTGGTAAAATGTTCAGGCTTCATTCCTACAGCACATATCCCCATCGGGTCGACTTTGAGATTTTCTTTCTTGTGTTCTACCTTTCCCCTAAACTGATACGTGTCAACAGCATCTCTCATTTCGATCTTCGTTCTGATGTGCAGCCTTTTACGATACGACTCCGGCTTGACAGAAGGTGCCCGTCGTCTTTTTTCATGTTCGCCTTGTGAAATTCTGCATATCAAAAAGAAAATTCTTATCGACTCTAAGCAGCGTCGCCTATAGTCTCACCGGAGAATTTTAAAAGGCATTGAATGAAACGCGATTGGTGAAAGGTCTGGCAATCTTTTACGGTTATAATCGTCTGGTATCCTTATAGCGTTTGCTCATGCCTATACTGTTCTTTACATCCGATTTCGAAACTTGGCTATCACTGAGTAGTGATCAAAGCCAGTGTTAGCCACTCAGAATATTTCAACGTTGAATGCGTGTCACCCATATATCGCAAATTGATCAATCTGAGTTCGCTTATTTTTAATCACTTAACCTCAGGGAAACCTGAGATTGACACAACAATACTTCTTTTATCCACGAAGTCAATCTGATCCTTTCCAGAAGTAAAATCGTGCAAAGACCATTTAGACACACATTTAAGCCCACTTAAATGCTTAGCAATAGTATAATGCCCCATCACGACCTCAGGAAACAGCCTGCAGTCTGACCTAACGTAGGTTCGGGTCCTAAAAAACTCTTCTGAGCACTGCATAGCAAGTTTATTAATGATTTCATTTCCCGGGACCCGATTATGACCTGCCACCCAGACAAGACTAAGTGAATTTAGCCTTCCAACTACGTTTAGGGAAGTCCTGCATTCTCGGAGGGTTCAACTAGACTCTGAAGAACGCTTGCCTGTCGCTAGAGATGCACATGCTTCGCCCTTTCCACCAATCCATTACAATATCCAATTCAGGATTGCGTAAGTCTCTGCTTGGAAGACAGATTTCACAAGGGGTGAAATCCTAAATTGGTTCTAGAGCCATCCGTAGAGACTCGACTATATCCCTTTCTAACTCAGATTCTGGTCAAAACCAGTCATGGGCACAGAGGAGTCGATTTAGTTTTTTTTTTCCGCTGTACTAGTTCTGGCATTATTGCACCAGACGGCATGCTCACAACACCAGAAGCAAAAGGCAGTCGGCGGGTAAAGTTATCAAAGCTTCAGTGCGTGTTGTACCAAAGACCACTTCTTTTTGAATAGAAATGTTGTCTGGCCGAATAACACATTTCGAAAGCACCCTCAATATTCTTCGCCTTCGATTCTGCCTAACAGATTCGAAAACACACTCTCACAGGATATTCCGCTTTAGTAGGCGAGTTGTATCGCTGACAGAAGATGCATTCGCTGGGCTGTTTTTCTCGGCGCTTTTCAACATAAAGGAAGTCAGACTATAAATCTAAAGTTGTTGTCGAACGTGTAGTCCTCCTTTCCGATTCCTGTGCGTCAGGATTCCGGTATGTATGCCAATCCCAGGTTAGCAGTAAAGATTCTCTTCACAGCTGCCAGTAGCTAATCTATACCTTTTTGTAATATAACTGGGTATATGCCATCGGTACCAGGCGACTTGAAGCCATAAAAGGAAGCAACAGTATGTTTAATGGCATAATCTGTCACCACAATCGATAAGATAAGCCACGTACAGTGTGTTTTGGTATTCAGCTCAATTTTCAGTTTCGTTAATAGGAGCTGGACGTAAGCTGGTTCTGATTTGGTTACCTGAGAAGTGAGCCTCAATCAAGAGACAGAAAGCCTCTACTTTGGATTTAGTATATCACCAGGCAAGTGGTGCAATCTAAATGCGTCAAGCTGGCTGCGAGAGACGTAACAGTTGAATAAACTTTGTTTAAAGGCCTGCTGCTGAATACTTCTTGTAAATGTGCGTTGCATGAGTATGGAGTATGATGCCGTGTACCTAAGACAGCTAGTATCTACACTTTATTTGCTTAAGTTTCAGATAAAAGTTAAAATGCGAATATGGAAACACTAGCAGTTTTATAGAAAAGAGAATGCATATCTTCATATTGCAAATCCCTGCAGCCTTAAATCTGACCAACTGTTTCTTTTGAAAGGATCCAATTAAGGGATACCAAAAACTCATTCAATGGTCGGTCACTCAACCTGCACAACGCTCACACTACCCCTCACTTCAATATTTGCAGAAATTGCGATAGAAGGCAATTAACTGTCTGCTATCTTGCTAAGAAAACCTCATCATTCGACTCCATTGGGCGGATGTTTACCCATAATGCACCACCCCCGGAACGGAAGTCAAATTACAATATTTACGTAGCCATTAACTTGTGGTAGACGATTATTATCTCGATAAAGTTTGCCATAGATACGCCATAATCCTTTGCGGTCTTACATACTCTGTATTGCCTTAGGATCTATAGTAGTTCCAATGTAAGAAGGAGAACAAGCAAAAAAAAAGTTAATTAAGGCCAGAGAACATCTCTAATGGTTCATTCATAAAGATTGCCGACCCGATACCCTTGTCAGAGGATGAAACAACAACAATAAAGGAGAAGCACGGAAGGAAGGCTTGCGAATGGAATGAATTACTTTCGTTCAATTAACGGTCGGGTGACAATGATGAAATTGATTAGTCATTTAAGTCGACTTTCAGGATGACGATGTTACGGGAGGTAGGCATCACATAAGGCGTAGTATACGGAATGTCGAGTATGAAAATGGGCTTGAGGTTGGAAGAAATTTAATATCACAGAGAGTGCCGTTGATGAGAAATAAATTTTTTATCGATTGAACTGATGGTAAAAGGACTGAAGACATTTAGGTATTCATTTAATTAAAAAGGTTGACAACAGGAATTTAGGGCATTTAATCGCTACGGCTTTGTCAATTAGTATTGTGAATTGCTCCCTTGGGTGTTTGGTTTCATAATTCATCTGATGCTTTGCAGAGGACAATTTATATTGCCATTGATGTACAGAAAGAGTTTCCTGGCTATATCTAAACAGGTTTGCAGAGAACATCAAGGCTAGACCGTCTAGAAAGTCATCTGTTAAGGCATAGAATAATAAATAACAACGAATGGGCGTGCAAAAATTTATAGAACCAGTCTCTCTTAACAATTGGATGGGCGTAAACTAAGGAGTTTGTCGAAACATCTGAGCTGTTAGATTCTTCTAAAGATATACAAAAATCTTCCCTGGCAGCCTGAAAATGTATCACTTGGTATAACGTCTTGATGTCTTCCCAAATCAAGGTGAAAAATAGTGAAAAAAAAGATACAAGCAATCAAATCCACAATCTAGCACCCATGGTACGTTTATAAAAAGGTTATTCACTAGTACGCTTAATTTATCTTAGGCCTTCCAATCACAGACTGTCTCTCAAATGTATTAGTTTTGCACTATTGCAGCAAAATAGAAAGTTTTCCAAGGGTCTTCTGTGTGGAGTAGTTTTAAGTCTGCGAATTCTTAAATACTATTTCGGCCTTGCCTATAACACATCTTTTGAAATTGTTAGTGTTTCGAAGAAGAATAAATAATCGTTTCAGAGATTAACTGCCAGTATCTGCCATATCAGCGCTAACTACCCCCTTATGACAGTATAAGCTGCAAACTCACAAAGGACGTCGTGATCACTTTCACAGCAAATATATTGAAGTAGGCGGTTTTACTCATGTCTAGCACATATAAATTATGTTGCTATAACCCACTAACAACATTTATACCCGGGAACGCATCTTAAGATAACTTTCGGCTACAAGCCCAGCGAACGCAAACAGCTAAATGCAAACCTAGCCACGCATTTTGGTTTGATGTTGCGTTTGCTGCTATTAAGTTTTTTCCGGTCAGTGAATCAGTGCGTATGTCAGCGGCTTCCTCATAGAGGAATTAATTAAATTAATTATTATTAAAAGTTTATTTGAACTCATGTTTTATTTATTATAATTTGGCGCCCAACGTGAAACGGGCAACGTACTATAATGCAATATGAGGGTATCGAAGTATCGACAAAATGCTCCTAGGATTTTCATCTCAGGCCTTCGAAAACCTATGTGTAACATTCTATTTCTATCCCGTCCTACCCATATGCTAAGTGCCCTTACACTTGCTCAAGAACTAGAGGCAAATCATTTTATAAAAGAACTGAACATTTTGGAGTTAACAACGTAATGCCTAGACAGCCCTACAATCCTAGCGTTAATCATTCTCCCCATTACAGACCAATCTCTTCTGAATAAATAAAGCAGGCACCAAATACAATGAACTTAGATATCACCGTTTCTTATGTAAAAAAACCCAAATTACTTTCAAAACCCAAATAATTCCCAATATCCGGTACAAAATTTCAGTTAAAATTTTCAAAATTCTTCTCAGAAAAAACAGTAATGTCCAAAAACCTCGGGAAAAGCCAAACCAGCAGAGACCATTAATAAAGCGTCATAGAGAATCTGATAGGCAAACACTTCCCAAGCTTCAAAGAGTAAATCACCTCAATCAACGTGAGCTTACACCTAACACCACTGCGAACAGTAGATACTATCCAGAGGTTTCATATGATTCCACCTGTTCTGATGAAGCGCAATTAATGTAGTCTCAGAAATATCAGATGAGATCCATTTTTTAGGGGTAGGTCCCTCCTGCCGTACATTAATAGAACACAGGCAGGAGAGGAAATAAAACTCTTAGTTGATACTGGTGCAGCTAAGAATTATATTCGATTTAAGTGACCAAGCTAGTAAACGAGTCGTTCTCTGTTAAATCTATTAATGGAACTACCCAGATAACATCAAAATGCAGTATAAAACATTTTTGATAAGAACGCTTCATTTTTCCTACTTCCAACACTTAAAACTTTCGATGATATTATTGTATTTGATCCTTTGAGAGAAATAGCTGCCAATTTAGATCTTAGAAATGGAATTTGGAGAGAAATTACTTTACTTTTACTGTAGAGATGTAAACAGCATCTCCTCAATGAACAATCCAACACTATCGGACGAATTTTCATTATGGATTAAACATCAATCAAAAGCCTTTGCCTATTCAAATGAACTACTACCATTTAATACGTAAGTTGTTGCTTCCATAAGGACGACTGACAACCTCTCTGTTTTTTCGAAGTCATATCCATATCCTATGGCTGCAACCGAGCTCGTTAACAATGAAATTGCAGATTTGCTCCGCAATGAGATAATAACACCATCTCGATCTACGTACAACAATCCAATTTGGGTTGTTGACAAAAAAAGGTGTTGACGAACTTGGCAATCTTAAAATGCGTCTAGTTATAGACTTTCGAAAGCTAAATACTAACACAATAAGCGATAAGTATCGAATTCCGGATACCGGAGTTATCCTAGCTAATCTTGGTAAGACATCGTTGTTAAGAACCCTTGATTTAAAGGTTGGTTTTCACCAAATTAAACTTTCCGAACGTGACAGGGACAAAACGGCCTTTGTCGTCAACAATGGAAAGTATGAGTTTTGTAGGCTTCCATTTGGGCTAAAAAAATGCACACAGCATATTTCAAAGGGCAATAGATGATGTTTTGAGAAAAGATATAGGAAAAACTTGTCATGTCTTCATCGATGATGTTATCGTTTTCTCAAAAACAAAGGAAGACCATATAAAAGACGTTGAGCGAGTCCTTCTTAAGCTGAAAGAAGCAAGTATGAGAGTTTCGCTTGAAAAATAAAGATTTTTGAAGAAAGAACTTGAGTTCTTAGGGTTCGTTTTGTCTGACAAGGGCATAAAAACTTGCCCTAGGAAAATAAAGTACATTATATGATACGAGGTTCCAAGGACGCTACGAGGTCTGCGATCTTTTCTTCGATAATCGGATAACTACCGTCGATTCGTCAAGGACTATGCTCAAATCTCAAAGCCCCTTACAAAGTACATGCGCCGTGATATCGGAAATGTAGGAAACAAACAGTCCAAAAACACCAAAATAGAGTTAGACGACGATGCATTGCTAGCCTTTGATAGAATTAAAAAGATTCTTGCTTCAGAAGATGTACTGCTTCTCTTTCCTGACTTTGACAATTTGACTTGACAACAGATGCTTCATCCCAAGCGCTTGGTGTTGTCCTCTCTCAAGGGGGTAGACCCATAACAATGATATCCCGAACATTGTCCTCTGCTGAGGAAAACTACGCAACGAAAGAGAGAGAGCTTCTTGCCATAGTATGGTCACTGCAAAAATTTCGGAACTTTCTTTATGGAGTGAAACAACTAAATATCTATACAGATCACCAGCCGCTCACTTTTGCCATTTTGGACAAAAACCCTACTGCGAAAATGAAGAGATGGACGGCATTTATTGAAGAATCCTCACCAACGTTTTTCTATAAGCTTGGGAAAGAGAATCTTGTTGCTGACGCCTTATCGCGACAACATATAAGCGATTTAGATCAGACAATAAGCTCGGATTCTTCAACTCTTCACAGCGAAGAATTTTTGACTCAAACAATAGTAAGTGTTCCGAACTCAGTCAACTGCTTTAGAAATCAGTTAATTTTAAGTGAGGGATCTGAGACTGCCAAATCCAACAAAATTATTTTTAAAACCCAAATTAGACACACAATTACATTCAATAGATAACGAGCAATCACTTAACTCAGAGGCAATAAGGTCATTACTCACAAACCACTTTTCAATAATAAGCTTTACCACCCCACCTTTCATAATACTTCAAATGGACAAGTTGAAAGGTTTTACAGCACTCTTTCTGAAATAGCTAGATGTACAAAAATAGAGCAGAACATCAGCGATACCGGTGAACTCCTTTTACTTGCCACGGTTAAGTACAACCGTCATCAAATAAAGGCCAATTGACATCATCCACTCAACACCGACAACTTTTAAGGATAAGATAAAGTGAAATATTGTTGAGACTCAAAAACAAAACCTAGAGTATCACTACAAAAAAAGACAAACTCAGACCTTTAGACCAGATGACAAAGGTGACAGGTGTTGGCAATAAGCTTATAAAGATTTTTGTTGAAAATACTGTTCAAAAAGATCTGTGAACTACAGTTCTCATTGACAACAGAAAAAATCACAAAAGTTATCACAGAGTTATCTCAGGTTTTGGGCTTCTTTCAGCTTTCAAAATTGAATCTCTAATTCTAAATAAGATCTATATATGTATTGTATTTGTAAAATTTGAATCTATATTCTTTTGATATATTTGGAAGCATTCATTTGGAGGGCGAATACATTTGAAATCCATACCACCAGCTCTTATGCTCACAAGACACCCAACTGTCTAACAGAGGACGCAGACATTCCCGAAACATTTCAGGTTATCAAGATCACCGATGAACGTATTTCGTACGATAAACCAGGACCCCTTTAGAAAATGCCCAAGGGTCACGAGATCTCCAGCACGCGGATCGCTAGGAAAATCATGCGAAAGCAAAGACCAAACACAGTCGGTAGCTCAGGGCAAAAGCATTACACCAAATAAGCTACAAAATCTCGAACGCGAAAATTCTGATCTCCGCGCCAGACTCCAAAATATGGAATTGCTCTGTGCCGAATTAAAAAAGCAACTAGATGCCATTAAGCCGCAATCTAAATCTGAGTCTGTTTCGCTACTTGACCGCCCCACATGGACGAAGAAGAGTTAGTCCGCAAAACGGACTGGATACTTAAAAAAAAACCCAGGTAAGAAGCGCAAAGCTACTTCCCCGTCTGATATTGAACAAACAAAGAAGCAAGCCAGCTTTAACACTGCTGAGGTCGATAAGGCAACAAAGCAACCCAAACAAAGACCGCCGTCGCCAATAAACGTTTTTGGAATCTTGCACTACAACAAGTTGCACATAATCCTGAAATCACGGTGCTCAACCGATTATAAAGTAAGACTTCGCAATAATGATACATGGACTATTAATGTCCTTAATCCAGACAACTACCGTTCGCTTTCGCAAAAATTAAATGCCGAGAAGATTCAATGGCATACCTTCGAAAATAAAACGGAAAGACCCATACACGTTGAAGCTAGAGGATTGCATCCCTCTTTCCTTAAAGAAAACATTGTAAATGTCCTTAAAAATAAAGATTTTAAGATAATCGTCGCAGTCTTCCTCTCTTTAGGCTAACTATCGACAAAACTGAAAGCCTAGAAAGAATTTATGCCATGAATTCAATTTTGGGACTTGTTGTCAAAATTGAACCTCAGCGGAAAAACTCTAGGCTGATTCCAAAATGTACACGTTGCCAGGGATTCAGCCATACTCAGGTATACTGCCAGAAGGAACTTCGATGTGTAAAATGCGATGGCAAACATCTGACTCGAGAGTGCAATGCCGCGAAAGAGTCCCCAGCGATATGCATTAACTGCAGGGGAAAACATATAGATAATTATCGAGGCTGCGAAGTCGCACAGGAGTTGCAAGAACGCAGGGATAGCTAGAATGAGAAATAACAACAGCGGTCACACTCCAAAGCCTTTCAAGAAGGTAATGGTGACAAACGCTAAAATCACCAATAACAACAACGTCAAAAATAACAATGCGCAAGTGGAAAGTGGAAAAACTTACGCGCAAATAGCGGCGCGAGTTAATATGTCTAACTGTACAACATTGGTATCCTGCCTTAAATGTGTTATCAGTAATTCTCGAGAGACTAGAAGAACAGACTAAAATAAATAAGATAATAGTCAAACGGCTTCTTAAGTTCGAAGCCAATTTTTGTAACTAATTATGGCAAAGAAGCACAATATACTTGCGTGGAATGCCAACCGGCTACAGAAAAGGCTTGATGAACTAAATATTTTCATGCAGCAAAAAGTAATTGACATACGTTTAATTTCCGAAACTCACCTGGGGACAGAATCGCCCGTGGAACTAATGGAATGTGGTTGCTATTTTTACTCAACAGGCAAGCCGACATATTGGCCCTCGGATGTCGCCAAAACACCCGATCCAATAGACTTCCTTATCGGAAAAGGGGTAAACGCTAGTTACGTCAAAGTTGAAGAGGGCTTTGATCTTTCCTCCGATCATTGTCCAGTTATCCTCTCACTGTGCGAATCCTTGGTTAAGAAACAAGGACCACCCAGATTACCTAACAGCAGAACTAACTGGGAAGATTTCCGAATAGACGTTGTAGACAATACTGAATTGAAAGTAGCACTTAGAACGCCTTATCAACTTGAAAAAGAAGTTGAACGTTTCGTTGAAGTCATACAGCAAGCGGCCTGGAAGAACACTCCCCGCGAATCGAACAAAGTTTCCAAAGTCTGCATAAGATATCCACCGGAAATCAGAGAAATGATAAGGAAGAAACGAAGAGCGCGGAAAAAGTGGCATGAAACCTGGGCACCACAAGATAAAACGTCCTTCAATAGGCTCTGCAACTTGTTGAAAAAATCGATTGAGGACTTCAATAATCAAAGTATTAATAACTACCTTGAAAGACTCACAGCGACTAAGGATACCAACTACTCCATATGGAGAGCCGTTAAAAGTGTTCGAAAGCGACAAATACACGTGGCGCCAACAAAAAGAAACCAGGATGACTGGGCGAAAGAAGATAAGGAAAAAGCTAATGTTTTCGCCGACCATCTTGCAGAAACGTTTAAACCATTTGACGGGGAAGTGCTTCCAGAGAATGTCAATACGCTAGACGTGACGACAAACTTTCTAGTAGAAAAGGCTACACTTAGGAAACTTAGACAAGTTATAGACACGCTTAAATCCAATAAAGCCCCGGGATATGACTTAATAACGGGAGAGATACTTAAAGCGTTGTCGAAAAAAGGTTTGCTAAAGCTGCTCTTTACCGAAACCCGGTAAACTGCTGACTGAAGTCAAGTCATATAGACCAATATCGCTTCTCCCGATTACAACGAAGGTCTTCGAGCGAATCCTTCTTAAACGTCTTAAACCAATTACCGACACAAATTCCCTCTTGCCTGATCATCAATTTGGCGTTAGAAGCCAACACTCTACAGTTGACCAAGTGCATCGAATAACCTATGTAATTGAACGAGCAATCGAGTGTAAGTTAGTCTGTTCAAGCGCATTCCTTGACGTTTCGCAAGCCTTTGATAAGGTATGGCATAAAGGCCTAAAATATAAACTCGGACAAGCCCTACCCCAGCAATTGTCTTGTATTTTAGGCTCATATCTGGAAGACCGACACTTCCGTGTGAGACACGGAAACGAATATTCCACTTTTAAGATAATAAAGGCGGGGGTGCCGCAAGGAAGTGTACTTGGCCCTCTGCTATATTTGCTCTTTACCCGTGAAATACCGCAAACGGACGACACTGTCCTAGCCATATTTGCTGATGACACTGCCATTTTGGCAACGGCTAAAACAGTCGAAGAAGCAACTGCCAAGTTGCAATGTGCCCTTACACGGATTAACAATTGGACAAAGACTTGGCGAATCGCGCTTAATGAAAACAAGTCTGTCCACGTGAACTTTACTCTCAAGAAAATTGAGAATCCACCGGTTTTTATCAACGCATTACGAATTCCTTACGCGAACGAGGCCAAATATCTCGGTATGACACTCGACGCTAAACTAAAATGGAGAGCACACGTCAAGAAAAAACGTGAAGAGCTTGAAATCAAATATAGAGATATTTACTGGCTTATTGGCAAGTATTACAAGCTTAGCTTAGAGAACAAACTGCTGTTATACAAGCAAGGGCTAAAACCGATCTGGACATATGGTGTATAAGTTTGGGGTTGTACTAAACCTAGTAACATTAATGTATTACAGACATTCCAAAACAAAGTTCTTCGAAATATTGTTAATGCGCCGTGGTACATTAGAAACGATAATATCCACAGAGACTTAGGAGTCGAAAACGTTCAGAACGTAATTAAAATATTTGCGCGAAAACATAATAATCGATTACAAGGCCATACGAATATTTCTGTTCAACACGTCCTCGACGAGACAAATTTATTGCGCCGTCTGAAAAGGACTAAGCCTCTCGATCTAGCGCGGTGATTAGCAGCGCGTAATTTTTCTAAAGTACACAGGAATTTTCAATGGAAAATCACCTGCAGGATATATTCAAGATTTTTTGCGAGGAGCACTTCCCCCAAGAGCCCATTTTCAACACCCTAGACCTATGCTTAAATACAACTATTCTTGTTTTGGCCAGCTCCTACAATTAATCAACAAAGTGTTTGGACTCATCGTCTGTTGTTAATTCGAAAAATCAAAAACGTGATATCGGCATCCTTCAAAATAAGGCGGTCTCGTTCTTTTTGGTATTTTTGGATTTTCCTGGAAATCGAAATGCGACTTACCAGAACGTTGACCTTTGTTAGTTGTAGAACCGGTCTTATGTGTACATCCTATAAGTATAGGGTTTTCTAATAACGACTTGAAAAACTTTTTTTAAATAAGAGGCAAACCATTTAAGATATTTCAAAAACTTTATTATTGGCTTGAATTACAATCAAAACATTTATGAATGGAACTCGACTTCGTTCATATGGCCACCGCGGGCACGTTTGCAGCCGTCGATTCGTTGGGCCCAATTTTCAACGACTCGGCCACACATTTCTGCCGAAACGGCTGCTATTTCGCGTTCAATGTTGGCTCTGAGCTCTTCCAAGCGTGTTGGCATAAACCAATGACTTAACGTAGCCCCACAGAAAATAGTGAAGCAGCGTTAAATCGCACGAACGAGGCGGCCAATCGACTGGGCAATGTCTTGAGATAACACGCTTACCATACTTACTCTTCAATAAATCAATTGTAGCGTGTGCTGTGTGGCTTGTGGCACCATCCTGTTGAAACCACATGCTATCCAAGACCATATCTTCCAATTCGGGCCAAACATAATCGGTGATCATGGCGCGATAACGCTGACCATTCACAGTAACGTGGCGATCGTTATCGTCGACGAAAAAATATGGCCCAAGAACGCTGCCGGCATGCAAACCGCACCAAACAGTTATTTTTTGTGGACGAAGTGGTGATGCATGAAGCACATGTGGGTTTTCACCCGACCAATAACGCATATTTTGCTTATTGACGAACCCATTGAGCCAAAAATGAGCTTCGTCACTGAAGATGATTTTGCGATGAAATTCATCATCTTGGCGCATCTTCTCCAGAACCCAATCGGAGAACGTACGTCACCTCAAATGGTCCATCGGCTTCAATTCTTGAGTCAGCTTGATCTTGTATGGGTGTAAACCAAGATCCTTACGCAAAATACGCCATAATGTGGTCTGAGCGATGCCCAATTCTTGAGAACGCCGTGGAATTGACTGATTTGGATCGTTTGCTACGGACGTCTGAACAGCAGTGATATTTTCGACCAACAAGTTGTCTCACTGTCACGGCAACATCACACAACGAATATGTAGACTCAAATTTTTGTACTAAACTTGTTATTGCCTGTCTACTAGGGCGAGAATTACGACCAAAAATTGGAGTTAACGCTCTTAAAGTTGCAGTTGCGACTCCGAATATCTGTAGAAAATTTTTATAATTTGCGGACGTTGCTCGTTAGTGTACTTCACCATACCAAATGTTGAGTTTACTGAATAAATTGACAGTGACAGTTTGATGATTATTGAAAGATTGCGTTCACAAATTAAATTCAAATTTGTCAAGTCCCTATTGGAAAACCCTATACGATAAAAACAACGCTTTCGTGACGATTTACGTCAATTGAAACTGTAGCCCCTGTAACTTGTAGCACCTTTTTTTTTTTTTTTAAATAAATCATGTATACGGTATTTATGTTTTGATTAATAAATAATAATAGTAATGCTATTTGGTTACCCTATACAAAATAGGGTAAATAGTTAAGAAGAAAGGGATAATTTTAAGGATCAGTTCCCAGAGTCTTAGATACAATCTGTATGTGATCTGCATGGATACTTGAGTATTTGATCTGTATCTGACTCACATTAAGTTGAGAAATACTCGGCTGAAAAATAAGCAGAGGTGCCA
The DNA here is from genome assembly GCA_907269105.1 of Volucella inanis. Lineage (NCBI taxonomy): Eukaryota > Metazoa > Arthropoda > Insecta > Diptera > Syrphidae > Volucella > Volucella inanis. The sequence goes on along the minus strand of OU026156.1, from coordinate 17,799,891 downwards.
TCTAGATATTCCTAATTTATTCAGGGTGATGGAATATTAATTTAAAAAATGTTCTCAAGAAGAGGGCCGCTTCTAAGAGAGGGCACCACTTGAATTAAATCCATACCATTTTCAAAAGATACTTGTACAAATGTGACAGCTGTCGGACGATTAGTTCTCGAGATATAGCGTTGAGAGTGAAGCAACTTTTGTTATCGTGAAAAAAAAAAATGGATTCAAAGCAATTTCGTGTCTTGATTTATCATTGCTTTTTGATGGGAAAAAATGCAGCCGATACAAAGAAATGGATTGATAGGTGTTACCCGGACTCTGCACCAGCCGAACGAAACATTCGCAAGTGGATCAGTGGTCAGTGGACGTCCAAAAGAGGCTGTTTCAGATGAAAACATCAAAAAAGTCCACAAAATGATTACGAATGACCGTAAAGTGAAGTTGATCGAGATAGCTGAGGCTCTGAAGATATCAAAACAACAACGTGTTGATGATACAGAGGAGTGTTTAAAGCTGTTCAACCGCAATAAAGCCGAATTTTTGCGTCGGTATGTGACAATGGATGAAACTTGGCTCCATCACTTCAAACCAGAGTCAAGTCGGCAGTCAGCTGAGTGGCGAGCAGGCGACGAATAATTTTCATAGACTATCTCCAAAAGGGGCAGACTATTAACAGCGACTATAACATTACGTTGTTGGAGCGTTTGAAGGACGAAATCGTAGAAAAACGGCCGCATTTGAAGAAAAAGAAAGCGCTGTTTCATCAAGACAATGCACCGTGTCACAAGTCGATAAAAACGATGGCAAAATTGAATGAATTCGGCTACGAATTCGACCTCAAAAGAATGCTCGCCGGAAAAAAATTTAAGACCGATAAAGAAGTAATCGCCGAAACAGAGGCCTATTTTGAGGCTAAGCCGAAATCGTACTACAAAACTGGTATCGAAAGATTGAAAAATCGTTTCAATTGATAAATAAAGTTGAATTTTGCAAAAAATTTGTGTTTTACTATAAAACGACACTGACTTTTCAGCCCATGTATGAGTTTACCCGTAGATATAAAGCGCACGACGAACAAAACAGCCTTTAAGAAAATATTGTTTCTTCATTATGCTTATAATTCAAAATAGAGTTGCCTGTTTTACTACCTCTTCTTTTCCTTATGTTTCTTTTTCTTACCTCTTTCTTTTATTAAAACATAATTCCTTAAATTAAACTCTAATTAAAGTAATGTACAAAGGCTTGTTCTATTTTTTAAAAGATGTGTTTCGTACACAAGTCTTATGTGAACAATGAATTCAACAATAATAATAATAATAACTCTTGCACCTTAATTAAGCTGCACTAAGAAAACCTTCAGAAATTGGTCGCAATTTCATATAACTCAAGCTGCCGCATCACCGGTTTTATATTCTTTGTGGCTTGATAGGAAGCAATTAACTCAGCCTTTCAAGTCTTTAGTGCAATTAAGTCCTATTATGCTGGTGAGGGAAGTCCTGTGCGACGAAAAAACACAATGCACTCACCTTGGTAGAATCTACGTTTTTTTGAATACTTAGTGCCATTCGCTCATCCATTGTCCCGTGACGTAAGCATCATCATTTTTAATTGCCGCAAAATTAATGCGTACCAGGGCAACGACAACAGCTTAACGAGTCGTGTGTTACCCTTAATTTTCTTTTATTTATCCCCCTCTTTCCATTGTTGATCCACAAAAATTAATTCACGTTTAATTTATTTAATTGCCCGTGGGAATGTAATGAAAATGCATGCGATATATCGCATGCTATTAATCTTTATGCACACCAGTAGTACGCAGGGGTGGGATTTGCTAATTTTTTTTTTTTTATGCGAACGCGTATTGACGAGGCTTATTTATTCTGCGGAAGTTTCCTTCATTCCCACAAAAGGCCATTTATCAAGAATTTAATTGGAACGCCACCAGGACACTGTTGTTCATGAGTGTTCGTCCTATTCGTGGTCGCATGTGTCCTATATCCTGTGTCCTGTGTCCCGTATCCCGGGTAGATTGCGTCATTTGATTTTTATGGCCAACCATTTTCAATGAAGGCATTTTGTAGATTTTTTTTTTTTTTTCTTTTTTTTCCTGAGGATTTTTGGTTCGACATTGGGGAATAGTGCTTATAGGAGAAGAGGATACGGATTTCATTTGAATAAATAGTTCAACGTGATGTCAATTGAAATGAAGTCATTATGTCCGCAGGCTGGTTTCCGGTGATTAAAACGAAAACAAATTTATGAATGTGTTTTTATGGTTTTATATTGTTTGCTTAAATGCCAGGGACGATGAAATCGTTTAATTTGGATGCCAATTAAAAGGAAAGGCAAGGTTTAATCGGATTGAAATTAAGACTTTTCGCAATAATGAAATTGCAGGTATTTTCATTTGTACTCTTAACTAGGAGATTACCTGCAGCCGACTTAATCTTCTGCACGTACAAAATTGAGTTATATCGTCGCCCTTCTCCGACATCATTTGAATTTAGAGACTACTCAAGTATAGATTATTATGCGCAATAATGTGCTATGTGCTTTGAAAGTGAGTAGTTTTTCGGCTACTGCTCTCTTCAAATGGATTATTTGTGTTCGGTAGCGTTGTCCATTGATGGTTTCACCCCGTTTTAGCAGCTCATAATACAGCACACCCATCTGGTCCCACTAAATACAGAGCATTACCTTCGCGAGATGGATATTCGGCTTTGCCGTTGATTTGGCTAGTTGGCCGGGTTTCACATATGAAAACGGGTTTCAAAATGACTGTGGAACAATCTGCACTCAATTGGCGTTACAAGGAAAGGAATTGATAGTATCCCTGATATTAACGATCTTAATAATTTCCAATGCTGTAACCGGATCATATTTCACTCCAAATTATGAATTTACCATCGGTTTTAAACAACATGTTGATGTGGTGCCAGAACGCAAGCTTTCATCGAATGCTATAGGGGAAGATCCGTTTCGTAGAGGTTATTCTACCTCAGATTTAAAGCTGCCTTACGCACATAGTTTCTGGTGTCCCAGAGGACTCAGACAAAGTTAATTTTCAGTTACGAAGTCACGTTTCAAAAATATATTAATGACCTCGATGCTTGGACCTGATCTGTATGCGATTAAGTTGTCTGCTTACGGTGCCATGGTGAAGTGAACCTAACTGATCACTTGTGTAAATATTGAATAGGATCAGCGAATTTACTGCACCTCGTTGCAGAACATTTTTAATGTTAAATGTTCCAGGAGAAGTCATATCGTGAGCATATTGAAAATAATATACAAAAGTGGCTTACTAATGCCCAGCCTGTTCAGCTTGAAGAGGAGTATCTCTAAGCAGATAAATCAGATTAAGTGAAGACCTGTCCAAAGTGTTTGAATGGCCTATATGTAACGGACTTCATCTCAACCTCAACAAATCACAACTGATGTTAATATCTAAACATTACTTTGACACAGGCGGAATAACACCAGTATTCATGAATGATAGACAACTCACTTTTCTTGACGTGGTTACTAATCTGGGTTACAAATTAAGTAGATCACTTTCCACTTGTTGACCACATAAATTGTGTTATTAGATGAATCTATGCTCGACTGCGTAAACTATGGCTCTCTTCTAACCTCACGCTTATAAGCGCAAAGCTCAAACTTGTGGAAACGCTTTTTCTGCTTATCTATTGCAAGTACTACCGGATACAGGAACGACGCCACCAAAGAATATTTCAACGAGCTCCTAGACAAGACAAAGGTGCAATCTTTCAAAACTCAGTCGGATTACTCGCTTATGCCGACGATATCGACATGAACTGAAAAAACGCAGAATGATGTTAGTACTGTAATCATCAGTATCGCTTCGAAAGGGATCTATATATCTAGGTATCCAAGACGGCTAAGTGAAGTGTCTTAAAAAAAAAAGAGATTCAATAATCATGCCTTTTTGGACTAAGAAGATAATTGGGAAGCGAAACATCCTCTCGAATCATTAAAGTGACGTAAAGGATCCTTATTATCTCAGTCCTGCTGTATGACGCAGAACCTATTGGTATCAGCACCTTTTGTCGAAAATACGCTCATTTGAGATCAATTAATACCCTGTTCAATGGATTAGAAATTACCCTTCGGAACGTTCGGCTGTATCTTGGACGGTTTCAAGTAAAATGTCCAAAAGAATATTGCTGGTGTGCCTCAGGGTTTAGTTTTTTCTCCGACACATATTTTACTTTTCACTAATGATCACTTGTCAGCCCACTACACCACCTGAATGGATAGGTAGATAGGTGGATAGGTAACCAATCTACTGCCACTTTCTTATCCATATTTCAAAGTCTTTATGTTCGATAAATGGTTTGGCCAGAGGATCTTAATATGTTGCGAAGGAATCTATTTTTGAAGGCTTCTAACTTCTTTATGATGATAATGGTCACCTTTCAGTTCCTTTCGGTGTCAACATCCAGTTTGGTACCCTCATGTTTTGGGGGCATACTTTCTAAATAAAAAAAAAAAAAAACTGTTAACTTTCTTAACTTGATAATCGGTAATGTTGAGTTGAGCAGCGCTTAACCGCAACATTGGACTACTAAAGGCCCTTGTTGAAGCCATATTTATTTTAATATGACACATGGTCAGTGCAAATTTTTGCAAAATTCAACTTTATTTATCAATATAGTTGCCTTCGAGGGCGATACACAATTAAAACGATTTTTCAATCTTTCGATACCAGTTTTGTAGTAAGATTTCGGTTTAGCCTCAAAATAGGCCTCTGTTTCGGCTATTATCGGTCTTAAATCTCTTTCCGGCGAGCATTCTTTTGAGGTCTGCGAACAGGAAATAGTCGCTGGGGGCCAAATCTGGAGAATCGGCAATTCGTAGCCGAATTCATTCAATTTTGCCATCGTTTTCATCGACTTGTAACACGGTGCATTGTCTTGATGAAACAGCACTTTCTTTTTCTTCAAATGCGGCGGTTTTTCTGCGATTTCGTCCTTCAAACGCTCCAACAACGCAATGTAATAGTCGCTGTTGATAATCTGCCCCTTTTGGAGATAGTCTATGAAAATTATTCCATGTGTATCCCAAAATACGGATGCCATAACCTTGCCAGCCGACTGTTGAGTTTTTGGTCGTTTTGGACGAGGTTCGTCGCCTGCTCGCCACTCAGCTGACTGCCTACTTGACTCTGGTGTGAAGTGATGGAGCCAAGTTTCATCCATTGTCGCATACCGACGCAAAAGTTCGACTCTATTGCGATTGAACAGCTTTAAACACTCCTCTGAATCATCAACACGTTGTTGTTTTTGGTCGACTGTGAGCAAACGCGGCATACACTTTGAACAGAGCTTTCGCATGTCCAAATATTCGTGTATGATATATCCAACACGCTCTTTTGATATCTTCAGAGCCTCAGCTATCTCGATCAACTTCACTTTACGGTCATTCGTAAGCATTTTGTGGACTTTTTTGGTGTTTTCATCTGAAACAGCCTCTTTTGGACGTCCACTGCGTGCATCATCTTCGGTGCTTGTATGACCACTTTTAAATTTTTCAATCCACTTGCGAATGGTTCGTTCGGCTGGTGAAGAGTCCGGGTAACACTTAACAAGCCATTTCTTTGCATCGGCTGCATTTTTCCCCATCAAAAAGCAATGATAAATCAATACACGTTTTTGAAGGTTGGTACTAACTGGAAATGGTATGGATTTAATTCAAATGATGCCCATGTCTTATGGTCTCAGCTCTATATTTACTTCAGACAGATGTGCTCAGATAAGATCAAATAAGTGCTCAGACCACTACCATAGCAATATTGCACAAAGTATCCCACTTCATGTTATCCAAAGCCTTTCCGACATCGATGAACAAGTAGAGATCTAAGTCGACACATTGTTTAGTGTAGATGTAATTGATACAAGAGTATCCCACCCCAAAGTCAGTCAAATTGTTGTCACAAGTTGAATCAAAATATTTTTTTCACCCTACCAAAAATTGTTGTAACTATTAGCTTAGCCTCTGGCAAGGAAGAACGTATATACCTTTCCAGTTTTCCATTCTTGTGCAGCTTGACAATTATTTCCACTTTCAATCTTCGGGTAGGGGTTCGGTTTCCATTCCTAATTGACTACTGGGATTCCCGCCTAAGCATAGGACGAGGCTTGACAAAATTCCGCCTATGGCTACTGCCTATTTTTTCTTCAGAGCTCTTATCACCGACCTTATTTCAGCGTAATTAAGGGAAATGTAAAAATATATGTATTTGTTGCTACGGTAGGTTTATATGGTCAAAGCCGTTGCTTCCTAAGTGATTCAGTATTGCTGTAAAAGGTTCCCGAGATCTAGCAATCTATTCCTGATCCAAAGTCAGCATTCTAGTCATTCTACTCGTTATAGTTTGGAAATTTAATCACCAGGATGTTTACAGTAGACGGTCCTACTGTTGCTAACTCTTCAGCCCGAGTTCATTTTATTACGCTTGTCCTGTCTTACACTTCGTTGTACTTTTTTCTTTTTATGAAGAATTGGACTTCTAGTTTAGGGCTGTCTTCTGCTAAGGCCGCTGTGATCCGTGCTTTTTACTCATTTACGTTCATTGCTTTGGGTTTTCCATCTTCTACCAACAATGAAGCTTACCCCAGACTTGTAGCAAGATACGTGCTTGCCTGTTGATGAACTTAGTGATCCGCCACCCTGTCGTTATTACGTTTCACAGTTTTAATAAACAGTTTGCGGTGTGTAGATAATTAGTAGCCAATTTACAATAGTGGTTCCTGTTTATTCCGATTCAGCTTCACGTTTGTTGTGAACACCTTGGATATAATTCTATATAGTCAGCTAGTAGTAAAGTGATCAATTGGGTTCCACGTATATCGTAAGCTGGGCAAAATTTGCTTTAATAGCGATGATTTATATGAAATCAATACAATACAAGTTCAACATATCTTAATGTTGTATAATCTTAGACCTTAATCTTGGGTCTTTAGTTCATTTAACAAATTACGTACCTTAGTTAAGCCTTACATGTGATATCAGCATTCCGCTTAAAGAATTAATAGAAATGGTTCGTAGAATAGTGTATTTTCTCGTGCCTTTCATTCTTTATTGAATTTCCTAACAAACTGAGGTGACGTTCCTCAAGTGTACATTCTTAGGCCTGTTCTACTTTAGTTTCTTTTCAATTTATTATTTTGTTCCTCTAAGTCATGTGACTCCGGCTCAAATGTGATTTAATTAGATATTCCAACCCAAATCACGTTCATATGATGTCCACTATTAATCAACTGACTTTTCTTCTCATACCAACGATGGAACTTTTGACAGAGTCCTCATTATTGAGAAACATGTCACTTTCAATCCGGTTTGGTTAAGCTCAAAGTTTAGTTTCATTAAATAGTTTTTACTACCCACCTGTTAGCTTTATCATCCAAGGATCAGATATCTTCACTCAAAGATCCTTAATTGAGTTATTTCATCAGACTAATCCACCTTCAATCCAACAAAGTTAAATTGGTAATCGATACGGGTTCTCTAGAGAGTTTCGTTAATTAAAGTGCAGGAAACTGGTAAACTTTTCACACCATGGAACAATCTAAAATCAGAGAATTCTCGATTCAGAACACGTCCGCATTTCATTTAATGTCCTTCAAAGGATATCCAACTTTAGCATCAACAACAACTTCACTATCCCCTACAGAAAAATTACATTATACGAGTACATATAGATCAAAGCTGCATCGCTAAGTGAGTGGATAGTTCGTGTGTTTGGTTGTATGAAGGGAGTGAGAAAAGTGGCTTAACACAATGTGTATCCACGTCCTTTTGTTTACCATTCAAATCAGTCTTTGTGTACACTATAAGCCATCCATCTAAAGGGTCTCAACAAAATGAGCTAATTCAGGAGGAATACCGCTTGATGCAACTTTAATCAACCCACTTGGAATCTTTTGGTGGCTGTTAGGGTGTATTGTGTATTGTACACTCTGGTAACCAATAATCTGTGGCATTTTGTGTTTAAACATTCGACCATTGAATAGTTAATTGAATCGAACGTCCTTTGAACGTCCATCTTCATCCTGTTGTTGTGCCATGCTCTAAGAGAAGACTTCAGCTTCAGCTCTAACTATGTATTACCTATAACTCCTACCCCAACTATGATGCTGACTGCCTTTGTTCTTCTGTTCTTCGGAGGGACGAACACCTCCCTTAGCCAATAATTTAATTTAATCATCATTCAGTGGTGACCAAATTGAGTTACTAGGCACTCAATACTGGAGTCTTTGTGCAGATGGACATGCTGAAAGGGATCAACGATTAGATGGCATTATGTGGCTCATTCATCAAAGACCCGTGTGCACTAAATTATGGGATCATCATTATTGGCGATTAAAATTTGCATATGGTCGGATTGTGTGCATGTCAATGAACTTCGAACATCGATCAGATAGAATGGCTTTAGGACTTTTACTGTTATCCTGAGCCAATAAAGTTCCCTTGGCCATATGACGTTAGGGTGCATACTCGTAAATCATTTAAGGAAGGCTTACCACTATTGCTGCATTCCCTATCCGCCTGTCGGAAACCACCTCCAGAATGGCTCTTGTGTATTTTATGCAGTAGAATGGCAGACTTTGTGCGCAAACATATGTACATACGAGTACTTGAAGAAAGATTTACCAAAATTTAAGAATTTTATGACGACTATCAGATAGTTATAGCTCTCCCCATACATATGTTTTCATTCATGCACAAGTATCGACTAAAGAAGAATGAGCCACTTGTGTCCTTGGGAATTTGGGTATTCCCTATGCAGACATTATGACTATTTTGGCCCTGGCATGCAAATGGAAAATCGTATCTGACATTAGGGACTCCTTGGTGAATTATGATATTGTGAGGTTTAAGAACTTTTGGACACTCTCCAAGAACCAGAGGCAACAAATTCAGTTGGAATTTTGTGCGACTTATAGGGAGAACGGATTTCTTGGCAACCATTAAAGATGTATATAAACGAACGAGATGAGTTATATTCGTTTGTTCAGAGTTTTTTTTTTTTCTTTTTTGTGTATTTTGTAAGGACTAATGAAATATTTTAGAATTAAGATAAATATTCAAGTCACCGCTTTACGGAACTTATTTCCGTTACGGTTTGAGGAGTGGAGAATTTTCACAGGCATTTGTCCATTTTGCGTAAGGAACTGATATACCAAATTCTGGCAATTGGGTGATTTTGTGGTTTAAAGCAGGCTTTAGGACTGAACTTATTCGGATCGAAAGTAGAACGGAAGATGAAAACCTTTGACTTCGCTTTCGATATGCAAGCTTGAGTCTGTCCTCCAATCGTCCCCATGGCCCACCAAAAACTCAGTCGGATAGAATTTTATTCGCCGTGATAAGACAATTCGTTCATCTTCCTTTTGAGGATGAGTTCCATTGTTGTTGCGGGGTTTCTACCATGCTACAGTCCCCTTTTATTATCTTTTTTTTTTTCATCTTGGACTCGCTCGTATTTGAATCTTACCCATTTCTTCAGCATGTATGTCCTGGTTACTTACTAAGGTCGCGTCACAGTACAACAACCAGTTATTCCGGTCTTTGGCCAACTGCTTGGGCACGCTACTTAAGTTGACGTCTTAATCTACTTCGTTGTGTCTTCAGGTTAGATTCGAAGACTCTGTTTTAGCCATCTCAGGTGACTAGGTCGACGTCGCTGTACAAATCATATAGTTCGTCGTTGAATCTTTTCCTCCAAAAGCCACTCAACGCAAACGGGACCGAATATTTTTCGAAGGATTTTTCTCTCGAAACGACTGCGTAAACAGTTTTCGATAGAGTCCACGCTTCTGCTCCATAAGGTAGGACTGAGATGAACAGGGTCTTATATAGAGCCTCCTTAGTTTTTCGGGATAGGACCTTTTTACCTTTTTAGTCCAAAAGAACGGCGATTGGCAAGACTGTTTCTTCGTTGTATTTCTGATGAGGAGATGTTGAGAAAACTTACATCAAAGCCAGTTTAGACTAAGAAATGACTTCGAAATTTTAACTGTCGACTGTGATGATCTGTCCACTTCAATTATGTTGTGTGTGCCTTTTTGTTAACATTTACGGCTGAGATCATTTTGGCAAATTCCGTTTCAATACTACCGAACGCACCGATAACCAGCTGAATTCTCCCAATTATGTCGATATCATCGGCGTACGCTCCTTTTGATGATTCTGCCTCCAGTGCCCTGTTGTTGATTCCGCACAATTCAATGATGTTAAAGAAGACACATGAGAGCACGTCAAAGATATCGGTTAAGTCATTACCGAAAATTCTCAATCGTCATTCTGCACACACGGACGAGTTTGGCAAAAATACCAAAACTAAACGTGGCTCGATATCGATTTGAGCTTCTTAAGTTATTTTCAGGATCTGCCAGGGTGTGCAAATTTGGTCGATTGTAAGCTTTCCTGGTCTGAAACCGCATAGATGTCAATCAGTTTGTTGGTAAAGGGTTTCAGACGTTCACAAATAGGATCTTGTATCTGATGTTAAGGAGGCTTATACGCAGTTGAGGACGTCATATTTTTTGAGGATCGGGCATACGATGCTGGGATTCCATTCATTAAGTACACACTCTTCTGACCAGATCCGAGAAATGAGTTGTGGCATGCTCATCACAAAGTCATTTCCAACAGTTTTGAAAACCAAGGCCGGTAAGCCATCAAGTTCTGTTGCTTTGGTGGACAGAAGTTCAGGCCATCGTCGTCTAAGTTGAATGGTCTATTCTGCCTACGGCGGGATTTTGGTCTTCTTCGCCGTTGTACACTCTGCAATGAAAATTTTTCCACATCCTTAGTACTGACTGTAACTCAACTACTAGATTTCCTTTTTCATTTCTACAGGCCCTTAATACGTTCTTTCTACCTATTGGTAAAACTTCTGTACGTTATTCCAGGAGTACGACCTTTCAGTATTTTCGAACGCGGTCATAGGAGAAGCCTATATTCTTCCCATCTCTTCTGCTCGTAGAGTGGCCATCGTCCTTCGTTGCAGAGCCGCCTTGTTTAGCTGATTTAGTGATTATCGGGTGAAACCCAACACATCAATTGCGTCTTAGATGGCACGTTGGCAGCGTTGTCATTAGTCTACGGTACTTGATGCTTGTAGCGTGGCTGAGAGGTTTCGGGTTTGGCGCTTGGAAAATCCGCATTCGCAACTTGGCTGCAACAAGATGGTGATCGGAGTCAATGTTGGCTTTCCGGAATGTTAGACGTCCAGAGTACTGGAGGTATACCTTCAATAATGTGGACACCGCCATGTCCCATTGTGTAAGACGGGCTTGACTCCCCGAAGGAAAGACTTAACCTTTGCGGCACTTGATCATATATGAACTCACAGGTTCATCAAGAAGAAGTCTTTTATTCTGTTTTGGCCCTCCGATATTACCCATCAGAATTATAAGTTCACTGAGGGTGATTTCACGCATATCGGCTCTCTGTTGTGTTTATAACTTTGACGACTGTCTTATGGCTAATGATAGTTCCGAAATACTTATTAAAGAGTTTGAGAAATAATTTTATGCAGTCCAACTCTTAACGTTACCGTTTCAATTTTATGATCGACGCGTTGCAAACCGGTGCTAGAGTTGAATATCGTTTAGCCTCTTTACTACAATCATCACGGCAATGTTATCACAGCTTCACACGGAATCATACCCAACTTTCCACATTAAGTGTCCTAAGACTGAACTATGTGCCATAACATCAGTAACTTTGTACGCTTTACCCCAATCGAAGCCTTAAAGGGGGACTCTTTTTGAGAAATGAATCGTTAAAGATGATTCATTATCCACTCACAATTCGACAGATTTATTTTACGTTCAGACCTATAACGACGCGGTTTTTCCTCCTGTGGGTTGCCTCCTTCCCAGCTCTCGTTCTGTAGTCTTTTCTAGAAATATGAGTGATCGCTTCAGCGATAAAATGTCTACAGTATCACCACCACTTAAGAGCGCAGTACATGTACCCTAATGATAGCGTGGGCCATTAATTTAATTTTGGTGGGGGCTGAGGCCCTCATTTATTGGATCAATCTAAAAAACTAACAGAAAGACTTAAGAGCTAGGGACCAAGGAAGTGATAGAGGAGTTTTTGTTTGAGACGAGAAGTGCTCAGGTGCAAATCAAAAAGGGAGAGCTTGGAGTTGACCTTTCGGAGCATTCGAGAGATTGGTTCGTTGGAGCCAAAGAGGTGCGGTGGTCCGGTGTATACAAAAGACGAGGACAACGTACTAGATGGGGTGAAAAGTGACCTCCTTGGGAATGAAACAAAAAAATGTTTGTAAAAGTTTTTTTTATTTTATCCAAGGTAGTCCCCCTTTAGTTTGATACACTTATTCCAGCGATTTTCCAACTTCTTGATCCCGTCTGAAAAGTGATTTTCCGGAAGGTCTGCAAAATACTCCTCCGTGGCGTCGATGATTTCCTCGCGTGAGCTGAATTTTTTATTGATGAGCTATCTTTTTAGGTTTGGGAAGAGATAACAGTCCGATGGAGCCAAATCGGGCGAATATGGTGGATGCGGCAGCAATTGGAGCCGTAAGTCATTGATTTTAGCCGTAGTTGTGATGCTCTTGTGCGCCGGTGCATTGTCTTGCAAAAACAATATTTTTTTCGCTTCATATGAGGCCGTTTTGCAGCGATTTCGGGCTATAATCGCTCGAATAACTCACAGTAATACTCGCTGTTGATGGTTTTTCCTTTTTCCAGGTAGTCCACGAAGAGTATGCCATGACAATCCCAGTAAACCGACGCCATAACCTTTCCGAACCATCGAGCCTCCCTCGGCCGCTTCGGAGCACTCGTGCCGGCTTCAGTTAATTGCTGGGCACTGATTCTGTTCTCTGGTGTTCAGCAGTTACCAATCGACGCCAAAAGTCCGCCCAATTCCGCATCAGCAAGTCCAAACACTCTTTCGAAGTGCTCTCGCGTTCGTGTTTTTGGTTAGGAGTGAGTATTCCCGGCACCCAGCGGTAGGATAACTTTTTCATGTACAGAATATTGCCCAAAATATGGCGTGTGCGTTCACTACTAATCGTTGCGGTATCTGCTAGCTCGCGCATCTTCACTTTCCGGTCAGCCAACACCATTTCATGTATTTTTTTGACATTGTCGTCTGTAACCGCATCGGAGGGCCTGCCGCTGCGGACTTGCTCGGTAGTGGAGTTGCGGCTAAAACAAAACTCTCGAAAGCAATATTTGACGAAGCATTAGCCCCATAATATTTATCCACATATTTTTGTTTTCTTCGCCGTTTTACCTTTCAAGAAATCGTTTTTGTTCATACTCAACATGATGCCAAACACGTCAACAACAATCAGCTGTCAAAACAAAACTAAAGACAGTATCGCACTGAAATTTGACATGTCTACCTAGATATGAACGGACTTCAAGGCACCATAACCCTTTTTGCAGTAGCAGCGCATTCTGGAGGTCAAGAAGGTTACTATTCACCCAACCTAGTAGATTGCAGGCGGTGGTAGTGAAGGAAATATAGTTCAAAATGGATGCACAGTCGATGGATGAAAAGAATGTCAGTAGTATTCCTACGTTCTTCTAAGGAATTCATATTTAGAAGTTTGAGGAGGTCCTGATAGGAAGGTATGATTAAAGGGTCGTTCCATGGCAGACCACGGAGAAGAAATCGGAGGAATCGACGTTGAATACCTTCGATTCGGGAAACATGAACCCTGTGAAAGAGAGACCAAGCTTGACTGGCTTACTCCAACGGGGGCGAACAAAGGTAATATAGAGAGATCTGGGTACATATAGGTTGGAAAATTCCTTGGACCACTGTTTAATAAAGCCAAGTGATGTGTTGGCATTGAGGATCATCTTATCGATATGCGAACGGAAATTAAGCTCACAGTCGAATAATAAGCCAAGGTCTTGAAAAGACTGAACCAGGGGAATCGGTTGACCATGGATAATATAAAGTCGGGGAGGAGACTGGTTGCATTTACGTGAGAAGGTTATAGATTGACATTTGGCTAGATTATGTCCTAGGTAGTTTTTGAGGCACCATATTGAAAACCGATCAAGGTCTTCTTGAAGAAGGGCAGAGTCATGGGGAGAGGAAACAGTTTTAAAAAATTTTGTGTCGCCAGCGTAAAGGGAGAGGGAGAAGTGTATAATGACCCTCTTACCATCGTTGATAGTAAGAATGAAGAGAAGAGGGCCAAGATGACTGCCTTGTGGAACTCCAGATAAGGCCAGGAATTGAACAGAAAGGGCGGATCTAAATCGAACACTATAATATCGGCTTACCAGGTAAGAAGAACTCCATTTTAATAAGAGAGGCTCAAAAACCGAGAGAAGACAATTTGAATAGGATGAATTGATGAGATACGATAACATCGATTTTTTTGCCTTCTTTTCTAAGGCTGAGAGAGTAAAAGACACGAATTCAACTATTTGTGGTAGTTGATTTACCTTTTAGAAAACCATGTACGCGGAGTGAAATAAAATGCTTGCATTTGAATTTTATGGCTTCGTATAAATTGCTTTCAAAGAGTTAGGGTATATGAGTATATGAGATAATTGGTAACTTCATGCTTAGACCCCTTTTTGTGTATCGGGATTATAAAAGAGGTCTTCCAAATCTGGGAAAATTCTCCCTGTGTAAGGGATATACGAAAAAAGTAGAAAAGGGATAGAGACAGGTTGGAAGAGCATTTTTGTAGAAACACGGCGGGGAGTCCGTCTGGGCCAGGTACAAATTTATCTTTTAGATTTAGCGACATTTCTTCAATAACTGCAGGATCGAAATTTTGAGTGAGAAAGAGACCAGTGGAGAAATTTGGTAGATCATTGAAGTAAGAGGGATCTGGTACGAAGGAGTTGTTGGCAAAAGATTGTTTAAAAAATGTAGCAAAAGAGTTGGCGATGGTAGGAAGATCACTTGAAGATTTAGTTTCGAAAGGGAGGTAGGAAGGATAACCATCAGTTTTACTTTTGCAACTGGCAAATTCAAAAAAGGACTTGGGGTCATTTATGAGATTGGTTTGCGCACGATTCAGGTAGTGTTGATAGAGAGAGTTATAGAGTTCAATGAAATGAAGATGTATACCTAAATAACTTGAATAGTCGGAAGAAAAGTGTGTGCTAATGAATACCGCCGATAACTTTTTTCTTTTGTTTCGTAGAGAGCGAAGTCTACGATTATAAAAAGGAGGGGATACAGAATATTTTTTATGGCAGGAATAAGGCACATAAAAGAAGATGGATTTGAATAATTTTCTGTAAAAAATGGAGAGTGCAGATTGGTAAACTCAAACTAAGCCCTATTTAGATTGGTTTTGGTTTTACGGAAATTAACTTTGTGAAAATTGTTAGAAAATAGAACTGCGGGGAAAGCCGACTGAAGGGGAGAGTTGTGGAAAAATGAGAGAAGAAGGATGGAGGATGAAAGTTGTCAATAATTAAAAGAGATAGGGGACAACACGATACTGAGGAGTTGAAGGGATCAGTTGTGAAGATAATGTCTCATTGCCTTTCCATATAGTTGGAAACGCCACTGACTTGGCATAAGCTAGAGTTTGTTAGCCGATTTAAGAAGAGGCATTCCTTGGTAGAAGCGATGAAAAAAGATAGGTCTTCCGATGGAGTCCACTTCAGCTGAGGCAAAATTTAAATCGCCGAAGATAATGATATCATCAGGCGAGTCTGATAAGTCGATCAAATTGTCAATTGCTGCAATAGAAAGTTGGTAGGATTCGATAAGTTGCGCCGTAAGAATGTTACAACACATAACTTACAAGCATCTACGAGTAAGTGTTATTTTAACCGACACAAAGTCGAGCTTAGGAGAAGGAGAAGAAATGCTCTGTGGTTTCATGAACACATTCGCAATAAAGAATGGACAAGGTGGTGGCACTTATGCCTGCAGATTTTTTGACCGTGTAACAGTAGAAAAGTGACTATTTTTTACAAGCTTTCAAAACATTTATTTGGTCTGCCTGAAACTTAGTGTGTGATGTCACCTATGGTTCGGCTTTGCTCTTTTTCCCTACCTGAATTCCTGATTTGTTTTACAGATTAATCGGTGATCTCAATTCTAGAAATGCCATTATAACCCATTTAGACCCAAGCAAGACTCACTGATTTCCGCACTCCAACTGTATTCATAAAAGTATTTCGAATGGGACTGGACTTAGTAAGAGGATTCGATGACGGACGTAAGTTGACTTAATCAGTAGTGCAGTGTTAGATTATTTCCCTCCTAAAGATCACAGTATCACATCCTACCTTGGTTCTGAAACCATCGGTGAAGATCAGGAATCCCTAAGTAGAAGGAAAGTCGAGCAATCAGAACTCTGGTGCAGTCCATGATATAAATTTTAAAGGAAAAGAGATTCATCATTGCGCTTAGAGTAAAGGCAGGCAACTTATAAAAAGCATCCAATTAAACGAAACAAACTTTATACTGGCTATAAGTTGACGGTTCTAGAGACTTACCTTCGTCTGATAAATGGATGGTGACATCTTTTAGCCTAAGATGAGGTAGAACACTCCGTATCATCTTTTTCACTAAAACAATAACCAAAATTGTGTGAGGATTGAAGATTTTTTGCATTTTTTTGACGGCGGACATTAGGGATGAAGTCACGTAGTACACATAATATTGATACTACCCAGCCCTGCGAGTTGCCCCTATTCACCCCTATCATCTCATATAGACCACAGTCAGAATTCACAGCCAAGTTAACTTCGCATCCTCAATATCGATGAAAATTTTCTCGTGAATCAGT
Organism: Volucella inanis; assembly: GCA_907269105.1. Taxonomy (NCBI): domain Eukaryota; kingdom Metazoa; phylum Arthropoda; class Insecta; order Diptera; family Syrphidae; genus Volucella; species Volucella inanis. The sequence goes on along the minus strand of OU026156.1, from coordinate 17,783,108 downwards.
AAAAGATTCTTAATTGGATAGAGATAGTGATCGCGCACTCCAAGTCATAACATATCGTCTCTTCATCTAATTCGGACGTTTAGAAAACAACACATATGGCGGGATGTTGTATGATAAAAGTTGGCACAGGTATTTGGCCTGGAAATGTTCAGTGGTGGAGTGAAGGTCTATATGAATTTTTCAGGACAACTTTATGTGGTCATCTGCAACTCTCATATACCCGAAGTGAGTAACTTATTCCGAAATACCCAGGCCTTATTGTCCAAAAGGAAAAACTAAACTACGATAGATCCGCAAATGGAAAGTTCAAACCTAAACGAGGCCAAAGGCAGCTACAAAAGGATACCAATGCCATCCATGTTATTTTCGTGATATTGGCTGGACAAGAAAATGATAAAAAACAGTCAGATACTATGGCCATAACAACAGAGAAAAGAAGTCTATTTGGGCGCGAGTTTGTTAAAAGCGACAGACATATTATAGCAATCACCATCTGCCAAGATTATCTAGATATGAGTTTATGTTCTAACAGAAAAAAATAATTAATCCTACCAAAGAATCAATCTGCGACCTCCTCTACAAAACCTACGAGCATTTTCCTAAAAATGGCGTTTGAATCGACTGCACTGATTTGAGCATAAAAGAGCGACAGAGGACATCCTTGTTTCATCACCTCAATATGCACAAAGGCACATGGCGGTCACATGATCACATGGTCACAGAACAGACCAAATTCATCATGTTAGGATCGAAGATAGACTCATCTCATTACAGCCAAGATATGGTTACTTCTCACGGTAAAATTTATCAGTATCTTGGAAGGACAACATAAACAGGTAGGATGGACAGTTACAAGTTCTGTGGATAAACACCAACAGAGCAGGCTGGGGGCCTGCTATAAGCGATAAGTTTTTTTTTTTTTTTTTTTTACAAAGTACTGAGACTTAATTTTGAACGACTGCAATCAACGTCCTATCAACTACTTTATAACCGATATCAAGTGTATACGGTGAGTAACGTCTGTGTCACAGAGAATGATACAACTGATCTCATAGGTTTCACTTGATCTGCGCTCGCACGAAAAACTATAATCTCCAAAGGAGATGAGAAGCGAATTAATGAGGAAATGGAGAGAGTTTTATCGGAAGCTAAAAGCAACCAACAGGACCCCTAATGATGAACAAATAAATTTTAGTAATAGATTCACAGTCAGTAATAAGGCTTTGGAAAGCCAAGTAAAAAGACTGTCAAACGACGGAGGCAACTTTAATTCTGCTATCACTGAAACTAAACAAATAGATATTCACTATCTTGTTATCGATTTTAAAGTTGCACATGGAAGAATCTATAGCTATTTAGCACATCTAGTTTCGATACCCATATTGAAACCCATCGCTATTTCATGGGCCTAAGAATACATCTGAGGAATAAGGCATTATCTAAAAACTATAGGAGGCTATGCATGCTACGTTTATCATCTTAGTCCTCCTATATAATACAAAAGCTTGTAAGTTAGTAAAGGCAGATACAATATCATTGGACGTTTTAAGAGCAATATTCTTCAAGTGATGTCTTTCGCTGACGGTCTTTGTAAAAGCAAATATATGAGCTAGTTCTACGACCTTAACAGTGACATCGACTTTATCAGAGAAGAGATGATCAGTCGCCTGAAATCGTCGATATCCGGTGGGACAACGCAGTAAACGAGGAAGGAATGCGCATCCCAAAGCTGTTGGCAAAGTACCGGCCTTAGTGGAGAGATCTCTTGATTAAGGTCTGGCGTGCAGAGCCACCTAAGTAAGTAAGGAAACCAATATCTAAAGTAGCGACTAATAGCCATCGCGGAAATTCAATTTTTGCGTAGAGTATTAAGGGTGTTTTTTTAGATTCAATCGGGTCCATTTCTTGAAATGGGTTTTCAAAAAACTCATGTTTTCGTTCGTACTATAGGGTACCATCCTGTTGAAACCGTAGTTTTTCCACATTGATGTCACGCAAATTTGGGAACAAATAATCGTTGTACCGGTATCTATTGATAGAAAATTGTGCTCCAACCTCATTTTTTGAAGAAATAAGGACCGAGAATGCTACCGGCGTACAATCCAGACAATACGGTATATTTTTCTGACTACAATGACATCTGATGAACTTTCTAAGGATTGTTCCTAGCCGTTTGACCAGAAATGAACCTCATCACTGAACAACATTTTATAGTAAAATACTGGATCAACTTTCAGTTGGTTTAAAGCCCAATCACTGAACACTTAACGCAATAAATGGCCACGCAGCATTCGCCTTTGCACAAATTGGATCTTATAAACCTTGAGACCAAGATATTACATAGATGAATAAAGGCCAAGTTGCTGCGAACGACTACGAATCGATAAATTGAGCTCCTCTTCAACACAAGCTTTTACAGCCGCGATATTTTCTTCTGACCGCACTGTTCTCATTTTTGTTGGTGTGTAGGTATTTAATAGAATGAATAGGGTGCACTGTTTTTTACTAATTCAAAATATAGCACGTTCAGATGGCTGAGCTGTCTACCGTGAATTTCACGACGTGCTCTATAAGGAGAAAGGTGACGAGACCAAAGATAGCCTCTGCAGGCTATAACAATGAGAGCCTGCACGACATAACTGCCGATAACGAATTGAGGCTATTGGACTTTGCGGCGGCGCGAAACCATGGTGTAGCCTAGCACGCGATTCTCTAATTACGATATTCATAAAGGGACTTGCAGAACTCCCCATCGATCGACCGTCAACCAGTTTGACTACACTGAGGGGCCAATATCTATTCGGACCACTACCTTGTTGTAGCCAAGGTAGGGTTACAAATATTAGAACATTTCAAAGGCAAGCTAATACTGTGAGGAAGTTTAACGTCAGACGGCTACAATCGCAAGAGATCGCCAAACCCTTTTCCGATCGAGTTGCCTTTAATCTATTAAGAGATTCTTTGCCGTCAGCATCAAGTATCAAATACCAGTGACAACATTGCCTAAAAGCTATCAGAGATGCCGCTTTTGATATGATGGGTTTCGCTCTATCCCTGGTTTGGTGACGAGTGCCGGCAAGAACATGCAGCTAAGGAAGATATATACAAAGTGGCGCTGCATAGAAGTACTTGAGCTGCCCAATAAAAGAAGAAAAAAGAAGGAGCAGGAGAAGTGCGCTACCAAGAGAATTGAGAGATCCTACTCCAGGAATGAGATTCAGATATTTACCAAAAGGTAGAAAGCAAACCGGACGCAAACCCCGAACCAATGCTTTTTAATTTGAATGATGTAAACCTGCAATTCCGTCAAGATGACCTGAATGAAGTGAAGATGGCAATATCTAAGCTGTCTGTCTGTCTGTCGAGCTCTTTAAAGCTTTAAAGGTAATGACTTAGTAAGGAGGATACCAATATGGTCGGATGAAGGTCTACCCGATGCCCTGCCCTACTGAACTGCGCCAACTGTAGAGGCATCAGTCTTGTTAATATCGCCTACAAGATCCCATCTGCCGTGTTATGTACACAGAGCTTACTCATCGGTTTTAAGGTCGCGTTTGAAAGCATTTGACATTTTGCATCCCTACCAAAATATAGTGCAAAACCCACGCGACAACCCAAAAGGCATAATCTTTCAAAAGTTCGTCCAATTACTCACATACGCCGATGATATTGACATGTTCGGAGGGAAGCAGCGTCATGTCAGTGGCGTTTTCGCGAGTATTGAGATGGAAGCGGCGAAGATGAGTGCAAGACCAAGTACGAGTATTTACTGTACACCAGAAAGGGTACCCAACTCGGACAGAACGTTTCCCAAATATAACTTTGAGGAAGTAAAGGACTTTTTCTACCTAGGCTCTGATATCAATTCAGACAACGATAAGAGCGCTGAGATCAAACGAAAAATAAATAATAAAACCCTCTCTCAACAAAAGTTACCATATACAAGTATAGGACCTTAATAATCACAGTCCTGTTCTATAGCGCAGAGTAATATCAAAAATTATATCAAAAAAGGATGAGGTTGCTCTTGGTTGCTTTGATGATATTCGGTACAACGAAGCTACGAGGAAAACTGCGACTCAGGTGGCACACGCAAGTTAAAGACGACCTCAGACAGATTACTGTGTGACAATTGGCTGATGGGAGACGCTTGTTTGTTGAGGCCCAGGTCAACCTCGGACTGTAGAGCCACATTAAGTAAGTAAGTAAGCTCTTAAGTTTACCGAAAAGAGGATCGATGCTAAAAAAAATTAAAAATCGTTATTGTGTCGTCAATCTTCTATATCTATGATAAAATGGCAAATTGTACAAAAAATAAATCAAGCTTACTAGCTCAATGAGACAACTGATTTGATGTTTTGTGTCTATTCAAAAGTCTAACGCTGAAAAAAAACACCCTTTATATACTAGTATTTTCTCATATTGCGAGAGAGCTGTAAATGAACGCATCAACACTGTTAATTGAAACCCCTGTTACTCGTTGGCTATCACAGGCATCAAAGCAAATCATTATATTTGTATAGGACCCTCTTTAACCCAGCAACCTCATACAAAAAGATGTCAGTAAAGTATAGCCCAAAGTCATCAAAGATCATTTGCTATTAGCACTTGGAGATTCAGCACTACAATGCACATACGTACGTGGTGCTTACACAACACACCGTCCTCATTTCTAATTTCAAAATCGCACGTAAGGACTCGTCCTTTAAATGTCCGCATTATTATTCCCTTACATATGTACGAGTAAGTATGGAAGTAGTGCAAAGTGCAAATCAAAATTGAAAAATTAGTCTGTGTTGCACAAGTCACTTCGGTTTCAGCAAAAAGTTGGAGCTCCTGCGATGAGGTCCACACTAAATATATACATACAACGCCGACAATCCGGGAATTAAAATTTTAAAATTCTGTGTACACCCTCATGCAGGCAATAATGTGTCTTGCTCCATCTCGACTCCCTTAACAATTATTTTGGTTTTTTTTTTTTTTTTCTTCGGTGAAAAAACACCGGATTTCATTGAGTCGAAAGGTTTAGAAGGTCCTTATTTCCTGCCAACAAAACCATTTCGTTCCACGGTATTTTTTTTTTTTTTTTTTTTTTTTTTACTTTACCGAGACCTATACACCCGTATATTCAATTAAGTCCTGAACCTGCCCCTTTGCCATACCATATTCCTGGAAATAATTATTTCTGAATAATTCGCCTGCATTAATTAAACAACGTACGCCCTCATGAATCCGGATTTTTTTTTCTAAAGTTTGCACTAAAAAGCGAAAGCTCCTAGCCCCAGCTTGAGTCACAGGGATTGCTTTTGTCGAAGCGTTACCGCGTGGCGGCATTTCCATCGTCTACCCTAATGGCGAAGCGTTGTGTGCACTGCTCGTATGTGCAATCCCACAAGATTCCATTAGACTGGCGTGATTTACTTGTGTGCACTTATCGGTGTTTGTAATTATGAAATCCCACTCCTTGGAAGCACCTGCCATGTATGCAGATATACCAAGTACCGGCTCTATGGTATGCACTACCAACTGCATCCCCCGAACCGAGGATACCTCTTTTGTTAACACTTTGGACTGCAATTTGCAAATTGCACAAATGGTGGATAGCACGTGAATTCACCCCATCCCAATCCCAAATACGAAATGGGCCCCAGCATAGGCGCTAGGCACAATGGTTCTCTAAACCTAGTGCTGGGAGTGTTCTCTTGAGCCAGGACTTTCTGTAGGTAAGTAAGCATTTCTACATGTTGCCCTGTCGGGGAAAAAAGGAATATTTTGCAACTGAAGGCTGAAGTTGCTGATGTGAATGAATGTATGGGAGAATTCTAGGGGCTGTGATGGACTGCTTGCATTTCATTAAATTTTACATTCGCTTACCATTTTTTGTTTGTTTGACAAACTGCACTGCATTGTGAGTGGATTTCGGAGCCCGGGAATTCGAGAACAGCTTGGTAGGGTTTACTTTGATTTGCAGGTTAACAGATGGCTGAGTGGAGAGATTTATTTTGTTGGCCACACAGGGTAAATCTATCTAACCGATAGGACTTTAGCTTGTTCAGATATGAGGTCCTTCTGTGGAGATGATTTATGAACTTTAGCGTGCAGTTGATATCTTGATGTTTGCCTATTTTTTGTGAACTTGATTAGAATGACAGAATATTGTGTTGAAGAGAAATTTGACGTACATAAAGGTTTTACATAGAAGATGTGGTGGTAAACCAATATTTGGAATTGAACACCTTTAAGGACCGATACACTTCAACTTTTTGTTCATTTCTTCTAAGGCATTATAGTTCGTAGTGAAGTGAAGGAGGCAACCAACAACTGCCTCCAATTCCACAGTAACACAATCTTAAGTTGGGCTTCTAGGTAGAATAATTGTGTTTTTTTTTTTTAATACTACCCACTTAGGCTTATTGCCTTAACGTCGGGACGGAAGATCACTATAGCAGGCCCACAGTTTCTTCATCTCAATATACGCAACGAGGAATGGCGGTCCCCGGATTATGAAACGCTAAATCAAATTGATAAATTGCGGTCGACACGAGACATGCCTCCATTACTCTGAGTGTCTTTCAACTTATTGCAGCCAAGGCACGAATGGAGTTTTCCCAAGCGCTACAACACATAAGAACTTTGAAAAGGTAAAACGAAGAAAAGCAGCATTCTCAAGAAACCGTCGAACGTCCATCCCGAAATCTCTCAACAAATCTCAACTATGCCACGTGCCGAAGACCAGTGGCAACGCTGCCAACATGCCATCATCAACTGAGTTTAAGCCGACCACCACAAAGAAACCTCTAGTTCGACTATGACAGTATACAGATACATTCAGTCAAATAAGAATCATATTAAGCTACGCTGAATGGATGATGAGAGGCGCCCGTAACCTCTACGAGCAGAAGAGATGGAAAGAAAAGCACAAGAAGCGATCACGAGAAAGGAGTTTGTACTCCCAGAATAACGTACCGAAGTTTTACCAACAGTAAGAAAGAACTTGTCAAGACAAAAAGAACAAAATGCTTCGCATTTAGATATGAAGAAGAAAACCTTACAGTTTTTCTGCAGACTGTGTAATAGCGACGGAGCTTAACATCCTACCATCCGGCAGAATAGACCATCCATCTGACCAAAACAAAGTTAGGATAGCATTATCTAAGCTGAAATCAAACAAAACAGCAGGAATTGACAACTTACCGGCCGAGGTATTCAAAGCTGCTGGATGTGATTTTGTGTAGAGCATATACTGCCATATCGCGTGAACGTCTGAAACCCTTCGTCAAAATACTGATTGGTCTCTATCAGTGCGACTTTACACCAAAAATTGAGCATTAGTCCACCAAATCTTAACATTCTGGCAGATCCTGGAAAAAACTCAAGAGGTCCAACTCGGTACACATATGACAGCATTTATAGAGACGTCCACTATGCAGAATGACGATTGAGAACGTTCGCTGCTGCGTCAACGTCGGTAACGACCTAACCGAGACTTTTGATGTCAAAAAAAGTTTTAGACAAGGTGACGCTCTGTCGTGTGACTTCTTTAACACCAACATACAAGTGAGCACTGGAGGCACAATGTTCAACTTCTAGTATACGGCGGTGATATCCACATAATTGGGAGAACTCAGCTGGCTGTTACTGGCACCAGTTCAATACTATTTAAACGGAAATTGCTAAAATGGGTTTAACAGGAAGAAGAAGGGCTTTTGTCCACCGCAGCTCTACTATTGCAGAAATAAAAGGAACAATGACACTTGCCAACCGCTGTTTCTTTGGGCTAACAAGGCAATTGAGAGTAGTAAGGTCCTATCCCGAAAAACCAAGAAGACGCTGTATATGACTTTTATCATCCCAGTTCTACTTTATGGTGCAGAAGCACCATTCAGTTCAGTTTGAGTTGATTGGCTTTGGAGGAGATGCTTCAAAGTCGAACTATATGAGCTAGCCAGAAAACTGTGCATGATTAGGACATTGGAGTAAATGGACAACAATGCTCCGGACCGTAGAGTCATCCAATATCCGGAGGGACAATGCAGTGTAGAAGACCTCACCTTAAGTGACGAGCACAAGTAAAGCTCAAGCTCGGGAGCTCAACCGATTTGTAGGCAGTTAGCTAAAGACCGTTCTAACTAGAGGGGCTTGTAAGTTGAAGCACAGGTTCATCTCGAACTAATATGCCACCGAAGTAAGTAAGGAAGAATGATTGTGGTTCGCACTACATGACATGTTGCTTCGTATTGTTCTTGTTTTTCCATACTCCCGGCATTCAATAGCGCAATTCCCCATTGAACGTAACATTCTTGCCTACTTCTTTTTTTCATTAAACTTTTGTGGAGAAGATGGCAGCAGTGAGTATGGCAAATACCTAACGAGTATGTGAGTTACTTCAACATACTTGGAGATGAAGTCAGTTAGAATTTTTAGTCCTAAACAAGATGCTGAAGTGGGTTGCTAATTACAGAATATAAGGCCACTACCGCCCAAGGGGTAATGTAGGGAGGGATTGAGCGTAAGTTTAGCTACCCGGCGACTTTTGTCCAGCAACTAAAAGCAAAAAAAGACGCTGACATTCATGCAGTTGAATGACGAACATTGAGGAAACTGAGAGCGTTCGAGCAATTAGCAGGGGCGTTCGACTGCTTTAAGCGAAATAACAGCGTCATTGAGGAAGTGCGGTGAGAAGAATAGGAAACTGTGACATACCACCTTGATCAAAACCTATCCACTTCAAAGTAATCCCCATCGACTGCAACAAACTTATGCCAGCGCTTGATCCAACCCTCGAAACAATTTTTATATTCGGTTCTCGGTATGTCTATCTGTGCTTTTTGCGATTTTTCCATTACTTTCTCTCGGCTGCTGACACGCATTATTCGTAGTCGTTTTTTAACGCGATTGAACAGAAAGAACTCACAGTTAGCCCAATCGGGTAAATTCGAAGGCTGTTGGATGGTATTTGTTGCATTTTTCGTCAAAAAATTACGAATAATGATGGCACTGTGAGATGGGGCGTTATCATCGTGCAAAATCCACGAGTTTTCTGCCCACAATTCTGGTCTCTTTCGGCGAATTTATTCACACAAACGCCCAAATAATACTCTTTGTTTACTGTCTGGCCTTCTGGCAAAAATTCATGATGCATTACACCGTTGTAATCCATGAAAACCTTGAGCAGTGCCATATTTTTTGACTGAAAACGACGTATTTTTCTTGGTCTCGGCTCATTTGGTGAACGCCATTCACTTGCCTGATGTCTGGATTGCGTGTCGTACTCATAAGCCCATACTTCTGATGAATGTGGGATTGGATTCAGCCTCGCAAATCACCGCTTTTGCGACATTAACACGGTTCCTTCTTTGCATGAAATTGAGGTCTTTTGGCACCAACTTTGCTGCTACACGACGGAAACCCAAATCATTAACCAAAATGTCTTGGACGGATCCGTAGGCAATGTTCAAGTCCTCAGCTATCTCGCTGATGGTTAATTTGCGGTTATTGACCAACATTTTTTTTACTTCATCAATGTTTTTGTCGGTTTTCGATGTCGATGGTCTGCCACTGCGTTCATCATCTTCGATTGACTCACGACCACTTTTGAACCGCTCGTGCCACTGGTAAACGACCGTTTTGTTTAGAGAATCGGTGCCGAAACACTTTTCCAACATTTCCAACATTCGCGCACCATTAAATCCGTTTAATACAAGTTCGTTGTTGCAAATGGAAATCCATTTCTAAAATTCTAAAAATCGCCAACACACAGAGATAGGTGTACTCTTGGCTACGTAGCTTTTGCAAATGTCAAGCTATGATACTAAGATTTAAAGAGAATGTCAACAACAGATGTACCAACTTAACAAAAAAAAATTAGAACTCAAATCGGAACAATGGAAGCGCCACACGGTGGTTATCCCGTTTTCTTGATCAAGGTGGTATACTTCGGCGATTACTACAGAGAAACAACTTTGGATGCGGATTTGTTGTAAGTAGCAGAATTGAGTAAGAAGTTTTGAAGTTTCGACACACACAAGATGAGCGCCTTATAACAACACGCATCTCTCGTATACGATCACATGCAAAAACTACAACCAATGTCCGAGGTAGGACGTTAGAATAGTCTTAGGTGATACTAATATCTGAAAAGAAAAAGCGGATATTTTTGACAGTGCAGCTCCACAGCAGTTGTAGCCTTTTCGATGCACACTCTTAGTCAATTACTTGCTCAAAGCCCGGCTAGTTTCTAAATATATTTGTACAGCTTGAAAACGTTGTTCTGGCGTACAACGCCCCAAAGAAGCTCCCACAGTCATTTTAGGAGCTGGAACGAATAATATGATTCGGTGAAAAGGTTGTCATGCAGCCTTTTAACATGTCTTAGATCTAATAGGCAACCTGAAGGCAAATTTTTCTGTCGTGGATATGAATCTAAACAACTTGTTCCAGACGCAATCACAAGTAGCTTTAAAGCTGGTGGTGAGGTGACTAACATGGATTTCTTGGAGGTTTCTCAGTCTCAGGCGAAGATAATTTAGTCTTTGTGAGTCTATTAGGTTTAAAGTTTCGCGAATAAATCTCGGCCGTCAATCTGATGTTAGTGATTATATCTCTTGCATGTCCTTATCCGCAATATCGTTTTTAGTGATGACCTTCACTTTGTATCCAAGAAGTTTGTGAATTAGCAAAGTTGTCGTTCCTCACTCGAGGAAAATCGCAAATAGACTCATGAAATTCAGCTACATTCTTTTGCATGCGGTTTCATCCTGGAAGTATTGACTCACTAAGGAATTCATTCAACGACTACATTATTTAACTAATTAGACCAGTAAGTTGTTCACCGCGATTTGACGCCACTATATTGATTCTTGTGAGGCTGCGTAAGGCTCTTGGTGTGTGCTGATTAACCGCAAACTATTCGGTACCTGGGAGCCAATATTTAAAGTATTATTGGTGAGATAGGGTCCAAAATTCTGATGCGTAGCCCAAGATTGGACCGACAGGATGCCAATTTTATTCAATTATTCATCGCGGATTTGAGAATCATCAACTTATATAAGTCCGCATATACACATCCCGCAGTATATGCCAGCGACTTAAGTGATTAGCAGCCATCAATATGTGGTGATACGATTTTACCGTTCCAATTCACAGGACAGGAATCCTTTTAACCTTAATTATTGTATTTCTACAGTTGGAACTAAAATTTAAATTAATTTTACAACGACTGCGGTTGCTTATAACCACAAAATGAAATTTTTAATTCGCCTATGTGCACATGTTAATATATAGGCACTCGCAACAATAACAATTAACCTCTACAAGTTTGTGTACATAGACACTTATGTACGCACACATGTCGGATGTCATCAATAATCCATTATCCTAGCAACCTTTCCCAGTAACAACTGTTGACACGAAATTGTACAAACTTAAGAGTTAGACGTGAAGTGACAGTCACACTGAATAGAACGACATAAGTGTAAGAACGTTAAATAATTTATATCTCCCAGTGGCAATAGAGAACTGTGTGGCAAATTATTAATTCAGTTGTTTGAGAGTGTCAGATAAAGTCATCGAACAATGAACCTTACAAAGGATATTCCTCGGAAATTAACCATTTATATTCCATTAACATGCAACGTTGTCAAAAATCTCCTCAATAATGGAATACAACAAATACGAAAACACACTTCTGGAATAGGGGAATAAATGTGTGGGAAGATCAACTCGATAACATTGTTTTTAAGACAAATTATATGTAAATTTAATAGAATTTATTAAAGAAACAGTTTCTGTGTTTCACTTACTTACTTTGCTTTGTAATTCACTTTTATTTATCTCATTCATATAAACTCACATTTAGAAACGGAATTAGTCTATTGCACTCCTTGTATCTTTCCGTTTAATCTTCCTTGGAAAAATGAGTAAATGCTTCAGTGATACAGCACCAGCATCTACCACATCACCAACGGGTACCTGCAGCTTGATGCGAGTCTAGATCAGACATTCACAGAGATAGTGTTCGGCTGTGTCGACATCACTCTTAGAGCAAATGTCACACGACTTGGATGCTTAACAAAAGCGTAGTGACCTGGACGACGCTTGTAATTAGTCAGCAAACTATCTTACTAAAAAGCCGCAGAAAAATCACTGAACTCATAAAGACGTCGGAAAACAATCATCTTTTCTGCGGACATCCTGGAGAACTATCTCTAGTTATGCTCACATAAAACACAAATGTCAAATGAGTCCAAATGGACTCAGGTAGTCCAAAGAAGGGTTCAGTTTGTAAAAAATTTTTCTCTGAGTAGACAAATTCACCGGTGATTTCCACTGAGACCCAAGACCCAAGCATGACTCGGCGTTTACAGTGCTACCAGCTTGGAAGTGCGCGACGCATTAGCAGTTTAAGTATATTATAGATACGATACTTAGCAATGGCAGGCAGATACAAGATTTCCTAACAGGAAGGGAAATCTAACATTACCGTCCTGCAAAACAACGGGAGTACCGTATCCTAAATCTGTTTTAAAGCACCGACTACATTATTTTCCTGGCTCAGATTTTGAATGGGTTTCGTCCTGGTGACATATCGATAACACCAGAGCTAAGAGACAGACAAAGTCATATAAATAGCAGTGCGTGCAGTAATACCAAATAATATGCTGTTCTTCACCCGTTTCATTAAGAACACAACTTGAGTTTTGAGATTATAGACTGAAAGCTAATTTTTGGTGCACCAATCGTTGATTACGCCGAATGCTGATTGCGCTTTCGAGCAAACAATCGCTAAATCTCCTATGTAAGACTACGCGTAGTCAATAGAATTGTAGAGAGCTTTAAGCAGAGCATCGACAGGAGACCACCGTGTCCGAAAACGCCCGATAAATATGATCAAGGCATAGTCTTTTTGTCGAGGGCGCTTTAATTGATTTTTTGTAGTAGAGGCAGAATCCCACGACACTGCATAACCGTATCGAGCACCAAAAAAGTAAATAATCCCTAAACCTCTGCAATGATCAAGGCGAACAATATCTGATGAAGATTACAGGTTACGGGCACCTGTGCCGAAGCGATCTTCGCTGTTTGGAACATGCCATTTATGATAAAATGAATTTTATTTATTCTACTCCTACTGTCCACTTAACACATCGGTTATACAGGACAAAGCAGAATTTTGAATACTCCATTCCGACTGTATGAATGCGCATCTGAATCGCAAACTGATATTCGTCAAAGCGCATGCAATGCTAGCGCCAGATTAACGACAAGGAAGGATTGTTGGATTGATAGTTGGTAATACTGATTGTCCATCTTTACCTCAACTTAATTCTTTTTACACCAACCTACGCAATCTTAGGTCTGAGCACTTTACCAGCTCAGTTTTCACAGAATGAATTACGGACACCTTGAGCCAATTCCGCCTCTCTTCGACCACTACGTCAGCAAAATGTTCCTCGAGAACATTCTCCTTTCCATTTATGCCTCACGTTCTAAACTTTCTTTAACCGCTCCCACCCTTTAGTTATTAACTTTAGTTTTAAGCCAAAATGTATGGAGTTGACCCCGGCCTCAAATCAAGTCAAATCAAATCAAAATACGGTCGCAGATTTTACACAAGCCGTTCGTGAGTTGAAAACAGTCGTAGAAGTTGCCGTATTATGCGAGCAGTACCATATAAGGAGTATGGTATGGGCCTGTGGAGACTACGGTTTTGAAGAAAAAATTATGACAATCTGAATAGGATTGGTTCGAGCTATGCTATGCTATGTATCTTCAAACAGCACTTTTGAGAAATTACAGGGTATCTTGGATAGCTTCGTAGATGATGCTATGGGTCGTAGCCCAACAATTATGGCTGGAAACTTCAATGCATGGGTCATTGATTCGGGCAGCACTCGGGCCAGCAGAAGAGGAGAAGGTTTACTAAAAGCTGTATGACGTAGACTCCATAGTTGATATCACCTTTGTAACAAGTTCCCTTTAGAGAGGCACCATGCGAAGAATCAGTGACCAATATACCCGAACATCCAATTTGAGGTACAACCGAGGAGAGCGAACCAGGAATGCCAGCCAGAGATGGCATAAGAATGGGGTGGAAAATAAGCACTCTTGACGAAGATTTTTTTACTCTGATTTTTGAAGAGTCTTCAATAAGCACGGGAACAGCAAATTCTATAGCTGCTGAGGTTACTAAACAAGTAACAAGGGCTTGCTACGCATTTATAGTCCGGGAGACGTCATCAAATGGCCGGCCACAAGTATACTGTTGGAACCAAGTAATATCAAAGCAACGCAGCAAGTGCCATAGAATGAGAAGACTATTTCCAGAGGTTCGTCCTTCTATCAGGATCTACAGGTATAATACTCGTACGAAGATGACCATAAGGACCTAAAATTAGCCATCCAGAGAAGCAAACGCAACGGGTTTTAAGAACTCTTCGAGCAAGCTGACGTAAATCCTCGGGGTACCCCCTTCAGGGCAGTCATGGCAAAACTCAAAGGCACTAAGACACCCTTTCCTAATTCAAAAAAAAAAAAAAAAAAAATATTGCCGGGATTTTTTCTACCGCCAACACCAGCAGAGCGTAGAAAAGCACCTCAGGAAATAGAACTTCCAGAGGTATGCAGAAAACTCAATGATTATAAGGCTCCTGGATTAGATGGCATACCAAAAGAGGTCCTTAAGCTAGCCAACAAAACAAACACAAAACCATTTAGGGAAATGTGGCGGAGTACCACAAGGATTAGTTTAGGTTCCACCTTGTGAAACCTTATGGATGACAGAGTTCTATGGCTTGATGTCCCAAACGAGGAAAAAATCATAGGCTTTGCAGATGATACTGCGGCCAAACACTTGAAAAAAATAGAGGACATTGTAATTGAATGTCACAGATTGAAACGGTTGGGTTAGAGCTTGGCGAACATAAAACTGAAGCAGGACTTGTAAGTAGTCGCAGGAAAAGAGAGACAATCACCATCAGGGTACCATCGTCAAAACCGGTTATCAGATACCTAGGTGTGATGATCGACGGTAGGCTCGATCACAAGAAACACCTTGAAAGATCATGCAACAAAGCTGCTCGGATGAGTGCTGCATTGTGCAGAATACTGACGAATATGGGAGGTCCTCCCAGACACCAAAATAGACTTATTCTGTCAAGGGTAGTGTACTCAAAAGTAATACATAAGACAACAATATGGGCAAAAGTAGTGAAAAGTAGTGAAATATTCCTTTTTCGCAAAAGTGCTGACTTTTTGAGGCAATGAAATCTTCAAACGCCTTTATGACCTATGCTCGGTTCCGGAAGACCTTCTGTTGGCAAAATGAATCCAGATTGCGGAAGAGATGGTAATGCATTGGATAAATATCAGGAGAGTACGATTTATGTGGATGAAATTCAAATCTTGTTACTTGTGAGGTATGGGGTCAAGCTTTGTCATGCAAAAGGATCGGAACGTGTCTATTGATCAACGCAGGTTACAATACTTTTCAGCCAATTTGGCATATTGCCTGTCAATTTTCTCACAAAATTTGATAACGTTTATCGTTTCTCCTGATTGAAGAAATTAAAAGTGGATTGGTCCTTTCGATGTCCACCAAATTGTCACCATAACCTTTTTTGGTTGAAGATTGGGCTTGGGGGTATGTTTTGGTTTTTCATCTGCATCCAACCATTATCCAGATCTTTTACGAATATCATACAGTATCCACTTTTCATCCGGTGCAAAAACGATTCAGATTGGGTCCTTAATGTAAGCGATGCACAGCTTTCCAGGCGCCATAGTTTTTGGGATTCGTTCAGTTTCTGATCCTGTGAGAGAAAAGTGTCAACTTCTTGTCATTGGAAATATGCACATGCTTTGTGCAATCTCCCGCACCGATTTCATTGGGTTCGCATCCACCGTTGCTCTTAAAACACCGTCGTCAACTAACATTTCCGGCTTCACGCGTGGTTCATTTTCGAGGTTGAAATCTCCCGAACGGAACTTTCCAAACCAACTTCATATAGTGCATTCATTTACCGCTACATCCTCAAATGCGTCATTAATGCTTTTCATTGCCAATGGCGCATTGTGAACCATTTTAAATTTGTAAAGGAAGACGGTTTGCATTTGAACTGCCGACAGCATAGAAAATAATTTTTAGAAGAAAAATTACGGTACTTGTAACGAACCCTACAATTCTCACACGTCAAGCACAGGTACCAATTTATTAAAAAAAAAAAAAAAAAAAACGGAAATTTAACGTTCTGGCACAAATGTTCACTCGAGGAATTCTTATTTCCGACTGAGCGAAAACCGGACATTTTATGTGGTACAACCCAATATCTTGGCTGGCAAAATGCAAAGGATCTATGATGCCAAAATCCAGAAACTCCTAACTTTAGATGCTATGATACTAAACAGATTGCAGCTGTGGTAATGCAACCACAAGCAGACATACCGATAGTCTTTGGTCGAATAAGTCAACAATATGACAACAAAACTTGATTTCTGGTCTAAAGATACTTTCCTACCCCATGTAGTTATGCCGTACGGTGGATCGTGGGGTAAGAAAAAAAAATCGCAGATTGGACACACGGTAGTCCTAAATAACACCATACCTCTGAAACACCCATTGCAGCACACAACAATTCCACATACTTCAGAGCCCCTAGCAACATCCCGGACCTAGACCGCCCTCACGTCTATGCCCAATTTCTTCAGAGTCAAAGGGTTGCATAACACGTCTCCAGAACCATCAGTACATTGAAATTTTTCCACAGTAAAAATACCGGCCATCTAGTAGAGTACTACTCTACTCACAATCTGGCCAGACTGACTGAAATCCGTCAGGAAATGAGGAATACTCACAAATAGCAAATAAAAAAAAAAATTATTCTGATTCGCAGTCTCGCAGGATCTCCCTCTTTGTATCTTAGACAAAGCATACATTTGCAAAGAATCCATCCTTTCGGATCTATTATCTTCTGAGATGAGAATCGGTTCCCATTTATACCATTTTTGTGAGTAAGAAAGTTCATCAAATACGAGTACCTCTGAGATTTGTTCCTTTAGTGAGAAGTTTGAGATTCCATCTATTCAGGATTTATGCCGTTCACTGTTGCCAGGACTTTTGTTTATGTGACGGGTGGTACTATTTTCACATCTTCTACTGATATTCGTAGAAGACTAATTCATTCATTCAAACTCAAACACTTCTTTTAGGTTTTGGTGATGCTCCTCGAACGTCTTGCCTATGACGATAACATCGTCCAGATATTAGACAGGTTTTTCACCTGAGATCTTGCAATGTTCGTTCCATTAATCGGTGGAAGGTGGCCGGAGCATTTCATAGTCCAAAAGGCATCACCATAACCTGTCATCACCATAAACTTTTCGATTAATCTCCACCTACCACCATACTTTCTGCATTCGGACCTTGTAAGCCTCCTGCATGTGACTATCCCTAAACTGTTTCTCGATAGCCTTTACTAAAGTCCCATAATCGTTAAGATTTTCAATGTCTATTGTTGGGCCATTGTTAGGGTAATTTAAAACTGTTTCTTATAAGTAGACAATGAGGTCTGGCCAACAAATGATGGAGGCTTCAGCTCTTTTCTCAATGGACCGCTTTAGAACCAAAGAACACTATTCAAATATGGAAATTTTCTGCATTTTAAATATAGACGACGCTGTTCACATTCAAATGGATATCACACTGGTTCGCTTCGTTATTCATCTTTCCGTTGAAATGACAAAATCTTTCCAAATGGACCACATTCAATTTTCTCCCATCCCCACCACACTGGATCCGGTAGACAACGTCATTGATGCGGGCTATCATTTTGTATGGAACTACCCAATCCTATTGCACTTTCGATGATTTGCTTGTATTACGCAGAAGATTATACTGCCATTCCAGATCTCCTTCGTTAAAGCCGGAAGATTTCGCTTTGATGTCGTACCTAGTCTCGTGTTTTTTTGCAATTGACGAATCCGCGTAGTCGTTCACTTTCTTGGTCTCCGTAGCTAGGGATCCAAATCTACTTAATCACTCTACCATTCCATGAGATTGGTGATGTAGTGGCGTTGTCCTTATCTTCCATGTTCCCAGATATTGGCACACATCCTGGAGGACTTTTCAAAGTTTTACCCTTGATCACATTGTAGATTTATTGAAACTCCAAATCTGCTCACCCAGTTGTTTACTTTCTCTTCTGCTACGGTTTTAGCCTCTTGATTTGAGATGGCAAATACTTCAGGCCACTTACTGAAGTATTCCATGAGTATTCAATTGAGTTTTGGGAAACGGCCCAATGATGTCAATGGCTAATCATTCAAATGGTGCTCCGACATTTTACTCGCATCGTTACATTCGCTTTGCAATTAGCCAATAGCAGAGCTCCCTTAGCTTCTTAAACATCTTGTTTATTCCCAAATGACCTCCTGAAATGCCGTCATGTATTTCATGGAGCACTTGGCTGACTCTGGACCGTGGCACAATTAGCTGCATACGAGCTGTTGTTGTATCTGCACTTTTTCATTTTCTCTTCAGCAAACCATCTTCCACACAAAGCGAGTCCCACTGTACCTAATATGCCTTGAAATTTTGGTCTAATATCTACTGCCTACTTGGTGTTTCGTCATGTTAATTCCAGGCCAATATTATCTTTGTCAATCTCATGAAATTGTTGGCATTTTTTTGCGGTGCTTGCTGCTGTTCGAAGTTGATATTTGCACGCATACTGAGGTTAGCATTTTTGTCATATCATTTCTGTACATATTTGGCAGCTATACACTATACCAATTCTTAAGTCCATACACTCTGTGACACATATATTCGTAAAGTTTTATTGGCATCACAGTTGCCACATGAAAGGATTTCTACCACCTTAAGCAAACATTTGAGCTCTATCTTCAAACAGTTCATCTTACAGCCTGGGTAACGAAACATTTGTGACCAAGCCATTGGAAACTCTACCTCCAATCTAACTGCATTTTCGAAAACTGCGGATGAAGACTTTCGATTACAAATTGCACATTCGTTTGGCATATATCAAATGAAAATGCAATATCGACAATCTGGTGTTTAACCCCTGCTCGTGCATCTGATTTATGCAATATCCTTCCAATTCGTCTTCCTATGAATGCCAAGGATTACCTTCATCTGCCAATTTGCAAGGTTTCACAATATCTTCTGCAGCTCTACATATTTCACACATTCCCTCCGAACTTTTGCTTATACACTTATCCGCCCATCGGAGTGGTATTTCATCGAAGATGGTATCAACGAGTTTAGTTTAAGAAATATTCATGTTACTCATGCTCAGTCGGAGTTGATGTATCTGTATATCTAGATGGGAATTGAATCATCCAAAAGCAAGAGCATGCACAAGTGGAACAAATCCCTTTGCTCGACTAAACCATTACAATGACGGATGCTTTGTGCAACATTGTGCAACATGTAGCCGATGAGAACTCAGCGGTTCTGTAAAGTCTCATTGAAGGTATTGTGGCACCATAAAGTTGCTCCATTGAATGGAATATGACATGCAAATCGGGCACTACTCGGGCGACCCAAGTGGAAAATTGAAATCATCTCTGGGATTTAGATATCAAAGAAAACAACAACAACGAAACAAATACAGTGTGCAACGAAGGGAAATAGAATTGAAAGAGTAATGGTGAAAGTAAATGCGAAGGCAGGCTCTCAGTTGGAAGAATTATTTATTGACGCATCAAAAGAGATTATGATTCTCCAAATGCATTCCCAAGTAATCCTCTTATCAAGAGATTTCCTTTCTTAACAGATAAGAAGGGAAGTGGTTATGAGATATATCTGGTTGTGTCATTGGATAATATTTAAATTAAAAATTTCAGTCCAGACCGATCCGAGTCAGACCAAATTAAAGTCAGATCCAGAATAACGCTCTATCTATTTCATACTGTGGTGAATGAGGTCTTTCTTAATTTATTATGCCATATATGTGATTCGGAATTGGATATGACAACAACTAGGTTCAAGATTTCTAGAAATAGTTCGAGCCTTAAGTGAAGCAAGTAGAGTGAATGCTGTAAGTGCTTTTGCAAATAGATCGAGACACTTGGTGAAACCAGAGGCGCTAAAAAGTCTGATGGCAGAGGGAAAAATAGCACTTCCCAGCTACGAGTAACCTTATTCTATCGCCAAAATTCCAACTGAACTAATTAACACAACATAATTCTATCTTTCATTCTTTGTGGCCACACAGTTGCTTCCATTAATGGCTTTAAGTAGTTTCGAACCGATTGCATGTATCCAGTTTTGCTACAAATAGCTGTAGATCATTTGCTGACAACTTTGAAAAGAATTTGTACATCGGTATACAAGCACGCTAGTCATTATCGCATGGAGATAATGGTTTAGCTTCATGTACGCCAAAATGCTCCGAGAATGTGTCCTTTGTCCAAGATGAAAGATGCGTACCAACATGGAGTGTCCTCTCAAATTGTGCTTCACGACTTAGTAAATAGGTTTGAGAGGGAAATACAATCGACAAAAAGGAGTATGCGCTGGGCATTTTTATCGACAGTGAGGTTCTTTAAAAAGGTGGTATTTGGTACAACACGCATTCGAAGTTTGATAAACATGCGATCAAACTATGTTTCGATTCTGGTCTTATAGACGTGCTATCTAATGCGATGATGCCAGCATTCATGTTGCTGCAGAAGCACAAAATCAGCAGCCGTTTTACTCAGAAATGCTTTTAGCCAAGAGCTTACCCAGAAAAGAATGCCGTTGGATCTAAACCAAGAGCAACAAGACATATCTAAGATTCTGTGCTGGGGATGTATTGTGGGTCAAAAATGTACGAGTTCACTCCTTGTTAGGAAAATTTGCATCTGTTTTTCAAGCGGATATATAGGGTTTTCCAATAGGGACTTGACAACTTTGAATTTAATTTGTGAACACACTCTTTCACTAATCATCAAACTGTCACTGTCAGTTTATTCAGGAAACTCAATATTTTCATCATGGTACAAGTACACTAACTAACAACGTCTGCAAATTATAAAATTTTTTACAGATATTCAGAGTCGGTGACTGCAACTTTAAGAGCGTTAACTCCAATTTTCGGTCGTAATTCTTGCCCTGGTAGACAGGCAATAACAAGTTTAGTGCAAAAATTTGAGTCTACATATTCGTTGTGTGATGTTGCCATGTCAGTGAGACAACGGGTTGGTCGAAGTGTCGAAAATATCGCTGCCGTTCAGACGTCCGTAGCAAACGATCCGAATCAGTCAATTTCACGGCGTTCTCAAGAATTCGGCATATTTTGTGTAAGGATCTTGGTTTACACCCATACAAGATCAAGCTGACTCAAGAATTGAAGCCGATGGACCATTTGAAGCCACGTACGTTCCTCGATTGGGTTCTGGAGAAGATGCGCCAAGATGATGAATTTCATTGCAAAATTATCTTCGCCACTCATTTTTGGCTAAATGGGTTCGTCAATAAGCAAAATATGCGTTATTGGTCGGGTGAAAACCCACATGTGCTTCATGAATCACCACTTCATCCACAAAAAATAACTGTTTGGTGCGGTTTGCATGCCGGCGGCGTTATTGGGCCATATTTTTTCGTCGACGATAACGATCATCACGTTTCTGTGAATGGTCAGCGTTATCGCGCCATGATCACCGATTATTTTTGGCACGAATTGGAAGATATGGACTTGGACGAAATGTGGTTTCAACAGGATGGTGCCACAAGCCACACAGCACACGCTACAACCGATTTATTGAAGAGTAAGTATGGTGAGCGTGTTATCTCAAGACATGGGCCAGTCGATTGGCCGCCTCTTTCGTGCGATTTAACGCCGCACGTTATTCGTTGTGTGATGTTGCCGTGTCAGTGAGACAACGGGTTGGTCGAAGTGTCGAAAATATCGCTGCCGTTCAGACATCCGTAGCAAACGATCCGAATCAGTCAATTTCACGGCGTTCTCAAGAATTCGGCATATTTTGTGTAAGGATCTTGGTTTACACCCATACAAGATCAAGCTGACTCAAGAATTGAAGCCGATGGACCATTTGAAGCCACGTACATTCCCCGATTGGGTTCTGGAGAAGATGCGCCAAGATGATGAATTTCATTGCAAAATTATCTTCGCCACTCATTTTTGGCTAAATGGGTTCGTCAATAAGCAAAATATGCATTATTGGTCGGGTGAAAACCCACATGTGCTTCATGAATCACCACTTCATCCACAAAAAATAACTCTTTGGTGCGGTTTGCATGCCGGCGGCGTTATTGGGCCATATTTTTTCGTCGACGATAACGATCATCACGTTTCTGTAAATGGTCAGCGTTATCGCGCCATGATCACCTATTATTTTTCGCACGAATTGGAAGATAAGGACTTGGACGACATGTAATTTCAACAGAATGGTACCACAAGCCACACAGCACACGCTACAATCGATTTATTGAAGAGTAAGTATGGTGAGCGTGTTATCTCAAGACATGGGCCAGTCAATTGGCTGCCTCGTTCGTGCGATTTAACGCCGCTTGACAATTTTCTTTGGGGCTACGTTAAGTCATTATGCCATTATGCCAACACGCCGACGACGTTGGAAGAGCTCAGAGCCAACAATAAACTCGAAATATCGGCCGTTTCGGCCGAAATGTGTTGCCGAGTCGTTGAAAATTGGGTCAAACGAATCGACCGCTGCAAACGTGCCTGCGGTGGCCATATGAACGAAGTCGAGTTCCATTCATTAATGTTTTGATTGTACTTCAAGCCAATAATAAAGTTTTTGAAATATCTCAAAGGGTTTGCCTTTTATTTAAAAAAAAAGTTGTCAAGTCTCTATTAGAAAACCCTATATATGCAATCTTGATTTATGTAAAAGATCTAAAGTCTTGCTAAGCCTTGTCACTGCTTCGAAGCTAAAAAGTTCGAAAATGTAGGACTCTTCTCGAAATGAACTCACTATGTCTTGTTTTGGTCACAAATGGTAATGGACTAGGCTTAGAGGAGAGCTTCTTAAAACTCTGCTTCGACCTTGGCTGGGGCTTACTTTGAAAGCTTGATTTCGTGAAAGCGTAAACCCGAGGGTGTGACTCAACAACATGTTAGCAGACGAAATGATCTTTCCCGATGCCTAAAAGAGGTCAGCGACTGTCCTGCTGTCCCTCAGTAGGAAAAACTGATTGCTGTCGTCGAAATGGAACACTACGCTTTTGCTAACTACCTTAGGATACTAGGTATAAGAGCCGCAACATCCTGCGACTCTTACTGAGTGAGTGATGAGGCATTTCACTTTCTTTGATAGTTTCTGGCCTACGATCCCATCAGACTACAGGTGATTGTTGCTAGTGTGATGGATGCTAGCACTGTGAAAACCTAATATTTCTCTGTTTGTTTTGCTTCGCCAAAAGAAATAGAGTGGCGTAACTGTTGAAGAGAATCTATTATATTCCTCCTCCGATGCCAAATCTGGTCCTTGAAAAGGTCATGTGCGGTCCTGCAACTGGTAGGTGCTATGTAAGGTATCCCGGTATCAAGAAAGTAGTAGGAGGACAGCTTTGGTACTACAGTTTTGCGTTTCCTATCGCAGCAATCTATTTGAACGTTTGCAGATTGAGTATGTAACACATCTCGTCAATCCCTTTACAAGGTGCACCAAGTAGTGGAGGACACTTGCATCGATATCAAGAAACTGCCACAACTGGCATACTAGGTTTAATCTGAAAGGGCAAGTTTAATGGCGAGTGCAGAAAAGGAAATGTAGCAAAATATCTTAACTAGACTACGAAACAGCGCTACACAGAAGAACGAGAACAGCTTGCGCGCCCTACGAGAGGTGAACATGAGCTTATATGCAGAAAAAAAAGAGAACAGAGGTAGTACTCCAAAAACAACGTTCAAGTTAGATAAGGTAAGATTAGAATGGTCCCCATTATGGTGTACTTACACCAGTTGTAAGTCCATAATGATACCATTAGGAGACGATTGGATGTCCCAGCTTATCCCGGAACTAAAAAAATTGATTGATACATTTGTCACGATGGGTGATTTTCATAGATTTCACAGAGGTTATCTAAGTCTCGGAAGTGATTACTGGCATGGAATTATACTCTGATGCGGGCAGTTGAAAAGGGAATGCAGAAATCGCTCCGAGATTCTCTAGATTAGTGCACCTTTGCCTAGCCCTAGAGATCGCTTAAAAGGTGTCATTTGCTTGTCGTAAGACATTGTTAACTTGAAGTTGTTAAGCTGCCTTCTATATTTGTTCCTAGTGATTCGAATCTGGCAACTTCATTAGCGACGCAGTACCGTAGAGCGTCGAAGCCCAAAAGAGTTTGATCTTTTTACGTATCACTTTCTCCTTAAGAAATGCCCTCTCGGACTACGGGTGCAGTGTTATAAATCAAGGATCTGATGCTGTTTCACTTTCTACGTATATTGCGATATTCGACTCAGGCTGAGCCTAACAGCAGCCTGATGAATAGCTGACACATCAGCTTAGTTGACTGCAAGATTTGAATGTACAAAGTTCCTCTGAACCCCTTCGCAAGAGTTTTCTGCTATAAGATCGCCGTCTGTGAAAACGGAAATTAACTTACTGAGCTAGTCTTCGCGTTTTCTTTATTCGTTTTCTTCATTAAATTTATCAACAGATAATTTAAGACCGGTTAATTGTGGCAGCGATTCAACATGAGTAGACTGGCGCGTCCCACATTTAGCATTTTTAATTTATAAATTTCCCTCAACTTGAGGGAAGTATTCATTGTAATCTTCTTCACGAATGCAAGCTCAATTTCCCCGGAGATAGCAACGAGAAGAGGTGCATATTAGACGTCTTTGTGTCGATTACCTGATGGTGGGGCTGAAAACAGCAGCACAACGGAGGTCATCTGTTTCCGAACTTCACTAACTGTCCTTGGTAAAAGAAAAAAAGCATCCCTCAGAAAAAGAAGAAAAAACATAGAACATCTCTGCCGTATGTAAACGTTGCCCTTGATCAATAGACAGTGAAGCCGAATAAACCAGTCAACAGACGTTCTTATGTGTCACCAACAAATCGGGCCTGTCGTAACCAACACTTGTCACATTTGATATACTATCTCACCCACTGTCATGAAATTCATCGGATTGATTGTGGTGCGCGATTTAATCGGCCTTCGTAGTCGGATTTTAAAAGTTTCGCGATAAATCGCAAAACTTGCATGTAAGCATTTAATCAATTGTAACTCAGTGTTCAGAGGACATCACACAATTATTCATAGACGCAGTAGTGAAAAATTTCCACTGACGGGTTAGATGGCACAAAAAGGGAATCGGTGTGTCAAGGCTTAAAATCACAACGCGCCACACTTGTATGGTCAATTGACGCTTGCACCCATCGCATACTCGCACTCACAGCGGACGAAGAACAGAACGTCGCTTATGTTTTACGTAGAAATTTCTGTTAAGGAGTTATCCCACGAAGCCCCTACGATCATATCACGAATAATGCAATGCGTCCTTCGGATGATATTAATACCACCTCCAGTACCTACTAGAAGTCGTGTATAAGGCGCAAACTTCTCCCTTGGTAAAGGGTTGAAGTCTATCTAGAAGCTCTTGGGTCATGGGTCATGATCCTTTTAATCCTACTCACTGAACGTCAGGGTATAGCTACCTAAGTTGACTTATACAAAGACTATGTTCGCATAGCCCTGAATCAGCTAGAACACCGCCTTCAAATCTTACACCCATAGCTAGAAGTTTTTTTACAAAGAACAGGTATCCAGTCTTTAAAAATAGCTCCACACGAGCAGCCTTACACCTGGCTAAGGCCCTTTTATACAGAAATGCATGAAAGAAACCATATCCAGTAAGAAGATAGCCGAAGTTGAGATGAAAGCTCAGATAAGGCTGCTCCTCATGAACAAGGCATCCTTCAGGAAGCGGCAAGTAACCTTTCCGCTACTGCTATCGTCCCATCTAGATAAGAAGCATTTGTCTAGCAGGGCCTTACGCTAGCATTAAGACATCTGGCTGACTCAAATGTCAGACACTCAATCACGCTCACTTAAGCATATACCGTGAAGGCTATCCCATGTCAGATCGTCTCCAAGTCAAAAGGTGGGAATCTCACCAACACTTGCATAGCACTTAGAGAACTCATTTATGTATCTGCCCCAGTAGGGAGTCCTTCATAAGATTGCAAATGAATGGGCCACAAGTGGAAGTGGATATCCGGATAACCGGAGGCACGTTGAAGCCTCAATAAGATTCAATATTAGACCTTACCTTGTCAGGAGAATTTAGGAGAACGCCCACCTTTGCCCTTTTGCAAACGAACGGAAAGTAGCTCGTATGAATGCATCTGCCGTATGTACAGACTAGATATTTCGGAAAACTTTAAAAGTGGTTTTCACCATTTCGCACATGATTTCGTTTAGCCCAGGAGACCTTCTTGAACGAAGAAGTGAAACACCGTGTTCCAATTTCTGGTCTTCTCTAGAAAAGATTGCATTGAGTAAGGTACTCAGGTAGTCTTTCCAATCCCTGTATATGGTATTACCCACACGTATGACTTCAACCTCGAGTAATTTTACAGACCTTTCTCCAAGGACCGACCGTATTCAAATCCGCGAAGGTTCTCCGATCATCTTCCTTAACTAGACCAATAATTTTCTTGTACTCAGCGAGGCACCGCCGGAATGCAGAGCCCAACTTAATCAAGTTTTCAGCGTTGATAGCCCGATTCCTTTGATATTTCTTTCTTAGTTTTTAGACTTCCTGCCGTTTCAAATTCAAACTGCGTGCCCACCACTTCACTATTTTGTTATTAACCGTACGGCTCCTCTCAAAGAGGTCGTCGTTGACATACCACATCAACTTATTGATGTACTCGATCTGCTATGCTATCGATGCTCAGGCTTCCATACACTTGAAGGAGTATTGAGGGCACATGGGAATCATACACCTTTTAATCAGCTTTCTAAGTGCTCCATCTCCCTTCATACCTATACGTCGTAACAGTCTCCCCATAAGTGACGTCAAATTGAATTCAGTTGTGGTCACTTATGCTTTCGGAAGTGAAGGAAAAGCCCTAAGTTCGGATTCAAAAGTAAGCGAAATGCATCGAAAGTAAACAACTCACCATTGGTAAGCTCTTCCGCTGTCCCTTTGCCTTGAAAATCCAGGGCAGCTCTCTCATAAAATGCTCAGAATGAAGTCTTTGCAAATACCTTTTACATCTACTCTTGGATCAGTTTTTTTGGGTGTTCCGCCACCTATTTCTAGAGTGCTTTTATCAGTGAAGGTGATCAAAATAAAGCCTAAATACATTTCGCCAGCAATTATAAGTTTGGGCAATAAGTCTGGAACTACAACAGTGGGCCACACTTTGTTGGACACTTGCTCATAACTGAAATTTATAACGGAACACGTTGCACAGTGTCTCCACTTGAAACGAAAGTCGCACCTGTCTCAACATTGCTGGTATCGCAGAATCGACAACTCTTGTTGGAATAGTGTGGAGTCCATCTGATGACACCTACACCAAATCACAACCCAGCACACTTACTCATCCTCTAGCAAATATCATAGTTTGATGAGAACATGGAACATGGAAGACAGGTATCCGTGTAGCGTCATTTAGTAAAACCTCTTCTAGTCCGCCTGTCAAAATTTGGTGACAATCCGACGCTTAGTTTTGCTCTGAAACCCATTTCAAAACGTCATCAAAAGAGCATCTCAACTGAATGCGTAACCCATATCCTGCACGGGATTTTGGGCATGAAATAGATGTGCGCGCGATGGGTGCCGCGTTTGCTCACACCCGAGAACAAGCGCTATCGTGAGACCACTTCCAAGACGTGATTGTCCCTGTTTATTCGAAATCGGTAGGAGTTTTTGTGTCGTTTACGATAGTGACCGTTGATGAGGCCAGAATATTTATTGGTACACACCAGACACCAATGAACAATCGAAACAATGGGTCTTACCCGGTGGACGTGCTCCTAAGAAGGCGAAGACCATGCCTTCGGCCGGAAAGGTGATGGCCACCATTTTTTGCTACGCGTGAGGTGTGATCCACGTTGACTATTTGGAGAAGGGAAAAACAATCAGGAGCATACTACATTGATTTATTGGTCCGATTCAATGCCGATTTGAAGAAAAAACGACTAAGTTTAGCGAATAAAAAAGTGCTGTTCCATCAAGGTAACGCATCGGCTCACACCTCCGCAGTCGCCACAGCCGAATTGGTTGAGTTGCACTACGAAATGCTCCCCCATACTCCGTGTTTTCCGAATTTGGCTCCCCGCGACTTCTTTTTTTCCCAAACTTTAAAAGATCGCTCGCCGGAAAGAAGTACGGGTCGAACGAGGAAGTCATCGCCGCCACGGAGGAGTATTTTGCAGGCCAATAAGAGTCGTTCTATACGGAGGGGTTAAAAAAGTTGCGGCACCGCTGGGATATATCAGATTGAAAGGGGATTATATTGGAAAATAAATTGTCAAAACCTAAAAAATTTGCGTTGTCATTTCTAATCTGGGTATTCATCAAGCAGCCCTCGTTGGTCATGAGTCCCATCTATCGAGAAGCAAACGCCTCAGCTTCTAGAATTGTTTCGCATTGCTCGTAGAACTACTGGAAGAAAACTTTTTCAGCAGCTGCAAACGTCAATCTGTGAAAGTTTCATTTGTGTTGTTTTGTAAAAGAAATTCCCAACAACTTTGCAAGCAAAATATTTCGCTCATCAACTTTAGACAAAACGCTTGAAAATGCTACAGGCCACTTACGTTTAGAACCAGATTGTCCTTCGATTCTACCGATTTATGACGCCATTCGGCAGAACGATGTAACTCCTAAGCAAGCCTTCGGACAATCAAAAAGAGTATTTCATCTCCGAATCCACATTCAGCGTGTTAAGCTCTCTTGGTGTTGGAAAATGTAGTGAAAAACTGCGGACAACCGATACCGAAGTCACTACCACATAAGAATGTACCACAGAAAGTTCTGGAATTAGCATTTTGTTAATCAGAAAAGTTCCGAACGATCAAGGATACAATGACCATCTTCAGTGCAAAACACAATTTCCCCAAAACTGATGCAACATCTACAGCCGATACAGCTCCTGGGTCAAAGGCGAAGTCTGTCATCGTTGTCCGGTGGAATTTTCATTTACTCAACGCAAACTTCACTGAAGAAATTGTGGGTAAATAATCTGGGCTCAATTCTCAACAAAACAATGCCCTTTGCGAAAAAATGGAATCGAAAAGGAAGTCCGTGTCTGTTATAAATGTTATACAAGTCTACAAAAGACATCTAATGGCAAACCTCGTCCAGCGGAGAACGATCTACCGGCTGAATATTAACACAGCTCTTTGGCGCAGCATGTGAAAACACCTCCACGAAAAACCCAATAAGAACAGAAAGAGGAGAAAAAATTGCAATTAGCGGAACCTCTCAGCCAGTCAGAAGCTGAACAAAAGAAACAGCAGACAACTATGATAACTTATCGTCTGCTACAACGATCACCAAGTCCTGAAGCACCCCCAGCTACTCCATCAGTTGTTGAAGATCCAGATTTGGCAAAATTGTTATCGGGAATAAAGAAAAGCAAATGAGTCACCAGCAAGCCCATCTGCACCTAGTGCCATGCTTCAAGTGACGGCAACTCCAGTGATAAGCAACAAGACGAATGCTGATGAAATCCAACTCCATGAATTTGGCAGCAATATGCGAACTCAAATGGAGATGTTTATCGATGGATCCTAAAAGAATGTGGTATTACCAAATACAAGACAAGTTACCTCAAATCGAAGACTCCCCTGAGGCACAAGAACAAGGACGTCAACGTCAAATTCAAATGGCGGACAAACTCAAAATTATGAGAAAGAAAAAATAGGAATACCTACAATATCAACGTCAATTGGCCTTTGCAACGGGAAATGCAAATGCGCCAGAAACAACAGAAAGCACAATATCGCATGAGGCAAAACGCTTTCCTATTCATGTCAAATCCAAATCGGGACGGTTCACCAAATCATCAAATGAATAACGTTTACAAAGCCTTTGGGTTCAATCCGAACTCTC
Source organism: Volucella inanis (assembly GCA_907269105.1). Lineage (NCBI taxonomy): Eukaryota > Metazoa > Arthropoda > Insecta > Diptera > Syrphidae > Volucella > Volucella inanis. Next base: position 17,753,043 of record OU026156.1, on the reverse strand, counting down.
CTGGGCTTATTTCGCAACAGTCTTATCGTCAAGAACAAGCGGTACCCCCCTCCGGAGTGGTTCCTACTCAAACTCAACCAAACATGAATACTGTTGCGATGCGTGGAGTGTACAATATACTCCTGTGATACCAGGTGGACCATTGCGAAATCATTCAGGTATGATAGTTACCGAAATGCCACACAGTCTAATAGTTGAAGGGAATGCTGTAAACCAACACATGAGTTCACATCAAAATGCAGAAGGAATGGCAAACATTAATGTATCAAGCCCGGTAGGTCCACGACAGCATCCTCAGCAACAAATGAATCGTCAATTAGCCCCTGTCATGCTTTAACGTCAAACTGTAATTCAAACTCAACCTCCAATTTCACCTAGAATGATGCCCATAGCTCAAGCGCCACCACCGATGGGCATTCCAATGCAGCAACCTCCTGTAAATGGCCCTCCAATGCCAGGAACCGTAAATACAAGAAGACGTTTACGGATATATACGGCCGTAGACGATATGCAATATCAATTCCAACTACATTCAGTGGATTGCCAACATATTTTATAGATCCACCTTAGCCAATATTTCTGACAAAAAGCAAAGATTGTATCTTAAAGTTTATGTAATTTTGTCTATGTGAATTCTTTAACAACGTGAATGTGAAATTGTCGTGTTGTTATCGTATCATCTCTACGCCGTTCCTTAGCAGAGATTTAAATTAGAAAATCAAAAATCAAATCCAATTAATCAATGGCCAAACCTCTATGCCCTCACAGTCTACCTATAGTCTCAGTTATTAAATGGATAATCAAAAGCCATGACAATAGCCATAGAAAAGCCATTCACTAGAAGACCACACTCTGGAAAGGTATCATATTGATTAACATTGTTGACAGCATCCTCCTTCCGAGGCGATTTCGGACTATAATCCAAACCACAATCTAAATTTAATCCTTGACAACACATCTCATATGACCTACTTGGACGATTTAATTAAAAGAACCCCAGAAAGTATTCCCCAGGAAGGACGTCTCAAGTTTGTGTCGTACCATACAATGTCCCACATGTGACTTCAGTTTTCAATTGAGATTCATCACAAGATGCCTTCACTAAAGTCCTTTTTACTCAATTCCCTTTTTCGTAGTCATTAAAGTCATTTCGAAGCCAAACACTTATTTGCCAATCCCTCATCTTGTCTAAGGATCCGCCTCCCATCCCGAATACAACACGAAAATTCATTTTACCCAACGAAAACATATGACAAAAGGATCTTCGTAAGTTAACCTCAAGAAAATAAATTTAATTTTGGCAATCTCTTCCCTTTTCGTATGCATCTACTGAATGCACAATGCCACAGGATACATCCTCCTTCGTCCTTTTTACTGTTTTCGAAATTCATTCTGTATGTTTGCAAAGTGTGAAAAGATATGTTCTCTGGTATGGAATGCTTTTACTTGAATCTTATGGAGAAATGTCGTCCTTTGGAATGGAAAAAAATACCACCAAAGGATCCTTTTACACCCACCTCCCCCTATATAAGTATATTTCCATTTTTATCCTTTATTTAGCTGAACGCCTATTTCTTTCAAGTGCTCTTAAAATTAAAAGGATCCTTGTCTTGAATTTCAAATTTTCAGGACTATTTGGAGAAGAAGAAAAAAAAAAAAAAAAGAAGAAAATAATTTTGTTTCTACAAGTATGACAAAGGATACATCCTCAACCCATTTACCACAGATCCAAACACGTACCAATATTTAACTGTGGTGTCTCCCTGTGTCTCGGCATCCCCAATGCTTTCCAATATAAGAGTCAAATAAAGAAAAGGATATTTTAATATAAAACAAACAGACAGTGGAGCATTTAATCGAAATGAAACCATAGAAACCTTAGATAAAAGGGTAACTCTAACTTATGCAGCCTCCGTTGTGCCTGTGATGGTGTCTAATCCTGTGTGGTTTTTGTGGAGGGAGCGGTGGATTTTATATCCTTTTTCCACTAAAATGGCAGCATTTTCACATTCTATTGTTGATTTATACGGATTTTTTTACTCCACACAATTCCGACACGCATTCCATGACGAAAATGGAGCAAAACTTGACAGGGTCGCAAGTATCTGTTCTCGATTAGAGAGATCTCTTACAAATGGGATTATTGGATTGATTCGAGAGTACGTGCCATACTTAATATTGCCACAGAAGAAGTGAATGAAACTAACATGCTATTTGCAATCTCTATTCTATAAGCAGAGACATACTCACTCACTACTAAGCGATAAAGGCGTTCAAGCCAATATACGAGTACTTATCGAGTTAAGATACGACCCAAGCCCACGACGTGATATTAAAATCGTCCAAGATGACTTCACAGTTCGAGGTCGAGGAAATAAAAAGATGTTAAGGCAAGAATGACGTTCTTGAGTTTAGTCAATGCTATAAAATATGAGTGGAAGCCTGCAAACGTGTACATATATAGAGAAGTAGGAGCAGAGTAAATGACAGAGAACCCCGTTTTCCTGACAAAGTTTAAGAAGCAATATAAAATCTTAAGTCTCATAAAGATACTGGGGCAGACTGGGTTGTCTGCAGTACGATTTAAAGCAGCTAGAGATGTCCGGGTTGGAAACATGTACCAACTCATCTTTAAGGAATTTTCGATCGACACTCACCATTAAAGTATGCCGCATATGAATGAGCTATACAACTCCATCTCCAAATTTAATATCTTTGTCAAATTCGTTGTGCAGGACGACTATGGATAATTTTCGCTGCTCCACCAAGATCGGCACCAAACGGACAGGTTTCTAGGTGGCGGATAGGTGGGCCCTGCGTATGTTGCACACTCTCAGGGTTGGTGGAAATTAAAATACCAGAGGTGGATGCCATAAATTCAACATCCGAAGTCAGAAAAGGAACGAAGTTACGGTGCCAACATGATGTCGAGATACAGTGACTGCAACTGAAATGAGAATAATTATGCTGATCCTAAATCATTCTTAAAACTGGATGCTGCAGTCAGTAATGCTACGAAAAAGTCTGATGACATGGTTTTGGGCTTCCGATACGTTTAGGAAGAACACCCGAAGAAACTACCACGTTTGACTACTAAAGCGAATTCCCTAAAGTATAAGATCGCCTTCGGAATTGACATCTTCCTTAAGAACCGATCCGATAAAACCGGCTGTCAAAAATACTAGATGAGGTGAAAAGTAACCACCTTGGGAATGAAAAAAAAACAAGTTTGATACACTTATTCTAGCGATTTTCCAACTTCTTGATCCCGTCCGAAAAGTAATTTTCCGGAAGGTCTGCAAAATACTCCTCCGTGTCGTCGATGATTTCCTCGCGTGAGCTGAATTCTTTATTGATGAGTATCTTTTGAGGTTTGGGAAGAGATAATAGTCCGAGGGAGCCAAATCGTGCGAATACGATGGATGGGACAGCAATTGATTTTAGCCATGGTTGCGATGCTCTTATGCGCCGGTGCATTGTCTTGCAAAAAAAAAAAAAAAAAAAAAATTCGCTTCATAATACTCACGTTGATGGTTTTTCCTTTTTCGAGGAAGTCCACGAAGAGTATGCCATGACAATCCCAGTAAACCGACGCCATAACCTTTCCGACCCATCGTGCCGGTTTTAGTCCATTGACAGCACTCATTCTGTTCTCTGGTGTTCCACAGTTACCAATCGATGCCAAAAGTCAGCCCGATTCCGTATCAGCAAGTCCAAACCTCTTTCGAAGTGCTCTCGCGTTCGTGTTTTTGGTCAGGAGTAAGTATGCGCGGCACCCAGCGGCAGTATAACTTTTTCATATGCAGAATATTGCCCAAATTATGGCGTGTGCGCTCAGTACTAATCTTTGTGGTATCTGCTAGCTCGCGCAACTTCACTTTCCGGTCAGCCAAGACCATTTCATGTATTTTTTTGACATTGTACTCTGTAACCGCCTCGGAGGGCCTGCCGCTGCGGACTTGATCGGTAGTACAGTTGACGGTGTAATCTGACGGAGTATTAGCCCCATAATATTAATCCAACTTTTCTTTTGTTTCTTTCGCCGTTTTGCCTCTCAAAAAATAATGTTTTATGAGAGAACGAAAATTGTTTTTGTCCATACCCAACATGATGCCAAACACGTCAACAACTATCAGCAGTCAAAACAAAACTAAAAACAGTATCGCACTGAAATTTGTCATGTCTGCCTAAATATGAACGGACTTCAAGGCACTATAACCTTTTTTGCAGTAGCAGCGCATTCTGGCGGTCAAAGGGGTTACTTTTCACTCCACCTAGTACACGACGGTTTCCTTGATTCTTACAGGGATAAGCATAATGTCCATGGAGAAATTAAAAAAAATAGGTACACTCGTAATGACCGTTTACAACGAGGCAGAATCAGAGGAGGCCGATCTGTGGAATGAGATATCTAATCTCTCGGAATAAACACTGGCTCTGAGCTGTATGGTAATGCTAAGAAGACTCATGCAACAAGTTGCTCACAAACGAATCAAATACATCAAGCAACGTGGTGTGTAAAGAAACGCAGATAATATTCAAAAACACAACATCTGGTAGATTCACAAAAGAAAATAAGGGATGCTGACATGACATAAAATCGTACAGATTTTGTCTTGTCTTGGCTCCAAAAATTCGCCAAGAAAAACAAGCGGAAACAACAGCACGGATGAGTCAAACAAACAGTCAACCAGAGTGTGTGGAAGCCAAAGCCCAAACAAAATCAAGAAGAAAAGTCGGCGGAAGCATAGATGAAGGCAGCCAGAAAAAAGCGGGCAACGGATTCTAAAAAGTCACTGCTCCCGGATGCAATTATAACTTAGAACACCAGAAATCTATGTGAAACAAACCCGACTGCAGGCGGAGATATTCTACTCTCGCTGAACAAATCGGTGAATCCAATCACAGCAGTCTATATAGATTAAATCAAGAAAGCTAGAAGAACACGGCTCCGTTTTGTCCATTACGCAAAAGATCTTGCTAGAATGCAAAGATATCGATGAAGTGACGTCCATGGAGGAAATCTGTGTCACACTAAAGAACCAAGTGGACTTCGAATTCAAAACCGCAATGATTAAGAACGTGAAAAAAGTTTACGGTATAAACGCAAACAGCTAGGTTTTGCTGTCAGGAAAATGCGGATCGGCTAGACTTATTGCCGAATACGAGAAAAAATATGATTTAGATGCTCCAGTTCACTCAAAAACTTGCAAAAGCCTTAACGACTGAGGAGGTTTATGCATTAGTTGCGGGGAAACCGGCTACAAATTAAGAGACTACTAAGCAAGACCAATTTGTTTGCTCTGCAAGCGACGAATCCGAACATAAAACCTGTAGCAGGAGATGTTCAATATAAAAACGCAGTCGAAACCATATTCAAAAAAATATGAATATACTGCAGTTGAATCTAAATCAAGACCTCAAGACCTCTTAGAAAAAATGGTTCGTGAATTCAAAATTGACTAAACGATTCACTGCGACCAATTCAATAATTTCACTGGAAATAACTGGCTCACCGGAGCAACATATAGTATAAGCCAGCGAATTGGGTTAGCGAAAAGGCAAACAGGCGGCATCTACATACATATATAGCCCTGTTATATACTATTGCAAGCTTCACAATAATTTTGGAGAGATATGTTGCCGACCCTACATACATACGAGGTGTGTTCAAAAAGTAAGATGACTTTTGAAATTTCGCGGGCAACGTACATTTGATTGACGTTCATACTAAGTTATGTTTTGACAGATAGAAAGGTTAGAAGTGTTTTTTGAGACAGCCCTAAGTAAAAAGATAATTTATAAGTGGTACAAGCTTTCCCAAGATGACCGAGAAGTTGCCAATGACGAACCTCGCTTTAGACGACCCAGCACATCAACAAAAGATGATAACGTCGAAGCTGTGAAGAAAACTGATTAAGAAAATCCTCGAATTACCATAAGATAAGGAAGTTGACATATCGGTCGGCTTGTGTCATGCATTTTTTTCGGATGTTTTGAGCATGAGAAGTGTGTCGGCGAAGTTTTTGCGGAAACTTCTTAATTTTGATCAGAAGAACCGTCATATTAGCATCATTCTGGAGCTCTTGAGTTACGTCAATGATGACACTGAATTGTTCAAAAGATTCATTACAGGTGACGAATCGTGGGTATATAGTTATGACTTTGAAACCAAAGCCCAATCGTCCTAATGGAAGCACCCAGGAGAGTCAAGACGGAAAAAGCACGACAAGTTTGATCAGAGATTTTTTTTCAATTACCGTGGTGCAGTGCATCAGGAGTTTTTACCTCAAGGTCGTGCGGTTAGTAAGGAGTATCACATTGAAGATATGCGCCGTTTGCGAGAAGTAGTATGAAAAAAAAGATCCGGTAATGTGCTGCTCATTCATCGTTGCTTGTGAGAGATTTTTTGGCTAAAAACAACACGGCAATCATGCCTCAGACACCATATTTACCGAATTTCTCCCCATGCGACTTTTTTCTGCTTCAAAAACTGAAGAGACCTATGAAAGGACGGAGATTTGCAACAACTGAGCAAATAAAATCGGCATCGCTTAAAGAGCTCAAGGATATACCAAAAAGTGCTTATGAGAAGGAGTTTGGAAACCCAAAATGTCTGAATAGTGGAAAACACCGACCACCTGCATACTGGTAGACCGCCGAACTGAGTTCGGCATGTCACCAAACGAGAAGAACTCACCAACGTTTCCGAACTCGAAATAGCGACGACCACCAGGTGCTGGAACTGAGTTCTGCATGCCACTAAACGAGAAGAACTCACCATTCTCGGACTCGGAATGTCGACGACCAGCAGGTGCTATGTACTTGCAATATATATCGAGAAGGAACAGCCCGACTGAAAAAGGCGACGAGTCTATCAAGCCTTTACTTTATAAATCCTTGCGAATTCCTTAAGCCCGATGTATGGGGTAAAGCTTATCAATTATTATTTTCTCACCAAGAAAGTAGGCTATTTGTTAGTTAAATTCATTACAAGTGTACTCCCATGCCAATGGTGATAACAATCACTGGATGGTGTTCCAAATAAAGCCTTAAAAATCGCTATTATAGCAGGACCGGTCTAACCGAAATGCTTACGCGTGTCTTCAAGAGGGCATTTTTCCTGAACCTTGAAAGTTCATTTGTTTGCTTGACACAGTCAGAAAAATTATTGAACAATTCATTTACAATTGACTTCTCCAAAGAATTCAAGCAGCAGGAGGTCTATCGAAACCTTAACATGGTTTCATATGTCACCATCATTAGTGGGCATTAAGAATCATATTGCACCAACATCACCCAGGACGTAAAGAGCGCATTTAACTCGAGCAGTCTTATCGAATAAAAATACAAAACTATTTCCGTAAAATGATAATGAGCTGTTTCTCAAATAGTATCCTTCTCTATGACTCTGACGACGGAACTATAAAGTGTGAAGGTACTGGCGATATGCCAGAAGGTTCGGTCTTAGGCCCCCTACTATGGAACATTATAAACTCGTACGATAAAATCTTACGCCTACAAATTTTAAGCGAAACGCCAATTATCTGATTTGCACAGGTGGATGTAGAAAGAATGCTAGAAGAAGTCCACGTCAACAGCAATAAAATAATCCTTACTTTACGTCGCTGATTACCTAATAACGGCTTTCAACTCGGCGATAATAAAATCGAAGCTGTGCTAATTGCGAGTAGGAAAACTCGCGAAACGATAACCATTAGAGTTAGAGGGCATGAAATTGTTTCTCAATATCAACATCACCTAGAGCAGATCTGTGAAAAATCTTCGACAACTGTAAGTGCACTTACAAGACTGAGGAGAATCAAATTCGTCTATCGTCTTAGTGCACTGAGAGGTGTACAATGCGTTTCGAACTGTTTCTCACCACAATCGTCCTGACTTTAATGCTTCCTGTCGACATACTTGCTGACGAAATAGTAAGACTCAAAAGCGAACGAGTAGTAAATAGCCGGGTAAGTAACAAAAAAACAAAGTATCGCAACAGCAATGAAACACCTCCTCAAGAGGAAGATACGCACATCGTTTTATACCATCAACCTATGGATGAATTAATTGGAATCACGACGAAACAAGCTTCTATTTGACTCAGTTTTCGACAGAACATGGCTGTTTTAGAGAATATATGTGTAAACGCCAACAAGAAAACATCGCAAACTGTCAATATAGTAAAACTATCTCGGAAAATGCGGAACACGTGTCCTCGTCCCAATAATATCGTTGTAAAGAGTGATTCATCGTAAGGTTTGATTTATAATGTAAAATAAATACATAAGTTTGAAAGTAAACTTAAAAATTTTTATTATGGATTAAAACAGCAATTCATGGCATTTACCTTCTAAAAATGACATTATGTAAATATTGGCCAGGATTACGTCTGAGGTGGTCCATTCGGAAGGTCCACTTTCGGGCGACTTGTTCGAGGTATCCCGCGGATAACACAAGTAATGCCGGCTTCCAAAGCGTCAATTGTAGCTGGCTTATTTCTGAAGACCTGATACTTTATATATCCCCAGAGAAAAAAGTCCAAAGGTGTGATATCGCACGATCTAGGCGGCCAATTTACAGTAGCAAAACGTAATATTACCATAAGTGCTCACCAAAATGATTTCTCAACAAGTCCATTGTTTCACACGCTGTATGGCTCGTAGCGCCGCCTTGTTGAAGCCAGAGCTCACACAGACCATGTGCTTAAATTTCAGGAAGCATATAGTCCGTTAACATGGCGCAATAACGGTTAGCAGTGACGTTAACATTCTGATTTGCCTCATTTTTAAAGAAATATGGGCCAATAATTCCACCAGCCCATAAACCACACCAAACCGTTATTTTTAATGGATGTAATGGCAGCTCTTGGTACTCTTCGGGTTGCTCATCAGCCTAAATACCTCAATTTTGTTTATTAACGTGCCCATTGAGCCAAAAATGCGTTTTATCACTGAACAGAATTTCATGATAAAATACCGGATTTTCATTGAGTTTTTTCAGAGCCCTGAAAAGTTGTTGTCGCACAAGTTGTTGTCGTTGTGTTGTGGTGTGCACTTTTAGGCCGAGAAAACGTAATATATGCTGCTGAGAACGACGACGAATCGATTGATCACGGTTTTCGCGTACTGTCTCAACTACAGCTGCTATAATCTCTTCAATACGTGCTGGATGTGATCTAACCGGTTGAGTGTCATCCACTAATGTAAACTGGAACTCAAATTTGGGAATGGTAATGGCAATAGTGGTTTCAGTAAGTCAATTATGTGTACCGTAAGTTCCTCGAATCGCACGAAAAACATTTCTCACAGAGCGCTGATTTTTGTAGTACAGCTGAACAATTTGGAGACGCTGTTGCATTGTAAGTCTTTCCACGATGACTTGCCAAAAGAAACTGAACAAAAATATCAAAGCAGTTCAATAGGAGTCAAGCGCGACCTATCAAAAAAAGCTTATTGAAAATCAAGCCTCACGATGAGTCACCCCTTATATCCTTCTAGTTCTGCGCTGGCAACTCTCAATGAGTTTTCGTACATAGATTTGGTATTTCAGACCATAGTCCAATCTCTCCTGGTCGACAGTGACATGCTGAGATAGACAGCTCCTCAATTGGACCACATCCATTGTAGTTTGTGATGAGGAGGTCCTCTTTATTTAGAAAATGCGTTCATGGAGCATGTCGAGGTCTTCTAAGATAGTGGGCTTCACTTATTCCTAGAACAGTTGGAAAAGGGATTTATTTTGTATCGTGTAAAACTGACGAGGATAACTGATAAAATATCTAGATATCATCAAGATGTCCAGAGCCTTTAATTTTTCATGAAACCAATACTCGCCCTACATAGATATGGAAGCACCTAAATATTGTGGAAACCCAAAAATGTTCTGTTTGTGGGTGTTTTGTCGTCTCTATGTTGTTCTTTTTTACACTTTAAATCCTTTTGCTTATTCTGGAAAGGAAGACGATAATGACGGCTTCAAGGTACTACGAAATTTGAGATAAGATACAAATGCGAAGAAGACAATTGTAAACTTTTTTTTTTCTTTCATTTTCCCTGTGTTGAATTCGTCCTTATATGGCTACAGTCTTTGGTGTAAAGGGATTTGAATCATTTACTTTGTGCTCACGTGAGTTCTATTCCAGGATAGTGCCGGAAGATCCTTTTTCAAGTTGTCATTCCTATTGGAATCGTTTGTGTGATACAAGTGGATTGGGATTCATCAAAGGTGAGTTTTTTTCTTCTTCTTCTTCTTTATTTCCTTTAAAAATGCTGAAGAGTGCTGTTGTGAGCTATTGGAAAAAGGATAACTTCTCTGGCGCAATTCCACATTTGTAGAATCGGCAAAATAGATATATCTTTGAAGAGGAATTGGTTTCGTTTTTATGATGTAATAAAAGTGGTAAGTACGTTTTATCTAGAGAATGCATCACAACAACTTAAAAAAGGGGTTAAAATGTCCTTAAAATTCGATTTACGCTAATGGAAGAGTAGATACCATTTGACGATTCGTGGACCTATGTTTCTTTAATGTCTGGCGCCCACCATAGTTGTGTAGTTTATTGTCATATTCCCAGCATAATTTTTGTTAGGCTAACTACTGATACAAAACCGTCAAAGTAGCGAAGTACGTCTCTGGCTGTAATCATACCATAAATGAAAATAATGTTTGGGAGTGGGCACATATCTTGTTAAACTGATTTTGTAAGGCCTAACAGCAAGCCCTGCGGGAAAAATAATAGTGCGTACTATGAGCAACAAACATACAATCTTTCGAAGGAGAAGGGCCGCTGACCTAGGCTGCACGACATCACATGCGGAAACGGACTTAAGGTGACAAAATTTGTAAGTGGGATTTTGCCAAATAATCGTCATTCGACGAAAACGGCGGCTTAAGCGCATCAAGAGCTCTAAAAAGTTTACGGAGATGTTGCTCTACGTGAAACAACGTGGCGTTATTGTTTCTATCGCTTCAAAGACGGTGATTTCGATGTTGATGACCGTCCTTGTAAAGGAAGGCCAAAATCCTTCGAAAACGCTGAACTGAAGGCATTGCTCGATGAAGATCCATGCCAAATGAAAGAAGAGCTTGCTTTAGCATTAGGAGCTACCCGATAACTATTTCCAAGCAATTGCATGCGTTGGGAATGATTCAAAAACAAGGAACTTGGCTTTCTTATAATTTGAAGTCAAGGGACGTGAAGCGTCGTTTTTCATTTTGTGGAAAACTGCTCCAGCGGCAAAAAAGGTAGCGTTTTCTTCATCGCATTGTGACGGGTGATGAAAAATGGATTCATTACAGTAGCTCAAGGAGAATAAAGTCATGGGGACTGCACGTTCATACTTCTGCGTCGTCGACTCGGCCGAATATTCACGCTGCGAAGGTTATGCTATGTATTTGGTGGAACTAGTTTGGTGTTAAATATTATGAACTGTTGAGACCCAACGAAACTCTCACTGGGGAACGGTATCGACTTCATTTGATACGATTCAACTGAACACTAAGCGAGTAATGGCCACTATACGAGCACGTCTCACTCAGTTCCTTTCATATAGCCCTTCAACAGCATTAAGTGCAGGGGACCAGTGGCAATGTTGCAAAGAGGCCATTAGAAATATTGCCTTCGATGTGCTAAAGTTCACAAGGCGACCAAAAATAGGGAATCCATGGTTCAACGATAGATGCTGACGTTCATTTTCAGACAAATATTAAGCGTACAGTGCAACACTGTCGGTGATGACGAAAGCCGAATGGAGTTACTGCCGACACGTAGCAGCTGTGGAAAAAACCCGAACACAAGCTTCATCGAAGTTCTCGAAAGGACAAAAAGGACAAGAATGAGGAGGTTCGGAAATTTTATCGGAAGGTAAAAAGGACGTGTCAGGGTAATAAGATCCACACCAAAGCTTACAAATATGACCCAGATAACATCATAATTGAGATAAAATTGTCATAGGACCATTTCTGCTTTCATGCAGACTACACCATAAAATACGGACCACGACGAAGTCATGATAGCTAAATGCAAACTGGAATCTAACAAAATCCTTGAATGCGAGGGTTCAACAGCCGAGCTCTTTAAAGCTAGAGGTAATGAACTGGTAAGGAGCATGGACAAACTCATATGTGGAATTTGGTCAGAGGAACACATGCTCGCTAAATCTGACCATCGCTTATGCGGTTCTAAGTAAAGGAACTCAACAGGGGCGTAAGTCTATTTAACGTGGCATGCAAGATCTCTGCTGCATTATTATGTAAAAGTCTCCAGCTAAAATCAACTACCTGATATTTTTTGGACCTGGAAAATCCACCATTGACCAATTTTCACTTTGTTATAGATCTTTGAGAAGACTCAAGCATGCCAAATTGATCCCATAATCTCTTTACTAATTTTAAAATTTAAAAAAAAACATATTTTGAGCAATGGAGATCTTTATTGAAACCTTTGCAAAAGGAAAGCTGATATCCGTCAAGTGGCTACCGCCAGTGTTGATACATATTTGTGTTTGTTTTACACATTTTCTATGACTTTCCGCTAGATTTCCGGTGATAACTGTTCGCATTCCTGTCGAATATTCTCCTTAAGGGTTTCGATTGTCTGAGGCTTATTGGCATAAACCCTCAACTTCAAGTAGCCCCAAAGAAAGAAGTCTTCTGAACACTTCCTTCACCAGACCGTCGTCTGGTTGATGTTTCTTCGTTTTCAGCGACATCGGCAACCACAGCCGCGATATTCTCGACACGACCAGTCCGGTAGCGGCAACGCCCAGCCCTGTGATTCCACTCTGTTTGAGTCGATTAGCTAAGCGCCGGAATGTTTGCCCAGTTGGCACGACATGATTAGAAAATCGACATAGAAATTCATGCTGCGCTAGCACCATCAACCAACTATTGGTCAAAAACTTCGACACAACTATTCCACGCTCTTGCGGAACAGCGCTCCATTGCTTGTCTGTTGGTTAAATACGATTGACGTACGACACATTTGGCAAAAATTATACCATCTTTCGATAGGGTGATTCATTTTGCGCCACCTCGTATGTTATTTTGACATTGACAGCTCTTTCCTGCTCGAATTCATGACCATCAGTCAGTATCATACCTCCGCAGAACGAAGTGAATCATTTTACAAAAGTGAGTGCTGTGTCGCCTAAACAGTGCGTTTATTAAGAAGAAGTTTTGGCTGAACAAGCACCGGCTGTATGTAAGTTTGTTCAAAAAGTTCATGAGATTGACTTGCTTGCAGACAACACTCACAGCCACACGGTACCTGCCGACGAAAATGTGGTTACTGTGGTCGAGAATGTTCAACTTAATCTAAAACCATCGACTCTCTATCGATCTTAACAACTCAACATGTGAATTTCCCATAAGATCTGGGATTATTCCCGTACAAAATCCAATGAACTTTGCTTCTCGTTTCTCAGTTCGGGCCTTCCGTCAGCTCGAATCGGACGTCGAATTTAACAGAAAAATACTTTCATCTCAGCATTTGGGGATCGGAAATCCTTCACGTGATTGCGTAGAAATAAATACATCCGCGAAGAATGACAATTTGGTGCGGATTTTGGAGTGGTAGCATCATTGGCCCATTCTATTTCGAAATCGCTGCTGGAAACACCATTTCAGCCAACAATGACGGCTATAGAGCCATGACTACCGAATTTTTATGGGCTGAAATTGAAGACATGGACGCTCTTTGGTTTCAGCGCGATGTCATACAGCTCAGCGTTATAAGCCGCTTTGGCGATCAATATTATGCGGAGAATTCAGAAACGATTCGAACCGTTAAAGCGAATATCGTCCCAGTCATTCGTGAGATAGAGCAAGGAACAGTCAACAAGTCTAAGAAAATTGGGTTAATTTCCTCACTGAGTCCTTTGATGTTAAGAAGGGTGTCAAACAGGGTAACGTTCTATATCATGCCACTTCTTGAACATTGAAGTTAAAAGTGTTGTGTGCAATTCACAAGGTAAAACTTTAGGAACAATACTTCTAAAATCTGTCTACATTGACGTACTCGTAATCGAGGAATCGAGGGATCAAGGCTAGATCCTATACCAAAAGCACATAACCAGCAGTTCAAGGCAGTATAGGAGACACACGTAGTTGAAACATTTACTCTACCCAACTTATTGCGTACCTGGAGGGAGGATCGGGCTTTCTGGAGAAGCATGTTTGTTGTGGCCCAAGTCTCTAAGATGTCATCAAAAGTAAAGTTAAGTAAGTATCAATGGCAGAGCTGAGTACCAATTTATGCTATGTCATCTGCATCTGCCGATTCTGTTCTGTCAATCTGGTACTTAAGTTTCGTTTTCTCGAGAAAGTTCGTAATTCTTCTCCAGCAAATAGTTCTGTGTAGCCTAGCGTGTAGGGACTAGCGAATCTAGAGTAGACGTAGGAAATATACGAGGGCTAAAAAGCAATAATTTTGCTACGTCTGCACGTTTGCACGTCTGCAAATACAAACCAGCTGTTTTGGATTTTAGTGATCCAAACTTAGTGATCTGAAACTGCCTGGCTACGAACTAATGCCATTATTCTTTTCTCACTGCGGTCTCGCTATTTACATACGTAGTGATGTAGCTTACCAAACTTCACCACAATGTGAAGGGATAAGCAAATTATCCACAATCGCTTTATTTACATTGGCAATGCCGAATTCACTCAAGGCAAGGTTAAGTTGCTGCAGACAAATGCTTCGAAATGAAAGGAGAGTGCCACGAAATCTTTGGGGCTTCTTCCTATTTCTCTTTAAATCGATTTTGTCACCAAATGCAACTCGAAACTTTTTTTTATCGTCTGACTGGTTGTTAGCAACATTTGCTTTCAACGAATATTTGTTACATTTGTCATAGAAACTTCGAATTCAGAACTAAATGCGAGGACACAGCTTTTTCAATGCTTCGACTAAGCTCAGTACGAAACAGAAGATAGAGAAACCTGTTCAGGAAAATGACTATAGATTGATTCTTCAATGTCGGAACGCTGATTTACAACAACTTTATCCAAGAACCCGGAAACCTCAAGGTAAGCAACTTAAGACTGATTTGAAGGAAGACTTAACCTTAACCGGTCGAAGCAAAAATAATATAGGAAGCCAATTTTGATTTCGAAGAGTGCTTCCTATACGGACTTTTGCGAAAAGATTTAAACACTCGGCAAAACTAACAGACAAGATCACCTCTTAGTGCTCCCAAGACGCATATCGTCAATACTGGAAACACTTAGAAGATCTCGTGGCACCTACACTGAATTCAATCATAAGTAGCATGATCAGAACCAGCTAACGCAACATGCTATAGCTTGTATCTCTCATCGATGGTGCTATGAGGCCATTAAATACCTTGTTGCTTCGTTTGATGTCTTCAAGTCACCCTTTAATGTCATAAATCCACTTATTCAATGAAAAGGTCTAGACCAGCTGATGGCAGCTCTGCAGAGCAAGTAGCACACTTATTAAAACTTCAACCGCCATGTTGAAAAGGATCCAGAGAAAAGTCGACCTTCATGAGGGTAAAAATATTTTTGCATTCAAAAATGGAAAATTGCATACAATGCAACTTCGTGTCTCCTTTACTATGGTGCATATTGATCAACTCACTACTAATTCACCGAGAGTCCATTCGTTAGAGGATTGATGTACCAAATATGTGTTTGCATTCAATCCTCTCAAAACCGAGGTTTTTCTGTTTGTAAAACAGAGAAAGCTGAGTAATCTGACTTATCTACTACTTAGAGGCATCACTATCTGCTCTTCCAACGAAAGGTAGTAGTTAGGATGACATAAGTACTCCTTTGGGCTAAACATGTCACGTCGAAAATCTCAAAGAAGCGGTCGGCTTTTTGGGAGTGACATGGGACTTATCACAGAACAAGGTTGTCAAATAAGATACACGGCTATGATAAGACCAATTATATCCTATTTGTCGACTGTCTGGTGGAACAATCCAGCACGAAAATATGGTACGTTACTGCCGTTTTTTAACAGACACAAAAGAACAGACTATTTCGGCCAAGGCTGGGATCCTTGGTTTTGCCTTAGACTCATTGGAAAATTTCCAACTCCTTGATATTCATATCAGGGGCTGCATTTTTGCCTCACTAGTCGTACAGACATACCAACTGAATCAATCACAAAAGTAATATTGGGTCTCCCAAAACCAATCATTTCATGTTGTGTCTGTTTTCCAAGCGAAGATAAGGGTATACCCAATCCTGATAGCCGTGAACTACATTGTGTAGTCATTTACGTCGATTGCGATGCCCAAGCTGCGATTTAGCGCCCCTTCGAATATTGCTTGAACTCAGTTGGAAAGGTGAATTCACTGAGTCTTGTTTGGATTTCAGGTTACAATGCAATCATTGATAAGTAAACATCAGAAGAGAGTTTGTCAAGATCCTAACCTGTTGGTTGGGTTTTACTCAAGCATAACTCCAAGTTGTATGATTCTCTAGGCTGTCCAAATGAATGTCTTCTAATGCCTCCGCGATTTTCCTACTGATCCTTATAGCAAGTGGCCTATGCTTTCAAAATCAACATAAACTTCTGAAGAATTCATAGCCTTAAATTGTATTATCAAGGACACTGTTGATTAATGAGTTATTTTGGACCATAACCATCAAATCGCAGAAACTTATATACGAAAATACCATGTCGCTTACCATCTTTTAACCGGGAAAACACAGATCAAGCACTTCAATCTGACATGAAACATTTTCCCACCAACTCGGCATGACTCAAAAACTCTACCACAAGCTGCGACTCACAGCTCAACTCAATTTATTAAGGAAAACACTTCAAATCAAATCCACCCTCAACCTTCTTCGAAAACCCCGGCCATGCCACTGTTCAAAAACAGTTTATACGTACTCATATCTGTACGCGTGTTTAAATCGTTAGCACTCCTTGGAAGTGCGCCCGCGAAATGTACGTAATACGTTTTTTTTTTGGTGTCTCTTTCGGAAGATTGTTTACCTTTGCTTATGTACTCGTACATAGCTCAAATGACTTGCTTAGGAAAATTCCATTAAAACCTTAAGAAAAAAAAAAAAAAAAAAAAACCGAATTTTATTCGAACCTTCGAACCCTCTTTATCTTGTTTCTAGGCAGATCCACCCTTCCATATCTCTTTCCACTGTCGGAACAAACATATTCGTTTCCAGCTCTAGGAGTTTTGATTGATTTTTCTCCAGTGATAGCGCTTACTAGCACTTCAACTTCCAATTCCATTTCTACCACCACCCACACCAAGGAGCAAAGTGAAATTTATTTAGGGATCAATTTCACTTTCACAAGGATTTATGTATTTTTATACCTCGAGTAGAATTTTCGTGGGTCCTTCGTCTCATCCTGCCTTGGATTTTTATTCGTACTCAGCAAATTTATAACTTTTTTTCTTCATTCAAACTTGATGGATGCTCAGAAGGACAGGGGAAATGGAGATGGGATCCAACATGTAAGTATCCGAATATCCTTACCCACTCACAAGAAATGTATTACCGAACCCGCGTGTATATTGTATTGTATTTCAATCACTTCCAGATGAAAGCACTTTGATTGTGAATATTGTGTTGGTGGTGTCAGGACCGTAAAGACCTCTACGCTATTCATGATGATGACTGTGTCTCCATACCTATACATAAATGGAGATCCTTTAGATATCGGGGTGGTGTGTCTAAATTCCCCAATCGAAATTATTGCTCATTTGTATTGTGTAGCCCAGTCCTGCTCCTGGAGTGCAATCCCAAATGCAAATCAGCGTTTATTATTCGATGTGCCGATGTCTCCATGGTAGGGATGTTTGGTTTGACACAAGGAGGTACTTGCCACTCCCACTCGCAGTTGATTACAGGATAATGATTAAATTAAACGGAGAGTATTAAAGGTTCTCATCGATGGATTGTGAGTACAAATTGCAAATGCCATGAGCAAGGCAGTTAGGAACCAGATTAATGGAGTATGACACCTTTAACAATGAAGCAATGAGTTTGGGATAATCAACCTACCAACTGAGTTCCAAAGTCAATTTATGTAGATTTATTGAGCACTATGCTGTGGGATGAATGGCATGAGGGCAGATTAATGAAGTGGAAGAATGAATATGCAGTTGTGTGAGGCTGTCTAGTCCTTTTAGGCAGTTAAAATAAATTTATTTTTGCACAATCGCAATGAAACAATGGCAATTTATGGAGTTCTTCGGTAATAAGGTGAAGCACAGGGAAAGCTGTGTAGTGCATGGACCATTGCAGTAGTTTATGGATAGTGTGTTTCAAAATAGATGTAGTTTAAGTATGTAATAACAACGCTTCCAAACAAAGATTCGCTTAATTGGTGGTTGGGGCAATCCCGTTTGTATGTTTTATGTGTGTGTCGAATACTCCTTCTGGTATTCCTCTCTTCGAATTCAGTGTCTTAGCGGTAATGCAATGAAAACTCAGGTTCCTAAATAATTCCCATTTTTAGCTCTTTTTCTTCATTTTCTCATTATAAATTGAGGAAAAGTATTCAATGACAGGCCATAGTCGATTAAAAATTAAGCTACTGCCAATTATTCTTTAATTTACTTTTGGTGGCCTACATTCCGGAAAAATCCAGAAAATACATAGCCAAATGGAATTGCCTTTCGAGAGCGCTGAGAGTGGTTTTGCCTACTTAAGCTTGCTTGACAGTAGTAAGAAGTTTCAACAATTTAATTTGGTTGTTGCTACAAAACCTGCCACTTTCATCTGTTCTTCAAAATTTCAATATGATTGCAACTTACTTTGGTTTAAGGCTCATTCGGCATTCCTTTTTCGGCTTAGATTCTGGATAAAATTGGTCTTGGGTAAAGAGAAACCGACTTAGCGGACAATCGGGGCTCAAGGTTGTCGAAACTCTTATAAAAGTGGTCCATGCTCTTCTTTTTGAAGACAGCTTTAAGAGTGCATGGGTGATGGATTTCCTTCAATATATCGAGAACTGAGTCCGATATGCCAGAGAAATCCCTGATGAAGCCAAAAAAGACTATCTCATGAAGAGCACACCATGGAATCCATCAATGCAAGAGATTGAGTAGAACTATAGCCGTTTTTCCAAAGCACCTTCCTTATTTCCATGTTTTGCCGACTGCAACTGTCTTACTCTAGCAAAAAGGAAAACTGGCAGCACCTTCATTGTTCTCAATTTTTCAAGTTTTAGAATGAGTTGGGTACTGTAGAAATAGCCAAGGTACTGAGAAGTGTTAATCAGCCGATATCCACTGCTATAACTGTTTCTACACATGAAATGTGCTTATTTGACCTCCAAGTGGTAACCACCGGGTGCCTCTCGATGTCCATCAGGACTTGCCAAACTTGCAAACGTTAGCGGTTATCAGAAAAAATAACAGCAGTATAAGCGGGACAGTGCATGAATTCCCCAGATGGAATCAACGGTGAAATATAATCCCGAAACGAAACAAATGAAACCTTATCAGGGCTACTGCGATAAGATTTTCGAGAGTAAGTCAAGCTCTTGGACCAACGGCAGCGTTCACATTCCCGACTTGATAACTGGCATCGGTTTAAACGATCTAGGATAATGGAACTTGCCCTCCAGGATGAGGGTTGTGTGGCTGGGGTAACTGTCGGCCAAGGAAAAGAAACTTGAGTTACGAAGCAATAACAAGCCTCATGTACGGTCGGATCTACTGTTAGCAAGCACAACAAACTTCGGATCTGCACGTGGAATATTACGTTGATAAGAAGTAGATTCTGTCACAACCAGTTGGATATTTTATTTAAATCGGAATTTATGCAGCTAATGCCGTGTAGTTGGATGTCGTCAGCGTACATTTCAATTGAATGAAACGAAACAATGGATGCTAACTCATTTACATATAACGAAAACAGAAGTGGACCCAGGATGGAACCCTAAGTTACGCCATCACTAAAAACTTCTTGTTAAAGACCATCCAGGTTAGAGGATAATAGGCAGACGGCCGAATAGGAAACATTGTACAGCTTGGAGAGTTAACTAAATAAAATTTCATGATTGACTGTGTCAAACGCCTTAAAGAAGTCAATACTAGAATAGTTACAAGATCAAGCTTCTGCCTTATGTCATCGACAACTGTGAGTAGTGCTGTTGAACAGTTATGTTTGGGGCGAAACCAGACTGCTTCAAAGTTCAAATGTTTTGTTGTTGAAGAAAGCTATTGATTTGATTTTTCATCATTCTTTCGAAAACTTTCGAGTGAAAAGAAAGTATTGCAATATTCGTATTCTCAGGGACAGGTATTATCTTTGACGTCTTCCAGAGTAAAGGAAAAGCCCACGTTTTGAGAATTTGATTGAAAATGTGGGTAATGTATGGAAGTAGTTTTGGATGATTTTCAAAAACTTGGGGTGAACCAAGTCAACTCAAACTGCGTTTGATTTGATTTGACCTGTTGAATGCAAGAAAAAGCAAAATACTCGTTTGGAAGATGTTGAATATTCACAGTGGTAAAGTTACTTGGGACTAACGGAAGAACGCTTGAACTCATTGCCGTCGACGTTAGGAGGATTTCTGCTTTATAACTTTCCGACTTCAACCTCCTCTAGATTCCTCTAACACAGTTTACCGCTTAGCAAAGGATTCAGACGTTTTGAGCAATTTTGGCAGCCCGTATTTTGCAAACAACCTTATTGCGATGAGAGCAATACATTCTACGGAACTCTTCAACTCTAAAACGTTTCCATTTAAAGAAAGCTTTATCCCGTTTTTGCATTAGGTGGTGAATTTCTTGAGGAATGGTGGCTTGATCTAATTGTTTTATTACGTATGGGCACGTGAGTGTCGAAAAGTTCAACCACCAGGTATTCGACTTGCTGGTTAGGTTAAGACATGTAGTAAATTTGTTCCCAGATAATACTATACATGTCTCTCTCAAGCACTGCATAGTCAATGTTTCTAAAGTCCCTTAACTGAGCTTTTCTGTTTGGTATAGTGAACTTGAAGTCAAACGTCAGGTAAAGAAGGTCATGTTTAGAAAAACCGGGAGCTGATAATTGGTCATAGAGGAGCACATACACCACACAGAATTAGAGGCGGTGAGGGTAATGTCTTCTGACTTTTATATCCCTGAAAATACCGTTGAGAACATAAATTATAACCCCAACTCCGGTCCGCTAAACTCTCTCACCCCGAACAATCTAATAACCTTCCATTTGATATAAGTTTTGGTTCAATTGAATAACTTCTTCATCGATTAAGTTAGAAAGAAACCATGTTTCTGACACACAAATATAGTAATGTCAATCCCAAAACTGAAGGTCTTGTATTTGTTGGGGAGCACATTTATCATTGCACATAAAATATCATCACCTTGCTTTCAATGCACCCTAACCCTGCCAGCTGAAACAATACTGAGATTGGAAGAGGCAGAATGCAAACTGACGTAATACAGATATGAACCGTCATTCACGAAACTATCCAAACACTAAATAAGGAAAATTACAAAGTAAAAGATGCATCTTTTAATTTACGCAGTAGACTTTACTACCTGAAATTCATTAGGAAAGCCCTCAGGAAGCCAATTGACTTAAAGGCATTTTCATACTATCCTGACGTCTGAGCACGCACAGGCAATATCATTTAACCAAAGATTCCAATTCTAGACTCAAAACATTTACTTTCATCTCCTTCGATTCCTAGAATTACGCAATTATACTCATACGATATGAGTACGTTCGTAATATGAGCATCCTCACACGTATAACCATTCCCACAACCAAGTCATCTAGAGCTAACGCTGTCAGATTCGATGACATCTGACACTTGCACTTAACTTGTCCGAAAGGAATATGTTACCATTAAGCACGTAACTAAGCATCACCATCATTGCCATCACCATAAGTAACGACCACCGCTCCTGGCAAGGACAAGACAAAAAAGCAAAAATAAAAAAGATAAACAAAAAGTTACCAGGACAACCGTCATCAGGCATGCGATAGGACAACACAATTACAAGATACCCTTGTATAGATATACAGCTACTCCGAAACATAACATACAAAAGAGACACAATATTGAGGCAGCAATTGGAATCATGACGCAATGCAGAAATGAAAATGGAAAATTTATGGAAATTTTGTTTGGTATCCTGCTTTTGGCCGGAGTTGGTCGATGTGGCACTATCTAGTCAAAGTATATTTCGCAGCAGACCTTTTGGAGCGTGAATGCACCACTAAGATGCAAGAGATGGTGGGTGGATGTGGATCTGGTTGCTTGAATTCTCGGATGTGCTTGGATGCAGAGAATCCTTCGAAATGCCAGATCTGCACATGACGCTGATGTTGGAATAGAAGCTGTAGTAGATGCTGTTGCATGCCATTTCTATGTAATGTTCATTCCCTATAGCATTTTTGTCTCTGTCAACAGATTTAGGATGTCAACGAGGATGTAAATGTGGGTGGTGGATGGTTGATCCTGGGTAAGAGAATACTGAATTACTTCATACCACCGACATGATGCTCGTTCTCGTCCGGGTAAATTGAATTCGGAGGGGAGTACTGCGATTGCCATGGCATAATCTGGTCGCGTTATGATGCAAAAAACCACGAGAGTACAACCATGGAAATTGATTGAAATTTGGAAAATAAAAAAAATAAAAAGTGCAAAAAAAAAAAGGAGGAAGAAGACCTAGAACAGAGCCGGAGGATTCTACATAGGTTGGGTGCATCATTAAACGAAATTGCTTCACAGAAGGAACTCGATAAAAAATTCAATTTATAGAAAATGTCTGATAAACCGATTGGATAATCTTATAGCAGAAGACTCTGTCCATTCAAGTTTCAAGTAGAATCTGAAAGGATTCCAGGAATTGGACTAATGGAATGCATTTTTGTTAATGTCATGATCGCCCTCAGCACTTCTTTGGTGTACGTCCAATAACCGATTTCACTTGGCCAGAAGTCGAAGACAATAGAATTTGCAATTGACATTTGGACTAATTGGAAACCTCATTCAGTTTAATATCTTATCTCCAACAAAGATAGTTCATTCTTTTGGACATAAATGGATCCAATTATTAAGAAAATGGAGGACAACCTTTTAGTGGAGCATCCTCCTTCATATTCTTCCGAATCTTTGAAGAACGACCGAGAAACATTAGCTCGAGTGCGATCAACCAAAGACAGGCGGCGAAGTGAGTTTCCATGGTGTTGACAACCAGACCAGACCAAAACCACAGCTCCTAGAACATAACTAGTTGAAAGTGCCAACCAAGATTTTGGAATTTAAAGCGACTGAGAGCTACGATGCAAATTCTTTAAGGCTTCCAACTTTAATTGAGTTCGGTTACAGAAAATTGTTTATAGTGTTAGTAGAAGTACAATTCGACTTCCTCATTTTAAGGCCTTAAATTTTAGTTTTTTTTAACTTCCAGTTGACAACTGTGAACCCCTATCCTCGTATGTCGCGAGCATCATTTGGCAGCTGAATTTGGTCAGGAAGAACTGTTCAACACGAAAAAGAAAAGTTGTGCATTCAATTGTAAAGCAGAAAAAGGAGAGGACAATAAAGGAAAATTACAAAATTTATTAGACAAATCTGGACAAGCAAGTTGACTCAAAACTTCCTGTATTTCAAGCCGATGATAAAATTGATCCGACGACAAGAATCTAAACTGTGTTTTCTGTGTACATTAGTTGATATGTAAACTCTTACCCCTTTTTAAGTTAGCAGTAAGTGCTAGTATACTGCGTGTTCTAGAAAGAGGGAAAGAAGTACAGACTGCAATAAGACTTTTTATAAAATCATACTTAATGAGATATGTTCAAAAAGTAAGGTGACTTTCTTTTTTAATAAGAAAATACAAAACTTATTTTGTACCACAAAATCAGTACTATGAATCCAAGAAAGGCTCAACTATTTTGATGAAATGGAGAATCTCTGTGGTGGAGATTTTAAGAATTTCCCCGAGGAAATTTCGTGTCCTAAGAGGCATGCGTTTGGATATTACAGAACGCCTCATGGTCAATGGAAGAACCATCCGTATCTTTGTAGCCAGTTCGTCAGCTATTTTATTTTCGACAGTACTTTAGTAACCAGGAACCCACCAAAAGTTTACTTTGTTCTTGTGGGAAAGATCTTTTAGTGTATTGAAACAGTGCAAGACTTGTTTGGAGTCAATGAAATTAGACCTTAATGGGTGCTCGACTGTTCGTTAATATATGGATGGGGACGCCCTCTATTTTAATTTTTTATAAACAAAATATTTATTTATTCATCAATATTAATGTAGTCCCTTCAAAGTTATCCCACTCAGATATAATACCCCTGTACCAAAGCTTTTTCCAATCCTCGAAAAACTTCTCATAAGCACTTTTTGGTGTAGCCTTGGAGTCTTCCAGCGATGGAGTTTTTATTGCCTCAATCCTTGTAAATCTCCGTGCTTGGGGCCACATCTGATGAGTGTGGTGGCTGAGAGATGACTATCGTGCAGAAAAATCTTTCACAAGCAACGATGAATGAGCAGGTGCATTATCGTTATGCAAAAGCCATGAATTGTTTTCCTACAATTTCGGACGTTTTTTTTCTGTATTGCTTTTGGCAAACGGCACACAACTTTAAAATAATACTCCTTATTGACCATACGACCTTAAGGTAAAAATGGAAAATTTCTCTGCTAGTGTTTTGTGCTCAATTGCTGACCCCAACGCGGAATGGGTAGCCTGCAATGGTCTCTGTGGAAAATCATTCCATGCCATATGCATCAGTCTTACCCGGAAATCCATTACCTACCTCAAGGAGTATTGCAGTCTCTTCAATTATTACTGCGACGAGTGCAAAGAGATCACCTTGGCTCATGTTATGCTGGCAATTAAATGCAATAACGAGTCTATCAATGCGATGCTAACCGAGAACAATCATATTAGCAGAACTATTCTCGACAGAATAGAGAAGATTGAAGACTCAGTAAACTGTATTGACAGTAATGTGGAAGCTTACAAGTCCACAGGAAGACTGATAGAAAAACAACTGACAGCGATCTACAATCTGTCCAAAAATCAATCTCATCACGACAACGAGAGCGAAGTGATCAAATATCAACTGGATGGATTAAAAGCTTTCCTCAAAACAAATTTTGCAAACCTCCTTAAATCCAACGTACTCACACACATAAACGACTCTATCAATCTTCTCCGTACTGATCTCGACTTGCTTTTTCAAACCTCCTCCAAAACAACACATCCCACCCCGCATCCATCAGACTCTACGCTCGATGACTTAACCCTAAAATTAATAGACGTCAGCGAGGAACTCATAGCAACTCGGTTGACCGTTGCCGAAATCGGTAAAGAAGTGAGATTGGCTTCCCAAAAAATCGATGGAATCCCCGATCAAATTCAACTCCAAGCTAGTTCCCCGTACAATGTCTCAATTCATAATGAATTAGTAGACACGGAGTCACTTTCAAATACTCCTCCTGCCGCCCTAACAACGGAAACCGGAACCGCGCTGCCTATCCCGCCCGCACCCGCCCCACAAAAACCGCTCAAACAATTCGGAACTTCATGGACCCCCTCCGAATGGAAAAGCCGACTCGAAAAGTTGAAAGTGGGAAACCATACAGTATTCTACGTTGAAGGGGCTCCTCAACACGCTGATGTTAGTTGGGTGCGGAATTTCTTTCACCGAAATTATGCCATCACCATTAGCGAGTGCGAGATGATTTCCCCTGCTGACTCCAATAGTTCCTGCAGCTTCAAACTCAGCATCCCAACCAAATATTCATGGATATTCCCCACTTCCCCTGGTAAGGCCAATAAACCTGGGAAGATAAGTATCACTAAATGCTTTGAGGAACGAGAAAACCCACGTGTCGACGACAACCAAAATTCTAAAAATAAACGTAATGATAAGCTTAAAAAAAGACCGCTCCCAAACCCCCTTCCAACTAAAAAGCACGCTAACAAAAACGAAGCTCTAATTCCGATCCCAACTGGAGCTTCAAAACGAACTTGTTCCCCGATTTTAGTCCCCCCTCCTCACTTATCCGACACAAAGCCCTTACACAAAATATCCTCTAATCCGCTAATTTCCAATGTTCCACCCAAGCAACCGCGCCAACGCGTCTCATTCAACTTAACCCCAACCACCCATATTATCCCTTCTCAATCTTCTACGCCCCCGATCACAGCAAACAACTCATTTCCTAACTTCGACCTACAAACTGGAGCTAAGTACCC
Source organism: Volucella inanis (assembly GCA_907269105.1). Classification (NCBI taxonomy): domain Eukaryota; kingdom Metazoa; phylum Arthropoda; class Insecta; order Diptera; family Syrphidae; genus Volucella; species Volucella inanis. The sequence goes on along the minus strand of OU026156.1, from coordinate 17,726,844 downwards.
TAATTTTATTAACTCCCATACCCTAAACCCAACATCTCATCCGGCGCCCAATTCCATATCCAACCACGAATCTCCATCTCCCTCCCCCACTGCCCCTATTCTTGATCCTCTTTTTCCCCCTACAGTTAAACTAACCCAGCAAACCAATGGAACTACAGAAAGTCGCTATGCGCTCTCTAGGCTTAGAGAGAGAAAGATATATGAAAACATTCGTCTCGCCTATCTATACGACAAATCGGACTCGGTCTGCTACGAAGGGAAGACCAAAACCAGCGTCATGGTATCCATCCAGCAGGAAGGCCTCCCTACCGACCCTATCAGTCTCAGGAACCTTTATGTCAGGTACCACGAGATTTTTAGCATGTCCTCTCAGAAAGTAGCAGACGACCTTGCTGCATTCGGCCACTACGTTCACTCTAAACGAGTCTCACACCTACAGCGAAACCGAGCTGACCACAATAAATTTTTTCGTCTATAACGTGCCTTCCTCGTCAGCACTTAAACCATCCCGCCATTAATCTCCACCACACAACATCCCTCTTACATTTTACTACCAGAATGTAAGAGGTCTTCGCTCTAAAACCAATGCTGTCCTACGTCAATCGCATTCTCTTCCCTTTGATATTTACGCCTTGACTGAAACCAATTTGATTCCCGACATAAAGGACCAGGAATTGTTCCCCCCTACTTTTAATGTTTTTCGCGACGACGATCCTACCCGCCCACATGATGATTCCCCCTGTCGAGGCGTCTTACTGGCGATCCACAACAGCCTTAACTCTTCGCCCATTAGCATCTCTTCATCCTCTAAAGTCGACTTTGTCGCTATAAAAATATCACTCCGCTTTACGTTTTATGTTTCTACATCCTGCCAGCTCAACCTACCGAATCTTACCAACTTGTTGTCGATGCGATCGACTATTTAATTGACCTGTCTGACTCTACTGACGATATCTTTGTTTTCGGCGACTTTAATCTTCCTCAGCTACAGTGGATTCCATCAGACGGTCAATCGTTCTTCATCGCTTCAAATGCCAACTCAGCTAAGGAATGTCTCTTCTTAGATCGCTTAACAGACTCAAGTCTATGCCAAGTCAGTGGTGTATCCAACTATATGGGCAGGCAATTGGACCTTATTTTCACAACAGATTCCATTAACTCCTCAGTCTCACTTTGTCCCCTATCTCTCCCTACAATCGATAACTACCACCCCCCCCCCCCCTTCTACTTTCATTTTTTCATAACTCTTCTTTCCAGTCCACTCCTCCCACAACTCTCTCATCCTACGACTTTCATAAAGCAAACTTTCACAAAATCAGTGACTATCTTAGCAGATCCCCCCTTAACTTTCACAACCTAAGCGTAAATGATGCCTTATCCATTTTTTATAAAAAAATATTTAATTCTTTCAGCCTTTACGTTCCGTTTTCCCGCCTTAAAACATCATCTACTAGTCCTCCCTGGTATAATCGCAAGCTTCGTTCCTTACGAAACAAGAGAAACAAGCTATGGGCTGGTTTCCTGCGTAGCAGATCCTTGTCCGACTATTCCAACTATCTTGGTGCTTATCTTCATTTCACCGAACTTTACGATTCCCTTTACCAGCGTTACCTTAACAATGCGCAAGTCAACCTTATAAATGACCCTATGTCCTTTTACCAATTTGTTAACTACAAAAGAAAGTCCGATGGTTACCCTCCTTCCCTCTCTTTCAACAACAAGTCATAAACCGATCCACTCACCACTGCCAACCTACTTGCCAGCTTCTTTAAACAATCCTTCACCAACGACTCCTTTGTACCAGATCCCTTCTGTTTTCGTTACCTACCGAACTTCTCCAACGGCCCACTTCTCTCTCACATCTTGGATCCCTCCTATATCGAATATAAATTAAATTAACTCAATGACGAATTTACACCCGGTCCAGATGGCCTCTCTGCCATATTTCTTAAAAAATATTCTTCGTCTCTTTCCCTTGCCCTTTCTGATCTCTTTCGTCTATCCCTTTCACAAGGAGAATTTCCTCAGGTTTGGAAAACCTCCTTTATAACCCCGATCCACAAAAAGGGATCAAAGAACGAAATAACAAACTATAGTCCAATCGCTAAACTCTCCCATATTCCCAAACTCCTCGAAAGTATTTTGTATGAAGCTCTAAGTTTCCAATGCAAATCACTTATTTCCCCTAGACAACATGGCTTCCTAAAGGGTAGGTCAACCACCCCAAATCTTGTTGAATTCGTATCCTTTGCCATCTCTGCCCTAGAGAACGGCAACGAAGTCGATTTTAGCAAAGCCTTCGATGAAATCTCTCATCGATTAATACTCTTCAAATTGTCTGCCCTCGGTTTTGAACCCATACTGTTAAAATGGATATCTTCTTACCTCGAAAACCGTTTTTACAGTGTTCGTTTTAGGTCAGCCCACTCCACTTCATTTTTGGCCACCTCTGGAGTTCCTCAAGATAGCCATCTCGGCCCCCTTCTCTTTATATTAACCATAAATGATCTCGATAGGATCATCAAATACTCCTCCGTCTCCCTTTACGCCGACGATACCAAATTTTTCAAAACCATTTCCTCTCCCCATGACTCCTTCCTTCTTCAACAAGACCTTGATAGTTTTTCGATCTGGTGCCTCAAAAATTGTTTGGAACTTAATATCACCAAATGTCAGTCCATTACCTTTTCACATAAGCGGCTCAAATCTCCTCCCCGATTCTACCGTCTGCACAACCAACCGATCTCCTCCGTTGAATCTCTTCGCGACCTCGGCATTTTGTGTGATAGGGAGCTCAATTTCCGATTGCATATGGATGGGATAATCCTTAAAGCCAACTCTGCACTAGGTTTTGTAAAACGATGGTCCAAAGAATTCACCAACCCATACGTGACCAGGTCCCTATATATTACCTTTGTTCGTCCCCTTCTAGAGTACGCTAGTCAAGTATGGTCCCCATATCATCGCGTTCATATCTCGAGAATCGAAAGCATCCAGCGCCGTTTTCTTCGATTTGCTCTTCGAGGTTTGCCCTGGGATGATTCTTTTACTCTGCCCACTATCAAAACCGTCTCAACCTTATTAACCTAAACACCCTTGAGGAACGCAGAGATGCAGCCGACTTTCTCTTCATTCATCGACTTCTTTCAGGTCAGGTTGAATGCATGTCCCTTCACAATTCTATTTTCCTCAACACTAACCCTCGTAATCTACGTACCCCTCGTCTCTTCTATCTCCCAACCCACCACACCACCTATGGCGCGAACGAACTAATCTCCCGTATGCTACGAAAAATTAATTCAAACCCTAGCGTCTTTGACTTCCACAGCAACACTTCCTACCTCAAATCGGTTCTCCTTCACCACAACAACCAACCTTAGTTTTAAGTATTAGTTTAAGTTTAATTTTAAGTTATAGCTTGTTTTAAGCCGAATAAATGGGGGCTTTCGCCCCCACCAAAATTAAATTAAATCAAACATGAGGTGTTTTTTTTTCGGTCTTGGCTCTTCTGGGTTCTTTCATTGGGACGACTGGGATTTGGTTTCGTCGTCATAAACATATACTAACGATTCGTCACCTGTTATGACTCTTCTGAGCAGGTCAGGGTCATCATTGAAGTCACTCAAGAGCTCCAGAGCGATGCTCATGCGACGGTTCTCCTGATCAAAATTAAGAAGTTTCGGAACAAACTCGCTGACACACGTCTCATACCCAAAACATCCGAATAAATTTCATGCCAAAAACCTTAGCAACTTCTCTTATGGTAATTCGAGGATTTTCTAAAACAGTTTTCTTCACAGCTTTGACATCATCATCTTTTGTTGATGTGCTGGGGCGTCCAGAGCGAGGTTCGTCATTGGCATCTTCTCGGTCGTCGTGGAAGAGTTTGTACCACTTGTAAACATTTCTTTTCTTTGAGCAGACTCACCGTATGCCACTGTCAACATTTCAAGGGTTTGAAAATTTGATGCAAATTCTTTGCTCCATTTTTTATACACCAAAATACGTCTAACCTTTCTATATACCAAAGCAAACTAGTAATGCTTTATACTTGAAACTATGAACATATTTTCGGAAGATATCTACCAACACAACAAAACAAAAAATCGATAATAAAATATACCCCTTGATCAAAAAGTTCCACCGTGTGGCGCTACCATTATTCTGATTTGCGTTTTGGTTTTTTATTTTTGTTAAGTTGATACATCTGATGTTGACATTTCCTCTAAGTCTTAGCGTCATATTCTCTAAAGAAAACGGTCGTTTACCAGCGGCACGAGCGATTCAAAAGTGGTCGTGAGTCAATCGAAGATGATGAACGCAACGGCAGACCATCGACATCGAAACCCGACGAAAACATTGATGAAGTAAAAGAAATGTTGGTCCGCAAATTAACCACCAGAGGGATAGCCTAGGACTGCCTATGGATCCGTCCAAGACATTTTGGTTTATGATTTGGGTTTTCGTCGTGTAGCAGCAAAGTTGGTGGTAAAAGACCTCCGTGTTGATGTCGCAAAAGGAATGATTTGCGAGGCTGAATCCGATCCCACATTCATCAATAGGATTTTTATTAGAGACGAGACGTCACAGGCAAGTGAATGGCGTTCACGAAATGAGCCGAGACCAAAAAAACTACGTCGTTTTCAGTCAAAAAAGAAGGCAATTCTCACGGTTTTCATGGATTACAACGGTGTACATCATGAATTTTTGCCAGAAGGCCAGACAGTAAACAAAGAGTTTTATTTGGGCGTGAAGCAATTCGCCGAAAAAGAGCAGAGTTGTGGGCCGTCAGTGCCATCATTATTCATAATTTTTTGACGAAAAAGGTAAAAAATACAATATACAGGTTGAGTTTTTTAACTTGAGACATCCAAATTACTCGAAAAATACGCGATATTGCGAAATATGTTTCAGACAAAAGTCACAAGATTCTAAAGGGGACATAAGATGGTGACCACGAGTTTGACCTGGAGACCCATTTTCAAGGTCAAACGAAGGTCACTTTTGATTTTTCAAATAATAATTCCTGATTTTCATTGCTCAGTCGTATTCCTCAAAAGGGCACACGACTTTGTCTCAAAGGTCTAATTCATTCAGTGCTAGATACCACTGCACTGGCAGGCCTAAATCATTAATCGGTTTCCAACGTTGTTAGGGTGTTAGAAGGTCGAGATTTGTTTTGAGGAAGTCATTATTGCCTCGAGTGAAGTTAAAACTCAAAGAAATTTCAAATAGATACAAATTGTCCTAAACTTATCTGAGAGTGTATGATGTGCACTCTGTCCTTTTTTTCTACAATACTTGAACGAAACTGTACTTCATTTAGAAGTTCGATATTTGTTTTGAGGAACTGATTATTATTAGTAACGTTTTCCAGATTAATAATGCAGGCTATTTCAATTCAAGAGAAAATTGAAATGATATTGATTCACTTAGAAAGTGGAAGGAACATCGATGGTTCTGTTGCTCTTTACGCCCAACGTTTCCCAGACCAGATGCGATGGCGCGCTTACTTTTATCGGGTCATCCAACAATTCACTGGTGAATTAAGTGTGCAACTAAAGAAAATGAATCGGTCAGATATTGTGGCTGTTGAGGACAATGAAATAGCAGTGTTAGCTGCTATGCTATATAAGTCGTGAATCAGGAATTTCTCAAACAACTGTCTGTAAGATATTATAATACATCGGCATAAATACCATCCTTTTTTTTGTTTTTTTTATAATTCCGCGTGCGCACCAAGGGGATATGAATATCCTCTTACTGGCTTTTCACCAGGGAGCGGGCGGGTAGTGTAGTAGTTTTAAAACTCAAGTGTATTAGGTTTCGATATTTTTTCCAGAGGTGGTTGTCAAACTGGAGCCAGTGCATCCTCAACCAGTGGGTCTAACATTTCGTTACATTTCGCCCAGCCAGTAACCACTCTAACATCAGTGTTATGCCTTCATGTGAGTTGACGCCGACGGGATTTACGTATATGTAACTCATACAAATTCCATGAGAAGACTTTTTCGGAGAATTACCTCGCACGGGATTCGAACCCGCGATCCACTGCTTGAGAAGTCTATGCATATACCACTACACCAAGGCCACCCCATGTTTCATGTTTCAATGCATCAAGAACTTTCTAGTGAGGGTTTCTTTTTGTCAATGGGCATTTGAGGAAATTGAACGAGACCCCCTTTTCTTCGGCAAGGTGTCGAAGTCGAAAGTCGACTTTCACCATTTCACCAATCACGGTACGGTCAATCGACATAATATGCATTACTGGGCTACCGAAAACCCTTTTTGGTTGCGACAAATTGAACGCCAACACCCTTGGAATGTTAATGTTTGGGCGAGAATCGTTGGGGACAAACTAATAGGTCTATATTTTATTGAAGGCAACTTGAATGGCGAAAAGTATGCAAACTTCTTGCGGGACCATCTTTCAGTATTACTAGAAGAACTTCCATTGGAGTTGCGACAAACAATGTGGTTTCAACATGATAGTTGTCCAGCCCATTATTCCCAAACAGTCCGGGGCGTTTTAAACAATGTTTACCATCAACGATGGATCGGTCCAAGGCAATGGCCTGCTAGATCACCTGATCTTACTCAATTTCTTCTTGTGAGGCACATTAAAAAGTGAGGTATACAGAAAAAAGCCAACAACACTTGAGGACTGAAAAGACGAATAACTAAAGCTTGCCGGAAGATTACTCCAGAAATACTTCTCAGTTCTGTTGGTTCATTTAGAGCGCGGATAGACAAATGTATTGAAGTGAATGGTCACATTTTCGAGCATTTGTTGAAATAGACTCTAGAAATAAACGTCGAAATGGGAAGAATTCATTGATTCAACAGTGGGTGGCAAGGGGATCCAGTCTAATTAATCACCCCGAAGGAAACAAAATACTTCTACGTCCACGTCGTTGCTTATGGGTTATGCTAAACGCAGTATGTAAAAACAAATGACAAGCCTACGAGCAATACGACTGAATTATCATTTGAAAAATCAAAAGTTACCTTCGTTTGACCTTGAAAATGGGGCTCAAGGTCAAACTCGTGGTCACTATCTCATGTCCCCTTCATAACCTTGTGACTTTTGTCTGAAACATTTTTTGCGATATCTCGTATTTTTCGAGTAATTTGGATGTCTCAAGTTAAAAAACTCACCCTGTATATATATACAATATACAATATATGTAGATTTAGATGAATAAACTTGTATTTTTATTTTTTTGAATAAATTTCGGCTTAAAAAAAAAATCTTAAGGCTTAACAATTTTTATACTTTTCCGCGAAGTCTCAATGGCTTTTCTGCAGAAGATTACGTATCAAAAAAGTTGGTTAACAAGTAAACAAGTGATCAAGTTTTTTGAGATAAATTACACTTAAAACTTGGTTACATTTTGCTATAAGAAAACACAATTGAAAAATTTTCAATTTACTCATTTTAAATTAACTGATTTCAAAACATTATAAATTTATAGGATTTTCCAATAGGGACTTGACAACTTCGAATTTAATTTATGAACACACTCTTTCACTAATCATCAAACTGTCACTGTCAACTTATTCAGTAAACTCAACATTTTCATCATGGTAAAGTACACTAACGAACAACGTCTGCAAATTATAAAAATTTTCTACAGATATTCAGAGTCGGTGACTGAAACTTTAAGAGTGTTAACTCCAATTTTCGGTCGTAATTCTCGCCCTAGTAGACAGGCAATAACAAGTTTAGTGCAAAAATTTGAGTCTACATATTCGTTGTGTGATGTTGCCGTCTCAGTCAGACAACGGCTTGGTCGAAGTGTCTAAAATATCGCTGCCGTTCAGACGTCCGTAGCAAACGATCCAAGTTAGTCAATTTCACGGCGTTCACAAGAATTGGTCACCGCTCAGACCACATTATGGCGTATTTTTCGTAAGGATCTTGGTTTGCACCACTACAAGATCAAGCTGACTCAAGAATTGAAGCCGATGGACCATTTAAAGCGACGTACGTTCTCCGATTGGGTTCTGGAGAAGATGCGCCAATAAGATTAATTTCATCGCAAAATCATATTTAGTGACGAAACTCATTTTTGGCTCAATGGCTTCGCCAATAAGCAAAATATGAGTTATTGGTCAGGTGAAAACCCACATGTGCTTCATGAATCACCACTTCATCCATAGAAAATAACTGTTTGGTGCAGTTTGCATGCCGGCGGCGTTATTGGGCCATATTTTTTCGTGGACGATAACGATCGTCACGTTACTGTGAATGGTCAGCGTTACCGCGCCATGATCACTGATTATTTTTGACCCGAATTGGAAGATATGGACTTGTACGACATGTAATTTCAACAGAATGGTGCCACAAGCCACACAGCACACGCTACAATCGATTTATTGAAGAGTAAGTATGGTGAGCGTGTTATCTCAAGACATGGGCAAGTCGATTGGCCGCCTCTTTCGTGCGATTTAATGCCGCTTGACTATTTTCTGTGGGGCTACGTTAAGTCATTGGTTTATGCCAACACGCCGACGACGTTGGAAGAGCTCAAAGCCAACATTGAACGCGAAATAGCGCCCGTTTTGGCCAAAATGTATGGCCGAGTCGTTCAAAATTGGGTCCAACGAATCGACCGCTGCAAACGTGCAAACGGTGGATATATGAACGAAGTCGAGTTCCATTCATAAATGTTTTAATTGTATTTCAAGCCAATAATAAAGTTTTTGAAATATCTCAAATGGTTTGCCTTTTATTTAAAAAAAAAAAAACTTGTCAAGTCGTTATTAGAAAACTCTACATAAATTTAAAAATAACTTTTTAATCACTTTTTTTCTACTGTGTAAGTTCGTTATGTTCCTTAGATTTTCAGGTAATTCAGTTAAAATTGAAGGAACGCTATATATGAGTTGCCTTTTACCATAATTATTATAATTTCGAGGCACTTGGAACAAACACTAAGCACGTCTTCTAGTATTAATTATTGGTTTTCTAAAACGTAGTTCGTCATAATACTCAAGTATAACGGTCATCTTGTATGTATGTATGTTGAACGGTCATCGCTTTGAAGTATCTTTCTTCAGGGATTGAATTGTGGTTAATTATACTCAGCGGTGCAGCTTTTCAAGTTTCATTATATACGAGTGTGTCGAGCTTCCCCAAGCAAGTATAACTTATTTTGGACTCCACCAGGGCATAATAAATTTGCTTTTGAATTTGCTGTGTTGCTAGATATCGCAAATGCACAAGAGAGAATAAAGCTTTCTTTATATCTGATCGAGTTATGTCAATGTGTCTACTCCAGATAAGATGGCTGTCAAAGATTACTTCAAGATGTTTATATGATTCTACTACTTGGATAAGCTGTTTTGGGGTCGAAGCATATGAGTCATTTTCGAACCTTATTTTCTGCTGTGTAACGTTATAATGTGGGCTTGGAATATGCATCATTTGAGTTTTTGCTGCGTTGATTACGGGGCCATTGTCGTGACACCACCTTACAGCATTATTGAACTCTTCCTGCATTATTTCAGCCGCTGTTTGGAGAGACCTGTGACGAACTACTATCGCCGTGTCATCTGCATAAGCAAATGGTATACTTCTCTTAGAAGTACGTAGAATATCATTTGTATGGTCTATATATTCGTGCGGTTTTCTAAGAGATGGCGTAACTTGTATTATTCCATTGGAACATGCGTTGGAAAGCTACTGTCATTGTACGTCATTTCAGTATATGTCATTCATTTGAAGCGTAAGCAACTATAATTTTTCTTCACTCAAATATGTCGAACTTTTTGCCTGAAAAAGTGTTTTTGCGGGGAGTTCTTCTTCATTACTTTAATATGAAGAAAACTGCTGCCGAAAGTCATCGTATTTTGGTGGAAGTTTATGGTGAACATGCGCTAACTGAGCAAACGTGCTAAAAGTGGTTTGCACTATTTAAAAGTGGTGATTTTTGGCTTGGAAGACGATGAACGTCCTGGGCAGCCAAAAAAGTTTGAATATGAAGAACTGGAAGCATTTCTCTATTAAGATTGTTGCCAAACACAAAAAGAGCTCGCAGAATCTTTGGGTGTCACTCAAGCAGCCATTTCAAAACTTTTAAAAGCAGCTGGATATATTCAAAAGCAAGGAAATTGGGTTCCACATGAACTCAAGCCGAGAGACGTCGAAAGGCGGTTTTGCATGTCCGAAATGCTGCTGGAACGCCACAAAAGGAAGTCATTTTTGCATCGGATTGTTATTGGTGATGAAAAATGGATCCATTACGACAACCCCAAGCGCAAAAAATCATATGTGAAACCCGGCCAACCAGCCAAATCAACGGCAAAGCCGAATATCCATGGCGCGAAGGTAATGCTCTGTATTTGGTGGGATCAAATGAGTGTGCTGTATTATGAGCTTCTAAAACCGGGTGAAACCATCAATGGACAACGCTACCGAACACAATTAATCCATTTAAAGAGAGCAGTAGCCGAAAAACGCCCAGAATATGCGACCTGGGCATCATGACAACGCTCGGTCCCACGTTGCTATTCCGGTTAAGAACTATTTGGAAAACAGTGGATGGGAAGTCTTACCCTACCCGCCTTATAGCTGAGACTTTGCCCCTTCTGACTACCATTTGTTCCGGTCGATGCAGAACGCCCTCACTGAAACCGGTTCACATCAGAGCAGAATATCAAAAATTGGCTTGATTCATTCTTGGCTGCCAAGCCGGCGCAGTTCTTTTGGGATGGGATCCAAAAATTGCCAGAAAGATGGGAAAAAAGTATAACTTCAGATGGGCAATACATTAAATAATACTGTTGTACACGTTTTTCTTAAATAAACGTTCAAATTTAAAAAAAAAAAAACCGCACGAATTAAAATGTATACCCAATAAAATGAAAGGAATAGGGCCTAGTTTCGATCCTTTAGGGACACCGTAGTGCACTTGCTCCATAGAGCTATACACGTTCTTGATTTTTGCGCAGAACTGGCGGTTGTTTAAGTAGTCCCTAATCCAATCAGCCATTGCCCTCCGAATGCCTATACGTTCGAGGCCTTCTAAGAGTTTTGTGTGGTTTAGGGTATCAAACGCCTTGCCAAAATCCATAAACAGTACCAGTATATGGTGATTTTTTATTAAAGCTCTCATTGATACAATTTTAGAATTCCCCTAGCAGTTTTCCCGTGCTTTTCCTTTTCTGAAAGCCGTATTGACGTTGGTGAATAAGTGAATATTTATCAATAAAATTATAAAGACGATTAACTATTATTTTTTTTCTATACATTTTTCCATCACTGGCAAAATATTTCAGTTGGAAATATTGTATTGCTGATGGTTATGTCCTGGTGGTTCGATGTGATTTGCTGACAATGATATAATATTGTATGTACTTGTTGGGAAAAGTGTTGTGCAAATTTGTTTGATATTGTGGTCATGCATTTTTCTGACGAAAAGTTCTTCACAATTACTTCATCTACGGTGAGGTTATGACTTCCCATTATCTCATTGATGTTCACTCTAATATCCAAAGAAACCGGCCGCACTATCATCGAGCAATAAAAAAACCAACGACAGCTATAATAGCGGGAGCTATTGTTGTTGCAAGCGGGAAACAGAGTAGCGCACATACTACCCCTTTGTCAATAGCATCGGCGACTATGGAAAATGCCATCGCCCTAATTGCGGTGACCGAGAAAAAAAACAAAATATCAACCATCCTTTCATGGAAGGTAACTGCGACCATCGTCTGTATAACGAAGAAGACGTAGCTCTCGTTGAGCAATTTTAGAGCAAAAAATTACTGGATACATGCAATTAAACATACATGCAGTACACTTGAAAATAAAATAAATCAATTCATACACGTGTTTGTGTTTTATTGAGTTTATTGAAGGCTCTACCAATTTTGTTTTCGAACATTTAGCGATATCTAAACTAAAAAGTCTGCTAGGGCAGACAAACCCCCCACCAAATTATTTAAGACTGCGGTAGTTGACTTGGTAAGGTCGTCTGTAAAAATCTTGCAGGATGAAAGTAACATATGCCCAGTGAATCGGACCTCAGCAACGTTTGCCCGATACTTAAGAAGGAAGACTTTCTCAACAACACCAACTACAGAAGAATTAGTTTCCTTAACGTCGCGTACAAGATCATATTCACTGTAAAAAGTAAAACCATATGTAAACAATCTGATGGGTCCTTATCAGTTTTTTGGGTTGTGTAAGTCTACCATCGACCAGATACTCACCTAACAGAGTTATATAGAGCCCTATCCAGTTTTGACATTCCTGCCAAACTCATCCACTTACACCCTGTAACAAGGCACAGAAAACAGTTCGGGACGGGTTGATGGTATCTATTTACTCTAATTGTCGTAGCCATCTTAGAGGTCTGATGACTAGGTCAATGTCGCCTATAAGATTATAAAACTCTCTATTGTGTCTTCTCCTCCGAAGCCCGTCAACATATGTAGAGATGAGAATCGCTAGAAGAATCTTTGAGCTTTCGCCGACTTTTATGCTTCTGTGTCACACTTCTCACACACCGTCTATAATTGCCAGGCGTATTTTAACGACGGACGAAAAACTATTTCCTTTGTCAACCACTCTCCCAGTGGGCCTTCTGTTAAGTATTACTTTGCGATTAGCTGCATTTAGATCTATCCCAAGATTTCGGATTTTATGAAAGAGTAGGTCTCCATCCAGTCATCCTTTTATCATGCCATGTGACCTATGATGTCCCTTGAACTTGGTGGCTTGTCTGGTTTTCTACGAGCATCCGCGTACTCTGCATCCTCACCCTCAGTTGAATACTCACGACCAAATCTATGGAGACTCAGGCTACCATATAGGCTGCTGCTCCGAGATGTTTGTAAGCCGCTGATAATTTTGAATGAGCAGCCTATATACTGACGACAGATTATGACTTAACTCCATACCCGAGTCGGGCTTTGGCGGATTGAATTAATCACTCTAGACACCAAAATCCGACGGGTGACTTCACGGCTTGGAGTGCTTTCTACATCAGCAATGCCTTATTGCGGGCGTAACTCGACACAGACCTTGAAGCACAGTCTGTTATCGAGCATCAATTCAAGTTACTTAAGGTACTCTTACGACCTGATTGTTTGATTCCCATTTAAAAATTAGGTCCCCTAGTTCTAGACTGCCAAGCTCTAATCAATCCCTGATACTCGAAACTGTCCCTTCTATGTAAGGCTCTTTCTTGTTGATGTGCTTGGCTTAACGACAGCGATGTCGTCAACAAATTCGGTATCTTTTGAACACCATCGTGCATTACTTTCCACAGTGTCCTGTTTCTGTATTCTGTAACTATCTGCATCAGGTAGTATGGTGTATCCACTCTCACAAAAAATTTCCTAACGTACAACCAGCTCTTCGAGTTATAGGCGTTATTACCCTTGCTTCAGCTGCTATATCTGCTATTGCTTTTATGAAATCGACGATAAAACGCGATTTTCTGAAGCCCTACTTATGGTCAATTTCCTTTGGCAGTAAGCAGCCTGTCATATTTGATGCATTCCAGGATCTCTCTAAGGATATCAAGCAGGCATATTGAACTATGCGATAAAGTTTTGTTAGGTGATTTGTTCACTTTTGTGGTAGAAAGGGACTAAGTCAACAGTGTCACAAAGCGGCCTGAAGCTATTTGTTAAACTTTCTTTAATGGCCCCTCGAGCCTCACCAATTTGAAGATCGTTAACTGTATCTGTATCTGTGGAATCTGCTTCATTCGTGGAGTTACTCTGCGTTGAGCCTTGTTATCTCGTCATTACACCAGTGGCAGGTCTTCTCCATGTTTGTGGCTGTTTTTCTATGCATTGCACATTTTCTCGAACCTATCTTTGTAGAAGAGCACGTCTTCATTGCTCTTCGCCGACGTTGAATAATAACGCCTTGTGGTCCCTGTGAGTGCATTTGTCGCTGACTCGCGATTTAAGTTTCCGCAGCAGTGGATTGAGTCCACCTAGCACTCACTGTTCTGATGCCGATAATTCAGATGTTAAAATCCGCAGCAATAATCACTGGCTCCCAATCTTAAGCGGAATTGACGGTGTAAGATTTACACACGCGCGTTGAACTTGTAGGGTTTACATGTGTTGGTGTATATGTACATCATAAAACGAACTGGTAGCCAATTAGTAGCTCTAACAGTAAACGAAGCAAAATTTTTAGTGGTAAAAATTGTTGGGCGCCTAGCAACTATAGAAACATACACCGTTCATCCTAACGGATACGAAATATTGTAGTTAGCCCTATAACTGACACTCTGCAGGACATATTTCCGTATTTATCCATTTGTACGGCTCGCTTATAAGTCTATATTGATAGTTATTCTCTTACTGTTTGTCTCAGCAGGTCTAGTGCGGCCAGTTTGTTCATAATATGTAGTTCTTGTTGCCACCAGCTACCTCTCTAGCGTTTTCTGGATTACTTGGCATAATGCATGCTTTGTGCAAACTTTGTTTATGTGACTTTCACTCCATAGTTTCTACATTGCTTCGATCGGCGCAGTGATACACCATTTGGCCAAACTCCGGGCACCTGCGTTTGCCCGGTTTGCGTGCACGAATATGGCAACCCTCCCGATTTTAACAGACTTCCACAGTTTGTTCGCCTTCTCTGTCGACAATCCTACTGCCGTAATCTGCATGCCACAGTAAAATTTTCCCAGGATGAGCACGTCTACATTGCTGACCTCGATATTCTAGTGGTCCTTGATAGCTTGCTTAATTTCGTTTCGTTCGTCGTGGCTTCATTAAAGTTTTTTTAATTGCGACCATACCTCTAGCTCTGTCGACAAATTCCATCGAATTGTAGAGCTTATGGCTCCCCTTGAACCTGTGGAATATTTCTACGTGAGGAATTTCCCCCTTGCATCGAGAATGAATCCGGTCGTATATTTGTCTGGCAGTCATGCTTTAATGTGGGAAGAATTGTGGATTTCCACTTGGTGTTGTCGTCGCCCACCACCTACTCGTTGTCCATGGTACTGGCGGTCTGCCGGTCTGGACATCTGAGGTGATTTTTTCTTGCTTTTCAAGCTCGGCGTCTTCTTGTTAGGCTTTGTCCCTTATTTGGTACGCGATATTGTCTTCACCCAGGAAGATATAGAAGTGGCATTGACCATTGTACTGCAGATGATTTACTTTGCCTTGTCATCGGGAGTTTTAATTGATCGTGTCGATTTGGGTCCCTCCATTGCAACTCGAATTGATTGCTAGATGAAGCAAATTTTTCCATACCCTAACATGTCCACCAGGGCATTTGTTTGTTTCTTTAGCCTGTAGAACACGTATTCAGACAGACTGCATATTTGAATCCAACTCTGGTGACGTTCTCTTCTGAGGAAGCACTCTTCCTTTAAGACTACTTTAAGATGTTTGTACTTCTCTTACCAACCCTTCCTGTTTTCGCCGTTTATTTACTTATTGTCATTTTGATTATTTGTTCCAGCCGGTATATAGTATGAAAGTTTTGTACGGTGTGTGGTTGTGCTCTCAGTGCTATCCACTTTACTGCGAATTTCGAACAATCTCCCTGCAAAAAGTATTAGCCATTCATGCCACTTCTGAATGTATGCTGTTCGCTTCTTACGCAAGCAAGCCGGCATAGCTACAATCGGCGATGCCCATTTCGCCGATGAGGATGTTGTGTCTGTTCTGAGCGCAAATGGTAACCTTAGGCACAATTTTTAATATATTATACATCCTTGATACATCTATATGCTTCGCTTATGTCGTCAATTAATAACGGTCTCCCATTTCTCCCCTGAATGACATAATTAATCGCAAAAAGTGCCTGTCATGAAGATTACATCACAGAACAAGCAATTTGCAACATCGAGGTTCCTCATTTATCAGCGGCTATATTTGGAAGAAATTTATAGAAAAACCCTCAATCCGATGAACTAGTCGAAAACTTTCCTCAAAAATATCCTATCACGCCCAGTAAATTTATCAATTCTCCATCCACGTCTCCGACTTCAACCTACACAACTGTCAACACTTCTTTATGGCCGTTTTCAGCTACTTCACCACAGACATTGTACTGTCGCCAATCTCAAGAAACAATGAGCGTCATCAAATAAAACCAACAATCAACCATACCGACGACAATACGAATGCTGTCTTCAGAAATACTTCCGCACACAATCGTATGGCCATTTGCCAAATGTTGTTGGTTAATATCCTTTTGTCATCCTTAATTGTCAACAATGACTGGGCGTATCCGGTTGTAAAAAAAAAAAAAAAAAAAAAAAAAATCAGAAACACTAAGACTCTCCAAAAATGCACAGCAAAAAAGGGCCAAACAAAATCGTCACAAGAGACTCTCAAGACAGATACAAAATTCAAGACACAGCTCCAGTCCATCAGAAGTCATGCCACCACATGCAGTCACTTAGGATGTCAACAATGAAAAGAAAAAGCAAACCAAAACGATGACAAAAATGACGACAAGGACGAATCCCACTACGAGCATTGTCCTTATTCTCAACTAACAGGGCAATTTATTTCAGAATAAGCAATCAAGGACAAAATAATTATTTTTTGTGGGTTCTTCTCCCCCATCCGACATTTACCAAACCAAAGAACTGTCATTGTCGACGACAAAGTTCTCTGTGAGTGCACAATTTTGAGTACACACAATTTTGCGGGATGCATCTTCTCATCTCTGGTGGATTGTCGATAAAATTGCGCTTAAATATATTTTTTCAATTTTTTTCACATTGAAGGGATTTTCTGTTTTGAATTTCTTCCGACAATTGAACTCGTTTCTGCTGTCATGACATTCTGATGTACGAGCAGTCCTTACCCCCACTAACGGCTGCGTGTAACGACGAAAAAGCATGAAAATAAACATTTATGATCCCTAAAAACTGGAACTACATACCATACACATGTATCTAATGTTCGAGGTGACAGTTTACAGGTGAATGAATCATTTTCGTCGACAAATACTCACACAAAAGAAAGTACCCTTTAGCTGGTACTCACAATTTAAACGATTTTCCAATCTACTTTCCCTGAAAAAGCAATAACGAGGAGCTTTTTGTGTACGGAATTGATTTCACTACAAATCACTGAAACGACACTTTAAACCTCTTACACAAATTTTTACACAATTTCAGCACAATTTCAACGTAACGTACAAAATTCGAACATGGAAACCCTCTTAACTGGCCTTGTACGGCGGTTAGGTAAGAGTGACTTGAAACGAATGGAATTCAATACGATTGCCTACTTTTTAAAAACAATACCCGAGCAGCCTTCAATAAATCACCCACGTGGGGTGTCATTTCAGCTTTAAATTAACTCCAACCCCCTTTTTAAGGATCACATCGTAGGCCCACTTCCTTTCCTTCTGATAAACAATTGTCAGCCATTTGCGATTGATTCGATCGCAATCGAATTTGTTTTTAATGTAAATTCCATCAGGAGGGTTGCTGATGGGTGGTTTGAGGGTATACTCGTACGTACATTGCATATGGATAAATCGGACGAGAACACTTCAAGGAATTTTATCATGATACGCGATTTTGTGTACGAGTATACACAAGTATATATGTACTTGAATGTGTGAAATCCCTTAACAAAGAATCCCTGCTGCTGTTAAGATTGCGGTTGGCATACATATGTCTCTTGGTGAGGAGGCACCATTGCCATCACTGGCGCTCTGATAAGCTCTGATAAAAGTATTCGATTTGATTGTATCCGAGTGGCTGATTTCGTACGACAATGGAAATGAATACAATTGGCCAATCGAAATGGTAATGCGAATAAATGTATTTTTTCGCAGAACGTTGCCACATCATTTCGCAGGATTTGGATTGCCATGAGGGTGGAGATGAGAAGCCAATGAGGTGTATCAGAAGAAGCTTCAAACAAATTTATATTCAATTTCATTTATTCAGGGCATAACGCCGCATAAGGTGTTGAAGTTAAATTAAGTGAATGAGACTTCGGTGGGAGGAAGCTCTTTTTGAATGCCTTTCAAACGTTCCTAAAGGATGTTCTTACATGCTGGCAAGATTTTGAAGGTAAGTCCGCTTCTTAGTCCAACATGGTCGCTATGGATTACAGAGAACTTGAAATTTGCCCCTAAGCAGCTATAGTATAGGAGAAGCATTCACATTCTGTCAAACCCATGTGACATTGCAACTTTTTGTCATTATTGGAATATGGCGTGAATCTCTGTGAATTTTTGAAATTTATACTGCATATTTGGAACAATTCTGACGAGATTACGATTTTTACGGTTTCTAACTATTACTGCTACTAAAGTCGATGAAAAAGTCATGTCTAGGCTCAAAATACGTTGGGTTCCTTAGATCTTTTTAACAGTAATTGTGTCATTCTACAGTACTATGTTCGGATTTGCAGATCATCAAGGCCTCATATACTAGGAATACCTATCTGGGATATCCACAGTTGTTGAAAGATTCGAAATCTTATTAACAAAGTAATTAAGGTCTGATTGTTAATAGCGGTACTCACGTGAGAACCTTCAGCGGGTAAGCCTTGTCAAGTCAAGAGAAAGCATATAAATCATAGATGCATGTAATAATGAAACTAGTTCCTGGAGTAGGACATTAAACTCAAATACAGGAGCGAGTTATAAATGTTTCGATTGAGCTTTAGAACGAAGAGTTGAGGATGGCTGGGTTATGTTTATTTGCTCAAATGAAGCCACTACAAATTGTCTGGGGAGTAATTTCTCAAAAATCAAGGAGAAATGCGATCTGAACATGATATTAGTGGAGAAGTATTCATTTCCAAAACCACACATCATAAAGAGGCTCTTTTCGCAAAGTATCATGTATCATTCCGCACTGTATACACAGTTTTAGGACACAAGTAGCTAAATAGAAGAAAAAATGCAATTATACAAGTACTTAATACTTTATATATGTATATTTGTTAAGTCACATTAACTATCCCATTGTCAATATTTTTAAATAAAAATTTAATTTTATGCCATTATCCTAAGATGTTCTGTATTATCAAGTCTCCAAGAGAACTGTATCTGGTGATCGAATTGTAAAACCGATGTTACAATTTATTTATTTTATTTATTTCAACGTACATTCAATTCACAATAAGAATACACTTTTGAATCTGTGAAAAGTTAACAATTATACATAGATTTCAAGATATTACTGTTAACGAATGAGTTAACATAAAGAAAAAGAATGAAAAGAAAATTGTAAAATATGTATAAGGTTTTCCAATAGGGACTTGACAACTTTGAATTTAATTTGTGAACGCACTCTTTCACTAATCATCAAACTGTCAGTGTCAATTTATTCAGTAAACTCAACATTTTCATCATGGTAAAGTACACTAACGAGCAACGTCTGCAAATTATAAAAATTTTCTACAGATGTTCGGAATCGGTGACTGCAACTTTAAGAGCGTTAACTCCAATTTTTGGTCGTAATTCTCGCCCTAGTAGACAGGCAATAATAAGTTGTGCAAAGTTTAGTGCAAAAATTTGAGTCTACATATTCGTTGTGTGATGTTGCCGTGTCAGTGAGACAACGGCTTGGTCGAAGTATCTAAAATATCGCTGCCGTTCAGACATCCGTAGCAAATGATCCAAATTAGTTAATTTCACGGCGTTCACAAGAATTGGGCATCGCTCAGACCACATTATGGCGTTTGCACCACTACAAGATCAAGCTGACTCAAGAATTGAAGCCGATGGGCCATTTGAAGCGATGTACGTTCTCCGATTGGGTTCTCGAGAAGATGCGCCAATAAGATGAATTTCATCGCAAAATCATATTCATTGACGAAGCTCATTTTTGGCTCAATGGGTTCGTCAATAAGCAAAATATGAGTTATTGGTCGGATGACAACCCACATGTGCTTCATGAATCACCACTTCATCCACAAAAAATAACTTTTTGGTGCGGTTTGCATGCCGGCGGCGTTATTGGGCCATATTTTTTCGTCGACAATAACAATCGTCAGCGTTATCGCGCCATGATCACCGATTATTTTTGTCCCGAATTGGAAGATATGGACTTGGACGACATGTAATTTCAACAGAATGGTGCCACAAGTCACACAGCACACGCTACTATCGATTTATTGAAGAGTAAGTATGGTGAGCGTGTTATCAAGACATGGGCCAATCGATTGGACGCCTCGTTCTTGCGATTTAACGCCGCTTGACTATTTTCTTTGGGGCTACGTTAAGTTATTGGTTTATGCCAACACGCCGACGACCTTGGAAGAGCTCAGAGCCAACATTGAATGCGAAATAGCGGCCGTTTCGGCCGAAATTGGGTCCAACGAATCGACCGCTTCAAACGTGCCCGCGGTGGCCATATGAACAAAGTCGAGTTTCATTCATTAATGTTCTGATTGTATTTCAAGCCAATAATAAAGTTTTTGAAATATCTTTGCCTTTTATTTAAAAAAAAAAAAAAAAGTTGCCAAGTCGTTATTAGAAAACCCTATATATGTAGTGATGCTATGACTATGACTATCAACATAAATTACTATGGTTAGCAAAGAATAGCCCTAACTTCTTCTTAAATCGAAGCATATCACTTATGTGTATTCCAAAGGCGGATAGCAGACATAAAAAATTGACTTTTGGATGTTAGGGAGATAAATTGTGGTAAAATCAAACAAGCTGATCTGTTTAATGCCGAAACCCGAATTTTATTATAAAGATACCACCTTGTTCCGATTTGAGTTTTATTTTATTTTTTTATTTTTGTTAAGTTGGTACATCTGTTGTTGACATTCCCCCTAAATCTTAGCGTCATAGCTTGACATTTGCAAAAGTTACGTAGCCAAGAGTACATCTATCTCTGTGTGTGTTGGCGATTTTTTACAATTTTAGAAATAGATCTCAATTTGCAAAACGAACTTGTATTAAATTTTGCGTAAAAAACGGATTTAACGGTGCGCGAACGTTGGAAATGTTGGAAAAGTGTTTCGGCAACGATTCTCTAAAGAAAACGGTTGCTTACCAGTAGCACAAGCGTTTCAAAAGTTGTCGTGAGTCAATCGAAGATGATGAACGCAGGGGCAGACCATCGATATTGAAAACCGACGAAAACATTGATGAAGTAAAAGAAATGTTGGTCAGTAACCGCAAGTTAACCATCAGAGAGATAGCGGAGGATTGCCTATGGATCTATCCAAGACATTTTGGTTAATAATTTGGGTTTCCGTAGTGTAGCAGCAAATTTGGTGCCAAGAGACCTTAATTTCATGCAAAAAAGAGACGATAGATGGGTTTAGGAGTACGATACGTAGTCCAGACATCAGGCAAGTGAATGGTGTTTACCAAATGAGCCGAGACCAAAAAAATCACGTCGTTTTCAGTCAAAAAAAAAGTCAATGCTCACGGTTTTCATGAATTACAACGGTGTAGTGCATCATGAATTTTTTCCACAATGCCAAACAGTAAAGAAAGAGCTTTATTTGGGCGTTATGAGACGTTGGCGTGAAGCAATTCTCCGAAAGAGAGCAGAATTTTGGAAAGAAAACTCGTGGATTTTGCACCATGATAACACCCCGAAGCACAGTGCCATCATTATTCGTAATTTTTTGGCGAAAAATGCAACAAATACCATCCAACAGCCACCAAATTCACCTGAGTTGGCTCCCTGTGACTTCTTTCTATTCAATCGAATTAAAAAACCACTACGGGGAACGCGTTTCAGCAGTCGAGAGGAAGTAATGGAAAAATCGCAGGACATGCCGAAAACCGAATAAAAAAAATGTTTCGAGGATTGGATCAAGCGCTGGCATAAGTGTGTTGCAGTTGATGGTGATTACTTTGAAGGCGACAATATATGAGGGCCTGACCAAGCCATGGCGGTAGTTGTTCGAAAATATCACTGCATTGGAAAGTACGTAGTCTATAAAGCATATGCTTCCAGTTTGAAAGCGCCACGTTGTTAAGTATTTATTTGGCAGCCATCAATAGTGAACATTGTCAGTGAATTTGTGAAAATGGATAAAATTGGTCATCGTTATGTGCCACAATACTTTTATTTGAAAGGCCTCAGCCAAACTAATATTAAAGCTGAACTGGATTCTACTCCGAGTGAGTCTGCTCCTTCGTTTACAAAAGTAAAATTTTGGGTTTCTGAGTTTAAACGAGGCCGTACGAGCTGCCAAGGCGAGCATCGCAGTGGTCGACCAAATGAGGTGACGACTCCAGAAATGGTGAAGAAAATCCACTAAGTGGTATTAGATGATCGTCGAATGAAAGTGCGCGAGCTAGAAGACATTGTAGGCATTTCAAAAAGTGCAGTACATAGCATATTATTTGAAAATTTGGACATGAGATGGCCAAGATGGGTGCCGCGTTTGCTCACACTCGAGCAGAAACAGTGTCGTGAAGATGTTTCAATTGAATGTTTAGCGAAGTTTTACAGCAACAAAGCAGAATTTTTGCGCCGTTTCATAACAATGGATGAAACATGGGTCCATCAGTTCACCCGAGATAAAAGAACAATCAAAACAATGAGAACCGGCTCCACAGAAGGCGAAGACCGTTTCATCTTAGGGCAAGCTCATAGCGTCGATTTTTTTGGGATGCGTGTGGGATTACTTTCATTGACTGTCTTGAAAAAGGAAAACCTATCAACGGCCAGTATTATACGAACTTATTGTAACGTTTGAGCAAAGAAATCAAGCAAAACGGGCGCATTTGGCTAAGAAGAAAGTGTTGTTTCATCAAGACAATGCACCAGCTCATAAATCCGTTATTGCAATGGCCAAAATTAATGAATTAAAGTTTGAATTGCTACCCCATGCACCCTATTTGCCAGATTTAGCCCCCTCGGATTATTTTCTGTTCCAAACTTGAAAAAATGGCTCAGTGGTCAAAGGTTTGTATGGAGAGTATGGCGCTTAAGATGTATCCTTTGAATAGTAAACAACATGCCTATAGGGCAAGTATGTCTATAAAAACAGCGCTAAATCAAGTATAGTAGTACGTGCTAAATACCGGGGGCATTGCGCTGACCACAATAATGGACACTGAAGGTGCCTTCGATAAGATATGCTTTGGAAGTCTGAAACAAGCCTTAGAAAAAAAAAAAATGGGTGAACAATATGTTAAATACAAGGGCGATAAATATTCAGATGGGAACGTCAAAAATCCGAGAAATGTTCAGCAGAGGTTGCCGACAAGGGGGTGTTATTTCACCTACACCGTGGAATATCACTGTGGACACTCTTCTCGACAGACTTGAGGCAACGGGCATTCACACAGTGGGATATGCCGACGACATAGTAATAATGGCAAGGGGCAAATTCATAGACGTCACGGCGGATATCATGAGGAGTGCACTCAAAGTGGTTAAGCGGTGGTATCTGGAATCACAAAACTCGTATTGAGAATCGGTTACTTCCAGGAAATAGGAAAGGTGAAATCGTGATTTTCACAGATGAATTCATAATGGATGGCGAAGCCTGGGCCGGTATCTTTTAAGAAGGTCTGGAACTAGCCCGTCACGTTAGCCTTGGGGTGCACACTTAGGTATACCAGGCTGAGATGATTGCTTTGCTGCATGAGTTGGATTACCTTCTTGAGAGTCAGGTGGAAGGAAGAAATATTCTAATAGCACTGGACCATCAGGCGGTTATTAGATGCATGGAATGGACAACCTTCACAACATCATTGCAAGGCGGGCTCCCTTGCAAAATAGGGGTCAACTAAAAGGTTTCTGGGACCAGAACCATTCTCTTCAATTGGTAGAGGAATGATAGAACAGCTGATTCACAAATGGAGGGTGCCAGGCATGAGTCGAGGAACATTGAAATGGGTGGTGGCGTTAACTACAGGTCATGGTAATTTCGGGTATCATTTAAGGAAGATGGAAGAATCTGAGACAGCGGCAAATATATTGGAGCAAAAGAATGGGGATCTTGGGAGATCATTGGATCGAGACCCATTAGATGAAACAGATCTCACATAAAAAGGGAAGAACTCTGAAGAAGTCCAGTGAGTCTCTCTGGGTAAGGTTTATAGAGGTAGAGAGACGAAAAGAGACCCGACAATGGAGGTGTGATTCGAGTATCTCTCCAAAACTTATATGGGTATACTACATATATATACCCGATATATGTGTTATGCTTTCGCAGTGAAAAATCAAAGCATAGACAATTCTGAAAGTCTGTGAACAGTCTCCACACCAAGTGCTTTAAAATAACGCTTTCAACTAACATAGAAAGCAATCCTGCAGATCGCCCGTTCCTTGTTACGCAGTTGCACAAACCAGAAATCTTTTAAAAAGTTAAACAACATTTAAGATTAATTTGGAGGGAGACTGGAATAGATCGAAGCAAAGAGAAAATAAAAAGCTAATTCGGATTTCGAAGGGTAACTCTCATTAAGGCTTTTACGAAGAGATTGAAACATTCTGTGAAACCAAACAACCAACAGCCAGACTGGAATTACTCGAAAAATCAAAATCTTATGACGCCTACACTGTGAAGGCAGAGACTCTCTGACGCTGTTGCTTACTTTGATTGCTTCAAATCGCCTTACACGGATCGCATGTACCCAGTTATGCTATAAAAAGGTATAGGCCAGATTCTTGAAAATCTGAAGAGACTCTTCACTGCCAGTATGCCACTAGCATATGTATAGAACGCCTAGCTTCAGGTCTATAAGTCTGACCTCTTTCATATTTAGGAAAAAATGGTAGGTCTTCATGTGCGTAAAACTGCTTTGCGAATGCATCCTTTGTCTGAGATGCAACATGACTAAGTGCGCTTCAAAAACGAATGGGCAGAATTGCAGGCGTAAACGATAGGAATGAGAACGCGCTGGACATTTTCATCGACATTGAGGGCGTCTTCAACAACGCATTCGATACGGCATGTATAACTCGGCCAGACAACATCGCGTAGATGCATCAGTTATTTTATGGATACGGACAATGCTGATTGCGACCAGTAAGTGAAAATTGGGTGTCTGAAAAAGCTGCGTGGAGGTTTCCGGAAAGCTTGGCTCTACTTTAGATGCACTGAAAAATCTCCCTCAATACGCCCTTGAGTTTTTATGTCTTCTCACGCTGTCTGATCTGAAGAAAATGCTGTCTGTTAGAATGGCACTATAACTCCTACTGTGAAAAATAAAGAAATCGAATTTTCCTGTGCCCAGCAATAGCTTCGGCCAGAATCTAAGCCAGTAAAGGATTGTAGTCGGGGCTTCACGGATGGCTCCATAACCGATTACAGGTGCGGCCGGGTCTTTCTTCAGGACGACATTGTTAAATGTTTCCCTTCGTTAGGAAAACTTGCGTCTTTCTTCTGAGCCGGAAAGAACTATATTGTGAAAATTTGGTGGAGGTGCAAAATATTTACATATATAGCGACAGTCAACATCTCTGAGAGATCAGAGACTTTCTTGCTGTCCATCAGTAGGAAATATTGCTGGGTTCTTACGCTTGTCATGACGAGGCATTCCGCATATGCTAAGCCCCTAGGTTTACGTTGCATAAGTGAGAGTGATGACAACACTGCGGAGCACTACCTCTGCGACTGTCTGGCCTACGCTCGCATCAATCTACAGGTACCCAGGGCTGATGTTACTCATTTCTGTTAATGAAACACGCAGTGAGTACAGTGAACTTGTTCTTGGTCTAAATCTGTTCTGACAGAAAAAAAAGATTTGTTCTTCAATTTTGCTCTCAAAGATAATTTTCTTCCCTAGGTTAGGTTAGGTTAGGTGAGATGCCATTCTGTATCTGTGATCGTTCTACTCCTGGAACCTTTTTAAACTTTTAATGAAGTGTAGGAGACTTTTAACGTCTATATTGTTTAAATCGCTTAAGTCATTGTAGAGGAGAGTTCCTGAATGGAATCTCCTTTTTAGGCAGGGCGCTGGGCATGTATAGAACATGTGGAGGATTGTGTACTCCTTCTCTGCGTTCACGCAGCTTCTGCAGAAATCATTTATTATCAAATCATCACAGATGGTGTTAACGTTGTGCTTAGGACATTACGAGTACTAATACGTCAGTTTGATGCTCTTAAGAGCATACCTTGTCCTCTTGTCTATATAAGAATTATGTTGTCGAAATTAACGTTAATTTAGATTGCAATCATTCAATCAATCCAGATGCCTGAAACTCACGGCTTCTTTTCTAAGTTTTCCTCCGATTAGAGATCCACATCCAAATAGCCGCTAATTTTTCTCTCTACAGCAATCAGCATAGTAGATGTCACAGTTTTCCATCGTTCTTATGCCATGTCCATCCCATCGGTCTTCTTGGATGGCAGTTTAGGTTTTTCTAGAAGCTTAGGTCCGTTGTAAATTGTTCGACTACAAACAGAATGTTAAAAGTTTGAACAGATGAAAAGTGTTCAATTGCAAAGGGCATAAGTTTCTCATTTAACGAGCCATCAACCATAAGTCGGATGCCACTTTAATCGGAATTTGAATTCTGTTTTCAATAGTTAACTCAATAAACAGCAGACGTCAACTTATATTTTGTATAGAAAGGTAGACAGGATAGTGCTGATTAAACAAAAACGTTAAAAATACAGAGAAAGGAGATCATTTCGTATTTATGCTTCTTTTTATTCCTTGCTTACCCAAAGTTCTATTAACATTTTCGCATATATTTCAGAATCATGAATCATGCTCATGCATATGAATATCGTATCCACTCTGTATCTCCACTTTCGTATTCATTTGAATGTTAATGGAACGATAAATATTAAATGATATTCTGTCTGCGTGCATGTGAAAAATGTCATATGCGATGTTTTACTACCAGGTTTAGTGGTTGTTTGCTACTATTTTTGTATCCGACAATTGGTTTGATAGATTAGAAAAATTAGATACACAAAAACACATTTATTTAGTTGGCAACAGAATGACAACAAAACCTGGGGGATCAAAATCTCTGCTCTACTGGAAGAAGCGGCGATGTATACATTTATTTGCTGACTACTGCTTACGGTCTAAATCTAAGTCATCACCTCAAAAGACTAAAGCGGAACGGGCACTGAGCTTATGAGGCAAAAATAAAAGAAAGTCGTAAAAGTAAACACCATGTAGAAGCAACACCTCCGAACGGTTGATGGCTCGTTTAGAGGCAAGAAAGAACCGCTGCAGCCGACTAAATTATAGTTTTACTGCCCTTTTCGAAACAGGATTTCATCTATCTCAATAAAATTTATCAGTCTTCCGAAGGTTACAGCTTTAATAGCAAAGTACCCACAGAATCAGAGTCTTCAGTCTAATGCGAGGGTAAGACTCGTATGCCTAGCATGGGTAACTACTCAAAAATGGTACATTAGTGTCGTTAAAAATCCAGTGAACAATCCCGACTTCTAAGAGATGTCCATAAGTATTGGTATAGTCTGCTGGCAAGCTCAAGAGTTACACCACTTATTTTGTCCTCAATAAAGACTCAACTGTCTTTAGAAATTCTAACCGAAGGCAGTCTCAATGCGGGTTCGGCTCCTAAGATATCCTCCTCTGAGCCTTAACTAGCAATTGGCGATCTCATTTCCTGTGATGTAAACTCACATAAAACTTAATGAATTTGAATAAGACCTGCTTTCTCGAACAAGTTCAAAATTTAGAGGGTCCAGCGAAGCCCTAAGAGTAGTTTAGCTGCCGTGCTCCATTACATATCAGTTTTGCAGCCATCAGTAAGATCCCGGATACATTATTTACCTGGCCTAGATTCGAGCCGAAAACAATTCTGAGAGCACGGACTTGGCTTTGTATTCCCGCAGCAACTGAAGTTCTTTTGTCATTGTATCAGACTGCATTTTCTTAAGACCCGAGTCAAATGATGCGCCGATGCATGGTCATCATGATTCCAGCACATGTTTTACCAAGAACCACTTCTGTTTCAACGGAAAAAAGCTTTGAGACAACCGCGACAAATCGGCACTCTTAAAAACTTCTTCTACCAGACAACCATGTGTCTTATCATAGCCGTGTTTATCCAAACAATACTGTTCTATGATGAGGAAATGAGCCTTGAAGAAAGCTCCTTTACGAAAACTCTTAATAAAAATTTGGCAGTGCTTTGAAAATCTTAGAAAAAACTCATTCAATTGTTGGAAAAACGAATGAACAACGAATGACCGTTTGCAGACCAATGAGCGAAAGCCAATTTCTTGTTCATTTATCTTCGATTACATCTCGTTCATGGCTGATTTGACTGACGATACAGCTGTATACCATGCATATGCCTGTGCGTCGACGTCAGAAGAAGGGATTTGGCAAGCTTCTCCTGGCAGTGTTATTTCGCTGTTCAATTAGGTTTCGACTTCACATACGTTTCTGAATTGGATGTATCTATAGTCTGTCCCTCAACTTGACATTAATATCATGGACTGCACAAGAATTGGTCTTTGGTACAACAAATATTGGGGCATTGATAATCTTATTTCTTATGACTCTGGCCTTATAGATACGCCATCTATAATGTATTGACCCCAAACCGGTTTCGGTCAGAATCTGAGCCAAGAAAGGAATGTAGTCGAGTCTTAGCTGATGGCTCGAAAGCCAATCTAGGATGCGCCTCTGGTGTCTTTCTGGAGGACAACAACATTACATTCCGCTATTCGTTTGGAAAAATTGCGTCAGTCTTCCAAGCTGATATATACGCAATCCTGGTAAGAACTATATTGTGAACAACAGCTGGATGGGGCGAAGCGTTTGCATTTAAAGCGACAGCTCAGTTACGCTTGGAGCCCTGTCGAAAACTTTTAAGCCATCCAAGCATGTTCGAGAATGCAAGACTTCACTGAACGAAATAAGTCTAAACTCACTGAGTATTGTCCGACTGAGGGTACCAGGTCACAATGGGATCACGAGAAATGAAATTTCCGATTAACACACTACGCTCAGACTCAGGGGAGAGTCGAATCTACGTTATGTCTGCCTACGTCTACGTTTTGTTTCGTATAAGCATACAATTCTCCAGGCTGGCGGCAGATCAAACGAATGATCAAACGTCACTAAAAGTTCAGCGGCCTTCCGGCTGCCCCTTACTACGAAAGACTGCAGGTGGTCTACTGACGTCATGACGTAGCACTATAATTTTACCAAGCACTTATATGTGCTGGGCATAAATGGTACGATATCCTGCGACGCTTGGCGTGAAATCGGCATATACTCGACGTTGACGTGATGGGTGCTGGTACTGTAGGCACTTTATCACTTCAACACTTTATCACTTCAGCACTTTATCACTTTCGTCTTTATTCGAAAGAGTGAACGATTCCATTAAGAGGAACTTGCAAGGAGTACAGGGGACTAGTTCTTGGTCTGGCATGGAAGTCTTCGATGCAACTTTCCAACTAGGATTCGCCTGTAGCGACTATCATGTTGGGTAGATTTACTAATAGTGACATACTTTTATAGGAAATATTGGCTGAAATCCATCATTGTTGACGACCCAATTGGACAATAGATAGTATGGAATCCAGGCTATGATTGTCTCTAACGTTGTATTTATTATTTCCTTCAAAAGATACTCTGAGCAAAAGCATAACAGCATATGGTAAGTCACATCTTCCTGATAAGTATTTAGTAAGTTCAGTTACTACCTTATGAAGTAAGTGTTGAATCATAAGGAAAGCAAGCTAGCGCAACCAAAGCCTGATTACATGATTGTCTAAGCTCGTCATACGGTTACGATATTTGAAACCAAATATCCGTTGCGGCATCGTAAAACGGACAAGCTTTCAGAATTTTATTGTGATGGTCGCAGATTTGGCTTCTCTAATGGTTTGGTGACAATGTCGGCACTGGTTGATGGTTTTTCGATGAGATCGCTGTCAATATTTAATTAAGTTAGCCAACAGCGAAGTCAATTAGTCTGAGTCTAATTTCAGAGCTAGTCCGGCCTAGATCAAATATTTTGTGTGAGGATATTTAAATTCGAACGGTTAGCAATCGTAACAAACTACTGAAGTCTTTATCTCATATCTCTTGTCCCTCAACCACTAGCAGGATAAGTGTTCTGTAAAGCATACTTTTAGTTCTTCGAGTTAAGTTAGTTAGTTAAGTTAGTTTCTTAGGGTAATTTTTCGTCAGATCTTCACTAGGGTGTCATTCGTGAGGTTCACCTTTACTCCGAGGTAGGTGAACTCCTTAACTACTTTGAAATTGTTGCTAACAAACATAGCTGGTTTGTTTGTTGATAGCAGGTACTAGTCGTCGTTTACTTCAAGGCCAAAAAAAATGTCGCCTGTCCTTCAATCACTGTAAAAGCCTCTATCACGACATACTGGGAAAGGCCGATGATGTCAATATCATCGGTATATCCCAAAAGCTGATAAGACCGGTAGTGCCTTCTGTGTTGACTCCTGCTCAACGCACTATCTGCTCCAGAACGAGAACGAAGAAGTCAGACGACAGCGCGTCTCCTTGCTAAAATCCAGTGTACGTTTGAAATAGTTCGGATGAGTTCGCGTGTTTTCCATCATCACGCGACACATCTGGATCAGTTTTGCTGAGATCCTGAATTCGGGCAACGTCGTATAAATCTCCTGACGGTGAATACTATCATATGCGGCTTGTCTCGACCTGAAATTTCGCTGGTCTTTTCCCGAATTTGTATCAGTGTGAAAATTTGGTCTGGAAGCCACATTTGTACGTGCCGATTATTTCAGAATAGCTTGAGACCTTCAGACAGTACGTTGGAGAGGATCTTGTATCCGTCATTAAGCAGGGATATGTCTCGATAGTTCTTGCAGAACATAGGAGCTGATAGTTCAGTTATCTGGTATGCTTTCTTCCACCCATACTTGGTTGATGATTTGGTACATGCGCCTTACCATAATATTTTAATAGCTCCAATAGTCTGCGGTCTTGTTGTTGTTAAGCATTTTTATAGTTAAACCGACTTCTTCTATACCGGATGGTTGAACTATCAATCTCTCTACATGATGCTCATTCAGCAGATGCTGGAAATGCTTAGATGAGCCTATATTCCGGTATTGAAGCCACCCGCCAGTTACTTGTAAAACTTCCGAATGTTGTTTCGATTGCGGGACTCTGCAATCACCTTTTAGCTTAGAGATTGCTTAGGAAAAAGAGGGCCATTTTTACACGAAATCTTCTTCTCCTTTCTTCTCCTGACTCGATATTCTACCCTCGCTGCCAATTTTTGCACCGCAGGGTTTTCTTATACCCTTTTCTGGTATACGCATTCATCATCATACTACAAGCTCTTAATGATTTCGAGTTATTGGGACCACTGATTGTTGGCATTGGTGAAGAATGACTACACTCAGGCACTCTCTGTACACTATGCCTATTGCAGGTGTACTTAGGCGTCTAATGTCGAAATTCTTCTTCTGGAGAGTTCGCAACTTCTTCTCGTTTGGCAGTCGAGCTCTATATTTAGCCCCAACAAGAAAACTAGTCAGAGTCGAGATTTGTTCCTCGGAATGTGTGCATGGCGAGGATGATGTTCGATTTATGGAATACTTGTGGTACTTATCACCGTATTAAGAGCAGCTGCGAAATCGACTAGTCGGTTGCCGATGTTTGTTCTCATTTCGTGGACTCTGTGCTTACCAACAAACCCACGAATGAAGTCTTCCTTTCAGACCTTAGCATCAAAGTACCTGAGCACAATTTTGACATCATACTCCGGACAAGATCCGTAGGCTGCATTTAGGAGGTCATAAAACTCCTCCTTGATAGGGTATTCAGCCTCATCGCACCTACCGGCTTATGTTTTGGAAGGTGCCTTTGATGCGAATCATAGCCAGGCGATCACTTATCGACATGAAGTCCAAGACCTTTTTCCTAAGCCGATTTTCCACGACAAATATATTTTATCTGATCCTATCCATCGTTTCCTAGATCGCGGTAATATCTGCCTTGTACCGCGTGTTGACAGATTCAAGATTTTGAGTAGCACCTGAGGCGTACAGTGTCCATACATTCCAATAACATACTCTCATATCGTAGTCCATTGACATTCCGAGTCTAGTTGCCATTTAAAGAGATTTATTATCCGGTTGTGTCTCCCTCATAACAAAGTTTTGACATGGTCGGGAATTTACCTCCTTAAGACAGCAGGCCGGATATTCCTTCAATGTCATTACGACATAGTAACTCCCATTAAAACAAATTTTGCATGCGAAAACATATGATCGCCCTTCTAAAACAAAATCTTCGAGGCATTTCTGTTATATATCCATAGCTATGCTGAAAATAACCTTCACAACGAACCACGTCTTGTTCCGCCTTTTTTTGTAAACATTACCTCCCCCAGGAAAAATCCATTGATCACTTTTTCCTCTCCGAGTTAACACATTTAACTTACCCATGCAAGAAGCAATAAGCTTTTCATTTAGCTTCAAGGCTTCAGAAGTTACTTTCAATTTTCGAAAGCACTTTCATGCAAACATCCTTTAGCACATTCCACCTCGAATGACTTAATTAACAAAGGTGTACGTGCAAAAATATCCTCCCTCCCTTCTTGCGCAGTGCTCTGTTTTTATTTTTAAAAAGTGGAAACAACGTTATAACTTTTCCCAGGATTTTTTTTTTTTTTTTTTTTTTTTTTTTCGATTTTATTAATACTCGTACGCGACGGGGGAGAAAGCGTCCGTACACTCGTATGTACCACCACTCTAGGTGCACGGGTAGGTATGACAACGGTTTTTCTTTCTACTCTTTGCCAAATATTCATTTCCCAGAGGTAGGCAACCAATGCAATTGGTAATGCCGACAACGACTCTAAAGACCATGACGATGACGGTACAGAAGGTAAATTATTTTTAACTCAACCCGTACGTTCGCCGCCATTAAGATCCAAAATAAGGACAATAAGTGGGCGTTGGCGTTATCGTTTTTAATAAGCCCGCCGAGAATTCAAGCAAATAAATTCGGTTAATGGTGAAATGTTGTTCGCGATACACATGTGTGGGCCACTCCTTGAGTAAGAGATGGCTTTCAGTATATATAGTATAGTGCTAGGGGATGAATTCGCCCCTAAAATTGGATGAGCAAATTTGCATGCGAGTAGAACTCGTAGTATCTGCAAGAATAAATTGCCACTGGAGTTTAAATTTTATTTTATTTTTTTTTTTTTGTTTTAAAAATTTGCCAGGAGCTAAATTTAAGGTAATTCGAGGAGGATACCCGGAAAGCAAAGAACGCTTTGATTAAATAGTGTACGCTGTAGTGCATGCATGTGCCAGAGGTAAAATATTGCACGTCTGTGGGAAACTAAAAAGTGGATACTTCAAAATACGGGTATTTGCAGGATATGCACGAATATCAAATTTGCCTTTTTGAATTGCACGGGTTCGCATGTCAAATTGGAAATAATGGGACTGAGTGGAGACTATAAATTCAACAAAACTTCATTGATTAGAATTTTCAGAGAAATATTTGCCCCCGAGTAAAATGATCAGAGAGGCAGAGAGCCATAATTCAATTTTGATTGGAATTTCTGAATTTCAGGATATGCCGAATGAATTGGCATACTTTGATTGGCTTCAATTAATTTCAACTATTTGGTATGTTGCTACATGTTGACATGTATCGTTGGAAGAAATTTTTGCTCAGAAATTCGACACACTACATTATTTTCTCTGCCTGGTATGCATGAATCTCTGGAGAAATTAAAGGTAAATTTTTAATTAACCAGCGTGGTTAGTTTTACACGATCAAAGTAAACAGTCACCGGCATCAACTATGACTATGCATCAAATGTACTTATTATGATTCATGTGGTAGCTTTCAGATCCTTCTCCTGCGTAAATCAACGAAAACGTCCTGCTTCAACATTTTTAGAACTGAGGTCAATAAAAATTTTTGCGACTAATCATGGTGCTTAGCTTAGCGCTGCTTAGCTCGGCAGCGAAACAAATCATTATCCCGAATAAGAATAGACGACGTATTTACTATGGATAGCCCATTATGATAGAAAGTCAACGGCGTTCGTATCTGCACATATATAAGTCTGGGTTATCCGCTAGTTATTCAGTTGTGCGTGACATGCTTAAAACCCGAATAACTACCGTAAGCCTCAAACTGTAGTTCGACTACCCGGGCGAAAAAATTCCCATTTGCTTGCAGATTTGCAAAGATCATGTCAAATACAGTCTTGCAATAGACAACCAAATTAATTATGATGCGATCGACATATGGCACCCCTTCTGTGTTATATTTTTATACAGAAGATGTCATAACCACGGGCACATACCTTGAAGAGGCTTAACGTTGAATGGCTGCAATTGCTGGAAACCGTCAGAACCTTTTCTGATCGCGTTTACTCCAGTTTTCAAGAAGTCCTATTCACCCACTTTCATGTACTAAAGACTAGTGACATCGATGCCAAGAAATCGTCAGACATGTTTCACATTAGGGCTGGGTTTTACCCGATTACTCTCTCGCAATTAACTCACTCCGAAACTCCGCGAGCAAGGACAATCGGATTCTTCTGAGAAAAACCAATGAAGAGCAGCGGGAGGCAATTCTTCAAAAAAAAAAAAGTTAAACCAAAAAGGCCGAACAGAAACCTGTGGAGAAGGACAAGAAGAATAAGCCGGTGCAGGAGTCCGCTACAATGGAGAATTCAGATAATAACCGACAAGATGAAGTACTTTCTTGTTTACTTGGGTAGCGCCACAGATCGGGGTGAACCTGGTCCTTAACTAGCAAGCATCTCCAGTTAGCCCGATTCTTGGCTAACTTGGTAATTCCTCTACTTCGTTAAGCCTCCGGAATATGTTAGATTCGAAATCTCTGGAGGCCGGAGTATTGATGTCCATTCACTCTACATGTCCTAACTATTCCAGGTGACTGATGCGCAGTTTTCTGATTAGGTCGATGTCGCTGTACAGCTCATACAGTTCGTCATTTTATATCCCTCGCCAAAGCCTGTCAATGCGAATGGGATAGAATATTGTACGAAGAGTTTTTCCTTCTTCATCATCTGCTTTCGAAAGTGTTCATATCTCAGCGCTATAAAGTGCGACTGGATTGGCGAAGGTCTTGTATAAGGCTTCCCTAATTGTTTGAAATAGGGCTTTACAACTCATTTGAGTGATACGAGGTATTTTTGATCGGAAAGCAGATGAGGGTTGGGCCAGCAAAACATAAATCAAGTTCGTAGCAAAGTGCTTGCCTTAGATACCAGTGGTGATCCCTGGTAAGGGCATGAATAAGCCATTACTCATGCAGGCGCAATTGACATAGGCATGCTCGGCTAGTACTTCATGCGAAGGGGATTAAAATACGTGATGAACCAACTAATGGCCTCGAACATATTTAAAAGACAACGACCTTTAGATCTGCACGTAGAATGGTCGAACCCTTAACAGAAAACGTTCAGCCGAATCATTAGCATACGCCCTCGACCGACATCATGCAGATATAACCAAAATCCAGGAAGTGGAATGGGATGGACCGGACAAATAGAGGATGAAAAGGAAAAAATCAGCGCTAAGTCGGATATGGATTTGCCATATGTGGCAGACAAAAACGTCGTGAGTTCATGACATGTGAACAAGCGTCTTATGATAATCCACATCAAAGTTTAATTCGCTGTCATAAGCCTATTATGCGCCCATTCCCATATGGAAGACAAGAACAATGCCACCATAGAATGCTTCTAAGATCACCTCGACAAGATATGTTTGCAATGTTCGAAGTATGCGGTGTCCGTAGTAGGCGATTTTAATCCCAGGATAGGAAAGGAGGACGTTTTAGAGGACATTTGGAAAGCTGTCCTACAAGATATCATGTCTGGCAACGGACTTAAACTTATTGACTTTGCGAAATATGAGTATAGACACCACACGGTTTCCTCATCTCACACACCCTTCCTCAGCACGAGGGGATATGGGGGTCTCCGGTACATCAAACTCTAAATCAAATTGACCATTTTGCGATAAACTTCAGGCATGCCTCCAGATTTCTGAATGTTCTAGATAGCCTGCATTGACTTGGATCATCACTTTTGTACAAGATAATTGTACATCAATTCGATTTTCAAATTTTTGTACGCGCGGTTTTTCACTATTTGGCATCACCAAAAAGCAATTGGCGATTCGTTCCTTTTCCTTTGTATTCCTTTTTTGACAGGCACTGAAGCCTTCTTTTTATACTATGAGACACAACTTTTTTAATAAATTGACTATTTGCAGGAAACCCTGTGCGTTTCTAGTAGAGGGTGTTGGTTCTGCCATAACACACACACGTGGCCGTGCTACAATCCCTTTAACGTCGTGCGATGGCACATTTGGCATCGATGTCAACTTCCACTTGTTGACCACAATTACAACACCGACTCCAGTAGCTGATATTGCGCCGTCTTGCTGGCAACATCTACGCACTTTGTCTTTGGCAGATCCGTCATTTGGAAAAACGGGTCCAATCGATGCGCTTCTTGGCGCTAACGTCTGGGGTCATATCATCCAAGAAGGCATCGTACGAGATCCATCAAATGAACCCTTTGCGCAATCAACAATGCTTGGTGATCTGTGTGATCTTTGGACCAGCCGAAATCAACACTCCACTGGCATCATCCATTCGGTCATCGCTGACGGTTCATGGCAACATTGGCAACGAAGATGAACGTCTCGACTTGGCTATGGCGCTTATATTCGAAGTTGACGCAGACAACCCAAATACGGATGGCGATGACGAATTCTGCGAGAATCTATTTCTGGCTACACATCGACGTGATTCCAATGGCCGTTACATCGTGCAAGTCCCGTTTCGTCCGGATGCACCGACGCTTGGAAACTCACATCCATTGGCACTACGGCAGTTTCATCAACTGCAGCGCAAACTGACGAACAATCCGGAGCTGAAGGCAAAATACCTAACTTTCATGCAGGAATACATCGCTCTGGGCCATATGAAGGATGTCTCCGATTTGCTGCATCGGTGCAGACATCAAATGGTGTTTCCCTGAATGAGACACAATTGAGTGGACCGCTCATACAAGAACAACTAGTCACAATCATCTTCCGATTTCGACGCTTTGCAGTGGCTCTCTCGACCGATGTGGGAAAGGTGTTCAGGCAGGTTCAAATCGACGAACGTCACCAGCGATGGCAGCAGATCCTATGGCGTGAAACAGCTGATCTACCAATTCGTACATACCAATTGACCACTGTCACTTATGGCATGGCTTCTGGTCCATACAATGCTATTCGGGAAATGCAGCAGTGTGCTCGCGATAATTGCAACATATTGGCTGATGGTCCCCGAGCAGCGGCTGCTCTTACGAGCGTTTTGCGGGACTTCTACGTCGACGATTATTTGGCGAGTGTCGAAACTACTGAACAGGCGATTCAGTTGGCAAATGACGTCGACAAGGTATTGCAGCAAGGTCACTTTCATTTTCGCAAATGGCAGTCCAATGATACGATGGCTTTGGCTCAAATAACAACTGATCGTGACAGTGCTTGGGCTGCATTGGAATCCGACAACGGACAAACTCTTTTATCGAATCCACATTGGCGAAACAACATCTAACACCAAACGCCAGGTGTTGAGTGATATTGCTCTACTGTACGATCTTACGAACATTATGGTACCCGTCATCATCGTGGCGAAAATATTCCTGCAATCTCTATGGCGGACTGGCTTGGAATGGGACTCACCACTACCGATGGACTTGCTTCAGGAATAGATGGACTACTGCCACAACTACACGATCTTCGAATTCCACGGTGTTTGCAGATGCAGGCATCGGTCACAACACATCTCCATCATGGATTTTGCGATGCAAGCATTAAGGCATATGCATCCGTCGTGTACGCTTGTACGACCAGCCCCAATGGCGACTTCACATCAGCACTTGTTACTGCAAAAACTCGTGTGGCACCAGCTTGAGTTAACACTCAAGGCAATCCGACCACAATGATACCAAGGCTGGAATTGTGCAGCTTGACTATTGGCACAGACTGTTGGCAGTGTAAAACATGCATTGGATTCTACCATCATTCTTTGCTGGCCGCGCAAATCAGCTGCTACGCTCAAACCATGTGCTGCACACAGAATTAGCTACATACAACAACACACCAACGTGGAGGATTGGCGACATGTCCGCACTCATCTAAACCCAGCAGATTGTGCGAGTCGCGGAATTTTGGCTGCATCATTAGTCAGTCATACATTATGTTGGCATGGCCCGACTTAACTAATGCGAGACAACATGGCTACTGATATTCCAGAACTTTCCGAGGCAGATCTACAGGCGATGGAGATGGAAACTAAACCACTCAAGGTGCATATTGGGCGTATTGCTTCACTCAGTCATACAAGTCCGATACAACTGTGGCAACGAAGTCATCACCCTGGACTTGGTCGAGCGCTTCTTTAACATTGACAGGCTATTACGAATTGCTGCGTATGTACTTCGTTGCAATATAACTCGACTACAGTATTGGCATCAACCATTGGTGGATTGCGATGAAATGGCTATGGCATTAAAGTAGCACCTTCGAGCAGAACAAGACAGGTGGCAATGAAATTAAATTATTAAGAATTCGACGGCAATACTGGATCATCAGTGTCCGTGCGCTCGTCAAACGATACGTACATAAGTGTGTCATATGTCGACGGAACTCTTAGCAAATGGCTAGGCAACAGATGGCATCGCTACCGACCGCGAGGGTCTTTGCATCTCTACCCTTCTCATCATCAGGCGTCTACTATTGCGGACCCTTCAACATTCGGATTGGGGCACAGCGCACACGCACAACGAAGAAAACATATGTTGTCATTTTCGTCTGCATGGCAACTAAGGCTGTACACATCGAGCTGGCGGAGGATTTGTCAGACAAGGCATTTATCAATGTCTTCTGGCGATT
This sequence comes from Volucella inanis, assembly GCA_907269105.1. NCBI lineage: Eukaryota > Metazoa > Arthropoda > Insecta > Diptera > Syrphidae > Volucella > Volucella inanis. The sequence continues at coordinate 17,688,039 of OU026156.1, read as the reverse complement.
TACTGGTCGTCGCGGCCCATGCACTCAACTCTACAGCGATAATAGCACCGAACAAACAACGAACAGTGAACACACTCAACAACAGTTGGCGAACCAGAAGACTCGATGGCATTTCATCTCAGCAGCGGCTACACATCAAGGTGGCTTATGGGAAGCCGCAGTGAAATCGGTGAAGAAGCATTTGCTGCGCGTAGTTGGAGGACAGACGCTATACTACAACCAACTCCATACCCTGCTTACTTAAACTTGTGCCCATTGGTTGCGGTGCACGATGGCGTGGACGACCGTTTGGCGCTCTCTCCAGCCGATTTTTTGGTCGGCCTTTCACTCGTGGCATTACCTGAACCTGCTATCCCGGATGTACCTACAAATCGGTACCGGCAACTCCTACGACAGATGCATCAATCGTTCTGGCATCGTTGCCACGACGAATATTTGGCTTCGCTGCAACAACGTTCAAGATGGCGGCGACCGACTAAGAATCTCCAAGTGGGCGACATCGTCGTACTTCAGCACGAGAATCTGCCGCCGACCAAATGGCGGCTTGGACGCATCATCAACGTACATCCGGGGAGTGACGGTCTTGTGCGGAAAGTCACTGTGGAATACTTCTTGGAGAATGAAGGCACTGGCGGGAAACTGAAGCAGACAACACGACCAGCACAAAAGGTGTGCAGACTATTTGGCACTACTCCTGAGCCTACCGTCCCAGCCAGGGAGTAAATGTACAAGATTATTGTACATCAATTCGATTTTCAAATTTTTGAAAAGGCGGTTTTTCACTATTTGGCATCACCAAAAAGCAATTAGCGATTCGTTCCTTTTCCTTTGTATTCCTTTTTTGACAGGCACTGAAGCCTTCTTTTTATACCATGAATTCTTTTTTTTGTTTGTGCAGTTGTGTTCTTATCGTCTTGGCGAGAAAGCTCCTTGAGCTCATTTTTTTGTGATTTTCTATGTGAATAAAAATAACGTTAAAATTGAACTGGCTTCTGTTTCCTTCTTTTTTAAACAACTGTCCGCGTGTATAATTTCCTATACAACTTTGTTGCAGTCAAGGTGTGAATTTGAATATCGCAAGCGCCACAATAAAAGAAAACTATTGTAAGAAGATATAACGCAGAAAACTGCAATCGCAAAGGTTCGTCAGAATCTTCGCCGAACGCATATCCCAAAATTGTATCTCAGCACCGTTTGCCCGATATAAAACAAAGGCGAACGGTGAGTCTGCTCAAAGAAAAGAAATGTTTACAACACAACAAACAAAAGATAATAACGTCGGAGTTGTGAAGAAAATTCTTCTAGAAAATCGTCGAATTGCTAAACGAGAAGTTGCTGAGGATGTTGGCATATCGGCTGGCTCGTGTCATGCATTTCGGATGTTTTGGGCATGAGACACGTGGCAGCGAAGTCTGTTTCGAAACTTAGAGATCTGCGCTTCCACTGTGCGTATGCAACACGAACTACGCAGAGTTGAATTCTTAGGAAAAGCCCAAGAGAAGGTCTCGGAGAATGCAAAATAATTGGTAACCAGCCTCCCATTTAGTAAACCATGGCAGTCCAAGCCAAAGTAGTAGCCAAAAAGTCTAGGCGAATCATACATTGCCAGTTGTACGTGATACTGATATCTTTTACTGCTCGGCCCCATATGCTCAAGCCAAACGAAGGTATTGTACCATGAAGCTTAGAAATGTATGATGATTCAAGTGATTAGTGAGTAGGAATAGATTCTGCCGCGAATAAAATAAAAATAAAAAATCGATATCATTTGGAGAACACAGTGAGTCACAAGTGTTCTTGCGAGCATAGAAACAGAAACGACAAAAATGAATTGCCAGCAAAACAGCGACGAACAGTACAACACAATTTGTAGCTGCAATATGCCTATAACTTATAACAGCCAATAACAAAAATTCTGGCCATGCCCTTGGTGGTATCCATCCTTTCCTAATAACAGCATGCATTTTGCTTTGTCCTTTTTTATCTTCAGACCTATTTCGGCCACTTCCACCTCATAAGAGCTGCATTCAACGGCACTGGCATCCTTAAGTAATTATGTAGGCTCAAAATAATCGTACATCTTTTACTAGCCAGTGAATTACCAGGTTTGGCCAGGCCAGGTTTCGGTTAATAAATTACCAACCGTAATAGAGCAATTGAAATTCTCTATGAGCCTGTGCACCTTCGCAACTAGATCATCACCAACTGGTTTAAAAAGCCCTGTAGGCAGTCCGTCTGCACCAGTAGCTTTATTAAACTTAAACTTCGATATTGACTTCGTCAGAGAATCATTAATGTGAATCATTAATTCTGTCTAACAGCGGTAATTTGACCATCATTTTATGACCGTTAAAAAGCCTCCAGATGTAGTTATTCAATATTTTCAGCGTCAACTGCGATTCTACTACTAATTCTCCATGTTCATCCTTTTTGCAAGTTTCTACCTTTTCTTTGTTGACCTGATTCCTGCAGTGACATCATACATTCATCTTCAAATCAAAAATTCTTTATGGCGGGACTTTGATATGATTTGCATCAGAAACAGCTTATCTGGTAGCTTGCTGACAACATTCTCATTGGTGTTCTAAGGTATGTGGTAGGGACAAATTTCGAAAACCTAAATACATTGCCGAAGGTGGTGTTACCCAGGCTATGTTTTCTGATGATCCGTTCAAAAACGGCTTCCTTACCCAGCCTTGTCTTAACTTCTCCTAGCACAGTGTTGGTGTCATAGCTGGGGTACTGATCATACCTTTGATGCTGTTATCCTAATTCTTTGTAGAGGGCAAGGATGCTAATCAGACTTCTATTTTCGAATTTAGAGATGCTGAAGGCTTAAGACTTTTTTTGCCTAAGTAGCAAATCCACATCCAATAATCGTCGTCTTTCTCCTTTGCAAAACCACCGTAGAAAATTTTATCCGCTTTTTATCCGGCCTATCCCATTGTACTTCCTGGTTTGCTTCTACAGCTTCTGTTTGATAGCACGTGGTCTGTTATAGGTCCTAATATTCCATGTCCAAGCCGAAATTCGTTATCCACAAAAGGTTTTATAGGGTCTTCAACATTATATCTGTCCGTATTCGAGGCTGTTGATTGTCTCTGGTTTCAAAATCTAAGCTCCAGAAACAAAACCAAACTGTGGTGGGTTCTTGGTCAGGAGGGCACTGATGGGAATGAAAAGGCCGACGAACTAGCCAGAAAGGGCTCAAAAACTCCCTTTAATGGACTTTAACCCTTCTGCTACACTCATAAATCAGCAGTCAATTTAGCTATATATATCTGAGGGCAGTCAAGATGCAACTCATATTGGGAGTATAGCTCAAGTCTAAGACAGTCCAAACAAACCATCCTGCTCTTCATCAAAATGACAATAGATGTCTAAATCTAAGTCGGCACGATATAGGAAACTTTGTAAGTTACCTCAAAGGACACGACGGTTTAATATATCACGTCAACAAAATGGATCTAGTCGACTCTCTGGAGTGTTGATTGTGTCTTGAAGAAGACGAAACAGCTGAACACATCTTACGTGAATTTCCAGCCATCAACAAAAAACGAACGACTTCCTTCAGGGTATATTTCGACTCCAACGAACTAATGAATTTCTCTGCTAGTTGTGTTATTAACTTCATTTGGAAGGTAGAAAACCTACCTCCCTATCTACAGTTCTGACTAAATGGTACAAAAGATCGTTTAGGTCAAAGTGCCATACTTCGCAATTGGCGAGTCAGAAAAGTTAAAAAAAAAAAAAAGTGATTGTCTCTAATCAGTTTTCCTTTTTCACGGTTGTCAAGCTAACCCCAACTCTGAATGGACAGGTCCTTAATAAAAACCCCTGAACAACGGCCTCCTGTAAATAACTTCAATGCCGTTGAACCATTCAGGGTTCTTACGCTCTAAGTCCCCGACATAAGGAAGGTGAGCACGTATGTGGTAGCTCAAACTGCAACCATTTGTATTGATCCGAATTTAAAATTCTTACGCCGCCTTAATTATGAACCAGGAGTGCTCTAGTGCGAACACTCTTCCTAGATATCTCGTCTGCAGCCGTTAATAATGTCCCGCAGCAGTTTGTTGCCTTACAAAGAGGCTGCCAGGCTTTACCACATGGAGATAAGAGTAGAAGTTCAAGGTCATAACTGTGTCTTCAGAAAACTCTTTATCAGATGATGGTATCTAGCTCAAATCACAAGTTACTCTTGTCATCCTCAGTCTAGACATTCTTCTTTCTACTATTCGCTGGTATTTTTCCAGCATTTTCTGAACATTCTACTGCACGGCTTCTTTCTGCGTTTTCCATCTGGTTTGCACAACAGATTTAATGTATCAGATCAGAGATGAGTACCCACAGGCATCCATTTGAAACCGAATGAACGCTTGAATTGTGAGTGAGAAAAAGGATTAATTTTAAAGTAAAATTCAAAGGGACAGGACCCAGTCAAAGACTGGGTGTCAACCACACTCAGACATTGTAACGCCAATTTCATTTTCGTTTTTGACGACTCTGAAGATGACAAACTTCTTAAATTAGAATCTTAAATGATGTCCTTATCTGAAAACCCTTAAATGTCATCTCATAATTTAATTCTCAAATCTCTAATGTAAATTTTGCCCATTTAAGTCTCAAATGTCCTTCAAAATCTCTTGGAATTGATGGCGATAAGACATCCATCAGACAAAAGCTACCCATTTTGAACTGAAACTTTAGACTAAAGTCGGTAATTCTTGAAGATTCACAGTGATATCCCAACGTACATGAACACTTCCACACAAAACAACTTCAAAATCTCAACTCAAGTAAAGATAAGTACGAATATAATCTACTTATCCTGGCAATCATGTACCAAAGTAACAAAACAATACAATGAACCTCAAAAAATTCATTACGTAGCCAATGCCTTCAGATTCTCCTACAGAGTACCTACGTGCTTCGAATAATACCCGTGGGCGATTGTTCCAGACAAGACAAAGACCACCACCCTACACTACCATATTCCTTAAATTGAAATTTCAAAAAAGCTCCCTTAAAGGCTGACCGTTGTCGTTGACTTCATCGTCGTCGTCGTAAAAAAAAAAAAAAAAAAAAAAAAAAAAAAAAAAACAGAAACCCCAAACTGATTGAGATATGTTGAACATAATGAGTCAGCACTAAAGAGAACTCGTTACTCGTCACCATTGTCCGTCATTGTTAACAAATTTGGTACACCTTTAAGGGTACTAAATTCCTATCGGAATTTATGACGGTCCAAATGCATTATCATGACGAAGACATTACAGGACTAACAAACTCACAAATCCCTGTTCGGAGGGGTTATTGCCAAATTACGCTGCAAACTTATGCAATTATGGACCCCCCACCCGATTTATGGCATTAATCTCCTGCATTAGGAGTTCGCATACCATTAAAGCGCATCAGTTAGAAACTTAATCCACCTACAAACACGTGGAAGCATCTTGTAATCCTTTAAGTCCCGTATTCGCTCTTATTCATGCTTGTCGTTGGTTGCCTTTGCCTTGACCGCACATCAATTAGTATGCCTCCCTTCCAGTTAAAATCAAGTCAAGCCAACTCCTTCTTAACTTCTTCAGTTCTTTAGGTTCTTCTCTCCCATGGCCACTTCTTATTTTGTTCACCTCTGAGTTGAATCTAAATGACTTGTTGTTGTTGCCTTAAAGTGGCTCAGGAGCCCTAGCAAATCCTTCAACTGACCAAAGTCCTAGTCAATGGCAGGAGAAGTAGTGTAACCCTGTAACAGTTGGTCTTGGTCTTAGTTCTGGTTTTAGTTTTATTCTACTCCTGGTTTTGGCAACGACGATGTTGACCCAAATTATCACCTCCGGCAATTAGAAAGGATTTGCCCTAATTGGAGCTGGAAGTTCTGGTTATTTTTTTATTTCTTTTTGTTTTCCTTCCCCTAGTTATATGGTCTTTGGCGCCCATGTTCTTTATCTTTTTTTTAAGGGTGTAGTCCTTTTTTTTTCCTTTTTTTTCAAGTGGAGCTGCAGATACTCGTCCTTGTCCTCATAGTCATTTTATTTTTTGCTAGAGGATGGGGATGAATTTGTTTTTTTCCTTTTTCACTGTTTTGTTTGGGTTTCCTATTTGCGGAAGCAAAGGATTTGCCGGAGGGATGAAATGAATTGAGAGGATTTTCGAGAGGATTCATCCTCTTTTTCTGGTGTGTTCGTACTTCCATTACCGTTACACACTACTTTAGATAGAGTTCAATTGAATCGAAGCTCCTTGGATTCACTAAAGCTTAAGAGCGAGTACTCTGTGATGATGGTAATGCTGGTTATGGGATTCGTACCCCGTTCAATGTAAGTTGCCGGATCCAGTAGATGATGCATAGTGCAATGGAGCGCCACTAGCGAAAACTCAAACAGGTCAAGAGGGATATCGATTTATTAGAATTACTGAAATGGAATTTTAAATTGCGAGAGTTCTTACGAACATTTACTCGTACCTTTTGGGGGCAATTCTATTAAAAGTTTAAGGTTGGGTCCATTTTCCAGAAAAATACAGGAAAAAAGAATACGGATACGTGTATGAGCACAAATACTAGTAAGTGGAGCGAAAGATCTCGAAAATGTTGTGATATTTGTGGCGAATTTTTTAAATAAATTGGAAATGTACTCTATTTCGCTAGTTTGAAGGAGGATATCTTAATTGAAATTGACTTTGGATTCATAGAGCGGATTATGGATAACGGAAGATGAGACCCGGATAAATGTTAGGAGTTTATTGTAGAAAATAATTTTCGGGAAATTACTTTTTGTTATAAACCTTTCCGCCGTATCTTGCTATAAAACTTTCGCTTGCATCCTTGGTAGTTCATACAACGAATTTTGCCAAAAAATCAATCTTTCAGTCCATCACTGGTCGTGAATTCCTCCGATCGACCACATACAACAACATAACCATTTGGATTACGACCATCTAGGCTGTACTTATCCGCAAGGATTCGTGCATTTCTCCTCTTTCACTAATGTTATTAGCGCTGAATTCCACAAATTATCATGAGTCTAGGATAATTCTAATTCCTCTAATGTACCATATACACGTAGCTACGATGTTCAACCAGAGTCTTAAATGACCGCGGAGAGATGCCCTACAAATTGTCATAGTTTTCATTATAGAAACAAAAATTATCGGACTTCTCTACAAGCCTCTATCAATTTCTCGTACTTTGATTTGGAACTTCGAATTTTAAGCATACACTGCTGGACGGATATTTGAAGCTAAAAATCTTCTATCGAGATTCACAGAAGCTTATCACTCCTTGTATCCTGCTGCGTAGCCTAGTTTAGCCCAATCCATCTTATGCACATTCCAATAAGTCGTTGACGATCTTCCAATCCACTTTCCCTAATTTATTATTCGCTTTAAATGGATACTTGATGAGTGATAGAAAGTTAGTAAGGTCCAGTTCGTCCAGCTTGCAGTTGATTTTATTACGAATCGTTTTGGCACCAAACTTCTGTTTGATTTACTACAGTTACCTTTACCCGAGCATCGAACTTGTCGAGTTGTAGAGGCTGAATAAGGTCAATGGTTCTCTAGACTTTTTCCAGATGAGTCCTGAAACTATAGGATGCTTACTTTTCCCATCTTCTCCTCCTTCCTCACCAGTCCCATCACCATTGGGCCGGATGATGGTGTCATACGACCCGTGCCGATGATCAACCTGGCTGAGAGCCCATCATTTAAATAACTCAGTCGTTAACAGAGTATTCGGATACCTGACGACCTCCATATCAGCTAGCCTTATCTGTATAAAGCGGATCTTTGTACTATTCAAAACCCTAAAGAAAAAACATAACCCGAGGTCGGTACTCTTTTACTACCGGGCGGTATAATACGGTCACTGAACCGACTAAAGACAGGGCTCCTGCAATGCAGAGCGAAAGAATATCTGTGGCAGGCGATGATAATCTTTTACAAGGCAAAAGCACCGAGCCCAAAACAAAGCTTTCAAGGAACGCTAGGACCGTGGCAAGACATAGACTCCCTGCTGCTACCAAAAACGTTCCATCAAAGGAGCTAGTAGAGCTCCTAGCAAGGCGACTTACATAAAACGCTGAAATGCGATAAGCATCATCAAAACCTGTGGATCTATTCCACCGTTTCCAAATCACTAAAAGAATCCTCCAAGTGCCAGAGATCATTGGAGGAAACAATTCCGGTTCCCAAAAGGCCCAAGACGAAAACCCCCGCAGGACATTCTGACGCTACATCTCTGAGGTCTTTTATGGATGTCCTAAATTGATGCCGACGGATCAATTTCAGCAGACCGGTGGCAGCTGATCAAGTTGAAGCTTTCGAGCAATTTCTTGACCATCATGCGGGAAAACCCCAGACCACTTCCCATCACAAGCGACACTGGCTGGTACCAGGGACACGTCAATCTGATCGCTTGCACTGACCAGAGATCCTTAAATCTCTATAAAAAACTTTAGGTGGTCTAAGAGAGATCTGGCCAGGTGCTAGGCTTGAATTCGTGGCATAGAAGGATATCCCTAGCAAACCTAGAACCCTCACCTAGAACCCTCCTCTTCTGGAGATCATCAAGCTCAGCATCCCGACCCTTCCGACTCATGACTGGAAGTTCACGAAACTAATGGAACTAAGGGGCCCTTCCAAATGCGCGTTAATTGTGATCAATAAGGAATCCCTTAACCATCTAGCGCAGACCAAAAGCATGATTCGAGTCCATCTACCTAAGGGTCTATAAGAAGGACGAGCTGGATGCTGACTAACAAGACGTCGGCATCCATAGCTAGTCTTACGTGGGAGATGGATACAGACGAAGAAACAGAGTTCCTTCACGATCAGACTTGGAAGATTGGCTTTTGGGCTCCCCTTCAGAATCGGAGGACTCTGGCAGCAACGAAGCTACGATTTCTCCAAATTAACCTCCATCACTCAAAAAAGGCCTCGGCCACACAAATTCTGCGTTTATTCAAAGGCACAGATGACATCATCCTAATCTGAAAACAATGGACTAAGGACACCTCTATACGTTCCGCTATATACCAAAGACAAAGGTAAGATCAGAACTTGTATATTAGTGAAACGTAGCTTAAATTCATTTCTACTTCTTAACATCAGCAACCCCGACTTAACCGTTGCCAGGCTAGAAACGGGTAGCCACAGCTTTTGGATAGCATCAACGTATCTGGGTCACGACCAAATGGGCCCTCTTCCTGATGAAAACCTGGAAAGGGTGGTAATGGAAGCAGGAGGACACAAAAACGTGAGTCACCCTTTGAATACATTATTAGTACTAACCTCATTGTATATAACACCGGTAATGAGCCAACATTCATTACAAGAAACCGACAAAACATTACTCTTGTCCCCGCACACATTGATCATTTAATAACGAACTGGATGGTATCGTCTGAACACTCGTTTTCAGACCATAGATACATCCAATTCAATTTAATGAATCCACCCCCCACCCCTCCGCCAAACAGCATTTCGTAACTATCGGAAAACTGACTGGCTCAAATACATGGAAACACTTTTAAAAAGCATCTCTCCCGACCTTTCAAGCCCCCCCGGACAACACCAATGAACTTGACTCGAAAGTCGAGACTCTAACACGAGCTTTCAACCGAGCATTGGCCATCTTCTGTCCTCAAATTAAAGCTAGAGGCAAGAAAGAGTTATACTGGTGGACATCTACACTGGGGATGCTTAGACACGCTTGTAGTAAGCTTTTTAACAAAGCAAAAACCTCAAGAAAAGCATCGGATTGGGACTCATACAAAGAATCCCTCAAAACATATAAAAAAGAAATGAGGACGGCAAAGCGTGAATTCTGGAGATCCTTTTGTGTTAAAATCACTGAAGCCTCTGAAGCATCACGACTGAGAAAAATCCTCTCAACAAATCCTTCGATGGCTAGATGCTTAAAAGAAAAAGCGACGGCTCATGGACGACCTCAAGTGACGAATCACTCAACCTGCTACTGAATACTCATTTTCCAGGTAGCTCCAATTTCAGGGAGCTATCACAAGAGACTAACTGCAATGGTAAGTCTGCTGAGCCGGATGGTATAATTCCAGCCGAGCTTCAAAGATCCTCAGATATAATCTTGCCATCGCTTGAAAATATCATGAGGTACTGTATAGAACAATCTCCTGTCATGGTAGAAGTAAATGTAGTGTTCATTCTCAAAAGCGGTAAATGTTCTCATGTTGTCCCAAAGGACCTAAGACCATCATTTTTCCTTCAAAAAACTCTAGAACGACTGATTGATACCCATATACGATCTAGCTTGAATCCTAGACTCCTATCGACGGCACAACATGCCCACTGCAAAGGAAAGTCGGTGGAACCGGCTCTACACTCACTAACAAGGCACATCGAACGATCCTTACATTATAGAGAATATACTATGGTAGCTTTCCTTGGTATAGAAGGCGCCTTTAACAATGTCAAAACATCCGCAATCACAACGGCGCTGTTACCTCTGAAGGTAGATGATTCACTTGGGGACTTGATCAATCTCATGCTAATGAGCAGGATTATCAACTCCAAACTAGGTGGGTCCTCTGTCAAAAGAAGTTTCAGCAAAGGTACGCCGCAAGGCGGTGTCCTCTCACCTCTTCTCTGGAACTTAGTGGTTAACGAACTGCTGATAAAGCTGGAAGAGGTAGGTAGCAAAGTGGTTGCGTATGCGGATAACGTTGCTATAGCCGTCTCAGGAAAACATCTACATGCGATTAAAAAGCTCCTGCAGTATAATCTTAAGATATTAACAAATTGTTCGGATCGCTGTGGACTGGGAATAAACCCCCATAAAACCAATCTTGTCCTCTTCTCTAGGAAATAGAAAATTCCGACTATAGACCCTCCCTCAATCAAGGATACTAGCTTGGTCTTCTCCGATACAGCGAAATATCTGGGAAACTAAGCTGGAAACCTAACATTCAAGAAGAAGTAAAGAAAGCCTCAGTAGCTTTATTCTCTTGCAAAAAAGCCATTGGGAACAAATGGGGCCAACAACCTCGCATCGCCCATTGGCTATATATTTCGGTCATAAGACCGATACTCACCTTCGGGGTGGTTGTGTGGTGGACGGCCTTAGAAAAAGCAGTAAACTGCATGAAGCTAAGAGAAGTGTAAAGAACAGCATGTCTGGGCATAAGCGGAGCCCTACGCACTACTCCCTCTGTTGCTCTAGACACTCGAAAACAGACATTTATTGCAGACAAGTAGCCGCCAACGCAACTACCATATTCGCCTTAAAGCGACTTCACAGTGAGAAAATAAACATTTTGGCCACGCAAATATTCTAAACGCACTAGGAATTCTACTAGAAAACATCGACTGCACAAGGGCTTCCTTGGAAGCATTCCCTCCAGATCCTTGTGGGAGGAAAATGTCTTCCTGGATGATAATTCAATTCACTTTTACACCATCGATTCAAAGGCTGTCAAAGGCTCCTTTCGCATCCCCAATTACTGCAACGTGTTACAGGCGGAAATTCTGGCAATTAAGGAAGATTAAGGAAGGCTTAAGAAAAATCTAATATCTTGAATGGATATCCACATCTTTGCCGATAGTCAGGCAGCTATCAAATCCCTGGACTCATGCTCTCTAAATTCAAGAACAGTCATGGATAGCCGATCACCTCTAATGGAGGTAGCAGAGCAGTTTAGCATTCACCTTTGCTGGGTGCCGGGACATAGAGATATTCCAGGAAATTGTAGGGCCAACGAATTTGACAAAATTGGAACCACTATACCTAAAACACTTGAAAAGGTAAACAAGAAGCTAACAAGACATAAAGCTGGATGCTAATAGAAGAACAAACCATAGATGGGCGGTTGGATCGACATGCTTAGCGACCAAACAAATCTGGCCAAAGCTAAATCTGATTCGCTCCAGGAGTTTAATTCCTCTAAATAGTAAACATTTTTGCGCCATTATAGATGTCATCACTGGACACTGCCTCATAGATAAACATGCAAAAAGGCTTGTCATTAACGATTTTTGCAGAAGCTGCACGGATGAGGGGGAAGAGGAGACAATCTCTCACCTCCTCTGTACATGTCCACAACGACTTAAGTGGCTTAAGCAACTTAAAAGTGTTCTACGCTTTATTAAGAGCTCCAAATGGTTTCTAGAGTAGGACAATCACAGATCCACGTGGCATCACAATGTTTCAATAGGTCTAAGCTGGCCCAGTTGTCTTGAACACGCGCATCTCTAGACATCCTATAGAGAATGGCTTGACCACTTCAGGTACTTCTGTTGGATCGGATAGCATACGTTCACGTTTCTTCTTAAAGTGAAAATCAATTATGTTCTCGTCGGTATGGAATCAGTTACTACACTTTGTGTACCACCAATGGAGAAACATTCGCCTACTAACTTTTATTTCTTTGAGTTTGTTGATTTCTCAGAATTACCAGAACGCTTCATGGTGGAGATGCTGTCCCTAATACAGAAAAAGTTACTTAATAATTTGGTAAATTACTTACCATCGCATACGATATCTATAGATCTTTCTTAGCTATCGCCAATTTCGTCCTAGGTGGCGTGCTTCTTATTTGACTGTTCTACACCATGTATGTCTGTATCTGTCCCAGGCTACCGAATTTTATTTAATGTCGGGACAATCAGTAAAGGTGTCGCGGCTGGGAAAGATAAATTCAAATCACTGCCATTTTCATGACTAGAAAATTCTGGCTAGTGCTCTCGAGGTAAAGTTATGATCTGGCAAGAAAATCCCACTCTACTAGAGGTGCTGCACATATACAACAGAATGCATTCAACATTTGGAGGGAACTTCGTAGCTAAGTCTTTAAGCTGACCGCATTGCTTCTCAAGAGCGATACTTTACCTTCTCTACTGGATGCACAGAAATGTTTAATGGAAGCTGATGAACTCAGTTTTAGCAAATTTATTCTCCAGCCCAACGGTATTCGCTCTTGAAGCCAGTTATTTACTATGGAGGTCCATAAACTAATGGCATAACAAGCAATAGTTGTCAGCGTAGACAAAGTATTGCAGTTTGATGTCTGAGTCCATCGAATTCCTCAGTTTGTTGTCGACAAATCAGCAGAGTACATTCTCATCACCATTACATTTATTAATGAGGATAGGAAACTTTTTTGTCGCACGCTGCCCCGAATTCCAAAATTCTGCAAATGTTTCCTTTTACACAGAATATGACATTTGGATCCATGTAAATCGGATAGAGCGGACAAAAAAGGGTGACAAACTGTAACACCTACCATACTATAGTGATTGCTGTAGGGAAAAGTATCAGCGCTTATTTGGATGCGGATTATTCGACATATGTTACAAACTAGAGCAAGAAGTCTTCAGCTTCCTACACATAAGTGAACGTCTTATGATAATCCCCATCATCACCTAATATTCGCCCATGTCCATACGGAAGCTACCCAGAAGGTGCTAGTGCGGATTTTCTAAGCGCCTTAACAAAGAGAACGCCAGAATCTTCGGCGAACGCATATCCCGAAATCTCTCAACAACTCCTATGCTGTCAGCATCAAGTACCGAAGACTAGTGGGAACGCTGTCAATGTTCCAACCGAGACGCCGCAACTGAAACCACCAACAAGAAACCCCTGGATTGATAAGCAATGCCGGCAAGCGCTTACAGCTAAACAAAAAGCCTACAAAGAGGCGCTGCAATGGAAGATGTGAGCTGCTCGTTAGCTCTATGAGCAGACGAGACGGGAAGAACATCGGCTTCTCCAAATGAAGAAAAGAAAGTACGAGAAGCGTTTAATATACATGAAAACGTACGGAAGTTTTACCAAAACGCAGAAACCTGTAGAGATGAAGAAGGAAACCTTGTAGTAAAGTTCTAGTTGGTGCTGGAAAAACTTTTTCTGTAGATTGTATAACGTCGATTCAGAATAGGCAGAATAGAAAATTCAACAACCCTGTCCAGAACAAAGTAAGGATGGCAATATCTAAGCTGAAATCCAACAAAGCATCTGGACCTGACTACTTACCGGCATTCGAAGCTAGTGGAAATGACCTTGTGCAGAGCATGTATCAACTCATTTCTCAGCTCTGATCATAACAGTCTATGCCCAGTAAATGGAATCTCAGCATAGTTTATCGGGTCCACAGAAAAGGAGACCGAATCAATTACGCCATATATAGAGGTATAACTCTCCTCAAAATCGGATACAAGGTCGTATCTGCCATATTTTCTGAGACCCTTCGTCAACAACCTGATTGACCGCTATCAGTGTAGTTTCAGTATATACCTGCAAAGTTCACAATAGACCAAACCCTCACATTCCCGCAGATCCTGGAAAAAACTAAAGAAATTCAAATCAGTACCCACCATCTGTCCACCGAGCCCCGTTCAGTTTTGGTATCCCTGCCAAACTGCCCGTTTATGCAGAATGATGACTGATAACACTCGCTGCTCCGTCAATGTTGAGAACGATTCAACCGAAATTTTTGGTGTCAAAAAAAGTTTTAGAAGAAGTGACGCCCTATACTTGAAAGAATTGTACGGAAACCACAAGTGAATACTGGAGGCACAAACTTTCAGAAGTCTGGGCAACTACTAGCGTACACCAGTGCATTCGAAAGTATTGAAACGGAAGGTGCCAAAGTGGGTGTAGCGGTAAATGAGGGCAAAACCATTTAAAGGCTGAACAAATTCAAATAAAACAACAACGGTGCTAGATATAAAATTAATTCTAGCTTTATTTTGAAGCTACGTTCATGCCATTACGTGTGGAATAGCCCATCATCAGTACTTCAAGCGGTCGGTTCAAGCTTTGGTGACTCGGTCCAATATGTGCGGAGCTATTCTGGCAAAAGCGTGTTGAATAATGGCCTCGAGCTCGTCCAAAGTTTAACTTATTAACGTAGACTGTGAACTTGACGTAGACCCAGAGAAAATAACCGAGTGGTATCAAATCGCATAATAGCGTCGGCCAATTGATGAACGCTCGCCTTGAGATGACCCAATCGCCAAATTTCTCCTTCACAACTTCGAGCGTTGCATCGCTTGTGCTTGCTCAAGAGATTTGAGTACACAGAGGACAGACCACATGTTTGTGTGGAATGTACCGCCGTCTTGTTGGATCCACAGCTCGGATATGTCGATATTGTCGATTTCTGACTACAAAAAGTTGGTTAACATCGCTCTAAACCTGAGACCATTGACGGTAACTTTGTCTGCATCTTCACAAATAAGGTACGATGATGCCACGGCACCAAAAAGTCAATTTTTGCTTCTTAACGTAGCCGCTGAGTCAAAAATTTGCCAACGTAGCCCCAAATCTAACTGCAAAATAAACCAGACTGACCCTGTAGCGATGCCCATTTCAGCTGATCGGCGCCGAATCAAAATGTCTAAGTCTTCTTCGATTATGGCCATAGCGGTAGATATGTTTTCTTTATTTCACACCAATCTGTGTCTGGTTGGTGGCTCAAGATCTAAAAGAGTGCACTCACGCTCAAACTTTTCCACAGTTCAACCAATTGCCTGCACAATGAAGCCATGATGACGACCGATCACACTACGAAATTCACGTTGCGTATTTACAACTGAGCCGGAATTTCGATAACTTTTTAATAATTTCCGCACGTTCGGCAAGCATACAACGATGCATGATGAAATGACAAACCTTAATGAATATTTTGACAGCTGCTGAAACATAACAATTGGAAAATCTGTCACTGCTATCTGGTAACCCTTTATAAGCCGATCACAATGACATTATTTTCGATGTATGATTGTAAACGACTAAAAACGAAATTCTTTTCTGCGGATTAAATAACGGTTAACATGAAAAGTGAAAGGAATTATTAATATGTACATTGTACATACCTGAAGTTGAATTTTCTATTTGAAAATTTTAAGTATACAGTCACAACCACTCGCAATCACTTATTGAACAACACTCACCAAGTTCTCAAGCATTGGAAAAAAATGCAAATAATGCAACAGCTAACTATGAACTCATTTTGTCACGCCACACTCTTAACAACAAAAAAAATTAGAGCTGCATCATATTGACCCATGCACACGTAGAAATACGGTCCGCTACACAAAGCCTTTACTTCA
This sequence comes from Volucella inanis, assembly GCA_907269105.1. Taxonomy (NCBI): domain Eukaryota; kingdom Metazoa; phylum Arthropoda; class Insecta; order Diptera; family Syrphidae; genus Volucella; species Volucella inanis. The sequence goes on along the minus strand of OU026156.1, from coordinate 17,671,953 downwards.
GTTTTACTTTTCAAAAAATTACAGTTTCGGCCAGGTATTTTATTGCAAATACCGTGATTCCTCTGGAGCGGTCCGAAAGGCGTAGATTGTTGTCAAAGTGATTAGTCTATATATTCGCGATTTCTTTGTCCCAGATTTTTAAATTTCAAGTGCACTTGCCCAGGCTAGAGATTCAATCTTATCCGCCTGGTCGATGTTTTTTTCCCAACATAGTCGAGGTGAGCCTTAAAGCTTAATCTATTATCAACCATAACAGCTAGGTACTTTAATTCCGGTAGCTTTTATTACTCGATCTCCTACACGTACAGGAGAAGCAGAAATACCCTCAATTATTACCACTCCCGACCCCGAACTTCACTGTTTTTTAATTTTAGTTATAAGAGCAGTTTTTACTAAATCAATAATGTCGCCCGGGGTTGACCCGTTCCTGCTAAATTAAATTAAAATTACCTGCATGCATTTGAGGTTGTTGCAGCTGGTTATAGATACTGCTTCTTTTCATGTTCTGTTAAATTCAGGCTTGCTGACTCAAACCAGGTTAAGACTGGAAAAATCACTTCCTGAAATAGCTAAATATAATTCTAAGGGTACACATAGTTTGATACGCCCATTCCAGCAACGTACGAGGGCTGTTTGATGAGCAGCTGAATTGAAAGATAGGTGCTACTGAGTCAAAATGAGTGTACCTTGATTTAGTATAACCTTTTTTAGCCCGGCTGTCAAGATTTGGTAAAAATCCGACGCTTAGTTTTGTTTTGACACCCATTCAAAACATCGTGTAAGTATCGCTCCGTGATCCGACTCTTGTTTTTGAGTGACAAAACCTGCGAGGTAATTAAGCCCATTTTCGAAGGCGTGTGTAGGACGCATTCACCTTCCCGTACAACTGTCTAGCCGTTTCGTCGTAGCCGCACGTCGGTTTTTGATGAACCGTGCCCAGGTGGCCCAAAAACGGTTTCCACAGAGGAAACCGAGAACCAAATCCATGATCTCGTATTGAGTTGACTGAAATAACCAAGGATCTCAGCTGAACGCATTAGCCATATTCTGCACGAAATTTTGAAAGCCGTCCGCGCGATGAGTACCGCGCTTGCTCACATTGGAGAACAAGCGCAATCCTGAGACCACTTCAAAAATGTGCTTGGCCCTTTTTAATCGAAATCCGAAGGAATTTCTGCGTCGTTTCGTTAAAGTCGATGAGACATGGACTCATTGGATTCGTTCACAGGAGAATACTACTTCGATTTATTGGGCCGATTAAACGCGGGTTTGAAGAAAACACGACCACATTTGGCGAAGAAAAAAGTGCTCTTCCACCAGGATAACGCCGCCGCGGTGGAGTGTTTTGCAAGCCAACAAAAATCGTACTCTATGGAGGGGTTTAAAAAAGTTGCAGTTGCAGTTGTAGTTGCATCCAGAATGCGAATGGGGGGTTACGTCTAGGGAACTCCTTAGGGTTTAATAGATGAGTGTGTTTATGTGGGCACTTATGCTTCTTAGTGCCTGAGCATATCTCCGCTTGTTTTATTTCTTCGACTTAGTCACATGAGGCATCTGGTTATTGGTTGGCATAGCGCCTATACATTTGCTTTCGCATGGTGAATTTTGATCATATGTTCCTTGTATTTGATCCTTGTACCCCACAACCCCGAATGAGCTTAATGAGCAATTCACCCTTGATAATTCTGCCGATTTGCTTAAAATCTCGGTCTTCTCTCAACTTTTTGATGATATATAAGGTATACCCAAACTCCTCGAAAGCCTTAGGCTTCCAGTGCAAATCTTTTATTTTCCCCAATCAACACGGCTTTCTGAAAGGTAGATCAATTACCACTAACCTCTTCAAATTCGTGTCCTCTGTTCTCTCAGCCTTAGAAAGTGGTAAAGAAGTTGACGTTATAACAACTGATTGACAAGATATCTCATGAACTAATCCTGTTCAAATTGTCCGTGCTGAGCCTTGAACCCATTTTGATTAAATGCATATCTTCTTACCTGGATAATCGTTTTTATAGTGTTCGTTTCAGGTTTGTCCTTTCGATCCCTTTCTTGGCCACTTCAGGTGTTCCTCAAGGTAGTCACCTAGGTTCACTTCTTTTCATCCTAACCATTAACGATCTTGAAAGGGTCATTCACCACTCAGCACTTTCTCTCTATGCTGACGATACCAAATTGTTTAAACCCATTTCCTCACAACACGACTCCAGCCTCCTTCAAATAGATCTAAATAGCTTTTCCACTTGGTGCATCAAGAACTGCTTAGAACTCAATGTCACCAAATGTCAATCGATTACCTTTTCACGTAAGTGCAACAAGTCTACTCCCCGAACTTACGTTCTCCAGGGCCAACCTATATCCCTTGTGCAGACTATTCGCGACCTGTCAATTGCATGTCTCCTTACAACTCCATTTTCTTTAACACTACTAGCACGCTCGTCGAGAACCAGCCTGAATTACTTTTTCCTAAAAAGCATGGAGATAATTGTTTAGCTTTATGTACGCCAAAATACTCCGCGAATGTGTCCTTTGTCCAAAGATGAAAGATGCGTACCAACATGGTCTATCCTCTCAAACTGTGCTTCACGACCTAGTGAACAGATTTGAAAGGGAAATCCAATCGACAAGAGGGAGTATGCGCTTGGCATTTTTATCGACAGCGAGGGTCCTTTGGTTCCATTTAAAAAATGTGTATTTGGTATAACATGCACTGAAGGTTTGATAAACATGCGATCAAACTTTCTTTTGACTCTGGCCTTATGGACATGCCATCTCCTCCTTCTCCTATCCCCTCCTCCTATCCCTTGATCTTGTCAATATTATCTCGCATCAACATCCAAACACTTCTTTCTAGATTCTACGTATAGAACCGATAGGATGGTTGTCACCGCCGTCATTTTATCACTCGGCGTTTCGTTCAACTTTTAGGCCACACCAAATGCAATTTGGATCGTCCACATAATTCGCTGTTGCCTTGTGTATTCTTGGCGACCTAGCAATCTTCCAATTCGTAAGGTAGAGGTCTTCCTCGTTCCGGTATTCAAGATTAAATCTTAACATGTGACATTTGTCCTCACAGAATCCTCGAAGTTTATCCAAAGCAACAACGATAAATCGTGCTTCAGGACACGTCATCTCAACAGCAAACAATCTTTAATCCTTGTCAATGATGTCAAGTGCCTGTCTTCATAATATATTCATTTTTCTGTCGATCAACATGAATTTTCAAACCATATTTGAGCACATACTTCTTAAGCTCCTCCACTTAATAATCAAAAAGCAAAAACAAAAATCCATATCACGCGTTAACAATTAACATTCGCCTGCGCTGCTCGAGTGTGAATAATGAACACCGACTCCCGTGGGTAACGTGCGGAAAAATTGAAAATTCAACATCAGCAATTCATTTAATCCCGCAGAATGTGTCAATACGCATTGAGACGCCATCCAACACCACCAAGTACTACCCCTAACAGTGACAATGGTGTTGCCGACGCAGTACATATTTTGCTCATTCCCTGTCGCTTGTGGTATACGGATGTTATATTTTTTTTTTTTTTTTTTTTTTTTCCAGTCATATCCTACAGTCACCAGATAATCCTTCTTAGTCCTTATGGTCTGTATCTTTCATACAAGCACCCTCTTTCTCCTACATATCTGATATTTCAGCTGAGCTCGCCGCTTCAGCGCCTGTTTTAATGACGCACAGTATTTGCATAAAATTTCCATAAAGCCTACGGATACATGTCATCCGAGTAGGACGCATTAACAGGCAAGGACAATGTACAGCTACAGCTGAAGCCACAACAGTCCTCCAAGAATGGGCTGGAAATGGAACGCCCACGAGAAAGACGTCGGACGGCTCGTTAATGATTTTAATAAAAGTGACAAGTTGCACGTTAAGGGTGCGTCGGAATGAGTAACATTCCCCAACGAAGGGTGGCTTAGTGTTTTGCCATTAAAGTATGCCACGCTCGACACGTCTCTTAACCTTGGCATCAGTACATTCGCACAACAGATATTCGGTATGTATGTACATAGTGCTGCTCTGGCAAGGCGACATAAACAATAGGACTACCGAATCATGTGGGATCAAAACAACAAGCATATTGTTACCCTAGTCGACTTGTTGAATATTAATGAAAGCGACGAACTGGAAAAAAAGGATAAGCGGGAGTGGAAATTCATATTTTCATATTTCCATAGAAGAAGACAACTCCGTCGCCACCGATTCTGGACGTGCATCTTTTTAAAAGAAAATTTTCAGCAGATAATCCTTAGATAGATGGGAAAGATTTGACATTCATATCTACAACTACTGTGCTCAGCTGTCAGTGAAGGTAGGCTGTTTGGATGCGAGTTCCTTCGCCAGGTGAAACTTGGCAACCAAATTAAAACCTCTCACACAACCATAAATCACTTTTTTTGCAGGAAAAGTTTTTCCAGATTTTTCTTAGCACAAGATGGCGCACTCAGGCATAGATTGTGCTGGGAGGAGCGCGTAATCGGATTCAAAAGTTGTAAACAAGTTGTCAGTCAGAATGGAGAATTTATTTCAGTTGGAGTCAATTTTTTTTTTTAAGATCATCGAACAGCGCGCAATATGGTAATTTATGAGCTTTTGCCAATGCCAGGGCCCATTCTGGGAGGAGTTGAGGTCTTGCAAAAAAGACTTTTGAATGCGTTTTGTTGGGCTGTGATTGTTGTTTTAAATTTAATTTGTACTCTAGGGGGAGGGGAAGTTATAAATCTTTGTTGTGGTTAATGGTTTTGTATTTTTTATTTATAAAAGAATAAAACATAGACAATAACAAAGAATGAAGGCAATTCGTAATCCCCTGCTGTTTGATTGATCGCTGGGTTTGAACTCATCGGGGAGTGACTATTATTTACTGGATGCTGTTGTGCGGCCGAATGATGTTCTAAATGTGCTTGTAGTTGTAGGACAGACTTCGGTTTTTTTTCTGTTCTCATTCTGTTAGAGATTGATGAGTGAGTTATCTATTGTTGAGATGGTTTATACGTATAATGGAAGTGAGTTTTCTACACGATTACGTGCCTTCTCTGGATTTATAGGTTCAGGGTTGATATGTGGAGTGGTAAAGTGCGATGAAAGAGTTGAAGATGAAATCGAAGGATACGGCCTTTAAGGGGCAATAATAAGTGATAAATGAGGGTGGTTAAATAAAATCCCGAAACTCCATACGTTGTTTTGGGAAGAAGAAAAATATCAGTCGTAGTAAGATTGAAAAGAGGATCCTTAATCACACGGTTGAGAATTCCACCAAACTTAAGGAGAAAATAAACTTTCCATCATGCTTAAATCTCTATTATTGGCTTTAAGTACAATACAATCAAAGCATTTATGAATGGAACTCGACTTCGTTCATGTGGCCACCGCGAGCATGTTTGCAGCGGTCGACTAGTTGGACCCAATTTTCAACGACTCGGCCACACATTTCGGCCGAAACGGCCGCTATTTCGTGTTCAATGTTGGCCCTGAGCTCTTCCAACGTCGTCGGCGTGTTTGCATGAACCAATGACTTAACGTAGCCCCACAGAAAATAGTCAAGCGGCGTTAAATCGATTGGCCCATGTCTTGAGATAACACGCTCACCATACTTACTCATCAATAAATCGATTGTAGCTTGTGGCACCATCCTGTTGAAACCACGTGTCGTCCAAGTCCATATATTCCAATTCGGGTCAAAAATAATCGGTGATCATGGCGCGATAACGCTGACCATTCACAGTAACGTGACGATCGTTATCGTCGACGAAAAAATATGGCCCAATAACGCCGCCGGCATGCAAACCGCACCAAACAGTTATTTTTTGTGGATGAAGTGGTGATTCATGAAGCACATGTGGGTTTTCACCCGACCAATAACGCATATTTTTCTTATTGACGAGCCCATTGAGCCCAAAATGAGCTTCGTCGTTGAAGATGATTTTACGATGAAATTCATCATCGTGGTGCATCTTCTCCAGAACGCAATCGGAGAACGTACGTCTCTTCAAATGGTCTATCGGCTTCAATTCTTGAGTCAGCTTGATCTTGTTTGGGCGTAAACGAAGATCCTTACGCAAAATACGCCATAATGTGGTCTGAGCGACGCCCAATTCTTGAGAGTGCCGTGGAATTGACTGATTTGGATCGTTTGCTACAGACGTCTGAACGGCATCGATATTTTCGTCACTTCGACCAACCCGTTGTCTCACTGACACTGCAATATCACACAACGAATATGTAGACTCAAAGTTTTCCACTAAACTTGTTGTTGCCTGTCTAATAGGGCGAGAATTACGACCGAAAATTGGAGTTAACGCTCTTAAAGTTGTAGTCACCGACTCCGAATAGCTGTAGAAAATTTTTATAATTTGCAGACGTTGCTCGTTATGATGATGAAAATGATGATTAGTGAAAGAGTGCGGGCTTTCCACATTTCGAGGGTAGGATACTTTATTCTTTCATTCATGACGATTCCGGGAATTCGCAATTCGAATTTCAAATCTTGAAAACCAAGCTTTCATACATCTACAATCACTTGGTCGAAGATTCAAACCTACCGTCGGGTTTCCAATTTTTGGATTATTCACACATCTTGGTAGAGCTCATACTCACTCACTAAAAACCTCCTCTTACCGGGTGACTTTAATCCATCCTACAGTTCTGTTAGCATAACTTCAAGGTAGGTAGGCTCCCAGTCTAAAAGACGCCCATCGCAAGTGAGCCGTAGGGTACCGTGGTCTCTTATAAGTGGACTTCTATTCAGACCTCCCATAACGACTGTTCGTTTCGATGGAGTCAAAGGCGTGAATAGCCAGCGTAACTAGGCTTTATATCAATCATATCTACGCGCGAGGAGACGCAGGCCCGTCCCCGTTTCAACCATCTGTTTTGCTGTTATTACGAATACGATTGTTATTTCTGTGCATTCTCGCAACTCAACATAGTGGAAACAATATTTTTGGGCATGATTATCAGACACAGGCGACCTTGCGAAAACGAAGAATGTGTGCTTGGCGGTATCCTCCACCGTAGGGCAATGGACGCATCTTTATGATGCTTTCACAGTCAGGCAGTGCAGATATGCTTGAACTGCCCATATCCAGAGAGAAGCTGGGTAAGATAGTAATTCACCTTACCATAATTTCGCTCTAGCTACGGGCTGAGTCGGTATGTCCTCCTCCGCACAACCTCGTCATCCCATTCCTGCTGCAAGCACACCAATGTTCTGTTTTTACTGTCGCTATCTTGTTTGAACACCGGCGACAGAAATTTATCTCTGCGCTCCCGAGCCAGTATCACTACGGACACAATTCTCGGGATCATCATAACGGCTGCTGCAAAGACCGTGCAGTAAACGCACGCGATTCGAAGGGACCCAACGCGTTGTACCGAGCTAAGTCGCTTTCAGAGATTCCGTACAGCAATATAGAATTGGTGACTGACGCTACCATAATACTCTTCTTTTGGCCTCTTTCAGGCCGCCAACATTTTGCATAAGCATAGACAAGCTAACCTGGTGGCTTTATTAGCCGTCCTCCTTATGTGCTCCGCAAAGGAAACAAGTCATGGGAGCAAGGAAACGCCTTTCCATCGCTCACCTACAGTAATAGAGTAATACAAAATCATAACCTGTGTTGGAGACACAAGAACACTTCATTGATAATTAGACGGGGGTCCCTCACAAAGATAAGTCATAAGTCGACCCATATTCCAAGATAGCGAAATACAGGGATCGCGTGCACTACTACACCAGCAAGGTTCTCACGGAAGTCCGCAACGAACCATCATTGCCTGATAAAGACAACTACCTCCGTTTCTTGACCCGCCAGTTCAAATCCCTGTTCCCACACCCAGTCTGCCACTATAGCGACCGCGGTCGGCCCCGGTGGCATTTCTAAATGCATGAGCCCATCTTCGCCGAGATGCCAGGAATCAGGCCCCCCCGGACCACTCCCGACGTCGACCCATACTAATTAACAGAAAAATTGCAGCACTCTGTTGTTCTCGTTCGTAGCATTTTCTCCGTGATTTTTTCGGCTTTATCTAGGATACACAGTAGTCGGAATGACGACGGAGTCAAGGGGGATGGTTTATCATTAACAAAAAGAACTAGACGTTGAAGTTTCCAGTGCTCAGTAAACAGTCTCTCACGTAAACATGCATTAAACATGTCCAGTAACACACATGTAGTTTCTTGTCAACAGCGAATTTTGGTCGTTCTGATCGCAATGACCAGGTTTTTCTTCAGTTAATTATACTGCCAACTCCACATCCTCGCGGCTTCTGTGCCTTTAAGACTGTTGACATTATCTGCGCAGGGTTACGATTTCCTTGATCCGCCGGTTGCTCGGCTCCCGCATATACGCATTGCACCACTCCTTAACATGCTCCTCCAGCGCAGGAACAGTGGGACGAAGAGCATGAGTGGAGTGGAGTAAATGACATTTTTGGTGGATAGTAATACAGAACCTCAAATTACGTAAATTATTGTTTGGAAAGTAAACTAAGTATAGGAGGTATCTCAATGTTACCAGCTTAAACCTATTGAACATATAAAACACTGGCAACATTTATAGTACAAAGAGAGGCTATGTAAGGAGAAGAGAAATCGTTACTGCTGCAAAAAATGATCCAAACTTCCTGAAAACAATTGCTAAGATTGATGAAATATGGTGTTTTCAAAAGAACTAGAAATCAAGCGTCAAAATGCGGAATAGAATTCGAAAAATTCACCACAAGCCAAAAAAAAAACGCTAAAAAATCTTTCAAAAATCATGACAATGCTCATCATATTTTTCAATAACAAAGGAACTATTCATAGAATGTTCCACCTGGTCAAATAGTTATTAGGGAATATTATCTCGCAGTTTTGAAGCACTTGAGAGCCAGAATCCAGCCGTTTTTGACCTCAATATCGCAATCCAGAAAGTTGGTCTCTGTTATACGATAATGCACCGAGTCACTTCTCACTCATTATCCGTCAATTTTTGACTCGAAATCAGGTCTGTGTATTGAAGCATCCACCTTATTCACCTGATTTGGCACTCTGTGACTTCTCTCTTCTCTCAAAACTGAAATTGAAGTTGAAAACACGTTTTTTGGACGACATTTCGGCCATTCAAACGGCTTTAACACAAGCACTCCAGGCAATTTCACAAAATGAGTTGGAGCACAATGAGTTGTAGTAACGGTGTCTGCTTCCATTTCGAAAGAAATAAAGTCCGATGACGCTGCCATTCCATAAACCGCACCAAACAGCCAATATTGTGGATGCACCGATACTTGGCCGAACACTTGGGGATTGTTTTCGCCTCAATAATGGCAATTTTGCTTGTTGACATAGCCACTGAGCCGAAAATGGGCCTCGTCCGAGAAGATGATATTTTGGCCAAAATATGGAACCCCGTCCAACGTTTCCAGCACCCATTAGCAAACTCATGGTGTTGTCTATGGTCGTTAGGCCTTAATTCTTACATCACCACTATCTTATATGGATGTATGCCCAAATCCAACCGTAAAATAAGCCGGGTTGACTCTCTGGCAGTGCCCAATGACATTTTTGGGTCTTTTTCTTCTTCTTCTTCGATACTAATCAATACGACGGCTACGTTTTCTTCATTTCGCACCAATCTCTGTCTGGTTGGTGGTTCGATTCAATTCGGTGCGACGAATTGCCTGCACACTGATGCCATGATGACAACTGACCTCAAGACGTAATTCACGTTGCGTAGCCGAAATTTCAGTGCAATTTTTTCAATAATTTCCGCACATTTGGCAAGCGTACAACGATGCATGATGAAATGACAGCTGCTGAACATAACAATTGGAGAATCTATCGCTGCTATCTGGTCACCTTATACATCTCATACCATTATAAATGAAACTCGATTCGTAGGAGTCAATTTTCGAGCATTCTTCCACACAGATCGGCCGATATTCCGGTAATTTCGCGTTCGATATTGGCTCTCAACTTAGACCAGTAACTTGACGAAGCCCCAAAGAAAAAAGTGCAGTGGTGTCAAATCGTACGAGTGAGGTGCTTGGCCCGCTGTGTGGCAAGCGGAGCCATCCTGTTGAAATCGCATCTCATTTCTTTCATTGCCTACAGCGTGCCGGATGTCATAACCAACGAAAAAATACCAAACAATCAACTTTTGTAGATGTGGTAGCAGCTCAGCAAGTACCATACATGGGAATTCGTAGCCATTGTCTGTATCCTTTTTTGACATCAAAGGTCTCAGTGAGTTCTACACCGACCTTGATGGAGCAGCGACCTCGACCTCGTGAACAGCACTCGTCTTCCTATGCAGCACCGCTAAGAAATGCCTCTTGCTTAGCTGAATGTACTTACCGGCACTCCATGTCAAACCAGGGGATTCGTAATGGTGGCCGCGTGTAACCTAGTACATCAGAGGCGACATCTGTAATGGCTTTTTTGCAATGTTGACACTGGCCTTCGATACTTGATGCTGGCGTGATAGAACCTCTTAAGAGATTAAGGGAGATTCAATCGGATAATGATTTGGCAATATTTTGCGATTGAAACCGTCTGGCGTCAAACTTCCCCACAGTATTAGTTTGCGTTTGCGATGCTCTAAATATCCGCAACCATACCTTAGCTTCAACAGGGTAATGTTCATTATACTGGACGACTGCTTTGCAACGATAACAACGTATCTAATCTGGTAGACGGTTGATTGATCAGGAGGAGTTTTCCAAGTTTCAAGTTTCGCCCTGCCGCAAAGTCGATTATCCTAAATCCGCTATCGGAGGTGGTGTCGTGCAGACTGTACTTTTCAACAGTTCTACCAAAGATTCTCTCTCTTCCTAATTTTGCATTAAAGTCGCCGAGGACAATTTTAAAATCATAGCTAAGGTACTGCTAGTAAGTCTTTTCCAAGAACTTGTAGAAGCTATCTCTAGCGTCGTCATCTTTCTTCTTTGCGGAGATATGTGTACGCATGTAAGGCTAATATTGGCAAATTTAGCTCGTTAACCAGCTTGAAACTTAAGTCTGCCTAAGTCTGCTTCTAAAAACGTATCTGCACCTAAATAGGCGCTGCCGTCGATAACAATCGTCGTAGAACGAATAGATCCGGCAGTTTTTCATCCTCTTTTTGTCCGGCCCATCCCATCGCATTTCTGGGATGGCGGTAATATCCATAGCCTCCGCTAGTTGTTCGGCTGCACATGGCCTTTAAGACAACCTAACATTCCACGTGCAGATGCAAAGTTTGTTTTTTCATTAGCAGGGATTGTCAACATATTGGATCCGTCCGCAACCGAGGCTTAGTATCCGTTCGTACCCAAGTTTATTTTTTCTATGGCCTGGCAAATACCCAAGCGGCACAACCCCCAAAATACAAGGGGTCACTAGGACCAAAGCCAGTAATTTGTTCAATAATGTAAGCGCTGTCTCTGACTTAGTCTCGGAAATCCTTACCGGCCTGAGCTTCAAATATGTCGGGGTACCCCGTATAAGGTCTTATTTGGTTTGTTCCGCGATTCTACTTCAGAGTTGATTCCATCTGAGGAATTTATCCGCTGTCCCGTTTATAGTGCTGATATTTTTGTTTGCAGGTCAGCACTTGCGCTTAGAAGTTCAGCAAGTAAAGTCCAATGGTTACCAATCGGAGGTAAAAAACACTTACAACACTGGATATTTCCAGGTTGAAACCTCTCAGTACCTACCCTATTTTTATAACACTCAACTACCAGGAATAATAACCAAACAACAATAAAATCCTTGAACTCGGCCTAAACAACACCAAAGGTATTTTAAAACATTTTTTCGTCTCTCGACTTGTTGGACACTTGGTTACGAAGACATTCGGCAAAACTGAATTTTTGATGTGAAAGTAGCACAATCTAAAACCTGTTTATAGTCTCTAAGGATGCGAGAATGGCGCTCACTATATATGAATTCGTATTAGAACTGCAATATTTGAGATAGTCGAGGTCCTAAACCTGTAATTTTCCATACATATCAGGCCTAAGTTTCATCAGTGACGTTTAAGTAGTCCCATATTTGTGAAATGGTCATCCATCAGTATTCAAGCATGCTTTCGATTTTCGCATGGCAGTACTCGACTGAAGCACTGACTTTCATAGGCGATCGGCTGGCTCTTATTCAAATAAGAACTTCATTTTCCCACACAAATCCAATGTGTGCCCATGATCTAATTGAAAAAGTTGATGATCATTTCAAAAATAATTTTTGCCAGCTACTGACTGCGGTCTGTAGCTTGATTGTAGTTTGTCTTCCTTTTAACTGGGCTGAATCCTATCCAACCCACGTCTTGGATCGTAATTTTATCAGACTTAAACCCCTCATTTGAAATCATTTGGACCTGCAATAGAATTTTTGTTCATGAAACCTTAACAAGGTGGATCAGATGTACATATATCACGCAAACGTCAACATATGAACCCCTCTGAAGCTCGTAGATGAAACATTGTGTTGTCCATATCAAAATAGGGAATGAAACTGACATCAAAGCCTCTACCTATACATGTTCCTCGACGTGGAAAGACAGCTTCCTCCAAAGTTGCATTTAGCTTTGAAGACTGGTGTATCCTTTCAAGTAATATGGTTCTCACGTGTCTTTTGATCGCCTACAATCAAGTTGTTATTTTTACGCCAGAAATAAACTTCTAAGAGTTTACTCCATCCACCTCTTTATGGCTTGACTTTTCAATGCTGAGCAGTCTATGAACTTCAGGTAAAATCATTCAATTTTCTCAAGTATTCGCTTTCGTCTATCCGAAACAATCGTCTGAAGTCTTGTGTAACGTATTCATCCTTCACGCCTCCAGCACTTTAAAAGCCATATCATCTAATTCAAATGATCAATTTATGGTATATCAGATTCGATAACACCCGTTCATACCAACAATCTCCCTCCATTCCCATCACATCGTCGAAACTATCAAAATTGAATAAAACTTCATCCCTTCTAGCGAACGAATGGATATCGGTTGCTTTATTTTCCTTTTTTTCGAGTGCAAATCCTTTTATGAGTCGTTTCATGGACTTGATCACACAATTATGGAAACTTTATCCACCCCTTCAACTTTGCTACGTATCCGTACATCCGTACATCTTCTCCATGAATAATTTCATGAAATTCAAAATAAGACACATAACGTCGAGTTAAATTTCAAAAAAGATCCAACTCCTCCATGTAAGTGTTGTCTATAAAATTTATTACCATTTTCGGTAAGTACCCGACCAATGCCATGGTTCTGAACCGACTAAGACTTCCTATTCCTGTGAGCATCTTTTACAAGTTCCGAAACAAAGTTAAGCATAACACATACTTCAGAACTTATGTTAAATATAGGATGCATCCCGGAGTTCCAGTATTGAGAGCTGGCCATACCCAAGTGGATATTGTCCCAAGGACATTACGAGCACAAATCTACTCATTCCACTGAGACAAAAGGTTTTGGAGAAAGGAGGAAACTTTAATTTTATTTCCCAGGTCGACACTTTCTTCCGAGAAGATTATGAAAACAAAGACTCTCCAAGGCATGGTCGGCACGACCGACGCGGGTGGTAGTAATTTATTACGCTTTCACACCGGGAAACTTGATTTAAGTTTGCTTGCTTTGTCCACGGCACGATTGCTCATTGCTTACCCGATATCCAACCAGGGACCATGTTCGTCTAGTCATACTTGTTCTCTTTCTTGTTTTGGTTCGTAACAGTCGTTCAAAGTCTAAAGGGCACAAACAAACAAAAAGTTGCCTTAGATGGACTCGATAGAATTGTTCACTGCATCGAAAAGTTCTAAGGAAAGTTCTTTCGTTGCCGGACTAACACCGGACGGATACAATTACTTTTTCCAACCGCCAACCCGGAACAATTTCTCCCCGAGAAAATTCTCCCTTTCTCTCAAATAGGTCATAGGAGAGAAACTTCTAAAGGACAGCCAACGCATAAATTCATGTGGCAGTCAATTCCTAGACCGTAAAGGGATTGATGGCTTGTCCTTTTTGTACGAGTATAGTTGTGAGTTGACGTGGTTTTTAATCAAATGCCGGGTGGGTGTGATTTCTAGCATCCCTCACAAACGAGTGTCCACATCAAAATGTCGGGTGTAAATTGAAACCAGTGTCACACGATGCCATTGGCATTCAATAGAAATAGCGATTGTGAAAATTGTTTCCCTTTTGAAGTCGACATACTCGTATACTCGTATATTTCTTTGAGCTTTGAGAGCCATTCCTGTATTCAAATTTGCTTTTGACCGGCGCTTTAATTGATATTCGTATACAACGGTGATTGTTATAGTATATGGACGATTTAATTGAGCTGGGGATATTGCAATCGAAAACGGATATTCGTGCCCAAAGGACAAAAGAAGTGATTCCGATGAAGGTGATAGCAATTTTGGTTTCGGTTTTTTGTTACAATTTTTGACTTTGTTGTTGGTGGAGATGATCAAAGTAAATCCCTTTGTGTTATCCTGGCGTTGATGGGTAATTAAATTAAGATTTTGCGAATGGACATTTTGGATAAAACGGGAAGATCAATTATTTTTTATGGTCCGACAGGGAATTCCGGTAATGTTTTTGGTAGCTAAGCGATTAGGTTCTTCGAGTTTAGTAATTTTTTTTTTTTTTCACAGAGACGTCCGTTAAATTTGCTTTTTCATACCAACACACATGATCGCTTTTTTGCTAACATCTTGTCACCTCTTTACATATAAATTCCTTGGCCATTTTTAGAGAAGCGAATCTCGTTCCAATTTCAGAATTTACAGCCCCATATCACCAATAACGCGCTGAATAATGACTTCCGAGGCCTGTATACTTTCGAGCTTTACGGCCTTTACATATCCCCGTACAAAGTAGTCGATGGACGTCAAATCGTATGATTTTGGTGGCCAAATTAGTGGTCCATTTTTCAGCACGCAACGCAATCCTGCTGGACATAGATATCATCCAGATCAATGTCCCCTATTTGTGTGTGTAAAGTACCTCACCTCCTTCCATAGGTAGAGATCTTTTAACGAATTATTGTAACAAATTTGGATCTTCCACCACTTACAGCGGCTACGTAAAAGCGCATTAGCTACGTTAGTCGATTATGAGATCAAAAAACATTTGTTTCTGCCAGAACAGATCACTCGGACAATGTCGGACGGACTAGTCCATTGAACTGCTTTTGCTGTAATTTCTCGGTCTTTCGTAAAAAGTTAAGTAAGCACTTCATTGATAAAGTGTCTACAGTAAATCCGCCTGGATACTTGTATGCAAGTGGCACTCAAGCATGCCGATCCCAGGCTCCAGTAAAAAAAGGAGGGTCGTTCCAGGGAGGACAGGAGGAGTAAATCTCAGTAAAAAAAAATCCCTAATCCAGTGGTGGAACAGCAAGCGCCGATGGATGCATGGCTAATAGGGTGATTAGTCTCTAGTTTGCGAACTTTGGATACCGATTTAAAGATAGCCTTTCTGTGGCTAGACAGGTAGACCACGGGCAACAGATTTTTCCTCTCACTTGTTGAAAGCAAAATACATAATTTTACCCAAAAAATAACAGAAAATGATGCCTCTACAATTGCATCATCATGTTGTAGAGCTTCCAGTCGATGCCGATATGACATCTGCCAGTCGGACGGATTCATCAAGCATCGTCTCGAAGATGGAGGATCTAGAAGAGAACTTGTCTCTACTTAGCGGCTTCGTCCCAGAAACCAGCACTTTGTGCAACAGTGTACATCTGGAAGAATTACCTTTGACAAAGTGGCTCAGACTGAGTCTAAGTACGTCATTTAACGCCAACTGGAAAACTCAGGTTTAAGCGTGCGTTAAAGATGAGGTGCAACTACGAGTAAGCCCGGATTTATGCAAAAGGGAACACAACCGTCGACAAAGTCTCATATGGCAAAATAACAGCTATGTCAGACCGGAAGTCGTACCATTCGCCGTCTATCGTAATCCTCTCACAAATGAACAAATGGTTCAAATACAAGAGAGGATTGTGGATATCACGATTGAGCTACGTAATGAGGAAAAGAAGTCAACATTCCGCTGCGCGACCTTCAAAGCTGGTTGGCTTTTGATCGTCTGTGTGTATGCCTAAACTGCAGAATATATGAAGAACAGCATCGCTAAGCTCAAAAATAAATGTGGGTTAGAGGTGATGCTTGTAGAGGAGGAAAACCTTTCAAAACCGCATGCAATCAAAGGGTTCTTTCCACAAAGTACCTGGGCTGCAAGTGAAATAATACTGGCAATTCTTAATGGCCAAAACAAATAACTCACCACAAGAACGTTGAGAGTTCTGCAGAACTATATGGAAATTGCCTACCTGGTCTTTGCAATAAACGTAAGCGCTACGAAACGGCTCGTAGATTTCAAGGGCCTGGTCTCGTACTGTTTTGGTCAGACCATGCTCATCTTCAAAACCTCGGAAGGAACAGCCAACCAGAGCTCGAAACGAGTGAACCTAAACACGACAAGTACGTCAGAAGGAGGTGGCGCAAGCGTGAGTAGCAACCCACCTAGGGCTAGCGCCAGTACCACTGCAAGCAAGGACCAGAAAGCGGAATATGTTAGCTTTCACAGCACAGCACGACACAATAGCCAAAACTGGTAACTCAACCAACTAGAACCAATTCAGGCCAAATCCGGTGGCCAGACAACTAGAAGATCCGAGAGGTGGAAGAGATTGTCCCTCTCAATAGGGTGCGATAGGACGTAGACAACAAACCCTACAGAGCACGAAACCCTGATTATACAAGCAAGAAATGACATCCCTTCTGAGCGTCCTGCAGGCAAACCTGCACCGAACTTTGGGTAGCTCGCACATCTTTAGCCAACAATGTGCTGAAGAGAACACTGCTATTGGACTTATCCAAAAGCCATGGGTAAAGCATGGTAAAGTTGGCACGTGTCTGAAGAGGCATCTTTATCAGATTATATGCACACTTTGTTCAAGATAAGATGCAGCAACGAACACGCTTCGGTGCGATATATCGCGAAAATTAAGCAGTGGACGCAGACGAAATCCAATTCCTGTAATAAGGGCACGACTCCAACCTTGGTCTTTTCTAGTACGAAAACATTCAGGGGGTGGGAAGAGGTCTTACTGAAAACAAACAATAACAACTTTAGGGCAACTCTAGAAGCTGTTTAATACTAAATCTACTCTTATAGACGCGCTATCCACATCACAGCACGACTACCTCAAAGGAAGTACCAAGGAAGCGGCTCTCCACAAGGTAGTGCGAATAACCGAAAAATCCATAAACTTCTTAAAATATACCCTAGCCTGCTTCCAAGACATAAAGAGAGAGCCTTTAACAATATATACACTGAAGCTATTCACAAATCTCTGATCGAGCTGGGCATAGAGGGATAGTATTAGTCAATGGATAGTCTCTATGCTCAGAACAAGAATACCATATTCAGGCAAGGAAAACACTTCTGAAAACACACTTTTAACCAAATTGGCCCATAGAAGAACGCCACAGGATGACTCATAACCGTCTAATGGTTATGAACAAAATGCTTGTCAGAAACAGAGAATGGGTCAAAGTGGTCCCGTATCCAGATGTCAGGTAAGTTTCCTTCCATATTAAGTGAATTTAGGCTGCTCTAATGGTAAATCCCTCACAATATTCTCCTCCCTCCAACAGCGCTAGGTATCTGGGTATCATTCTTTACCCAAAACTTAACTTAAAGTCAAACATCGAACACAGCGTAAGAAAGGTATGGGTTGCCTTTTATGCTTAAAGCAAAAACTATGGAAAGAAGTGAGGACTTCAACTAAAGATACATAGGCGTAGTTCGTCAAGTTCTCACATATGTGTCGCTAATATGGTGGCCCGCGTTGAGCAAAGGCTACAACCACATGAAACTAAAAAGACTCCAAAGAACAGTCAGTATAGGCATCGCAGGCGCCTGTGCTCCTGCATTTTCTGTATCTCGACCTACACACAAAAAATACAGCACTTTCTATTGCATCCGGACTTAAAGAATCTGTGAGCTGAACGACACGGCCTTACGGCCACAGTAACATCCTAGACTTGTTACCAAATAGCATGGTCACGATTCCAACCGACTAAACTTCAAAACTTTTACGTAGGACTTACCACTAAAGGTTAGTTGAAGAAAGACGAAGTAGGAAAGGACCTCGGCACAGTCATTTACATCGATGGATCGATAATAAACTGCGATGTGGGAGTTGGTATTTACTCGGAATCATCAAAAATATGAACATCATATCGCTTGCCAGATGTTTCCAGCGTCTGCTAGGCGAAACTACTGGCATTCCGAGAGGCTTCAATGTAACTCGGACACGACACAACGCACAAACAAAACATTGCCATCCTTATAGTTAGCCAAGCCGCTATCCCACACAAACGGGTGCTGAAGTGCTGATTAAAATCCAAGGCACACTGACTAAAACGAAACGGATGTGCAAATTAACTGACCGACAGAGTCCAGCTTTGCACGACTCACTCGCGGTAAGCGTACACATCCTGCTAGTAGCGTTTAAGCGAAAAATCCACTCACACTTATTGTAGAAGGCCAAGCTTCAAGGGACCGAAGTGCACCATATAAAGGATGATACGATAAGAGTTGAACAAATGTCCTACTAAACAGAAAGCGCAAAGATATCGCCAGGATCGGCGATAATCACGGGTTACTGGCCAATTGGAGACCATGCAGCCAAACTAAGTATCCCATACAATCTCCACTGCCGCAGTTACGGGATCAAAAATGAGAAGTAAAATCTCTCCGATTTCCTTGGCAAATTTCTGGCACTAGCAAGAGATAAACTGCGTGCACCAAACCAATCATTCTTCGACGACCTAAAGGACATCTCGAGTAAAGGGATACGATATCAAAACCATTTTCTTAACTCCACCCACTGTCTCACATCCTCAACAATACACATCAACAACCAGGTCACATGAGTCGTGGTAACAAAAAGGCACATTCTAGTGCTAACTTGGATTCATATTGAACCGCCACCTCTACCTATAGTGTGTACCTACCCTATAATGTAAGATGCTCTCATGTGACTTCTTTCATTCATTCATTCCTTCAAGTCGCCTGAGATGGCTGATGACGGGCTAATGCACATATACCAATGCTACGGCCCAATTCTAATTCCATCCGGAAGGACGACGCAGTAGATGAATGACTCAGCTTAGGTGGCGCACTTAAGTAAATAGCAGGGAGCCTTAACCAATTTGGAATGTAACTGAAGGCGTTTGGCCGAAGACTCCATCAGCAATGAAAGAGAATCTCTAATTACGTTCCACCCCCGATTATTACGTAATCTAAGTAGTAAGTAAAAAGTAAAGCAATCCTGAAGTTTGACTTTATTTTCAAAAAGATATTCGCACCTGGAAAGCAAAGATCTTAATTCGTATTATGAGAGTAACCACCCACATAATACCCATACAGGAACCATGTGTGTGGAATAAACGCATCTGTGGTTTCAGATGTTTAAGAGGTTTCTCACTACTTTATTACGAGCGTTCGGTAAAATCGAAACCAACTCACAACGAAGCTGGTAGTGAGATAAACAACACAACACGTCGTAGCTGGTATATCTCATCGGTTGTGGTGACGAATGAGCCATTCATACATATTGTTGCTTCCTTTGATGGCTTCAAGTCGCCTGGCACTGATGGTATTTACCTATTTATGTTACAAAACGGTATAGACCAGCTGCTGGCAACTCTGAAGAGAATTTTCAGTGCTAGCCTGGCGCTGCCATACATACCGAATCCCTGGCAAATAGTGAGAGTGACCTTTATACCGAAAATCGGAAAGGAGGACTACTCGCCCGCCAAGAGTTTCAGACTTAGTCTGAAGTCTGAAGTCTGACCTCCTTCATGCTGAAAAGCATCGAAAGAATGGTGGAGATCCAAGTGCGCAAACCCTCCTTACGAATGCATCCTCTATCAGCGTTGCAATACGCCTGCCAAAGCAGAAGATCCTTCGGCAACGCAACAGTCAACACGGTATAGACGAATCACTGGGGCTGCTCGCAAGGCGGTGTTCTGTCTCCACTGCTATTGTGCATATTGGACGACTTTCTGCTCAACGCGGTCAATAGTTTTGAAGTCTATGCACAAGCATACGCGGCTGATTTAGCTGTACTGTCTGTTGGATCGTGGCCACTGACTGTCTGCTCCAAAGCGCAGGCAACCTTAGACGTGATCGACGACTATTGCACTAGTAATTTGCTTGTTCTTTTTACGAGAAAAAATAAGTTGCCTGGTCTGCCTGGTGTTATCCTGGATAACAAACTTCTCTGGACTAAACATGTTACGTGGAAAGCATCTAAGGCGCTGTCGGCCTTCTGGCAGTGCATAGGAGCTATCGTCAAGAAATGGGGCCTGTCACCGAGAAGGGTCTTTTGGATCTACACGGCTAAGATAAAGCCAATTATATCCTATGCCTCGGCTATCTGGTGGAATAAGCTCTCGCAAAAAAAGACCATGATTGCAGCTTTTACCAGACTCCAAAGAAAGGTTTGTTTTGGATGCATGAATGCTTTCCCTAGCACTCCTGGCTCCATTGATGAATCTTCTTCCCCTTGATATTAATATCATGGGTTGAACTCTCAAAGCCATCTTCCGACTAAAAAGAAGTTAGGAAAGCTTGCATCTGTCTTCCAAGCAGAAATTTAAAGGGCGAAGCGTTTAGAGACTTGCTGAGCCCCCTTACTACTTCCAAGCTTGTTCGAGAATGCAAAAGATCACTGAACGCTAAATTCAGTGACCATTGTCTGGGTCACAGGTCACAAACAGATCACGGGAAATGAAATCCCCGATGAGCTTGCCAGGCATGGTTCAGAGGAGATTTTTTCAGAACCCGAACTTACGTTTTGGTCTGCCCGGTTAAGGCTTCCATTGACAGTTGGGTCTCATACGAGCACAACTGTAGATGGCGCAGCTTCATTTGGCAAACCAAATGAATGCTTCCCGACATCTATAGGAAGTAAGCCGCCTTTCTGCTGTCTCTCAGCAGGAAAGACTGCAGACTGCTTACTGGCGTCGTGACAGGGCATTGCACTTTTGCAAAGCACTTAAATGTGCTGGGTATAAGTGACACAACATCCTGTGATGCTTGCTGCGAAAATGATAACGACACCGCGAAGCACTATCTCTGTAAATGTCCGGCTTGCGCTTTCATCAGGTTGCAGGTGTAGGTGTAGGCTTAGTCACCTTATCACTGAAACGCTTACTCATCTTTCTTTGTAATACTGAAAGATTTCATTGAAAGGGACTTTGCAAAGTGTACAACGGATTAATTCTTTGTCCATCTGACTAGGAATCCTTTAAATCGATAATGGTAACGATATTAACTTTTCTGAAAGAATTTGTGTTTTCAAAATGTTTAAAGCGTTTATTCTAAGGAATTTCAGATAAATTTTGAGCTAAATACCTGACAAACAAATCAGAATTCCTCTTAAACTATGGGAACTGGTTCATTCACTGATGCTGGGTAAGCTTCAAGTTATTTATTTTTTTTCATGTTATTCACTAACATCAACCTCCGTCAAGGAATCTGTTCCCTTGTCCGACTCCTGTTCATGTCTTGTTTACTCCAAAGCAAACTTTGTTACAGTAAAGACCAATGATGGTATCAATTCTGTTCAGTAATGAAGCAACAACCTCTGCACCATCTGACAACGAATACAAGACAAACTCTTCAATTAGGCTCTCGCAAAATCGAAGTACCTGTTTCTGTCCTTCTAACTGGTAGTGCTAGGTGAAGACGTCCTTGATTCTGGTAACATTCGAGATACCCCTTTTCCCGAACAACAGGGTTTTCTTTTTTGAAATAATTGAAGAATCCGCAGAAAAGATATTCTCATGTTGTTTGTTGGATATCGGATTTTGTAGATTCTTTTGTATTTAAAGTATTCATTTCCAGTTACAGACCTTTTCGTAAGTTCTGGATATTTTTATACATCTGGCCATTGATGAATAGTTTCACTGGTACCAATAAAGTTTTATTTTAAAGGAGGTTCAGCAGTACATCCGGTTTAGCAAGCCCAACTTCACTGCAGCCATTGTTTTACTTTTTTAGCAAATGCTGCCTTTGTTTTGTGGAATAAAAGCGATTTACTTTGTTTTTTTTTTATTTACATTTTCCGGAAAACATTTTTTATTGATTTATTTAGTTTTTCCGGTTTTTCTGCTTTTTTTTTTGTGTGTGTTCAAAGTGAAATGGGATGGGATGTTGATTATTCGAACACCATAGACAGAACGGTTTCAAATCTATTGTTCGGAATCTAGTTTTTGCTTTTAAATAAATTGAGAAATAAACCATTTTTTTTTTGGATTAATTTCATTTATTTAGTGCATCTACGTAAATAGTTAAAAAAATTAAAAATAAAACGAAAGATGTGTACCATATGAGAGAAATGTGTGCTGGGATATATCAAATTTTTTCTACGGTGTGGTAATATATTTCCATTAAAGAGCGCTGTTTTATATGAAAATTTGCGGCTACCGGAAAAGAGCAAAAACGGTCAAATGAATTGCATAATTGATTAAAACGCTATAATTTCCTGGAATATCTTTGCGGCCCGGCACCCAACAAAGGTGAATGTTGAACTGTTCTGCCATATATGTAGGAGATGATCGGCATTCAAGGGCGGTTTAAGAATTAAGTGACACTGAGACCAGGGACTTGAAAGCGGCCTGATTATTCGAAAAGATGTGGATATCCTTTGCAGATATCACGTTTTTTTTAGCCAGCACAAAGCTTCTTTATCGCCAAAATTTCTGCATGGAACATGCTACAGTGATTTGGAAATCCGACAATTTATGGCAAGGTGCTTGCCGAGAAATATTAATGGAGAGCAAATGAAGTGTGGATTTTCGGCCGTGGTTAGAGGAGCCGATGGTGCTTATTTGGAAGACAATAGAAGAGGCTTAGATTTAGCTTATTTGAGAAAACACAGATCCATCTGTGTAAAAGAGGATTGACTGGTCCTTCAAGAATTACGAACATCAGCGTACTGTGAGAAATGTTTTTTGTGCGATTCGAGGAACTTACGGTGCGCATAATCGACCTACTGAAACAACTATTGCCAATAGTACGATGATACTTGACCAGTTAGACCACATCCAGCACGTAGTGAAGAGACTATAGCAGCTGTAACAGAGAGTGTACGCGAAGATCGTGACGAATTGATTCGTTGTTGTTCTCAGCAGTTTGGCTTGGCGTATTCGACAACTTGACGTATTTTCCGTGAGGATCTCGGCCTAAAAGCGTTCAACTTGTGCAAGAATTAAAGCCAGGCGACTTAAAATTTGCGTCATATTTTCAGTAAATGAGCTCTGTAAAAACTCATTGAAAATCCGGTTTTTTGTCATTTTGTTCAGTGATGAAGCCCATTTCTGACTCAATGGATACGTTAATAAACAAAATTGCCGTAATTGGGCTGATGAGCAACCCGAAAAACAACGGTATGGTGTGGTTTATGGGCTTGTGGAATCATTGATCCATATTTCTTCAAAAATGAGGCAAATCAGAATGTTACCGTCAATGGTAACCGTTATCGCGCCATGTTAATGGACTATGTGCTTCCTCAAATTCAAGCACATGGTTTCAGTGAGCTTTGGTTTCAACTAGACAGCACTACGAGCCATACAGCGAGTGAAACAATGGACTTGTTGAAAAATCATATTGGTGAGCACTTAATTTCACGTTTTTCTACTGTAAATTGGCCGTAGCCGTACACCTTTGGACTATTTTCTCTGGGGATACCCAGAGTAAGTCATCTACCTATAGAGTTGACAGCGGAGTCGGTATTGCACCCTCTATGTTCAGGAAAGCGACCATTATGTACTCTCTATATTGTAGCGATCGCTCGATATGGCCAGTCAGTGAAGCCAGAGCCATTTCCACCGACTTTCCTTTACATTAGGTATGCTGAGCCGTTAACAAAAGTCGTTAATCAATTCTAACTGGTATATGGATATCAATCAGTCATTCTATAGTTTTGAGAACGAAAGATGACAGGCTTATAGGTCTGAGGTACTTTGGGACAACATGAAAGCTTTGAGAATGAAAACCACATTGATTCCTCTCCATGACAATGGAATGTGAATCAGTTCTACACAGCTCCTCATGATATTCTCTAGAGCAGGCAGGATTTAAACCGTCCCGACTAGCAGACTTATATGGTTTGAAGCTATGCAGTTTGTCTCTTGTAATCAAACCGTAATTTTTGGTCACGATTACGGTAGTCCTTTTTTGATTACCACTGGCCGTGAATAGGGATCTAAGTAGAAAGTGAGTGTCCAGTAGCAGGTAAAGTGAATTATAAGTTGAGATTGTCCAAGAGCTATAGGTTTTTTTCAAACAGCTAGGCACTTTTCTTAGCTGCAGTGCCACAGAGGGTTCTGTGAACTTGTCACAGTGTATCTCCAGGATTGTCGCTTTACCTTCCTCAGTTCATTATTATATATTTTGAAGGATTTTTGTATGAGTCCCAATCAGTCACTTTTCGCGTGCTTTTTCTTAGGTTAAAAAGTTTTCTGCAAATATTTCTAATCGGTCCCAATGCTGATGTCCACCAGCTCGACTTTTTCTTGCCTCTAGGTTAAATAAGAGGGTAGGAAGCAGCCATAGCCTGATTGAGAGTCAAGGTGAATTCCTTAACTTTTATGTCAAGCTCATTGGTGTCACACGGGGGACTTAAGAGTTCAGAGGACAGTGTTTCTGACAGTATTCCTCTGTATTTAGGCCAATCAATTTCTCGAGAGTTCCAGAATGTTGGTTGGATAAGATGAGTATCACTCAGGCTAAATTTGATGTATCTGTGATCTGCATTTTGAGTGTTCAAATGATACCATTCAGTTCGTTTGCATTTGAGTGATGTTGTCGGAGACAAGAGTGATATCTAGCACTTCCTGTCGGTTCCTTAATATAAAAGCGGGCTCATTGCCAATGCTGCAGGCAAAGAGTTTAGTACTTATAATATTGCATAATCAAAAAGTGGCTCACCTCTATGGTTAATGTCGGTACTACTCCATACCGTGTGATGAGACTTAGGGTCACATATGATGATGAACCCAGTTTTTAGCCTTTCAGCTTCCAGTACCACATTTTCAATGTTATCACCAGGGAGAGGGCCCACGTGATCGTGGACAAGATATAACGATGCCATCCAGTAGGAGCCTTTGGTAGACTCTAGTCTGGCAAAGATTAAGTCAGGGTAGCTGAAGTTAGGAAGAAGCCCCTCTGAACTAGCCTCAATATATATGACATTCATCCGCTCAAAATTGGTGTACAATGCCCACACCTAGTCAGATGCTCCTAAAACATATTTCCACATGCTAGATAGAACTTAAAAAAGCGCGCTAAAACTCATAAGTGATACTAATATCAGTCAGTTAATTGACACCGTTAAACACCGACGTAATGTCTCCTGCCTCGCTTTGTTTTATCCTTCAAACCTTCAATTACATCTTAAGCCGCTTAACTTACTTATGGAATGCCTTGCCGAGGTCTCTATTTCCTGGTCGTTATGACTTACAAGCATTTAAGAACAGTATACAACGGTACCTCCCATTTTTTCTTCCCTAAGTTTGCTTCACTCGCGCTGTATACAAGCACTTTAAGGGTACACAAATCGCTTGAGCGCGCGCTAATTATGTGTTTGCTCCAGATGTTCAATGGAAAATATCACCGCAGTATTCGTCACCATTCCACCATTCTCAGGAGCTTGACCACTCCACAGTGGCTCTCCATGCGTACGAGGTCCAGTTAATGCAAAACCTGAAGCTGCCCGACCACCAACAGCGCTGTACTTTCTCGAATTGGGTCCTGGAAAACATGCAGGCTGACATTGATTTTTTCAAGAAAGTCGTGTTTTCGGGTGAAGCCTATCTGGGGCACCGAAAATCCACGAGTATGGTGCTACGTGCCATACAAATCGCGAACCAATCGAGTTATTGCGTTCGAAGTTTTGGAGACACCCATTGGCCGCCACGATCGTACGACTTAACACCGTTAAACTTCTTTCTTTGGAGCTATGACGCAAATAATTTCATTTCTGAAAACGAACATTAAAGCCGCCATCGCAATCGAGATGGAACCCTAATTATGTGAAAGAATTATTGAAAACTTTGAGAAAAGGATAAGAGTCTGCTAGCAGAACCAAGGCGGTCATTTGGAAGATAAATAATCCCCATGTGTCTGGCTTATAGAGCAATAAAGATTTCAGTGACGTCTCAACAATTGTTCGTTTTATTAAAATATCAAATCCTACACCTCTTGTTGAAAAACACCTCCTTCTCCATACTCCGTCGCTCAAATCAACAAGGATAGTTTTCAATCGCTTTTGAGAGTGTGTATGTCGGCGCGATACAACAGGGCAGAGATAATAGAGATCTTGTAAATCGTCTTCTAGGTTGCTCAAGATAAAGCTTTGTCCTCTTTTGACGACAGCATGTACAATATTTTGTTTTGTTTTCATTGACAGCCAAGCTCCTTTTTGCTGCTTCCGCCTCAAGCCTCAAAACAGCTTAATTGCATTCCGCTGGTTTCCCTCGATTATTTCAAATGTCATCTGCACATGCGAACAGTTGGACAGATTTTTGGAAAATTTTGTGTTAGTTTGTGAGTTCAAGAACTTGCATGATAGCCCGTCGCCCTGTTTGAGACCCTTTGGAACATCAAAAGATTCGGTGACGTTACCTCCAACTTTGACAGAGCAGCAAGAGCTTTGTATTTTCTGTATAGTCGAATCAGTTTGGCAACGGTACCAAGACCAGAAAGTCTCTGCTCTCTAAAGGCTCTAACCCCAAAATCCTTAAATCCATGAATTGGTAGTGGTTATCAATTTTGTATTCTCAGGTCAGATTTTGTCCAAGATCTCCCGCAGAACGATCACTTGTTCCAGGGTTGATTTACCAGGTCTAAAATGAATCTATCAAGACAATTGGTTTAAGACATTTACTTAATACGGTAACAAGGACCTTGTATGTGGCACTTAATATCCCCCCATAGGTGGTGCAGTTTAGGGGTCTCCTTTCTTTAGAGCCAGACAGACTAGGCTCGGACATTCGTTTCTCTGACAAAATTATACATATAAGCGGTCCATGCTCCTTACCAGCTAAACTTTCGGATCTG
Organism: Volucella inanis; assembly: GCA_907269105.1. NCBI lineage: Eukaryota > Metazoa > Arthropoda > Insecta > Diptera > Syrphidae > Volucella > Volucella inanis. The sequence goes on along the minus strand of OU026156.1, from coordinate 17,644,814 downwards.
GAGAATTTGATAGAGTTGAGTTTGGATATATAGGGTTTTCCAATAGGGACTTGACAACTTTGAATTTAATTTGTTAACGCACTCTTTCACTAATCATCAAACTGTCACTGTCAATTTATTCAGTAAACTCAACATTTGGTATGGTAAAGTACACTAATGAGCAACGTCTGCAAATTATAAAAATTTTCTACAGATATTCAGAGTCGGTGACCGCAACTTTAAGAGCGTTAACTCCAATTTTCGGTCGTAATTCTCGCCCTAGTAGACAGGCAATAACAAGTTAAGTGCAAAAATTTGAGTCTACATATTCGTTGTGTGATGTTGCCGTGTAAGTGAGACAACGGGTTGGTCGAAGTGACGAAAATATCGCTGCCGTTCAGACGTCTATAGCAAACCATCCAATTAAGTCAATTCAACGGCGTTCTCAAGAATTGGGCATCGCTCAGACTACATTATGGCGTATTTTGCGTAAGGATCTTGGTTTACACCAAGATCAAGCTGACTTAAGAATTGAAGCCGATGGACCATTTGAAGCGACGTACGTTCTCCGATTGGGTTATGGAGAAGATGCGCCAAGATGATGAATTTCATCGCAAAATCATCTTCAATGACGAAGCTCTTTTTTGGCTCAATAACGCAATAAATGCGTTATTGGTCGGGTGAAAACCCACATGTGCTTCATGAATCACCACTTCATCCGCAAAAAATAACTGTTTGGTGCGGTTTGCATGCCGGCGGCGTTATTGGGCCATATTTTTTCGTCCACGATAACGATCGTCACGTTACTGTGAATGGTCAGCGTTATCGCGCCATGATCACCGATTGTTTTTGGCCCGAATTGGAAGATATGGACCTGGATGATATGTGGTTTCAACAGGATGGTGCCACAAGCCACACAGCACACGCAACAATCGATTTATTGAAGACTAAGTATGGTGAGCGTGTTATCTCAAGACATGGGCCAGTCGATTGGTCGCCTCGTTCGTGCGATTTAACGCCGGTTGACTATTTTCTGTGGGGCTACGTTAAGTGTGGCCGAGTCGTTTAAAATTGGGTCCAACGAATCGACCGCTGCAAACGTGCCCGTGGTGGTCATATGAACGAAGTCGAGTTCCATTCATAAATGTTTTGATTGTATTTCAAGCCAATAATAAAGTTTTTGAAATATCTTTGCCTTTTATTTAAAAAAAAAAAAAAAAGTTGTGAAGTCGTTATTAGAAAACCCTATAGCTATCTTCATTCGCTTAAGTTAGGTAAACGGAAGTTTTCGCAGTCTACGTCTGAACTAAAAACTGTATCCTGCCTAACAGTGGTATAGTTGTCCTCTTCGACGTTTGACAGCCCGCATAAGTGGTTCTTACAAAATTTTAGCATCCACGTTCCCTTGGTTGTCTTTGCAGGCTTCGGTTCGAGTCGTATTGCCTTTTTATTTTCTGGCTTAATTTTGCGCTTTCGAACTACCTCTTTAGAGGACTTTGTGTACGCTTCGACAACAGTTCTCAACTCGGTTCTCGTCGTTTGGTTAAAAGTGCATTCAACGTCAAACTATGGGCTTCTTTTTTGCGGTCACTTTATGAAACCTAGCACATCAGAGTCGGTATTTCTGATGGCGTCGCCACTACATTTTCACTGGTCCTGTGCACTTGATGAGGGAAGTTGAGGGAGATTCAATAGGCAAAGGTTTTGGTAATCAATTGCAATTGTAGCCTCCCGCTACAATTACTGCTACTACTTAGTGGTCCGAGTCAATTTCAACATCTCGTAATGTGTAAACGTCTAGAATGCTAGATGCGCTGTGACTATCAAAGTTGTTCCTTGTATGACTTCCGCGCGGTATCGAGATATTGTAGATAAAGTTTCTTACTACCTCAAAGTTGTAGCTGGCTATCCTGATGTTTTTTCCTAATAGTCAATGTTGCGTGTCGCTCTTTGTTGTTTTTCCTTCATAGACCGCTAAGCCCATTTTTGTCGTTTCTACTTCAATAGTCGCAAACACTCTACTGACAGCTGGCTGTTTTCCTAAGATGACAACGCATCGCTCTGTCCTTTTGTGATATTGAAGGTCTCGATTTTGTCATTAACAAGCTTGACAGAGCACTGCCGTCCACTACAGGGTCTGAACACTACATGTGCTCTCCAATGATCGTAGTCCTTTAATGGTTTGCCAGGATCGTCAATAGTGAGTAACGTCATTATCCACAGCTGGTTCGTCCTATATTTTCATTTATACGATTTGACGACGTAGGCTAGTATTATGCTAATGGACGAGCAAGCACTTGCAATTTTAGCCTGCATGAGTAAGGATTTACTTATACTGTCAAAGTGGACCAGCTGTGGGAGGTTACAATGCATTTAACTACTGGTGCAGCTTGTAGTTCTATTTAATACAAAATTTGTTGTACAATATATTTAGATTGAGCCGTCGATTATGCGAATAATTTTCTCTCAAAATTTGTCATCGTTCAAGAAACAGCGTGATGCAATAAGAAGAGAACAGTTTTGCTTTTGCTAGTGAGCCCGAAAGAACAACTTTTAAACCTTAATCCCATGCCCCAAATCAGTTAGGCGCCCAAATTGGATACAGCTATATGTATGTATATTGATCGACTAAATCATTATCTGAAAGCCTAACTAAATTTTAACCGAACTTCCTCCTGAGCGTTTTCACTTACTTTGCACTTCTCTAAAATACGTTTCATTTTCATTTTCTCTGCTTCTTATCACCTTCCTCTTCGGTGCCCTTTCCAATTATAAGAAACCACCATCATCTATTCCAACTACGTTTCTCAGCTAAATTTATAAAATAATTAATTTCGCTCGCATAACATTAAAATTAGAGGCTAATTCCTCTTTCAAGTGTCCATTAAATATTTTTATAAAAAAAAAAAAAATAAACAAAAACAACGAGAAACTGAAAAATCTAATTATAACCAGTTAAGCTGACACTGTTTCCCTTCCATCCAATCAACGAACCAACAACCCTACCCTACCCCTAGTCATATCATCGTCCCGAATTTCAAAACCAATGAAACCATTCATCCATTAATCTATCTGCTGCCGGTTCGCTACAGCTAACCAAGTATCCCTTCATTTTGGCTATTTAGCTGCTAGTTAGTGGCAACAACTGAATGATGAAATTTATCTTGAGAAACTTTCTTCGAATATCCTGAACCCTTTCTTACAAACAACAAGGAAGTGATTTTATCTTCATGGAATGGCATTGTTTCAAAGGGAGCATATTTTTGTCGAATGAGGGTTTTTGAATGAAAATCCGTGAATTATGGTTGTCACGATTCCGGCACGTAACAACACACTGACAAGCTGTCTTTTAAGGCCCTCTCAACCTTAGTTATGTCACGAAAATAACGGGTTCTCTTTTATAATCTAATTATGCTAATTTACAGTTTTAAAATTAAATAAATAAATAAAAAAAATAAAAAACAAACAACAAAGGCAACAAAAGACGTAAAAGGATAACCCGTTGTCAACAGTTATCCTCCCTCACACATCCTCATGTCGAAGGGAGTAAATTGAATTCCGTCATTTGGGGAAGGGAGGCTGAAGTTCTCCAACACTGATGATGATGGTGGTGATGGTGCTGGTTTCGCTTGAAGCAAGGACATTCAAGCACTAAAGAGTAGAGCCAGGACAATTTTTATTCATCCATAGCATCCTGGTAACAGACACATTTCACATTTCAATATGACACCAAGCTACGTGCTTACTGCCCGCAAATGTAAAAATCTACCCAACTCTACCCACTGGAATAGTCACAGGATCCAGTCATGTCACATTGAAGGTATCCATACTTTGAGCTGATTGCAGGAACAAAACGCAACACTTTGGAGTGTAATGTTGCAGGTGATATGTGATAACGACAACAGACGATACGATGCCTCTGCAGCAGTGGTAACTTGCTTGAAAAATTGAATTTCATTTCTGAACCCTGGAGTTGTCATGTATTCCGTGTCTTCACAGTCATGACCAAGATCCTACAGAGGAATTTTTCTTCTTCATGCAGTTGATGACGCTGATGAAAATTGTTTAAAGGATTTGCCTGCCCTGGAGAATGGATTCTTCGAATTCGTATACACAATATGGTTTCAGTCTTCTATTTAACTGGATCGAATTCAAGGAGAGGCAGGGATACAAGCGACGATATGATACAGAGGACTTATCGAAGTCTGGCTTATCCTTCTCGACGTTTGTCGCATTGCAAATTCTTTTTTATCGCTTTCAAGTCGACTGTGTTCCATTTCTGATCCCTATGCTCTTTGTATTTGTATTCTTCGTGTGCGAACGTGGAAAATGGATCGATGAATAAGACGACACGTCCGTAGATGGATTCCAATTTGTGGAATTTCTTTTATTTGCTTTTAAGGGAAATCTTCTCAGTTGGATTCGAAGTGTGTCCCCTTTGTGGGTGTGTGAGAAACAACAAGAAGGCATATCGAATTGGTGCATGGAATGCCATAAACTGCACTCTATGCCATTAAGGACGACAGTATCCGTCCGCAAGAGAATTTAAATAAAACGACTATTTCCGGCTATAGCAGTTTGTGGGGTTGTGCACGTGAATTTCTCAATGAAATGGTATGGAAACATTATAAATTCTTCTCTACCGGTGGATGTACTCGTAAGAGCTCTGCAGATATTGCTGGAACTGCCTTTAATAGCTCAGTGGTAATGCCATTAGGTTTTTTCACCATCTTGTTGCCGTGATCACATCTATATTGGGGATTAAGATGCGAATACGAATAGTTTGTAACGATATTATTATTTATTATTAAAATAAATTATTTATAATAAATGCTTGGAAGAAAATAGTGCCTGTCTTACAAAGAAGGTTCTAACACTAGAAATGAAGCTGAATTTACTGGAACAGAGAAATAAGTTTAGTATAGTAAATATCATTGGAATTCCTAAGGTAAGCAATACGAACGCTAAAGAGAAAGTTACTACTCTAAACTCATTGAGATCTATGAGAACGTAACAGAGCACTGCTACGTGAAGAAAATTAAAGCCAAAAGGAATGACGTTTGCGATAAATTCTCTTCGCTTGCTCTCAAAAAAAAAAAAAAATTAAGCAAAATGCGTAGGAACAAAACTACATTGTTTCCAAATATATTTGATGACTATCGTAATGACATCGGCAACAACTACAAGACAACACCAGCAGCAATAGCAGAATATTTATCAACGACTCCCTTCTAAATTTGAAATTTAATTTTATTTTCATTTAATCTATCATTAATGGCTAATAATAGTTCTCATCATTTTTCTTTGGATCCTCACAATTATAATTCAAGTCATACCAATTTAACTTCATTCAATTCTGATAACATAAATTGCCTTTGTATAGTCCATTTAAACAAATCATTCTCAGGATTTTCTGTTGTGCATCAGATAATTAGAAGTTTACGAGCAAATTTTGATTTTTTCTACTCGCATCTTGCATCTTTGAACCATTTACCGGATCTAATACTAGGTGGAGTGAAAAGTAACCTCTTTGACAGCCAGAATGCACTGCCACTGCAAAAAAGGTTATGATGGCTTGAAGTCTGTTCATATTTAGGCAGACATGCCAAATTTCAGTGCGATACTGTCTTTAATTTTGTTTTGACAGCTGATTGTTGTTGACGTGTTTGGCATCATGCTGAGCATGGACAAAAACGATTTTCATTCTCCCATAAAACATTATTTTTTGAGAGGCAAAACGGCAAAGGAAACAAAAGAAAAGTTGAATAAATATTATGGGGCTGATGCTTTGTCAAATTACACCGTCAAATATTGGTTTCGAGAGCTTCGTGGTGGCCGGAACTCCACTACCGATCAAATCCGCAGCAGCAAGCCCTTCGATGCGGTTACATAGGACAATGTCAAAAAAATACATGAAATGGTGTTGGTTGACCGGAAAGTGAAGGTACGCGAGCTAGCAGATACCACAAAGATTAGTACTGAGCGCACACGCTACATTTTGGGCAATATTCTGCATATGAAAAAGTTATCTTGCCGCTGGGTGCCGCGCATACTCACTCCTGACCAAAAACACCAACGCGAGAGCACTTCGAAAGAGTGTTTGAACTTGCTGATGTGGAATCGAGCAGACTTTTGGCATCGATTATTAACTGTTGAACACCAGAGAACAGAATGAGTGCCCGGCAACGGACTGAAGCCGGCACGAGTGCTTCGAAGCGGTCGAGGGAGGCTCGATGGGTCGAAAAGGTTATGGCGTCGGTTTTTGTGGGATTGTCATGGCATACTCTTCGTGGACTACCTCGAAAAAGGACAAACCATCAACAGCGAGTATTATTGTGCATTATTGGAGCGATTGAAGGGCGAAATTGCTGCAAAACGGCCTCACATGAAGCGAAAAAAAAATTTGATTTTGCAAGACAATGCACCGGCGCACATGAGCATCGCAACCACGGCTAAAACCAATGACTTACGGCTCCAATTGCTGTAGCATCCACCGTATTCACACGATTTTGCTCCGTCGGACTATTATCTCTTTCTAAACCTCAAAAGATGGCTCATCAATAAAAAATTCAGCTAACGCGAGAAAATCATCGACGCCACGGAGGAGTATTTTGCAGACATTCCGGAAAATTACTTTTCGGACGGGATCAAGAAGTTGGAAAATCGCTGGAATAAGTGTATCAAACTAAAAGGGCACTATATTGAATTAAATAAAAAAATAAAAAATTAAACTTAAGGCGGTTATTTCTTTCTGAGATATGAGGTGTACCGGTGTGAATTGAACGTCCAGATACAAATGTCTCGATAGAGAACATTTATTGTGAACGGGTCTTAATTTTTATTTTTTTATTTTTTGGTTGCTATGACACCTGTCAAACTTATTTAGTATACATCAAGTCATTCAGCAAACAACACCATACTTTAAAAATGTCGAATTTTGTACCAAAAAATGATGACTTGCGTAAAGCTTTAATTTTTTGTTTTTATTTGAAGAAAAATGCTTGTCGAGGCATATGGTGATTATGCTCTATCAGAAGCAAAATGCAATAGATGGTTTCAACTGTTCAGAGATAACGATTTTGATGTGAGAAATGAAGAACGTGGAAGACAACCAAAAAAGTTTGAAGACGATGAATTGCAAACAACATTGGACGAAGATGACACTTTGAGTCAGAAACAAATGGCAGAATAGTTAAATGTTGCACAACAAACAATTTCTGACCGTTTAAAAGCTATGGGAAAGATTCAAAAGTCTGGAAAATGGGTGCCACATGAATTGAGTGAAAGACAGATGGAAAACCGAAAAACCACATATGAAATTTTGTGTCGAAGACGGGCTTATTTTTAGAAGCCCAAACAGAAAAAATCATGGGTTAATCCGGGACAACCATCAACTTCGACTGCAAAACCAGAAAACAATGCTGTGTGTCTGGTGGGATCAGAAAGGTGTGGTGTACCACGAACTCTTAAAACCTAGCGAAACCGTTAATACGGATCGCTTCCGACAACAAATGATCAATTTGAACTAGCATTGATCGAAAAACGACCAGAATGGGCCAAAAGACACAGCAAGGTACTTTTGCTCCATGACAATGCACCTGCACACAAAGCAAAACTGGTTGAGGATACAACCAAAGCACTTGGCTGGGAGCTGCTACACTACCCGCCGTACTCACCAGACTTGGCTCCTTCCGACTACCATTTGCTTTTATCGATGGGGCACGCATTAGCTAACCAGCACTTCGAATCCCACGAGGAACTCGAAAATTGGGTGACATTTTGGTTTGCTTCAAAAGACGAATAGTTTTATTGGCGTGGAATCCATAAATTGCCAGAAAGATAGGAAAAATGTGTATTATTTTGAGATTTCAGATTACTGTATACCAAATTACACATTTGATGCAACGTGCAATGACTTCTATGCAGCTGGTGGTATTGCGGTATTTTATAAAAACGAATTGGCGGGGTGTGAAATTATAAACCATGGGCTGAAAAGTCAGTGCCGTTATATAGTAAAACACAAAATTTTTACAAAATTCAACTTTATTTATCAATATAGTTGCCTTCGAGGGCGATACACTGATTAAAACGATTTTTCAATGTTTCGATACAAGTTTTGTAGTATGATTTCTGTTTAGCCTCAAAATAGGCCTCTGTTTCGGCGATTACTTCTTCATCGGTCTTAAATCTCTTTCCGGCGAGCATTCTTTTGAGGTCTGCGAACAGGAAGTAGTCGCTGGGGGCCAAATCTGGAGAATCAACAATTCGTAGCCGAATTCATTCAATTTTGCCATCGTTTTCGTCGACTTGTGACACGGTGCATTGTCTTGATGAAACAGCACTTTCTTTTTCTTCAAAAACGCCCGTTTTTCTGCGATTTCGTCCTTCAAACGCTCCAACAACGCAATGTAATAGTCGCTGTTGATAGTCTGCCCCTTTTGGAGATAGTCGATGAAAATTATTCCATGTGTATCCCAAAATACGGATGCCATAACCTTGCCAGCCGACTGTTGAGTTTTTGGTCGTTTTGCACGAGGTTCGCCGCCTTCTCGCCACTCAGCTGACTGCCGACTTTACTCTAGTAAGAAGTGATTGAGCCAAGTTTCATCCATTGTCACATACCGACGCAAAAATTCGATTTTATTGCGGTTGAACAGCTTTAAACACTCCTCTGAATCATCAACACGTTGTTGTTTTTGGTCGACTGTGAGCAAACGCGGCACCCACTTTGAACAGAGCTTTCGCATGTTCAAATATTCATGTAAGATATATCCAACACGCTCAGAACCTCAGCTATCTCGATCAACTTCACTTTACGGTCATTCGTAATCATTTTGTGGACTTTTTTGATGTTCTCATCTGAAACAGCCTCATTTGGACGTCCACTGCGTGCATCATCTTCTGTGCTTGTATGACCACTTTTAAATTTTTCAATTCACTTGCGAATGGTTCGTTCGGCTGGTGGAGAGTCCGGGTAACACTTATCAAGCCATTTCTTTGCATCGGCTGCATTTTTTCCCATCAAAAAGCAATGATAAATCAACACACGAAATTGCTTTGAATCCATTTTTTTTTTTTCTCACAATAACAAAAGTTGCTTCACTTACGACGCTATATCTCGAAAACTAATCGTCCGACAGCTGTCAAATTTATACACGTATCTTTTGAAGGTTGGTGCTAACTGAAAATGATCTTTATATGTATTAAAATTAAGACAGTGCTGATTTGATAAGTATTAAATGTGATATTGGTGATGCCCGGTTTTGCTTTATTGGCATCTACAGGTTACATTTGTGTACTAAAAATATATTTTTGGATGAAATTTCAGCATTTCTCGAAAAACAAACATGCAAAAACCTTGTCCTTTTGGGTGACCTTAACATCAACATTACATCGAGTTCACCGGATTTCGACCTTCTTCTTTCAATTTTCTCTTCTTTTGGCTTTGATTCGCTATTGTCTCAACCCACTAGAGTTGTTCCAAATTCTAGCACTTGTTTAAATCACATATTCATTAGGTTAGTTAGAAATAATTTCTCTACTTCTAAATCCGAAATATACGATTTGAATATAACTGACCACTGTTTAACTAATATTCAGCTTAATTATTGCGTCTCCAGATCAAAGTTGTATAAATATTTCTAAAATAGATTTTGATGCTTTACGTAGACTTTTAACTTTTGAAATTTGGGATGAAGTTTACAGTTCAGATGATCCTTCTACTGCGTTTGATTTTTTTTTTTTAAGTAAGCCACAACTTCATATTAGGAATTGTAGCCATATCAGGAAGAATAATAGCAAAAAATTTAAATATCTCAAACCGTGGATGACATTTTCTTTACTAAAAAACCATAGGAAAAAAAAAATCAGCTATGCATTCGAGCTGTCAGACATCCGAACAATTTTAGATTAAAAAGATATGAAAAAATATGTAACGAACTAAAAACTGAAGTACCTCGTTGTAGAGATACCTATTTCAGTAATAAACTTTCTGAAAACATGGGCAACCTTAAAAAAGAATGGCGTTTCGTTAATGAAATCTTAAATAGAGTGAAGCCTACCGTTATAATTGTTTTGAAGAGAGATAATTCAAGTGTAACTGAACCTCTTGAGATTGCTAACCTTTTTATTGACTATTTCGCTAACTTCACAAATACTTATTAGACTAATCAATGCAAAATAACTCTTCATGTCAATGTGATAACACTATCAAACAAGAAAATCTGCAAATGCACAGCTTTTTCTTTGAAAATTTTACACCACTTGAAATACATAACATTACCTGGTTGCTTAAAAATTCTATTTCATTTTCATTTGATAGCATTTCTAGTAAAATTCTAAAAAATAAATCATTATTAATTTCTGATGCTTTATGTTTCATATACAATCGTAGTGTTGAGAAAGGAATTTTTCCAGACTCACTTAAAACATCAGTGGTAATTCCACTTTATAAAAAGGGAGATACTACTATTTTGAATAATTTTCGTCCTATTTCTCTTTTATCTACTTTTCTGAGATTAGTTAGGATGAATAACAAAGCACTAAGATGGCTTCCTTGAGGTACGCCGGAAAGAGCGTTTATAGATTTATATACGAATATTATGGACTTATGGAGTTCCCTTCACTATGTATAATGTCTTTCTATTTAGGAAGGAAGTTATCCACATAATGAAACCGGATTAAAAGCCAAGAACCTTTAGTTTAGGAAAAATAACTTTTTTTGAAATTTTGTAGAAAGCTTTGCTGAAATTATGTTATATCAACCTCTGGACTGTGACTGTTGATCTCTTTAAGAATCCGGGCTGGTTATTCGAAAGGATGGACTTGGAATAAGCAAAGTTTCCGGCCCGGATGGCCTATCCGATGAGATGACTTAGTAGAGCGCATACACTTACTTTTTTCAAAGATGAATGGAACCTTAACATTGTTTGACCGATTTACAAGAAAGGAGACTCCCTAAACGGCGCCAATTATAGAAGTATCAGTCTTTTTAACACTGCATATATCATCTTATCTGCCGTATTGTGAGAGCGCCTGAAACCATTTATTAATGATCTAATTGGACCCTATCACTGCGCTTTTAGGCCCGGTAAGTCCACAATTGACCAAATTCATTCAAATACAAATACCGAGACTTTTGATGTCGAAAAAGGATTTAGGCAAGGCGAAGTACTGTCATGTGACTTCTTTAACATCATATTGAAAGAATTGTGCAAAACTCACAAGCCAACACACCAGATGCGATCTTTTAAAATTCTATTCAATTGCTTGCATACGCCGACGATATTGATATTATTGGTAGAACAAAGTGAGCTGTCACTGGTTCGTTTGCGAGTTACGAGAGTAAAACAGAGTACATGCTGTCAACAAGAAAGGACACTTAACATCGACAAATCGGCCAGAATATCACAATCGACAGCTATAACATTGAGGTAGTGAAGAATTTGCCTACCTCGGCTTTGCTATTACATCTGAAAACGACATCTCTTCAGAAATCGAACTAATCGCTGTATTTTTGGGCTGAGAAGGCAACTATGTATAAGGAAACTTTATATAAGGCCCTTAGAATCCCAGTCCTACTCTACGGCTCCGAAGATTGGATTCTTTCTAAACCAGATGAAGATATCCTTGGTCGTTTTGAGAGGAAAATTCTATGTAAGGTATTTGGTTCCGTTTGCGTTGACGAGTTCTGAAAATTCAATGATGAATTCTACGAGCTGCACAGCGACATTGGGCATTTGACATGACTGGGACATGAACACCAAAGCTTCAGCTCACAGGATGTTCAACTCTAATGCGGAGGGACAAGGCAGTAGAGAAAGGTCTCACCGTAGCTAGAGCGCGCAAGTGGAAGGGAATCTCAACCAACTTGGAGTGCGCAACCGGAGGCAGTTAGCCAAATACAGCGCTAATTGGAGGGGCTTATTGGTTAAGGCCCAGGTCCACCCCGGACTGTAGCGCCGCCTAAGTAAGAAAGGACTTGAAATGATTAAGTCATATACCACCTTGATAAAAAAAAATTCCCGTAATTTATTCAGAAAATTAAAAATACTACCTTTAAAGTAATCGCCATCGACTGCAACACACTTCTGCCAGCGCTTGATCCAATCCTCGAAACATTTTTTATATTCGGTTTTTGATATGTCCATCAGTGCTTCCTGAGATCTTTACATTACTTCCTCTCGGCTGCTGAAACGCGTTTTCCGTAATCGTTTTTTAACTCAATTGAACTGAAAGAAGTCGCAGGGAGCCAAATTAGGTGAATTCGGTGGCTGTTGGATGGTATTTGTTGCATTTTTCGTCAAAAAATTACGAATAATGATGGCACTGTGCGTTATTATGGTGCAAAATCCATGAGTTTTCTGCCCAAAATTCTTTTCTCTTTCGGCGAATTGCTTCACGCATACGTCTCATAACGTCCAAATAATACTCTTTGTTTACTGTCTGGCCTTTTGACAAAAATTCATGATGCACTACACCGCTGTAATCCATGAAAACCGTGAGCATTGCCTTCTTTTTTGACTGAAAACGACGTGTTTTTTTTTTTTTTGTCTCGGCTCACTTAATGAACGCCATTCACTTGCCTGATGTCTGGATTGCGTTTCTTACTCATAAATCCACGTCTCGTCTTCAGTAAGGATCCTTTTGATGAATATAGGATGGGATTCAGCCGGAAACTTATCGATCAAGGTAGTATGGTATAATACTCTCGTGCGCGAAATTGGATGTGTTGACTTGTACCACATGAAATGTGGATTTTCGCTCAGTCGGAAATCAGAAGTCCTCGAGTGAACATCTGTGCCAGAACGTTTAATTTTCCTTCTTTTTTTTGAAATAAATAAGTACCTGTGCTTGACGTGTGATAATTGTAGGGTTCGTTACAAGTACCGTTATTTTTTTCTAGAAATTATTGGGTATGTAATTTAATTCGTGCGGTTTTTTTTTCAAAATTTGAACGTTTATTTAAGAAAAACATGTACAATAGTATTATTCAAAGTATTGCCCATCTGAAGCTATGACTTTTTCCTACCTTTCTGGCAATTTTTGGATCCCATCCCAAAAGAACTGCGCCGGCTTGGTGTTCTGCATCGACCGGAACATATGATAGCCAGAAGGAGCAAGGTCTGGGCTTTAAGGCGGGTGGGGTAAGACTTCCCATCCACTGTTTTCCAAATAGTTCTTAACCGGAATAGCAACGTGGGACCGAGCGTTGTCATGATGGAAAATTATTGCCTCGTGTCTGGTCGCATATTCCGTGCGTTTTTCGGCTACTGCTCTCTTCAAACGGATTAATTGTGTTCGGTAGCGTTGTCTATTGACGGTTTCACCCGGTTTTAACAGCTCATAATTCAGCATAATCATCTGATCCCACCAAATACAGAGCATTACCTTCGCGCCATGGATATTCGGCTTTGCCGTTGATTTGGCTGGTTGGCCGGGTTTCACATATGATTCTTTGCGCTTGGGGTTGTCGTAAGGGATCCATTTTTTATCACCAGTAATAATGCGATGCAAAAATGACTTCCTTTGTGGCGTTCCAGCAACATTTCGGACAAGCAAAACCGCCTTTCGACGTCTCTCGGCTTGAGTTCATGTGGAACCCAATTTCCTTGCTTTTGAATATATCCAGCTGCTCTTAAACGTTTTGAAATGGCTGCTTGAGTGACACCCAAGATTCTGCGAGCTCGTCTTGTGTTTGGCAACAATCTTCATAGAGTAATGCTTCCAGTTCTTTATTTTTAAGCTTTTTTGGCTGCGCAAGACGTTCATCGTCTTCCAAGCCAAAATCACCACTTTTAAATCGTGCAAACAACTTTTGGCACGTTCGCTCAGCTAGCGCATGTTCACCATAAATTTTCACCAAAATACGATGACTTTCGGGAGCAGTTTTCAGTAATGAAGAAGAACTCCCCGCAAAAACACTTTTTCAGGCACAAAGTTCGACATATTTGAGTGAAAAAAAAAAATTATTGTTGTTTACGCTCTAAATGAATGACATATACTGAAATAACGTACAATGACAGTAGCTTTCCAACGCATGTTCCAATGGAATAATAACAATGGAATAATACAAGTTACGCTATCTCTTAGCAAACTGCACGAATTAAGTTATAGACCCAATATTTTCTACGTTGTCGGCAGTTCAAATTCGAACACTCTTCCTATTAGAATTTGAAATGGGACATAATGCGCAATGAAAAACATTAATTTAAGGATGTAGCAGTAAACGAACGCACTATACGACGTTGGTTTGGAAAATTTCGTTCAGGAGATTTCAGCTTCGAAAATAAACCACGTGGGAAGCCGGAAATGTTAGTTGACGACGATGTTTTAAGAGCAAGGGTGGATGCGGGAGATAGCATAAAGCATGAGAGTATCCCCAATGACAATAAGCCGACATCTTTCTCCCTTAGGAAAGGTAAAGAAACTCGATAAATGGGTACCACATGAACTGAACGAATCCCAAAAACTACGGCGCCTGGAAATCTGCGCATCGCTTACATTAAGAAACCAAACTGAACCGTTTTTGTACCGGTAAGTCATTTGTAATGAAAAGTGGATACTGTATGGCAATCGTAAAAGATCTGGGCAAAACACAACCCCAAGCCCGATTTTGAATCAAAAAATTTATGGTGACAATTTCGTGGACATCTTTAACCAGGAGAAATGATAAAGGCTATGAAATATTGTGAGAAAATCGACATATTGCACGCCAAATTGGCTGAAAAGGAAACTGCGTTAGTCAAAAGCACGGTCCAATTCTTTTGCATGACAATGATAGATCCCATACCTCACAAGTAACGGTGCAAAAACTGTTGTAGTTGGGATTTGAAATTCTTCCATATCCACCGTACTCTCCTGATATTTACCCAACGGATTACCATCTGGTTTCATTTAGCTGGCAAAAAGTCTTTCGGAAGCGAGCAGGGGTCGTAAAAGCCTTTAAAGATTTCTTTGCCTTAAAAAGTTAGCACTTCTACGAAAAAGGAATATTTGACCTTGTATCACTTTGGAAAAATGTCATAGATGAAAATGGATCCTATTTTTACTATAAAGTTTCATGTGGCACAACCCAATAGAACTTTTTTCAACCAGCCAAAGGATATCAGGAATCATGTGTCAATTTTTTTTTTTTGAAAGAAAATACCAATGTTTTATTTTTTTAAAATTAGCAGTTACCAACGAATCAGTTTGACTGCATGGAAGAAAGTTGTTTTTTTTTTTCTTTTTATTTATCATAAATATTTATGCTCTTGATTCATTTGTGTTTCAAAAAAAAATAATCTTTTTCTTTTTTGTTTTGTTCTTTTTTTTTTTTTGTTTTTTTTTTTAAGTTTCTTCTTTTCAATTTTTTTTTTTTTGAAGTTTTGTTTATACAATAAATAAAAATATAACAATGTATATAAAAGATATTGGATTTATTTTATTTTGAAATGAACAGAAATGATTAAAGAAAAATAAATATCTAAAAAGAAAAAGGAATATCGAGAGAGAGAGAGTTTTCTTGTTGTTGTTGTTTTTGTTGTTGTTGTTGTTGTTGTTGTTGTTGGTTGATGTTGTTGTTGTTTCTACATAATGTCGTTGTTATAATTATTTAATCTTTCTTTTTTAGCATTATCATTTTGGTGAGTGAGTACAACACCTTTTTTTCTACAATGTGAAGATTCTGAGAAGTTGTTTTGGTTTTTGTTTTGTTTTTACTTAAAAGTGAGTGAGAAAAAGAGAGAGCGTAAATGTTTTTTGGTTTTTACTAAAAAAACAAATAAATATAATAATTCAATTAATTTATTCTTCTTCTTCTTCCTCCTCCTCTTCTTCTTCTTCCTCTTCTTCTTCTTCTTCCTCTTCCTCTTCCTCCTCCTCTTCCTCTTCCTCCTCTTCTTCTTCCTCCTCTTCGGCAACTTCTTCTTCTATCTCTTCCTCATCTTCGATAATGTCCTCGTCGGCCTTAGCATCTTCCTCACCCTCTGGACTTTCTGGATCACCAGATTTTTTGCCTGGTCGTTCTCCGAACCATTTTGGCAGTTTGGCTACATAGCAAATGAGAGAAGAACAAGTATGTTCATTAGGTTATTAAGAATATCATATGAGTTAAAGACATCGGAGAGTGGAGGAAAAGATAACAATTAACAGAACGACAACAGATAGATAGATAGATAGATAAAGACAGTATCCATTTTTTTTTTTTTTTTTTAAGTAGACATGGTGTAGGAGTACATACCTTTTTGGCGGCCGGTATATTGATCTTTCTTTTCGTTCCACAGCTTCTCATTGATGTCCTTAGAGATTTCATCCCAGCCCTGAGCATAACATGAAACAGATAGAAACAGAGAAAATAGTTTTTTTTTTTCTTCGTGTGGGTTTTGTAATGAATGTCATGTTTAATTAGTTTCGCAGAAAATACGTTACAGATACTTTATGCTGACTGATGAACAGCATTGTTTTTGTGCTCTTTCGAGGTTTTTGTATGAAAGGATGCTCTAAGATGAAGGAATGACGTTAAGAACAAGAGGACAAGGGGCTAGAAGAACTTTCTGATAAGAATTTACATATATTTGTACTCTTCAAAAAGGTTGTGAAGATTTCCATGGAGCAAAAGCGAAATGCCACAAGTGTGGCAAGGTGGCCATATCCTCTTTGTTTTTTTTTTTTTTTTTTGGTTTTTTTCTGGTTACACTATAATATAATAGTTTTTATGAAGTGCCACACCACTTTCATTACGGACCCCTACTTTTCACTTTAAACAAAAACAACACTGATGTTATAAATTCAGTATTGAAAGAGAGCACGACGGTAAGCATTTGGTGATGTTCTACAGTTTGATTTCTTACAAGAGTCTTATAAAAAATTTTTTTGAAACGAGAAGCTCTTGACTTATGTGAATGACATCCGAAGGAGATTTGAAAAAAAAAAAAAATGTTGTGCCTTGTGTTATATGTTGTATATAAGTGTATACTGATAAAGAATAAAGGCAAGAAAGATAGAAACAAGATGGAAACAGATAGAGAAATACAAAACAGTCAAACCTGGATATTTCGTTGAATTTTTAGACTCAATAAATTGTGAGCCTTTTCAAGTTTTTCGAATGTTTTTATCTATGACTTTTACTTTGAAAAAGAGAACTTATATAAAATACAAAACACTTAAACACCAAACAGTTTTTTCAGTACTGAAAAATAGGTAACGTCACGACACAATATTATTTTTGGAATACACAAAAAAAATGTATAAAAAAATATAAAAATAACGAGAAACTGTGGTTGAAACATTTAACGAAAGCCCAAAATTGACTTGGGAATGGAGGGAAAAATTCTTACATCTGGAGCGCTGCATAAATCTTT
Organism: Volucella inanis; assembly: GCA_907269105.1. Lineage (NCBI taxonomy): Eukaryota > Metazoa > Arthropoda > Insecta > Diptera > Syrphidae > Volucella > Volucella inanis. The sequence continues at coordinate 17,627,493 of OU026156.1, read as the reverse complement.
CGTGCTTTTCTTGCCATCTTTTTTCTTTGAGTTCAGCATATAACGTATTGTAACCCTTTTTTGTTTATAATATTTTTTTTTTTTTAAGAAAAATATATGTTCTTTAAGTTTTAAAAAAGTCGAAAACGGTAGAAACCAAAGTATTTTACTTACACCTTCGAAGAGTTTCTTCTTATCGTCATATGAGCGTGTGTCGACACGTCTTTCATATTTGGATGCTACTTGAATTTTTGGCTAGAAAAAAGAAAGAACAAAAGAAATGATCCAATAAATTTCGAAAGACGAAAGACGAATAGGTATTTGAAAACTTACCGGGTATTTTCCAGTCAAAGCCTCAGGGTCAAGACCCTTCTTTAAGGCTTTGTGCCTGAGCTGTTGCTTTTGTCTTTCCTTTAATTCTTTCAACTACAATTAAACGAATAATCAGTCATAATTTTCAAGAAGAAAGAATTTATTTTTTTCTCTTACATCGTAGTCCTGACGTTTCTGCCTTTCTTCCAAGTCATACTTCTCAGTTTCCAATTTGACGATGGTTTCCCATAGCTCTTGAGCCTTTTCACGCAACGCGGAATCGCCAAGATTTTCAATGTTAAGGGGCTTAATACGGAACGACAGTGAGATTTTCTTCTCCTCCTCTAATTGCTCCTTAGTCTTGTTACGCTCCATAGCGGCAGATGAAAGTCCCAACTAAGACACAAAGAAAAATTTTAAAAATCAGCATGGTTGATAAGAAGCTAAAAGAATAATTACAACTCCAGCTTCCTTTTTGGAAATGGTGAAATTTGGTCCCTTCTTATCCTTGTCCTTCATGGCTTGAAGCATAGCTTGACGTTTCTTTTCAGCCTCCTCAAGACGTTGACGTTTCTCATCAGCTTCACGTTGTTTCTTCTCTTCGACTTCACGAACGCGACGCTCCTCCTCTTCCTTCTTACGTTGAGCCATTTTTTGTTCTTCTTCAGCCCGAGAGATTTTACGTTTGGCTTGTTTTTCCTTGAGTTTCTTCAACTCATCCTCTTCCTTGGCCCTTTGTTTACGCCATTCGCTAATATATTCTTTCAGTTGGTCATCAAGATCGGAACGTTTTTGATCTTGGCGCTTAATGAACTCTGGATCTCCCTCACCTCTTTAAGTTGGTAAAAAAAAAAATTTCAAAATACGATTTATTAGGGATGATAACCTTTTTTGATTTTTTTAGATTTTAAGATTTTTTTTTAACGTTGAGATTGTGAAGCATTGGTTTTATTTTATTTTATATTATTTTTTAGAAAAAAAGCTCTTTTGAGTAGGGGCTGTTTTTTTTTTTTTTTTAATTTTTGGAATATCTTTATACAGTTTTTGTTTTGCTAATGGTTGGGACACACAGATGGCATTACACAAAACAATTTAATTAATAACTAAAAGATTGACAACAATTTTAGGTTTTATGTCTTTGGGGGGGGGCGGACAGTAGCATAAAATATATATACATATATGAGTATATAAAAAGTATATAAAACAAATTACCGCAATTTAACAAAATTTATATGAATTATTGGCGTGTTTTTGAAATATTTACACTGAATAAATGCGGGTGGATTTGTTTTTTTTTTTCTTATTGAACGGGGACGAAACATCAATATATCAATACACAACATTTAAACTAAAATTAATCTAAATATTAAATAAAAATAAATTATTAATAATACTAATTAATACTTTTATGGGATGAGAAAAAAAGGGGGCCAGCAGTTGAGGCGAATAAGGCTAAGTAATGGGAAAAATGCATGCAAAACAAATTAGAGGGTAACACTAATATTTATTCGCATGTTGTCCTAAAATTGTTAGGGTTGTATTCAATTTAAATTATGCTGCCAATTTTTTTTTTTTTTTTTGTTTTTTATATAAGATTTTTTTAAGATATTTATTGTATTCTTTTTTTGTTTGCAAATTTAAGACTTTAAATGCAGAGGTGTCTGATTTATTTTACATTCCTCATATCTAAATAAAGACCCACAAAAATGCTCTTTGTACAAATGAGATGAATTTATGTACTTCAAAATGATTTTTTAAAGACAAGTAAAGGCAAAAGGTACTTTTTAATAATTCTTCTAACTCTATGATAAGTTTTAGCAGATCGCAAAGGCATTTCAATATAATAAAACAAAAAGTTCTGGCCTTTTGCGACGTGGATAATGGTTTTTATGGGTTTCATTTTATTGGTTGGTTTTGAATGTATGAAGATTATAAGAAGATTTTTTTTTGGCTTCATAATTTCAAGATTTATACAACAAAGCTAGTGAAGTTTAACCAATTTCGTGTAATAGGTGGAACTATGGATATCCCTCCTTAATGTTGTTCTAGATAAAGGTTAACTACGGTCCAAAATTAAGTAATTCACTGAAGTCTAAAAGAACGGAGCAGATAGAGTGAAAAAAATAAAATAAGCTGATTTTATCAACTTTTTTCCAGAAATCATTTCAAAAAGAATGGTTGCAACTGACTGTATTTTGGGAAGTCTATAGAAATGAGAATGAAGAAAAAATGTATTTTGAAAGACATTACGACTTTACAGCAATAAAATGCTCACAAAGATCGTTTTTCAAGGTGATCTGGAGTTTCTTTAATTACTATTTTGGATCGTGGTGTCCAAAGCCAAGCTCCTACTATACTGATATCTATAACTACTTGCCTCGAATACCCCAACATATGCTAGATACGCCAATGAATTAGGTAAGACACAATGTACCCAATGTAGAATATAAAAGTTTCTTAATCTCACTGCCATTGAAATTGTTTCCGAAAAGAATTATCAGAATCTGACCCAATTCAGAGTTATTATTATACGGATTTTCGAGCTTATTGCCGAGGAAATATTGTCTACTGGATAGGCGGCACTCTCGAAAAACTTCTGAAATAATAATCCCTTGCTCTATGAATTCTGAATACTTGGAACGAAATCCATTCTTAATGATTGCTTTTGAATTCTTAACAATTCTTTGAAGCGCTTCTAAATTTGTTGGATTATAGGATGATTGTTGATATCAAAGCAAAGAAAGAAGCTTAGTGTGTTTATTAAAGCAGGTATTCGAATTTTCCTTAATTCCTGTTTTACACTTATTAAGTACATATCTTAGATGCCAACAGTATCAGAAAAATCTTTACTTTCTTAGCTTAAAAATTCCTTCTAAGCCTGACGGCGTTTGACTGTCAAGTGTAGCCCGACATTTTTTATCTTTTTGTGAGGGAGATGGCGGATATTTAGGATTTTTCGACTCCTAACAGCGAGGAAAAAGACGACTTGCAGAGGCTTAGGGTTACCATTCTCTTCTAAAGGGACGGAAACGTCAAAAATTACATTTTTTATATTTATATTTTGATCCTAACTAACTAAATATGTTAGCCATATGTAGCCAAGGAACTACGAATATCAAATACTTTTGAAATTTCGCGGGCAACATGGGTTCGATTATCGATAATTTTTGTTTTTGCTGTGTTGGTACAAATGTCCCGGACATATGTATATTCACAGTTTCAAGTATTATGTATTTATTTATTACAAAAAATGGAGCAAAGAGTTTGCATCAACTTTTTTGTAAAAAAAAATTAGGATTAAGTGCTCAAAAACACTTGAAATGTCCACAGTAGCACACGGTCAGTTTGCTCTAAGTAAAAAAAACATGTGTTCAAGTATTACAAGCTCTTCCAAGATGGCCAAAAAGATGCCAATGACGAACCTCGTTCCGGACGCCGCATCAGATCAACAAAAGATGATAACGTCGAAGCTGTGAAAAAAATTGTTTAGGAAAATCGTCGAATTACCATAAGGAAAGTTGCTGAGGATGTTGGCGTATCAGTCAGCTCGTGTCATGCAATAAAAAAATAAACAATAACATTTTTTTGTAAAAATTTAAAGCAAAAATGATGCACTGCAGGGTAGCCTTTTGTCACCCATTTTGTTTTCCTTTGTTACAAACCATTAGTTTCCTAGGTCTCCAGTGAAGGTTCACTCACAATGAGTAATAGGATTTAAATAAGACCTTGCAATTTAAGGTCAGTCCATCCCAAATAAAATGTTAATACTCATTTTGAGAGATCTTAAAATATGACAGTTAAAAAATAAAGGAGAATATGGATCGTATAAACGTTTAATTAGGTCACATACAGAAAATTGCACCTAAGCATCGAGAAACCCAAGTGAATAGTTGGGAGTTTTCTATCTAAAAGACCTGATAGAAACAGGACTATTCATACCTATAATAGTCACGTGGAAAAAAAAAGTCGGAATAGCTATAAATTTACGACGAACACCAAAACGATTGATGACTATCTGGGTATTTACGAATTAATCAAAAATGCAGATATGTTTCAAAGCAATGATATACATTCCTTTTTCTATAAAATTCATAGTGAAGAGTATAACACACGTTGCCTTTTCTCTGTGGCCATACTTGTTTGCACAGGCTCCTAGAACCTATATCTATTTAATATCTACAATAACTTTCCTTCATACTTCTGCATTTAAAGTATTTATTTTTTTATACTCTTTTCTAATAATTTAAATTTTTTATTATATGTAAAAACTAATAAATTGATATTAATAATAATTATTTCAATTTGACTATGTACAAAGCTTGTAATATTTACAAATGCTTCATGTATCTGCATGTTTTAAGAAAGTTTTCTTGTATCAATAAATTTGTCTGTTTTTTTTTTTCTTTTAAATAAATTTTAAATTTATAAATTTATAAGAAATGTGTAATGTAAATGATTTTTGTTTGTAGACTCATGTAATACGTATTATATATAAAAAAAAAAGGAAAATTGTCTCGCGTTACTCACAAGAAATAAAATTATTAAAATGTTCTACCATCTTTTTGTTGGTTTTAGAAAAAAGTAATCACTTAAACGGGGTGGGCGCAAAAATCAAAATTACAAAAAAAAAAAAAAAAAAAAAATCATAAAAGAAAAAGAAGTTACTTTCCCAAAACGTTATACAATGAAGCTTCTTTTTTCAATACGAAAAACTCTTTTCAAAAATTAATTTAAAATTCCTATACCAATTGGCTCATCACATTCATCTAAAGCTTCATTATTTTATGTTGTTGGTTTTTTTTTTTTCAATAAAAAAAAACTCGTATTACAATATAGGCTTTGTTATAGAGTAAGTAAAATATTATTTCAAAAAAATAAATAAATATAGCAGCAGCTTTTTTTTATACTTGGAGCTAACAACAGATTTACTATAACTTACTCGGCTGGTGTTTGAGGTGGTTTTCTTTAGAGTTTTTATTTTTTTTATTTTAGATTTATGAATGTTTCGAGTTTCGTCAAAAATTATTTTTGTTTATATTTTTAAACAAAGGATTTCCCCGCATACAAAAAAATTATTATTTTTCAATTTATTTGTGTGAATATATTTTTTTTTTGTTTTGTTTTTTGTTCAGAAAAAAAGAAGAAAGAAAGAGAAAAAAATTATTTTTTATTTTTTAAAAAAACTAAAATACTATGATTAAGAAATATTTTCTTAAGTAATCAAAAAAAAAAAGATGATTTCTCCTTTCGAAAAAAAAAAAAATAAATAAACAAGACAAAATTGTATGAGTTTTTTTGAAATGATTAGATATTTTCGAGAATGAGAGATAAAAAGTTCCATGAAATGTGTACAAGTATTTTTTTGGAATGATTTTCTTCTTTTTTTTTATACGAGTATATATAAAGAAATAAAATTAAATTTAAAATTATTATCTTAAACTATACTGTGCCCAATTATGTGTTAGAATTTTATTTGTCTTTTCATGAAACCAATTAAGAATTTGCTTACGATCTAAAATGTATGACAAGTCTAAGGATTCACTGAAATCGGGGTTACACTTACTTGCTGCAATAAAAGAGAGAAAAATAAAGAAAAATTCAAAATTAATGGATGTGCATTTGGTTGTATGTTTCAAAGTGTTGGTTAGTTCATTCAGTAGATACTTTCATTTCAAATGTTACTTCATAGAGTTGTATATTTAGAAATTACTTTACTTTACACTATTCATTTTGATTTTACTAATCAAGTGAAATGATGTTAACTTACGTCTCTTCTTTGGTCTCCTCAACGACCTCCTCCTCCTCCTCCTCTTCAGAACTATGTTTTGTGTAATTGTTTTTTTTTTATGATTAGGGGTAAAGGTTGGAGGAAAATAAGTGGGAAAAAACATTCATTAGTTTAAAACATAGAATATATGAAAGTCGGGTGAAACTCTATATATAAAATTAATAAACAAAATTCCTTCTTAATTACAAGTACTCGCACTTGAACTTTATTCCTTCCAAAAAATTATTTTTTTTTTTTTAAATATTGCCTTTCGTCTTTTCTTAATTATTTTACAGACTCTTTGAAAATTAGTTGCTCTGTAGTCCTAGACTTAAAAAATAAAATTATTTAAAAAATTATTTAAGGAACAACAGAAATATATAAAAAAAAGGAAACACAATTGAACAATAGTGCATGTGGATTTTTGGATTGAAGTGTGTGCGACATTTTTGTTCACATAACATTAAACATAGGAACAAATGAAATAGTCATTGCACATTAAAAAAGAGTGAAGGGATTTAAAAAGATTTATATAAAAAATATTTATAGAAAAAAAAAACATAACAAAAGGTGACAAAAAGATGCAACTTGAAATGTAACAAAAAATTTATATAAACGAGTAAGTATATATATAAAAGATTTTTTTTTTATAGACGAATTACAAATATTGAAGAAAAATGTGTGAAAATATTTATAAAAGTTTGTGACTGCTAAGTCTTGGAATGATCTATGCTTTTTGGTGCTAACAGTGTCCTGAACTGATTTATTAAGAGATATTTGTGATATTTGAAATGGAATTGTATACTTACGTGTATTCCTCATCGTCGGACATGGTTATGGTTTGGGATTAAAAACCTGGAAAGAGAGAAAAGAGGTTTTTTTTTGTTAATATTTTGTTCATCATTTTTTTATTTTTATTTTTATTTTTTATTTTTTATTTTTTTTTTTTGCTCCTTTATATCTGTATCTTTTTAGTTACAATATTTACAATTATGATTATTTGTAGACTCCTCTGAAATAATTTCCCTTGTCCAGCTATCCTACCTAACTATAAAAAAATTATAAGGAAAAAAGGAAGGAAAGAATGCGTTAACTGTGGGGAGATAACGCTCCTGACGGGAGTCCTTAAGTGTACAAGACCATCCTAGAAAACAGGTTAAGGGAAAGATATGAAAAAAAGTTATCAGATATATGGTATTATTAAGCGGCTTCCGACCAGATTATAGAATGCAAGACCAAATTTTCATGGTACAACAAGTGCTGGAAAAGTCTTCGCGTGCTTTATAGGCATGAAAAAAGTTTTTGACTCGATAAGCAGAGGAAAAATGTGTGAGAGTCTTAGAAGAAAAAGGGTGATGTACGAGTCACCAAAAGCATTAATTGTCGTAAGAACATACGTACAATGCAAGTACAATGCAAGACGTTTAAAGGACTGAGACAAAGTAGTGCCTCCTATTTATCTGCACAATAGACGATACCATCAAACATGGCCAAGAAAGGATGGAAAGCTACAGAGTAGGTTATAAACAGTTTCAACCAATTTTTTTTCAAGCATGTGCGTTCGCGGATGACATAGTGTTGTTAACAAATAGTGAAAAGAATATGCAAAAAGTGTAAAGGTTTGGAAAGATACATTAGCAACGGAGAAATTAGAGCTCAATGTTGATAAGACAAAAGTGGTGGTGATCGGAAATGAAACAAGAGTAGCAAGAGTAATGATGGATGGAGAAGTCACGAATTGATGGCGAGGATAAAACAGAATTAAGAAATAAGTTTCTAGACTACAACGCGATCACAAAAGGAACAAAAATATCAATCGATGTATATATTAGGTACGCAACTAAGTTCCCTTGGGTTGCCAATAGATGGCTCTAACAGTAAGTGCTGGTCGATTTTGACATATCCAAAACGTCATGAATCTAGCTTAGACATATAGTATTGGGTATATACTTTAATTCGGGAGGTTTTTTTTCAAAACTTGAACGTTTATTTAAGAAAAACATATACAATAGTACTATTCAAAGTATTGCCCATCTGAAGCTATGACTTTTTCCCATCTTTGTGGATACCATCCCAAAAGAACTGCGCCGGCTTGGCAGCCAAGAATGAATCAAGCCAATTTTTGATATTCCGCTCTGATGTGAACCGTATTTCAGTGAGGGCGTTCTGCATCGACCGGAACAAATGGTAGTCAGAAGGGGCAAGGTCTGGGCTATAAGGCGGGTGGGGTAAGACTTCCCACCCACTGTTTTCCAAATAGTTCTTAACCGGAATAGCAACCGTGGGGCCGAGCGTTGTCATGATGGAAAATTATTGCCTCGTGTCTGGTCGCATATTCCGGGCGTTTTTCGGCTAATGCTCTCTTCAAACGGATTAATTGTGTTCGGTAGCGTTGTCTATTGATGGTTTCACCGGTTTTAGCAGCTCATAATACAGCACACCCATTTGATCCCACCAAATACAGAGCGTTACCTTCGCGCCATGGATATTCGGCTTTGCCGTTGATTTGGCTGGTTAACCGGGTTTCACATATGATTTTTTGCGCTTGGGGTTGTCGTAATGGATGCAAAAATGACTTCCTTTTGTGGCGTTCCAGCAGCATTTCGGACATGCAAAACCGCCTTTCGACGTTTCTCGGCTTGAGTTCATGTGGAACCCAATTTCCTGCTGTTGCCTTTAAACGTTTTGAAATGGCTGCTTGAGTGACACCCAAAGATTCTTCGAACTCTTCTTGTGTTTGGCAACAATCTTCATAGAGTAATGCTTCCAGTTCTCCATCTTCAAACTTTTTTGGCTACCCATGACGTTCATCGTCTTTGAAGCCAAAATCACCACTTTTAAATCGTGCAATTTACCATAAACTTCCACCAAAATACGATGACTTTCGGCAGCAGTTTTCTTCATATTAAAGTAATGAAGAAGAACTCTCCGCAAAAACACATTTTTAAAGTCACAAAGTTCGACATATTTGAGTGAAAAAAAATTATAGTTGTTTACGCTTCAAATGAATGATATATACTGAAATGACGTATAATGACAGTAGCTTTCCAACGCATGTTCCAATGGAATAATAACAAGGTAATAATACAAGTTACGCCATCTCTTAGCAAACCGCACGAAGTGCAAGTTATAGACCCAATAAACAAACCATTTTGAAACATTACTGATTTTGTTTTGGCGTCTTATACTTTTGGTTGTGTTAAACTGTCTGATTTTGTGCCAAATATTCGTCATTTGTGGGAAGTTTTGTTTTCGGAGTTGCTACTCTAAGTGAAACAACGTACCGTGATTAGTTTTGTCGCTTCAAAGACGGTGATTTCGATGTTGATGACCGTCATCGTGATGGAAGCTCATCACGATGGGAAGAAAAATGGATTCATTACAGAAACTCAAAGAGAAGAACTACCCAGTCATACTTCTACGTCGTCGACTCGGCCGAATAATCGCACTGGGAAAGTTATGCTGTGTATTTGGTGGGACCAGGTCGGTGTTATTTATTATGAACAGTTAAAAATCCAAAACCATCACTGGGGAACGGTATTGACTTCAATTAATGCGATTGAGCCGCAATACGAGCAGAGGCACAAAAAAGTGATTTTACAGCATGACAAGGCTCGGCCTCACGTTGCTTAACCCCTTAAAACCTATCTTAAAATGTTTAAATAGGAAGGATAGACAAGTAAAAAAAGTTTAAAAAACAAGACCAGAAGGAAAGAAGCTGGGGAAAGATGGGACCCGCCTAAGCAAATAGCAAGTGACAGGATTTAGCGGAGAAATTTCACGAGAAAATAAAAAGAAGGGAACCATTAATGCCACCTTGATACCTTAGGGTAAAAGTCATGTATGTAAGGCATCAATAAACACCAGTTTTAAAAGAAAGTTAGCATTATCATCGAGTACTACTTTCTTTGAAACGACGTTATACATTTCAGATCGATTCATCGTTAAGTTTTGATTCGACAGCCATTTGGGTTAAAATTGTTTTTTGATTCAATATCGATCCGTAACTAGATTTTCCATACTCTCTATGGGAAAGCCTTGTCATATATGACAATAGTGAGATACTAGTTCGGTGAATGAAACGTGTCCGTACATCTGTTTTTGATAAGGGGTGCCCAAGCCGCCCCGCTGTACTGATTACTGTGAAAATTTTTAAAAAAGTCAGTGTCATGATTCTTTTAAGTACCAGCGGCCCTAGAGGATATGGCGATAATGTATTTCTACGATGATAATGGCAGATTTCACTTCACGTTAGGAAAGCTCGCATCTGTCTACCAAGCGGAGATTTAAGCAATCCTGATGGCAACGAATTAAATTGTGGAGAACTGGTGGAGGGAACGAAACATTTGCACCTGTAGCGACAGCTAAGTTGCGTTTAGAACCTTTCTAAGCCCTCTTATGATTTCCAAGCTATGATAGCTCAAGAATGCAAGAGATCACTGAACGAAGTCGGAAGACTAAATTCACTGGTCCTTGACTGTGTCCCAATTCGCAATGGGATCACAGGAAATGATATCGCCGATGAACTTGCCAGGCAAGCCGGGTCTGCCAGTTAAGGCTTCCATTGATATTTGGGTCTCATATGAGGACATGCAGACCAAATGAATACTTCCCGACGTCTCTAGGAAGTTAGAGGCCTTTCTGCTGTTCCTCATTGGTGTCGTGACAGGACATTACGCTTTTGGAAAGCACTTAAATGTGCTTGGCATAAGTGACACAACATCCTGCGAAGCTTGCTGTGAAAGTGATGACGACACCGCGGAGCACTATCTCTGTGAATGTCCGACTTACTCTCACATCAGGTTGCAGTCACTCGGCGCTGATGTAGTGGGTGCTGGTACTGAAGGCACCTTATCATTCATCTTTCTTTGTAATTTTTCTAGGCCAATATGCCCGAAGTAGGCAAAGACGATCGCATGGTTCGAAAAGTCATGGTTACGATTGTTTTGAGATTTGATAATAACTGTTATAGACTTTTTGAAGAAGAAAGCACGATCACAGAGTAGTTCTTCAGTGAATTAATGGACCAATTTGATAATAAATTGACAAAGACACGGTTCCACTTGGTAAAAACAAGTGATGTTCCTCCACAATACCGCACCAGCTCCATCATCCGGAACCGATGTGAACAAAATTGCCCGAGCAGTGAAGAGTTTGACAAATCACTATTTTTAGGTGATCTAAAAATTATTACAGGAAATTCGGGATAGGTGCGTATGCGTGTCATCAATAAACTTTGTACAATTTGCAGTTATTATTAACTTAAATCCAAATTGAGCCCTAATCACCTGTAAGCTATCGAACTAGTTATTTCTAAAAAAAAATGTTGCTATTGCAGTATTACAGGTTTTTGAAAAAGAAATTTCAAAGGAAGTTTCGAAAAGGAATAGAGAGATTATTGGTCCCAAAAAGACCAGAAATCAACAAGAAAATATTTGTAAATATCTCACTACGACTTGAATATATGCTGAATTCGATCAATGAATATCAAATAATTAAAAAAAAAATATCAGAACCCACTCTCCTCTAGAAATACTTGTATCTACGATACGTAATTTAGACAGAGATCAAAGACTAGGACCGTAAAAATATAGAAAACTTACATTTTCTTCTAAAATACTGTTTTTTAGTTAAAAATTTTGAAGAAATTTCAGCAAAAGATATACGAACTTTGAAGAAATTATAAAATTTATGATATCCACCAAAATTAGATCACCATTACACATTTTCTAAAAATAGCCAGCCGTCTCTATGCTAGCAATCTTTCTCTTCTCTTGGTATTTTCTCTTGCCTCTGTATCTTTTCATCTTTCTATTGCCACATTAATTTCGCTACACTAAACCACGTATATTTGTTTTTAAAATTTAAATTTTTTTTTTTTAAATACCAAGAAACAAATATGTTTCTTCATTCTCTTTTTTTTTATTAAATTATATACGATAAAAAAAAAAAGAAGTAGAGAAATAAAATTAATTTTAATAATAAATAAAAAATTCAGGGATTCACAGCTGACGTTGTAGCATATTTCGGGCGGTTTTTGTTGTTGTTTTTTGTTTATATTGTCAATACATCAGTATTTGTTGGCCACTTGGTCTCTCCTCGACATAATCGAAAAGTGAGTGGCCAAAAAGGGATATGTGTTAGTCTTGACGCTGATTATAAATAGAATTTGTCGGATTGAATTTCCTTTACGTGCGAATCTTTATGCGAATGTTTTTCTTCAAGAAAATCAAAATATAACAACAACAACTCGATAGAAAATATAATATACGTTCTTTTCTCTGTTTTCTTTTTCATCAATTGCTGAATAGCCAAATGTGCCTTGATTTACTGACAAAACATTCCGACAACTCAGTGTAGGTGGTGCTTATGTGGGAGGATGAAAAAACAGTTGGTCTTCTATCTCAAAGAAAATACAAAAATAAGGGATTATTCTAAAGATTTATTTTTACCCCGGAAGATACAATGCAGTTAATAATTTATTGACAATATACGATATTAAATATAATATATGATAAATAAATTGTTGGCTATTACTTTTCAAATAAAATACAAAAACCGGTGATACTACCTACTCCTCTAGGATTTATGAAGAAAAATTGATTTTTTTTTTTAATTGTTTATATAACTTTTTTTTTATATTAAGATTAGCTTTATTGGCTAAAAGATATATTTGAAGAAAATCATTCTTTATTTTTGAAAGAAAAATTAATTTCAATTAAAAATTGCCAGAATTTTAAAAGACTCCCGACAACTGTATAGTTGAAGTCTAAATATAGGTCCATACGGATATAATGCAACACCATCTGTTGACGTGTTGTTTGGTAATTAGTTTGGTTGCGCCTTAAAATTATTATTTGGTGAAAGTTTCACAATTTTTTTTTTTTTTTGTCTAAGATATTTTTAAACTTATTTGCTTTGGAAAATTTTTTGAGAGTAAAATCAAAAGTGACAGAAAATTTTAAAAAATCTTGCTTTTGCCAAACGGTTGACTACATGTTTAATGGCTTTAAATGTTTAGTGAAGACATTGGTTTTAGTTTCAAATTTAAGTTTTAAATAATTTCTCACTTCTTAGAAAATGTGTAAAATAAGAACGAAAACAAAAAAATATGACCAATTCGTTCGTGATTTTGAAAACACAAATCAAGGCAAGGAAATCACTTCTCGATGGCTCCAATTTGTTTTCACTCAACTCTTGTGTGATGTTTCGTACCATCTAAATTGATAAAAAGTTTCAAAATCAGCTTTACCCATCAAATTTTACTTGGGCGACAGCAGTTACTCCCTTCTTTGGAGTATTTCAATGCACTTTTGTTGATACACCTGTCAAACAGACAAATACCATTCAAGACCTTTTAAAGGCCATAAGCCAATAAGGTATAAGGATTGCCAGCTAATGAAAATGTTCAAGATCAAAAACTTGCCGCACGAAGACTTCTACATTTCTGAGTGATGATATACTTTTTAGGTGAAATTCAAGCAACCCTAGAGACAGAAAAGTAACCTAAGGAGCTTCTCTTACGTTAAATTCATTCGACATAAAGACTGCAAAAATGAAGTGGACGGAAATGATTCGATAAAATTAAGATGTTTGACACTTACCAAATCAAGCTCTGAGGTGATTTGGATTTGAAAAAATATTACTTCATGATGACTTTATTTTAAATTTTTTTTAGAAACAAACGCAAAACACCAAAGAGGCTATATTTCTCTCAGATATATTTTTAAGCTCAAAATTTCATGGTGTTCTAGCCAACAATCTTTTCGACAATAGAAAAGGCTTAGATAAATTCAAACCAAATCAGAATGAAAATTGTATGCCATATTTGATTTACCTGAACAGAAAAGCTTCTCAAGTGCAATCAAATGCATTAAAAAATGTCCGGCTAAAATTTTAAATGCACAAGGAGTTTCAATACCGTGATGGTGCTAATAGAGGTTTACACAGTTGCAAATTCGATACTGAGACATTCTTATTAAAAATTCTTCATTTCGACAGGATATTGAACCTGTGCTCCATAGAGTATAGGCAGAACGTTTGTTTTGAGAATATTGACAATGCTTCACGGTATGCGGTGCTATTTTGTCTGAGACTAGTATATGCTGCCTTTGATACCGTCTAGAATTCGAATTTCAATGAGTCCTAAGAATTTTCAATGCCAAATGTCAATACAGGGACCCGAGACTATAGCAACGTAAAATTTCATTTTAAAGCGGGACGTGATACTATTAAAAAACTGAGATGTGACCTATGTTAAGGGAGAACTATCACAAAAGTAAGGATTCTCCAAACGTCAAGAAAAAATTGGATTCATATTAGTTTTCACAGGAATTCGAATATATATATATTGATTTTCCATATGTGTGACCTAAAACAAAAAATTAAACAATTTCAACTTTTAGGATCAGAAATCTTTGATTTCCTATAGAAAACAAGGAATGCGTCGGATTCAAAACTCTTTTTATTATTGCTCAAAATCAATCAATATAAAAGGACGATGTTAATAGCCCAGAACATTTAAATGGTCGTTTAAGGCTTTATTTCAGAAACCCAAAGGAATTGCATTTTTAACCTGAAACTGAGATTCAAGTAATATTTGTTTGTCATTTGTTCAAAAGGCTTTGGATTTTGGCTTAAATTCAGATTTCCCACCGGAAACTCTACAGAGCTACAGTGAAAATCTCTAGAGTTCGTCTACAGTAATCGAAATACCTTAACTAACACCCACAATCTTCTAAGTCTCGCTTAATTTTCCAGCGTTCTTCGGACGAAAGAACTCTCACTGAGAGACACTCTGTTATCCCTAGTATCCCGCATCCAGTATAAGCTTTTCTTACGTAAAACTTAACCATGGCAACAACTATCCTGCTAGCTTCGCCAGTGCTTCATTTTCTGAGGTCAAGAGCATTATACTTTGCACAAAAGAAGACAATATCTTCAAACTATCTACTTTCATCACGGTACACTGGATACCAGATATTTAAGACTGAAGACTAGGGAAGGGGTCCATTGAGCATTTCTCGCAAATTGTTTTCAATCTGTGCCGTGCCTAGTTACGCACCCCTGCAGCGATTTTTCGAAGAAGTCAGCAGGACAGAACCTTTAAATATTTAAAGGGCAATCATAATAGTTTCGAAAGTAGCAACGGTCATTTTTAATGGGTAAGGACCTTTTTAAGTTCACTACCAAATTTTGAAATACATTTCTCATCTTATGTCTCTATTGTTAGGTATCTTAAGTACTTCTTCTTAGCTATTAGTGCCTTAAAAATTTAATTCGTTATTTTCTGTTATATCTACATGGGTTAGTTAAATCGCAGCTCCCCTATCAGGTCTTGCTATAACTTTTAAAAATAGGAAACACCATTTTTTTCAGAATTAGTCAATTAGTCAAATATTGCGTTAAATTTTCTTTTTCCCACTTTGGCGTGTCAATGTGTCAAAAAATGCTCTTTCTGCTATTTTTGTGAAAGTTGCTTCTTTCAAAGTGTTCGTAAGTCTGCTGAAAGCTTACAAAAGCGAACGTCTTCTTTGGTGTTCTTTCGATCAGAATTCCTTAAAACTAAGTTCTATTTTAAGGCAACTGTCACTTTAGATAGACAGCTGTGACGTAAGTTAGACGAATTGACAAGAAATTGAGCAGGTAGACTAACAGACATCAAGTGGTCTACTTCCTTTTCCTTGTCGAATCCAACTAGATCGACAAGGATGTAAGGGCTCAAACAAAAGAGATTGGACACTTTTCAAAAATTAAAGTGACTGTTACAACTATTCTGACATTGGAAAACGAATGGTTTCTATCAGCTGTCATCAGCTCAGTTGATGTGGATTAAAATGGAGTCCAAAACAAGAGTTCAGTAAATATGAGTAAGTGCAGCGAGGAAATGAGGAAACAAAAACAAAGTTTTTATTTTTTGAAAAAAAAAAAAAAAAAAAAAAACTAAAACACTATCAAACTGACAGTTGTGACCCAAATTTACCGAGGGCATAGTATCAAATGGCAAACACCTACGCTTTTTTGGCAGGTGTTTCCATAAATATTTCTTCTTGACAAATGTTAGTGATATAGTCACAGTAGTTGTATGTGTGTGCATGTGTATTACAATGTGTATGTTTATATAAAAAGTGTGTGTCAAATATATTCGTATCTACAAATTTTATACTTAAAAACCATTTTTTTCTTTTCTTTTTTTAAATTATTTTCTTCTCTAAATTTTGGATAGTCAAACGCCTTGTTCCAGATAAAATTTGAACACATTTACACACTTTTTTTCAAAAAAAAAAAACATACACATACACATACACACAGAGCATCATTTAATACACTCTTTTCCTTCTTGGTCGTTTTTCTTTGCATAACTCTTTTTTGTTTTTCATCATAAAGATACTTTTTTTCGTTTCGTTTTTGTTAGCTTTCAGTGCGTTGTGTGTATCAGGTAACACTGAGCTCAAGAGATTTTCCTATTTTTAGAACAACCATTTTTATTTTCGTAGAAATTGTTTTGGGGATTTTTTTTCTATTTTTTTTTTTTTTTTTTTTTTTTTTAATCTGTCATAGATTGAGGTTAGTTTTTATTTTAAAATATTTTTTTATATAAAAACACTATAAGAAAAAAATTTTTTTAAAAAAATATAAGTTTGTTTAGTTTTAGCACTTGGAAATCACTTCGTTTTTTTTTTGTTTTTTTTTAAATCGTATCACAGTTATCCAATGAAGATATCCTTCAGTCACTGTTATCCCATTGTAGTCCTTAACGAGTTTTTCACAATTTTTACAAGTTTTTATTATTTTTTTTTAAGTTATGTAACGTTGTAGCTTAGTCACTTAGAGTGTCAATATTTCTTTTTGTAAGGAAAGATACAGATATAAGTTGGAGTTGCTTAGTAGATTTTTTTTTTTTTATAAAAAAGTTGTCTTGTCACTTTTTTTTTTTTAAAGAATCCTCTTTTACAAGTTTACAGAAAAAGAAAATGATTTTTTTTTTTGATTTGGTATTGAAACTTACTCTAGGGAAAGAAACAAATTTAAATCTCTACGATAGTCCGAGCAGCTGACGTCGTTGGAGCGAATGCTGCGGTTCGACTAAACTGACTGACGGTACACCAAGAAACAACACGCCGTTGAAGAATCTTGTATCTTTCTATCTTGATGAAGAATAATTTCTTTTTTTTATTTAATTTTTCTAAATTAAAAATCTAAGTTTCAATACACTAGCAACACACGCATACTGCTAGCATTACTTTGTTTGTGTGCGTATAGAAGTCGATCGAGGGAAGGAAAAAAATCACTCTCCTGAGAATGCCTGTTTTAGTGAGTAGAAATTCTTCGTTTATGTGAAATATAAACTTTTCCAAGCGATCGTTTTGGGATCTTTTTGAAATTTTTCAAAACCGCCCACTAGTGTCTTTGAGATACGAAGAAAAGTGTTTTTTTGTTATTTTTTTTTTAGGTGAATTCCTGTAGGTGTGGTGTCGGCTAACATGGCACAAATACGTGTACATGTAGAGGGGGTTTTTTTTGGCAGATTTAAAAATATTCCTTTTTTCTTGTTTTGAAGAAAATTAGAATTTTTAACTAATTTTTACAAAAATATGCATTGACAAGAGATCGGAAAGTACATACACACGAAAAATACGATACAGAAGGCATCCAACGAGTCTGTGGTTGTAGAGGGAATCAGAATATCGGACTATCGGAATAGTGATGATGGTGACGAGACTATGGACTATTCTGCTATTTAACCTGGTTCTAATTTCGTATGGTTTGGCGGCTGACACAGCATAGTGGTGCAACTATTTTGTGTGTGAAGTATTTTTGAGATAATTTGAGATTTTTTTTTTTTCTTTTTCATTATTTTTCGGTCTTTCTGGCTTTGAGATTCAATTGAATGTGTATAATGTGCATGGTGTTTTCTGTTATTTCTGCTATTTTTTGTACTTTGAGAAGAGGAAGAAATGCTCATTCTTTTCATTTATCATTGAGATTTTAGGGGTGAAGTCGGTAGTCTCCTTGGATTGACGAAGAGTACTTACGAAGAAAAATTAACGAATGAACTTGAAAGGGGTATATTTGGGGGGGGGGGGGGGGGGGGGTACAGATATGTTACATACATTTCATATCAAGTGATAAGTTCAGGACTGCTCTTGGGATCGAAGTACTTTGAACTTAATTATAATCTATGAAAGGGTAAAAGGTTTTTCAGTGATTTTGTTTAAGTTGATTTAAATCGTGTCGAGAATGTAATATTCGTAAGCTATTCTTTGGATTAGAGTCGCTCTATTATGCTTTTATTAGGCAGAGCTCAAATGAAGGCAATGTTCACTCTAAATATATACCTGTTGATTAAAATACCGTTTTGATTAGAATGTACAAGGAGATAAACAAAAAACTGTATCCACCTATCTTCACATAACATATCACGGTGCCTTCCTACATAGGTTAGATGCATTTGTCTTTTTAAAGGGTGACCAGATAGCGTTGATAGATTTTCCAATTAATATGTTTCAGGAGCTGTCAAAGTTACCAATGACATCCAGCTGTCAAAATATTCAGTAAGGTCTGCCAAATTCATCATGCGTCGTTTTACGCTTTTTATGGAAATTCTGGCTCAATTGTAAATACGCAACGCGAATTTCGTTGTGAGGTCAGTCGTCATCATGGCTTCACTGTGCAAGCAATTCGTGGAAAAGTTTGAGCGTGAATACAATCGTTTGGTCCTTAAGCCACCAACCAAATAGAGATTGGTGCGAAATGAAGAAAACATAGCTGAATTGGTCATCGCCAGAGAGTCAACCTAAATCCGTATAAGATTGTGCCGAATGATCACAGATAACGTCGTGAGTTCGCTAATTGGCTTCCCAGCAGCCTGAGATCCGGATTTTGGTCAAAAAATCATCTTCTCAGACGAGCCCCATATTTGGCTCAGCGACTATGTTCTTCTTCTTTTTCTTAGGCGACTCTACAGTTCGGGGTGAACCGACGCCTCAGCTAACAAGCCTTTCTAGTTAACCCGGTTCTTAGCTAACTGTCTCCAGTTGCGCACTCCAAGTCAGTTGAGGTCCCCTTCGACTTGCGCGCGCCACTTAAGGCGAGGTCTTCCTCTACTGCGTTGTCCCTCTGGGTTAGACTCGAAGACTCTATGGGCCGGAGCATTTGTTCCCATCCGCTCTACATGTCCTAACCATCTTAAGCGACTGACTCGCAGTTTTTTGACCACGTCTATGTCGCTGTACAGCTCGTATAGTTCGTCGTTGAATCTCCTTCTCCAAAGCCCATCAACTCAAACGGAACCAAAAATTTTACAAAGAATCTTTCTCTAAGCGCCATAAAGCAGGACTGGGATGATCAAGGTCTTATACAGAATCTCCTTAGTTGTTCGGGATAGGGCTTCTTAGCCCAAAGAAACAGCGGTTGGCAAGAGTTATTTTTCGTTTAATCTCTTCTGAGAAGTTATTGTCAAAATTTATAGCAGAGCCGAGGTAGACAAAGTCCCTCACTACCTCAAAGTTATAGCTGTCGATCGTGATGTTTTGTCCGATTCTACGATATTGGGTGTCCCTTCTTGTTGACAGCATATACTTGGTTTTGCCCTCGTTGACCGCTAGACCCATTTTAGCCGCTTTCGTTTCTATACTAGCAAACGTGCCAGTGACAACTCGCTGTGTTCTACCAATTATGTCAATATCATCGGCGTATGCAAGTAATTGGACGGACTTTTGAAAGATCATGCCTTGTGTGTTGGCCTGTGAGTTTTGGACAATTCTGTCAAGTATGATATTGAAAAAGTTGCACGACAGCGCGTCACCTTGTCCAAATCCACTTTTGACATCAAAGGTTTCGGTTAGGTCTTTTCCGACCTTGATGCAGCAGCGAGCTTTCTCCATCGTCATCCTACACAATCGAACGAGTTTTGCAGGGATGCCAAAGCTAGACATGGCTCTGTATAGCTCGTCTCTATAGATGCTGTTTTACGCGGCTTTGAAATCGATGAAAAGATGGTGGGTATTAATTTGGACCTCTTGGGTTTTTCCCAAGATCTGCCTAAGTGTGAAAATTTGACTTTGATTTGGACTTTCTTGGCCGCACTGATATGGACCAATCAGGTTATTATCGAAGGGCTTAAGGCGTTCACACAATATGGCAGATATAATCTTGTATGCGACTGATACTTCTGTAGTTGGCGCAGTTGAAGGAGTCTCCTTTCTTGTGGATTGGGCAAACAATGCTGAGATTCCAATCATCAGGCATGCATTCATCTGACCAAATTTCGGAAATGAGTTGGTGCATGCTATCTACCAAATCATCTCCAGGTGCTCTAAAAAGCTCGGCAGGTAGACCATCAGGCCCCGCAGCTTTGTTGTTCGTGAGCTTGGATATTGCTATCCGTACTTCGCTTTGGTCAGGTGGACGGTAGTTTTGTCTATCATCGTCTATATTGAGTCGTACGCTCTGCCTAATAACGGGATTCTGATCTTCGTCGCCATGCAGAAGTAATTTTTCCACATTCTCAGCACCGATTGTGATTCTACTATAAGGTTTCCCTCATTATCTCTACAGGTTTCTGTACGGGATTTTCTGCCCTGGCACGTTCTCTTTACCTTTTGGTTAAACTTCCGTACATTGTTCCTGGAGTAGCATCTCTCAATTTCTTCGATCATACGTTTCTCTTGCTCTTTATTTTTTTTCGGAGGATCCGATGCTCCTCCCGTCTTTTATGCTCGTAGAGCTCGTGAGCAGTTCTAGTCCTCTTTCACAACGTCGCTTTATACGCTTCTTGTTTTGCTGCGTTGCTAGTCGGCATTTTTCATCAAACCAAGGGTTTCGTGGTGGAGGTCGGGTAAAAGCCAGCACATCAGTCGCGGCCTTGATGTTGGCTTTCTGGCAGTGTTGCCACTGGTATTCAGCACTAACTGTTGCTGCGATAGGACTGATAGAGATAGAGAGTCTCTTGCGATTGCAGTTTTTCGACGTCATATTTTCTCACAATATTTCTTTGTTGGGGTGTGTTGAATATCCGCATTCATACGTTGGCTGTAACAAGATAGTGATCCGAGTCAATATTTGCCCCTCGGAAGGTGCGAACATCCAGAATACTGGAGGCGTGCCTTGCGTCAATCGCAATGTGATCGATTTGCTGACAGTTTGGTGACCCGGAGACAGCCCCTTGTGGATATTGAGATGTGAAAACCTTGTGCTTGCTATAACTATATTTCACCCCGCAGTAAGGTCACCTAGTACGATTTTAACGTCGTGCATGGGGCATTGCTCGTAGGTCTTTCGAGGAGCTCGTACAAACTGTCTTTGGTAGCGTTGTCCTTTTCTTCAGTGAGGGCATGAGCGCATATAGGGGTGATGTTCGAGAATTTCGCCTTGATGCGGATTGCCATAAGTCGTTCACTAACGTGCCGATAGCTCAAGACTTTTTACCTAAGTCTGCCTCGTATCACAAATCCACATCCAAATAAACGCTGTCGATGCTGTCTATAGCAATCTACGTGGTATATATCACAGTTTTTCATCTGGTTTTTGCTTGGCCCATCTCATCGTACTTCCTGGATGGCGGTAATGTCTGCCTTGTGACAGTTAAGGACCTGTTCATAAGCTGAACAGACCACGTGCAGATCCGAAGGTCATTGTCGTTATTTCGTTTTCCAGGGTCGACAGCAGTAAATTTGTCCTTTTCTGAGACTTTATGACACAGCAATGTCATAACATGTATTTTTTTCCGTGGTAGAGAAGTTAACCCGACGCACAATCCCCAACCTGGAGGACCAGTTCCATATCATACCCCTATTACGAGGGGCTCCAGTAACCCACTTCGGGATGTGAGCGCTGCCATTGGCCCATTAGCGGTTCACCCGCCACCAACTCTTTTCCAATACCCTGGTGTAGTATTGGAGATCCCTATAGACCTGGGATCCGAATACGTCGAAGCAGCTCTTATAGGGATGTCACTATTTAGTTCAGCCTGACTGAAACAGTAGATGCCACCGTTGACTCTATCTAGGGAGTTTGTCCGCTGCCACCTGGAAACAAGAGGAAGTGCTTTAGTGAGTAGTTACTCACTAAGTAGTAGTAGTAGTAGTTGCTCCCCCCCTCTCTCGACCGCTGCCACTGGGGTTGGGTACCCAATCTCCAGTCGAGAAGCTACGCACGGCTATCACCAACGTGGAGATGAGAGTAGGAGTTGATAGTGAGAGGCTAGTGTGAGGACGCATGTGTTCTCATATAATCGCTTCACTAACTTTTGACTACCCAGCGGCTATGTTAACGAGCAAAATTGTCATTATTTTAGCGAACACAATCCACAAGTGTTCGACCAAGCATCAATGCATCCTAAAGATTGACTGTTTGCTGCGGTTTATGGCATGGCGGCATAAACGGATCATATTTCTTTCGAAACTAGAAAGGAGAAACTGTTATGATTAATAGTCTCAGGTATTGAGCGATGTTAAACGACTTTCTATGGTCAAAGCTCGTCAATGTCGATATATATGAACTGTGGTTCCAACGAGATGGCGCTATATGTCACACAAGCGACGCAACGCTCAAAGTTGTGAAAAAGAAATTTGGCGACAGGGTCATCTCACGGAGAGCGTTCATCAATTGGCCGCCGCGATCGTGCGATTTGACACCACTCGGTTATTTTTTCTGCGACTACGTCAAGTTCTTAGTTTATGATAACAAGAAAACCACTTTAATCGAGCTCGAGGCCAACAGTCGACACGTTATTGCCAGGATAACGCTGCACATATTGGATTGATTCATCAAAAATTTGACCGACCAGTTAAAGAACTGCCAGCGAATCCGAGGGGGCCACTCACCTTAAGAACTGCTAAGAATTGGAAAACGCGACAATAGAAAGCATTACAAAATTTTGGGAAGTAGTGGACAGTGAGGTATATTCTTATCGGTCTCTTTACCTACATATTCCATTGTTCTTAAAAAATAGCTTTATTGTGCGGTTCCAGTAGGGACCTATTAACTAAGAAGACGTTGTTCTTATTTACATGGCATGTAGCGCCGTCTTGCTGTAACCATATGTCGAGTAGGTTCAGCTCGTGCTCGGGTTCCGCCGGACCATAACACGCAGGTACTGTATTTTCTGAGATTGCTCATCGGACCAAATATTGGGTATATAACTTAATGCGGCTTTTTTTTCCAAAATTTGAACCTTTATTTAAGAAAAACATGTTCAATAGTATTATTCAAAGTATTGCCCATCTGAAGCTATAACTTTTTCCCATCTTTCTGGCAATTTGTGGATCCCATCCCAAAAGAACTGCGCCGGCTTGGCAGCCAAGAAGGAATCAACCCCATTTTTGATATTCTGCCCTGATGTGAACCGTATTTCAGTGAGGGCGTTCTGCATCGACCGGAACAAATGGCAGTCAGAAGGGGCAAGGTCTGGGCTATAAAGCGGGTGGGGTAAGACTTCCCATCCACTGTTTTCCAAATAGTTCTTAACCGGAATAGCAACGTGGGACCGAGCATTGTCATGATGGAAAATTATTGCCTCGTGTCTGGTCGCATATTCCGAGCGTTTTTCGGCTACTGCTCTCTTCAAACGGATTAATTGTGTTCGGTAGCGTTGTCCATTGATGGTTTCACCCAGTTTTGGCAGCTCATAATACAGCACACCCATCTTATCCCACCAAATACAGAGCAATACTTTCGCGCCATGGATATTCGGCTTTGCCGTTGATTTGGCTGGTTGGCCGGGTTTCACATATGATTTTTTGCGCTTGGGGTTGTCGTAATGGATCCATTTTTCATTACTAGTAACAATCCGATACAAAAATAACTTCCTTTTATGGCGTTCCAGCAGCATTTTGGACATGCAAAACCGCCTTTTGACGTCTCTCGGCTTGAGTTCATGTGGAACCCAATTTCCTTGCTTTTGAATATATCCAGCTGCTTTTAAACGTTTTGAAATGGCTGCTTGAGTGACACCCAAAGATTCTGCGAGCTCTTCTTGCATTTGGCAACAATGTTCATAGAGTAATGCTTCCAGTTCTTCATCTTCAAACTTTTTTGGCTGCCCAGGGCGTTCATCGTCTTCCAAGCCAAAATCACCAATTTTAAATCCTGCAAACCACATTTGGCACGTTCGCTCAGCTAACGCATGTTCACCATAAACTTCCACCAAAATACGATGACTTTCGGCAGCAGTTTTCTTCATATTAAAGTAATGAAGAAGAACTTTCGCAAAAACACTTTTTCATTCACAAAGTTCGACATATTTGAGTGAAAAAAAATTATAGTTGTTTACGCTTCAAATGAATGACATACACTGAAATGACGTACAATGACAGTAGTTTTCCAAAGCATATTCCAATTGAATAATAACAATGTAATAATACAAGCTACGCCATCTCATAGCTAACCGCATGAAGTTATAGACCCAATACGACAGTTTTGTTTATTAACATATTGTTTCAATTCAACCGGAAATAAGCTTCGTCGCTGAAAACAACTTTTCGATAAAAAAGCGGATCTTCCTTCCTCCTCCGAAAAATGTGGCAGGTCGTTTAGCTTCATTTTTTGCACGAGCTGTATTTTGTAAGGTCCTAGACTAAGATCCTTCAGTAAAATCTTCCACGTAATCGAGTTATACAACCCCAATTGCTGCGAACGGCGACGAATGAACAAAACACATTTTTCATTAAACTGGCGGATACAGCTGCAATATTTTCCTCTGTACGCACTCTACACATACGGGTAAGTGGCTTAAAATTATAGCAAAATTTGGTCACTTGATTTGCTCGCACATTAGGTCGAACATGATGACCGTAACATGCTCGAAGTGCGCGAAAAACATTTTTTACAGAGCAGGAAATTTAATAATAAATTTGAAAAACTATAAGCGTTGTTCGCGAGTAAGTCTTTCCATGATGAATTAGCAATGCTAACTGACCATGTTTGACTTTGAAACATGTCACGAATCATACGTGAGCTGTCAAAAAAGAAGTGGAATTTCAATATCCTTACACCGGTTGTGACTTTACTCTTAAATTTCGATGCTAACCCTAGTGGTTTTGTTGCCATTTCAGAAATCTTCCTGTAACTGAACTTTCGCATTTATCGGTCACCCGCTTCTCAAGCTTTTTCTTTTTTTGCGATGCCAATGGTCAAAGATTTCGTTGTTTCGGTGCTCAGAAAATAAGTTGCAGAATTTTTGACTGTTTCTTGGTATAAATGACACTAATCCGCAGCATATCGAAAATGCGTTGTAAAATATTGAGAGATACGTGATCAATAAAGGCTTTGGCAGTTTGTTGCTCACAGGAATTCTCCGTGGCTACAATGTCTTATATATACCATACGTAGACTGACATTGGATGAAACTACTCAATTGTCGGAGTCTACATTGACCACTTGGTCAATTTCTAAGACCTCTATAATATTTAACCAAAGCCATGAGACTGTTTAGTTGGATTTACGATTGGTGACCATGTTCCTTTGTCAATATTGAGGTGAGAAATCTTTATGCCCTCCTAACAAAGTCATTAAGGTCTCTATCATACTTCATTGAACGTAAATTTTGTCGAGGAGCTTATAGAGAGATTCTTGGGTACCCATCTTTTTCTTCTGTGCGCTAATGCTGAAAGTTTAATACTTTTTTCCTAAGACTGCCACATACAACTAATCTAATAAAATCTTGCTCCATTTTCTGCCACAAAAACTGAAGTAATGTGCAATGCCATCTTTCTTTTTTCCGGCTCATCCCACTGCACTTCCGGATGTGTTTTTAAGCTTGTCAGAAGGTTCAAAGTGTCAGCAATGGACACTAACAGCTTCTGCGTGTACCTGCAAGTACAGGCTAAACACGACATGTCAAGCAGAATGATCCATTCGAACTTAACGAAAACAGATAACATTTCCGTCCAACCGACCAAGATGAAGAAATAGCAGCAAATTTTTAAGTCTAACAAAGCTTTCAGATCCAATGAATTGTTGATGATGCACTGTTTAAGGCAACAGGTGATGATTGGATACGGATAATGCATCAACCCATCTCTAAGCTTCGATCAACGAAAGTATGCTCCACAAAAATAATCTCAGCCTTGTTTGTACGACCCTAAGAGCTGGGCCAACTACACAGGAATAAGTCTCCTCAACATCGCAACAACAAAAGTTCTGTCTGCCATATTAAGTGAAGGCCTAAGACCCATCGTAAAACTTAGTATTATCGTTCACTTTAGGCTTGAAAACTCAATCTTAGATCACATTATTTCCACATACAACCACTTCATCGATTTCAAAGCCGTATATGACATCATCTGTAGAGATGAGCGATACAGATCCATGTCCAATTTGATATCCCTTCCAAGCTATTGTGTCAAGGTCAGTAATGACAAAGCCAGGAAATACAGGAAACTACTCAATCAAAGCAGTGCGTTGTAATGTGAGTTTTTCAACACTGTTTTTGAAAGAATTGAGGGAACTTCGCAAGCCAATTCTAGAGGCACCATCTTTCAGAAATCTGTTCAATTACTCGCATACGCAGACGACATTGACATAATAAGAAGAACACTTTTTGAGCAGAAGCGACAGGGATGGGTTTAGCGGTCAACAAAGAGGGGCACATAATATTGACGCAGCGACAACATCATAGTTTAACTCTGAGGCAATAAGGGACTACGAGTATATCTAACTCAGCTCTACTAGACAAAGACCATTAGAGTCCCAAGCTCCATGACCCTATAAAGCTGAAGCTTTGACATTGACGAAAATGGATGAAAATAAATACTTTTGGGCGCTTTAACGAAAAAAGTTGTTCGGGTAACTTTCGGTTCATTTGCATCAAAGAAGAATGAAGAAGACGTTTAAACAACGAACTGTACGAGCTATACAGCGATGTCGAAACTGTCAGGTCATCTGGATCGCATAACCCTATCTTCTCCGCTCGGAAAGTTTTCTAGGATGTTTCAAAATACCTACAAAATACACAATACATTATCCTCAAGCATACTATCATACTTTCCCCAAACTTTAATCGACTACAAACTATTCGGTGGATTGGGAAAGAGTACACGAAAGGCACAAAGTTTTACAGTTCAACCTTAACAGAATAAGCAATTAGTTGGTCAGAACCCCATTTTGGCGGAAATCGAACAGGTTGAACGTGCTCCAGAAGAAGCACACTCTGAAGGACCACCGCGTAAGTGTCAATTGAAGAGGAAAAAAAGATGTGCACCAAGTGGTCCAGCGACGAAATAGAAGAGAAAGATAACGGTGGCAGTGACATCCAATGAAACTGATCAACCTCTCGGAACTGAAACTTTATTTCTTTCTTCCATAGAACCACACAAAAAAAATTTTCAGAGGCACTACTTCTGTCGATATATTTTCCTAGTGCACAATGTCCGAACGAAACCGGTGCTTCAGCTAATAAATGCTGGAAATCCGATACCATACATTAGCAAAGCAAAAATAGCCTTGGCTTTACCCGCACACGATGTCTTGATGCAACCGGGACTTCAATCAACAAAAATGTGGTGGACGGAAGTCTGTTGATTCATTAAAATCAGCAATAAGTCCTTTGATCTTTGGGTGAAACCAGTGCTGCAACAAGCAAATATTGCAGTCTGGATAGATGGAAGTTTAAGTCGCGGGAAAATATACCTCCAAGGAAGGTAAAAACCGTCAAGAGGACAAGACTGGCTATCTCCCCTTCGTAATGGTATCTTAATGGTAAGGCTAGTAACAACAACAATCTAAACGACGTTGAGTGCAAACCATGTGAAGTGCAACATTTCTTGAATGACTAAATAATCGTGTTTCGATATACCCCTCCGGCAAATTAAAACTTTTGAGCTTTTCAGGCTACAGAAGCAATCGACGATTGTTGCATCATAAACAGGGCTTTCAATTAATCCTCTCAAAGCGGAGGGTCTTATTTCTATAAGACGGAGGGAGATGACTGGCTTGACTCATCTAATTCTAAAAGGCATCAGCATCCGTTTCATAACAGCCTGAATCGGAGATTTTTCTCGTCGTTTTTACCAGACTCCAAGTAGCAGCCTGCGTTAGCTGCATGTTTACTTTACTTAGAACGCTAGGCTCTACTATAGATGTACTGACAAATCTCTTAGTCCTTGATATTTATATCATGAGCTGTTTCACTCTAAAATCCATCTTCCGTTTAAAAAAAGTGGTCTTTGGAACATCACGCACTG
The DNA here is from genome assembly GCA_907269105.1 of Volucella inanis. Lineage (NCBI taxonomy): Eukaryota > Metazoa > Arthropoda > Insecta > Diptera > Syrphidae > Volucella > Volucella inanis. The sequence goes on along the minus strand of OU026156.1, from coordinate 17,599,251 downwards.
AAGCGTCGACAGTCAAACTACGGTCTTATGGGCATGACTAGTGCTGATTCCAGAACCTGTTCTTGGGAGAGCACGAAATCTTTTTTCTCTGTGCACAGGATTAGTTTCAGATAGAATCTGATTCAGGACATGTATAGTCAGCTTCAAAACCAATTTTAGGATGCGGCGCTAACGGAAAACGACAATGTTCTATTACGCTCCCTATTAGGAAAATTTACGTCTTCTTTTACTCTATACGAACAGAATGACTGCATGTTATGTTTCCATGCTAAATGGAATCGCTCTATATTAACCAGTTTTTTTTGTAATAAATTGGAACTGGAAGACTCTGCTTAAGGCCGAGCAAGTTCTACAATCCACCTATTAAAGACGAAGATCGGTGACCGGAGGAGATAGATGCGTCTGTAGCCCAGTTGCACTTAAGGCTTTGCTAAACCCTTTCATCACGTCCAACGTAATTAGAGAGTGTAAGGTTTGACTGAACGCTTAAATTCACTGAGTCTGGTTTGAGTTACAGGTCATAAATAAAGACGCAGAGAAGAGTTTCTGTGAACTTAAAATTGCATTAAGACTATTTGCGTCCTTGGTAATTTTATTGACAATTAGGTTTCTTGTCAGCCTATTGCCTTTAGGATGCCGGGAGACCAAATTAATGCTTCTCCAAGTACAAAAGCCTGCATACTGCTCACTGGAATTGCACCGTGGTGAGCTGCTTTTGTGGAGACGTATGCCAGGCATTAGGGACACAATATCATGCGACGTTTGCTGTGCGAGCACTGACGAGAATATATCTGTGAGTGTCTGTAGTTACTCAGCGCTGATATGGTGGATACCGATACAACTATATCACTAAAAGATGACTGAGAAAATCCAGTAAAAGGGAAATATGAGGAATACAATTGATTCCTCATATTTCTTTGTTCAAACTCTCTGCTCCGACAAAAATTAAAAAAAAAACAAACATACCCACCACTACTCCGATTTAAGTTCTTTTTTTTTTTTAAGTTGGTACATCTGTTGTTGACATTCCTTTTAAATCTTAGCTCATAGCTTGACATTTGCAAAAGTTACGCAGCCAAGAGTACATCTATCCCTGTGTATGTTGGCGATTTTTTACAATTTTAGAAATTAATTTAAATTTGCAACAACGAACTTCTATTAAATTTTGCGTAAAAAACGAATTTAATGGTGCACGAATGTTGGAAATGTTAGAAAAGTGTTTCGGAAACGATTCTCTAAACAAAACGGTCGTTTACCAGTTGCACGAGTGGTTCAAAAGTGGTCGTGAGTCAATCGAAGATGATGAATGCAGTGGCAGACCATCGACATCGAAAACCGACGAAAACGTTGATAAAATAAAAGAAACGTTAGTCAATAATCGCAAATTAACCATCAGAGAGATAGCGGAGGACTGCCTATGGATCCGTCTAAGACATTTTGGTTAATGATTTGTGTTTCCGTCATGTAGCAGCAAAGTTGATGCCAAAAGACCTCAATTTCATGCAAAAATGAGACCGTTTTGACGTTGCAAAAGAGATGATTTGCGAGGCTAAATCCGATCCCACATTCATCAAAAGGATTTTTACTGGAGACGAGATGTCACAGGCAAGTAAATGGCGTTCACCAAATGAGCCGAGACCAAAAAAAAAAGCATGTCGTTTTCAGTCAAAAAAGAAGGCAATGCTCAGGGTTTTCATGGATTATAACGGTGTAGTGCATCATGAATTTTTGCCAGAAGTTCAGACAGTAAACAAAAAGTATTACTCGTATTTGGGCGTAATGAGACGTTTGCGTGAAGCAATTCGCCGAAAGAGACCAGAATTGTAGGCAGAAAACTCATGGATTTTGCACCATGATAACGCACCGTCGCACAGTACCATCATTACTAGGTGGGGTGAAAAGTAACCGCCTTGACCGCCAGAATGTGCTGCTACTACAAAAAAGGTAATGGTGCCTTGAAGTCCGTTCATATTTAGGCAGACATGCCAAATATCAGTGCGATACTGTATTTAGCTTTCTTTTGAAAGCTGATTGTTGTTGACGTGTTTGGCATCATGTTGAGTATGGACAAAAACGATTTTCGTTCTCTCATAAAACATTATTTTTTGAAAGGCAAAACGGCGAAGGAAACAAAAGAAAAGTTGGATAAATATTATGGGGCTGATGCTCTGTCAGTTTACACTACCGATCAAGTCCGCAGCGGCAGGCCCTCCGATGCGGTTACAAAAGACGATGTCAAAAAAATACATGAAATAGTGTTGGCTGACCGGAAAGTGAAGGTGCGCGAGCTAGCAAATACCACAAGGATTAGTACTGAGCGCACACGCCATATTTTGGGCAATATTCTGCATATGAAAAAGTTATCTACCGCTGGGTGCCGCGCATACTCACTCCTGACCAAAAACACGAACGCGAGAGCACTTCAAAAGAGTTTTTGGACTTGCTGATGCGGAATCGGGCGGACTTTTGGCGTCGATTGGTAACTTTTGAATACAAAAGAACAGAATGAGTGCCCGGCAATAGACTGAAGCCGGCACGAGTGCTCCGAAGCGGCCTAGGGAGGCTCGATGGGTCGGAAAGGTTAAGGCGTCGGTTTTGTGGGATTGTCATGGCATACTCTTCGTGGACTACCTCAGAAAAGGAAAAGCCATCAACAGCGAGTATTACTGTTTGGATCGATTGGAAATCGCTGCAAAACTGCCTCACATAAGGCGAAAAAAAATTTTGTTTTTGCAAGACAATGCACCGGCGCACAAGAGCATCGCAACCATGGCTGAAACCAATTACTTACGGCTCCAATTGCTGTCACATCCACCGTATTCGCCCGATTTGGCTCCCTCGGACTATTGTCTCTTCCCAAACTTTAAAAGATGGCTCATCAATAAAAAATTCAGCTCATGCGAGGAAATCACCGACGCCACGGAGGAGTATTTTGCAGACCTTCCGGAAAATTACTTTTCGCACGGAATCATGAAGTTGGAATATCGCTAGAATAAGTGTATCAAACTAAAACGGGACTATAATGAATAAAATAAAAAAAATTTTCACTCCCAAGGAGGTTACTTTTCACTTCACCTAGTATTCGTAATTTTTTGACGAAAAATGCAACAAATACCATCCAAACCGAATTTACCTGATTTGGCTCCCTGTGACTTTTTTCTGTTCAATCGAGTTAAAAAAATACTACGGGGAACGCGTTTCAGCAGTCGAGAGGAACTAATGGAAAATCGCAGGAAGCACTGACGGACATATCGAAAACCGAATATAAAAAATGTTTCGAGGATTTGATCAAGCGCTGGTGTAAGTGTGTTGCAGTCGATGGGGATACTTCTATTTTTTGGACCTTCAAGCCTCTTACTTGGCTGTTGCAATATGATAGTCCATGTCAACGTCTGCTCTTTCTTCTGAATATTTTCTCGCTCAGAGTCCTAGATTTTGAATTCGTACATCCTATCAACTACAAGGTAAGTGGTCGACTTTATTGATACTCAGACCAGCCAAAGGTGACCCCATAGTAAAGAATACCAACCTTCAGTGCAGTTTAAATTTCATTGAACTCTAAACTGTTCCGGATTTTCTACTCCCCTCCAATAAACAGTGCATACATATTCAAATATTTCCTTGTTCTTTTTCTAAGCTTCTACTGAAAATAGAAAAGAACAATCAAAAAACTTTGCACATTCCCAAAGTCTCTTTAAGGAAAATGTCACCGCATATTTCTCAAGCTCTATGAAACACGATATGCTGCCAAGTGCCGACTGATGCAACAGTTCCGTGCACAAAATAATTATGATCCCATTGCTCATGTTGCCACCCAGTACATTGCGGTACAGTGTTCCTTGCACTGTTCGTTGTTCTGTTCGCTGTACCACCAACTAAACAAGCAAACAAACGAGGGACATTAATTTGCATATTTACATATTAGATTCGCAAGAACATCCCAAACAAATTAAGACAGCATAACACCGTCTCGAAGCCAATTTGTCCCAATTTTGATGTCAAAAATAACACATTTCAAAACTGAGATTTCTAGAAAACAAAAAGTAAAAGAGCCCCGAATTCGAAAAAAATTTGAATTAAATTAGAAAAACTCAGCCAAGTATCCCCGAAATAGTGTTGTTCGCAAGAGTAAGACGATGCCAACGAACTGCTCCACTAGAGCTGGGCGAAATTGTTTTGCCAAAAATTCATTGCCGATGACGGCCCGAAATATGCATGCTTCTCGTAAGGCTTCGACAATCCGTGCGCCATTAATTATGAAAGCCCCATTGCATGCTATGACGGTACTCATTAAAGGCCCATGGATCATTTGACCCTGCTGGGGTGGCAGTTATAGATCTAAATCGTTAAACATCCCACCCCCTCTCTATTTTTAACGTTGTTGCAACGGTTTTATTGTACATATAAGCCAATAATGTGTAAATTAATTATGCACTGCCAAACGAGATATTTTCATAAAGAAAATTATCTTTTTTTTTTCTGTTTGCCAAATCGACCCCCACGTATCGAGCTATTTTGATCACGGTCCGCTTAAATGTGTCGGTAGAAAAGACCAGAGTTCGATTGGTATTGCTTCGACCTCATATTTAGCAGAGGACCAACTTCACAAATACTACTGGAAGGAGAAGAGGAAAATTTTAATATTTCAAATTAAACACTAGAGTGGTATTTATGTGCGGGTATCTTTGTATCAGTTCACTTTGAATTTACCACCAGAAAGATTGAAAAGATTTAAAGGGTACAACCCATCAAACAGGCGCTGAAAGGGTGGTGTTGGCGTAGGTTGCAGGGGTGATCTAAATCTGATTGAATTAATGGTTTTTCGATTTTGATGGAATGATGGGAGAGACATTAATTCGAAATTAGTTTGTAATTGTTGTCAAATTTGACGTGAATTGTATTTGAGGATTTCCATCGCCCAAGAAGACCACCTGCCTATCCGGTTGTCAGCTATATGTATCTGTTGCTGCAAAACGAACAGCCCAATCATGTTTGCAAATTATTTAAATGAGCTGCAGCCAGTAATTGGAATAGGCCTGTCTATTATAGTGATGTCCATACCCTAATTTGCATTTTCATTTTTTGGGAATTAATTTTCATCCAAATTATTTCGGCAATAATGAGGTCTGAGCTGTAGCCCTAGGGCGAATGCTATGATTGGTATGGCATTCGACAATTTCTACATAATCACTGATGTAGTGTGTGATGGTGCGAACTGATTTAGTGCGTAAATAGCTGTCTTTAACTAACCATGTAAATATAGATCGTCCGCTTCTTGGTATAATTCAGATCTGCAGTGAAGACAAGAACGACGCTACTAAAGAATGTTCTACGAACTCCTCGAAAAAACATATAAGAATGTACGAAGAATGACGCCAGGATATTAATGGGGGATATCTTTGGTAGGATAGTTGGTAAGCAAAGCATTCGGTTTCCTCATCTCAGTATACACAAGGGTGCATGGCAGTTTCTGGTTAGTGAAAGGCTAAATCCAATTGATCACATTGCGATAGACATAAGGTATGCCTGCAGGATTCTGTACACGCGAACATTCCGGGAAACCAACATTATCTCTGATCATCACCTTGTTGCAACTGTGACCAGATGGCATTGATAGATTTTCCTATTGTTATGTTTCAGCAGCTGTCAAAGTTACCAATGCATCCAGCTGTCAAAATATTCAGTAAGCTTTGCCATTTTATCATGCATCATCTTATGCTTGCCAAACATTAGGAAATTATTTAAAAAATTTTATCGAAATTCCGGCTCAGTTGTAAATAGGCAATGAGGTAGGTCGTCACCATGGCTTCAGTGTGCAGGCAATTCGTCGCACCGTGAAAAAGTTTGAGCGTGAGTATACTCTTTTGGATCTTAAGCCCCCAACCAGACAGAGATTGGTGGTAAATGAAGGAAAAATAGCTGCCATAACGGCCAGTATCGAAGCAGACCCAGAAATGTCGATTCGGCGCCAATAAGCTGAATTTGGCATAGCTAGAGTTAACTCGGTTTATTTTCCGGTTGGATTTGGGCCTTCATTCGTATTAGATTGTGATGACGTAGGAATTGAAGTCAGAGGACTATAGACAAAACCATGAGTTTGCTAATTGGGCGCTAGAAATGTTGGCCGGAGATCCGGATTTTGGGCAAAAAACCATCTTCTCGGACGTTGTCCATTTTTGGCTCAGCGGTTTTGTCAAGAAGCAAAATTCTCATTATTAGAGCTAAAAAATTTATAAGTGTTCGGCCAAGCATCAATGGATCCACAAAGATGAACAGTTTGGTGCTGTTTATGGCATGGCGGTATTATCGAACCTTATTTCTCGGAAGGAGACCGGTACCGTCAATAGTCTCAGGTATAAAGCTATGTTAACTAACTTTTTGTAGTCAGAGCCCGACAACATCGATATATCCGTGCTGTGGTATAAACCAGACGGCGCTACATACCATACAAATGACGCAACGCACGAAGTTATGAAGGAGAAATTTGGCGACTGGGTCGTCTCACGACGAACGTTCATCAGTTGACTACGCTAACAAGTCAACCACTATGGACGAGCTAAAGGCCAATATTTGACACGTTATTGGCTTGAAGCACTGAAAAAGCTATCGAATAACGCCCCACATATTGGACCGACCGCTTGAAGCACTGTCAGCGAAGCCGAAGCAGCCGTTTAAATGATGTGCTACAATATATCATACATAATAGCATGAACGTAGCCTTACAATAAAGCCAGAATAAATTTTATATCTCGCTCCTTTGTCGTTTAATTAAACTTTTTTCCTATCGTTCTTACCACAAGTTTTTGGTGGTAAAACACCATCTTACCGATTGCAGCGCCACTTTCTCTCTGTTGGCGATTCTTCGTAGATTCTTTGACAAGTAATCACAGTGAAGAAACATAGCATTTTTTTTGTACAATAGATTCGAAGAGAACCAATTTATCCAAATGCACAACATGCACAACACAAACAACACGCGCAAATCAGCGTATACTACGAAAAGCTGTCGGTCAGGGTTTGTAGAGGGTGATTATGATTTGTCCATACGTCGCCGTTCGCATCAATTGGGATTGTGTTATTCGACTTCGGGGAATATTCTACTCAGGGATTTTGGTTTAAAACCTTATAAAATACGGCTTGTGAAAGAACTAAAGCCGAACTGGACCTTAAAAAAATTGGAGGAAGATCCGCTTTTTTTTTATTGAAAAATTGCCTTCAGCTTCATCACTTGTGGGTATGGGTATATTAATAAACAAAACTGCCATATTTGGTCCGATGAGCAACATGAGGCAATACAAGAGCTGGTAATGCACATAGACAATGCACTGTTTCCTGGGCTTTATGGTCCGGCATTAGAACCATTGGCCCGTATTTTTTTTTAAGATTGTCGTGAGAACAACGTTATTTTCAATGTTTTTACCCAAAATTCACGAGCTGAACCTGAACCATGTGGTTCCCTCAAGACGGCGCTACATGCCACACAGCACGCGAATTGATGGACCAATTGAGAAATGAATTCGGTAAGCAACTTATCCCTCGTTTAATACCGGTGAATTGGCCGGGCAGATCGCGCGATTTGACGCCTTTAGACTATTTTCTATAGGGATACGTCAAACAACTCGTCTATGCCGATAAACCAGGATCGATTGCAGTCTTGAAAGACAACATTACTCATGTTATTGGCAAGATACCAGCCAATATGCTCGAAAAAGTGATTCTAAATTTTACTTTCCGTATGGAATACTTAAAACGTAGTCGTGGTCAACATATAGTATTTTATATGAATGGGTCAATGAACCTACAGCAAAAAAGACTGGAGTATATAACTCTCATCAACAATTTACCTCCAATTTTAATGAAATCTTATTACCTTCAATAGCCAATCCTTAAGCGACCATAGTAGAAGGATCGAACTAGCGAAAATTCTTCATACGAATGAGAATGAGAATAGTGATTCTCACAATTATAATATTCGCACCCTTCCAAGGTTCTTGGATCACTTCCCAGTTAAACTAGACATACCAGGTGTACCAGTATGAAGTGAAAATAAAACACTAATTTTCAATGGGAAAGTAAAAAACATTTTATTCAAAGTATCGGCCATTGCTAGCTACACATTTTTCCTATCTTTCTGGCAATTTATAGATTCCACGACAATAAAACTATTCGTCTTTTGACTTCCTCGTAGAATTCGAAGTGCTGCTCAGTTAATGCGTGACCCATTGATGAAAACAAATGGTAGTCTGAAGGAGCCAAGTCTGGTGAATATGGCGGGTGGGGTAGCAGCTGCCAGCCAAGTGCTTTGGATGTATCCTGAACCAGTTTTGCTTTGTGTGCAGTTGCATTGCCATGGAGCAAAAGTACCTTGCCGTGTCTTCTGGCCCGTTCTGGTCGTTTTTCGATCAATGCATGGTTCAAATTGATTATTTGTTGTCGGTAGTGATATCTATTAAAGATTTCACCAGGTTTTAGGAGCTAGTGGTACACCACACCTTTCTGGTCCCACCAGACACACAGTATTGTCTTCTTGCCGAATCGATCTGGTTTTGCAGTCGAAGTTGATGGTTGTCCCGAATTAACCCATGATTTTTTCCGTTTAAGATCCTGAAAATAAATTCATTTTTCATCGCCAGTAACAATTCGATGCAAAACTGATTTTTTATCGTGTCTTTGAAGCAAAATTTCCAAGTGGTCCAACGGTCAGAAATTGTTTGTTGTGCAACATTGAACATTTCTGCCATTTGTTTCTGACTCAAAGTGTTATCTTCATCCAATATTGTTTGCAATTCGGCGTCTTCAAACTCTTTTGGTTTTCTTCCACGTTCTTCATTTCTCACATCAAAATCGTTATTTCTGAACCGTTGAAACCATCTTTTGCATGTTTCTTCTGAAAGAGCATGATCACCATATGCCTCGTCAAGCATTTGATGCAAGTCATCATTTTCTGGTAAGAAATTCGACATTTTTAACACGATGACAAAATATGATGTTGTTTGCTGAATGACTTGATGTATACTAAATATGTTTGACAGGTGTCATAGCAAGCAAACAAAGAAACAAAAAATAAAAGCCCGTTCACAATAAATGATCCCTATCGAGGCATTTGTATCTTGACGCTCATACCGGTACACCTGGTAGATATGATGGCCGCAAATATCCTTATGATAGGAAATAGTCACTCAAAATCCTTCAAAGATAAAAATTGGAATAACTTTAAATTAGATTTTGATATTGCTCTTTCGCATACCTTTCCTACAACATTTCTTAACCTCAAGAACTCCGAATTACCCTCCTAAAAAACATTTTAAAACGCAGAATTAGATTATTGTTAAATGCCAAACTCAATCAAAAACTCGCTAAGATCAAACCTGGACCCTTCGCCTTCAAAGAATTTAATAAAATGTCAAGGAACAAATAAAAAATCAATTCTGTGAAAAAGTGACTGCTAATGGTAATACTATGGTAGAGCGGATGACGGGGAAATTGCATGTTCCTTCAGAGAGTACTACTCTAAATCATTTAGAGAGAGTATCTCACTTACAACCTGCCTTTTAGAGATAAAATCATCAAATTAATTCTACAAGACCTCCACGTCAATTCAACTTTGATTATAGTATTTCAGCCCTTCGACACCCAATTCGACAATGCACCTGCTCATTTATTGTTGCATGTGAGAGACTTTTTGGCCAAAAACAATACGACAATCATGCCTCAGTCACCATATTGACCGGATTTCGCCTAATGCGACTTTTTCCTGTTCCCAAAAATGAAGATCCCTATGAAAGGACGGAGATTTGCAACGATTAAGGAAATAAAAACGGCATCGCTGGTAAAGCTTAAGTCTATACCAAAAAGTGCTAACGAGAAGTGCTTTGATGAGTGAAAAAAGCGTTGGCACAAGTGTATTATATAGGGTTTTCTAATAACGACTTGACAACTTTCTTTTAAATAAAACGCAAACCATTTGAGATATTTCAAAAACTTTATTATTGGCTTGAAGTACAATCAAAACATTTATGAATGGAACTCGACTTCGTTCATATGGCCACCGCAGGCACGTTTGCAGCTGTCGATTCGTTGGACCCAATTTTCAACGACTCGGCCACACATTTCAGCCGAAACGGTCGCTATTTCGCGTTCAATGTTGGCTCTAAGCTCTTCCAACGTCGTCGGCGTGTTGGCATAAGCCAATGACTTAACGTAGCCCCACATAAAATAGTCAAGCGGCGTTAAATCGCACGAACGAGGAGGCCAATCGACTGGCCCATGTCTTGAGATAGCACGCTCACCATGCTTACTCTTTAATAAATCGATTTTAGCGTGTGCTCTGTGGGTTGTGGCACCATCCTGTTAAAACCACATGTCGTCCAAGTCCATATCTTCCAATTCGGGCCAAAAATAATCGGTGAACATGGTACGAAAAAATTTTTCGACATCGACGAAAAAATATGGCCCAATAACACCGCCAGCATGCAAACCGCACCAAACAGTTATTTTTTGTGGATGAAGTGCTGATTCATGAAGCACATGTGGGTTTTCACCCGACCGATAACGCAAATTTTGCTTATTGACGGACCCATTGAGCCAAAAATGAGCTTCATCACTGAATATGATTTTGCGATGAAATTCATCATCTTGGCGCATCTTCTCCAAAACCCAATCGGAGAACGTACGTTGGTTCAAATGGTCCATCGGCTTCAATTCTTGAGGCAGCTTGATCTTGTATTTGTGTAAACCAAGATCCTTACGTAAAATACGCCATAATGTGGTCTGAGCTATGCCCAATTCTTGAGAACGCCGTGGAATTGACTGATTTGGATCGTTTGCTACGGACGTCTGAACGGCGCTATATTTTTGACACTTCGACCAACCCGTTGTCTCACTGACACGGCAACATCACACAACGAATATGTAGACTCAAATTTTTGCACTAAACTTGTTATTGCCTGTCTACTAGGGCGAGAATTACGACCGAAAATTGGAGTTAACGCTCTTAAAGTTGCAGTCACCGACTCCGAATATCTATAGAAAATTTTTATAATTTGCAGACGTTGCTCGTTAGTGTACTTTACCATGATGAAAATGTTGAGTTTAAATTCAAAGTTGTCAAGTCCCTATTGGAAAACCCTATATTTACGAGTTTCTGTAAATAATGAATATACACTGACATTTCCAAATCATAAGAAAAAGTCCTACTGAAATAAAAAAAAACAAAAAAAATTATTAAACTAGAAGATATTGCCCATATAATAACCCACGATTGTGAAATAAAAAATGTCGAACTTTTCCCGAAAATTTGATGAATTTTGGTCCGCCAAAATTACAATTTTCAGACAATCGAAAAACTGGAAAGTCATTGTAACACTGAAAAGTCTGTACCGTTTTATAGTAAAACACAAAATTTTTGCAAAATTCAACTGTATTTATCAATACAGTTGACTTCGAAGGCGATACACTGATTGAAACGATTTTTCAATCTTTCGATACCAGTTTTGTAGCATGATTTCGGTTTAGCCTCAAAATAGGCCTCTGTTTCGGCGTTTACTTCTTCATCGGTCTTAAATCTCTTTCTGGCGAGCATTCTTTTGAGGTCTGCGAACAAGAAATAGTTGCTGGGGGCCAAATCTGGAGAATACGGTGGGTAGGGAACCAATTCGTAGCCGAATTCATTCAATTTTGCCACCGTTTTCATCGACTTGTGACACGGTGCATTGTCTTGATGAAACATCACTTTCTTTTTCTTCAAATGCGGACGTTTTTTTGCGATTTCGTCCTTCAAACGCTCCAACAACGCAATGTAATAGTCGCTGTTGATATTCTGCCCCTTTTGGAGATAGTCGATGAAAATTATTCCATGTGTATCCCAAAATACGGATGCCATAACCTTGCCAGCCGACTGCTGAGTTTTTGGTCGTTTTGGACGAGGTTCGTCGCCTGCTCGGCACTCAGCTGACTGGCGACGTGGCTCTGGTGTGAAGTGATGGAGCCAAGTTTCATCCATTGTCACATACCGACGCAAAAATTAGACTTTATTGCGGTTAAACAGCTTTAAACACTCCTCTGAATCATCAACACGTTGTTGTTTTTGGTCGACTGTGAGCAAACGCGGCATCCACTTTAAACAGAGCTTTCGCATGTCCAAATATTCGTGTATGATATATCCAACACGCTCTTTTGATATCTTCAGAGCCTCAGCTATCTCGATCAACTTCACTTTACGGTCATTCGTAATCATTTTGTGGACTTTTTTGATGTTTTCATCTGAAACAGCCTCTTTTGGACGTCCACTGCGTGCATCATCTTCGGTGCTTGTATGACCACTTTTAAATTTTTCAATCCACTTGCGAATGGTTCGTTCGGCTGGTGCAGAGTCCGGGTAACACTTATCAAGCCATTTCTTTGCATCGGCTGCATTTTTTCTTCTCATCAAGAAGCAATGATAAATCAACACACGAAATTACTTTGAATCCATTTTTTTTTCACAATAACAAAAGTTGCTTCACTCACAACGCTATATCTCGAGAACTAATCGTCCGACAGCTGTCAAATTTATACGCGTATCTTTTGAAGGTTGGTACTAACTGAAAATTTCAAGTGGTGCCCTCTCTTAGAAACGGACTTTTCAGCCCATGTATTATAGAGAAACATATACAAAATAAGCAAAAGAAAAAAAGCACAGCGATCAGATGATTTGTCTTCGAGTTACATCTGCAGCAAATTGGAAAAATGTAGTTTGGAGAAGTATGTAGATATACTTGCGGTCATAAAAACCGCACCATATCAAAATGAAAAATTTTTAATAACTACAATAATAATTTTTATAATGAAATGAAATTTTTGTTAAGGACTCCGCAGTAGTTTATAAGTATTTCTAACTAATTTCCATCTGTTTATTGAATGTTTGAAGAAAGATATTAACAAAGAAAGAAAAACCAGTTAATTTTCTTATTTTTTTAAAATATTTTAATACAGTCATTGGTTAACAAAATCAAACGATACATTTTTTTGTATGTGTATATAAGATGTTTAGATATGCCACTTTTACCAAAAAATTATCAATGTCGAGTTGATCCTCCTTTGGCGGTTATAACTGCTTTTATTCCTTTGAAATTTCAGTATTCCATACATGTTACAGAACTTCATTTAGCTTTTTTTTACTCTCTGGTTTATGTTCAGCCACCTTACGTTTCATTACATGCCACAAGTGGTCGATTGGTTTTAAATCGGGCGAATTAGCTGACCAGTCTAGTCTGGTAATTCCAAGGTTATCAAACGTTGTCTTGAGCTGAAAATTATTGAAAGACTCTAGTTACTTGTCTGTTTATTATTTGTAAAGTAGACATCTAGAAGTTGATTGATTGGCGCTGTGGCAAGGTGCAGAATTATCTTGAAAAATGCAATTGTCAGTATACGAATGATGCTGTTCAATTGCTGGTACCAAAAACTCCCTTACTACTTCTCCATACTTTTGAGCGTTTAAAGTTCCATTAACAAAGTGCAAACGGCCCAAAACATAAAAAGAAAACCATCCCCAAACCATCTGGCTTTGAGGAAACTTCACTGTTTTAACTATGCACTCGTCCTTGAACATTTCACCTGCTGACCGCCGTACGTATGGCAAATTGTCGGCACACAACAAATTAAATTTACTTTCATCGGACCATATCACACATCGCCAATCATCCTGCGTCCATTCTTCGTACTTTTTTGCCAACGTCAAGCGAGCTTTTTTTATTTTTGTGGTTAGGAGAGGTTTTTTCGCTAGTCGTCTTCCATATAAACCTATCTCCCATAGCCGTTAGCGTATGGTTTCGGCGCTTAGATCAACTTAATGAAATTCACTCAGCTCTGCTCTTATACGGACAACACTTTTAAAGTCATCTTTCATGCTAATCGTTGTAATACATTGTCCGTCTTCTGAATTGTTTTACGTTTTTCTCCCGAGCCTTTTTTCCTTTCCAGTGGATCCGAATTTTCTTTTTTCTTCATCAGTCGTACGATAGTTGAATGACAGTGTCCTATTTTAACCGCAATCTCACGATAGCCAAGCCCTTCTTCGACTAAAGTCAATACTTGAACTTTTTCGCCCCGAGTCAGTTGATGATATTTACGAGACATTTCACTTTTTTTTACTTGTCACCGTCACAACTCAATTCAAACTGATTTTTGTTTGCACTAAATACAAGGCCGAACTCCGCTATGGGGAATACCCTTCATTAATATAGGAAAAACCCTTACGATCTGATGTAATTAGGTATTTTTTGAGAACTCATTAGGTGGTGCGGTTTTTATGACCGCAAGTGTAAAATGATTAATTTAATGGTTATAAATAGATAAAAATCATACTTAATCCACCTTTCTCTTTTTCAGAAAGCGCCTGCTGGGCTGTTGAAGCTCTTCTTCGAAGGATCGGTCCTCTTTCGAGGCAGCTTTTTGGCGATACTCTACTACTCGTAGTCTTACTTCATATTTGCTAGCGACGTAATCTCTTACTGCAATATTTTTCAAATTGATGTATAACCATCATGGAATATTGAAGTAGCAAAGTTATTTGATAATTCAAAAGTTTTCGGAGTTCAAATATTTCGGAGCAAAGTGCCAAAGTTAACCATTGTAGCAAGTCCTCGTATATTGGCTTCAGAGCTTTTTGGACATTTAGATCAAGTAGGTGATAATCGTCTTTGAACTTAGTCAAGTTCATTCCTCCAGCTCTGCGCCATCTGGACAATTTTCACGGTTTGGATTCTATCAGTCAAACTCAATTAATGAAATGTATAGTATCCCAGGTTGCTTTATACATTTCATCCACATTATCTTGATATCTAATGATCGCTAGGCCGTAATACTTTTTCCTTTTAAGCACTTATCGTCTTTTTTCAAACTACGGCATTCTTTTTTAACATGTAGATAGCACTATAGTTTTTCTACAGTAATATCATATGGATTCAAAAATAATAATCCTTTATAGGTGGTGCTATCACCATCACCAATATACCGCGAATATTTCACTGCGTAGTTACTAATCGAACGACGAAACGTGTCTTTTACACTGTTGACTGGTTGACTTATTGACTGTCGCAATCATCTTTGTGTAGTGAGAGCCATTCTTCGTAAGCTTCAGGATCGATGTCTTTTTTATTTTCGAACTTGTCTCCGAATTTTATTTCTCTAATTTCTGTTTCTTCTCTTTTTTAACAGCTCTTTCCATACTAAATTTACAAATTGATTTTGCTGCTATTTTCGTGAAACATCCAGCGAAAGTTTGATGATAAAATTAACTTGCTAAACGAAACGAAATCTAAACGAAAAATATCTAAAGAGTAGACCTATTCATGCATTTCTGTATACCTGAAGGTCAACAATAGAAACCGGATCTGTATTGTATGGTGCACGATGACGTAACTTTCTGGTAGCTGAGCGGCTACTCTGTAGAAGGCTATAATTCAAAAACTATTCGAGATATTCATTTGATATTATCGTTTGGGAATCGACCTTTGTCGCCAGGTCTTTTTTTTTCCAGTTTTCTATTTTTTTTTTCCTTTAGTTTGTTAAAACTTATTCCAGTTATATTATGTGTTCTTTGGCATATTGCTAGAGATTTCTCTAGGTCACAAGCAATTTGTTCAGGTGAAGTCTCTTGCAGTGTTCTTTTTTTCATACTCGTAAGTGCGATTAGTTTTCGGTGACACTTAGACTTAACAGCTAAGAGTCTTAGTTACACAGACTAGTCCGAATTTATTTTAGAGTGATCGAGTATGTTTTTGGCTCATAAGTTGGTATACTTTGACAGATTCAAATGTCAACCCCTCCTTCCAACAACCTTCCTTCAACCTTTCAAAACACTGAAGTGATTAAAGAAGTCCAGTTCTGGCTAAGGAAAAGCGTGATATCTGCGAAGGATATTAAATCCCTGAACTCAGTCTCACAATATTCCAAAATTGCACTTGATTGCTGATCTTCACTCAGAGAGCTGTTGAACATTCACCTATGCTGGGTCCCGGATCACAAATATATTCTAGGGTACTTGCCAAAATTGGAATCACTATATGTACCCTACCTACGGTATATCAATCGTTGCGTGCAAATTAATATCACAGCTGGATTCTAATAGAAGAACAAACCTTAGTCGGACTGTTGGATCAACATGTTCAGCGTCCGAACAAAACTGGCCAAAGTTGGATCGGAATCGGGCTATGAGTTTGATCTTACAAAAAAGGACCGAACTGTCTTATAGGCAAGCATTCAAGAAAGCTTTCCATTTTTAGAAATGACTTCTGCAGAAGCTGAGCGAACGAGGAGGTTAAGGAGATAATCCTACACCTACTCTGTACATGCTCAAAGAAGGACATTTCCGATAATTATCAAATTGGTTTCTAAATCATAAATCCTAACCTAGCTTAGGTATGAAAAGAAGTGGTTGTCAATGTCATTAAATTATTTATTTTTCTGAACAAACTGTTTTAAGATCTGGCCCCGATGACTTAGGACTTGGGATTAAGGACAGCCAATTAGACTACAATGCTAACCATTGACATGACAACAGTTGGTAAACAGAACAACTTGAAGATTGTCAAATGGAAATATTTAAAATTCATACATTCAGATTCGATTATGGGCTTGATTGCCTAGAAAATTCATTAGGTTAACCCTTATGACATGTGTACTCGTATCCCAATGTCCAATTCCAATTCCCTCAAACAGACCTTTATGAATAATTTATTATTATCAGGATTAGGTTTCCCGTTGCACGTATTTCTTAACTTTCTGTATCTCAATTTCTTGGTTCCGAGAACCCAAAACTAATTCCATCTTTGGACTTTGTCAGCCAGTTGCCACAATTCGGAAACATTTAAACTCTAATAAATTTCTACTTGACCCCAAAAAACCATTAAGAGGGTGTCCATCTACATAGCCACCATATACAACCAAAAGATACAAATGACATAAATGATACTCGCACACAAAACTGTGCTCGTGTTCGTATCTATTATCGATTTATTTTTGGAATTTAATTGCTTCACAGTGAACGAATTTTCAGTTTTGTTGTCTAAATAAAATTCGCTGAGCAGAAAACTATTTGTATTCACATCCAGACGATGGAGGATCAAACCTAACCCATCATGCCTACAAGCGAAATTTGAATAACTCCACAGATACTCGTATTATTGCTACCCAAACAACGATGTTCTGTGTTTGACGAGCACTAATCGAGTATCTTTATATCTTTTCCTGAGTTTCTTAAATTTTTTTCTCAAATTTTACTTTTTTGTTCCTGTTAAAAAGGAACATCGAATCGAATGAAAAGTTCTATTTTTAAACAGAAAACAAAAAATAAAAAAATCAAAAAAAGGAAATAAACTATTCAATTTTGTATTTCAGTGAGGGCGTACAGATTCGAATGGAGGTGGAGTGCGTACCATCGTCTTGTATTTGTTGTGTGATGAGTCGCAGTATCCGTATACGAATAGTGTATCTCAAGTTTATTTCTAGCTTTAATGGCTAATGGCTAAGGCAGCAAGATCATAGTGTAAACTGGTAAACTGTGCGCGTTTTTGTGTTGGTTTTCGCATTGTGTAAACTCTGCTGAGATAGAATATCTCTGAAACGGTCTGTATGCCGAATTATTGAAAAGGTGTTCTTATGATGGAATCTGTGGAAATTCCTGTGTCCGCCCGTTCATGCCAACATCAAATGGTGTTTTTCTTACTTAAAACAAATACTTCTGAAGCATTGGAAGAATGTTGCCCGAGCTGTGGGTTGTTGGAGTTTTATTTTTGGAAGCAGTGACCTTAGGATTTATAGCCCTTGAATCACATGCAATTCTGCAAAATGAGAAACGATTATGCAACTGGTTATCGTTATCATCATTTGAAATATTCAAAACGAAAAGCTTTAAAGGTCTTTAACAGAGAGGAATTATTCCATTTCGTCACTTATTCTCGATGATCGATGGACAGACTCGTTTGTAAGGAGAATATTTCGCGCTTTAAATCCGCAAATACTCTTGAGTTACTATTTTTAGATTTCATGATCTGCGATAATATTTCCAATGTGTAAACAATGGACTCGTTTTCGATTTAAAGACGTCAGTTCATTAGCTTTCAAGGTTATACGGCGACTCTTGATGAATTTTGGCTTTCTATATGGAACTCTATACATACAGAGATACGTATTTGTATGATAATTGGTGTTTGCCCAATCTTTTGCTTCTACAATTCATGATCCGACCTAGGCCTTAACGAATAAATCTCACCAAATAACGCGCTCTTTGGCCAAATCCAGATACACACTGAAAGATGGTCGAGATCCCCTTTCACTTATATGTTGTGTGTAAGATCCCTACGGTTTGGAAAGAAAGAATCTAAAGACCGAAAGGTTAATATTCATGTCCAGTTATTTAAGAACTCGTAGAGTTTGCTGTTTTATTTCTTCCTCCGAAATCCGTCAACGCAAAGGAAACCAAAAGTCATTCAAGAATCTTCACGCATTGAAAACGACCAAAAATATCTTCGCCCAACTTCGTTACGTTTGGCAAATGATCTCAAGGCAACATTTTATGCACAGCGAGAGGTGACCTGCCATTTTTGCTGACACTCCGAATGGCGGAGGAGTGAAAGACTTTTTTATATTCAGAAAATATCAGTTTGAAAGGTTTGCCATTGTCCTCCAAAAGGGTATTGATGTAAGAAAAAACAGAGCGGTCTTTGGCTAACTGCCTCCGGTTGCGCACTCCAATTTGGTTTAGAGTCGAAGAGTTAGAAGAGCTAAAGCCTTGGCGTTAATTCAATCTACATATCCCAGTCATCTCAAACGCCCAATGCGCTGTTTTTTTACCAGGTCGGTGTCGAATCGTAGCCTTCAGAACCCATCAACGCATACCGGACTAAATATCTTATGAAGAATTTTGCTCTCTAAACGACGAAGGATTATTTTATCCGCTTTAGAAGGGGTCCATGCTTTAGAACAATAGAACAGGACTGGGATTACAATGGCTTTATATAGAGTGTCTTTGGTTGTTCGGAAGAGGGCCTTACTAAAGGGTGATTCATCGTGAGGTTTGATTTTCAATAGACCTTTTTGAACAGATAACGCGTGACTCCTATCAAACTGCTTTGTCATTTTCGTCCAGTATCGTTTGGCGTTTTGGTGAAAATAAGCGTTCTATGGGAAATGTTTTTCTTACGATTCGAGGAACTTACAGTGCGCATAATCAACCTACTCAAACCACTATTCCCAATACCATACGCAAATTTGAGTCCCAGTTTATATTAATGGATGATACTCGACCGGTTAGACTACATCCAGCACGTAGTGAAGAGCTTTAGTAGCTGTAGCTAAGAGTGTACGCGAAGACCGTGACGAATTGATTCGTTGTTGTTCTCAGCATCTTGGCTTGTCGAATACAACTTGGGGTATTTTACATGAGGATCTCGGCCTAAAAGCGTACATAATTCAACTTGTGCAAGAATTTGCAATCCGGTGTTTTATCGCGAAATTTTGTTCAGTGATGAAGCATATTTCTGGCTCAATGGATACGTTAACAAACAAAACGCTGTATTTGGGCTGAAGAGCAACCCGAAGAGTACTAAGAGCTTCCATTACATCCATTAAAAGCAACGGTATGGTGTGATTTATGGGATGGTTGGATTATTTGTCCATATTTCTTTAAAAATGAGGCTAATCAGAGTGTTACCGTCAATAGTAACCGTTATCGAGCCATGTTAACGAACTATGCGTTCCTGAAATTCAAGCTCTCGGTGAGCTCTGGTTTCAACAAGACAGCGCTACGAGCCATACGGAGCGTGAAACAATGGACTTGTTGAGCAATCACTTTGGTGAGCATTTAAATTCACGTTTTGCTATGGTAATTTGGCCGCCTAGATCGTGCGATATCGCACCTTCGGACTATTTTCTCTGGGGATATATAAAGTCTCAGGTTTTTAGGAATAAGCCAGCTACTATTGACGCTTTGGAAGGCAGCATTACTCGTGTTATCCGCGAGATACCAGTCGCTATGATCGAACGAGTCGCCCAAAATTGGACCTTCCGAATAGACCACCTCAGACGTAGTCGTGGCCAACATTTACATGTAATCGTTTTTGAAAAGTAAATGCCATGAATTGTTCTTTTTACCGATAATAAAAATTTTAACTTCACTTCCAAATTTATATATTTTATTTTACATTATAAATCAAACCTTACGATGAATCACCCTATATGTAGTTGCCTTATCAGACTTAAAAAAAAAAACAGCGATTGGAAAGCATTATTCTTGTGTTTTACCAATTATGTCAATATCTTCGGCGTATGCAAGCAATTGAACAGATTTTTGAAAGATCGTACCTCGTTTTGCACAATTTTTTCAAGTATGATGTTAAATAAGTCGCATGAAAGCGTATCGGCTTTCTTAGTTCCTTTTTTGGCAAGGATGTTCCATCTTCCCCCACCGCACAACAGATACAATACTTCAATTTTGACAGAATTGTCAAAATCAAAATCACCAAAAATCTTATGGTAATATAACTGCTCCAACGCCAAACCCTCCTGTCGCCGCCCCACGGAAACTTGTTACACAATTTAACACGACGTGGACACCCGCAGAGTGGCAAGGCAGGCTAGAACGACTCATCACAACGAACCAGATGTTTATCATCCTACTCATCAAAAGTGCCCCAAATTATGCAGATGTTGCTTGCATTTCCGAATTTTTCAAAAAGAGGTATGGCATCACCATCAGCCAATGTACAATACTCCCAACATCCCACCACAAAAACAAACGGAATTTCAAAATTAATTTACCGGCTAAATACGAATGGTTATTTGCTAACTCATCTAACACCAACCTCAACCTAGAAAAGATGCGAGTCTCCAAATGGACGGATCAACCAATCAACAAAAATACAGAAAAAAAATGAAGCATTGTCTCATCAAAGGATAATTATAAATCACCCAGACCCATTCCCCATCCACATCCTAAGCCCAACCCCAACTGGAGCCTTAAAACCAAAATATTTCCAAATTCTTCATCTCCCGTTTATATCCCTAAGCAACCCCCTTCACGTATCTCCTCAAAAGCACCAAGCATCCAAGCCCTAACGCGTCTCATTTAATTTAACCCCTGCCCCTGATACTGTCACTGCTCAACCACCCATAACCCCTCCCACGAATACTAACAACTGCTTTCCCAATTTTAACCTTACAACAGGAGCCAAATACCCTAACTTTATCAGCTCGCATATCAGTTCCTATTTTTGATTCCCTTTCACCGTCCAACGTTAAATTGACACAAAAGAATATAGACACCACGGAATGCAGTTACGCCCTCTCTAGGCTAAGGGATAAAAAGATATACGAAAATATACGTCTCTTTCTCGCATATCTTTACGACAAATCCGACTCTGTTTGCTTTGAGGGAAAAACAAAAACAAGTTTCATGGTCTCCATCCAACAGGAAGGCCTTCCTACGGATATAACTTGTCTCAGAAAGCTTTACAACAGGTACCACGAAATCTTCGACACACCTCCTCAAAACGTTGCGGATGACCTCGCTGCTTTCCGCAGCTATGTTCACTCTAAAAGAGTTTCTCACCTTCAGCGCAGGCGAGCTGACCATGATAATTTTTTTCATTCCTAATTTGCCTGCAACTTATCTACACTCCCCTACTCCTCCGCGCAACAAACTACCTCTTACATTTTACTACCAAAACGTAAGAGGCTTGCGCTCTAAAACTCGGGTTATCTTACAGAAACCAATCTGTCCCCGACATAAAGAGCCAGGAGCTATTCCCATCTTCGTTTAATGTCTACCGAGATGACGATCACTCTCTTCCTATGGTTAATGATCCTGCCATTCCTAAAGTTGATTCTCCATGTAGAGGTGTCCTACTTGCTATTCACAATAACCTCAACTCTTCTCTCATCGCTATCTCTTTTTCTGCTAAAATTGACTTTGTCTCAATTAAAATAACACTTCCCAATAAGTCCCTGTACGTTATGTGCTGCTACATTCTCCCAGCTCAACCTATCAAATCCTACATCCTTGCTATTAATGCAATTGACCAACTAATTGACCTAAGTGATTCCATCGACGATATCCTTATCTTTGGAGACTTCAATCTGACCCTGCTGAAGTGGATTCCGTCGGATGATCACTTATTTTTTACCGCGTCAAATGCCAGTTCATCCAAGGAATGTCTATTCATTGATAGCATAACTGACTCAAGCCTGTGCCAAGTAAGTGGCGTCCCCTAACCCTATCGGTAAGCAACTAGACCTTATTTTCACTAGTGATCCTATAAACTCCACAGTAACGTTTTGTCCCTTTATCCTATCAACTGTCGACAACTTTCACCCTAATCTTCTTCTCTCATTTTTCCATAACTCTCCATCCCAGCCCACTTCTTGAACTACCATCTCTTCTTACAACTTCCATAGATATAATTTTTGCAAAATCAATAGCTATCTTAGCAAATGTTCTTTTGATTTTACTAATCTATCCTTATCTGATGCTGTCGTCCCCTTTTCACGGCATAAAACATCATGTACTTCCCCTCCATGGTACAACAGAAGACTTCGCTATTTACGTAGTAAAAGAAACATCTTATGGGCAGCTTTTCTTCGCACCAATTCTTTTTACGTCTACTCTAACTATCTTGGAACTTACCTGCAATTCACCCAGCTCTATAACTGCCTCTATCAGCGCTTTCTCGACACAGCGCAGACCAACCATATCAATGATCCTAAGACATTTTATCAATTCGTACCCGACCACATGTATTTCAAGTACCTTCCCAATATCTCCATTAACCTCTCTCTATCTCATCCTTTTGGTCCCATTCTTATCGAAGAAAAGTTACAAAATCTCAATGATGAATTTTTATCCGGTCCAGATAGCAATATTTCTCAAAAAGTGTGCCTCCAATCTTTCGCACCCACTTTCCTCCCTATTTCATCTGTCCCTCACATAAGGGGAATTCCCCCAAGTTTGGAAGACCTCTTTTATAACCCCGGTTCACAAAAAGGGATCAAAGAATGAAGTAACCAACTACCGTCCCATTGCTAAGCTTTCTCACATACCTAAAATGTTCGAAAATTTTTTAAATGATGTTCTAAGCTTTCAGAGCAAGTCACTTATATCACCCAGTCAGCACGGATTTCTAAAAGGTAGATCAACTACTACAAACTTAGTTGAATTCGTGTCCTTTGCGCTTTCAGCCTTAGAAAATGGCAACGAAATTGATGTTATTGCTACAGATTTCGCTAAGGCCTTCGATAAAATATCGCATCAACTGATCCTTTTCAAAATGTCTTCCCTCTGTTTTGACCCCATTTTGTTAAAATGGATATCTTCTTATCTAGAGAACCGTTACTATAGCGTTCGCTTTATGTCAGCCTTCTCAACCCCGTTTTAAGCCACTTCTGGTGTCCCACAAGGTAGCCATCTTGGTCCCCTCCTTTTCATTCTAACTACAAACGATCTTATCGATTATCAAACACTGCTCCGTATCCATTTACGCTGATGACACTAAATTCTCCAAAACTATTTCTTCACCCCAAGACTCTATTCTCCTTTAAGAATATCTCGATAGGTTTTCCACCTGGTGTCTAAAAAATTACTTTGAGCTTAACGTCTCCAAATGCCAATCCATGACTTTGTCTCGTAAGTACTATCAATCCCCCTCTAGACTTTATTTTCTGCATGACCAACCTGTACCGCAGGTGCAATCCCTTCACGACCTCGGAATTTTATACGATAGAGAGTTAAACTTCCGTTCGCATATTGATGAGATAATCCTTAAAGCCAGCTCATCGCTCGGTTTTATCAAACGTTGGTCTAAAGAATTTAGCAGCCCTTATATGACAAGGTCACCAAACAGCCAAGTATGGTCCCCCTTTCAGAGAACTCATATATCCCGAATCGAGAATATTCAACGTCGTTTTCTTCGTTTTGCTCTTCGTGGACTACCCTGGAGTGACCCATTTATCTTACCTCCCTATCGCGACCGCCTCAAACATCTTAACTGAGTACCCTCGAAAATCGCAGAGACGTAGCTGACATTCTCTTCATTCATCGACTGCTCTCCGGTTCTGTGGACTGCGCTTCCCTTTACAACTCTATATCCTTCAACACTAATCCTCGTAATTTACGATGTCCTCGTCTCTTCTATATCCCAACCCATCACACCTCTTATGGCTCTAACGAACCAATCTCCCGCATGCTCCGTAAGGTCAACTCAAGCCTCTCCCTTTTTGATTTTAACCTGAGCACTTCTCGCCTTAAACTTAATCTCCTCCACCACTCCCTTACTCTATAACCCTTAAGTCAGTCTTAGTTTTTAAGTTAATTTAAATTTGGTGGAACAAATCACATCTGGCAACGGGACGCAATACCACTTTAGTAAGGACACGGTTTCCTTATCTCAATATACACAAGGGGCCATGGCAGTCTCCGGATCATCAAATGGTAAATCAAATTGATAATTTTATGATAGACCTAAGGCATACCTCCAGTATTTTGAACGTCCAAATGTTTCAAACAGATAACTCGGAAGATATAAAGTAGAACAACTGCAAACACAAGAAAACGTCAGAATCTTCGCCGAACGCGTATCCCGAAATCACTCTACAACTCCTATGCCACCAGCATCAAATATTGAAGACCAGTGCAAATGTGACATAAGAGACGCCGCAACTGATATGTTGGGTTTCCAGAAATCTCTGGTTTTATGAAGAATGCCGGTAAGTGTATGCAGCTAAACCAGAACCGTATAAAATGGCCCTGCAACTAAAGACGAAAGCAGCTCGTGAGCTCTACGAGCAGAAGAGAAAAGAACATCGGCTTCGTCAGAAAAAGGGTTTGTACTCCAGAAACAACGAACGGAAGCTTTACCAAAAAGTGAAAAGATGGTGTCAAGGTAACCCGTAGAGAAACCTTTAGAGATGAAGAAGGAAACCTTGTAGTAGAATCACAATCGGAGATAAGAAATTGAATATGCAGACTGTATAACGACGACGAAATCTAAATGTCGCCGTCAAGCAGAATAGGCCATTCATATTAGACGATGATAACCAAAACTTCCGTCTACCTATCCAAAACGAAGCAAGGATAGCAATATCTAAGTTAACATCCAACAAAGCAGCTGGACCTGACGGCTTACTGGCCGGGGTATTCAAAGCTGCTGGAAATGCCTTTGTGGAGAGTATACACCAACTAATTTCTCAGATCTGATCAAAAGAGTGTATGCTTGATGAATGGAATACCAGAATCGTTTGCCCGATCCACAAAAAACAGACCCTCTCAACTACAGGGGCATAAGTCTCCTAAATATCACCTACAAGATCTTTTCTGCCAGATTGTGTGAACGACAAGTAACCTATCAGTGCGATTTCAAACCAGAAAAGTGCACAATCGACCAAATTTTCCCACTCCGACAGATCCTGGAAAAAAAAACTCAAGAAGTCCAAATCGATACCCACCATCTTTTCTTCAATTTTAAAGCTGCTAATTATAGAATTTATAGAAACGAGCTACGAGAGTCACGTTCAGTTTTGGTATCCCTGCCAAACCCATCCGTCTGTGCAAAATGACAATTGAGAACGCTCGCTGCTCCATCAAGGTCGGTAGCAACTTATCCTGGACCGTTGATGTCAAAAAAGCTTTTAGACAAGGTGACACCTTTCATGTGACTTCTTTAACGTCATACTTGAAAGTATTGTGCCGAATTTACAAGCGGACTCTGGAGGTACAAGTCTGTGCAACTATAGGGTTTTCCAATAGAGACTTGACAACTTTGAATTTAATTTGTGAACGCACTCTTTCACTAATCATCAAACTGTCACTGTCAATTTATTCAGTAAACCCAACATTTTCATCATGGTAAAGTACACTAACGAGCAACGTCTGCAAACGTTCTCCGTTTGGATTCTGGAGAAGATGCGCCAAGATGATGAATTTCATCGCAAAATCATCTTCAGTGACGAAGCTCATTTTTGGCTCAATGGGTTCGTCAATAAGAAAAATATGCGTTATTGGTCGGGTGAAAACCCACATGTGCTTCATGAATTACCACTTCATCCACAAAAAATAACTGTTTGGTGCAATTTGCATAACGATCGTCACGTTACTGTAAATGGTCAGCGTTATCGCGCCATGATCACCGATTATTTTTGGCCTGAATTGGAAGATATGGACTTGGACGACATGTGGTTTCAACAGGATGGTGCCACAAGCCACACAGCACAGCTACAATCGATTTATTGAAGAGTAAGTATGGTGAGCCAGTCGATTGGCCGCCTCGTTCGTACGATTTAACGCCGCTTGACTATTTTCTGTGAGGCTACGTTAAGTCATTGGTTTATG
Organism: Volucella inanis; assembly: GCA_907269105.1. NCBI lineage: Eukaryota > Metazoa > Arthropoda > Insecta > Diptera > Syrphidae > Volucella > Volucella inanis. Next base: position 17,572,892 of record OU026156.1, on the reverse strand, counting down.
CCAACACGCCGACGACGTTGGAAGAGTTCAGAGCCAACATTGAAAGCGAAATAGCGGCCGTTTCGGCCGAAATGTGTGGCCGAGTCGTTGAAAATTGGGTCCAACAAATCGACAGCTGCAAACGTGCCCTCGGTGGCCATATGAACGAAGTCGAAGTTTTGATTGTACTTCAGGCCAATAATAAAGTTTTTGAAATATCTTAAAAGGTTTGCCTTTTATTTAAAAAAAAAGTTGTCAAGTCGTTATTAGAAAACCCTATACTAGCGTACGCCGATGATATCCACATAATTGGGAGAACTCAGCGGGCTGTCAACGGTGCGTTTTCTAGCAGCAGTAAATGAGGTCAAAACCAGGTGTATGCTGTCAACAAAAAGGGACACACATCATCGACGAATTAGATAGAACATCCCAGTCAACAGCTATAATTTCAAGGTAGTAAGGGAGTTTGTCCACCTTGAATGTGCTATATGTAGATTCGGCCAACAACACCTCAGTACAAATCAGACGAAAAATCACTCTTGCGAATCGCTGTTTCTTTGGGCTAAGAAGGCAATTGAGTAGTATGGCCTTATCTCGAAGAGCTAAGGAAACTCTGTATAAGGCTTTGATCATCTAAGTCCTAGTTAATAGCGCAAAAGCAAGATATCCTCAGTCGTTTCGAGAGAATTCTTTTTTCGGGCGTTAGAGGAGAAGATTAATCGGCGAAATGATTATATAAAAATACAGCGACCTAGTTAGAAAATTGCGCATCAGCCGCCTGAGATAGCTATGACACGTAGAGCAAATGGACACCAATGCTCCGGCCTGCAGAGTTTTCGAATCTTACCCAGAGAAACAACGCAGTAGAGGAAGACCTCACCTTAGGTGTCGCGCCCAAGTAGATGGGGACCTCAACAGACTTGGAGTGCGCAACAAGAGACATTTAGCTAAAGATCGGGCTAACTGGAGAGAGGCTTGTTAGTTGAGGTACAGTTTCACCCCGACCTGTAGCGCCATCTAAGTAAGTAAGTAAATTTATATTTTTCTTAGGACCGAAAATCGGTGGCAGTTTTTATTTGCAAGGGTCGTAAACAGTAAGTATGTATGTACATACATATCCCAGTTGGGCACTTAACCCGACAGCAAAACCTCCTAACTAAAATCAGGTAGCCAACGACTTGAGCACTGCCGTTGGTTCGCTTGAGACTCCACCGTCATCATCTCTATTTCATTGACTCCTTCTTCGGAGTTCCTCAGCTAAACGATCCGTATTGTACTTTGCCTGGATAACGCGTATTGACTTAAGTTCACCCAACTATGCTTGCTTCAGTTACGTTTGCGAAGTCAGTATTAGCATAATGAATGCAAATCTTAATCTTTTCTTGGGGATGGCTATAGCTTGCGGTTCATAGAATAAAAGCAAACCAGGAAAAGTTCCAATAAAAATGAAAGACCTAAAGGTCGAACTTTTCCTTGTGACGGAAGACGTCACTTGTAACGTAGATGCAAGTGACCATATGAGTCATCGTCGTGAATGCTTTCAAAATTTTAAAGGGACGTAACTATGGTAAAAGTGCGAAGATCTTAACTCGAGGTAAAAGCTGTTTAATCATTCTGGCGTTCAATTGTGATAAATGGGTTACATGGAATACAACTGGTGTGTAACACGTCCCAGAAATTCATCTCAATTTGTTTTCATCAGGGAAAGCTATGGCTCGGGGATACCAGTTTGGTTCGAATAACGAACATCATGCGCTATTGTGTGGTGTTAATATTGTTGTTGTGGGAGTACTGCACAAAAAATTGTTTCGCAGGTTCAAGGTTTTTGAAAAAAAAACAGGACGATGGCGCAATATCAAATATGTCCGTTCTTCTCTTCTGTGGCATTGACGCCTTGGACATCAACATATTGCACACGGTGGGAAATTTCTGCAACGCAAAAGTATTACTTTAATGGACGAGGAGTGTGCATGCGAAGCTTGCGTTTCAAGTAAATATATATATTCATACGGATGTATGTGAGCCTATGGATTCATTCGATGGGTCCAGGAAATTTCTGTCCTTGAAAGCTAAATTCTCCCATTTTCGCTTCCTTTACTTTATGAAGCAGGAATCAATATTCACATATTTGTGAGAGTTGCGTGAAAGGATGGTGGTAACAATGTCCGTTTTTTCTCATAACTGAAGTTGTTAGCAAGGAGATGAAGTAACGATGTGGGCATACATCTTCAGCGTACGATTCAGAACGAGGAATCAACACGAATAGTGTGAAGAAATTGCGAAAGAGATTCTAGGAATAAGAAGTAAATACGGCAATTCAACGAGCAAGGTACAACAAGCAACCAAAAGTTGAACATCTACGAAAGGATGTTCCAAAGAAGAAGCACTAAAATTCGATATAAAAGCTTCTAGATGCATTTTTCTTAGAAAGTCCAGTAATTCTAGGAAGAGCCGAAAGGTATAACATCGAAGTAGCCCATGATGTATGTAGTTTTTCTTTTGCAACAGTAAGATTATATTGACTTAGATTTTAATGAGACAGGAATTCATGGTGCCCAATCGTGGTGTAATGGTATATGCATAGACTCCTCAAGCAGAGGGTCGCGGGTTCGAATCCCGTCGGCGTCAACTCTGATATGAAGGCATAACACTGATGTTGGAGTTGTTGCTGGCTGGGCTAAATGTAACGAACTAACAACTAGCACGTACTGAGACCCACTGGTAGAGGATGCACTTTCTCGTGCCGTCCAGTTTGACAACCACTTCTGGGAAAAATATGGAAACCTAATACACCTGAGTTTCAAACTACTACACCACCCGCCCGAGCCCTGGAGAAAAAGCCAGTTAAAGGGTATTCATATCCCCTTTGTGCGCGCGCGGTATTATAAAAAAGAAATCAAATGGTAGCGCGATTTGCGGTAAAGTACTTGGTCAACTGATCCGCATTTGAGCGGATATAGAAACATTTAATCCGGTTGTCGAATATGCACTAATCAATCCGAAGCTGGAGTACCAGCTTCAACATATTTCTGAGATCGATTTAAAATTTCTTAATCGGCGATTGAGTTAAGCATAAGGATAGAAGCAGCCGGCTGTTAAGGATGATTGAAATAGGATTCAGTTTGTTGGAACATTCAGTTTATTAAATAACCTTCAAAACGTACTGTCGTTATTGACAGTTCTTTGACATTTACTTTTGACACATAGCCGTGAACAGAAAAACACTTTCATGCAAACTTATTTTGAAAATCGGTTTTCAATTCACGAAACCTAACGTGCATTTCTTGGTACTTGTACGACCGGTTTGGAACACTCTACATGACGTGAAGCCAACAACGCTTGAAGATAATTTGTTGTAGTCACTGCTAGTGAAAGTGCGGCGGAAGATCCGAAATTATCGATCGCAATAGTTTGGCTGCTATGACTGTGGAAAATTTAGCGAAATCAACTTGATCTACACCTGTATAAGATCCAGGTGGTGTGGAAATCAAGGCCATATGACCATGGGGATTGGCTCACAAGAAAGGAGACCTTATATACTGCGCCAACGATAGAGGTAACGATAGAGAGTCTCCTAAGCATCGCATATAAGGTCTTGTCTGCTGTATTGTGCAAGCGCCTGAAAACCATTTGTCAACGATCTGATTGGACTCTATCAGTGCGGTTTTAGGCCCGGTAAGTCCACAATTGACAACACTATAGCAGATCATGAAGAAAACGCAAGAAGTTCAGAGCGATACTCACCACCTTTTTATCGATTTTAAAGTCGCATATGACAGCTGTATATGCTATGCAGAGCTATGTCTACTTTTGGCTCATGCCAAACTTGTCCGCTTGTACAGCATGCATCATGGTCGTTACCGACTTAACCAAGGCCTTTGATATCAAAAAAGGATTTAGGGAAGCCGACGCGCTTTCATGTGACTTATTTAGCATCATATTTGAAAGTAGTATACCCGTACTCAGAAGCCAACACACGAAGTACGATCTTTCTAAAGTCTGTTCATACTTGCATACTCGTACGTCGACGGTATTGATATTATTATTAGAACACAGCTAGCTGATATTTATGAAAATGGGTCTGGCGGTAAATGAGGGCCAAACAAAGTTTATACTGTCAACAAGAAGAGACACCCAACAATGACGAATCGGCCAGAATGTCACAATCAACATCTATAACTTTGAGATAGTAAGGAACTTTATCTATCTCGGCTCTGCTATCACATCTGAAAACGAAGAATAATGCTTGCCAATCGCAATCTTTCTAACAACCAAAGACACACTTTATAAAACCGTTGTAATCCCAGTCCTCTTCTATGGTTCCAAAGCATGCATTCGTCGTTTTGAGAGCAAAATTATTCGTAAGATATTTCAGCATGTATGCGTTGACGGGATGCCATATAGCGGGAGAGACAACAAAGTAGAGGAAGGTACAATAGAAGATGGCAGTTAGCCAAAAACCGCGCTAATTGGGGAGGCTTATTGGTTGAGGCCCAGGTCCACCCCAGTATGTAGTGCCGCCTAAGTAAATAAGTAAGACCATTGATTGCGACAGAAATTCGCGGATTAAGCATTGACGCTTATGTTTATCAAGAAATCGACGATCACTTTCGGCTCAACGGTTTTGTGAACAAGCAAAATTGCCGATCCTTGAGTGGAGTAAATTCAGAAAAGACCCATAAATTCCAATTATAGCCTGTTACTGTTTAATGTTCTCTTAACGATGGTGGCATAATCGGTCCTTATTTTTTCAAATAAGAGACCGGAGCTCGAATTTCATTTAACAGCCAACGTTACCGGATAGTCATCAGTAATTATTTTTTTGAAAATATGAATGATATTGATCCGTACGACAGGAGTCCGGGCCAATCCAGCAGAATGGTTACTTCAACTTTATATCACGAAAAAGACCAGCGAAGTAGCAACCAAAAGCGATTTGACGCTACGCAATTATTTCTTGTGAGACTATTTAGAGGCACTGGCTACAAAATAGCAAATTATTCACGCTTTGAAAGACAATATTCAACAGAACTGTAGTTGCATTTTTTTCAGAAAGGTGGAAAATTTATGACATAAGGTTGAATGATATCGGTCAAATGATCACCTTCTGAATTGGTGCACATTTATGCTCGTTTTATGGAACTTTGAGTTGTTGCTCGCAAAAAAAATCCGGCTCCAAATGTTGGCTTTTGAAGACTTGCAAAGTTTGTGGTTTGCTGTGGTAAAGGTGAGATTTCATAAAGCCCTAACGAAAGAATTCTGGCGCCGTCAGATCTGACAATCTAGACGGCCGGTTTAAAACGTCAAAACGGATAATCGAGCGAGCTGGAAATTGGTGATAAACAATCTCCATCAACAATGCCCGAGACCTAATTCCACAACCTGCGGCAAAAGAAAAACTTCTTTATCATCTATCTGTAACGCTCAGCAGTTACGGTTACGGTGTTACCGCCGCCGTCCTCCAAAAAATAAGGGTTAATCCCTTTTTCACTGCAAATGCCGCAAAAAAACAGTCACTTTGAGTGGAAATGGGCTTCCTTGCTCATTATGATTTTGGATACGTAATCATCTTCTTCTTGCACCAGGTTCAACAGAGCATGTAAGTTAACCTCACGTGATAGTCAGTAGGCAGCAATTGTTAAATGATTTGCGCTTTATAAGGGAACATCTTCAAGTCTTTCACCAAAAGACGAACGTCTTTTGATGCCAAATTGTGTGCATCGTTTTCACGTCGAGCCACAGGCTCAGCAGTAATATTCTCATACGAACGAGGAATAGGGGACCGGCCACTTCGTGCGGCATCTCTAGTGGACCCAGTTTGCACGAAACGCTCAGCCAACGTTTAGTTGTTCGCCACATGGTGCTGGACGATGACGAAATACGTCGAAATTCACGCTGCGTTGAAACAACAGACCGGAAATTAGTCAAATAAGTTATAACAATAATTACGCGTTCTTTAGGTGTTTACCGCTTCGTTGCTTATTTTCAATTAATTCTCTATCTGTCTACAACATTATAAAATCACTTTTGCCCCACCTTGTATTTTATTTTGCTTTTATTGTCGCGAGCTTATTTTTGCTGCTTCTGCCTCACAAAGCCCAACTGACATCCCGCTGGTTTTTTGCCTCCAAAATATGTTGCCTCTAGTGTTATTGTTGGTGCATGCTCCTTACCAAATTATTTTGGAGAGGTTATCGTGCTACTGGTACATTCTGCTGACAGTGACAAACCACTTCTCCAAATGATTTTCACAATTAAAAGTCTCCGTAAAGAAACAATATTTTTCATTTCTCTAGGTACATATTCCGAAATTATTTTTAATTATAACAAATATAACAGTTTCTATAATCAAAAATTCTTAACAATCTTATCACATGACCTTACTTCCAAACACCAAGAAACCCCACACGAGAATCGTTTTCAAATTTTGACAACATCGAGTAAACAATTGACTATAACCTCACATTTCTCATGAAATCAATAATATTCTGCAAACCAGGTAAATAAATTGCGCAAAAAATGAAAGAAACTCCTTTATCCACTTGTGAAAAACATTTCGTGTTACAAACAATCAAAAGCAATCAGGTAAGTGCACCACCCATCCATCTGTATCAACCAATAAGTCACAATGACACTCTTACAGCGTCTCGATGGACGTAAGAACAGTGAATTTCGGACTGCAAAAATCAACTTTGGCACCGACTGGGGCAGTGTCCATGTGTCGCTCGGCGAAACTCGTGTTTTGGCACAGGTCACTTGCGAATTGGGACAACCGAAAGCAACTCGTCCTAATGAGGGCATCATGTTCATTAATGTCGAACTCGGTCCAATGGCTGGAGTTAACTTTGAAGCAGGGAGAAACTCAGATTTAAGCGTTCAAATCAATCGAATTTTAGAAAAGACATTCAAGGAATCTCGGTGCGTGGATTTGGAATCTCTCTGTGTCACTGCAGAGGATCGTGTATGGATTTTAAGGTTGGATTTGAATGTTTTGAATCATGAGGGAAACCTTGTTGGTGGGTCTTCATAAATATGACCTCTTTGGTGATAGAAAGAGAGAGAGGATTAAAAAATGTCTTTCCAGATTGCTGCTCAATAGCTGGCCTCTGTGCTTTGGCACATTTCAAACGCCCCGATGTTTCAGTGATGGAAGATGAAGTGAAAATCCACACAGCGGCTGAAAAGGAACTGATTCCCACCGTTTTACACCATTATCCCGTTTGTGTGTCCTATGCCACCTTCGACAATGGGTAAGATATTCTCTATCGCTCGTTTCATTATTTACGTATATTCCTCTGTAGAGATATTGCAGTAGCAGATCCAACGGCAATCGAAGAACGAACCGCTGAAACAAGTATGATCTTTGGAATTAACTCCTACCGAGAGCTGTGCTGTTTGAATCTTGGTGGAACCACACTCACCAGCTCTTACCTTCTCCTTCAATGCTCACATCGTGCGGCAAATCAAGCAAGGCTGATTGTAGACCAGGTGAAAGAGGCATTGGAGGAAGACGCACAGTGTCGGTTAGAGAACCAACCAGTCGGGTTCACCGAATGTCTACGATTAAATAAAATCACTGCCCTGGCAGAGGATCGGCTTGCGGTCAAACTACGCTATTTTAGCTTCCAAAATATATCAGAAGACCAAGACATGAAGGCGATCAACTTCAACAAAAAGGAGGAGGGACCTGATAACGGTAAGTTCTTCGTGCTCTGTTTGGATGATGTTAAGCTCAACCGCTTTGCAGTGATTTCCATGGGCGAAAACACAGGAATCCTTAACTCTAATCAAGAGTCCATCAGATGGGTGCCAGAGGGAGTAAACAGTGATGATTCTGATAATGATTTCGATCCAGAAGATGATGACGATGACGAAGAAAATGAGGCCAACGACGGTAATCTGGAGCATCAAATCGAAAACGCTCTCGTTCATGTCCATCAGAGAACGAATCAGCCGATCAGTAAAAAGAAAAACATACACCCCCTGAGCCAAAAGAATCTGCAACGTGGGTTATCAAGTGTAACGTGTGGAAGACGATGTAGAACTGATTTATTTTTAATTTTTCTCTTCCAGAAGATGCCGGCGGAAGCAGCAGTGAGGAGGACGAAACGATGGTGTTGGGGTAGTTAGTTATCTTCGTTTATATGCCGAGTGATTAATAAATATGTTTCTTGTGGAAATTTGTGTTTTGTTAATTAAATTGGGGTGTCCATCTGACTGGTGGTTCACAAACAAGGCAAACACACGCCCGTGGAATGCCGAGATCTAGAAAACTATAAATTTCTATAAAGTATACATCGCCGCGATTTTAAGAGCGCTTTCAATATCGGCAACGACTCCATTATCTCGACGTCTTTACACACTCCAGCAAGTTGAGCCGTCCATGCTCATCAAATCCAAGTGGTTAGCCAAAGCGTCATGTTAAGACCTTAATAACCATTTCTAGAGTCAACTCTGTTAGGAGAAAACTAAAATGCCGAGTCACGCTAGGTACGGGTAGTCGAATAATCTCGTTCATATCTGAGAGTTCAACATTTCGCTTTGCATTCTCAAACTGATCTGGAATTAATTCAGATCTTGCAGCTAAGCCGTCGTTTCAAACTGAGATAAGCTGTCTTTCGACCTGCTTCTAACAGTACAGTTTATAGTTATTAGAATTTTGTGTGTCTCTTGGTGTACTAGGTGTGAGGCATAAAAACATTTTCTTCTAAAAAACCTGGAGACCTCTTAATATGTTCGAATCAGGCTCTTGTCAAGGCAAACACAAAACAATGCCTTGACCACTGGTTTCATTGTATCAGATGACATCTAGAGAAGTGTGCTTGATGCTATCAACATCAAACCCACAAGCACAGCAACGACTGTGCTGAGGTTTCATCCAACCACCACAACGGATTGATAAAGTGTACTTTAGAGGACGAGAGCTGCATAAAATCTAAAACAAAGGAGACCTCGGTTCGGAATATTTTCTTCTTAATAAGAAAGAATTAGAGAAGCGCTCGATCTAGGAAATACAGAGATGCTACTGTAGCAATGACGATCGAAAGTTTTATTAGAAAAAAAAAGAGGAAATATCAGAACCACAAAACCAGAATGGAAGCCTGAAAAGGTGAACATGAAAAACTGTAAGTAGTAGAGAGACTACTTCTTCAGACTGTACAACAGTGGTGGTGGTAAAAACACCGCTATCAGAGAGAATGAACCATTCACCCTGGACAGAATTCTGTCAACCCTATACAAGTTTAAATTAGCAATATCGAAGGTAAGACTGGCATATATTGTACTATTCGCTGGGCTATGGCTTGGGTGGGAGCATACACATGGCATAGTCAGAGGAAGGCAGCATTTCTGCATCGTTTAGCCCTTTTGGCTGCGCCAATAAAATCCTTTCTTCCATACTATGTGAGCGTCTGAAACCTTACTGAGCATACCAGCTGCGGTTTTAGAACCAAAAAGCCCACCATCGATCAAATATTCCCACTAGAGTGGGACCATCTATTTGTCGACTTCAAAAGCGCATGTGCATAATGCAGTTTGTTCGCGCTACAAAGTGGGTTCAGGAATCAGTCAAAATGATCAGCCAGGACAAATGTTTTGGTTTGAAAATTCCATCTGAAGAGTGAGTCATTGACAGTTTTTGTAAGTTTCCAAAACGAACGTCTGTCCTTGTTTCTTGCAGGCTCCATAGTTATGTGCTGAGAGTACCTTTTTTGCTTCTCCCTGCATATATATTGTATGCTATGTTAACCCCCCTGGTTCATGATTTTTGCAAATTGCTGCAGCACATTCCAAGTCACGCCACAGTTGCTTTCTCTTACATCTTCTCCTAGCTTGAAAGGTCTTTACGGTGTCAGATATATCGGAAACAAGTACGTTAGCGTGTCCTATGGAGTGGATTTCATTATCATGTACAGTATTAACTTAAAGGCTTAGGATGGTTTCATATCTGCTTGCCAGGAATCTTTGGTAATAATCTGTTCTGTGGTATGGATGGACGTGGGCTTATGCCTAGGTTAATCGTAGTAGTTGTGGGCATTTGGTCAGAATGGGGTATTTCATTAACGTGAAGTTTATTCACACGTTTTTAGGAATTTTCCATCTACCAGGCCGTATCAATAGTTGAGGAGGCGGGCAGGACAGATGACGCTGACTATCACTTCTAGTTGGTTCATTTACGAGACCTGTTTGATGAGTAGATGGTTTGGAGATAGGTGGCGCTACTGAGCCAAAATGAGTGCATCATCATTTAGTATACTCTTTTAGCTAGCCTGTCAAAATTTGGTGACAATCCGACGCATAGTTTCGTCTAGTTTTGACATCTCTGCCAAACTCAGGTTGTGCTGAATGGGCGCTCTAAAAATGATCATCCAAAATTCACTGGCCAACAAAAGAGGGACGACAAGTTCGAACAATTACTTGCGTACGCAGATGACATTGATGTGGCTGGACGAACACAGCCAGTCTTCAATAAAGCTACCACCCGACGATATCTGAGGAAATAGCAATGTCATCGAAAAATTGCGCACACGACTGACATTTAAACCAGAACGTCACCATGGGCAGTTATAACTTCGGTGTAGTAAAGAACTTCGTATACTTTGGCTCCGGTATTAAAAGTAGGAACGACATCAGCACAGAAATTAGACTCAGAATTACTCTTGACAATGTTTTTTTTTTTTTTTTTTTTTTTTTTTTTTTTTTTTTTTTTTTTGGGACAAGAAGCAATTGAGTAACAGAACCCTATTGTGTAAGACCGAGTTGACTTTATAAAACCCTTATTATCCAAGTCCCGTTGTATGGCGCACAGGCTTGGATCTTGCCGTAATCGGATGGAGAAGCATTTAGAAAGTTTGAGAGAAAGATACTGCGTTAGATTTCAGTTGATCAACATCGGTCTAGTCGAGCATCTACGGATCACAGGTCTAAAATGGCTGGACTATGTTGAGCTACTGGACGCCACGCGTAATGTCTGCAGGAAATTTAAAATATAATGAGCCAGTATAAAACAATTTCATCTTAATACACGACTGAAGCGGTAAGAATTACAAATAACGTGGTCATTAAGGTAAGGTACTTGTATATTTTGAAATTAAGAAACAAAAAATTACAAAAATAGTTGAATTCATTTACAAAAATAAGGTTTAGCTTTTCAAAACAATAACAAAACATTAAATATAAGGGACTGAACCAAGGAAAACTAAATTCAGGAAAATGAATATGCTATATGGTATGATCCTAACAAAGCAGAGCTTTTACATGTCATAGATTTCTGCCAGAGTTCTTGCTTACTAGAAAAGTGAGAAGACAACTTGTAGTTCAAATTGAATCTGGTTTATTTTTCTAAACGTATAAACCGTACGTTTCTATGGGCACTGTAGAGTGTATGCTATGCAAAACGTTGAGTACACAGATCCCATTTACTTGTGCAGTGCACAATACATTAGTGTTCACCATGTTGGTTATGCCCACATTCTTGCAGCGTCGTATGTGGGTCATGTATTTACTTAGTACAATGTTAACATAATAATAATTCACATGCTTTTATGAATCAGATACGCTGCGTTCTAATTAAAATCCCAGTATCCGCTTCTGTACTTTTAACTTTTCGAATGTCAACGTCTTTTTTACCTTATTATAACGTTTTAGATCATTGAGTACTTCTTTACTAGTAGTTTCTATGCTTTTTATCTTTCTTTACTTTCCTCTATCCTTTTTTTAATGGCATTGCATTGATCACGCTGAATTTTGATTTTGTGATTTCAACAAATCTCTCTGGTTGTTCAGAGCCATCTCGTCCGTTTCTTTTTGTTTTTTAAGTGTTTTTGAACAGCTTGCTTTCGGTTCTGAAAAGCAAAAGTGAGTTCGAAACTTAGTTATTCTAAACAAAAGAGTTACCTTCTCCTCTGGTTAAATTTGCAAAAAGATTATCGTGCTCATTGAAATCATTGAATGTGGATTCTTAACTGTTGGTACGTTTCGATCCTTCAGTTTTTGGGACTCGGAACAATTTTGCCCTTCAATTCCTTACACACAATTCTTCAAACTTGTTAGGACAATCATTTCTTCCTCTTCTGGTGTGAATTGAGTCCACGTCGTCGAATTCAGCTTTTATTCAAAATTTGTTTCTTTGTTAAATTGGATTTGTAGTCGCCCCAAAGCTGATGCTAGAAAACTATGTATAAATACAAATAGAAATTGAATTTCTTTTTACCTTTTTCCACTCAAAGGTTTCCTTGATAGGTGGGCTTAAGCTATTCACTTTTCTTTTTAAACTTTCACAGAAATGGTTTAGGGCTTTGTCGTTGTTTTCCTTCATAAGCCCAGCCATCACACCCATTTGTTGATTTCATTCTGCAAGAAAATAATTTACCGGGAATATTTTCATAAACACGAATTTATTTAACATTTTTTACTCACATTTTCTTACTAACAAATTTTGGAGCGCAAAGCACAAACGTTCAAAATAACCGCGGATGATTCGATGACAGATTTGTATGGACGATTCCGTTTCGTTCATTTAATGTGATAGACAAACTGTCTTACCGACGTTTAATGATTTCCTTCGTTTTTTTTGGTGGAATAGACATTTTCAATGTTCGACCGATCCCCAAATTTTAGCAGAATAAGAGTGCGTTTTAAAATTCTACCAGCATAAAGAAGCAATCAACTGACTTCCGCTGTCGCACGTTTGCGGTTATTAAAGCGGAGATGGGCAACAATGGAAATCAGGGTAAAACAATGCATATGTCGGCGATAAAGGAGATTCAACATCCACGCCTCAAACAACATACCAAAACTCGAATCTATTTTCTTGAGTTTGTAAAATAAGTTGTTTGTCTGACTAGGATCTGCTCTTACTTAAATCAACGATATAACCGTTGTTCATTCACTAAATAATTACTTTTGCCAATCGCTGTTTCTTTAGACTAAGAAGGCAACTGGGAATGACTGAAGAAAGCACTGTTTAAGCGACCCTTATCCCACTCGTGGATTTTAACAAAAATGGATGTAAATGCCCTCTGTTGTTTCGTTAGAAAAGTGGTTTAAGTGATTTTCTGTCCTGTTTTCATTAACAGAGTTTGGAGATATAACAACGAACAGCGATGTTGACCTGGTCAGAAAGGCTGAATTCATCGGCTTAGATGGCTATGACGTATTGAGTGGATTACAGCTCAGATATCGCGGAAAGCAAGATCTCGTCTTAAGTGGACAAGCAAGCGACAAGCAATAGAAGAAGTGTACAGTTTTTAAATTCACTGATAACATACCCTCCGAAATATAGACTCGCCTTTGTTCAACAAATTGATGAAAGGCGATCGGATGACTTAGAGCTTTATGTATAAAGGCAAAGGCGACGCTAGAAATTGCAACCACTACCGATCGGTGAAGCTTATGACAATATACGAGAAGCACAATATTAAATAACTTCATGGAAGTCAGAGTGGTTGGACATATGGTCATACATAAGTAAGTACGTGTTACAAATTAGTTGTGCTAAGACCAAATGTATACATTGCTCACTCTGTGAACACGCAAACCCAGTTCCTGGCATCTTTCAAAGTTTTGTGTCGAAAAGCGAGAATCTTTAAACTCTCCATCGGTAACCATTACAGAAATTGCGATGACGATGAATATTTCAATGTTTTTGAAACCGTTGTTGTATGGCGAACATTACCGAATGGTAAAGGTCTAATCAGAATGTGAATCTGAATCTCGTATCTTTAATCGCTGTCAAACGCAGATACACGGCTTGTAGCTACATCAAACCTGTATCTGTCAGTCAATAATAAGTCGTGAATAAATTTAGTGGAAGCTGTACTAAGAAAAAAAGAAATTATCAAATCGCATTCATAATGAGTGTATTAAATTTCTGCAATTTTTCGATAAAATTTATCAAAAAAAGGAAACGCAGGTGATGGTGATGATAAAGTCTGTCTACTTTAACAGGAACGTAAAGCCAAGGGTTTTTTGAAACCAATTTTAAGCATTTGAAAGAGCACGATGAAGAGCTATTTTTTGAAGCAACAAGGATAAGATGGCAGCATTACGATCGCTAATGGCGAGAAAGAAATTGAAGACTTCAATCCGAAAACCTATCGATCCGGAATGCAGACTTGGGACTCAAATGTTGGTAATACAAATATTTTTGTGTCAAATAAACTACAATTTGCAATCTCTTTCAGGTATTTATCGCAAGAAGTTTCTCCAAATTATCTTGCCTGGACGTTCAGAACGGGAGTGTCGACGTTAAGGGCATCTATTTGCGAAGACTGCCAAGTTCTTTGGGTTGTACTATTCAGCAGTCGATGTAGGGGCAACCAAAGTGATGGTGGAGTGTTTAAAAAAAGTGTTATAAAGGCTGCCAATTAAGATTCTTTCGAAAGCGAAGAATTGATTGAAGGCACTTGGAGTGCCTAAAAATAAGAAAGTTGTTAACGCACTATTTTATGAATGAGGGAAAGGTTTCCTTCCAACCCCATACAAATATTAAAATGTAGAAACTAACACGAAAATGTAATTTTTGAAAAAATAAATTTTATTAATTTGAAAATTTTTATTTTTTCCCTCCAATTCCAACTCGACGTTGTATAAATATGACTTCCTTCCTTCGGGCAAGTAGAATTTTTTTAATTTTCATGATCATGGATTTATAAAAGATCATACCATATCCTCGTTCTCTAATTACTCCTCAACCGCTGATTTCTTCTTAAGGAAGAAGAAGCTCATCGCATCCGCCAAAGACGTCTCCAAATTGCTGGTTACAGAAGATTTCTTTCTTTGATTTGTTGCGAACCTGGACACGGTCGGTGTTGAATCATCATGGAAATTCAAATCCGGGGAACTTTCAAACTCATTATAAAAATGAATGTCAAAGTTCACTGGCGAACTTCTTCCCTAGTATTGGAATCCTCGCCACCTCCGTAGTTACCTGTAGAACTATGGTATACTTAAATTATTAATGGCTTCAATAATAAACAACTGCGATTTACCTACGTCCTTGGCTTGCAATGCTCTGCTAGAAATAATAAATTCTGCGCATATTTCCACGCAGGCGTGTGAAACATCAACCATCAGCGCCTTTGCCCGGTCGCTTACAGTTGACCATGTAGCGTAAGCCCTTCCACTTTTTCTTGCAGTCTTCAACTAAAAGCAAAAATAACGCAAACAGTCAACATATTTTAGGTAAAAAAAAATAATTACTCGGTATTACAAAATCCTTTTCTTTGATCTTATAATTGGGAATTGCCAAATTCCACAAGGATTCTTCATTCCGCACCCCTTCAAAGAATTTTTCCCTGCCCATTCTGTGAAATTCTCAAACCAAAGTGAGGAAAGTCGAAACAATGCATACAAAAAGAAACGCCAATCGAGATACAGTTCCACACAATACGCATCATTCGTTGACGCTTAAGGCTATACATGTATTTAACTTTCGATATCAGATACAGATTCAAGCTTCAGATCCACATTCTGATCAACCCTTAAGGATATACAAAATATTTTGATTTAAGAAATAGAGGTGTTCAGAATCAGTCTCAAAGAGCGAAATGTTGTCATTTTACCAAATATTTATGCTCAGTTGTAATTGAAGTAAGCGTAAGCTGTATCAAATGCGAATATAGCTTTAGGGTTTACTGGATCAGCATTGGCCAAAGTACAAGAACTTCAGAGAAAAACTAACTGCCACGAAGATTGAAATGTTACACGGATGTAACATGTGATCTAATTGGAAGAATGATCTTTTCTGCTTATTGCAGTGAAAAGATATATACGGGAATTTAACTCACGATTGTGCCTCATTTGCTTTTGAAAACAGAGAATTTCTCAGTTTAACGTACACAAAACGAATTTTGTGAGGAAAAGATTACTCTTCGTACAGCTTCGTATATACAACTAACAATCTCTTAGTGGAAATAAACATATATGCCAACGAATTAGAGTCAAATTCAGAAAGACTTAAACATGTTTGAGACCACACCTTAAGATAATTATTATAAATTAACTCAATTAACTTCTGATAAGTACTTCTGTGAGGCAACCATACTTTTAAACAACAACCAACCATCTGATGTAGACTCGCATTTCCATCTTTCTATCATTCTACACCACTTGAATCTAAACAAAAAGTAAAAACACCAGTATTAAGCTTTGCATTTTAGATTTTTGTTTTGTTTTTAGTATTTTTTTTTTTTTAGTTTTTCATTTACGTTTCTGCTTTAAAGACAACAAAAAAAAAAAAAAAAAAAAAAAACAACAAAGGTGTCTCGCTAAACGACAAATACTTAGAATTAGTTATACAAGTTTACAAAGTTTGCTTTCTCGCTTAACAACTAAACATTGATGTTTACTTTTTGTGGTTTTTTTGTTTTTCTAATTTTTTTTTTCATTCTTTTCATTGTTTTCTCCGTTTAAACTCTCACATTTTTCTTTTTTTTTTTTTTTTAAATAATTTCTAACTTTACAGACAAAGATAAATGATAAAAAAAAAAGAAGTAAAATAAAAAAAATATTTTTTATATATGCAAAAAGATTTTTTAGTACGTTACAATCTAGAGAGTAAAAAAAATAATATTATTTGTAAGTTTATTGTAGAACTTAATGGTTAGGATTGCTCTCTGCATTGCGTTTGGGCGGCTGAAGTGTAGCTCAGGTGGTGTCGTTGCCGATACCATTCTTCTGGTCTAGTTTGTTTCGGTTTGCCTTCACCATGTAGATGAAATAGGTAATGATCTCCTTCTCCTTGATGGGTATCGTTTTGAAGTGCTTCATTATTGTCTGTGAAAAGGAAGAAAATAGTGGTAATCTGATTGTTAATCTTAATACGTGGCTAAATAAAATGTGTGAATTTAAAAATACTGCTCCTGTCAACTGTTTATAGAGTTCTGTTAGATTTTGTGCAAGCTGCGCCATATTTTTGTGTGGATTGTGGCCCATGGATCCATCACAACACCCCAGAGACCAAAACAAATCAGTCGAAAGAGTGAGTTTCTCCGAACGAGAGAATGGACGAGAAGGGTCTGTCGGCCAGCAAGATCACTACGACTGTTTTTTGGGATGCACACAGCATAATCCACATCGATTATCTTCAAAAGGAAACAACAAACAGCAAATATTGGAACCGTTCAATGTCTATATAAAGGAAAAACGACAGCATTTGAGAAAGAAGAAAGTGGTTTTTCATCAAGACAATACATAAGTACACATGCGTGTAGCCGTCATGTTGAAATTCTATGAATTGGGCATCCGCCATGTTCACCGGCTATTTCATGTTTCCAAATCTAAAGAAATGGCTCGGCGGAAAGAGATTTAGTGCCAATGATGGAGTCATCGTTCAAACAAACGCCTATTTGAAGAAAGGTTAGATGTGCTCAAAGGACACTATTTTGAGAAGTAAGACTTTTTTTTGCTAAATAAAACTTATTGTCATTTGACAATATGTTTCAAAGAAACAGTAACATAACTGAAACAAGACGTCGTACTGGAACTACTCGTGGATGCAACCTTATTACTTCAACTAAAGTCTGGCTTTTTTGAACTACAGAAAATCACGTGATTCTTTTTTGTTTTAAGGACAACTACGTACTGCCGAACAACTCGCGGAAGCCCAAGACTACTATAAAGCAGATGTTACTGCAATCCAAGAAGTGCGATGAGATGGGCCGGACAAAAAGCTAATGAAAAACTACAAAGACGGAAGACAAAACTTATTGGTTATAGATTTGCAATTCAAGGCGGACTTAGATAAAAAGTCTCAAGCTTTCGTCATCTAAACAGCCGTCTTATAACAATCCACATCGAGACCCAATTCAGATACGTATGTCTGATTTGCATTAAAGACAGATTTTTCTAGACCTCCTAGATGGAACATTTGATCTGTGACCCAGCTGTGACACAAAACTTATTGTAGCCGATCTTAACGCATGACTCTGTAAGGAAACCACCTTCAAGAGGGTTATCAGAAAACGCAGCCTAAATAATATCACGTCCGACAATAAATTCAGGTTTTTAGAATTTTTTTAAAAGCCAGCATGCGGTTACCACATCTCAACATCCATACAAGGACTTGGCTATACCTGATCAATCAACTTTCAACCAAAACAATCAAATTACGATCGACATCTGGCACTCCTATATCATTCGTGATGTCCGAATTTTTCGAGCAGCCAAAGTCGACTCCCCCTCATGATTTCGCACCGATAGAATCTTTGACGAACCAGCTCTGTCAAAATTCTAGTTCGCATACACAAACCGGGTAAAAAAAAAAAAAAAACCATCAGAAAAACGTCTGAAGCCAATCATGAACATAAGAGAGATTGATTCATATCTGTGGTTTCAGGACAGTAATCAAATATTCACGATCCGGAGATCTTGGAGAAGGCCCTAAAATTTCAGATAAACTCTCACTATTTATTTGTTGATGCCAAAGCCACATGCCCGCCCGAATTCTCGCTGCTTCATCAAGCTCGGTAATAAATCAGCAGATGTTAAGAAAGATTTTAGACAAAGCGACCCATCTGAAGCATCGCCCCGGAAAGAATTGTGCAAAAATCACTGACCAACAAAAGAGGCACGATGAGTATTGAGGGACAAAATGAGTTTAATGGTAAACGAGGATAAAAAAAAGTACATGATGCAATCAGAAAACGATGCTTGAGCGGAAAATCGCTAACTTGCCAGAAATCAGATGCAGAATTACTCTTGTTTATCGGTGTTTCTTGGAAAGCCAATCGAGTAAAAGATCACTCTCTCAACTGACTTTATACAAGACTCTTATCATCCCGGTCCTGCTCTATGGTGTATGGATTTTGACCTTGTGGAAAACGGATGAAGAAACACTTGAGCGTTTCGTTTGCATTGACGGGGATTTAGGAGATTCTACCACTGTAAGCGCTATGACTTAAAATCATACCAATTTTGCCATTTACGCCGGAACTTAAGTAAATGACAAAAACATTTTCCTTTCCTTTAAAAATTAACCAAAATTCTAGGTGCTGCTTCTTTTTGCGACTCCCTACCACAATAGTGACCAGAAAACACTTCCTACTACATGTGTGGCATGAAAATCTAGCATCGATTATAGTATAATCCTCGGGAGGATTTATCACGTTTTCGTGATAAAAATAATTTGACTAGTGAATTCCGAAGACCAGGTTGTTTGTTTAATTCGTTGTTCTCGCCGTGTGTTTCAGCTTACACTTCTTTTTAAAGTCAATTTCCGTTAAGTACCGTCTATGAGCTTGCAACAGTACGAGTATGTTAAAGGAAATGGAAGAACCCAATTCAACCTGAAAGGCTTGTACATTTTATCTATAGCAACATAAGATTGCATTTAATTGTTTGAAATCTTCATAAGTTTTGAGAACTGATGTCATTAGACATTCACTGCACGTCGTTTTGTAGTGTTATCTTTGCCAAGTCAACCTTAGCAATGTCAATGTGAGATAACGTTCTACTTCAATGATAAAAATCATCAAAGACAGTTGTTTAAATGGTAACATTTGTTAGTTTTCGTAACGATTCAATCGTGTAGCTTGTGATGGATGATATTTTTCAGCAAGGTCTTGATAACAAATTCTCACGTTGTTTTCGTTTTTTATTTAATTAATGAATTCGTTCCTCGATCAATTTCTTACTGATCCTTTTTCTGCTTTAAATGCTGCTAACTTATCCTTTTCTGTAAGGGCCTCTCTTATTGTATTTTACTGCCCGGCATTCGTTTTCGATTGTGTATGTCTCATGAACCTCAGCAATCTAGAGGCGATGTTTTTCATGACGTATTTGATGCAAGCGTTAGAGAAAAGAAATTCTCTTGTCCTATTCTCTTGTTGGTATTCCTTGTCGTATTAAGAAGTTATTGCAGGAATAAGTAGGGATTCAAGTCGATGTTTGCAAATTTGAACATTCGAACATGCAAAATACTGGAAGCGCCATTGGCACTGAAATGTACTAGAAATCGTCATGTCTCTTTATAAATACTGAGGTACGGAAACCATTTGTAACTACGACTACGTTTCCTCACGCAGCAAAGTATGTGTCGTAGGTTATCGAAGATGGTCTTATTTCCTACCTCTACCTTAACGTTATTATATTAAGGACACTATGCATAAATAGGTTTATTCAAGGAGTAAGCTCTAATTGTCCTCAATTCGTACAATGAAGCTGTCGGCTCAAAGTTTAATCTACAACCCAAAGACAAGCATTCGCTTATTCCAATTTAAGGCACAGCCGTCTGATAGCTTGCATTGAGCTACCTGCCAAGGTAAGCAACACTGGCGCATTAAGGTCCTCTTAAACAGAAGTGAAACGTAACGCGAAGTTATTCTCAATAAGACGATTTCATAGACGATTCCAAAACAGATGAAAGCGTTTGGACGGGGTGTCCTTTCGCAGGACACATTGTAGAGTTGTCCATACTTAGACCACTAGGAACCATTAGTAGGCAGCGACTCATTCTCAACTTAACAATGTCTCTAACATCGATGAACACTGTGAAACATCTCGACTTATATGGCTTATTGTGACTTACGCGATTCCAAACAATCAATGGAGCTGAACACAAATATAACCGTGGGACACTGTACTATTGGAAGCCACGCGCAACTAGAGTTTTCCTCAACCAACAATTTTTTTCGAATCAATGGAATCTCGCTAAAAAATAAGGATCGACTCACCACTTGGGACATTAGATGCTGCATTTTCTCAGATCGTTATATGGCTGTGTAACCGAGGATAAGGAAAAGACGAAGAAATAGTATCACACACTATATACTTTAGACTTGCTTCTGCTTTCAAGCGGATATATGACAATCCTGATGGCAATGAACTACTTATATGTATATCGTGATCATCTGGTAGAAGGGTCTAAGTATCATATTTGCGTCTGGAGCACTTAAGTTTAACTGATTCGACTCACGACCTTTAAGCTAATTCGAGAATGGAAGGTTTCATTGAAAGCAGCTGAAAGGTTGAATTCATTCAGACTTATACGGGCTCAAGGTCGCAATGGGATCGAGAATAATGGGAAAACTGATGAACTCGCTGCGCAAGGCTCAGAGAACATCTTATGACGTTTTTGTCGGGATGTTCCTGCTTGGATTCTAAATGAAAATGCTAGAGAAGCCAAAGAGATATACTCCTAAGCGTCATACTCACTTGTCAACAAGAGCGCTTACATTAAGAATGAGACCAGAGCTCCAAAAAGAAATTGATATCACATATTCGCAAGGAAATTAGTACTCCAAAGTGTGTGAAAGTGAATGGGATTGGTTCATTTCCAAATTCAAACAGAGCTCTCTTGGAGGTTTGTTCTAGGGCTAGTTCTGTAGATTAATTTAATTGCAAACTTCACAAACAACATCCGAATCAATTATTACAATGAAAAGGAGGTATACCCAACGACACCACAGACCGACCGCATTTTCACCTACAAGCATGTCAAACACAATGGATCTACCATACTTTGTTCGGTGATGGCCTTGACTATGTACACCACCACCAGTAATTTTAGTTTGGCCGCAAAGAACTCACGATGACACCACCGAAGCTGACGACATTCTTATCAATTTGCTGCAGTCCACTTCGTATCGCCAAAGCACATTTATTATTATGAGCAACGCACAAAGAAATGCCGACAAAAGTGTAGCCAAAACTCCACCCGTTATATTTTGATATCAAGAATAAGAAAAGCTCAAACACCACCGAAAACTCACGTAGCATTCGAGCAAGAGCAAATCTCGTCATTCCGGTTTTGAAGTTGAATAACTTTTGGGCGACTCCCGCTACAGCGGCAAAACAAAAGCAGAAAAAATGTAAAAAAAAAAAAAAAAAATTAAACACAGGAAAACTATGCACAAGCCTGCTTCACTGGGCACTTTGGTCAAAGGTTTATCGAGACAAAGTTGACATATAATCATAGGCAGTGATTGCAGATGACCTTTTGACCTAATTTTTCGAAAACCACACACTTTATCACCAAAACAATGGGAGGGAGAAGTCTCTCTCTCCTTTCGAATACTTCTTTTAAATTAAAATCAACTTACATCAGCTAATTGAGCTCTTTTCATTCCCGGCCTGGTGGACACTTTGTAATGTCGCTTATAGCGTCGCAGAGTATTCACTTGCAGCTGATAGAGATCCACTTCTGGAAGATCTGTGTCCGTTTCATTGCTATCATCTTCGGAGTCTTTTCGTCGCCGTTTTGTACGGGCACTTTGTATGCGTTCCTTATGCTCGTCACAGATATATATATGCTGGGCCTACAATTAAATAATAAAAAAAAAAAGAAGAATTAAAACAACTCCTCTCAAAGGATAGGAATTAGAGATTACGAATTTTGGGTACTTACCGTTGGATCACTACTAAGTTTTAGCCGTTTCTGGGCAACTGTTTTTTGTATACGTTTACTGTAGGAAGCATTTCCAGCGGCACTTTGACACCGTCCATTGTCATCGATGAGGCAACAGATTTGATCCGTATGACCACGGGAATCCTCTTCGCCCGTGCTAAAGCCGTTGTTCATGGGTAAGCCGACACAGTTATGCTTTCGTCTTCTGAATTAAATTACACTTAGATATATGTTCCACATAGGGACACGGCTCCCACCAGATATTTGGACAGTTTTTCTGCGTTCTTTTTTTTTTCTTCTTTTCAGTTTGAAAGAGGTTTTCTCGATTCACTGACGAATTTTGTGTGAATTATGACACAATAGCGGCCGGTGGGAGGAATTTCTTAAAAACACAGCACTAGAGTTGTTTAATTAAATTATTTGTTGACGAAGGAATGGTTTAAAAAATCGAGGTAATCGACGACGTAGTTGTGGAGCAAACTCGCAGTTGTTGAAGTCAAAAAACTTGAGCAGGAGATTGACAGCAAAACACCAAACATAACTTTCGCTTGAATATTTTGTAAAGAAAGATAGATAAAGGGAAGAGCAATCGGTCGGGGGTTATTTTGTGTGGTGTTCATCCGCAGCGCAGCAAAAGTTCATTCACAAACACTACGGCGTAACTGGTGTAAATATAAGTAGGTGTTTTAAACAAGTAGCTGGTTCACTGGGGATGAGTTGTGTGTTGGTGAATATTCATTCCTGAAAGTTATGCCAAGTTCATAGAGATAATGGAACGATTATAACAGTTTCTTATTTATTTTTTATTTATAAGTAAGATAATTGTAAGGTTAAATGTTTTGTATTCTCTCAGATGTTAGGCCCTTTCTCAAGAGACAATTGTATTGGGTTGGCATGAAATTTTAGTTTTTACATGAGGATTGCGTTATATTTGTTGATTTACCATTCATTGTTATGATTTTCTTTTTTTTGACATTTCATAACTATCACTTTAAGCTTACTAAAGATGCATATCGAGCTTACTTTTACTTAAACCATTTATCCTAGTGTCATTTTATACATGGAGGCTTTAGAACAGATATTTTAAGTTTATGGCGTTGACTGCTTAATAGAACGCACGTTTCGGAATTATTGTAAGAAATTTCGTTCTGGAGATTTTTTACTCACAGACTTAGACTAACTGAAAGTTGAAAGTGATGATTAGTAAATCAAAGTCATAATTGCATTAGATCGTCAACAACATCCATGAAGACGCGACTACATTCCTTTTCTGGTTCATATTTCCTGTGCATAGATATAGTCAACTTCCATATATTTTCCACAGGAGAAGTTCTGGTCTCGTTGCATCCAAAGCATCCAGGCGTCTAAGAGGAAGCCATATCCAGTCGAGACATACCATCCTTTGAAGTCAGCGTCGATAATCAATATCCTTTCCTGCTTTTACCCACAAAAATAGTGATTCGCTTACGCCGGGTTATTTTCCCGAGTTACACATTCCGTCAAAAGTTGAGTTGTCGAAAGCATGCGCAATGTTAATGCAAACGCCTTGCGCTTATTCTTTCTTGTCGAATATGCCCTCAATTCTGCGTATCAGATTTTGAAGCGCAATCTCACAGGATTCCCCGCGTTGGTAAGCATGTTCGACTTCGCAAAACAGTTTTGCGCACATAGAGATCGACAACTATTTCCGTGTTTTTGATTCTGGGGTTCTGATTATGAAGTGCACAGAGAATACATTGGGAAAGCAGTTTTGAGCACATATACCTCATACATTCTTTCTTTCAATGTTCTTCAAAATGAACGAAGTCAAACTTATGATCTTCTATCACCGCTCGCCAGTGAGATTCTGTCCAAAGGTACCAACAGTTGGGGTATACCTTTTTGTAGCACAACTGGGTACATGACTTTGGGGTCAAAGGATAACTTCATCCGTCACCATAACCGATGAGATATCATGTTGTGTTATTCAGTTCACTAGTAGCTTCGTTAATAGGAGCTGGTTGTAAGCTAGTTCTGATTAGGTTTATTGGGAAGTCTCTGCTCGCTGCTCTCTGCTCTCAATCTTCCTCTAAATAAGTATTAAGTGATCTGTTTAGGATTTTTCTGGCTACTTTTTGACGAATCTGCAGATCTGCGTTGCACCATGGAAGGGGCGATCTAAAGGATTACTTTCTAGCCGGACATGCCATATCAAAACACTTTGTGAGGGTGCCATTCAGCTGCGGAACAGTTTCTTCTATCTTCTAGACTTGCATATCTCCTCATTAAATCGCCTTCATTTGGTTTTCTATGGATTCCTCATCTTCAAAATGAACCCAGACCTCGCATCTGATTCTGAATTCGATATACCTATGAACTGACATGGAGACTTCCAATAGTACTTTGCAGCCGATAATCTCCTTAGCATACCTGTTGGATAGCTGATCAACCATTGGCTCTCACGTTGCATTTGCTACAACCCAAAAAAGTATTCTGAGCATAAGCATCGCAGCATATGATAAGTCCCAACTTCCTGGAATCAAAGTATTCAATAAGTTCGGCGACCGCTATCAACTCTACCAGTTAAAAATTAAACTAAATGTGCTGTCAAGCCCGCTCGTTTCCATTCAAAAATTCATCAAACCAACAATCAAAACCAACGAACATATTTCTTCAACAATTCAACAGCACATTCAAACTTTCTACAACAAAATCTCTCCAATAGAAATTTTTTTTGCTCGCTCTCACTCTACAAAATGAACTCTTCTCGAACTCCGTCATCTCTCTTTAGCTACTGCAGCAGCCAACTCAGTGCTCCGTTTCAGCTCCAGCATTCATCCGTTCACAACAAAAATTCTCTCCAAAGCTAAGATTCGATTCCCTGCCGCTGTTTTTCGCTTTACGAATATTCGCTGCCTTTACTGTCGTTTGTGCTTCGGTCTTGCTGTCAATTCATTTTCGCATAACAAACCATTTCGTCGGGTTCGTTGTCGTTCGTGGTGGTCTCCTTCTCTCTCTATCCGTTCAACTTTTTTGTTTTACGCTAAACAAAAGAAGCAAAAATTAGAATATCAACTTTGTTTGTTGTTATTCGCTTATAATTATTTACTCCCGTGTAGATTTATTTTTTTTTTAATTTAATTTCATACTCCAAACTGTTCACCCTGTGCAGTGTGTTCTTATTGTTGTGTGCATTTTAAAGAGAAAGTTCTACTAAACCGGGTGCTCCAAGTAGCAAGCAATAAGTAGTAATAGCAGAAGAA
The DNA here is from genome assembly GCA_907269105.1 of Volucella inanis. Taxonomy (NCBI): domain Eukaryota; kingdom Metazoa; phylum Arthropoda; class Insecta; order Diptera; family Syrphidae; genus Volucella; species Volucella inanis. The sequence goes on along the minus strand of OU026156.1, from coordinate 17,547,326 downwards.
GCAGGGAATTCTCCAATCCAAGGCGAACGTGAAAACACCGCATCTCCGCCTCTCGTTCATATCGATTGTGTCTCGCGCGATTGTCTACGAAGGCAATTAGAATCATAAAAAGTGAAAAATTAAACAAAAAAAAGCAAAATAAATAGAGAATCACCAAGAAGCAGTAATCAAAAGGAAAATCAAAATAAAGAAAAAAAAAAGTTGTTTTGTGCGAAAAATAAGTAAAAAGAATCAAGGCCAAGCGAAATGTCCACGTTGAATAATAAATTCAAAACTCTATCGGTCGAGGAGAAGGCCGAGATCCAAGAGAAATTCATTGAAGTAAGTAGACGAAGCTCATGAGACATTTACTACTCCTTGTAACAATTCCATTTCCTTATTTTCTATTGTTAAGATGTAGGTTTAACGTTAAACAAAAAAAAAAAAAATAAAAATAAAACAGAAAACTCTTGGAATGCAGACATGATTCACATCCAGATATGGATGAAGTGCCTCAGTATTAACGCCCAAGTTGGGCAAAAGTTACCACATGCAAGATGCCGCATCCTACGCACATCGTACTCGTTGTTGCTGTTGCCGTTGTCGTTGATGTCTTCGTCGTGGTCGCACACAAAACAAGTCGTGTGTCGTGTTGAATAGCTTCTTAAACCCTTTACTCCACCCCCGCTTCTAACTATTATATCTACTTCGTGCACACTCTGGCGGATTCGGAATCAGTTTCGGATTCAAATACTTACTCCAATTTCGATTTTCGGCTCCGCGGGGGTGCTGGATTGTGTTGCCAATGTAGTTGTTCACAGTGAAAGAATGAATGAAATTTTAAAAGATACGTGGCTTGACTTTTCTGGGAGATAATTTGTTAACATTAGAAGTTAAAACGGCTTTTTTTCGAGAAAACATGTGATCAGATGTTGGTGTTAATTTCTTTCATCATATTGTGCCATCATCGACTTTATAGATTTATCAGTAATGGTCATATCTCTATAGCCAGAATTTTAAGGGTGGGATGTGCAAGAAAGATGGTACAGCTATCAAGGCCTTGCTGCGTTACGATGTGATCAATTTTGTGCTATCTAGAGGAAAACCGGGAACTGATTTCGGAGTTGTACATGAGTTTTTTTTTATGGATTATTTATAGATTAAGAACATGTTGCGGTTAGAAGATTTTTTCAGAGCAGTAGACTGCAGAAAGGAGTCATTTTTAACAGAAGATGCATTGTTCTCATTCACTTTTATGCTGGCATTCCAAAGCCGTTGGCAGAAATTTATAGACTAACTTCATGTCTGCTTAGTGACATCTTGGCACATCTATAGTGAAACGTACACTCTGCTAATGTTTACTTACTTTACTTTCCTTTTCCACTTCGAACTGTTAGGTATCCATTGCTATTATTCATCTTGAGGCGTCTTTGTTGCCAGCCTATATGTGGTTTTGTTTTTATTGAACGCAAACCTAGACCCAGACCCAGAACAAGTTTAACATGAATGCAAAGAAGAGGCATACATATTTTGGATAGCTCTATAGACGCTTTCAGAATCAACGTTAAAATCGATGAAGAGGTGATGAGAATCGACCAGGTCGTCGACGATCGGTTTAAGATGTTCACATTAAACGGCAGCACGGATATTGCATGCGATGTTTGGTAGGACTTTGGTCCTGTAATGTTGCCTTTTTTATAAGTTTGTCGTTGAGTTTATACTTGGAAAGCACTTCGTTCTGCGAAGATTTACTTGATGTTCATGTATGCCTTGAAAATAGAGACGGCTGAACTTCTAGTTGCCGGTTGAATAGTTACTGTCAAAATGGTGTATCTAGTTGTTTTTATTTGTATTAACGGGTCGCTAATGTAGTTGTGAGTGTTTTCTTTCTAACTGCTTCAGCCAAATAATACAATACTTACCTGAACGTGCTCCTGAACTGTTGAAGGCATTTGCGTGAAACGTTGTGGACTTAGATTTCAGTTTATCACACTAGCTTTTCAGGTATGCGTATGTAGATTTTACTTTTTGTGAAACCTCAAACAAAGGCTTAATAACTCTTCAGCCTGTACATGGTACATCTGAGAGTTTACGGTTATACCTTCTCCATTTATCTTATTCGCACAAAGCATCTAGTATGCGTCGAAACATATTCCTTTTCAAGAGTAGAAATATCACCTCAGACTTTTCTGTTTATCACTTAATACTCGTCGCCGTTGAGTGAATCTTGCAGGATATCGATATTGTGGATCACCATCTAGATGTTTTCAGTTTAAAGTTACATATGCAATTTTTGTGCTAAACCTTTCGCTACGGCCAATATTAAATGGATCAAAATTAAGACTTATTTTTGAAGTTAACTCCGAGGTAGGTGAACTTCTTCCTAGAAGTTATAGTTGTTTTCAGGTCACTGATTTTCATAACCCTTTCAACAATGATGATGTCCATGTTGCAGCCAAACATTTTTACCAATTTGTTAAAGATCTTGCCTTCTGTGTTAACACCTTCTACAGGTAAGGTGTTTAAGGTTACTCTAGCTTTTCATTTGCGAATCGGTTGCATACCAGGTAGGGTTTTAAACTGAATCTTGGTTTTCTTCGTACCTTCGTAGAATTTCTTCCTCAATCAATGGAGACCTTGTTTTCCTGGCTTAGCGTCTGCTGCCAGACTCCGTACTTTGATCCTATCGCAGAAATTTTTTTTTTTTATTTTCTTATGGAATGCTTTGGGGTCCATTTTCTTCATTCGAAAGATTTTCTTTTTTCCAATCTGCAGGCTCGTTGAAGGCCTTTTTTGAATGCTTTTTCAATGAACAGTTTCCTTTGCGCGCAGTCTCCATCGTATTACTGAACCTAGGTTTGTTGGAAGCTCAAAATTGTCTTCAATATGTACATGTTGATTGGTTTGGAAATGAACTGCTGCTTGGTATTATCGGAAAGTTATATGCCCGGACACATTGCATGTAGCATAGCGTTTTTTCCATTTTGCAATGTCTTAATTTGCCCTAAATTTTGAAACAACCAGAAAGAAGGAATTGCCTCAAAAAGGGGCAAAGAGGGGCGACTTTTGAATAGCTACCGGAATGTAACGTATGCATCATTCTGCCAAATCGCTGCGCATTTTTTTGGTTGAAAATTGCGTTTGGTGAACAGATTTTCATTGGAATGGATTAAGTTTTAGTGTGAGAAAACATCACCGACATATATGCCTTGATAAATCCTGCAAAATAAGCCTCTAAAAGCGGCTAATGTGATACTTGTTAGGACAATATTTCCGTCACATCAGGCTGCTTAATAAAATACTATCATAGGCATTGGCTTTTTTTTACGTTCGGAATTATTGTAAACATTTATCTATTGCCTGAGAGAGGATAGTCATAGCTCTAGTGATGTCTGTTTCTTTTATTCTGTTGCGACCTTAAAACCTATGCTACAACACATTCGGATCACATTCCGCTACAGTCGATGTGATCGGTTTTTCTGTATTTCTGACTAGCTGGCCCAACATAGTACATCATATGTAGATGGGCGTGGCTCAAGTGGTAGTGTATTGGCTTCAGATAAGTATAAGGGCTGGGAAATCTACGCTTGATGTTTGTCGCTTATCTTAGCATATACTTTAGTTAGATTGTAGCTACCTGTGTATAAGCCTGATATACGAGGGCTGTTTGATGAATACCTTGATTAGAAATGACAACGCAACTTTTTTAGGTTTTGGGAGTTTATTTTTTAATATAATCCCCTTCCAACTCGATACAATTTTCCCAGCCGTGTTGCAATTTTTTAACCCCTCCGTATAGAACGCCTTTTGTTGGCCTGAAAAAAAAAAACTCCGCGGTGGCGATGACTTCCTCGTTCGACCTGTACTTCTTTCTGGCAAGCGATCTTTAAACGTTTGGAAACAAACAAACAAAATGGAGTCAAACCCGACGAATACGGAGGATGTGGGGCAATTCATTGACCAATTTGGCTGTGGCGACTGCAGAAGCTATCGTGGTGGAAGAGCACTTTTTTCTTCACCGAATGTGGTCGTTTTTTCTTCAAATCGGCTTTGAATCGGCCCAATAAATCGACATAGTATGCTGCTGTGATTGTTTTTCTTTTCTCCAAATAGTCAACATGGATCACGCCTCGCGCTTTCCATTAAACGGTGGTTATCACCTTTCCGGCCGAAGACACGGTTTTCGTCTTCTTTGGAACCCGTTCACCGGGTAAAACCCATTGTTTCGATTGTTCTTTGGTCTCTGGTGTGTACCAATGAATCCATGTCTCATCGACGGTCACGAAACGACGCAGAAACTCCTTCGGATTTCGATTAAACAAGGCCAATCAGGTTTATGAAGTCTTACGATTGCGCTTGTTCTCCGGTGTGAGCAAACGGCGACAGATTTCTTATGCCCAAAATCTAGTGCAAGATATAGCTAACGCATTCAGTTGAGATGCCTGCTATCTCAGCCAACTCGCGAATGTTCACTCGGTGGTCCGCCAATACGAGACCATGGACTTTGTCAACGGTTGCCTCTGTGGTAACCGTGTTTGGCCTCATAAAAAACCAGTACCAATGGTAAACGGTTGTACGCTAAGGTGAATGAGTCCCATTTACACCATTCGGAATAATTTCGAGGCTTGATTTCCTCGTAGATTTTGCCACTCAATGTTCAAACAATGGATTTTCACCATATGATTGTACACTCATTTTTCCTCAGTAGCCTCATTTATCTTATAATCCGGGTACTCGTCAAACAGCTCTCGTATGTATGTAGGGCTGTATCCAGAAAGTTATTGCCGTTTTTCTTTGAATTTCTTTACCCTTGTTCCCAAAGAAGAAAGGAATGCCAATTACGCATTGGTTCAAGATATTAAGTTAATAAGAGCCCAATGTGATGGTGTTCTTGAATGTCTTATGGAGGAAAATAGACTCTAGAAAGTAAAAAGCATAATGGGCGAGCTGTTATATCATTGAAAGGTGTTGGCGAAACTGCATTCATGCGTAAACGTTTGAGGATTTTGCGTGAGATCTTGGTGTAAGCAAATCAGTCATTTCTGATCACATAGAATGGTGCCATAAGTTGGGTGTGAATATGTTTATCAAAAATTATAATTTTTTGATGTGCGATGAAGAATGGATTTTGTATAACAAGTGACGCTGTTCAATGCAGTGGTTGGATGAGATGAGGTACCAAAGTATAATTCCAAGCTTAAGTTCCACGAATGGTGACAATTTGGTGTTTAACAATTCTAAATCTCCAACATATCAAAAACTTGGCGCTATGTACCAGAAAATGCCACGTCTATGTCCGGGACTAGTCGACAGGTAAGATTTAACCAACTCTAGACTGCACGCTGTACAGGAGGTACTGCAAATGTTAAACTTACTCTCTTTCTCGCTATGTGAAATACGGCTTACAGCTACTTACGTATGGTAGACTTCACTATTTTTTTTTTTTAAATGTATGCCAGCATATGGTGCAAGTTCCATGTTCAATGTACAATATTTCCATTTTAATTTATTTTTTAATTGTTTATCAACTAATTCTGCTTTATTTTTAGAACTTTGGTTAATTCAAATCGCTGTTTAGTGACTTTTTTTCCTGAAACCGGCAACACTGCTCCAAAAATAGTCAGCCATCATAAATTCAAGCAGTCAACAAGCAAAAAAACAAAAACACGAGTGGAACGACACCAGGAGATGATTTTCCTCTCTTTTAGAGAGTTCTAAACTCTTAACCGGTTTTTCGAATCCGAATTTTTGTCGTCTGCTGAAATTGATTCTGTTTCGGTTTGTTTCCGAGTCCCCTTGGCTTTGAGACTCGTTGTTCTGTCGTCGTTGGTTGGTGCAGTACGCGTAAATATGGAAGGCTTTGAATGAAAAATGATTTCTCACTACCAACATCAGACTGGACTGGACTTCACTGAACCGGTATATGAACTTGGGTGTTGGCAGAAACGCAATAAAATTCAACCCCCAATCAAGTACAGTTTAGTCTGGAAGGGGTGGTATATCGTACTTACGAGTACTTGTATTCTACGTGACGCATCCACTTTCCACTTGCTTTCACTTTTTCACCATGTGCTCTGTTGAAAATTGCAAATTATGTTCTTTTGGTAGCAACGTCCCAGTTGTATTAAAAACAGTCAGAGGTGCACTAAGAAAGGTAACCCCAATTGGACTAGGGGCTTGCTGACAATGGGACGGGTCTGCACTTGGAAGGGTTGTTTTCTTGGTTTGTGTTGTATTTTTTTTTTTTAATTTTTTTTAATTCTTATGACCGGTCCCTGTAAAATAATCCATTCGCTATTATATCGATTTTACGAGGCCAGAACGTACGTCAAACCGGTTGTTCAATTCGTTACTTTGTCTGTTTTCCACGATTATAAAGAGAATACAATTGTTTTATTTTTATTTTTTAAGTTGACGGCCGCTGTTTACCCGCGCTAGCAATTAATTTTGCTGAGTTAATAAAAAAAAAAATATTTTCTGTACGAGGAGTACTCGTATGTATATATGGAATCAGTACAGTAAGTGTATGTGGAATATTTTCGTGTGTTTGAAGTACTTGATAACTGTGGAACTGATGGGACTTATGGAGGAGATATAGTGGGGTAAGGAGGCACTTCGATTGGGTTGCTAATGAAGTGAAAATGTTTTTCAATTGGCCTGGAAGTGTAGTTGATTTTTATGCTGCTCATTTGCCAACTCTTTCAGCTTGAATTTGGTTTTGTTTTGTTTACGAGCTGATGGAGGATGATTTTGCTACTGACGTTGAGGTTGAGGTAGAGGTACATACGAGTATGATATACCTGTATATACGACTACAAGCGGTTACTCATGCAGGAGGAATTTCTTTGAAAGTCTCTTAACGATGGATGGAAATATGAGTACCTACTCACTTCGTAGCGGGTTGGCTCGTTAGCTGAATGGTTGGCTGAATTGGCTTGTTGATATTTGAATTTTCTGACTCATGACTTTTTGTTTTTAAATTCAAGTTGACGATGTTTCCGTGTATGTCAATTACTTTGGAGTAAAGAAATTTCTTCATCATTCCCGATGAGTTCAATTAACATAATCAGGTTAGAGATTAACAGCCTTGTCCGCCCCTTTTATTACCACACCATTGCGATAACAAGCATCTTGCCTCAGATGATTCGTCTTAAAATGTCATAAACTTGACATTTCGCTCACGATATAATGAATCGCCATAAACGGCATCAAGTCATTAAGTTGCTTTTGATGTAGTGTTACGTTATTTTATCTAATGGACAGAGTTGGCTGAATTAATGGTAAGTCGGCATTATCTACTCCGTCAACATATGTGCTTATTGGTGTCTTAAATATGGAGCATGAATGCGAACTAAATGACGTTGAGTCGAAACAAAAACAAAGTCCACGAGAATGGTGTGTCTGTTTACAAAAGTTTAAGTGCTATGTTGACACTTTTGGACGTTATTTGTAAACTTTTTGTTTGACCGACCAATCTCGCCTACAATGCTTATGCGTAAATCATTCAGAGTCGGCCGGACAGTCAGAAGGTTATGGTTCACCATCATCACTCTCAAAACGTGCATGGCAGCGACAGAAAAGTTTGAAAAGATTTGACACCATAAAGCACAGAGATGGTGGGCAGCTTAGAAGCCGAAAAACAACAAAGAGCAGTCTTTCTTGCGAGTTAGCGAAATCAAGTATGAGACGTCGGGACCACTGGTTTGGTATTTCTGCACACTTACAATTAGACTTGGAGGTAACCTACCGATTGGAATCCTAATCGTTGTACTTTTATGGTATAACATTACTCTATCGACTGATGTCAAGTTTAGTTAAGTTAACACTATTCTCTGCTCATGCTATGTACACTTTGTGGTATGCTAAATACAATCGTAGTGAATAGCAGATCAGTGAGCCAGTTGCAATAAAGCGGTCATGGAATAAGCTTGTGTTTTCTTTTATACCTTACACTTGTATTCTTAACAAGTTGTTTTTAATCTCTAGTCGAACTTCCGAGCATAAATTCTTCATTATCGCCCTCTATGTGCTGGATGTGCTAGCTTCTTCTATTAACCATAGTCATTATTAGAGGTGGTATCGTGGTGGTTTTCAATATGTCCACCTTTGGCGCGAATAATCGCCTTAAGACGGCCGAAGAAAGCATCGCACACTGCACGCAAGTGACTCTGCGGTATTTTACCCCATTCCCGGCGACTTGTTTGAGGTGGTCCAAACTTTGGTATTTGCATCCGAAGAATTTGCAATCCATTGTGTCACTTTTCACTTCACTGTTTTTTTATGTCCACCTCCATGGCGTTTTGCAACGCTGCCAGTATCATGGTAATGAGATGTGGTTCAAGACACAAATGATTTATTCACATTGAGGTGCTGGAGGGCTCTAACTATAGCTACTTGTGGTTTTCCAGCCAAATGGTTTGAGCCCAAGCTCGTTTTTCAGTATGTGTTGAGCTCACGAGCCATTTTTCTTCCACTTCGACGCGGATTTCGCTCAATTCGAGTTTTCACTTTCCGAACCGTTTCTGCCGATATTGCTGTTTTTTTATGTCCACCTCCATGGCGTTTTACAACGCTGCCAGTATCACGGTAATGAGCTGTGGTTCAAGACACAAATGATTTATTCACATTGAGGTGCTGGAGGGCTCTAACTATAGCTACTTGTGGTTTTCCAGCCAAATATAAAGCAATCACACTATCACATTTTAATTCCATCGCGGATAAAATTTTTTCAACACAACTGAGACAAATCGTTTAAAAGGCTTGTAAATAATAAAATTATCTGTCATGTGTCAAAATTTGAGCTCACTGTCATGAACGGTTTGGAAATTATATCAGTCTGAAGTTGGTGGCAGTTCGAGTCAGTCAAGGTGTACAGCTTAAAAAGTTTTTATCAAGACGTGAGGTATTCAGTAGAGCACTTAAAAATAGCACGCGTCACGGAAGTCAGCCGTGTAGGCGAGACAAACCGTTCGTTAAATTTTGATGAGGTAAGCAGACACGTATTCATATTAAAGTTTTCTCAAAAATTCAAAGACTAAATACTAAACAGGTCTTATCTCTTGCAGCTCGTTTCGAAGCGTGCTTTCATTTTGTGTCATGTTTATATACGCTACACTGCAGTCCTTTCAGCAATCTATGAGACGAGCTCACTTCCACTCTTATATACAGAGGCCGTTCCAGAGTAAATAGGATTTTTTTCAAAATAGGTCATTTATTGGCAATTACATGCATTCACTCATGTGGTGTCAAAATTTCATGACATTTGGACGGATAGATCACGAATATGATGCAAAACCCCAAAAAATCGCATTTGGAGAAGTCAGAAGTGATGACAGTGTTGATTTGCTCTTACGATTCTAAAAGCATTGTACAAAGAGAGTTTGTTCCATCGGGCCAAATAGTTAATGCAAAATTCTATTTTGGTGTTTTGAAGCGTTTAATGTATTGTATGCGACCAAAATATCGCGCTGTAAGAATTTGGTGTTTGTTGCATGATAATGCGCCATCTCATCGATCAACACTTGTGACCGATTGGCTAATAATGACACTTTAACCACACTAACCGTATTAACCTGATTTGGCATCGTGTGACTTTTACCTTTTCGGAAAAATCCACACATCCAGATGGTATATCTAACCTTCTGAAGAGATGTTTTTCGACACAGCATTTGTTAAGGTAGTTCCCAAAAGAGGCTAATGTTTTCGTAGGTTATGGAAAAGCCGATAAATCATGAGTTCTTGAAATATTTCGAGACATGTTTTTCATATCAAGTGGAACTTAAGTCTAAATATTATATATCTGACAGATTTGGTGTAGGGTTCTTTTTTATCGAAAATGCGTACAATTTTATTTCAATTTTATTCTTCTTTACTGAAGTAAATACCTTACCGGAAGCGTTCAATTCAAGTCGGTTTAAAGTCTACTATTCATAAAATAAATACTGGTGTGCCTCAGAGCTACCTTCTTTCTTCGATATTCTTTTTCATAGTCATTAATGATCTCTTAGCTGCTACATCTAATCTAAGGGAACATCAGCGTATGTTAGACGTCAGCTGCTGGTAATGTAACATTTAAACATCAACCATCTCGGTATGTGTGTTATTGGCTGCCTACCTAAGTCTAGGTTTCCTGCAGCGATGTAAGAAATATTTCACTCACTAATTACATATAAATCATCTATCATACATATCCGCAAAAATTTGAGTTGAAAGCCCATATCGTGTTAGGCGCTTCTAAGACCTTTTTATTCGTTCTAGATAGGATTCAAAACCGCGTGATACTATTTTAATATTACACAGTCAATTGACATTCTCGAAAATAGACGTAATGTCAGTTCTGTTCCTACTGGTGAACTGTGCTGCATCAAAATTGGCAGTAGCATTCCGCTCTATCATATCTTCAACTGTAAATGTTTTCGCTATGAATGCTTATCAAGCTCTGTTGCGGTGGTACTCTGAAATATCGCCTTCCTTTCCTAACCCGCACAACTGGTTGTCTATTCGGAAGATCCAATTTTGGGCGACTCGTTCGAGCATAGCGACTGTTATCTCGCAGATAACACGAGTAATGTTGGTTTCCAAAGCGTCAATTGTAGCTGGCTTATTCCAGAAGACCTGAGACTTTACTTTACACCCAAGGGTGTGATATCGCGCTATATTTACGGCGGCCAATTTATGGTACGAATTAAGTGCTCATCAAAATGATTTTTCAACAAGTTCATTGTCTCACGCGCTGTATGGCTCATAGCGCCGTCTTGTTGAAACCAGAACTCACTGAAATCATGTGCTTGAAATTCAGGAAGATTGGCCTAAATTTTGAAGACATCTGGACCAATGATCCCACCAGCCCATAAACCACACCAAACCGTTGTTTTTAATGGATGTAATGGTAGCTCTTGGTACCCCAAATATGAAAAAAAAATTCACGATAAACACCGGACTTTCAATTAGTTTTTCCTGAGCCCATTAACTGAAAATATGACGCAAAGTCGAGTCGCCTGGCTTCAATTCTACGCACTTTCAATTAGTTTTTCCAGAGCCCATTAACTGAAAATATGACGCAAAGTCGAGTCGCCTGGCTTCAATTCTGCGCACAAGTTGAATTTTGTACGCTTTTAGGCCGAGATACGCCAAGCCAAGCTGTACGGTCTTCGCGTACACTCTCAGCTACAGCTGCTATAGTCTCTTCACTACGTGCTGCATGTGGTCTAACCGGTCGAGTATCATCCACTAATGTAAACTGGGACTCAAATTTGCGAATGATATTGGCAATAGTGGTTTCAGTAGGTCGATTATGCGCACCGTTCCTCAAATCGCAGTTCCTCGAATCAAACCTCACGATGAATCACCCTATAAAATACCCTGCCCTGTCCTTTTTTTTCCTAGTCAGTATAACCTGCAAAACATTCAAAGCCAACTTGAATAGTGCCTTCATCAAGTGTTATCAGTTGACATGTCCAGTCCAAAAAAACTCCCGCAGTTCCATGGTTCTATGACAGTTCCATCGTGGAACGCTAAACATTTGGAAGACTGTAGTCTTTACAAACCGAAACTTAAACTAAAGAGTGAATCTATAAAAGACTTTTGTGAAATGATTGAAACACTCCGTGAAACTAGTAAGCTAGTCAAAGTCTTTAAAATGGCGAAATCAACCAAAAAAAAAACTTAGAAGATCTGATTGCACCTACATTGAGCCAGAATTCGAGACTCCCTGTCTTGTGCTTGAAACTCATCGCAGGTTACCTGAGCAGAGCCTGTTAAGAACCAGCACAAAGTAAGCTGTGTAACACATTACCTTTTATCTGTCATCGGTTGTAGTGACGGATGAGGGCATCAAACACGTTATGGCTTTCTTTAATGGCTTCGAATCATCTGGTATGAGTACCGATGACATTAATCTAGTTATGGTATAAAAAGGTGTAGAGCAACACTGAAATGAATCTTCAATGATAGTCGATGATTTTGCTTTAAATGCACAGAGTTGCCCTTGCTTTGGTATTCATATCACACAGGCTACACACTCAAAGCCTTCTTATGTTTAAAAAGAAACGGTCTTTGTTACAACACAGACAGAAACAGTCAATTGACTCTGGTCTTATGGACATACCATCATACCATCATACATACATACGGACATACAAGCAATAACACCGGAACCTTGCAGCGAAAGTAGAATTGACATTCCCAGTACTCAGGAATGGTTCGTCAATCTAAACGGTGGAATCTAACATTGTCATTACGTGGCGTGCTGCTTTTGCAAATATTTTTTTTTTTTTTTTTAATTTTTATTAAAAGAGCCTTGGCTACAGTATGCACCACTATTACATCTTAAAGCAATCGGGTCAAAAATGTATCCTACTTGACCCCGGAAAAAACCAGAAATGGACCCGTCGGCGCACCTATTGTACGAGTAAACCAAAAATACTCCACACCCAAAGTCTACCCACTTTAACTGATGCTGCAAGAGGTCAAGGAAAACATGTCTTTAACTTTACCTCATAAATAAAGTATGTTTTCTCTCGAATTATAGAGTCAACTCCTAAATCATGGCAACGCCTTGAGTGCCCATACTAATGCCCACTCCTCTAGAATTCATTTCACCTTCTCGAATACTGATATTGGTTCTACAGGCAATCACTTCTGTTTGTCGTTTACTGTTTGCAGCTGCATAAATGCATTGTTATCTCACCAAATTCCTGGGTGACGCCAGTGAAACACTACATGTTGATGTTGCTACTGCGTACGATGGACTCCGATCTCAGAACTCAGTAAAGATCACGTTTCTCTCGTTCGTTAAGTGTTTATGAAAGAAAAGAAAACCTTGAGGCCAATGCCATAATACCTATAAGAGATACATACCTATGTATATCGGTGCCAAGCAACGTCGGTCGTTAAGATAAGAACTCAGTAAACATTGCCGTAGTGGTTCTTATCAATTTAATTGTTTAATTGATTCCACATGAGACGCTGGTTATGATATGAATATGTACCTACTCGTTGCATAACACTTTCGCTCAATCTCGTCACTTGGTTTATGCAACTGCCAAACGATTTTTGCGTATTGAATAGCTAAACGGATACATCATGGGAAGTAAGTGAACCAGAAACGTGCTCAGGTCTGCTCTGTGCAGAATACCAAGTGATCCGAGCCCAGTCTATTGAAGAAGCCTACAACAGCTTCTCGTTTTGCGTAATGCTATCATAGATGTATGAAATGGAACTCTTCCCGGCTGCCTCCTATGGTTTATGAATTTATAAACAGAAATCTTTCAGCACATGATAGACATGTGAATTGGCGGCTATAGTAAGAGCACAAAAGTAGCATTCAAAACCATCAGAGGCGACATCTGTTGACCAAATGTTGACGTGTGACTTTGAGTTTGAGATACTTGTACATCCGCTTGTCGGTGAAGTTTGTGCCACTACACTTGGATATAATGGATTTGTTTGTTTGAAATAGAAAAAAACATCGCTTATCGCTTGAGAAATCTCGTGATTGCCAATCTAAATCAATTGAATCATAAATTAGGTGCCAGTACGGATACCAGTGCCAGTACTAGTACTCGTAAGTAAAAGTAAACCGAAGAAGTAGTGCTTTGTTTCGAATGCCTTATATGGTATCTTAAGTGGCTTCACTTGGATTCTTCGAATGTTGTTGTGCGTGTATTGCATTTGCATGATTCATGCGATTTACGCGCGAAGAGAAAGTTCAAGCACGATGACAGGATTGGATTTGTCACCATTGGGAACGACTTCGTTTCGTTTAGAGTAATGAGCTGCGGCCTCGAAACGTTTGTTGATGGCGATGAATAAGTGGCAAATAATGGTCGGATGAAACCACAATTAATGTTAATGGGCGAGACATGAGTTGATTGGCAAATACTTAGATTTACATTGGTAGGCTACTGCCTACTTGGCTAGAGTAGATTGGTGAGTTGGTGTTAAGGAATGTATGAGTAAGCTTCGAGTTTGAGACCTTTATTCCAATAAAGGTGGTCATTGAGAGTTTTGTCATTGTTACAATATCTCCATGACTCCAGTAATAGTTTGTCTATGTAAACAAATAACTTGCAGTATATATTTGATGCGATAATCCGAAAACCTGTAGGCGGTAGTTTGCTGATAATACATATATTAGATTGGAACAATGGTATGAATATTGGCGATTGCCATCCATTCTTTGAGAACAGAGCAGGAGAGTAGAAAAACCCTTTGCAACTTCTGCTGTTAAAATCAAATTTTCTACATTCTCGCGATGATCCATTGATAGTCCCTGATCACTACGTTAAGACGTAATTAAATAGTTTGGCTATTTGCTAGGCAAGTTTCGCAGTTATGGCGTGATGAAGTACTCCAATTTGCTGAACCATGAACTCTTCAAACTCAAAGAGTGTAAACAATTTGCATGAAAGATAATAACAGTTGCCACTAGCAACGTACCACGGAAACTTTGTTAAAACATACTTTTGCGAAACCAGAGCAAATTAATGTCAATATTTTGTAGAAGAACTCATTGGTCATGTCCACTGATCATCATAAGCTTCTAGGAAATCATTTGATGAACCTAAACACCAATGCAATCAAGAGGAGTTAAATGGGGGACACTGTTCCTGAGTCACAGATCGAGTCTTTGTCAAAAGGCAAAGCATAGAACGCAGTTAGGTTGGGCAAGGCTTGCGAGGTGATGTTGTTTTTTTAGCCGGAGGTACTTTCGTACATCATCGCACTTAGTCCTGTAGACTTATTGTGATGCCCAGGCAGGGGGATTTCGATTCAGGTTTCTGATTTAATTTTAAAGCACTTTTGGCATGTAGAGATCTAGGAGCAGGAGACCAAGTATAGGGCTTACTCCCGCCGTTGGCGTATTTTCATAGAATGGCTGGGCTTTTTTGTTCTTATGTGGAAACCTTTTCTAATAAACCTTCAATTGCTACATGCTATTTGTTCATAAGCTGCTAATTGGGTGGTCCAAATGATTTTCATTAACACCATCCCATGCAGCCTTAGATCTATATCCCTATTGTAACGAACCTATGGCTAGAATGCTACGAACTGCGATCAACATTAACAGATCTTGTATCCGTATGGCATTTCTTTGCTCTACTATTCCGCTATAAGTCCCACGGTCTTTCTCACTACCCTATAATTTTAAGTCAAAACATAAATACACCTCTTGCGACGGTCATTCTGAGGCTGACCTCGACACCGCCAAATACTTTCTCTATGAGTGTCTTGCTTACACTCGCATTAGGCTGTAGGTTTTAGACGCTCACGAAATGAGTGATGGCACCATAGAGTCCTTACAATTGCAGGGATCTTAGGGATGAGTTTTCAGTGTTTTCAATCATATATGGCTCACCTTAGCTATTGTTTATTATTGTAAATCTCTGTCCGCTCCAGTTCATCTGTCAGCCAACAGCGGAATGCTAGCGTTTGTCTGTCTGCAGAAATAGGATTCTTACATATTCGTATAATAATTGGCACGAACTGTTTTTTATTATAGCTTCCGTCTTTTTTCCATTCCAAGCAATCTTATATTGCGTCTTTAGCGGTCATACACAGGTCAACCTAGGTCGTGTGGAATATACGGTCCAAAATATACAAGCACTATCGTGTTCTGCAAAGCCCCTAAGTTCCCTTTAACTTAAGCTGAATTGCTCATAACTCCTCCTCAAGTGCTCTTTTACAGGTTTCTGGTCTGTAATCGCATGGAGTTGGTCGTTCGGTTCGGCCAGAAGACGATGTTGCGTAGACATCTATTAATGAAAGTTTGCAATTTTCCTGTGACAGGCATGGATTTTATGTTGGATCAAAACAGTCTCAGCTTGGTTTTAGTGCTGAAACCATTGCTTTTTCAGATTTTAGCCAGATTTAGCACCAGATAGAGGCTGTCGGCATCGCACCTGAGGCGATATTTGTTGACGGATATATGTAGCATAAAGTCGTATTGAAGCTTTTCTAGGATGGTGGCTCCGATGTGTGCTCCACGTTTATTTTTGACGTCTTCGATGCAAATTTCTACAACACCGGATGGTAACTATATGATGGTTCTGGTTCGATGTTCGCTGTCAATGCCCCTAAAGACCAGGTGGTTGACGTCGCAAAAGTCAACGAACCTTTCGCTGTTTGTTGTTGCCTATCTTCTCGTTAAAATTGTCCATCATGATTGGCTGTGGAAATCATCCTTAACTCCGTCGTCCGAATCATTTGGTGCAACGTCGCCCTGGATTGTGATGATTTTGCTCAATCTAACTGTCAACCTATCCGTCAAAATCCTGCCACTGAGTGGCAAATAGGACATAACCCTACAACGTGTTTTTAGATGATGAAGCTGTTTCCAGTTTCGGAGGGATAGATATGGTCCGATCACTTTATGTCGCAAACTCCAAGAATGCCCAATTTGTATCTGATGAACCCTTACTTAAGCTAAAGGAATCTACAATTTCGGGGCTCTTTTTTCCCGTTGTCGAGAAGCTTATTGTGTTTATGGAAACTAATATTCATTGGCGGCTACTGCTCCTACGAGGCATGTTACAAGTCATTCTGTCCGCCTGATCGTAAACACAGTTATTTCTTGTAACCTTTGTTCCGAACCGGTTGTTGAGTGATTCCTCAGAAACTTGCGTCAGCAGCATGTATCCATAAATCTGTCTGCAGATATAGTTTTTACACATATTCCGCACCAACTTAGCAATAAAAAACCTTGCAGGCTACTACAAAGCAGCGACATGCCTGGTATGTTTGCTTTTTCATCTAATTCGTTTCAGAAGATGACTTAGTCCTTTTCTTCCTGTCAGACGGTCTTATTCCTGTGGCGGTTGATTGCATCTTTGGTTGCGCATTTATCATCAAACTGTAAGTTTCGTGCTGGTGTATAAATGGGTCAATAAGTGTCTATAAACTAAAACAGATGGCGTTGCTACCTTAAATCCAACATGTTGCTTGTCAAGAACCCTCCCAAATTTTAAGATATCTGTCAAATAGTTTTGTTGTGACAGCTATTTAAAACAGACGTATACGAGATTTTTCGTAAAAATGAAAAAGAGTCATTTTCTTGTGCTCATTAAACATTTTTTGCGCAAAAAAGTAGAATCATCCACCACTGGTTTATTCAATTTCGGTGCGGTCGTACCTGCACAAGTGGTGCTGAACATTCTGGTCGCACAATCGAAGTTACTACACCAGAAATTGTCCATAAAATCCATGGTATGAATTTGGACGATCGGCAAGTGAAGGTGCGCGAACTTTAAGCGGCTACCTGTTCCATGTGATAAAGATTAGTGATTTCAGTTTTGCAAAAAAATTTTGGATATGAAAAACCTATCCACCAGACGGGTGCTTCATTTTCTCACAAATGACAAAAAACGCACTCATATGACAACTTCACAGAAGTGTTTGGCGATGTTCAACCACGATTCGAACAAGTTTTTGCGTCGTTTCGTAACCGTGGGCGAAACATGGATTCATTACAACAGAGCAGAGATCAAATCGAGACAGTGGACTTCTCCTGGCGAATCGAAGCCGAAAAAGGCCAATATGCGTCTGTCAGGCAACAAGGTTATGACAGACCTTTTGACTCGATTCAACGCCGATTTGACGCAAAAATGACTTCGAAGAGAACTTTTTCCTCACCAAATGCACAGGACACTGCACCGGGGTGCACAAGTCGTCAGCAGCAATAGAAAAATTGCATGAATTAGGTTACAAATGGGTCATTCATCCAGCATATTCTCTAGATTTAGCCCTCTGCGACTATTTCCTGTTTCGAAAGATGAAGAAACGTCTCGGTGGTAAAAGATTTAGGTCGAATCGAAGATATCGTTGGTGAAAAAACACCTATTTCGAAAGCGTTGAGAAATCGTATTATTTGGGGGGGGGGGGGGGGGGGGCGGAAGGGGCATCAACACATTGGAGAAATATTGGAGTAAGTATAATAGGAACTTGTTGAGCCACCTGGATTATTGACGGGTTGGTAGCAATGTTCTCTCAACTGTGGGACTATGAGAAGATTCTATGTTTGGTTCTGACATCAGATTTTTCATTTCGGAATTTTACACTTCAGTGGTACTATCCGATATATTCCAAGGGATCTCCGGTAAATTTGTTTAGCTACTTCCCTCCGCTTCTGGGTCCTTAGTCATACCCACTATTCGTTCACTATTAGGCATTTGCCACCTTTACACATATCAGCACCACATCTCAGTTTACGGCCTGTGATATAAAAAAACACCAATCAAGCTTTTTTTATCGATAAGAAAACGCCATTGATATAGTTTGTATTGAAACTACCTTAAGTGCTTTGACAGAGTTTGACCTTCCTAACTTAAGCTGGTGTAAAAATTTTTTGAGAAATTCGTTTTAAAATTACTGATAACTTGAAATTAAGAAGCAACGCAGAGTTGTGTGCTATAACGCCTGCTTTTTTTTTGTGCCTAATGCTCTGAGTCCGCTGGAACAAACTAACATTGAAGCATTTAAAACTATTTAAAGAGGACACTCGTTGTCGCAAGCAGGTAAGATACGCTAACATATTTCTCTGGGGATTTCTAGAATTTCACAAAAGTGAATTCCTTTAAAACTTGTATAAGTCCTACTACGCATGATATTTCTATAAAAATCAGTCCAAGTCATGCATTCTTGGTTCAAACCTGAACGTAGATACATATGTATCTACATCTTTCTCTCAACATATCACATTGTATAAATTGAAGCTTACCATGAACTAATTACTTTAAGATGTCGGCTGCTGTTGATTTGATTTGATATAGAAACATCAAAGAAATTCATTAAGAGCAATAGAAAACCGACTTCCAACAATCAACAATGTTGATTTCAATCACTTTTCGATGATCTCATTCGTCTGTCAAACATCAAACATCATATATCTATTCATCGCCCCAGTCAATATTACATAACCTCCACTCACTGAATCAAGTAATTACTGCAATAATCCATTATTCAAAATTTACCACAAACATCAATCTAATCCTATGTCCGTCAAAGTAAATCTCTTAAAACGATCGCCTGGCTTGGGGACTTGCTTTTAATCATTGTAAATCTGCCGTCCAAAATCTCTTAGACGAAAAAAATAGAAATTCAAATATTCACTTGTGCTACGCACTCTAGAGACCCGCACCTTTTAAGATTCAGCATCGCCTCGAAAAGTCAATAATGATAGACAGGGACTAGAGTCCGAGTACTGGCTGGATAGAGTTCGCCCCTTCGACAATTCAATTTGTCTCACATTTGGAATTTCAAAGTTTCCTCAAGCGTTTATGTAATAAAACGCTACAAACGCAGAACTACACTTGTCAATCGTTTGAAGGGGAATAGTAAGTCCACTTAACCCCGACTAACCTTTGGTGTGAGTTTCAAGGAAATAGCACACCCCTATGAGAGCTTATAGAGTATGGTGTATCGGCACATTTGCTTCCACCCTCTCAAATGATTTAATCTGGTTTTCATCATCTTTTAATTATCCGTTCCTATGTTAACAGTTGAAATGGAATCCACAGATTATCGTTATTTCTGCACCAAGGGGGAGATACTCGTACATAACAGACGGAATGCATTCTCCGTGGCCGCGAGTCTATCTTTCACGTTTATTGACGTAAGACGCCAAACAAAATTACAATGAACAACGCAACGTTCTTGTTTTATTAACTTGAAATTATTTACGAGCATTTACAAGCACTTGTAAGCATTTGTGTTCTTTAATAAACAATCGCAGAATGGAGTGGAGTGGAATTTCGAACCCATCCTTGGGGTTGCGTTCAGAGATCAATGACCAGAGTTTGGTTTTTTCCGAAGTGCATGTAGTTACAGGTGGATGACGTTTCCAGAAAGCCGTCATATTTTTTGAATTTATGAGAAATGTCATGACTGAGATACCAAAATGTCATTAACACATTCCTATATAATGTTTGGAATTGGTCGCATCTTTATCATTCATTTTATCACTACTTATTATCGTTACTTTCTTGTTATGCAAGTGTAAACGAATCGAAGTGATAGCTCGGCACAGTGACTGACACTAGGCACTGCATAAAGCTTTTCTATAAGTGGAAATGAAAAGGTAATTGAAATTCTTATCACGGGAGCTGTAAATCGTGCTTAATTTTTTTTTTTTTTACTGTAGCCTGAGCAAAGTTGTTGAGGTTAGGTTGAGGAGTTTTTTGGTTGCATAAGGGAGCGCTTATATTGATTGTTGTTTTTGTTTTGGTTTTTGAAAATGCGCTTATGCTAATAGCAGTTGAATTTAATTAGATTATCAGGTAATGGGTAGTCAAGTAGAGTAGGTGCGTCCGCTTATGGATGGCAAGTGAACATGTGCGTGCGTGTTTTAGGTCGAATGTGATTATTTTTTGGCGGATAAGCGTTTATGGGTCTATGCAATTACTTTTGTGATGTTCGTAGGAATGTCGAAAAAGGGGAAAGTGTTGTTTTGTTGTGAATGGTGAATGACATGGCGTCAGATAACAAATTTGCGTCCAAAAAGACACTGGTTCCTGTCGTCGCCGTTGATTCTTTCTAGAGAAATCTTAGCTAAAACGTTCATATTACACCTTGTTTAGACGGAGGTTGTCCGGACAGAATCTGCTATGATCTGATGTCTAGGATGCTCATTTGACCATTTTGCGACATCACCGTGAATCAAATCTTCTTCCATAGAAAAAGCTCTTCTCCAGGCGTCACCTACTACCTTGCTGCGTTTAACGTCGCATCTAATTATCTCGTCCCTTAACATCCCGTCCGGACGAAAAGATTTTGAAACAAAGCGGTTTACAGGTCAACAATTTGTCTAGATTCTAACCACCAGATTCTACACCAGATCGGTTCTGTAGCCATCAGTAACGATTTAATTTTATTCCTCACCCGGCTTAAATTCGGCCTAAACGCTGTTCTGAGAACAAAGAAATTCAAGTTTGTATCCCCGCAGCATAAGTTCCGGGTCAACTGTCAGTCACCCAAACAGTCGCTGAGGATTCAGTTCTACTTACATCGAATAATCCTAAGCAGCCGAATTAAACGGTTCCGTGGAATTTGATGAAAGGCTTTTTGGGAGGATTGACTGAAAGCCAATTTTTAGTACACTAATTGTGGATTACGTTTGCACTTTAGAGCAAACAATCACTAAACATCAGCCAGCAAACAGTTCAGCTATATCATGTGCACATACTTGAAGCTGTGGAGAGCGTTAGACAAAGAATGAACTAACAAGCATTATAGGGGAGGAGGCAGGAAGTCACTTCTTTTTCTTCGTCTTCGCCTACTGAACGCTGTTACAAAGATACTATACTCCTTGTCACTCCCGTAGACATTCAATTTTGCCCACTAAGTTCTAAAGCGCAATCTCAAAATATTTTCGGCCTTTATATGCAAGATGCGTTTGTAACTTTGCGCAAATGAAGCTAAAACATACTTTCGATGCTCTTGTTGTAGGAATGAAGTCAGACTAATAGGTATGAAGCTCTTAGTGAGTGATCTTAGCTGATTTTCGGTATTACTTTCACTATTCGCCAAGGCTTCAGTATATAGCCTATTGGAAGGCTAGGAGTGAAAATTCTGTTCATAGTTGGCAGCACCCGATCTAAATATTTGACGTGGTCAAGGGTCCTGTAGCCAGCAGAGGGGGTCATCTATCACCAGAACCGATGACCGATATATTGTCATTCTTCTTCTTCTTATTATTATTATTATCAAGGGAACGATGCAAATTACTTCGTAGGGTCCATGCCCATGTGGCGAGTTTTGTCAATAGCACGCGGAGTACTGAGTTCCCATGTGGTCACCCCTACGAACTTACCGCGCCCAAAACTGCTCTATTTCGGTGATCTAGTGGGAACCGATGCTTTCAGTGTGGTGAGGCCGTTGTGTTACAATACCTGCCTTAATTGCAGTTTCAATGATAGGAGTTGGTTGTGACCCGTTTTGGTCTGGTTACCCGGGAAGTGAATTCCGAACATATCATTGAGAGTCTCTGCTTTCGACTGAGTGTATGTGCCATTTGACTAACTGCGTATTTAAAGCCTGGCCAATTTATTCCTTATGTGGCTTCACTACTCGAAATCCTTCTTAGCTTCTTATATGCTCTTTTTCGCGATTAGCTGTCATCTAATCGTACTTAAAGTCTTACTGGTAGTTGCTACAGATCTCCATTTCACCACGGATAGGCGATTTATAGGAGTTGTTCACGTCATGTTCAGGACATGTCAATTAAAAACATTTGATGAGGTACACGGTTCATATTCTGAACAGCTTTCTGTAACTTCTGTGTCGTTCAGAGATAAGGCTAAATTTCGACGGATTCTATATAAAGCCGTGAACTTTATATTGGATTTTTCTCACATTCCTGCTCTTCAACTAGCTTGCATCCGATTTGAATTTCGATATACTTTGGGCTGGAATGAAAGCATCCGATAGTACTTTCCAGGTCATAATCTCCTATCATCCTTTCTACTCTGTCGAAAGTATTAAGTTGATGCTTGCTGTCTTACTTTTTTAACCAATTCTAGTTCGGGAGCTGCTAGATTGTTGATAAAAAAAATTAGAATTTTGTATGAAATTCAAAATGTGATTCTTCCTTAAGAAGTCCTCTGATTGCAACCTTTAATAGTCCGATCTTCCTGGCACCAGATTGGTTAATAGGTCCAGCTTCTGTCTTTGATGGTTGAGATAATACCAAATGTGACGGGGAGTAAGCTGATGCAAAGACAAACTTGGATAATAAAACCGTTAAATTTTCTACGCTGAGATTTATTTGGGGGCAATGAAACAAGCTCCGTATTTTAGAACGTTCATTTCAGCCAAAAAATATAATTAAATCGACCAACTCGCGTCGATTTTTGGTCATGGAGCACCATCCCGGGATACCATGTTTCGCTAGTTTTCGGAATTCAATCGTGGTCGTCGTTCGCTCCAGGAGGAAATTCGTGAAGGTCGTCCATATCCGTTGTTGTGCCAGAAAAACATCGATGATGTGTGGGAACTGATATTCTAAGATTGTCGTGTGACTTATGGTGAAATTGAGCCATGCTTGGGCATTAGTTGCACTTAGATTTATTTGCCTTGGATAGATGTTGAAATGAAATGAAATGTTGAAAAAATTCGCTCATGGTGCTTTTAAAGAAAAAATCGTGGCGTCACGAATCGTCGATCTATGCATATGAGCCCCAAACTAAACAGCAGTCGAATGCCAGCAGGAACATAAGTTTCCTGTGGCATCTCAAACATGTTAATAATTTAAATCTTTTGCGTCAAATTTACATTTTGGCTAATTGGGTTGGGTATTGGCTTTATCTATATCTGGCTTGAAGTATTTTTGTATTTTCATGTTTGTGGAATCGGTTAAAAATATCACATTTCTGCTGCAATCAGAATAATCATTGAAGCCCAAGCAACGCATTTCTCCGCCAAAATTGCCTGGAGAGAAATCAAAAGTTGCCAACTCTGGACTACCAAATGAACTGTCATTTGTCATCGTTGTAAAACCTGATAGTGACACAAGTGCTCCTTTCAACATATTTAAAACAGTTTAACCAATCATTTGATGAAACATAAGTTTCCTTTTTACTGCTCGTATCCATATCAGGAACTACCGTTGAAAAACCTCCAACCCATCTCCAGCTCTCCACTTTTACAGCGCTTTTCGTCGTTCAGTAGAAAAAAAAGTCTCAGGCTGATAAGTGAATTTCCTAGTGCTTTTATTTTTTGCACACAAAAGGCGGAACTTACTCACTGTCATTTTGTGTAATCAAACTGAGTAATATGCATGCATCAGCCATCATAGGAGTGGTTTATCTTTCAGCACGCGACAATCATTAGTCAAACGTCGCAATTGTAGAAAATGAAAAAAAAAAAAAAAACACTTAAAACCCATCAAGTAGTTGTCGTCTTTTGCACCGATATGATTGTTCCTCCAAAGACATCGGCTACAACAAATTGACACATGACCAAGATACCACTCAGTCACTCAGTTTTATGAAAAAAAAAACTTGAACCACGACAATACAATCACAATTTGAGTACCTCCATGCCACCATCACCCACTTACTGTGTCCCAAAAAGATTTTTTTTTTTCACGTCTCCATACCTAAAAATAGCAACAACTTCTTAATTGACATTCTACTGTGTGCCTCATTTGAAGCATTTTTCGTTGCTTTAGCAAGAATTTGAAAGTTATACTCGTACTTGTACTTAGTGGAATTCCATCACCCACACCACAACACAGTTTAACCAACCATCACCTGAACATCAAATTCATCACCGTGAACCATGTAACATCTCTGAATTGTCATCTTTTTGGGATCACTGTTCGATTGATTGAACATTGAACATGAAAGTAGTTAATTGCGATTGCCAAAAAGTGTAGCAACAATATGTACGAACATACTGTAAAAATGACATTTGTGACGTTAAGGCAACTGGACTAGCTGGAAATCGTTATGGCAGCCATCTTAAGGTGGTGAATTCATGTGTGAAGTGAATATAGAGGTCATTAACAAATAACAACAAACCCGTTTGTCATTTGAGAGTATCTTAATGATTTACTCTCTTCTCGTTGAAAAGAAAGTAAAGAAAGAACGAAACGAAAAAAAAAAAAATTAATAACAGCATTTTGAATTAGACAAGTTGTGTTGTACGAGTAGATGCAGATAATAATTACAAATCAGCGGTATGGTGTGGTGAAAACAAAAACGTCGTCACCGAGGGAAGACGAATAGCTACGGATAATGCACTTGGATGTTTTTTTTTCATTTTTAACAAATTTGGATTGTAGTTTGCGGAAGTACTGTCTTAGAAGTGAAGATTTATTGATTATGTTGACTCGGGTAGAGTGGCTGATGGAAATAAACTTCGCTTTCGGTTCATAATGTGAAGTACGAAGCAATTAGAAAGGTGCACGAAGCAGAGCTGGTTAGTGGTGGCTCGATTCGAATTAGATCACTTTCCATGAATGCTCTGGATTTGGATTTGGATCTTGTTTACCTCAAGTCAACGAGAAGTAATTTATATCAACATTTTGGAGTAAATAAAGTCAGAATGCGTGACGTTGTTTTTAGATGCATTTCTTAGTGCTTTAATGAGCTTTATAAATCTGTCAACAAGTTGACAGCTGTAGGGTGAATTTTCCAATGAAACTTGTTTTGATGAGTTATGGGTTATGTTGAAAGCTTTCCTTGACCGCACTCTGTCAGAAAATCGTTTTATGCGATCCGTTTAAGGTGGATTTTATAGATTAAATGGAGTTGGTCATAAAATTACTAAAATGTGAAAGTAGGTATCTATTTAGATATTCAAACTTCCTTGCATAAAAAGAAGGTTCTAAAGTCAAAGATCGTATGATTCTAAAAAGAATGCAGGTGTAACGTTGAAGGGCCGAAGACGTCAATTGGTTTAACAGTACGGAAGTGACTCCACGGGATTATACGGCAGGTGGCAAACGCGATAGTCATAAATTAGTCGTAGTCGCTGTAGTTTCAGTAGATGGACAGTGGAACGCTCTGATACTTCGATTTGGGAAAGCTGGCAGTAACAACAGTCTGAACCACGATAAGTGCAAACACTGTGTTGATCAACTGTGGAAACTAACCTAAGCAGGAATATTGCATTCAAGAAGAGAACTGCGATATGAAAAATGAAAACCTAAGAGTGAAGTGCTCCATGTAGCAAAGCAGGTCTGTGCTGAAAATCCCCCCTTTGAACTCAGAATGTTGAGGTTTTCAGGCCACCAAGGTAGACGGGCACCATTTTCTGGATCTGACACTCAAACGCAAGAAGTTTTAGACATAATCGACGATTAGTGACCCGAAAAGCGATCTTTCAGTCAGACTAGTCTGACTCATATAGTATTTCAACGCATCACCATCCATTTCTCCAACGAAGCGTCATCCTGGACAACAAACATGCTCATCGAAAACCTCCAAGGCGTTACCGTCTTTCTGGCAAGATAGAAGGGTCTTTGAATCTGCACGGCTATTATTAGATAAATGATATGCTATGCGTTAGCTATCTGGTGAAAGAAGTTTTAAAGAAATTACGTCACTGCTGTTTTTATCAGACTACAGAGAACAGTATAGTTTGGTTGTATGGGTGCTAAGAAATAGCATTCCTGGTTCTCCTGTAGACGCGTTCTCAGGAATGGTTTCATCCAGATTATAGGGATACAGACAGATCTTTACGGATGGCTCGAAATCCAATCTAGGATGTTGTCGAGGACAGCAACGTTGGTTTTTCTTTTTTGTTAGAAAATTTGCGTCTGCCTTCCAAACGGAGGTATACGCAATCCTGATGGCAATGAACTACAAATATGTATATTGTGAGGAGGAGCAGATCCTGCGTCTGTAAGGACAACCGATATTTGAAGAATTCAAGACTTCTCTAGACCTAGTTAGAAGTCTAAGAAACATAATGTAAAAAGCTCTAAATAAATCTCCTAACTAACCCAAGAGTAGGCTGGTTGTCAACCCAGGTCTAACCAAATTGTCCCAATTTTATTTTAGATATATTAGATCGAGCCTGTTTATCTTTTAGTTCAATACACAGTGCCGTAGTTTTGACGCTCAAGAGAGGCAAAACATTCCGTATACTCCTGAACGATCTCATGCCCATTTGATCTCTACAGTGCAGTGCTGTGTAGATCCGGATTTCCAGCATGCCCGCCAAAAAGCAAACTCGGTTGAGATCGCCTTACACATCGTCTTGACATCCATTGAAAACTCATTCTAGCCCAAAGAGTACATATACAATTCTGGTGTTGCTTGTTATCAGGGAAGTTTTCAACAACGTTTACTTCTCCTCGCTTATTAACTCCTTTCAAGAACTGAACGTAAATGACCCTGTCTGCAACTTACCTCACTTAATTCTCAACAGTGGAGCTATAAATGCAACCTATCTTAAGTCTTCTAGAAGAAAAAAAAGACAAAAGACAACCGTAAGTTGGTTGCATATACACCGATAGCCGTATTCCGTCGGCAGTGCAGGAACCTTACCGGCTAAATACACCTCCCTCGAACATTCGCGGACCGAAGTCTACTATCACGGAAGTACCGTTAGGTACTACTTCGCGAAGATCAGTGTAAAGTTGACGCTGCTTTGCTAATTAGTGCTAATAATCGCGCTACGTATGAGTTTTAGACGTCTAAGATCGTCAAGAATTCTTGTCGCCGCGTCGCCTACCGCAATCCAGTTTTTTTCACTGAAGATCATATAACTATGTTTTCTACAGTCCGCTATTCGCGGAATTTATTCCGCAATATCACTTTTTCATTTTCGTAACGTGGACAGTGAAAAACATATGTTATACGTTCTCTGAGATATTATCGCATCGAGTTTAATATGGAATAGTCTCGTGCTTCCGTTGAATGAAGTACTCCTTATAGCAGACATGACCTTTGGTATAAGCCGAACCGTCCCTCTTCCTTTCTGCAATCCGACCCACTGTTGTTGCCAGTCCAAAGCAGAGCCGAGAGGGAGAATTTTATGTATTATATGCTAGTTTGCATTCCCAAAGCTAGAAAATCTTCTCATGTTTTCTCAAAGGACCTCAAACCTATAACTCTATCATCTTTCTTTTTAAAACTCTAGAACAACTGATTAATATCCATAACCATATATGATCTAAAATGGATCCACGACTTTTGTCAAGGGCTCAACATGCCTTCTGTAAAGGAAAGTTGGTGGAAACGGCTCTGCATTCACTGACTGGCCACATCAAGCGATCCCTACAATATAGAGAGTACACAATGATCGCTTTCCTGGACATAGAGGGTGCTTTTAACAATGTCAACATATCCGCAATCATGACTCTGACAACTTCCTTGGGGTGTTAATCTATTTTATGCTAAATAGCAGGATAATCAAATCCATACTAGGTGGGGCCTCTGCTAAAAGATGCTTAAGTAGAGGTGCGCCACAAGGCGATGTACTTTCACCTCTTCTTTAGAACTGAGTGGTCAACGAACTGCTGATTGCCTATGCGGATTTCATTGCTATAGCCGTCTCAAGTAAGTATCTTCATACAACTAAAGAACTCCTGAAGCTAAATCTTAACAGATTAACCCGGATCGCTGTGAATTGGGAGCTGAAAATTGATCTTGTCCTCTTTTCCAGGAAATATAAAATTCCAATAATAGACCATGCCTCAATCAACGGTACCAGTTTAGTCTTCTCTAGTCTTCTCCGATACAGCAAAATATCTGAGTATTATTTTTGACAGGCAACTAAACTGGAAGCCTTACATTCAAGAGAGAGTCAAGAAGCTAAAGTAGCATTATTCTCTTGCAAAAAAGCCATTGGGAACAAATGGGGCCTTCAGCCTCTCATAATCCACTGGCTAAATATCTCGGTTAACAGACCGATACTCACTTACGAGGTGGTTGTCTAGTAGATGGCCTTAGACAGTGCAGTCAAATGCAGCAAACTAAGCGAAGTCCAAAGGACAGCATGTCTGTGCATAAGCGGAGCCTAACGTACAATTGGTTCGACAAAATGTATGGTAAGTTTCCCATTTAGATCCTTCTGGAAGGAAGATGCTTTCATGGACGACAAATCAATAAACTTCTATACGGATGGATCCAAGACTGATAGTGGTGTTAGTCGCGCTGTTTTCTCAGATAAGCTTAACCTAAGCCACTTTTTCCGCCTTCCCAAGCAGTGTATGTTATGTGCTTGCTGAGGAAAAACGTGATATCTGCAATCTTTTCGGATAGTCAGGCAGCAATCAAATCTCTGAACTCAGTCTGACAAAATCCTCAAACCGCCTTTGACTGCCGATCATCTTTTAGGGAGATGGCAGAGCAGTACAATTTTCATCTACCTCCTTGATCAAAGAGTTCCCGGTGGCGTCACCGTGTGGCCGATTTGAGTTCTGCTTTTTTTTTTGTTAAGTTGGTACATCTGTTGTTGACATTCCCTCTAAATCTTAGCATCATACCTTGACATATGCAAAAGTTACGTAGCCAAGAGCACATCTATCTCTGTGTGTGTTGGCTATTTAAATTTGCAACAACGAACTTCTTGTATTAAATTTTGCGTAAAAAACGGATTTAATGGTGCGCGGAGGACTTGAACATTGCCTATCATTAATGATTTGGGTTTCCGTCGTGTAGCAAAAAAGTTGGTTCAAAAAGACCTCAATTTCATGCAAAAAGAGAACGTGTTGACGTCGCAACAGAGATAATTTGCGAGGATCATTACTGGTGACGAGACGTGGGTTTATGAGTACGACACGCAATCCAGACATCAGGCAAATGAATGGCGTTCACCAAATGACCCGAGACCAAAAAAACCACGTCGTTTTCAGACAGAAAAGAAGGCAATGCTAACGGTTTTCATGGATTACAACGCTGTAGTACATCATGAATTTTTGCCAGATGGCCAGACAGTAAACAAAGAGTATTATTTGGGTGTTATGAAACGTTTGCGTGAAGCAATTCGCCGAAGGTGACCAGAATTGTGGGCACTCTACCTACCTTACTGGAAAAGGTAGCATCGGTATACCAATCGCTACGTTCAAATTAATACTCGTAATAAAGTTGAAGAACAAACTTAAGCTGGACTGTTGGACCAGCATGTCTTGCAATCAAACAAATCTGGCTTAAACTTGATCTGAATCGTTCTTAGAACTTGATCTTTCAAAATAGGAAACATCTCAGTGCTAACATAGGTGTCATCACTAGGCAGTGTTTAAAAGGCTTGGCGTCTTTACTAATGATTTCTACAGAACCTGCATGGTTGAGGAGACAAAGAAGGAAACTTCACTTAGAAGAGCTTTCTCTTACAACGACTAAAGCGATCTAAAGAAAATAGAAGAAATAGAACAGTCTCCCACGGTTCATCAAAACTTCAAAATTGTTCCAAGAGTGGGAGGATCACAGATCCACGTGGCATCACAATGGATCGATTGGCCTAAATGAGTTGGCTTCTTCAACAGCAAATCTTACCTAATCTAATTGCTCGTCCTATGGATCTTTTTCTTTTCAGTTTTGAGAAGTTAACGCTCTGCTTAAATAGGTCAAAAAACTCCAGCTAAAATTGGAAGTTTAATAAACTGCCATCAGTAAAAAAAATGTGACGTTGACTGTTTATATCAATTTGCAAATTTGTTTATCAACTTCATGAAGTCCTTTGAAGTGGCAGCAGCAGAAAAAAAAAACAAACTCCGAAGGCCTTTCATGCATCATTAGCGTCAGAAATAACCTCAACCCGTGCGCGATACGAGTTTTTAAAAAAATTCCAAATATTTATTATTTTCATTTGATTACGAATGAATTTCGAGAAACAGAAATTGCACGTACCGCCCGGAAATTGAAATCGCTCGCTGATAAGACTCACAATCTCGCCATTACACACTCACGACATATGCACATTTTACATAGTAGTAGCTGCAACCAGTAGTTTGCTGAAGTGGGGCCGTACTAGCAAATGTTCTCATTAATTGATCTCAGACACAGAGACCGAAAGATGACTCATCCCCAGTCTGTCCGTCGCATTGTCGTTTCATAATCAATTGGACGAGAGCGACTTTTCCTCGAAGGAAACATGGCGTAACATACATTTTTAGCTAACGATGAATCATGGCTAAGGGCGGGGTAGTTTATTTTTACTTTTTTTTTTTTACATTTTAATATAACACCCCAAGGGGTTTCCCTTTTTTTTTTTGTAACATGATGTGTGTTCAGAACTGTGGACTACTGAGTTCGTCATAATGTTATCGATAGTTCAATATCGTCGGAAAGGCCACATTGGCGGAGCGGAACTTCTTTGGCAGCGTCAGGTTCTGAATAATAAACCAAATATTTGACACCCTGGCGGAAGTAACGATGACGTGATGGTTAGATACGACTAAAAATTGTGAACACACATCAATTTTTGCCAAAAAATTCCAACGAAAAGCAAAAAGAAGAATTCGTACAGAAATTAATAGAAAAAAAAGAGGGCAACCGTCTGTTATTTCATCGACGAAGCTATAAGCGGTTCTTGTATGACTTTCTTGGGAGAGGTTTTTGCTTTTTTACTTCATTTCGTTTTATTTTTTATATTTTTTTTTTCCTCTTTTGTAATTAAGTCCGTCGGCATATTTATTTGCGCATGAAACAGAAGAAAGTGTGCCTTGTGCTGCTTATTGTAGGTCTAGGTATATGGTATAGACAATGAGGCGCGACAATTAAAGTAAAGACGAGGGTGTTTAGTTGCTTTGTTTAGTGGAATGTTGAAAGTTTGTATTAAAATATTTGAGACAGGAATTTGTAGAGGAAAATGTTAACTAGCATTCTGGGTAAACAATTTTTCTTAAGTTGAATTTCTTCTGTTACTTAGTCTAGTCATAAATACTTGTACACGTTTAAAGGCATTCTCATAATATCCATGTAAGTAGGTACCATGGGTGCGGATGTTTAAGAGGTCCCACAAAACTCCTATATATATGTATACAGGGTGACTGACTCGAACTGCAACTTTTTAAAATGCTATAATTTTTTTATTTTTTGATAAATTTTATTGTGCCAAAGCAAAAAATGTTGGAAAATACGTCAATTTTCAAATTGTATCAGTAGTTTTCAATATGTCCACCTTTAGCGCGAATAATGGCCTTGAGACGGCCGAAGAAAGCATCGCACATTGCACGCAAGTGGTTCTGCGGTATTTTGGCCCATTCCCGGTGAAGTGCTTGTTTGAGGTGGTCCAAACTTTGGTATTTTTTAGTGCCAACCTTCGCCTTTAAAATACCCCAGACAAAGAAATCCAACGGATTTGCATCCGGAGAATTTGCAATCCATTGTGTCGAAGAAATGAAGTGTGGAACATTGTTTTTTAACCAATCTTGGTTGTCGCGTGCTTTGTGAGACGGTGCCGAGTCTTATTGAAATGTCAACGGTCTTCGACCGAAATGATTGTTTGCCCAAGGTTTCAATACTGTCTCTAAGACAGTTTCACGGTATACGATCGCATTAATTTTGACGCCTCGGTCTAAAAATACGAGCGGAGAACGATCATCGGCATTTATGGCGGCCCAAACCATCACCGTCGGTGCTGCCTGCTTTCTGGTGGCCGTCCGAAGGTGTAAATATTCGAAGGACCTCTCTGGCAAGTAAACTTGGCCATTTTGTTTGTTACCATATTGCTCTATAACAAATGGCGACTCATCGGAAAAAACCAATTTCGGCATTTCACCACTTTCGTGAAAGCGTAGCAACTTCTTCGCTCTTTCGACTCTAACTTTTTTCTGTTGCGGTGTAAGATCGTGTGTTTTTTGGAACTTCAATGGCTTGAGCCCAAGCTCATTTTTCAGTATGTGTTGTATCCGTTGTTGATCTGATAAGTTGAGCTCACGAGCCATTTTTCTTCCACTTCGACGCGGATTTCGTTCAATTCGAGCATTTACTTTCCGAACCATTTCTGCCGATGCTGCTGTTTTTTTATGACCAACTCCATGGCGTTTTGCAACGCTGCCAGTATCACGGTAACGAGCTATGGTTCGAGACACAAATGATTTATTGAAGCTGAGGTGCTGGAGGCCTCTAACGATAGCTACTTGTGGTTTTTCAGCCAAATATAAAGCAATCACACTATCACGTTTGAATTCCATCGCGGATAAAAATTTTTCAACACAACTGAGACGCAAATCGTTTAAAAGGCTTGCAAATAGTAAAATTATCTGTCATGTGTCAAAATGAACGGTTTGGAAATTATAGCAGTTTGAAGTTGGTTGCAGTTCGAGTCAGTCAGGGTGTATATATATATATATATACCATATTACAAATATGAAGTACCTTTTTAGACACACCGTAGAAGTTAGTTATTCTTAAGCGCAACTGCACATCGTCTTGGGAGACTTTGCACTTAAGCCTGACAACGTTCGCGGTTTAACTGTTTCGATGTGATGTTCGACATCGTTCCAGAGGTTCTCGGTCTTCACAAGGCGAGAAATGATCTTTAGTCATGTATAACACGCCATATTAGTGACATATTTTCTTCGGCAAAGAGGATCATGTGGTCTTCAATAATGCGTTTATAGACGTGTTGATCCATTTTCGTGTTTATATTCGTAATCGTTTCCACGAATTGCCAAGAAAAAGCAGATCACACCTCCATTGTGTTTGACTGTTTTTAGTGTATGTCGGATTGTGTTGTTTGTAATGTGGACGCTAAACATACCCTTTTCCATTCGATCCAAAACTGTAGAACTTGGATTCATCACTCCACAGTACATTTTTCCAAAAAGCCATCGGTTTTTTAATGTGTTCTTTTGCGAGCGACTTCAAATTTTTGTTTGTCACGAGTGGCTTTTTTTTCTTTTTTTCTTTTTTGTGCAGACGTCTTCTTAAAGTCCTATCTGACACTCAAATGGAATGATGTACAAAAACATTTCTTTTAATTGATTTAAAGCTTGTAAATGGATTGATGTTTGTCCTCTTTTTGTGGTTTTCCTTGGCCTTGAAGCTCTTGCAACATTTTTGACATTGCCATAAAGCTTCACACGACGTAAGGGATTATATAAGTTTTTCTAATAACGACTTAATAACTTTTTTTTATAAATAAAAGGCAAACCATTTGAGATATCAAAACGTTTATGAATGGAACTCGACTTGGTTCATATGGCCACCGCGGGCACGTTTGCAGCGGTCGATTCTTTGGAGCCAATTTTCAACGACTCGGCCGAAACGGCCGCTATTTCGCGTTCAGTGTTGGCTCTGAGCTCTTTCAACTTCGTCGGCGTGTTGGCATAAACCAATGACTTAACGTAGCCCCACAGAAAATAGTCAAGCGGCGTTGAATCGCACGAACGAGGCGGCCAATCGACTGGCCCATGTCTTGAGATAACACGCTCACCATACTTACTCTTCAATAAATCGATTGTAACGTGTGCTGTGTGGCTTGTGGCATCATCCTGTTGAAACCACATGTCGTCCAAGTCCATATCTTCCAATTCGGGTAAAAAATAATCGGTGATCATGGCGCGATAACGCTAACCATTCACTGTAACGTGACGATCGTTATCGTCGACGAAAAAATATGGCCCAATAAACCCGCCGGCATGCAAACCGCACCAAACAGTTATTTTTTGTGGATGAAGTGGTGATTCATGAAGCACATGTGGGTTTTCACCCGACCAATAACGCATATTTTGCTTATTGACGAACCCATTGAGCCAAAAATGAGCTTCGTCAGAAGATGATTTTGCGATGAAATACATCATTTGGCGCATCTTCTCCAGAACCCAATCGGAGAACGTTTGCAGATGTTGTTCATTAGTGTACTTTACCATGATGAAAATGTTGAGTTTACTGAATAAATTGACAGTGACAGTTTGATGATTAGTGAAAGAGTGCGTTCACAAATTAAATTCAAAGTTGTAAAGTCCCTATTGGAAAACCCTATATATAATATTGTAACTATTTAGAAATTTCTTTTTTTTTTAACTATTAGCTTTTATAGTGCAGATGATTTCACGTCTTTTTTCTGAGCAATGTGGTCCATCTCTCCATCTCTAGGTACATCTCCTGGTATTTAAGCTGAGTCAACAGATGGTGTGGATGTTGGCTTTCAATTACTGTCATTTACTGAATTCAATGTGGTTGATATTTTTGACAGATGTTATACAATAAATATGAAATTTCTGAATTAACTGATTCGAAAATTGGAATGTGTTGAAGGACCAGCATTTGCAAAGGAAAGCAAAACTTTGTTGGTCGAAATCCAAGTGGCCGAGATATCTTTATTACATAATTTGTTTAGTGTCAAAGTGTTATACAAAGTAGTAAACTATTGTTAAGAGAGCAAGTTATAAACAATTAGCGTTTAAAGTCTGATTACAATGATTCATACAAAAATGAAAATAATTATGTTGGCCGGTTACAAATTCATTTTGTGCGTGGAACATGATTGAAGTAAGTTAATTGAGAGTAAAATATTATCAAAGACAATCTTTGGCAATTTAAATCATGGAATCGTTTACCATACAACAACGCATTTTTGTTATCTTATTAGGAAAATGGGCGATCGGTAAAAGTAACATTTCGTAAAATTCGTGAATTGATCGCCCTAGTGAGACCGGAATTTGTGCAATAGTGAAGCGTTTTGAAGGAAGTGGTTCAGTATCGAATCAAACTCCATATCAGCATGCTCGGCTAGCACGTAAACGCTAAAACATCACCACTGTGAGCAAAAGTGTTCAAAACCAGCCAGGCATGTCAATTCGTCGCCGACGCAATAATTGGGCCTCACTTGAGACCGAAAAACCCATACGAGATTCACGAAAACCAATGCATCCGAAAAAATAGTGAGGATTATGGGTTGACGGCATCATTGGCCCGTGAGGTGAGGCTGGAGAGACAGTCACAGCGAATGGAGAACGTTACCGCATTATTTCCGTTAAATGAGAAGTTGATTGGCCTCCAAAGTCATGAGATTTGACACCTTTAGACTTCTTTCTGTGAGGTTATTTGAAAGGTAAGGTCTATACCAATAACCTAGCGACAATTCAGGATCTCAAACAGAGATCCAAACCGAAATTGTGACCATTAAACTATTTATATTTCAAAAAGTCATCGATAATTTTGAACTTCGGATGGTCGCTTGCAACAGAAGCCGTGGTAGTCACATGAACGATGTTATGTTCCATTCATAATTGCCGTAGACCGAACTTTATAAATCAATTAAATTTTACATTGTTTTCACAATAAAAATGTGCTTACTCTAATGAAAGCTTCCACACTAGCTGTTGGCTCCCTGTCTATATTCTACTCAAATGAATTTATTATTACGTAAAGTCCAGTCTAACGGCGTCAAATCGCACGAAATAGCCGGACGGTCCTTACCGGTCTGTCTTGCTGGAACCACATGTCGACCAGGTTCAGCTCGTGCATTTTGGGCAAAAGCAAAGTTTGAAATTATTGAACGAAAGCGGTAACGTTGTTCTCACGATCAATACGGCCATTTTTGTGTGTGGATTGGCAACTCTTGTATTTCCTGAGGTTGCTGGTCAGATCAAATACGGCAGTTCTGTTTATTAACATACCTATTCAACCAGAAATGAGCTTCGTCGCTAAAGGCAATTTTTCGATAAAAAAGCGGTTCTTCCTCCTTTTTTCTTCCTCACCAAAAATTCGACGCTGTGGCAGTTCGTTCGGCTTCAGTTTTTGCACGAGCTGTATTTTATAAGGTTTATGACCAAATTCCTTGAGTAGAATCTTAACCGAAGTCAAGTAACACAATACCAATTGCTGCGAACGGCAACACATGTACAAGTCAGGGTCTTCAACAACACTGGCGGATCCAGCAGAAACATTTTCCTCTTTACGCACTCTACGCAACGGGTTTGAGATCCAATACCGAAATTTGGTCACTATGGCTTGAATTGCTTGCTCAGAAGGTCGATTATGACTACCGTAAAATGGTCGAAGTACGCGAAAATTTCAATAATCTGTAAGCGTTGTTCTGGTGTAAGTCATGGAAAGACTTACATGGCAAGGCTAACTGAGCATGTATGACTTTGACAAATGTGATGAATCACGCGTGAGCTGTCAAAAATAGAAAAAAACAAATAGGAAAACCAAACAGCAAAAATAATCACTCTTTACAAACCCTGACTGACAGCATTTCGTAGTATACGCTGATTTGCGCGTGTTGTTTGTGTTGTGCATGTTGTGCATTTGGATAAATTGGTTCTCTTCGAATCTATTGTACAAAAAAAAAATGCTATGTTTCTTCACTGTGAATACTTGTCAAAGAATCTACAAAAAATCGCCAACAGAGAGAAAGTGGTGCTGCAATCGGTAAGATGGTAGTACACCACCAACAAATTGTTTCATAGGTGACCAGACAAGAACGACAGGAAAAAAGATTTAAATTGATTCTGGCTTTGTTTTAAAGCTACGTTAATGCCATTATGTGTGGAATAGCACATCATTCAAACTGCCTCGGCTTCGCTGGCAGTGCTTCAAGCGGTCGGTCCAATTTTTGATGAATCGGTCGGCGTTATCCTGGCAATAGCGTGTCGAATATTGGCCTCGAGCTCATTCAAAGTGGTTGACTTGTTAACGTAGACTAATGACTTGACGTAGCCCAAGAGAAAATAATCGAGTATTGTCAAATCGCATGTTTGGGGCGGCCAATTAATGAACGTTCGCCGTGAGATGACCCAGTTGGCAAATTTCTTCTTCACAACTTCGAGCGTTGAGTCGCTTGTATGGCATGTAGAGCCGTCTGGTTGGGACCACAGCTTGGATATATCGATGTTGTCAAGCTCTGACCGCAGAAAGTCGGCTAACATCGCTCCATACTTGAGACGATTGACGGTAACGGTGTCTTCTTCCACATTTCAAAAGAAATAAGGTACGATGATGCCGCATGCCATAAACCGCACTAGTCAATCTTTGTGGATCCATTGATACTTGGCCGAACACTTGTGGATTGTGTTCGCTACAGTAACCGCAATTTTGCTCGTTGACGGGCTTCGTCCGAGAAGACGATTTTTTGGTCAAAATATAGATCTGCGGCCAACATTTTCAGCGCCCAATCGGTTTTCAATTCTTGCGTCAGCACAATCTTATACAGATATAGGCCCAAATCCAACCGCAAAATAAGCCGGGTTGACTCTCTGGCGATGCCCAACTCAGCTGATCGGCGCCGAATCGACATTTCTGGGTCTTTTTCTATACTGGCCGCTACGGTGGCAATGTTTTTTTTATTTCGTACCTTTCTCTGTCTGGTTGGTGGCTTATGGTCCAAAAGAGTGTACTCGCTCTCAAACTTTTCCACGGTGCGACAAATTGCCTGCACACTGAAGCCAAGATTACGACCGACCTCACAACGAATTCGCGTTGCGTAAGTTGCCAAGCATGGTAAAAACATGCTTGATGAAATGACAAACCTAGTAACTTTGACAGCTGCTGAAACATAACTGAATATATCTAGCTATCTGCAAACCATAGAGTTTTGCCTTACTGGTTGCTGGAGCAAGGGTTTTTCCATAAAAGCGCTTTGTTCCTCGTTTTAAATCACAGCTTCGACCGTAGAACTGTATCACTATGGAAACTGGAACTCAAACACTCAACATTATATAAATCTCACGCACACTTTGGATGAATAAGTGTAAAGAAATCTGTTTCACCCTCTAACAACTGACTTGTTTTTAGATCCTGACACGAATTTTCCATTTTCATCTCGGATCCCTTAATGGATACTTCTCAAAAAAGTATTTGAACACAATGGTTTGTTTCATCTATCTTAAATCACTGCTCATTCGATACAAGTATCCCACTGTTCAAATCAATCCTTCCCAGCAACTATCGATTTTTTTTTTTCATGCCAGATAATTGAAGTGAATATTGGGCTACTTAACCCCCTTTACGTGGTCGTATTTAAGTCAAATCTCGTCCCCACATTCGGTTGGAGAGTTTATACTATTTCTTTTCAATCGAACAAAGAAGATAAAAACCTTTCAACCCCATCTTCTCCAGCAACTATTTATAGATTCTGACTGTGTTTGAGGAAGCGTGTCGTAATATGACTTTGTGTTGCTCTGAGACTTGGTGTAACTTTTCTTTCAAAGTATCTCGATGAAATGCTAAACCTTAATCCGTACAACTGCTATAAAGAAATCCCACCGTTGCGGGCCTTAACTCAGTGGTGTCAATCCCAGCGCAGTGTTTCTTGTTTTCTCACATATACTCACCCCGCCCTCTTAGGGGCGCCTGCTTTTAATTTAAAAAGAATTTCACGGTGAATATACAATTCCATGCAACGGAAAATGATGTCATGCCCGACAACTACAATGGCAACGACGACGACGACGACGAAGATGGAATTGAGTTTTGACACAAAGTATTCCGCCGTTTTCATCCTTGTTCCCTATTCCCGCGGTGCATCCATACAAACTTTGACTGACCATGAGGTATCCAACCCAATCCACAATGTGGAATCGCAGAGCTCGTCTAAGAGATGCATAATTGCGAAATGACTTAGTGACTAACTATAACATAGTGTGCACGCCAATTACAAATTCGTGAGGTGACTACAAAAGCAATGCGCTCTTTGGTTTCGATTCACAAGCGGTACAGACGGGTGTTGTATTTCGCACTTTTCCACGTATGTTACGAGTATATCCAGAGAGCAACTGCAATGTTTTAGTATCTGTTGCACAATTGCATTTGGGGGAGTAAGGGACTTGGATACGAGTACAATAGAGAATGCCAATAGTTGAACCAAGTCTAGTGTACCAGCAGAATAGCAGCGGTAAGTGTTTATTGGTGGGGCTGTATTTTGTTGACACTTGGAATTAGGTGTCATGGAGGTTTCTCGTTTGATTTTAGCATGAATCGTGCACTCGAACCAGAGGTCTGGCTGTAAAAAATTTATGTCATTTGGCTAATTGGAACTTATTGTTGCGCCGCCAGTGGAACTATTGTTTTGCCTAGATAAATTGTGAGTGTTGAGTTTCATTTGAGATTATGTCGACAAATACGAACAGATACAAGGAATTTAGACAAAATTTGTTTACTCTAGAGGAGGTCATTTACAAATGCCATTTTGTAGCAGTAGTAACGAAATCGCGGAGAAAATTTACAAATATCGGCTCAAATTCATCATATACAATAGCCTCATAATTGGTTTCTTACTGTCTAGATGTTGTTTCTCTCTTCTGTGACGTTTCGTCCAATCCGTCACTGTTTGATGGCTCTTTTTGTGGACAGCAGGCACTAAGTTTTGCTTCGATGGTTGCTAGATTCATTTTTGCACTTCGCCCTGTTTTGGGAAAGTCTATGACGTTGCCATATGTCACATCGTCGAAATCCTTTGTCGACTTCGAACATCTTCACAAAGATGTTATGTAGCAATGTACAATGTACTCGTCGGTACAGGTTGTTGGAACTCTATGTGACACTCTAAATGTACGTAGCTTTGAAATGATGAGGTGGAGAGTATCGCCTTTTTCTAGTTAAAGCATCTAGTACACTGTATTATTTATTTTTTGCACAAGAATTTGGAGAACTTCTCTTGACATTAATTCACGAGGGTCGGCTTAGCTTACTCTATACGATACGCTTATCCAGCAGTAATTAACCATCGACGTACTATTGCTATTGTTTCGATTCTGTAGAGCTGAATTGCTTCTTGTGATTTTGCTCTTAACACCACGGCAATGTATCAGCAAATCCCTAAACCGAAGCTTCGCATAGAATCTGTAGGTTCCACAGTACGGGCCCTAAGTCCGAGCTTTGTGGCACACCGCCAGTAATTGGGTAGGCTTTATCTTTATCGTCAGAGTCATAGAGGATTCTATTCGAAAAATAGTCCAGTACCGGGTGTTTCAATGGGGAACGAGAACTTTTCCTTCTCCATCACTATCATCGATGTTTACCGTAGATTGTTGTTGAGGCGAATATCTATTCAGCTTCAGCTCTAGCAGTTCAATATGGCAACTGTACCTTCAATAAATTTGGCGGCGTTAAGATTCAAAGATAACTCAGCTGCACACTGTGCTATGCCAAAAATTATTTCTGTCATCGGGTACTTTCGAACGTTCTGGTTCTAAATCCCATCGCGACACTTGCTTGTCTTCTTGACCAATTTCAATTTTGGAAAACATTTCTAGAATATCTACGGCGACTGAATTGAACGCTTTCACAATTTGAATATCACAGATAGACTTGCTCCGGTACTTGCGTTGATCGGATAATTATCGGATACGATATGTAGTTCCCTGGATTTCCTGGGTTCACAACTGAAAAATGCGAAAAATACCATGTTCGCGTGGTGATTGCGTATTTGTGACTCAATCTTGAGGAGCCTGTTCTTGCCATGTCAAAGCTGTTGGGCAACAAGGACTCGTCGTAATGGCAGAGTAAAGACGGTTCCTAGTGATGTCTCACTTGTTTAGTTGCCTCGTTCAAGAACCTTCTGTCCCTTTTGTCCTCGAATGACAACATCGGTTGTCTATGCTCCAAAGTTCTTTATCGTGAACTAAGAGTCGACCATCTGTTTGAGTTGTTCGAGAGAATCGACGCATGGAAACACAACCCTTTCTAGTTGATTTAAGTGTAGGCTTCCACTGATTCTTATCGTATTCCCTTCAAAATAATGTTGGCAACACCACATTTAGTATAATGAAATGTCAAATTTAAAGGTAGGTGGCCTTGGCTCAAGTGGTAGTGTATTGACTTTCCAATCGGACGTTTCGGGGTTCAATACCAGCCGCGACCGAAAGATTTTTCAGGCAACTAAAATCTCGTGAGATGAATGGTTGCCTAGATACAACATGAAGTCAATTTGCACTAATAATTTAGTCTCCTCATTAAATGTAGGGTGCACATATGTAGCATTACAACTACTAAAATCTTTCTTTCTCTCTGTGTCCCATTCTTAACTTAACAAGTGTTCAGGCACTTTTCTAGTCCCAATTTACCAGACGGGTATATACAGATATATGTGCGCTTCTCGCTCTCTCTCTCTCTTAACGAAATGGCCTATTTAGCCATTGACATGAATTTTGCCTTGTCATGAGCTTTTAAACAGAGATATAGAACAGGTATGTAGTTTCCTTGTTTGAAACCCTTTGATTTCATCTCCTGAATGCCAATTGCAACATGTCGTTTCAGAACTTTATCGAATTTCTTTATTGAAATACAAATCATTAATCAGGCTCTTACCCAAATCTTATAAAGAAAAATGTAAATTTTACAAGTCTTACAAGTTCCATGTCAATGAAACGCGCAACTGAACATTCAAGTCAATTTAATATCCCGCATCTTTGCAGATAAAAACAAAGTCATATGTCATGATTCCAGCATCGCAAGAGCTCAATCCGATTACAATTTATGAGTCTACGCTGGTAATCTCTTCGGCCTTTTGACCTACATTCGGTTCTTCTATCTCTGAAGATCTTAGCTTTGAAAAATACAAATGAATCTGTAATTACCCGTCGCAAACTCAGTCAGACTATATGACGTCTTTTCTCAATCAACCGACTGCTGTTTTAGATACTGATGCCCAGTGTTTGTTAATTGTTACACTTTTTTGATCTAGAACGACACACTCAACAGTTCTGAATGACAATTAAATTTCAATTAAGTGTCGAGATACTCGTACTCATTTAAACATGAGACAATGAACAAGTTTTCTAATCAAAGTTTATCAAAGTCTTGTATGAGTATTTAACATTCATATTAACTGACGTGATCGATAAATATGAATACGATAGATTTCTTGTTTTAGATTATATCTCGAACCCTAGTAATGAACTTGTTACACAAATTATTCGATATTTTCTAATAAGAGACGGGCTCATGATCAAAATTGATCGAATAATCGAATAACTTACGACTGTGACTGTAACACTTTGACACGTTGGAAAAATCGATAACCAACTCTTCGTACACCTGAGTTACGTAATATCGACTGATATTTGAAGAATGTTTGTCAAGTCTTCTCTAAATTATCGCCGCACATGGGACTCGATAGTCATGGTCCCATAAAAGTCGATGATTACGATTAATAAAAATTACAAACGCTGACAATGCCAGCCACATACGAATACATATGGTATACTCGTTCGTTGTGATCGAATAATCGATGTTTGAGTTTAAATATAATTTTTTTTTATCTTTTCAGCTTTTCCACAATAAACGTCAAGTTTGTCGTGTGTCGTGATTTGCGAGTTGCGAATTATGTGAGCTACATGTCGATAGTTTTTGTTAGCATAAATCAGTTAGATACAAGCATGCTATCGATTGAGGCACTGAGATGAAGTTATCAATTGAGTGGTTTCTTCAAGCGGCGATTCTCTTTGATTTATCGAGCGTTAATCAGTGTCAAACGATGACAAATTAGGCTCATCGTATCAATTGAAAATTGATTGTCTAATAATGGGGAAACATGGACCACCCTGTTGTAGTTGGTTGGAAATTAAATTTGAAATGTGGTTCGTTGCTATTGATTCGTTCAATTGGTATGTATCGATTGATGTTTGCTGATGTAGAGTTGTTTATTTGTTTTTCTTTTTTTTTTTAAATAAATGTTCAAATCAGGTTTTTGTAAAGAGTCGATGGAACATTTGTGCACGTAAATAAACGCGTCTGTGTTCCTTTAAAGCAAAGTAAACTTGTCCATATTTATCTCCATTCTCTTGGTTTTACTTTATTTCAATTCTCTTATCGTATAGACCTGGTGCCTTCTTAATAGCCGAACTTCATCTTTTTGTGGTTCCAAGTAACTTATCTCCAATGAAAGAGACGTGTGTCATTCCTTAGATGGCTTAACTTGTTTTTGTTCCGTAGATACGTGTAGGTACTTCTGGCCCAACTTCGTTCCTTACTAAGATGGCGTTACAGTCCGTGGTGGGCCTGGGTCTTAATCCAATTAACCTGTACAGTGACATCTGGCTGGGTTTAGCTCCAGTTGTGCGCGCTATCTGAAACCAGGTTTTCTTCTACTGTGTTGTTTCTCCGGGTAAGAATCAAAGACTTCGGGTTGTTGCATACTATCAGTCTAATGCAACTGATGTGCCCTTTTCTGAGCAGGGCGAAGTCGCTGTAAATCTCGCATCAGTGTTATACTATATCTGCTCCTCTAAAATTTGCCAGGAAAACGGGACTAAAATTCACTCGAGGAATCTTGTATTCAAGACGACTAAACATATCTTTATTCGTCGTCAGGAACATCAATGTTTCTACGCCATAGTACAGAATAATGTATTACAAAAGTCTTACATATATGGAGAGTCCTTAGTGTTTCCTGATAAAGCCCTATTTCTTAATTGCCTTCTGAGGACAAATAAACAGCGATTGGAAAGATAGATAGCAAGTAACTGTTGGTTTGATTTTTGATAAGGGGTCATTATCAAGCTGATATTGCAGTCGAGGTAAACAAAATCCCTTTATTGCTCGAAGTTAAAGCTATCTATTGCGACCTTCTGTCCGATTTGTCAAAATTGTACTGCACCAGCTGACTTTCGTTGCGTCGAATTTTGGTGAAAGTGCTGAAGATGTTCTCTTATAAAATGCAAACCGTTCAACAATTGGTGCCTGCTGACCGTCAAGTGAGGTTAACCTTCTCCAATGCTCGTTTAACCTTGTGCAAGAATAGGATGATTTCGTATCCAAAATAATACTGAGCGACGAAGTTTAATTCCACCTAACTGTTTATGTAAATAAACAAAATTTGCACATAGAATCCACAAGAAATGGACGAATCCTCTCTGGTGCGGCATTTGCAGTGACAAAATGATTGGATCTTATTTGAGGACGCCAACGGTACCACCATAACCGCAACTGGTAAGCACTAGAGACAGATGTTAAACGAGGTTAAACGAGCATTGTTGGTTTCACCAGGTCGGTGCAGCGTTCACAAAGCTCGGGCAATGATGGAAATTTTGGCCATAGAAAATCTGACCAGATCGCCAGATCTGACACCTTCAAGCAAAATTTTCGTGAAAACAGAGCTCACATTATGAGATAACTTATGCCCCACCTTGTAGACCCAGGCAGATCATTGATAAATGGATTCAGGCGTTTACACAATATGGCACACACGATACTTTTTTTTTTATTTTTTACACCAATGGATGTG
The DNA here is from genome assembly GCA_907269105.1 of Volucella inanis. NCBI lineage: Eukaryota > Metazoa > Arthropoda > Insecta > Diptera > Syrphidae > Volucella > Volucella inanis. Next base: position 17,502,782 of record OU026156.1, on the reverse strand, counting down.
AAATCCGCAATGATAACAATAGTCTGTACTGCTCGCATGGATGATTCGCGGGATATGATTCTCCTGGACGCCTTCGTTTTCTTAGGGACATCTATGCAATTGTCGACAGCTCTCCCGTGGGACAGCCATTAGGTACTACTTCCCTGAATGTTTAGCAATTATTCTGTAAGTCTAATTTCTTGGCAACTCGTTCTGTAAACACACTATAAATGCGCTGATCTCCATCCATTTACCCTCTTACTTACGATGTCCCCGAACTTGGCAGGCTTATCCTGTCTATTGCAAATCGTAAAACATGCTACTCGTTTAGACATTCCGGACACATCGCCGAGCCATTGTGCCCAAATCTATAAAGATGATAGATGGTAGATGATAGCCGCCGTGCCCAGACAGGGAGTATGTAAAGGGGTCTTATAGTCCCGTTTTGTGTATGATTAATTATGATATAATATTTTTTCCGGGTGGACAGATATCTTGGGTTTCATCGTTCAAGTTGAATACATCGATCTGATTAACAGTGGGAATAGGAAAAAACCTTACAGTTGTTAGAGGAATCTCAGCCCATCAGAAGCGGCATTGCTCACGTTTTCTTCTATAGCGATGCCACTGATCTTTGAATCCTAATAAAGTTTGGAGAGGCGGTAACGAGATGTCGAAAGATACGCGATTGGCAAACGTTTTGGCCCTTCAACGATTAATCCCGACATAGTACTTATATGTCGTTGTGGCGTTTGAGAGATATCCGTATATATACCATTTATTGGCTACAACGAAGTAGAGTCTACATTAGCCACTCGGAATGTTTATAATACTAAAGAAGTGCCTTGCGTCTTGGTTGATTATTTTCTGTTCAGGTGATCACCATGTTTCTTTGTAAATATTGTGGTGATGAAACCGTTTGCTCACAGCAAAGGTTCGTTTTTAGATATGGTGTTGTTTAGGCTATGCTTTCTCGTAAGTTTTGCAGAGGAACTCTTTGACAGATTCTTTGTCAAAGACTTCCTTTTCCACTATTGCAGTGTGAGCCCATATCAGGCATTGATGCGGGTTCTTACAAAACGTTCCTTTACGTGCATAAAGATCAAGACTAAGAATAACGCTGACAACAAACCCACACCTAAATAGAAGCCGTTTTAGTTCTCTGTATCAGTGACTATAGTATATGTTACAAAGTTTCATCCTTTAACCCGTTCAATCGTCTCGTACTTTCTAGATGACAGTGATATCTGCTATTCAACATTGCTTCATTGAGATTGCCAGTAGCATTCCGTCCCTTTAAACCTTTAATCGTAACATCTGTCTCGCAATAAATGCTTACTAGTACATCCTTAAGCTCACTTTTGGACGTACTCTGAAATATCGTGATTCGTTCCTGAGGCGCATATGGAATGCTCTGCCGAGCTCTAGTCATTACAATCTGCAAACATTTAAAACCAACGTGCATCGATATCTCTCTTTCTTCTCTGCCTAACTTTCCTTCGCCCGCGTTCTGTGCAAACTCTTGATCGCGCACCAATTAAAAAAAACCTTTGGCCGTCCGAAGAATCCCTGCGTGTTTGTGTGTTTGTGAGGTTCATGTTCATGCTTTCATGCTTCATGAATGAAATCTTCCTTCTTTTCAGAGAATAGGCACTTTTGTTGATAAATTAGAAAATATTAGCATTGCAGACGTTGCTAAGATCGCTTAAATCATAGAGAAAATAAATTCCTAGATAAGGCTTTCTAGTGTTGCTGAAAGTTGAGCAAAGGCAGAAAAATCGTGGTAAGAATTTATGGAAAGAGTGATTTTTTCAGAGGCCACGCCGCGTGTTCACTTCACCTGGTCGCTCTGGTCGCTCATAAAAGTTAAGAAGAGTTGACTACTGCAACACTTCTCCGGTATGGTACCATGATCGTTAACCCTGCAAAGACTGACGTTGTGCTGTCTAGCTATTTTGTTTAGAAAAACACGACCGCCTTTCACTGTTTTAGAATTTTTAGCGCTTGATACTGAAATTTAACATTTGTCTGAGTGTCAATAGATGAGTAGGTAGAGTAGATAATATCGACTTCCTATATCGTTTTCAATTATCGTCAGGTTGCGGCTTGATTAAAAGTAAAATTCAGGCTGTTATCGGAAAGGACTTGTTATTGCTGCTAACTTTTTCTCTTAGTCATACGATTGCGTATAAGTAGCAATATACGATACAATGATGCCATAGGGGTAGAGACATCCACTGATTTAAAAGGATGCCGTTGCATTCCCAGTTTGTAGGAATGTTCTGCGTCTTGATCACTTGTTAGATGATCTTTAGCATAAAGATGGTTGTAAAGGACAGGTTTTTTCTGAGTGGAAGTGCGTATAATAGAGATTGTAGCGTCGCTGTAGAAGTGTACTGTAATGCTCCTGAGATTCATTTTGCGGGCAGTTGCCTTAGTCTTATATAATATCTAGTACGAGTACTAGCAAATGTTTTGGTACACGGTTTTTGGGTAATTCATTCAAAATGGACCCCATTTGGCTACCAGCAACGGCAAAGTTGCACCTCGTACATTGGAAAATACCATATTTTACTGCTCGGGCAGGGGCACACTTCAAAGACTTAATGCTGGAATGTTTCCAGAACGAACAATATTCTTCTAGTCTACCAAAAGGCCAGTCATCCGTGGAAATGAAGTTCGAAACGTGGTTTTTGAGCTATGCTTGAATCGTTTTTGGATTTGATACCCTTTCTCGTGGTTTTGACACCCTTCTCATAGAAATTGAGCTCTACGACTTGTCAAAGGTCGTTCAATTGGAGTGGATTTATTGGTTTTTAAGAATGAATGTGTTCATTTCATGTACCAAAACATTTGCTAGTAAATATTTATTCTCTAGGACAGTCCCCCATTCCGTTACTTTCAATAAATAATTAACTGTCTGAGAACCAAAGGTACAGCCAGTGGGATATGGACTAGAGCCTCTGGCCTTTTTGGAAGACTAAAAATGAATTTTCAGCTCATTAAACAGTTTTTTTTTTTTTATCGAACGTTTATCCTGCAATCCAATCCGAGGTCACGTCGTCTCTTAGAGTCAGATTTGACATTTTGCAACGGAAAGAAATTTCAAGTTTAGGTTTGTTAGTGAAGGCAAGCAACCGTTCGAACTCATCCTGCAGTTTAATTGTAATATCGAAGGTTAGGTGCTAGGTGCTCTGGAGTGCAAAGAAACACGCGTAGGCAATATCGAGTTGCAATGTCATATCGGGAAACGGACTTCCGGGACAGCAGGACGAGAGCGCCGGAGCGTGCAATATGAATTAGGTAGTCTGCTGAATATCAGTTGGGGAACTCAAAAGTTCACTGAGGGCTTGGTGTGGAGCCAAATTGGATATGTAGGAGTTAATGTTTGAGGTATAGGGATGTACGATCTTTTAGATAGTGGCCTTTCTTGCACTATAAGAGGTTGGTATAGGTCAAGTGATTTGAATCTTGGTTATGGTGTCTCTACTACCATCCGTGTGATGGCGATTGTGTTTAATTGTTAATAGTGCAAACAGTGACTTCTCGTATAAATTTTTGGGAACTATCGGGATCTGTCCCGGATTTAAGATCACTTCTCGAGTCAGCAATCGGTTGCCCCTATGGCCGCTACTTGAAGGATCATTGAGATGGACGTAACCGAAACAGTGCAGTTGTAGGAATTGAAATGTACTCATTTGGTAACATTTGGCACAGGATTAGAATGCTGGCAGAACCTATTAAATCGCGGTACTAAACTGTGTCGCCTGGGAAGAGGAAGCACATCGATAAAGATCTAAGGATGATGCTGAAGTCGCGAGTCATTGGAAAATCTTACAGTCCATGGGCATCTCCGATAGTCTTTATAAAAAAAAATTTATGTGTTTATAAGATTACAGATAGGTATGCTTATCCATTGATAAACCTGGGGACGCCAAATATTTGTCGTCACTTTATATTAAGTCTAACCCAAGATTCAAGGTATCTAGTAATGCTAGTGAGGTAAAGCGTAGTACCTATCAAAAAAGCCTGAATGTACTTGGAAAATGTATGCTTCCTGGCCTATTATTTTACAGCTGATCTACGCAGGGTTAGCATATGGTGACAGATGTCAGCTATAAATTTGGGAAATTCACCATAGAATGCTACAGTGAAAGAATCGAATTCGATTACGAAAATTCACTCACAATCGCGGCAATTATGTGAAAAATTTGTGCCTTTCATTCCAAGAGACGGGGTCAGTACAAAATGTGAAGATGCCGAAGCCGAAACGTTTTGGCCCCGGATGTTCAATGGAAAATATCGCCGCATTGAAGGAAAGTACCGAAAACGAACCAAACACCACAATTTGTCACCGTTCTCAAGCGCTTGACCTCTCCGCAGAAATATTGCACGGAATTTTGACGAAAGATTCATCAAAAGTCAGCCGACCACCAGCAGCGCCGTACGTTCTCGGATTGCGTACTGGAAAACATGCATGCTGTCATTGATTTCTCCGAGAAAATCTTGTTTTCGGATGAGGCCCATTTCCACATAGGCGGCTACGTTAATAAGCAAAATCCACAATTGATTCAGGGAATACCAATGCACCCAGAACGAGTAATTATGTGGTGTGGATACCCTCATATGAGGGTATGATGATCTTTATGTTCTGGTAGGCTGAGAAAATCTAATCTTATCAAACAGATATGCAGGGGATTTATTTTTAATAATTTTGTGCACAAACACACAGCATCTAAGGTCGAGAAATTGTTTGAGGGTACAGCCAAGAACAGAGTTATGGTAGAATTAGGTGTGTGCTTACACAGTCCAGCATAGATTCGTCTAACACTATAATTTATGTGGTCAACAGCGGAGAGAGATCTATTTATTTTGTAACCCAAATTTGGGTTACAAAACTGAGATGCCTGTCGTTCAGGAATACTGGTGGTATACCGCCCGTGTCAAAGTAGTGTTTTGATATTAAAATCATTTGTGACTTGTTCGAGTTCAAATTAAGTCAATTATTTACCGATGAGACCATATATGGTATTTTTGACAAGTCTTCATTTAATCTAACGACAAGGTCCTCAATTAGTCCAATAGGTCTTGAAATATAGATCTGGGTATCGTCAGCATACCAGTGTATATCTACATTTGAACAGACTTTAGGAAGATCATTGACAAAAAGACAGAAAAGGATCGGACCAAGTGTAGAGCCCTGAAGAACTCCTGTAGTTAAAAGGCGGAACTCTGACGAGGCGGTTTGGTGAACTACTCTTTGATAACGGTTGACGAGATATTTCAAAATCAGCCGCACTGAACTGTCACTAAATCCAAAATATAGTCTTAGTTTTTGACATAGTACATTATGGTCGACACTATCAAAAGCCTTATAGAGGTTAAGCAGGGAAAGCACCGTTAAGAAGTCCTTATCAAAACTAACCCTGTGGCCAATTCGAAAGCGAGACTGCAATGAGGATAACAGATTGCGCTGCTTGATGTATTTTCCAATTTGGTTATCCAGGGACTTCTCGAGGACTTTTGATAAACATGGTAAAATGCTTATAGGTCGAAAGTCAGCTAACGATAAGGGCAGGGGCTTTTTCGGAACGGGTATGACGATGGAAAGCTTCCAACAATCAGGAAAAGTGGAAGCAGGGAACTTAGAATATGGGGCAAAAGAACTTTTACGAAGCGGATACGTATTCCATCTTCTGCTATGGCCTTCGATTTAAGGTAATGTATAATATTTACTACGTCAAGTTCTGATACGACATTAAAATAACAGTATAAACCGGTTGCAAGGTCAGGATTAGGCATAAAATGTGGTTCAGTTATAGCATTGGAAAATTAACGCATCATTAAAGTCATCTATATCAGGCAATTGAGCACAGGTTGTTCTATAATCTTTAAGAGCTTTGTTCAGGCTTTAATTTTGAGAGAAAATATCTTTTATTAGATCTTTGAACAGGATGGTGCCAAATGATATACAACTCACGGAGTTTCCTGACCGCGTTATTTCGCGTTTCAGAGACACCATTATCCGTTTTGGGGCTTTGTTAATAGCAAGGGGGTGGCCGTGGTGTAGTGGTATATGCATAGACTCCTCAAGCAGGGGTCGCGGATTCGAATCCCGTGCGAGGTAATTCTCTGAAAAAGTCTTAACATAACACTCATAACTCTGATGTTGGAGTGGTTCTGGCTGGGCGAAATGTAACGAACTATACGTATTCTTAGCACGTACTAAGACCCACTTGTTGGGGATGTACTGGCTCCAGTTTGACAACCACCTCTGGAAAAAATATCGAAACCTAACACCTGAATTTCAAAAACTACTACACTACCCGCCCACGCCCTGGTGAAAAGCCAGTAAAATGGTATTCATATACCCTTGGTGCGCGCGCGGAATCTATGCCAAACAGCTTAAGAAGTATTAATGGAACTGATGTAAGACTAAGCCTCGTGGAGTGAATTTTAATTATTGCACACTTTTGTTATGAAAACAACAATGACCTCTTCTTTTGATGGTATTTACATCGGCTTATTACGTCAGTTAACAATCTCCCTAAAATCTCCAGTTGCATGTGACCCATTTATATAGCAAAAATTTGTCAACTTATGAGTCATTCAAATCGCTACAGAGGAGGTTAAGCAACGGTATAATCAGAATTAGCATGCAGATTTTTTGGAGCCATTTCATACTACGACTCCGAAATTTATAATGATTTCATGTAGGTCAAAAACCAACAACGATCTCATAAAATTCCAGAGTCGTTGATCCAATTAGCATCCTGCTGATATGTTAATGAACCTCAATGCCTTGAATTTACGATCGTATGCGAAGTATGATATTTATCACTTTCACACCGGATTGGCTGACCTATCATTCGAACTTTTTTCTTAAAAAACAACAATTTACTCCACTCATAATAGCATCCTGCATCCAATCGAGCACATCTCAAATAGGCTCTTGTCCAAAGGCATTCCTCGTAGCTAACTTTCTACTGTCAAACATGCCTCTGAGGTGGGCGCATCCTATCCGAATACGTACTCGTACACCACAGGCACGCTAGTCGGTCATTTAATCGAGCGATCTTTCCACTTTTCCCTGATCGTCGAGCATTGCCCACTTAATTTCTGAACACAATTTGTCGGCAAATCTTTTAAATTGTTTCGAATAGCGACGTGAGCACATTAGCATGGCGGTACCGGTACACCAGTTTCGCCGATAGTTTACTTGTCTGGTCTCCCCCCTAGTGACAACACTTCTCTATCTATCAAGAGCCAGAAAGAAATCTGCTAGATACGTTAGAAAAAAAAAAAAACGTTAAACAAACAATCAACTTGGAGCCCGTGATTCTCTGGAAACTCCCCTCGAGAAATTCTCCTGTGGACTCGACCATCCAAATCAAAGCTTGCTTGCCGGTGAGCGTCTATTTTTAGCCCACAAACACAAGAACAACAACAAATTGAAGAGACGAAGAAGGAATCTCCTCGGTTCAATGGTGCTTTGACTTTGGATCTGGAATCTCTACACACGATCTACCACAACACACTACATCAAGCGATCTTGACTAAAAGTTGAAGTTGAAGATCCTCCTCTTGCAGTTCCTTGGGTCGATCGCCTGTTATTGTTGCATTCTTCGAAGTCAATCGAGATGCAATGCATGCCAGTGACCATAGTTTTGGTGCTGAATTAAGATTTCTTTCTTTTCCAACTGAGAACAGAGAATGTTTCCTTTGTCTTCACATCAACGAATGAAAGATCACTTGTGGAATAGGGGATTCCCCTCGTGATCTGTTTGACGAGTACTACATAGGCACAGCTGAGAAATTACAGAGTTGGCCGCGGGCGGCGGATTGTTCGTTGTAATTTGAATTCCGTGCGGCCAACAAGAGCACTCTGGAGACCACTAGTGAATAGTGGGTTCCAGTTGCAGTGACGTTTATTGACAATAGAGTTTGGCAGAAGTTGAGAGGGAAAGATGTGAGATAAGCTAACGCGTCTGATGGATATACACACCGTAGATACTCGTACTAGGGTGCACTGAAACACTGGGACTACTACCTCTGACAGATCTGAAGTGGAATTTAAATTTTGTTTTGATCTTTTTTTTGGTTTTGTTTTCATTTTAGTTTATTGGTGTCGTTTAAAGTTTGTTTGTTCTTTATTTAGCGGAAGAGAATGAACGAGTTAATAAAATTGTTTAAAATACGAATATTGCCATCTGTAATTGGGCGCTTTGACGGGTGTCTCAGCTGCAGAAAGTCTCCCGGGAAGTGATCACGTGATAGATACACTAAGTACGTACTAAGAAAAAGGGGTGAATTGAAATGACGGAAGACCCCGGCTTACGATGCAAATGGTTAAGATCTTTTTTGCATTCACTTGCTGTCACTTTAAATGACATAAATTCAGAAGGTGACAGTGGACAACTGCAAGTTGGAACTATTTGCAAATCAGATCGTGACTCTCACTCATAAATTGTTGGTTTATTTGATAATGTTTTGCAAATTCAAAAATTAAATGCCATTTGTGATAATGCGAAAATTAAGTAACGTCTTAGGTTTAATTGAATTAGTTGAAATCACGAAACTTGATCTTGTGTGAGCTGAAGCACATAACATACTCGTGGGGATGTCTATGCTGAGAATGGTCACGACGGGCTGTAGATGATCCAACATGGTCATGATTATAAAAATTGAAAGCGAAAAATGTTTACGTAAATGAAGCGTCTTGCACCTGTCATTAATGACGTAAATAATGAACAAATCAATTTGATGGTGGAAAGCACGGTAGCACGGTAGCAAGGTGAGTAATGTGGTGAATTTTGTTGCCTCTGTTGAGAAAGGTTGAGATTAGTTGCTAAGTACTTTCTGAGATGTCGAAGAAGAAGGAGATTTATTTCTTTTAATGTTCGTTAACTACGACAGTGCCAGTAAAGATGATAAGAGAATGAAAATGAATTTTAAATTATACTTGGGAAGATTCATTTTCAGTGAAAGTGGTTAGTACAGGTAGAACAGCTATCTCTTAATTTAAAGATCATTTGATTGATCTAGGCAAGATTGCACTGCAAAATACATGTACTCACATGTACTTGTTTGAAAGAAAGGAAAGGATTTCAATAACCTTCCAGATTTTCGTGACGTGATATGTAAAAAAGGGGTGATTCATCGTGAGGTTTGATTTTCAATAGGCTTTTTTTGATAGATCGCTGCTTTGTCATATGTGTTCTGTATCGTTTGGCAAGTCATCATGGAAAGACTCACACCACAACAGCGTCTCGAAATTGTTCAGCTATATTACGAAAATAAGCGTTCCATGAGAAATGTTTTTCGTGCGATTCGAGGAACTTACGATGCGCATAATCGAACTAATGAAACCACTAATGCCAATACCATTCGCAAATTTGAATCCCAGTTTACATTAGTGAATGATACTTGACCTATTACACAACATCCAGCACGTAGTGAAGAGATTATAGCAGCTGTAGCTGAGAGTGTGTGCGAAGACCGTGACGAATCTATTCGACGTCGTTCTCAACAGCTTAGCTTGGCATATTCGACAACTTGGCGTATGAGGATCTCGGCCTAAAAGCGTACAAAATTCAATTTGCGCAAGAATTGAAGCCAGGCGACTTGAATTTAACGTCATATTCTCAGTGAATGGGAATTTTATCGCGAAATTTTATTCAGTGATGAAGCCCATTTCTGGCTCAATGGATACGTTAATAAACAAAATTGCCGTATTTGGGTTGATGAGTAACCCGAAGAGTACCAAGAGCTACCATTACATTCATTAAAAACAACGGTATGGTGTGGTTTATTCATCTAAATCTATATTGTCCCCTTTAAAGTAATCCCCATCGATTGCAACACACTTAGGCCAGCGCTTGATTTAATCCTCGAAACATTTTTTATATTCGGTTTTCGGTATGTCCATCAGTGCTTCCTGCGATTTTTCCATTACTTCCTCTCGGCTGCTGAAACGCGTTCCCGGTAGTGGTTTTTTAATTCGATTGAACTGAAAGAAGTCAAGGGAGCCAAATCAGGTGAATTCGGTGGCTGTTAGATGGTATTTGTTGCATTTTTTCGTCAAAAAATTACGAATAATGATGGCACTGTGCGACAGTGCGTTATCATGGTGGCAAAATCCACGAGTTTTCCCAAATAATACTCTTTGTTTACTGTCTGGCCATCTGGCAAAAATTCATGATGTACTACACCGTTGTAATCCATGAAAACCGTGAGCATCGCCTTCTTTTTTGACCGAAAACGACGTGGTTTTTTTTTTTTTGTTTTTTTGTTTTGGTCTCGGGTCATTTGGGGAACGCCATTCATTTGTGTCGTATTCATAAACCCACGGCTCGTCTGCAGTAATGATCCTCTTGATGAATGTGGGATCGGATTCAGCCTCGCAAATCATCTCTGTTGCGACGTCAACACGGTCTCTTTTTTGCATGAAATTGAGGTCTTTTGGCACCAACTTTGCTGCTACACTACGGAAACCCAAATCATTAACCTAAATGTCTTAGACGGATCCATAGGCAATATTCAAATCCCCCGCTATCTCTCTGATGATTAATTTACGGTTATTGACCAACATTTCTTTTACTTCATCAATGTTTTCGTCGGTTTTCGATGTCAATGGTCTGCCACTACGTTCATCATCTTCGATTGACTCACGACCACTTTTGAACCGCTCGTAACAATAGGAAACGACCGTTTTCTTTAGAGAATCGTTGCCGAAATATTTTTCCAACTTTTCCAAAGTTCGCGCACCACTAAAGCCGTTTTTGACGCAAAATTTAATACAAGTTGTTGCAAATTGAAATCCATTTCTAAAATTGTAAAAAAATCGCCAACACACAGAGATAGATGTACTCTTGGCTACGTAACTTTTGCAAATGTCAAGCTATGACGCGAAGACTTAGACGGAATGTCAACAACAGATGTGCCAACTTAACAAAAAAAAAAAACTCAAATCGGAACAATAGGAGCGCCACACGATGGTTATTCAGTTTTTTTTTTTTTTTTTGATCAAGGTAGTATTTCTTCAAAAATGAGGCAAAGGCGGCCGGTCATAGGTCTTGTTGGCGGCGCAGAACCACCGGTAGACCCTACCAGGACTTAAATCACTTTTTCATGGTAGTCTAACTAACAAGGCCCCCTTGTGCAAGCGTCATTATGCTTTAAACCCAAATCGCTGTAAGGGTCTTTCAGTTGGTTTGACCCATTGCATTGTCGAGTTGCAAATAAGTACGGTGTCCCTAGAATCAGCAAGGGGTTTTAGGTCGGCCTCGACTTATACTAAGGGTGGAACTTGTACCTCCAACACAAGCTCTGCTTTGGTACTAAGCTATTAGTCCAGGTAAGCGACGGCAAGGTGTATTCTTGCTCCCATTGATGTATGGGCATCCCGTGAAATTAAGTCTTTATGACAGGTGCTCACCATAAATTCTTGTCTAAATGTCTCTTGACGCTTTTCTTATAGAAATGTCGTTTAATATCAAAACTCAGAGGGTACTACAAAAACAAATAATCTTCCAACAGAATCTGAGCCAGGAGAAGTATGTAATCGAATCCAGGGAAATAAACGCTGTAAATAACTTTAGAATACACCCTTCGTTACGAAAACATGCGTCTGTCTTACAAACGGTGACATATGCAATCGTGATGCCATGGTATTTTATTGGAAGAAGCTTTGCTTATACAAAGCCTTTGTGACGGAAAACTAACTCAATTTTCGTCTGTCCTAGAAATTATGAATCCTGAGAAAAAGAGAACACTGATGGTCATGCTCTACAGATTTCAGAAGAAGACCTGTCAGTCATATCATAAACCAGCTTCAGGGGTATTTCTGACCTGGATCAGGGCTTTCCTTGACAATTGAGTTTTTCGTGTGGGCAATTGTAGGTGCCATGACTCTCCAAGGTGTAATCAGACCAAACCAATGGTTGCCGTCACATGTAAAAGGTCATGGCCCTACACTTTTGCTAAGTATACACATCTGTTTCAAAAATACGCTCGCCATATGCTGCTGTTTTTCTTCTCTTTCAAAACACAGCACTTAGACAGAGCCTGCAGTCTGCAGCGGGAAAGTCGCTGGCCTAAGAAGTTGAAAGGCATTCGGTTGGAGGACATGTCGTCTGCAGTTATGCTCAGTTATGAAACCAAACTCTAAATAAGGGAAATAGCACAAAAGTCGTGAGTGGGTTCAGTAAGGCTTTAAGCGCAGTTTGGCTGTAGCATGTGCAGGTGCTTCGCCCTTTTCAACGATTCTTTACAAAATAATTTGCTGCCAACGGGATTGCATATATCCAGTATATTTCCAGATGGGAGACAAACGCAAGTTTTGTTTTTTTGAGGGATGAAATTTAACATTATCGTCCTGCAGGAAGACATCAGCGTCTACCATGAAGACTGCATTCCTTTCCATTCTTGTCGATACCATTTTTGGGTTCAGGGGAAATCGGTTTCCTGAAGATTTTGTGAAGATCAAGCTGTATCCTTTCCTGGCTCGGATTCTGGTCGATACCATTCCTGGGTCCGGGGGAAATTGTTTTCTTTTTTTTTTTCAACTACTGAGCCCAAAAATAACAGCGATGGTTACATACTTGAAAAATTAAGAGTTTATTGTAAAGTTTTGTCCGAGTCGCCTATGTCCGGTTCCTTTTTCGTTAAAATCAATTAGTTGTACAGACTTTCGTAAGATTGTGTCTCTGGGCGTACGAGTTTCGCACAATACTCTCAAGCACTTTGTTAAAAAAAACGTATGACAGTGGATCATCTTGTTGAAATTTTTTTTGGTGTCAAAAATCTCGGTTTAATCATAACCGACTTCCATGGAGCAAGGAGCTTATCCATGGTCATCCTGCAGAGACGAGCAAGTTGAGCAGTGATGCAGAAACTGGAAGGTTTTAGAACGGCAAGGAAAATCTTATACATGATGATGAGAAGAATTATATACTCCTTTTGTCAGGATCGGGCCTTCATTTCCATTTGTCTGGCATGTTTTCATCGGACTACACTCATATTTTAGAGATGATTTGGTGCATGGTTTTCACAAAGCCATTTCTTAACGCCTAGAACAGTTCTTCAGCTGGGCCGTCAGTTCAGTCAGTTTTGTTGAACTTAAGTTTAAATAATGCTATTCTTACTTCGTCAAGGTTAGGTTATTGTCCATCATCGTCCAGGTTGAATGGTTTATTCTGCTTGACAGCGGTATATTGATCGTCATTGCCGTTTACTGTCTGCAAAAATGGTTTTTTAATATCATTTAATTCTCTTAATCGTTCCTGCAGGCTTTCTGGTATAACATCTCTTGATTTCCTCAATGTTAAGCTTCTCGTGCTATTCTTTCTTCGTTTTGAGAAGCCGCTGCTAGTTTTTTTTTTTTTTTTTGCTCATAGATCTCACGAGCCACTCTAGAGTCCTTCTCTTCACCGCTTTTTTATATGCTTTGTGTTCCTCAAACAAACCACGGGTTGGAAACCTGGGATGAAATCTGGGGTGGTACCGGATAGCTGATGGATTGTTCGTAGTTTTGCCACTGGGTTTTGGCAATGGCGGGTCAGGGCATCAAATAAAATATCTTTCCTGATAGTATCTTTCGATTGCAGCTTCCGACGTCAAACATCCTCGCAGTCCTTTTCCTTTCTTGGCATTAGAACATCCAGAAAAATGAAGCTGCGCCTTTCGTTGGTCAAAATGTGGTAAATCTGTTAATTGCTAGATTGATTAAGAGGCCGCTAGATCTTCGTCGAAAGTATAAATGCGGGAGCCGCGTGATTGATACCATGTCATTATTGAGGTAATGTGAAAGTAATACGAAGCATTTATTTTCTGGCTTTGCGTTAAAATCGCCTAGGATATAAGCATATGTCTTGTCGAGGAGCTCATAAAAACAGTACTTGGTGCCTTCCCTCGGGATGTAACATTTGTAACATTTTTTAATTATGTAAAAAGTTTTGATATTTTTGTATTATTTGAAACACATCTGTTAGATAATGAAGAAATTAGATTTAAGAATATTTTCTCAAACTATGAATTAATCTGGTTTCCTGCTATAAAAACTTCACTTTTTGGGAGAGGAAGTGGTAGAACACTATTCGGCTTTCGTAACGAATTCGAAGGACTGTATACGAGTATCTTTGTAAAAGCTGGCGAAATAGATGTTATTAACTTAAAACTGAATACACTGAATGTAGTGTTGGTACCAATCTACTTAAACTGTAATCATTGGCAGCGTAATTTCGATAAACTCTGCGACTCACTGCACTCCTTTGACTGTACGGATATAATGCTTATTAGGGATTTTAATGGTCGTGTAGGACTCACACAAAATAATTTCGCATCGGGATACAACAGTACTCTGCTGGAACCGTGTTTGTGATAACAAAGAAGCAAAAATAATTGAACTTGCTGATGAGTATGACATGTGCTTTTTGAATGGTAGTTGCGAAAAAGATCCAGATGGCGAATTGACCTTTATCAGAGAAACATCATGCTCAATAATAGATTACTGTTTTGTTTCGGGAAATTGGCTCAAGCTTCTAGACAGTTTTCAAGTAGGAACCGAGATCTTTTCGGACCACATGCCCTTGGAAGTAACCCTTAATTCTACTGCTAGCGGCAACTATGCTTGCACAAAACCATTAAGCCTTCTGCAGAAATTTGTTTGGAATAACCGAATAATGGAATCGTATCAGCGAAACATGAATGTGAATCTTATTGAACTACGCACACAGCGTTATACAGCCAATATTGAAGCTCTAACTGAAATAATAAAGAAATCCATTCCGCAACAGAAAGATTTAAAAACTCATAAAATATATAAACAAAAATGGTATGATACTGATTGCATGAAAGCTAGAATCAAATCTTTTAAATTTCTCAAACTTCTAAGGTCGAATAACTCCAATATCTTTAAAATACTCTATCAAGATGCCAGCAAGGAATACAAACACATCTGTTACATCAAAAGAGTAGCCTTTGAACAACAAAACTTTGCGATTATAAATAATTCAAAATCTTCTGCTCAGTTCTGGAAAGCTGTCAAATACCTAAACGGACACACGTCTAACATCTCTGTAACTCTTAAAGCCCCGCAACTCAGGACTCATTTCGATAAAATTATTAATGCCCCAGTAACCTCGCCGCTACTTCAATATGCAGCTCCTCTGCTCTTAGACGAAAAATTAGACTCTGCATTTCCCCTGGAAGAAGTCAATGAAGTAATATGCAAATCGAAATCAAATAAAGCATCTTGTATTGATCGCATCCCGTTTGAGTTCTATAAAAATTGCACATATGAGTTTATGAATTCTCTCATAATTGAATTTAATCGAATATTCGACTCTGCTTATATCTCCGACGTATTCAGGAAAGCAATAATTTTTCCCCTACAGGGACCCGAAAAACTACAGAGGAATCACATTTTTAAACACTTCAGCCAAATTGTTTGCTTCATTAATTTACAAAAGATTTTATGAATGGGTACAAGAACATAACATCCTTAAAGAATTCAAAGCTGGATTTAGGAAAGGAAATCGACCAGATATTCTGCTTAACAAACATTGCTGAAACAGACAAGAGCAATAAAAAAAAAAAAGTTGTACGCATTTTTTGTAGATTTTTGAGCAGCTTTCGATTCAATACCACGTGAAGCACTCTTTTACAAGCTTTCCAAAATCGATGTATCAAGTAAAATTATTCGAATCCTGGAGACTTAATTTCTGAAGAGTTCGAAACTTCAATGGGTGTTAAACAAGGCTGTATTTTAAGTGCTCTGCTTTTTATATTATACATCAATGATATAACAGATGATATCAAAGATGGAATAAGATTCAACGGTGTATCAATTCCTGCGCTGATGTATGCTGATAATATAGATAAACAGGCTTAATGCTTTCTGTAAAAGTTGGAATCTCACTGTAAATCTTGATAAATCAAAAATGATGATATTCAGAAATGCAGGAAGACGCTTCTCACACTTGGAAAAGTGGAAGTTAGACGGGGAAGATATTGAGGTAGTATCCAGATACAGATACCTAGGTGTCCTTATATCGTCCTCCTTAATTTTAAGGAAAAATTAGCTGTTGCTAAAAGAGCTATCTGTTCGATTTGGGAACGTTGCTTCAAAAATAAATATGTATCGCAAAGTGCAAAACAAACTTTGTTCCACTCAACCGCAGCGTCGATAATGCTTAACGGAGCTCAGTTATGGGGTTACAAAGCCTACGATGCTGTGGAAAAATTTCTTCGCTACTTTTTAAAGAAGATTTTCCGATTACCAAAAAATACCCCGAACTATATGCTACATCTTGAAACGGGAACTCCTCCTTTGCTCTTGCACACGCTCAAACTGCACTTCAACTATATCTTAAAAATACTATAAATGAATGAATGCAGAATATCAAACGCAGTTTTAAGAAGCATAATTAGAACAAACGGAGGCATTTGCGAGGAATGGAAGAAAACAGCTTCTAAATGCGGAGTAAATCTGTCTATTCAAGTCAACGAGCATCCTCATCTCTTAAGAGAAAAATTTAACTTGGTTTTGGAGAATTTTGGCAGACATACATATGACCAATATGTCGAAGAAGCTGAGCCATTTTCTAAATGAAAAAACATACTTCCTAGATAGTCACGCAGTTGACAAAATAAGTACTATTTTCAAACTGAGAGGGGAACTCGTTCAACTAAACTTTATACCACATAGACCAGATTTACCAATACTTTGTGACCTCTGCAACATGAAGAAGAGAGAAGACATCTTACATTTTCTTGGTGTTTGTCCGATTTTAAAAGAAATTCGACTATCAATGTTCGGAAAACATGATTTAGACGAAGATGAAGCAATGAGAATTTTAAATGCAGAAAAAGGTTGGAAAGTCTTATATGATTACTCAGTAGCAGCACTTTGTTATAGAAAGCGTATCATAGATGGAGATTTTTAATGTAAAACTTAAGAATGTATTTTGTCAACCTGGTAGACGGCCACAGGCCAAACCATTAAAGACTTAGGTTAATCGCTACATTGTAAAACATTTATTGAAAATAAAAGTCAACTAACTAACGAACTAACTATTAGGCAGATGTTGTCGAATTAATCATGGATTGTCAAGAAGCGCTCGTTCATATTTCTGATACTGAAAACTTCTTGCATAAGTCTGCTCCAGATGTCAAATACGGATCCAAGCTGCTGTTTTCCTTTTCAATAGCAATCAACGTTGCATATGCCGAAGTTTGTTATCCAGTTACAATTGGTCAATTCAATTGCACTTATTGGATTGTGATTAGATCTGTTTTATAGTAATCTTGTGCCTTCGAGAGTTGTTTGGCTGCACGTTAAGGGTCTTCACATTTCACTTGCAATACTGAAGATTGTTTGCCTTTTTTGAGTACTTATTTACCTGAGAATTAATCTCCAATTTGATATAACACGCCATCCTCAACGGAGTCATTATGAGGATATGGTTGCCATTGCCATTGACTCAATTTGAGTTCTTCTGCCACCATCTCTACCTTAGAAACACTGAAAGCTGGTTCTGAACCCCCTTGCAGTCTAGGTCTTTGAAGATATAAATGAAGCTCTTGCTAGACGCTTGCAATTTAGGTGGTCCAAATACAAGTTTATTTAAAAAATAAAATAAAATGAACAAATATCAATTATTTTCGGTAGATTATGGCTATGTATTTTCGAAAGAGCGAACATTCCCATTAGTTATGGAAAAGTATTTTATTCATGTTGCAGTAGCGTATCCTGTCAACCTATTTCTCCAAGACCTTGTGTTTCTTGGTCTATCTCACGAATGGCTCGGATAATATTCGCCTTAACGGCTTGAATCGTTTTCAGATTTTCCGTATAACATCGATTTTTAAGGGATCTAAACGCAACTCCTAGGCGGCTAATTGAATGAATTTTCAGCCAAATTCGATGTTCAATTCAAGCTGCTGTAAGACCAAAATTGAGAAGAGATAACGAAGCGGATGGTCGTTCGCCCTCAATTGCTGAGTCAATTGGATTTTGTAAACGAATAATCCGAGATATTTGGGCGAAATTGTAATCAGTCAGGCGTGAAATGTTGAGTTGTTGAGATCGATGGCGAGTCGGTGTTCCTGAATTGAGTCTAACACTCTCGGCCTCAACAAGCCAGTCAAACTAACTTTTTGCACAGGCTTACGTACAGCAGGCGCGGTACGTTTATTGAAAATAAGTTTGCAATATTTTCCAACTTTGTTCAAACGTCAAGCGATTCATTTTGTTCTGCGGAGGTATGATAATGGCTAACAGTCAAGATTTCAAGCGAGAAGTGTCATAGTGAACATAGGATTCAAAGCGAAACTTGTATTTGGATCACCCTGTCCAGGGACCATGGGGAGATAAAGTAAGTACTTGACGCAAAATTGAAACGTTGTGCTACGTCCCCAATTATCGGCCTTAACTTGTTCTGCGCAAAATTCTTCATGTGATTATGATAGCCTCAAAACAGATAGCAACATTATTAGAGAAAAAATCGAGGAGTCTTTCTTGAGCATGAAAAATCCCAACCTTTTCGCCAGTGATACATAAATTGAAGGCAAACGCAATTGCTAAGTTTCAGGATAGTGTTGATGTAGGTCTGACAAAATGACTCTTGATAGCCTCGATTGATTTTCTTCAACGGTGAGGTTATTTTCTTTAGTGAACAGAATTCGTCGGTAAATATTTGTATATTATGATTGTACTAAACTACTGTAAAACCGACAAATGTTTATGCTGCAAAGTTGCATAAATGTCAAATGTCAATCAGCATGAAATGGATGCGTTCAGTAATCGTACTTCATCCGCAATGAATGCGACTAGTATTTATGACAAGACTAGACTCATGATTTAAAATTGATAATACTTTTCCTCGAACGTGTGCATAAGGTCTGTTTGTTGCAAAAATCTGTTGCGACTTTGTATAAAAAATTAATGTAATTAAAATATTCAACAAATTATATTCACTCAAAGGTGTTTTGTCTATTGTTTTGTGAAATGACTAAACATCGTCCAGCCTTTTGATGGATGTGTCTCCATTTCGTGAGGAATTTTCACACACCGACACATTAACACTAATATTAATTTTGACCGATTAGCTCGGAACTGTCTCATTATATTTCACGTGCTGTCGATGTTATTTCGTAACCATCTCATTAATTCGGGGAAAAAAAATAAAAAAATAAATCAATTTATTTTTGACGCATCGTCAAACTTTCTTTTTGTCTTTTTCTTCTAAACTACTTAATGACAATGTGATAAACAAACCCGAGCTTCCGAAATTGAATGATCGCGGGCACCTTTCTACTTACAAGAGAAGAAGAAAAAGACCTTTTCCTTGAATTTTAAATTTTGCAAACTGACGAACGGACCGATACCTTTTTTTTTATCACGAATACGAGTATTATTAATCAATTCACCAAAATTACTTTTTGGTCAGAATTTGTGCTCGATTGTTTGAAACCAAACACGCTGGTTATGTCATTAAGATTAAACATACCATAGACTGGTCGACGTTTTACTATTTGTTGTTTTTTGGTTTTTTTTTACCATAAATTTACATTCGACATTAAAACGCAATATTATACGAAGTAAAGTGTCAAATGTGAAGAATGACGTAATGTCAAGGAAGTGACAGATGAAATGTCATTTGTCTCATAAAACATAAAAGGTGGAAAGCTAATTGAATTATTTTCCCATTGAAGCCGAAAATAATCGATTTGGAAATTGTGTGATTTGTTTGTTAGACTCCAGTGATTTCATATTTTCTAGAAAGTGGTCACATTTTTGACAGCCTACTGGAACTAACCATCTATGTATTCGGATGGAGTGAATCTTTGAGAATCCAGTCACCCATGTTGGTGATAAACAGTTTTGGTTATTTCTTTTAAACTTCTCTCCCTCCTTCCAAATTTTATTTCTATTCCCGGCCTTATCTATGATTTGATAAGGTGAAGTGTAGAGATAGTTAGTGGCATATTCGCCCGATAGTCAGAGGTTTTGTGTTTTTTTTTTTTTTTCTTTTTGCAGACCGAACAGGTGGAACTCGATAGTATGGTATAAATGAGAAATCGCTGTCGATACGAAAGTGCGTTTTTGTAGCGCTGAGTATTCTTTTTTCTTTTGCCATCGTCGTTTCGTTTCATCGTTAGTATGGTTGTCGCTTTGAACTCAAGTTAATCAGTCAGATTTGAGGAACTGTTTTCAGTCGTTTTCGGTGTTGTTGGCTCTTCGCATCGTTGTCCTGAGTGCGTGTTACATTTGTTAAACCTTTTGGAATATAGAAATAAAATACATAGAATCGAATCATGGATATACAAGAAGTGGAACACTATCAGCTTCTGGAGGATTACAAACAGAATTTGCATGAACTGATCCCAATTGTAGGTACCTTGGGCGGCAAGACTCTAATAATTTAGTTTTTTAATTTAAGTGGCAACTCAGCCTCATATCTATTTGCATTCTGGTGATGCATTGGTGTGTATACATTTATGTGTTACTGAAAGTGTGTGTGAGAGTTAGATGGTTAGAATCTCAGTACTCAAGTGTGCAAGATTGAGTTACACTGATTAATGTTGCAACTTGTTTTTTTTTTTTTTTTTTTTTTTTTTTTTTTGCATCATAGATATGAGTATCTATGAATCATATTACCTCATCGAAGGTAATGAGCTTCTGGTGTTACGTTGTACAGTGCATAGTGTGCGAATAGCTTGTGGTGCGTTGACACTACTGGTGCTAAGAGAAAGAAAAGAAAACCACAAAAAGAAAACCCAAACAACGACAGCAAAATTAAATGCAACTTGTGGACCTAATTAATATGTCTTATTCCAAGAGTGCGTTTTAGTTTGCCACATATGGTTAACAAAAACCAGATACTCATATAAGAGGAAATCATTTTCTTTTTATAAATAATTTTCCCCGGGTTTTTTTTTTTTATCGATGAATGAGTTCATGTACAATATAATGTTGACGATAGCAGAAATTAGCTAATAAAAAATTTCCTTTTCATCCTTACTTTTATCTATTTGTTGAGCTTATCTTGGATTGATAGGGTAATCGGTTATTTTATTGTTAAAAGAGACGATTGTGTGTTTGTTGCACTCCTATCTATGCCGATAATTTTTACATTTTTTCAGCAATAAGTTATGAATTTTAGATTCAGTAGAGACTCAAATCAACTTGAATGTCATGAGGTTGAATTGATTACCAACTCAGAGCAAAGTAGTGATGTTTCTGACCCAGTTCATAAGATTCGAAAATACATAGATATTCTAGAATAGACCGGTTTTTCTGGGTATCTCTGCATTTTTTTTTCGCATTTTTAATTATTTAAATTTAAATGAAGAGGTGCTATCTACCTGTTTTCGTGACGGCATCGAAAAGTGAATGTATTATGGATTTCGAGAAATATTCGAAAGTTTTGCGTTTGTTAGAATTATAATGTGAAATGTTTTACATTAGACCGGAACCGTGATATTTTATGTCGGTTGTCTTAGGGCGTTGACTCATTAGCGGTTCTTAGAGATATTTAAAACTAAAGTGCGATATCGAGCATCAAAACTTGGTTACCCATAGACGAGGATAGTTTGACAAAATTTTGACCACAGAAAGATGCTAAATAGCTTGCACCAATTTTTGAAATCGAATCTTATGTAATGCAATGGCGTTACTGGTTTGTTAGTCAATCGAGGTAGTGGCTTTTTGTTGCACAATTTTTGGAGGTTAATACGAAGTTGATTGGATTTAAAGCCATTAAACCTGTTCTAGACAAGGGTTTGTACCAGTTTTGTAAGATTAATGATTTGAAATGTTTTCCATAGACCTTAAGTCTGTGACCTTCAGAGCTACTATCATCAAAATATCAAAATAGTTCTGAGTGGAAGATGGACTGGATGTTGGTTCTTGTAGTATGGATACTGATAATGCAAATATATACACTATCGGACAAAATAAAGCGCAAAATCAGTTCATTCATTTTTAAATTCCTTTTAATTTTGAGCAAATCGGATGTTTATTTGGTATTAGTTGCGTTAATGCTGCCTCGTTTGTACTTAATACTAGAATACTCGTTTTATAAATGTTTATTTATTTAATTCAATATGGTCCCCTTTTAGTTTGATATACTTATTCTAGCGAATACACCTTCTTGATCCCGTCCGAAAAGTAATTTTCCGGAAGGTCTGTAAAACACTCCTCCGTATGAGCCATCTTTTGAGGTTTGGGAAGACATAATAGTCCGAGGGAGCCAAATCGGTTGAATACGGTGGATGCGAAAGCAATTGAAGCCGTAAGTCATTGATTTTAGCCAAATTTGCGATCCTCTTGTGCGCCGGTGCATTGTCTTGCAAAAATTTTTTTTTTTTCGCTTCATGTGAGGCCGTTTTGCAGCGATTTCAGGCTTCAATCGCTACAATAATGTATAGTAATACTCGCTGTTGATTGCTTTTCCTTTTTCGAGGTAGTCCGCGAAGAGTATTTCACAATCCCAGAAAACCGACGCCATAACCTTTTCGACTCATCGAACCTTCCTCGGCCGCTTCGGACCACTTGTGCCGGCTTCAGTCCATTGCCGGGCACTTATTCTGTTCTCTGGTGTTCAATAGTTATCAATCGACGCCAAAAATTTGCCCGATTCCACATCAGCAAGTTGAAACACTCTTTCTACACACAGTACTAATCCTTGTGGTATCTGTTAGCTCGCGCACCTACATTTTCCGGTCAGCCAACACCATTTCATGTATTGGGTATATATTTTAATTCGTGCGTTTTTTTTTTCAAAATTTGAACGTTTATTTAAGAAAAACATGAACAATAGTATTCAAAGTATTGCCCATCTGAAGCTATGACATTTTCCCATTTTTCTGGTAATTTGTGGATCCCATCCCAAAAGAACTGCGCCGGCTTGGCAGCCAAGAATGAATCAAGCCAATTTTTGATATTCTGCTCTGATGTGAACCGTATTTCAGTGAGGGCGTTCTGCATCGCCCGGAACAAATGGTATTCAGAAGGGGCAAGGTCTGGGCTATAAGGCGGGTGGGGTAAGACTTCCCATCCACTGTTTTCCAAATAGTTCTTAACCGGAATAGCAACTTGGGGCCGAACAGTGTCATGATGGAAAATTATTGCCTCGTGTCTGGTCGCATACTCCGGGCGTTTTTTTTTTGTGTGTTCGGTAGCGTTGTCCATTGATGGTTTCACCCGGTTTTAGCAGCTCATAATACAGCACATCCATCTGATCCCACCAAATACAGAGCATTACCTTCGCGGCATAGATATTCGGATTTGCCCTTGATTTGGCTGGTTGGCCGGGTTTCACATATGATTTTTTGCGCTTGGGGTTGTCGTAATGGATCCATTTTTCATCACCAGTAACAATCCGATGCAAAAATGACTTCCTTTTGTGGCGTTCCAGCAGCATTTTGGACATGCAAAACCGCCTTTTGACGTCTCTCGGCTTGAGTTCATGTGGAACCCAATTTCCTTGCTTTTGAATATATCCAGCTGCTTTTAAACGTTTTGAAATGGCTGCTTGAGTGACACCCAAAGATTCTGCGAGCTCTTCTTGTATTTGGCAACAATCTTCATAGAGTAATGCTTCCAGTTCTTCATCTTCAAACTTTTTTGGCTGCCCAGGACGTTCATCGTCTTTAAAGCCAAAATCACCACTTTTAAATCGTGCAAACCACTTTTGGCACGTTCGCTCAGCTAGCGCATGTTCACCATAAACTTCCACCAAAATACGATGACTTTGGGCAGCAGTTTTATTCATATTAAAGTAATGAAGAAGAACTCTCCGCAAAAACACTTTTTCATGGACAAAGTTCGACATATTTGAGTGAAGAAAAATTATAGTTGCTTACGCTTTAAATGAATGACATATACTGAAATGGCGTACAATGACAGTAGCTTTCCAACGTATGTTCCAATGGAATAATACAAGTTACGCCATCTTTTAGCAAATCGCACGAATTAGACCCAATAGCTCTTTAAAAAAAGCACTCTTTACATTGGGTTGTCACATATTTTGTGTACTCCAGACATAGGGACCCGAAAAATTCATTCATCCATGCCTGCTATTCGTTACACTTCCTCCATTTGCTAACTTTGTCAATAGTACCTTGGAATGCAAATCGTAATATAGCCAATCTAAAGTACGTCTAGTTCTTTCTTAATTCCTTATCAACCATGTCGTCATTGGTAGATATTTTCAATCAATATTTCCAATCAATACATTCTACGATATTGGATCTATCACATGGTCAAATATCGCCATCCAATTTTGAGCTTTGAGCCCGATCATCCAATCGATATGCCATTGGACTAGAAAGTTAACGATTGAAGATTAAGCCATTGTAATGTAGAAAAAGTAATGAAAATAAAAAAACAAATTTCCAATGCAAAAGTTTCTCGTACATGTACCACCTATTAATCCATTTCAGTCTGTTCATAAATTAAATTTATGACATCCTGCTTTAATCTTTTGGTGGTCATAAATATCCAAACATTTACACAGGGGCTTTGTTTCCATATAACAGTCTAAAGACCTACAAAATCTTGCCTTCAAATTTAGATAAGGCCTAAGCTCGACACAACAACCTCAGTCAGAGTTCATAAACTCTATTTATTTTTTGTTTAAGATAAGGAAAGTGCACAATCTCATTAGTTGCACAAGTTCAGACGAAACATAATAAATTTCAAAATCGACCAACTCTCCATTGGCCGATCAAGTACTGGGAGCGGTCTGTTTTAATTTCGCTAAAAACCCTTTCAAGTTAATATTAGTAGCACCACCATTTAAGGAGTGCGAAGAGAAGAAATTTTCACCAGAACTAAACATTCTTTGAAAGCAACATTTCCTGCTTTCATATGCGTCACACCCTAGTCTAACGTTACAAAGTATAGTAGCGTTCAAAAGTAATATAAATTTACAGGCTTCAAATACAAATGTAATAAATGTTAATCCTCACAGAAGAAAACAAAGGGAAGTAATGAGTGTAAAACCCCATTACTATCACTACTACACCTCTACACCAGCTCAACCCCCAGACACTGGTTACTAATTGAAGATATGAATTATTTTTGTCTGCTGGAGAAAATGTAAGTTTTCATCCCGCTCACCAACGGTAATGAGGTGGCAAAACCTTGTACACATGATTGGTGAAAAAAAAAAATCTCATTGAAGAATACCTCAGGGGTAGATAAGATAAGGGGTTGCTATGTGTAGTATTAAAGTGTCCAAGTTAATAGGAACCCCAATCGATATTGATAAGAAAAAAAAAAAAAAAAAAAAAATACAAACCCACTAGAAAGGGGAGCCTATGTTCTGTTGTTCTGTTGACTACGGTGAACTGTCCTAAGCTGTCTGATATCTATTTTCAATATTTGTTTATTCTTAAAATATTTTCAAAATACTTTTTTTTCTTGTAATCACAATACCGGTGATTTTTAACGACAAGTAAGCACTTCAAATACACTTTCATGGATTCGAGATTAACGACTGATGTAGACTGACATTGATTATGTGTGGCGTCTATATTTTTTTATCTTCACACGGAAATCTAAAAGTTTTTTTTTTTTTTTTATATTGCAGAGGGATAAGTTGCGTTCTTGATTTTTTTCTGAATCTCCTTGTTAGGGGGTGCGTATGAAACTCTGTGCATATGGCTATGTTTATGAAATGTCTTAATTTGAGGAGAACCTGAATTGGGTATCTATGTAGTTTGGGTATTCACTTCGTTCCTGGATTAGCTTTCCCTTTATGAGAAAACCGTAGCTAGTTCCAGTCATTTTCTAATTTTCATGGTCGTGGTCAGGGTTAAAAGTGCTTAAAGTATTGCACACATACTAGGTGGAGTGAAAAGTAACCTCCTTGACCACCAGAATGCGCTGCTACTGCTGGTGCCTTGAAGTCCGTTCATATTTAGGCACACATGCCAAATTTCAGCGCGATACTGTCTTTAGTTTTCTTTTGACAGCTGATTGTTGTTGACGCGTTTGGCATCATGTTGAGGATAAACAAAAACGATTTTCGTTCTCTCAAAAAACATTATTTTTTGAGAGGCAAAACGGCGAAGGAAACAAAAGAAAAGTTGGATAAATATTATGGGGCTAATGCTCCGTCAGATTTCACCGTCAAATATTGCTTTCGAGAGTTTCGTGATGACCACAACTCCACTAACGATTAAGTCCGCAGCGGCAGGCCCTCCGATGCGTTACAGAGGACAATGTCAAAAAAATATTTGAAATGGTATTGGCTGACCAGAAAGTGAAAGTGCGCGAGCTAGCAGATACCACAAAGTTTAGTACTGAGCCCATACGCCATATTTTGGGCAATATTCTGCATATGAAAAAGTTATCCTGCCGCTGGGTGCCGCGCATATTCACTCCTGACGAAAAACACAAACGCGAGAGCACTTCGAAAGAGTTTTTGGACTTGATTGGTAACTGTTGAACACCAGAGAACAGAATCAGTGCCCGGAAATGGACTGAACCCGCACGAGCGCTCCGAAGCGGCCGAGGGAGGCTCGATGGAAAGGTTATGACGTCGGTTTTCTGGGATTGTCATGGCATACTCTTCGTGGATTACCTCGAAAAAAGAAAAACCATCAACAGCGAGTATAACTGTGCATTATTGGAGCGATTGAAGGCCGAAATCGCTGCAAAACGCCCTCACATGAAGCGAAAAAAAAAATTTGTTTTTGCAAGACAATTCACCGGCGCACAAGAGCATCGCAACCATGGCTAAAATCAATAACGTACGGCTCCAATTGCTGTCGCATCCACCGTATTCCGACTTGGCTCCCTCGGACTATTATCTCTTTCTAAACCTCAAAAGATGGCTCATCAATAAAAAATTCACCTCACGCGAGTAAATTATCGACACCACGGAGGAGTATTTTGCAGACCTTCCGGAAAATTACTTTTCGAACGGGATCAAGAAGTTGGAAAATCGCCGGAATAAGGAAAAATAAAGGAAATAAAAGGAAAAAACATTTAAAAAATTTTTTTTTTCATTCCCAAGGTTACTTTTCACCCCACCTAGTAATCCAATGAGCTACATAAGACAGAACAGCGCATCAGTTACAATAAGCTGCACTTTGGATGCCGCAAAGTTTAGTAGTTAAAGACAATGCTACGTCTCATCCGAATAATTCGTTCTCGGAAAGAAAAATCGAACCATTAAAGGCAATGTTGAGTTATAGTGTGTCTGTAAGTTATGGGTTCAATGATTCCACTTGGTTATACCAGAGTTTGAACAAGAATGTTTGATTTTCTAATGAAATCTTCATTTTGGAACTAAGTGCGTCCGATTCGAAAACAATGTTTAATTTGATGTTGTTATCCTTTATAACAGCTCCGTCCTGCTCAATGTCGTCCATATTTTCGACCAACGTTGGTCATCGACTATAAATCGAGCACGGTTATCATTTTTGAAAAATTCACCAAAAAGTATTCTTTTGTAGGTTTAATGGAGTCTAATGAGTCTTTTCTAGAATTGCCATATTTCTTGGCAGTTTTTCTTATTCGCAAAACCAATTGAGCCAAAAAAGAGCCTTGTCGCCACTTTACACAATGTTCGATAAAAATAAACATCGACTTCAAGATGTTCAAGCGCCTAATTAGCAAACTCGAGTTATGGGTCCTGGTGTCGAAGTTACAGTTGCCGCACCAGCTGGATCATATGCAAGTTTGGCATAGTGAATGGACAAAGGGCGAACTGTTGTGATCGACGCCAAATTCACTTACAGATTCACGCATACAGTATCTTCTGAATGCATATTAAGTCGGGATTTCATGAAAAATCACACATGCGTCTTGAAACTCTGATATAGTAAAGGATGATTCATCATAAGGTTTGATTTATAATGTAAAATAAAACATAAATTTGAAAGTGAACTTAAAATGTTTACTATCGTCTAAAAGAACAATTCATGGCATTTACTTTTTGAAAATGACATCATGTAAATGTTGGTCACGACTACGTTTGAGGTGGTCCATTCGGAAGGTCCAATTTTGGGCGACTCGTTCGAGCATAGCGACTGGTATCTCGCGAATAATACGAGTAATGTTGGCTTTCAAAGCGTCAATCGTACCTAGCTTATTCCTGAAGACCTGAGACTTTACATATCCATAGTCCAAAGGTGTGATATCGTACGATTTAGACGGTCAATTTACCGTACCAAAACGTGAAATTAAGTGCTCACCAAAATGATTTCCCAACAAATCCATTGTTTCACGCGCTGTATGGCTCGTAGCGCCATAGCGTCTTGTTGAAAACAGAGCTCACCAAAACCATGTGCTTGAATTCCAGGAAGCACATAGTCCGTTAACATGGTGCGATAACGGTTACCATTGACGGTAACATTCTGATTTGCCTCATTGTTGAAGAAATATGGACCGATGATTCCACCAGCCCATAAACCACACCATACCGTTGTTTTTAACGGATGTAATGGTAGCATTTGGTACTCTTCGGGTTGCTCATCAGCCCAAATACAGCAATTTTGTTTATTAACTTATCCATTGAGCCAGAAATGGGCTTCATCACTGAACAAAATTTCACGATAAAACACCGGATTTTCGCTGAGCTTTTCCAGAACACATTCACTGAAAATATGACGCAAATTCAAGTCGCCTGGTTTCAATTCTTGCACAAGTTGAATTTTATATGCCTTTAGGCCGAGATCCTCACGTAAAATACGCCAAGCGTACACTCTCAGCTACAGCTGCTATAATCTCTTCACTACGTGCTGGATGTGGTCTAACCGGTCGAGTGTCATCCACTAATGTGAACTGGGACTCAAATTTACGAATGGTATTGGCAATAGTGGTTTAAGTAGGTTGATTATGCGCACCGTAAGTTCCTCGAATCGCACGAAAAACATTTCTCATAGAACAAACGTTTGCCTACGGTCAGCGAACTCGTAGGCAAACTCAACGTTAGCTATATCTATGACTATGTTATACTACAATGTGCCAAAGGTAGTAAAAAATTGTTGAAAACATTTGAATTTCTGCCTCATCCTCCATCGCCACGCTCATTTACAATGACATTCCAGCTGTCAGCTCTTTGGACAAGTCTAGCTCATCACTTCCAGATTGTGCTTTGTCCCCGCCTATACTTTAATTTGTCGAATCTTCAAAGGACGAATCCGCTTTCGCACTTCTGTAGTAGCAAGAGTACTTAAAGATCCTAATAGAAATAAATCCACTGGTCCAGATGGTTTATCTTCCCTTCTTCTGAAGAGGTGTTCTTCCTTGCTGGCAAAACGACTGCGTAAGTTTTTTCATCAATTCTACTTTTAAGAACTCTTCCCTAGCAGAAGGAAAACACCATTTGCTCAGAACGTCCCTAAAAAAGGCGAATTTTCTTCTCCCTCTTTCTACAGACCCATGGCACTTATGTCCCTTCTTTCCAAGATCATATTATAGAAACGCTGATAAGGCGTTAGCTCATGAAATATCTCGAAATATGAAAATTTATCAATGACCGGCAATATGGTTTTCGTAGCAACAGGTCCACTGGTGATTTGATGGCATGTCTCACCGAAAAGTGGAACCAAAGATTGCATCAATCTAGCGAAAGCAAGATAGTACTATAGGATGTCACCATTGTGCTTAAGTCGTCCATCCAGTGGTTCATTCTTGATTTGCCTTCATTGAAGCTAATGTATTAGTGTCAGTGCTCCACAGATGTTTATAAAATTGTGTTTCTGGTGCTAGATTATCTCAAGCATGAAGCTTAGGAAGGAACATTTCTTAAATCCTTTTTGACGTCAAAAGCCTGGGCGAGATTGCCTGACGATCTGAAACAGAACTATAAATTGTTGTTACACTTTTTCGTGTCGCCTTTACCTTTATAAAGTGAAACCAGAAGCGTGGGAACCCAAATGCCTGGGCGTCGGAATTTCTTCTGAATGAATTTTATGAAATAAAGTTGATAGTCTCCGATTTCCAATTGGAAGGTACCCATATGAACCGTACCCACTTCTTCACTTGATTTGATTGAACACTTAATGATCTAAGAAAGATTAGACAGGTTGTTTGCAAAAAGGAAACAGGCAGACGGTCTGTAAAATAAAGTGTCTATATCTAAGTAATCTAGCCCCTCTGTTCTGTTGGGGGCGGGGGTATCCTAGGCCTTAGTAGTTGTAGGGAATTATTTCCACTCCTTTCCATTTATTCTTTTTGCCGTTTATTTTCAAGGAAGAATTTTATCGGGAGAAATTCATGGATTGGAAACCCTACTGGGCTCTTTTTGCTTAAGAAGCGCACTGAAATGCATGCGGACGACCTGGTCATTCTACGTAAGTATATCAATCCACTACGCTAAGGACTAGACGTGGAACTTTATTATGGAAAGAACTAAAAAATTTGTTTGTTGTCGATGGCCAGATTACCTATAGTGACTTGGCCGTTTCTACTCGAACTCTGAGAATCTTGGCTGTGGACATTCCCTTTTTACTGGTACGCCTTGTTTTGTCCCAATATTCTTACGAGCTTGCCTTTTTTGAAGTTTGAGTTGAAACTGCTCGTATGAACGTTTAAAGAGAGACGCGAATAAGCGGTAGCTACAGTACGTGCAGTAGAGGCATTATATCTTCAATTGAAAGAGGTGCGAAGTGCGAAGCAAAAGCATCCGAGCTAACATTTTTAAGATTGCTGCACAACGAAGAATGAACTCGGGATAGATTCTTTCGCCAACTGCTAACGGCGAACAACAAAAATTGGAATAGATTGAAAGAGTACTTCACTTACGAGAAGAGAAAAAAGCAAATTTTAGGGATGCCGAAGTTAGGGAAGCAGTTAATGAATGACCTGGAGGAGTGCAGTTGGTCCGGATCTCTTACTCTCCAATGTAAGTGCGACAACCGGAAATCTTGGGCTCAGATGGTCCTCGAATTTGTTCAATAAAATGATAAGATGCGATGGAATGCCTTACGAATGAAATGTAAGCATTTGTGTTCCACTTTATAAGGCAACTTTTGATCGGTTAAAATTATGTCGCATACAATGAAAGTATTCGAGAGTGTTTTAAACAGTCGAAAACTCAAAATTATAAAACTATAGCAGTCAATCCGGTTTTATGGGGGCCAGGTGAACATAAACCTAAATTTTAAATCTAGAGATGAAGCTGAAGTAATTGTGACGCTTCAAACATCTTATATAGACGGCGCTTGGATCTCAGAATAAACTCGAGACGTATACAAAAAAATGTATCACGTCCCGTATAATGACGTTAAAACCAAAATAAATGGCAAAGAAGGAATAACCACATAATTCGATATTAAAGTTGGAGCACAGCAGGGCAGTCTACAAAGTCCTTTGCTTTTTAATATCGTGCAAGAATTTCTATCTAAACAGCATATTGACGAGTTGGAATCGAATTCTATTATATGCACAGATGATAGCGCTAGTATATGCAATGTCGTGATGCCCTTCAAGTATCGTAAAATTACACCGATTAATTATCTGCATTGCGGTTTTTTCGAACCTGCAAATCCAACTTCTGACACCTAAAAAAAGAAGTCATCATGGCAAAGTTTAAGTATTGCACTGCAGTATTCTACGACAAAAATATGTCACTTTAACTAAAACAACGGCAGTTGTCTATTTATTTTGCTTACATTCCTGATGTAGAAGTGGTGTATCGTGCATCGTTTTAAATTTACTGAACTAGATCACTAGTAAACTGTAGATCACTTCTCGAAGAAATTCGATCGTTAGCATTGGTATCAAATTTTTAGGTTTTTATAATTGCCTGCTCTTAGTCAAGTATCTATTTTTCAAACTTAAAATAGAAACCGAAATGCATTGCACCGTCAAAAGTATCAAATGTCAAAGAGAATGGCGCCAAAATATCTGACGGACACCACCATTTGAGCTGTTTACCAAATTACACCTGCCACAGATGTAGTTCAATCGAAGTAATTGAACCCGATTACTTCTGCATAATTGAAAATCAACTCAATCATAAACTATTGTCTTCACCAAGTTAGTTACTCATCACGCTGACTCATTGACAGCTTTGATTAGGTGGAATTTTGTACTAATATTTAAAATTCGAAGAATTTTTACTTATTTAGAAGATCGTAGATTGTTTATTTATAAATGAAAACCGACTAAAAGAATACGCATAAAAATTTACGTAAATACATGGCTTGTTCGTCGTGTATTTGCTTAGTGACTCACCACCCACGCTCCTAATTAGTTGCCACTGCTATTGTCGTACAAACAAACACAATTTAATGATATTCAAATTATAAAGCAAAAACCTTTGCATAACATTTAACAAAGTTTCTCTGTGTGGTTCTGTAGGTTTCCATATTTGTAAATTGCGCTAAAAAGTCAATAAATTGGTCATTAGTTTGGTCTTGAGATCTAGGCGGGAAGATAACGAACGTTGACAGCTTGTAATAAGGCAGCATTACAAAACCAATTGCATTGTCATTCATGGGAAGACGGCATTTTTTAGTAGTGACACGAATATTGAAAAACATTATTACGACACGTCAGACATGACAAGGTGTAGACTTTTGAGGAGACTTTGGTTTTTTTTTTTTTTTTTACTGTTTGTCATCAATGATCAAAAATTGATGACTGCATGAACGACACGTCGAAAAGTGATGATATGGAATGCCGGTGTCGCGTCAGTTTGATAAAATCCAGAATTGACATTAGAATGCACGTTACATGATCGTGCGTCTGGAACTTTTATTTTTCTACCAACGAACATGACAAACTACTGATTGAAAACGATAATTGCGCATTGTTTCGTTGGAGTAGGTGATATGTAATATTGAGTATCCGAAGCAATTTCATTCGACGACATTTCAAAGAACTTCTTGACAATGACTTGCGAGTCACACTAGTTTCAAACAGACAAATGGAATAGAATTGTAATTCAGGGAACAATGTTAGATCGTATTTCAAATCACATGCAACCTTGTGTTCAGTTGAGTTATAATTCTTACATGATGCAAAGAGTTGTTTTGACATTGTTGTTGACAATTTAGCGGAAATAAAGTTGGATGTGAGAAGAAACAAGAATGACAAGAAACTGCACATAATAAACCGCTAATTCGTAGAAGCAAAGCTTGTTGAAAAGCACGTAACAAAAGTAAATCCAGTCAAATTCAAATTATATCTTTTATCTCGTTGAAGGTCTCGATGCATGCACCACGTAAGAGTTTGTATCAATTCTGAAAATGAATGACTTTCGCTTGGGAATAAAATCTAATGGCAGTAGTTTTTAACTCGAATTAAATGAAACCGTCTTAGCTTATATTATATAGGGTGATTCATCGTGAGGTTTGATTTATAATGTAAAATAAAACAAATAAATTTGAAATTGAACTTAAAATTTTTATTATCGGTTAAAAAAACAATTCATGGCATTTTATTTTTGAAAATGAAGTTATATAAATATTGGCCACGACTACGTCTGACGTGGTCCATTCGGAAGGTTAAATTTTGGGCGACTCGTTCGAGCATAGCGACTGGTATCTCGTAGATAACACGAGTAATGTTGGCTTCCAATGCGTCAATCGTGGCTGGCTTATTCCTGAAGACCTGAGACTACATTATTTCACCTTGTTGAAACCAGAGCTCACCGAGACCATGTGCTTGAACTTCAGGAAGCACATAGTCCGTTAACATGGCGCGATAACGGTTACCATTGACGGTAACATTCTGATTTGCCTCGTTTTTGAAGAAATATGGACCAATGATTCCACCAGCCCATAAACCACACCATACCGTTGTTTTTAATGGATGTAATGGTAGCACTTGGTACTCTTCGGGTTGCTTATCAGCCCAAATACGGCAATTTTGTTTATTAATGTATCCATTGAGCCAGAAATGGGCTTCATCACTAAACAAAATTTCACGATAAAACACCGGATTTTCATTGAGTTTTTCTGGAGCCCATTTACTGAAAATATGAAGCAAATTCAAGTCGCTTGGCTTCAATTCTTGCACAAGTTGAATTTTGTACGCTTTTATGCCGAGATCCTCACGGAAAATACGCCAAGTTGTCGAATACGCCAAGCCAAGCTACTGAGAACGACGACGAATCGATTAGTCACTCGCGTACACTCTCAGCTACAGATGCTATAATCTCTTCAGTACGTGCTGGATGTGGTCTAACCGGTCGAGTGTCATCCACTAATGTGAACTGGGACTCTTCAAAATAGACTTCTGCTTACCAGATGAGCTTTTTGTTCGAGTTGAATTTTTCTTCATGCGAGTCATCGTGTCTTTACTAATTTCTTACTAAATCCATCCAATAATTCTCTGTAGAGCTGTCCTGCAACCGCACTCCCAGTTTTCATAAAGTCTATGAGTATAAATCCTTCGAATACCAAAAAATCGTAGCCGATCGAAAGAACCGACTGTTTTCTTTAAAGCAGATTCGCAAAGTCCCTTGTTCTCTGCCGTATCGTAATGCATCCAGATTTTAACAACGGTGACGACTCGAAGCAAAAACTCTTGCGGATTTAGCTTAAAGAGCTCCATACACTGCTTCGAAGTTGATAGCTATATGCGCTTATTACCTACTGTGAGCCATTGCGGAACTTATCGGGGCGTGTGACTTGACCGCATATTGCCGAAAATGAACCAAGCTCTTTGAATTTCTTTCGCAACAGATGTGCTTTGGGAATGCGTTAACTCCCCAAACGTCATGTTTCAAGTGATTACGATGACTTTACTATATTACGATTACCTGCTGATGATTCAGTTGTCATTCTGTTGTTTCGAAAGAATATTCAACTTGATTATCACTTATTTAATCGTAATAAACTATACTATAAATGTGTATGATTACCTTTAGAAGACGTACTACACTTTTATTCATATCCGCATGAGTCCTTATGTGAATCTTATAAGTAAAAAGACCATACCACCAATGTTCCGGTGGTGAAATACTTAAACAATGCTGGAGCGATGTTTTTAACTTCCTTCAGTCCCATTGAAAGTATTTTGTTTCTGAAATTGCTGAGATATAAATTATGTAAAGAGTCCAAACAGATTGGATTATACTCATTATGTCCTTCTTCTGCAATCCCTGTGGTTAATATGACGTCTCCTGAAAATTCTTGTATTTCTAGTATCTC
This sequence comes from Volucella inanis, assembly GCA_907269105.1. Taxonomy (NCBI): domain Eukaryota; kingdom Metazoa; phylum Arthropoda; class Insecta; order Diptera; family Syrphidae; genus Volucella; species Volucella inanis. The sequence goes on along the minus strand of OU026156.1, from coordinate 17,467,676 downwards.
CGATTTGTTCGCAACTGTTTTGCACTATGACTCGCCCACAACAATTCACGGTCAGCTTTACACAAGGCTTTCACAAAGGATAAAATACACTGATTAGCTTGACGCATTCCATATGATATAAAAGAATTTAGAGAGGAATCCTGCTTGTTGGATACACACATTGAATTCCTTTGTTTATTGTTCTTCTATAAGATCATATCCGCCATTATATTAACAGAAGGAATATATAAATGTAACTAACTGTAACCCTGGAGGCCAATCAACTCTCTCCTAACCGAAATATTTGCAATCTTCAAATTTCGTACGCAATAAAATAATTGAATGATGGCTTGCGTAGGCGGTAGCACTTTCCTGTTCGATTCCACTTTCCATTCATTCATTTTACAAAAAAAAAAAAAAGGTCGGTCAACATATTATGGTAACATTCTACATTCACTGTAACTGTCTTTCCAATCTCATCTTCGAAAAAGTACAGGCCAATGATGCCGCTAACCCATAATCCGCACCATACAGTGACTTTTTTTTAGGATGCATTGCTTTATAATGAATCTTTTATTTGTTTTCCGGTTCCCAGAAACGACAATTTTGTTTATTTACGTACCCATCCATCCAAAAATGTCCTTCATTCCAAAAGATCAAATTCGATGACAAATTGTCCTATCGATACAACATTTAGTTAACAAATCAAATTTTGTTAAATCATTTAACAAAATAAATGGCGCTCAAAATTTGACTTTGAATTGAGGTGCTTGATTGGTTTTGAACACTTTCGTTCACAGTGATGTTGTTTTAGCGTTTGCTTTAGCACGGCAAACTTCTTGATAAGTTATATATGCGGACTTTGTTGATATATCTTCTATTCTGTACACTATGATGTATCATTATTCCATGCACCGCGGTTTCCTTTTGGTTTCGCAGACATTTTTCGAAGGGCGTCAGGGTGATACTCCCTTGATTGCTCTGGAAGATAACCCTCAATGACCGGTCACTGTACAATTTCTGTAATATAAGGCTCTTTCGTGTTATCACCGAATTTTTAGAGTAGAGTAAGTGTTTCCAGTTGCAAAATAGGAGTTCAAAATATCCAATTTGTACAGCATGAAATGTCTTTAATTTAAGGCATACTAAAGTCTTGTGTCCTTATAGATCTAGAAGGCTCTTTACGTTCCAGAATCCGATCATTATATCCGAATCTGAAAGTCTTCAACAAAGTATGAGTTTAAGTTCAACAAAGTTAGAGTTCTATGTTGTAGCTGGTGGTCCAACCAACACACGTCGTTTAGATTCCTTTTACCTTCAATATAAAATAAGACACATTGCAAGCCATTGTCATCTGCAAAATATCCCAATAATTCTACTAATACACACCTTAACATTTTTAAATAATAAACAAACACTCTACCTTAAACTCTTACTAAACATTCTTTCCATTCTTTCTATTTCAGATTGATGCAAACAAAGATGGTTTCATTGACCTCACGGAACTCAAAGACGCCCTCGATCAAGTCGGTTTCAAGCTCGCAGGCTACCAAGTACGTGAAATGATTGATGAATTCCGTAACAAGCAGAGAACCGCCCATCAAGGCAAACTTAATCTAGAGGAATTCGAAAACCTCTGTCTTGATTTAAAGTCCAAAGATGTAGCGAGCACATTCAAAACAGTTGTCTCGAAAAAAGAAAACCTCGAAACATTGGGTGGCATGTCATCGATATCATCAGAAGGAACAACACATTCAGTTCGTCTGGAAGAACAATTGGCTTTCTCTGATTGGATTAACTCCAACTTGGGATACGATGTCGATTTAAAGCACTTACTCCCAATCGATCAAGAAGGCAAACACTTGTATCAATCCATCAGAGATGGTATTTTACTCTGCAAGATTATCAATCACTCATGCCCGGACACAATTGACGAACGTGCAATCAACAAAAAGAGCCTTACCGTTTACAGAGAGTTTGAAAATTTAACTCTGGCCTTGGTGTCATCCCAAGCCATCGGTTGTAATATCGTTAACATCGATGCTCATGATTTGGCAAAGGGTAAACCACATTTGGTCTTGGGTTTATTATGGCAGATCATTCGAATTGGTCTGTTCAGTCATATTACTCTGGACAGTTGTCCGGGTTTGGCTGGTTTGCTGTTCGAGGATGAAAGGCTAGAAGATTTGATGAAACTCTCACCGGAGGCTATTCTTTTGCGTTGGGTCAATCATCACTTGGAAAGAGCTGGCATTTCGAGACGTTGCACAAATTTCCAAAGTGACATTGTTGATTCGGAGATCTATACACACTTGTTGAAGCAAATTGCATCAAATGATTCGGGAGTTAATGTGGAAGCTTTAAGGGTGAGGTTTTTTTTTTTTTTTAAGAGTTATGTGAATGGGAGTCTTACTTAATTATGTTTTTGTAGGAACAAGATTTGACGTCAAGAGCTGAAATTATGTTGCAGCAGGCTGCAAAATTGAATTGTCGTAGTTTCTTGACACCACAGGATGTCGTCAATGGAGTGTACAAATTAAATTTGGCTTTCGTTGCCAATCTTTTCAACAATCATCCAGGTTTGGACAAACCTGAGGAAATTGAAGGCTTACAGACAATCGAAGAAACTCGAGAAGAGAAAAGTAAGTTTTTATTCCATTTATATATTAGATATGTAATATAATTCGTGCGGTTTTTTTAAATTTGAACGTTTATTTAAGAAAACCATATACAATAGTATTATTCAAAGTATTGCCCATCTGAAGCTATGACTTTTTCCCATCTTTCTGGCAATTTGTGTATCCCATCTCAAAAAAACTGCGCCGGCTTGGCAGCCAAGAATGAATCAAACCAATTTTTGATATTTTGCTCTGATGTGAACCGTATTTCAGTGAATGCGCTCTGCATCGTCCGGAACAAATGGTAGTCAGAAGGGGCAAGGTCTGGGCTATAAGGCAGGTGGGGTAAGGTTTCCCATCCACTGTTTTCCAAATAGTTCTTAACCGGAATAGCAACGTGGGGCCGAGCGTTGTCATGATGGAAAATTATTGCCATCGTCTTCCAAGCCAAAATCACCACTTTTAAATCGTGCAAATCACTTTTGGCACGCTCGCTCAGCTAGCTCATGTTCACCATAAACTTCCACCAAAATACGATGATTTTCGGCAGCAGTTTTCAGTAATGAAGAAGAATTCCCCGCAAAAACACTTTTTCAGGCACAAAGTTATATATTTATATATAATTTATATATATATCAATAGATATTTATCAATATCTTTGCCTTCGAGGGCGATACACTGATTGAAACAATTTTTCAATCTTTCGATACCAGTTTTGTAGTACGATTTCGATTTAGCCTCAAAATAGGCCTCTGTTTCGGCGATTACTTCTTCATCGGTCTTAAATCTCTTTCCGGCGAGCATTCTTTTGAAGTCTGCGAACAGGAAATAGTCGCTGAGGGCTAAATTTAGAGAATACGGTGGGTGGGGAAGCAATTCGTAGCCTAATTCATTCAATTTTGCCATCGTTTTCATCGACTTTCTTTTTCTTCAAATGCGGCCGTTTTTCTGCGATTTCGTCCTTCAAACGCTTCAACAACGCAATGTAATAGGCGCTGTTGATAGTCTGCCCCTTTTGGAGATAGTCGATGAAAATTATTACATGTGTATCCCAAAATACGGATGCCATAACCTTGCCAGCCGACTGTTGAGTTTTTGGTCATTTTGGACGAGGTTCGTCGCCTGCTCGCCACTCAGCTGACTGCCGACTTGACTCTGGTGTGACGTGATGGAGCCAAGTTTCATCCATTGTCACATACCGACGCAAAAATTCGGCTTTATTGCGGTTAAACAGCTTTAAACACTCCTCTGAATCATCAACACGTTGTTGTTTTTGGTCGACTGTGAGCAAACGCGGCACCCACTTTGAACAGAGCTTTCGAATGTCCAAATATTCGTGTATGATACATCCAACACGCTCTTTTGATATGTTCAGAGCTTCAGCTATCTCGATCAGCTTCACTTTACGGTCATTCGTAATCATTTTGTGGACTTTTTTGATGTTTTCATTTGAAACAGCCTCTTTTGGACGTCCACTGCGTGCATCATCTTTGGTGCTTGTATGACCACTTTTAAATTTTTCAATCCAGTTGCGAATGTTTTGTTCGACTGGTGCAGAGTTCGGGTAATACTTATCAAGCCATTTCTTTGCATCGGCTGTATTTTTTCCCATCTAAAAGCAATGATAAATCAACACACGAAATTGCTTTGAATCCATTTTTTTCACAATAACAAAAGTTGCTTCACTCACAATACTATATCTCGAGAGCTGTCGTCCGACAGCTGTCAAATTTGTACACGTATCTTTTGAAGGTTGGTACTAACTGAAAATGGTATGGATTTAATTCAAGTGATGCCCTCTCTTAGAAACGGCCCGCCCATGTATTATTTCGTTGAAATGGAGTATACATCGCAGACTTCAGCTTACAGAAAAAAAAAATCCTGCCTAATCCTGCGGTATATTAGATGATTGATCACAGAAACTGATTTCTTGAAACTAAAACTGAGTTACTGACGCATCCCCAGGAGCATTATCATGTAGACTGAACCAATCGCCGTGCAGTATTCCGTTTCAATATTGGATGCAATATTAAATTAATAAAGAAACCCATGCGGGTTCTTTTGAAAGATACTGTGTACATAGTTAAATAAATTTATTCACTCTGTTTTTGAACGTCAGTTGAGAAAGTGAGAGTGATAAAGATGTTAGAACAAAAAAATAAATAAAAAATACTGCGATGAACGGAAGCAATTATTGATGAGCTATATGGATGAAAATTTGGAATTTGCTCAGGATAATTTGGCATGTAATCATGGGAAGATTGACGCCACAACAACGACATCAAATTGTTGAAATTTATTTCGAAAATTGAAGCTGTTCTCCAAACTTATATTCATGCTATTGGATACTCACAACAAGAACGAAAACAGTGCAAAGTATCGGAACAAAATATCGTGGCTGTGACCTTAAAGAAGGCCACAGTTTATCAATTCGTGGCAGAATTACCGTATTTGCCGATGTCATTGCATCCAGAAAAATGTGCCGTATGGTCCGGTTGTAGGCCGGTTCTTATTTCTTTAAAATAAGGCTGTCAATATACACCGGTACAACGCGATGATCAACGAATTTTTCCCCCAACCCACATGAATGTGGATGAACTGTGTTTAGAACAGGATAATACTTCAAAATTTCCCATCGCTTATTAAAAACAAGATTTGGCAATAGAGTCATTTAAAGAAATGGATTCATCAGTTGGCCACCAAGGTCGTACGATTTGACGCCATTGGATTATCTCCGCTGTAGCTACGTCAACTTACTAGTTTCTACCAATACTAGGTGGAGTGAAAAGTAAGTAAAAAGTAACCTCCTTGACCGCCAGAATGCGCTGCTACTGCAAAAAAAATTATGGTGCCTTGAAGTCCGTTCATATTTAGGCAGACATGCCATTTCAGTGCGATACTGTCTTTAGTTTTGTTTTGACAGCTGATTGTTGTTGACGTGTTTGGCATCATGTTGAGTATGGACAAAAACGATTTTCGTTCTCTCATAAAACATTATTTTCTGAGAGGCAAAACATCGAAGGAAACAAAAGAAAAGTTGGATAAATATTATGGGGCTAAAGCTCCGTCAGATTACACCGTCAATTATTGGTTTCAAGAGTTTTGTGGTGGCCGCAACTCCACTACCGATCAAATCCGTAGCGGCAGGCCTTCCGATGCGGTTACAGAGGACAATGTCAAAAAAATACACGAAATGGTGTTGGCTGACCGGAAAGTGAAGGTGCGCGAGCTAGCAGATACCACAAAGATTAGTACTGAGTGCACACGCCATATTTTGGACAATATTCTGCATATGAAAAAGTTATCCTGACACTGGGTGTCGCGCATACTCACTCCTGACCAAAAACAAGAAAGCGAGAGCACTTCGAAAGAGTATTTGGTCTTGCTGATGCGGAATCGGGCGGGCTTTTGGCGTCGGTTGGTAACTGTTGAACACTAGAGAACAGAATGAATGCCCGGCAATGGACGGAAAGGTTATGGCGTCGGTTTTCTGGGATTGTCATGGCATACTTTTCGTAACCTACCTCGAAAAAGAAAAAACAATCAACAGCAAGTATTACTGTGCATTATTGGAGCGATTGAAGGCCGAAATCGCTGCAAAACGGCCTCGCATGAAGCGAAAAAAAAAAAACATGAAAAAATCAATGACTTACGGCTCCAATTGCTGTCGTATCCACCGTATTCGTCCGATTTGGCTAACTCGGACTATTATCTTTTCCCAAACCTCAAAAAATGGCTCATCAATAAAACATTCAGCTCACGAGAGGAAATCATCGACGCCACGGAGGAGTATTTTGCAGGCCTTCCGGAAAATTACTTTTCGGACGGGATCAAGAAGTTGTAAAATTGCTAGAATAAGTGTATCAAACTAAAAGGGACTATATTGAATAAAATAAAAAAAACATTTAAAAAAGGAGGTTACTTTTCACCCCATCTAGTAAACCAACAAACATAGACTTTTTGGATCAAAACATTGTTCGAGTAATACATGATATACGCCTCAAATTGCTTGAAAAATTGGTTGAAAATTAGACCTCTAGATTGGGTTATGTACGAGGGAGCCCTGGTAAACATATGCCCAAAGATATTTCCAAATATTAAATGGCGTAAAATACTCTTTCAAATGAATTTAATAAATTTTCCACCAAATTGTCGACCAAAAACAACAACGTATTGATGATTTAGAGGAGTGTTTAAAGCTGTTAAACCGCAATAAAGCCGGATTTTTGCGTCGGTATGTGACAATGGATGAAACTTGGCTCCATCACTTCACATCAAGTCGGCAGTCAGCTGAGTGGCGAGCAAGCGACGAACCTCGTCCAAAATGATCAAAAACTCAACAGTCGGCTGGGAAGGTTATGGCATCCGTATTTTGGGATACACATGGAATAATTTTCATCGACTATCTCCAAAAGGGGCAGACTATCAACAGCGACTATTACATTGCGTTTTTGAAGCGTTTGAAGGACGAAATTGCAGAAAAACGGCCGCATTTGAAGAAAAAGAAAGTGCTGTTTCATCAAGACAATGCACCGTGTCACAAGTCGATGAAAACAATGGCAAAATTGAATGAATTCGGCTACGAATTGCTTCTCCACCCACCGTATTCTCTAGATTTGGCCCTCAGCTACTATTTCCTGTTCGCAGACCTCAAAAGAATGCTCGCCGGAAAGAGATTCAAGACCGATGAAGAAGTAATCGCCGAAACAGAGGCCTATTTTGAGGTTAAACCAAAATCGTACTACAAAACTGGTATCGAAAGATTGAAAAATCGTTTCAATTAGTGTATCGCCCTCGAAGGCAACTATATTGATAAATAAAGTTGAATTTTGCAAAAATTTTGTGTTTTACTATAAAACGGCACTGAATTTTCAGCCCATGTGTTACGACGAGCGTGGTGCGAAGCTGGCACTTTGCAAGCGGCTCTAAGACTGATCAAAAATTTGTATAGAAAGGGAAGGTTACTTTATTATTAAAAATGATTTTTAAAAAATAATCTGAATCGGAACTTTTTGATGAATACACTGTGTATCTGATGTACTCGCTTTAGTTGATATATCCGGAAATTGATATAATCGATAATTTACTGTTTTTATTTTCTTTGTCCAGCTTACAGAAACTGGATGAACTCCATGGGTGTGGCTCCTCACGTCAACTGGCTCTATTCGGATCTGGCCGATGGTTTGGTTATTTTCCAATTGTTTGATATCATCAAGCCAGGCATCGTCAACTGGAGCAAAGTGCACAAGAGATTTACTCCGCGCAAGAAGTTCATGGAGAAATTGGAGAATTGTAATTATGCTGTGGAATTGGGTAAACAACTGAAGTTCTCCTTAGTTGGAATTGCTGGACAGGATTTGAATGATGGAAATGCAACCTTGACATTAGGTAGGTTTTCATAAATACATCTCACAAATGAAGACATTGAATATATGTAAATGTTTTATTTGCAGCTTTAATTTGGCAACTGATGCGCGCCTACACACTTTCAATTCTTTCTCGCTTGGCCAACACTGGTAATCCAATCATCGAAATGGAAATTGTCCAATGGGTAAATGAGAAACTAGCCGCTGGTGGCAAGCAAACAAGTCTAAAGAACTTTAATGATTCTGCGATCGCCGATGGTAAGATCGTCATCGATCTAATTGACTCAATCAAACAAGGCAGCATCAATTATGAATTGGTGCGACACACTGGCAGTCAGGAGGTAGGTTCTATTCAAATAAAATTCGTACCTATTCGTAATCTGAGTGGATTTTGATGTTTTCCTATTTTCTAGGACAACCTTGCCAATGCAAAATACGCAATTTCGATGGCGCGCAAAATTGGTGCTCGTGTTTATGCCCTGCCTGAGGATATCACCGAAGTGAAACCAAAAATGGTGATGACTGTATTTGCATGTCTAATGGCCATGGACTACATTCCAAATATGGATAGTGTACAAAATAATATAAACAGCAATTAAGTGAAGAAGTAAAGCAATACTAAACGTAACTAATTTTTTTTTCTTATACTAAGAGCATGTAGAAGAATATAAAAAGAGAACGAAATCACTTTAACTTATTTGTTTTTTTGTAAGTTTGAGCAAGAGTGTCTTTCATTCTCGACAATATTAAGTATACCTACCTACTTACTTCTGCTTCTTCTCTTTGTTTTTTTTTTTCTTTTTCTTTTTAATTGTCGAAGTTCAAGAAAAATTCATTTAATAATCCAATTCTCTGCTTCTCCGTACAAAGCGGGAAGCAATTATTGGTTTATTCCTAAGGAGAAAAGTCAAACAAAAAGAACATAAACCAACAAAATAAAATGCACTTTGAAAAGTTAAACAAATATTACTTCTTTTTGACAGTTTTTTTTTTATATACAATTCTTTTTTGTTTAAATTTATAAAGAAAAAAAAATTAAAAACCTAATTTTACGTAGGTGCTGTAATTATTATTATTATATATATTTGTATATGTATTTAAAGTGATTAATTAATTATGTATTAAAGCGTGAACATAATGTATTTGTATTTTAATTATAACAAAAGAAGAATAAAACAAAACAAAACAACAAAGAAAAACAATAAAACAAACAAAATAATATAAAAATGAAACAAAACTTATTGCTAAGCAAAGTTATGATTTTTTTTTTAGCAAAACAAAAAGGAAGCATGTATCCTATTTGATAGAAATTTATATTCGTATCTACAATCAAATGAATTAGTTGTTCCTCTATTTATTTATTTTTTTTTTTTGTGGACTTTTCGTTTTTTTTTTTTTTTTTTCGTTTGTACTGATCGTGTGCTTGTAGTGGCTTGAATGATTTAGTTTTTGCTTCAATGTTTTTTTGGCATGCGCTGGACTCAAATGTCCCACATAAAGATTTATTAGTTTGAGTTGTTTGTGATAGGATCGGCTTAGTTATCATAGTTCTACTATATATAGATTAGCTCTTGGCTCATTTTTACCGACTACTTTACAGATAATTTATGACCCGGTACGCCACTGCTGTTGGTTTTTTGGATTTGCGTCTAATTCTAGATATTCTGTGAGCGCCCTATTTAGGTCAACTAGTTTTTTGATTTAAGTTATTCAATCATTTTTCAGTCAGCTGGAACTTGAGTCTCTATTACATTTTGAAATAGATTTTTCGACGATCTCCGTTAAGCATTGAAAAAGCAGCTGATTTTCTCAGCTTGAAGTTGTTTGTCGATTTCTTAATGTGAAGACATCAACAATCTTATTAGATCACGTTTTGTCTCACTGTTACACTGACATTTGTAACATCTTGCTCCATCCAGCACTGCGATGCGTATATTAAAGCTATGTTACAAAATATTACGGAATTTTCGGGATATTTAAGCAAGCCAACACTATGTGTGACATCCTTATCATCCTTGGTGGTAAACGAGTATTGAATCTTTTGCATTTTGGCACGATGCCAGCAGTTGGAACTGTGAAAGAGACAAGGCAATGCAGATATTCGGTCTAAGTACAACTGATTAGTAGCCCTTTATCTACTACGGTCTTAAATCCATTATTAAGAATTGTCTGAAGGGTTGATATGATAGCGTTATCATCAGTGCTTTAATAGAAAATATTGTACGACGTTGAAAGTAAGGTGTTTTGTATACTGCCTATGGTTACTCCATTTTTAACTTTGAATTCTTCGGCAATTCTTGCTGTGCATTTAACTTTTATTTTAACTTTATCGTGCACCATTTTTTTATATGCACTCTTGGGTACATTTCGAAACCTTTGTCCCGTCAAATAGAATCTCTGAAAACTCTGTCGGACGCTTTTTCTCTATCATTATCCTCAAACTTTAAATCGGGCCATATACCGACCTGCCTCCCACCAAACCCCATTGCTTGCCATAATATAGCGCTGTCGTCTGTCTACACATTAATATGTGGCATTAGTTTCATCGATAGTTGTGGTTATCACAGTTTCTCAGATTTCCTATGCCTTTGTAAAGTGAGACAAGAAAGCTCACCTTCAGCTAGTAAAACATTCAAATTCTCGCCCGTACTTCGGAGGATACGTTAGTGCTTTGTTTGATTGTTGTTGCACAAAGCGATTTGAAATGAAAATGCATCTTTGCCGAAATATGGTTTGTGATCAAGCCGTGAATAACGTACTTCCCTTTGTAAATTATGATTGCATTTCAATAGAAATTTCTTTACGAAGTATAGTAAGAAGTTATTAATTCCTTGGCAGTTTCCTCCTTCGAAAACTTTTATGAGCTATAGTGCGCTGTGTAGCGGACAATCACCACACCACCACCACCACCACAACCACAACCATCTTTATCTTTTTGGAACTCAGTTGCTTGGATCCTTTTTTACCATAAAGTAACATGACTCATTACGGAAGGCATCAAGTTAACAAACATTTCGAGAAGCTCACCCTCGGTGACACGAATATCTTTACCATTTGAATTATTCTAACATCTTGAATCCATTTCGGTATCACATAACACTTTACCTGACCAATCGGTGAAATAAATTATTTTCAGCCCTTTCAATTTTAGGATTAAGTAACACACTTATATTGATTTGAAGGTGTATCTTCAGATAGGTCGCAAGTTACAAAATTTGGAAAATTAAGTTTCAATTTCAGGGTGGGATTCTTTAAATATACTGAAAGCTTTTCGAACGAACTTACTTAACTACTTAGGCGACGCTACAGTCTGAGGTGGACGTGAGTCTTAACCAATAAGCCTCTCCAATTAGCGCGCTCTTTGGCTAACTGCCTCCAGTTGCGCACACCTAGTTGGCGAGACTTTCTTCCTCTGCGTTGTTCCTCCGGACTAGAGTCGAAGATTCTGCAAGCTGGAGCGTTGGTATTCATTCGTCCTACATGTCTAAGCCATCTCAAACGCCCAATGCGCAGTTTTTTGACCAGGTCGATGTTGCTGTACAGCTCGGCGAGTTCATCGTTGAATCTTCTCCAGAACCCGTCAACGCATACGCATATGCATATCTTACGAATAATTTTTCTCCAAAAATGACCAATGATATCTTCATCCGCTTAAGAAAGGGTTCATGCTTCGGAACCATAGAGCAGGACTGGAATTACAAGGGTTTAGATGTTATAGAGGTTATAGAGTTTCCTTGGTTGCCTTTTCAGCCCAAAGAAACAGCGATTGGCAAGCGTTATTTTTCATTTGATTTCTGAAGGGATGTTGTTTTCAGATGTAATAGCAGAACCGAGTTAGACAAAGTCCCTAACTACCTCAAAGTTATACTGTCGATCGTAACATTCTAGCCGATTCGTCGATTTTGGGTGCCTCTTCTTGTTGACAGCATATACTTTTTGACAGCTCGCTGTGTTCTACCAATAATATCAAAATCATCGGCGTATGCAAGCAATTGAACAGACTTGAAAGATCTTACTCCTTTTTGACATCAAGGGTCTGGGTTAGGTCGTTACTGATCTTGATGCAGCAACGAGCTTTCTCCATCGCCATCCACCACAAGCGAACGAGTTTGGCAGGGATATAACTCGTATAACTCGTCTCTGCAGATGTTGTCATACCAAATGTTTATATGACTTCTCGCAGACAAACAGTTAAATAATGCTTCTGTAACTTCTTTTTTATCCAATTTTCACCTGGACAAGTGTACACAATATCAGAAAGATAGTAAACATTTTTCACAACTTCATACTGTGTATCGTCTACCAATAGTCTAACGTTTTGTTCTGCTAAAGCAGTTTTGAGATCTCGCGAATTCCTGCACTGCACTGGTTGATGGTCGTTTGTCAGACACGATGTCCCAAATATAAGTTGCTTGAACAAGCAAAGCGGAGATATTGATTGAATCCCAAAATTTGCCAAAAGGAACTTTATTTTAAAGGCAGACATTTAACAATTGAGAACTATTAGCGAAAGCAAAAACCGAATTAAAAAACTTATAATGCAAAATAATGGGCATAGGTGGTCAACAACGCTAGTTGTTCTAGTTCCGAGTTCTGCAGCGCGTTTGAGCTCCACAACTCATTCCTAAAGAGCTTGATTCCTCCTCGACTGTTCTGCGCCATGTATGTCTCGGGCGCCCTGCTGTTCTGACTGCTTGGGTAAGCAGGTTGGATGTGTCCAATCTATTGTCACTCTTCCTCCTTATAGTAATGTCTACAGGTTCTTGGCCCGTTCTCTAATAAAGCTGTGTATTAAAGATACGATTGTGTCAAAAACAAAACCTCAAGATGATTGTTAGACATCTATTGACGAATATTGCAGCTTGCGTGTAGTAGTGGTGCCCTCCAAGTACTGCAACCATAAAGCAGTACTGATTCTACGTTGGAGCGGAACAGTCGCAGCTTCATTATTTATTATTCATTATTGAGCTGAGCATTCCGAAGACAGCTTTAGCCTTCCCGATTCTGTTGTATACATCCAGTTCGGTCCACACTTAAAAAAAGCTGTTTAAAAGTTGTCAACATATAGAAAGTTGTCAACTTTTTCAACCTCCTGTCCGGCAATGTTAAATTGAGAGCGCAGGTTTTGGAAGTGCTAAATGGTTTCGTTTTGACTGTGTTTATTTTGAGCCCCCTTTGTTCGCCTCATTATCCGATTTGAAAGTAGGCAAACTTCGTCAGCGTACTTAAGGTGTTTAAAGTAAGATGTCATTGTCCATCGAATTCCACAGTTGTCTTCCGTCAATGCTGCACGGAGTACATCGCTGATAACTACCAAAACAAATAGTAGTGACAGTATACACCTCTGACGTATTCCACTTTGGACATCAATATCCTCAGACATCCTACCATTGTAAAAAAACAAAAGACTTACCACCCTCGTATGTAACGGAGGCGTGTACTCAACACGTTGTTCTATAATGATCCCTAAGGTATTTGTGTGGTCGATGCAGAAGGATCCAACGCTAAAGCCTGCCTGTTCGACGTCAAAAGTTGAATCTAAATTTTCTCTAATTCGTTCGGCTGGAAGAACGCAAATACCTCTCCAATTTGCACACTCCATCGGTCTTCAATTTCTTTGTAACTGGATGATCATCCCTCTTTTCCACTCGGCATATAAGCGGCTGAAGCAGATTAACCGATGTAATTGGCACCGCTTGGTACAGTTCGGTAGGGATTCCATCAATACTCACCACTTTGTATTCCTTGAGGGACTTGATTGCTAGCTTTACTTCGGTTTTGATGCAATTCTCTCTATTGAGTTGTTCCTCATCCGAAACTGTTTGAAGTTTCGACCACCAGTGAGCTCTTTGGTGACTCCATTAGGCGTTTGATTATCGGCGGGGCCTAATTGGCTGTAAAAATCGTCCTTTTCATCCTCAGCTGCATCTTTAGTTGAATCATAAAACTGTATGAAAGTGAATATTCTTACTCTACTCTATCCGTCAATATTAGATCAATTCTTCGCGCAGTTGGAGTTAGCATGACCTCCTACTCCAGACCTCCGAGCACTTTCAGCTGGCTTGCCAGAGTAGAGCATGATAGTGCTCTTGATTGATCACTGGTATTCCCCAGCAACGAATCATCTTATTTCACTCAGTATTGATATTATATCGTGTGAACTCGCATTCTAGTTGGAGGAATGGAGTTATGAAGCCCTCCGTATAGTTAGTCGAGGAGGGTCTTAAGTTTCCAGAATACAATCGTTCTCCTTATTCGATAGCCAAGGGTCGTCAACAAATTATCCTTCCGTATCCGAGGCTTTTGCTACCGATACTTAGCAATTATCTTTTTTACGATTATGGCTCGCTTTACCATAGATCAACCGACATTTATCCTGTTTTGTAGTGCAGGAAACTCGCCGTTCGTCCTCATTCTGTTCGCAATTTTCGAAGAAATTCTCAAATGACACCATAAGGAGGTGGGAGTAGGGCTTACTAACAGATCTGCTAGGTTGTCGACTGCAGTGGCTCTTACTCCCTATTAAGCGGACCAGCACCCATCGAGAGATGCCTTTGTTAGCCATCTCAAAATCTTGAACTGAGCCGTCCAAGAAACTCTTTTTTTGTGTAATCGTTGTAATTTTGTAGAACTTTTAATTTTATTTTAATACCAGATTGTTCTTTTATAAGCTTTAAGTATCTACACTCTATAATATTATAACTTTATACACATATACCAATCTACAAACAGATATTTATGTATTATTAAATAGTTAACACATTCTCATATCAGAATTTAGCCATTATACATTTTCCATTCGAATTGGCACTGCTAATTAACATTTAAAAAAGGCAAGCCTACCTCATTCCAAAGCGGCCTTCGAAGAAGCTAGATATGTACATACATACATATGTACTCCCTTTTTTGTGAACTGAATTGTACACTTGACAAATCTGTAAGTACACAATCAAATTTACAACAAATCAAAAGAAAATAACACAAAAAAAACAACTTTTTAAAAATAAATCGCCCATGTGTGCCATTTGCGAAAAGGAACAATGAATTTAAGAACTTAAACAAAAATAAAATAAAAAAAAATTAATCCGTGCTATAACAAAGCTATGTAAAACTTATATTGATATTCATAAAACAATGCTTTTTTTACAATTTAAAATTATATGCAAATTTTATAAAGGAAATTAAAAACATCAACGTTTTTTTGTTGGCTTGATAAAAGTTTGTGTCTTCTTTATAGAAGCATTTACTATATAACAAAACTTAATTAATGCTATTAAAATACACAAAGGCATTTAAGAAAAAAAAAACAAACAAACAAACAAACAAACCATTAACATTAACCTAAAGTGACTAAACAAAAATATAATTATGATATGCATCTAGTGTGTAAATGATTTTTTTTTTGTCCATGTATTTAAACATGAAGGACTCCTTTTTTTAAAAAGAAATTTAATATGTACGTAAGGCTAAAGAATTAATCCAGATGTTAAGTAAAACATTTTTTGTATTATATTGAAAATTAAAATAAACAAAATATAAAACAATGTGCACAATGTTTTTTTTCTGTATAGATTAGATTATTTTTGCAACTGACTTGTGATTTCGTCCTACACTTTAGGACTTGCTTAATGAGATAAATTTGCCTAATTTTAACGAAAAAGACGACCCCGGGGTCTTCAAAATTTCGGATCTCAAACATATCTTACTCGCTAGAAAGGAATGGTCTTACATCAACAAATAAAACATGTACGTAGTCATTTCGTGTAACCTCTTTTAACCTGCCTGTCAAAATTTGGTGATAATCCGCCTAGTTTTGTTTTGACACCTATTTTAAAACATTTTGTTACCATGGAAAAAGAGCAGTATCGCTCCGTAATCAGATTCTTGTTTTAGAGTGGCAAAACCTGCAAGTAAATCAAACTCATTCTCGATAGGGTATATAGGATACATTCACCTTACTGTACAACCGTTCGCAGAGTTTCGCCGTGGCCGCACGTTGGATTTTGATGAACTGCGCCCAGGTGGCCTAAAAACGATTACCACAGAGGAAACCGTGCTTTCATATTGACGGACCGTCAAGTGAAAATTCACGAGTTGGCTGAGATAGCAGGCATCTCAACTGAACGCGTTAGCCATATCCTGTACGAGATTTTGGGCATGAGAAAGCTGTCCACACTGGAGAACAAGCGCAATTGAGACCACTTCAAAGACGTGCTTGGCCCTGTTTAATCAAAATCGTGACTGTCGATGAGTATTGGATTAATTGTTACACACCAGGGACAAAAGACCAATCGAAACAATTTTTACCCTGTGAAAGTGCTTCACATAAGGTGAAGACCATGCCTTCGGCCGGATAGGTAATGGCCACCGTTTTTTAGGACGCCCACGTTGACTATTTGGAGTAGGGAAAAACAATCGCAGATGCATACTACGTGATCCGATTCTTGTTTTACAGTGGCAAAACCTGCGAGGAAATCACGCTCATTCTTGATAGGGTATATGGGACACATTCACGTTACCGTACAACCGTTTACCATTAGTTCACAGAGTTTTGCCGTGGCGGCACGTTGGTTTTTGATGAACTGCGCCCAGGTGGCCTAAAAACGATTACCACAGAGGAAACCGTGCTTTCATATTGACGGACCGTCAAGTGAAAATTCACGAGTTGGCTGAGATAGCAGGCATCTCAACTGAACGCGTAAGCCATATCCTGTACGACATTTTGGGCATGAGAAAGCTGTCCACAATGGAGAACAAGCGCAATTGAGACCACTTCAAAGACGTGCTTGGCCCTGTTTAATCAAAATCGTGACCGTCGATGAGTATTGAATTAATTGTTACACACCAGAGACAAAAGACCGTTCGAAACAATGTGTTTTACCCTGTGAACGTACTCCACATAAGGTGAAAACCATGCCTTCGGCCGGATAGGTAATGGCCACGGTTTTTAGGACGTCCACGTTGACTATTTGGAGTAGGGGAAAACAATCACAGATGCATACTTCGTGATCCGATTCTTGTTTTACAGTGGCAAAACCTGCGAGGAAATCACGCTCATTCTTGTTAGGGTATATGGGACACATTCACGTTACCGTACAACCGTTTACCATTGGTTCACAGAGTTTCGCCGTGGCCGCACGTTTGTTTTTGATGAACTGCGGGCGGCGGCCTAAAAACGATTACCACAGAGTAAACCGTGGTTTCGTATTGACGGACCGCCAAGTGAAAATTCACGAGTTAGCTGAGATAGCAGGCATCTCAACTGAACGCGTTAGCCATATCCTGTACGACATTTTGGGCATGAGAAAGCTGTCCACACTGGAGAACAAGCGCAATTGAGATCATTTCAAAGACGTGCTTGACCCTGTTTAATCAAAATCGTGACCGTCGATGATGGATTAATTGTTACACACCAGAAACAAAAGACCAATGTGTTTTACCTTGTGAACGTGCTCCACATACCGTGAAGACCTTGCCTTCAGCCGGATAGGTAATGGCCACCGTTTTTTAAGACGTGCACGTTGACTATTTGGAGTAGGGAAAAACAATCACTGATGCATACTACGTCGATTTATTGTGCCGATTCAACGCCGATTTGAAGAAAAAAGGACCATATTTAGCGAAGAAAAAGGTGCAGCCAAATTGGTCGAATTGTTCCCCGAAATGTACGGATTTGGCTTCGTGTGACATTTTTTTTGTTTCCAAACCTTAAAATATCGCTCGCCGGAAACAAGTACGGTATTTTGCAGTCCAATAAAAGGCGTACTATACGGAGGGTTTAAAAAAAGTTGCAGAAAAAATGTTTTAAGATGTAAGGGGATTATATTAAAAAATAAATTGTCAAAACTTAAAAAAGTTGAGTTGTTATTCCTAATCTGGGTGTTTATCAAACAGCTCTCGTAGGTGTCAATTGCAGATTTCCACTCCCATGCACCAGAGTGTCAAAAATATAATTTTGTAACCTGTTAATGTGGTTTTGGCTCTACACTTTTTGAATCGTTTTTTAATCGAAAAAGTAGATGAATTTAAGTATCTCGAACTTATCATTGATTCTAAAATGATTTTTGTAAGCCAAATTGAAACTTTAAACAAACATTTTCGTTGCATTTTTAAAAAAAATTTCTGTTCTAAGAAATTATTGAAAACTATATTCTATCGCATATTTAACTCAAAACTACAATATGGTATTGTGTGTGGGGGAGGTGCTTATAATAACAAAATTCAATCGCTTTTAATATTGCAGAAAAAAGTAAGAAAAATTTGTCGTAAACACCGTAGACATCTCATCTTCTTCAGTCCGTCACTTGTATTGCTTCAAAATTTTAAAAACGTTCTTTTTCAGATCAGGAAATTTAAATAGCCGATTTATTTTTAATCATAATTTACGTAAAAATTATTTAAATGTTGTATCTGTACCTCCTGCTCGCACAACCGCTTTCCACTATTTTTATTCGGTGTCGTCCTGCCGTCCAAACATTAAAATTTTCAAAATCAATCAGAGCATTTATATCTTCTGGAGAGTTTGAAAAATCTGTAAAGCATTGGCTTCTGGGTATTGATTTTAATGCTCTGACATTCTGGTGTAAAAGACGATCTTTTTCTTTTAATAATTGTTTCATATTTATTTAATTTGAATTGTATAGCAGCATTTAAGTTTTTTATCATTAATTAAATTATCATTAATTTTATTCATAGTAAAGGCCATTGCATTGGCATTTAACACTATTTTTACACTTGAAGTGCACAAAATACATAATGTCATACAGATATGTAAATAAAATAAAAAAATAATAATAATAATATAGGGTGATTCATCGTGAGGTTTGACTTTCAATAGGCTTTTTTTTGACAGATCACGCGTGACTTCTATCAAACTGCATTGTCATTTTTGTTCAGTATCGTGGCCAGTCATCATGGAAAGACTCACACCACAATAGCGCAAAATGGTTTGAGTAGAACATGCTAGCAAGACAAAATTATTTATTCGGTTCTTATAACAAAATCTTGTTGATTGGCAAATGTTATGTAAATTGAAGTAGTATTAGTGTGGGCAATCAGCAACACTGTCACGGCGGAATATGAGAGACAGAATATAAACAGGACGCACTCGAAGGATGAGGGCAGTTGTTTTCCGGCTTCTTACAAAATTTTACAAATTTGGGGATTCAACCAGAATATTGAAATAGTGTTTTTTTTTTTTTTTTTTTAAATACGAAAAGACGTGCTTGGAAGACATAAATGAGATAAAAAGGTTTCTAAAATACGGCAAAAAAAACATTGTGATGACTCTAAAAAAATACATAGAAGACGAAGGCGACAGATTCAGCAGAAGAAGACTCAGATTGTTTCAAGGTTTCGACTTTGATAATAACGACGAGAGGTATAAACAGAAGCAAAACTACGTCGATGAACATCTGTGTGCAGCTGACCTGATTACGATTTGCAACGCGTTATGGATCAATTACGACGTAAAGGATTCACATCACATATTTGATAACTTAAGAAAGGGTTGTTTACTTAGTTCATGCAATGCCGATGACGACGACGAAGATGACGACGATAATGATAACCACGACGACGATGCCAACAAAAATGCCGACGAAGATGACGACGACGACGATTGTTAGGACGACGTTATTAACAACAACGATGACGGCTATGGGGAAAAGGAAAAAAACCCAGAACGGAAACAACAACGGGGACCAACTCAATCAACA
This sequence comes from Volucella inanis, assembly GCA_907269105.1. Lineage (NCBI taxonomy): Eukaryota > Metazoa > Arthropoda > Insecta > Diptera > Syrphidae > Volucella > Volucella inanis. Next base: position 17,447,996 of record OU026156.1, on the reverse strand, counting down.
GAAAGATGGTGAAAGAAATTAGACAAAACAGTAATAAACACATCATTAAAAAGGAGCAAAAAGGAATGCAAGCAGCTGTTAAAAGTGATATACCGCCGATTTCCAGATTTGCGATCAACTTCAGGGACATATGTGGAGGACTCTATAGGACCATTCGATGGAAACGGGAAAATATCCGTGGAAATGTGGGTAAGTGAATTTGAAGAAATCGCTTCAATTATGTATTGGGATGACTTCCAAAAACACATCAACATCACCACCGGATTAGCACGGCAGGTAGAACTCCTCAATAGCGTCATCATATTCGTGTTGTCTAAGCTGAGTATCGAAGATCCAGCTAAGTGGTACAAGTTTGTCGAACCCGTTCAGAAAACCATCAATTCAACCTTTAACCGAAGTACCAGTTTGACACCATTTGAGGTACTTGTCGGAATACGAATGCGCACCAAAGAAGACCTTCACATAAAGGAGCTGATAGAGGAGGAAATAATCGCGAGTTATAATGATAAAAGGGACGTGCTAAGAAACAAATAATAAAGGCTCATAACGAGAACAGGAAAAGTTATAATCTTCGACGAAAGCCAGCCACAAAATATAGCGAAGGGGATGTAGTAGCCATCAAAAGGACTCAGCTTGGAGGTGGATTGAAACTAAGGCCAAAGTACTTAGGGCCGTATGAAGTTACAAAAGTTATGCCGAATAATACTTACGATGTCACAAAAAGAGGTTACAACGAAGGTCCGAAATATACAAGTACGTGTGCTGAATTTATGAAGCCATGGCCGACCAGTCTTGACGACGACAACCTTTTGGAGACATTCGAGGCGAATGCTTAAATAGTGGTTCATTTTTATAGTTTATAACTAGCTTGATTACTACGGCATTTTAATACTTGTTTGTTTAATAAATACTTAAATACTATTTAAAAAATATGTGGGTAGATATTACTCAATTTCATTACTCACTATCTTCGGACGAGTCTTCTGTTGATTATGAGAGTATGTCATATATAAATCGGTTGCAGAGGAATCAGAAGAGTCTGACCCTTCTGCTTCTTCTGTAGTAAAGCATGATGGATTCAACAAATTGAATACTTCACAAGGTAAATTACATAGCTTTTTTGCGGCACTTCTCTTAAGATGCTTATTACAGGATCAGATGTTATCAACAGCATATTAAGCAATTCTCTATTCGTGGCTAGACGCGACTACTTGCGAGTATTGTGTTCACGAAATCTTTTACAGTCCTTGTTTCTAGCTTCCTGAGCTTCCTCAGAAAGCTGCCCAATAGGCAAGAGAGTAAATTTTATAATTTAGTGACTATGTACAAGTATTTTGTGAACAGTAGCAGGCATGTAGTACCACGGATAGAAATTTATGTAAAGATTTTTTGTTTCTGCCGCAAAAGAATAAAATTTATCAACATCAATGTCATAACCTGAAGATAAGGCACGAAAAAGAGCTGCCATTTTTTTCATTCAAAGCACCTTATCCATGCGTGTAATGTAGACAAGCCAAAATCAAGATTGTCTCTGTTGGTCTTAAGACCCGTGAATTCATCATTCATCGACTTAGGTGTTGCTCCACAAATAAAACATTTTTGTGATGATGAAATTTCGGTCATCGCGTTACAGACTTTCCTATCAGTCACAGAAACCTCGAAATCTTCTAACTTATATATTGACGGCGACAAATTTTTTATTTCTTCCAAAACTTTATTTGTGTCCTCAGCAGTTAATTCTCTGGTTTCTTTGGAAAAAATAATTTTTTTTTTGACGACAATATATTGTAGAAGACGGTCGAATATTTTGCTAGATAACATGGTCATTTTCATCACGTAATTGAAGAGGAACAACTGAGAACGTAAACAAAACCTCATCAGTGTCATCAGTATTTGAAAATGTTTGCTTCCATCACAACCCCACTTGCTAATAAGTGTAAATGATGAGTAAGGTATCAGATTGTCCGTAACCTTGGGCTGTGCAGAGATTAAGCGATTTGCAGTTTTGTTTAAAATCGCTTGCACTTTGATTTCAGCACGTGTTTCAGTTACAAATATGTGCTCCTCTACAGGGAAACAGGCAGTTTCAGATTTTCTTACACTATATAATGACGGAAATACCTTGTGTCCAGCTTTGATGCTCCACTTATGAGTCAGTTCGTAAGTGTGACCTAATAGGCCAAAGCTTCATCATTACTCAATACTTTTTGATTGCTGAGAACATGATCTGATTTTTTTCGGCGAATGTAATGTCTAGGTCTATTCGTAACAATTTTTATAGCTTGTGCTAGCTCTCTATTGCCTGACAACCGTGCTGACACTGTAACTCCTAGTCTTGATAAGATCATCAATTCGTCTTCGTTTTGTCTTGAAACTCGATTCCAAAAATTCCTTCAATGGTCTGCCAGGGCCTGTTAGGTGCTCAGAAGAAGAAGTTGGTAATGGCTCAATCAAAGACACCTCAAAGCATAATACATGGGCTGCCGTTTCCAAGAGAAGGCACCACTTGAATTTAATCCATACCATTTTCAGTTAGTACCAACCTTCAAAAGATACATGTATAAATTTGACAGCTGTCGGACGATTAGTTCTCGAGATATAGCGTTGTGAGTGAAGCAACTTTTGTTATTGTGAAAAAATGGATTCAAACCAATTTCGTGTGTTGATGCAGCCGATGCAAAGAAATGGCGTGATAAGTGCCATCGCAAGTTAATTGAAAAATTTAAAAGTGGTCATACAAGCACCGAAGATGATGCACGTAGTGGACGTCCAATAGAGGCTGTGAAAACATCAAAAAAGTCCACAAAATGATTACGAATGACCGTAAAGTGAAGTTGATCGAGATAGCTGAGGCTCTGAAGATATCAAAAGAGCGTGTTGGATATATCATACACGAATATTTGGACATGCGAAAGCTCTGTCCAAAGTGGGTGCCGCGTTTGCTCACAGTCGACCAAAAACAGCAACGTGTTGATGATTCAGAGGAGTGTTTAAAGCTGTTCAACCGCAATAAAGCCGAATTTTTGCGTCAGTATGTGACAATGGATGAAACTTGGCTCCATCACTTCACACCAGAGTCAAGTCGGCAGTCAGCTAAGTGGCGAGCAGGCGACGAACCTCGTCCAAAACGACCAAAAACTCAACAGTCTGCTGGCAAGGTTATGGCATCCGTATTTTGGGATAAACATGGAATAATTTTCATCGACTATCTCCAAAAGGGGCAGACTATCAACAGCGACTATTACATTACGTTGTTGGAGCGTTTGAAGGACGAAATCGCAGAAAAACGGCCGCATTTGACGAAAAATAAAGTGCTGTTTCATCAAGACAATGCACCGTGTCACAAGTCGATGAAAACTATGGCAAAATTGAATGAATTCGGCTACGAATTGCTTTCCCACCCACCGTATTCTAAAGATTTAGCCAGCAGCTTCTATTTTCTGTTCGCAGACCTCAAAAGAATGCTCGCCGGAAAGAGATTCAAGACCGATGAAGAAGTAATCGCCGAAACAGAGGTATATTTTGAGGTTAAACCAAAATCGTACTACAAAACTGGTATCGAAAGATTGAAAAATCGTTTCAATTAGTGTATCGCCCTCGAAGGCAACTGTATTGATAAATAAAGTTGAATTTTGCAAAAATTTTGTGTTTTACTATAAAACGGCATGCTTATTATCTGAACCCGCTAGCCACTCTGTGTGCTTCGACAGAAACCGTTCCTTGCTTCTTCCACACTTAATCCACTTTTTAAATATTTTACACGAAAATTGTGAAACTGTGACATTGATGTCTCTCAAAGAGTCTTCAGTTGCAGAGGTTAAATCTTGTCTTCAACAAATAAATTGATACAATTTTGTTTTCTTACGTCTTTTTTGTGTTTTAGTCATCTTCAAAAAAAACTCATTTTCGAAATACACACCACTTATTCTAAAAAAAAAATTAAAATAAAATACTTGTGTGAATATATCGCAGTAATTTTTTTTTGTCATAGCTTATAAGAGGAATAAAACTATATCATATATGAATTTTACAGCAGTGACATCTAGTTTTCGATAAGTTAAATTATGTTAACCAATGTTACTCACTCTTAGCTTTGAATTCCATTTTTATTTAATAACACAACACTTTTTGAATGCAAAATTTTATGACGAATGGTAAGTTTAGTGAATGCAACTAAATGAATTGTAAATGCGCAACGTCTCACAAGTCCACATTAAAGAGAAATCGGGTAAAATATTGGGTTTTCTAATAACGACTTGACAATTTTTTTTTTAAATAAAAGGCAAACCATTTGAGATATTTCAAAAACTTTATTATTGGCTTGAAGTACAATCAAAACATTTATGAATGGAACTCGACTTCGTTCATATGGCCACGGTGGGCACGTTTGCAGCGGTCGATTCGTTGGACCCAATTTTCAACGACTCCAACGACCAATGACTTAATACAGCCCCACAGAAATGAGCTTCGTCACTGAAGATGATTTTGCGACTCCGAATATTTGTAGAAAATTTTTATAATTTGCAGACGTTGCTCGTTAGTGTACTTTACCATGACGAAAATGTTGAGTTTACTGAATAAATTGACAGTGACAGTTTGATGATTTGTGAAAGAATGCGTTAACAAATTAAATTCAAAGTTGTCAAGTCCTTATTGGAAAACCCTATAGCTTCAAAAACATCTGGCGTATATCTACTCTAGTCCCCTAAAATATCGTATTGGTCATAAGAGGCTCGCTGCCTATCTGGCGGCTTTTTACCAGTCACAGAAAGTAAAACACTTTATTTTGTTTCTGCATTTTTATTGAATATCACTTCAAGTATGTATTTATTTACACATTTTTTATGAAACAGGTACGCCTCTAACATATATCAGAAAGAATCCCGATAAAAAGCTTGTTTCACAAGCTCAAATTGATGAGGCCAAACGCCGTATAATTCTGGGCTCTAGCAAACGTGCGGCCGCATGTAAGGTTGGAATCAACGAAGCTGTCTTGAGAAAACGCCTGATTATGAATACTGCTGCCACTTCCATTAGGCATTATAAAACAACGTTTACTCAAAGCCAGGAAAACGAATTATTGAAGTACTGCCCAAAAATTGATAGCCTGTTTTATGGAATGACGACAGCTTCTGTTCGAAGGTTAGTTTTCCAATACGCCGAGGTGAACAAAATCCCAAATTGATTTAACAAACAGTCGAAAATGGCTGGAAGAAATTGGATTGAGTGCATCATAAAAAGGCATCCTAGCATTTGTTTGTGGCAATCTGTATCGACAAGTCTTGCCCGGTCAATGTTTCAACAAAGTCCAGGTGGAAAGATTTTATAAAAAAACCTAAAAGATGTCTATGAAAAGTTCAACTTCTACCCGACCTGTGTATACCACATGGATGAGACTGGAATGTCCCGAAAAAAACTCCAAGTGTTTTCTTAACACGTGGGAAGAAAGTTGTGGGTAAGATAGTCTCTGCAGAAAGGGGTATAACAGTTACGGCTGTTTGCTGCATGAGTACTACAGGACATTATGTCCCCCCGCGCAAAAGGTTGAAGGAAAATTTTACTCGATGGTGGCTCTAATGCATGCATCGTCATGGTATCAGATTTCGGTTTTATAAATGGCACGCTTTTTTACAATGGCTTCAGCATTTTATAATGCACGTCCATGCTGAAAAAGAAAGGCCAATCCTGCTCATTAAGGACAACCATTCATCTCATATTTTCTTAGAAGCTACCATATTTTGCAGAGACAACGAAATTTCAATAGTTACTTTGCCGCCTTATAGTAGCCACAAAAAGCAGCCATTGAATAGAAGTTTTTTTAGTCCTCTTAAGGCAAGATACGTGGAAGAATGCGAACGCTGGATAGCTCAGCACCCTGGAAGAGCCATTAGTCAATTTTAAGTCGTATCACTGCTGGAAATGCTGCATTTGACTTTTCGGTTAGTGGAATCTATCCATACAATGACGGCCTTTTCCAGGATATCGATTTTGCGCAAGCTTCCTTAAATGATTCTTTTCAAGACAAAGAAGAGAATGCGTTAAGGGAGGAACTTCTGGAAATGGTTGGTTTACAAATAGAAAACGAAAAAATTACCGGTGTAAAAGTTGCAGAGCCAAGTCCTAATATTACAGTGGTTGAGTCAGAAACGGCCGAGACACTACAAGAACAGAATGAAAACGTTTCGCCAAACAAAAAGAGGGGTTCACTTTCGATGATTCAGAATAAACAAACGCCTCCGTTTGCACAACTTCTACCCCGACAAATCTAAACATACAGGAGTTCACTTATGTTTCTCTCTTATCTATAAGCCCTTCTCCAATCTCCGTCAACACAAATAAAAGAAAAAGAAGGACTTTGAAATCAGAGATTATAACATGAAGCCCTATTAAGCAAGATCTCGAGGCAAAACGAAAAGATGAGGAGGAAAAACTATTGAAAAATATAAGAAGAAAAGGATATAACAAATTATGAAGCCACTTTTTTCAGAACCGAGGAAGAATTGAATTTCTTTTGTCCTTTATGTGCAGGAAAGTATGAGGACCCACGGAAGAATAGATCCAATGCATCAAATGCGAAATCTGGATTATATCCGGGCTAAGAAGTAATCATTTCTCTTTGTACGTCCACGTCTTGTAAATACGTCCTTTGTGAAACACAGGTAAACCCCCGTCTACACCTTTCGTTTCACTCTGATCAGAATTTACCTGGCTACAAACTAGTGCCATTGTTCTTCTCTCACCGTGGTCTCATGTGCGTAGTAGTAGTTAAATAGCTTACCAAACTTCACCACTATGTAATCCCTGCTACAATCCGGAATTGATTTTCAGTGATTAAAATTCCATCTCCGTGTCATATGAGCTAATTTCTCGTACACCCACCACACAGTTGGAGAAAAGATTCCTAAAATAACCGTACGGCAATACGAGGAATCCAATTCGAGCGGACTTAAAAGCTTTTTTAGGATTCTTAAATGGTCTTTATGTTTCCTCGATAGCGACGTAGATGCCGCTGCTGATATGATTAGAGACACCATTCTCTTTGGAATGAGATCCTTTATTCCTCATCGGACGAAGAATATCAAACCAAAAGAAAAGGCATGGTACGACTCGAGTTATAAAGAAGCTGTCAGGCTTAAAGAAATATTTTTTTTCAGACCAACGCGACAGAGGAAAACGGGTTTCCCCAAAGATGTGCACATGTGGGCACATATTCGATGTCGCCAAAAATGATGCGAAATGTCTAAGTTTTCTCAAGCGATAAAAGAAATATTTCACCCCCTCTGATTAGACCTCAATATAAATATAAGGCATTCATCCACCTAAAACTGGAGTACAATGCCCACTTCTGGTCCACTTCAGCCACCTCATGGCTATATAGGATATAAAACGTGCGATATTACATAGTCAAATGACAACGTCGATGTCTCCTGTCTCACTTTGTTCTATCGCTATTTCCAACATTAGTGCTCCACCGAAACTGCCAGTAGTACTCTGCTCCTTCAAATTTTTAACCATAACATCCATCTCACTGTGAGTGTTCATCAGTTTACCCTCAGACCCGATTCTTCCATTTCTCAGCCATTATAACCTTCAAACATTTAAAACCAACGTTCATCGGTACCTCTCTTTCTCTCCTCTTTAATTTTCCTTCGACCACGCTATGGGCAATTATTTTAAGGGTACTCACTACCCTTTTTGTCACGACAAAAAGTTCTCATTTTTCAACAAAAAAGACGACCCGTGGTCATCAAACAAGGATGTCTCTGTACACCAAAGTAATGGTTTTTCTTCAGCAAATTATACTCGTACATCCATGGCTTCTTTAAAGACAGCCACCATTTTAACATAACAAACAATTTCTCATTTTTCGATCAAAAACTTTGAATCTGGAATCGATCTCAGTCTAGGAACCGCTCATCGTTGCCACCTCAGTTTCCGAGACCCTGAACTCCTGAGCTCATGTGCAAATACATAGGAAGTGTTATTGTTTCCTAAATAGGTGTCAAGATCTACCGTTTTCATAGTCGGAGTTCCGTTAAGGTATTAGGTTTTAGACAGGGCTTAAGTTTCTGTACAAATGTTCGCATCTAAGATTTATGGAAATTTTTCTTACTCTGCTCTGAAGTCTACGAGGTGTGTTCAAAAAGTAAGGTGACTTTTGGATTTTCGCGAGCAATGTGTTGGTGTTGGTACACATGTGTTGAAGATATGTTCACAGTTTCAAGTATATATCATACTTAGTTTGTTTCTGACAGATAGAAAGGTTGACGTGTTTTGGTGTGCAGCGCGATTTTCAATTGGTGGATGCCAATGACGAACATTGCTCTGAAAGCTCCACCACATCAACAAAAGATGATGAAGAAAATTGTTTTGGAAAATCGTTGAATTACCATAAGATAATTTGCTGAGGATGTTGGCATATTGGTCGGCTCGTGTCATGTCATAATTTTTTCGGATGTTTTGGCCATGAGACGTGTCAACGAAGTTTGTTCCGAAACTTCTTAATTTTGATCACATGAATCGTCGCATGAGAATCGCTCAGGAGCTCTTGAATGAAGTCAATGATGATCCTGACTTGCTCAAAAAGGTCATATTCACCGGATTCGACCCATGCGACTTTTTCCTAGACTCAAAACTGAAGAGACCTTTAAAAGGATGTAGATTTGCAACGATTGAGGAAACAAAAACGGTATCTATGGAAGAGCTCAAGGCTATACCAAAAAGTGGTCATGAGAAGTGCTTCGAGAATTGAAAAGTATTTAAAGGATCACTTTAGAGGGGACAAAATAAATATTGATGAATAAATAATTTTTTTTTATAAAAAATATAAAGTCCTTGAGACTATTTGGTGCTGCTAAGCAACAGTCCTACACCCGACATTCGAGTTCAGTGTATTTTGCTGTAGTTAACCATCTTGTCCCAGCCAACATCAAGGTGACTAGATATCACGTCCTAGTAAGTGAAAGCTGGCGTTGTCTTGGCTTTTCAAAAACCGATCGTTGCCTTTGCGGGATAACCAAAAGTCATCAACGGAGTATTTGTCCATATATGAGGCGTTCTGGTCCATTTCGGAATATTAGTTCAAACCGACACTTATTCGGTTTTGAGCCGCCTTTCATCATCATTTCCCATTCGAAACTTCCAGCTAGTACCACGAGGAGCTCTGAATGGGGCTAGGTTATAGATGTGCTAAGTTCACGGTTTCAGTGACCAGCACCTATCGAGAGATGCTGTTCCTATCTTAGTTGTTTACCAAACAATTAAGGTTAACAAGAAGGAAGTGTTCCGACAGATACAAACTGGCTTGTGATGTCCCACAAGAATCGGTCTTTGTGGAAAACGTTATGTAAAAGCTATTAGTAGGATATTCCAATGACCCTGCTCTATTCGTTGCATCGAGAACAGAGCATACATAACCCAGGTTTATGCTTACCACTAAAGTCAAAAGGTTCACATGCTTCATTAAATATTGAAGAAAATAATAAAAAAGAACAGTGTGACCATTGGACTTGAAGTTCGTGCTCGGAACCAATTGTTGCATTACACAAGCACCACCATGCTCGCATTCTTTTCAGCTCTTGTTCGCCCTGTAAAAAAATTGCTTTTCAACAAATTATTTGTTTATTATTAATCATACATAAAAACGTGTAAATGTGTGTATATTTGCCTAAAACTAATAGCCACGAACTGCTGCATAAGTGTTTTCCTTTATTTTAGGTTCCCCATCATTGTACGAATATCTGACCATGCGTTTGAAGACTTTTTTGGTTTTGGAGCCTTTTTTCGAGGACTCATGTAAACGTCTTTTCTTCGGAATATTTTTGTCAGACATACATTCACGTGAAGTATCTGCCTCCGTCCCGCAATAGTAGCATATCATGCTGCTCTCCTTCTTTCTGGTACACTTTGAAAATTTACCATTCTCAGAGGGAACAATAGTTGGAGGCAAGAGCGACGTGATACTTGTCCTTCGTGGTTGGGTCTTAAAATTTTTGGCTTTAGGAGTTGCTTCTCGTTTTAGAGATTTTCCAGCTTCCGTGCTGTGCTCGTTGTCATCATCATAGTCGTCATCACTTGATCGATTTGATGATTTTTCTCTGGTGTATCCATAGCTTTTTGGTTTAGAATTTGATGAATAGGAACACGATTTGGATTTCTCATTCGTTTTTGGATTCTCACAGATTAAACAGCTTTCATCGCCAATCTCAACTCTTTCGCATATTTTCGATTTAGACGATTTTTTCTTCTTTCCAAGTTCATCGTCCTCATCGTCTTCAACTGATGATCCATAAGCTACTACGTCGTCTATGTCTAAATCTTTTTCGTCTTCATCATCGGAGCTTAGATCCTCTTCAGCTTGTGAGAAATATTTGTTGACAAAATCCTCATAGGCTCTGTCGTAATCTAATTCAGAATTAGAGCCAGTGTTGTCGCCATGATAGACTCTACGATCTGCTGATTGTTCAGAAGTTTCCTCGAGAGGGGAGTAAATGACTTGGGCGTCAGATGTTAGCTCATCAAGGCTTCTCAAGAGATCTCCAGGTTGCAGTGGGAATTTCGGTGTAACGGGCTCCTTTTCGTTAACCTGATAGGCAAGGCTAAAGCTCCAGAGAATTGCCCAACCAAAGATTAATGTGAAATTCTAAAATTAATGGAAGGATTTGATTAGTTTTATTGAAAGACTAAGTTCACGTCAACATACCATGACGACAGCTGTCCTATTTCATGATCTATGCCCAACCAACAAGATGACTCTAAATGAAGCGAATATCTGCAAATGGTTTTTATAAAGTAGACGACTATCTGCATCCAAAAGATGATTAATGCCGCATTGCTAAGTGGCGCAATTGAAGCGTGTTATTGATTGGCGGTTTTCACAACTTTCAATTTCCTCTGGATGGTGTTGACTGTCGGAAATGTTTTTCTAAGAGAGTTGATAGAGTCGATGGACTGTATAGATGCTGATTTTCTTTTTCTTTTTATTTTTTGAATAGCGAAAGTATTGTAGATACTGACCCGGGTCGTATGTTGGGTTTGCAGAGATTCTAATGGCCACTTGACATGTACCACGCTCAAGAAAACGTTCCGAGTGGCTCAAGAGTTAAGTAGTTATTTCTGATCATGCACTACAATTTGGTTAAAGTCTCTTACAATTTACATCTGACATTTTTTTGCTGCGCGATAATTCTTTGGGCCAGAGCCTAAAAGTCCATTTGGTCAATATGTTCTAGCTATATTAGCTGTTGGACTCAAAATCTTTTGACTAGGATGATTCCATTGGCATTTCTTTTCCCGTCACAACCAATGCCATTATCTGGCAGCTCTGTTAAGGTTGTCGGGTGGTGAGACTTTACAAAAGCGCGGGTAGACGAGTTGGTACTCTCCAATGTTTTTGACAGAGTGGAGTCTTGTATTACTGCAGCATTACGTGCACGTGTCAGATAGCCGGAATTGTCATGAAATTAAAGTATTTTCCCGCCCAAAACTATGTACAGGGTTTTCCAATAGGGACTTACAAATTTGAATTTAATTTGTGAACGCACTCTTTCACTAATCATCAAACTGTCACTGTCAATTTATTCAGTAAACTCAACATTTTCATCATGGTAAAGTACACTAACGAGCAATGTCTGCAAATTATAAAAATTTTCTACAGATATTCGGAGTCGCAAAATCATCTTCAGTGACGAAGCTCATTTTTGGCGCAATGGGTTCGTCAATAAGCAAAATATGAGTTATTGGTCGGGTGAAAACCCACATTACCACTTCATCCACAAAAAATAACTGTTTGGTGCGGTTTGCATAACGATCGTCACGTTACTATGAATGCTCAGAGTTATCGCGCCATGATCACCGATTATTTTTGGCCCGAATTGGAAGATATGGACTTGGACGACATGTGGTTTCAAGAGGATAGTGCCATAAGCCACACAGCACACGCTACAATCGATTTATTGAAGAGTAAGTATGGTGAGCGTGTTATGTCAAGACATGGGCCAGTCGATTGGCCGCCTCGTTCGTGCGATTTAACGCCGCTTGACTATTTTCTGTGGGGCTACGTTAAGTCATTGGTTTATGCCAACACTCTGACGACGTTAGAAGAGCTCAAAGCCAACATTGAACGCGAAATAGCGGCCGTTTCGGCCGAAATGCCCAGTCGTTGTAAATTGGGTCCAACGATCGACCGCTGCAAAAGTGCCTGCGGTGGCCATATGAACGAAGTCGAGTTTCGTTCATAAATCTTTTGGTTGTACTTCCAGCCAATAATAAAGTTTTTAAAATATCTCAAATGGTTTGCCTTTTATTTAAAAAAAAAGTTGTCAAGTCGTTATTAGAAAACCCTATATATGTAGGTATATTTGCACAAAGTTATATTGAATGCAGACTTGAGTAAATTGTGTTAAATTTAAGATCTAAGAGTTGCAACTGTTACTAAAGCAGGGAGTCCACATTCAAAAAGAGCACCAAGCAGCTGAATGTAGAGATAACATTCGCTAAGAGGAACTTCTGAAGAAACCTATGTCATGAAACCAACTATCGAAGCATTTCGCTTCGGGAAAATTCTGGCTAAAACGCCATCGCCGGTTTTGTGTATTACAAGAGGAGAAGATTTTTTGGGTAGTTAACATGTCGAGGTACTAGACCTGGCCCATCTATTCTGGAAAGCACGTAATAGACATGAACGTGAATATGTGATGAACTCAAGACAGCATGAGCAACAAAATCAAATTGTTCGAGGAGTGGATAATTCCTGTAATTCCAAGGCTTAAGCTAGATTTAGCTCTCAAATTATGGGGGAAAGTGCATCCATTTGCATTTATACTAAGGTTTCAGGAACGAGTGGTTGCTATGAACGTAGGAAATCGTATAACATTAGCGCCAATATTTAAATTACAACGCGAATACCTGAGGATCAGATTTGTAAAGACCACGTAGGATCATCGATAGAAAATACTCTTCACCTTACGGAATTTTCGTCTAACGTCTTTCTTTTAAATCGATGGAGCAACGGACGCGATTCTCCTAAGCCTGTAGAGCTTTCAGCTGCACACTGTCCTCGGTACCTCAGTATGATTGTCATGATAATGCTCAAACAGAGTAGAATGGATACTTGACTCTGGGGAACGTGAGCTGCAGAAAGAAGTTGTGCAGAGGAACTCGCCAGGACTCTGTTCTTTTATCACTTATCTAGCTGATTAGAATTGAAGAGATGTTGGTAATATTGAAGGAAAATTGCTACTTTTAGCAGCCTACGCTTTCGATGTGATTATCTTAATATTTGACAGTTTCCTTCGCAGTATAAAGCTACAGTCATACTGACTTATAGTTCGCTACCCCTGTGGAAGGTATTAGAGTCCTAAAATTTTTCCAAAAAAAAACTATACAGCGGCATTGCAGACTATTTCCAACATTAATCCGCTGGATCTATACTACAGTGATTGTTGACTCTGTTAAATGTTTTTAACAGCTTTAAGTTCTACATTTAGAAATATGCAGCTGTATTTTCTTGAGTCTAGTGGCTGTTTGTTCCAAAGCCAGATGCCAGAATTGTAAATATATATATGTAGTTGGCCAATACTTGAATGGCGTGGAGTTTTGCCTGGAATACACAGGAACTTTTGCCCATAGCCATGGTTATATTAATGTTTGATCGTGGAGAAGCCTTCGTTGAAGCGCATAATATTTTTTGAAGGCGATCTGTTACCGTGCAGATCATATCAAGTTCTGGACTTTTAAAGAGTAGGGTCCTTGGGTCAGGGTGTTCGCTAAGACTTAAGTCTTTAATTTGTACCAGACTGTGCTGTGCTGCGTAATGACACTTTGCTTATATAAGGGGCGATTCATCGTGAGGTTTGATTTTCAATAGGCTTTTTTTGACAAATCACGCGTGACTCCTATCAAACTGCTTTGTCATTTTTGTTTACTGTCGTTTGGCAAGTCATCATTGAAAGACTCACATTGAAAGAGCGTCTCCAAATTGTTCCGTGAGAAATGTTTTTCGTGCGATTAGAGGAACGATCTACTGAAACCACTATTGCCATTAGCAAATTTGAGTCCCAGTTTACATTAGTGGATGATACTCGACCGGTTAGATTACATCCAGCACGTAGTGAAGAGACTATAGCAGCTGTAGCTGAGAGTGTATGCGAAGACCGTGAAGAATCAATTCGTAGTCGTTCTTACAAGCTTGGCTTGGCCTTTTCGTCAACTTGGCGTATTTTACGTGAGGATCTCGGCCTAAAAGCGTACAAAATTCAACTTGTGCAAGAATTGAAGCCAGGCGACTTGAATTTGCGTCATATTTTCAGTGAATGGGCTCTGAAAAAACTCAATGAAAATCCGGTGTTCTATCGTGAAATTTTATTCAGTGATGAAGCCCATTTCTAACTCAATGGACACGTTAATAAACAAAATTGCTGTATTTGAGCTGATGGGCAACCCGAAGAGTACCAAGAGCTAACATTTCATCCATTAAAAACAGCGGTATGGTGTGGTTTATGGGCTGGTGAAATCATTGGTTCATATTTCTTCAAAAATGAGGCAAATCAGAATGTTACCGTCAATGGTAACCGTTATCGCGCCATGTTAACGGACTATGTGCCTCCTGAAATTCAAGCACATGGTCTCGGTGAGCTCTGGTTTCAACAAGACGGCTCTACGAGCCATACAGTGTGTGAAACAATAGACTTGTTGAGAAATCATTTTGGTGAGCACTTAATTTCACGTTTTACTATGGTAAATTGGCCGCCTAGATCGTGTTATATCACACCTTTGGACTATTTTCTCTGGGGATATGTAAAGTATCATATCTTCAGGAAAAAGCCAGATGCGCTTTTTAAGCCAACATTACTAGTGTTATTCGCGAGATACCAGTCGCTATTCTCGAACGAGTAATTCAAAATTGGACCTTCCGAATGGACCACCTCAGACATAGTCATGATCAACATTTACATGATATTATTTTTTTAAAAAAAATGGCATGAATTGTTCTTTAAACCGATAATAAAAATTTTAAATTCACTTACAAGTTTATGTGCGTTATTTTACATTATAAATCAAACCTCACGATGAATCACCCTTTATATGTGGGGGTTAGTCAGGAGGGTTCTGGAAATCACCAGACATGCCATACGCAGTTCTCTATTGAGCCTTGCGTGACTTTAGTTCACCATACTATAGAAGCATATGTTATGATAGGTCTGACCACTATCTCCAGTGAGTGATATTTGAAGAGATCCGGATGTGTTGCCATACATCTGACGGCAATGGTTGCTTTAGTTATTTTGTTGTTTAATTGAGAGTTCCAGGTGAGTCTTTTGTCTAGGATTACTCCTAGATATTTCACCTCGTCGGAGTACTCACCGATTGTGTCGTTAAGTGAAAATATACCTAAGTTTATGTTTCTTCTTTTAGTGAAGGGAACCATGATAGCCTTATTTTGGTTTATGGAGAAATTATCTCTGGTCTTGAGGGCGCTTTGCATACTTGCAGTGACTTCGTAAATCTCTGCCGCTAATGATGTTGACTAGGTCACCGGCATAATCAATTATGTTGTAGCCTTATTTGCTTAATTTATAAAGCAGATCATCTATGACCAAAGAACGCAGGAGGGGTGATAACACGCTTCGCTGCCGGCAGCCCCTTGCGGCTGATACTGATACTGAAGCCGACCCTGATGAAGTAGTAATTATCCAGCTTTCAAGCATCGCTTTGACCCAGTTGATGGTGGATTGATCGATGTTTCAGGGAGTCATATCTAATGTTATCGAGAGCATCCTCAATGTCAGGGAATGCACAAAGTGCATTTTTTTTTACAGCGGAAGGAGCTTTTGTTTTCAGCTGTCAGCTTCATTAGTGCATCTTCCGTAGATTTGCCTTTCTGATAGGCGTACTGACATGGGTGCAGAGGCAAGCTACTTTCTAAACTTTCTCTGAAATGAACATCAAAAATTCTTTCCATTGTTTTAAGAAAACGATGTCAAGTTTATGGGACGATATGATTAAGGTTGTTCCCTGGGCTTGTTTCCTGGTTTGGATATGAGTACTACGTTGATCTTTCTACAAGTGCGTGAGCCCAAATAAGGCTATTAGAGTAGGAACAATGAAGTCTGGTATGGTTTAGATGAGTTGATAGACCATTTAACTTTATCCGGACTGAAGAGTTTTCCGGATAAACTATTGGATTCTGCTGAGGCGTCTTGGAAGTGAAATCTCTGTTGACTGTCCATAAGACATATCAATATTAAAAGGCCCTGGGAAGTGAACCTGAATCAAGGTATTCAGGGTTTCCTCATCGTCACGTGTTATTGTGCCAATGAGCTTGCAATCCCATGCAATTTGAATGATCTTAGGAGAAAACTTTATGGATTCGTGCTGCCGCAGGGAATGCTTCGAGTTTTTCATAGTCTGCACGCTAGGAGGCGTGCGTTTGGCTTTTTTTACAAACTTCCTCATTTTTTTCCAAATACCTTCTAGGTTCTCATTCCACCATGGTACTCACCTTTTTAACAGAGTTCTCTTAGCCTTGAAGCTTTTTTTTTTAAGATGGAGTTGGGTCTCGTCTGCGTTCGCTATTGTTAGTGGCGCGGGCAGCAACAATACAGCTTTCACCGGTTAATTTTCGCGATATGTCATCATATAAACTATGTTTTTGCTATAACATAGAAATTTTAATAGTAACTTACCTCTTTGTTGCAAATTGAAATCCATTTCTAAAATTATAAAAAACACACACTGGTGATTTATTGGTGTAAATCATTAAACAAAATGTCTTTGACGGATCCATAGGCAATGGATCCACACGGTAGAAGTAAATCACAAAATCTCCATTCATTTCTCCAATATTAACAATATTAACTGCAGTGCGTGTAAATAGCACTTTGAAGTCCTCTGATTACATTATCCGTTGTCCGAATGTCGTCTTTCGTAAGTGATTTTTGTTTGCGCCGAACTATGCTATCAAAAATTTGTTTGAAATGTTCCCGATACTGAGAGTAATGTGGACTCTGATAAAAATAATGTAGTTATCAAAAATCGCAATGCAAGGTCAATATTAGAACCGGTTACAACCGAAAAGGATACCAAAAGCTAAACAAATTACTATCCATACTTAAATAAAGCGAAACGGCGACTTTAATATTTTTTAGTGATGTTAGGTGAACCACCAGCAACTCAACAATTACTTTTGCTAACAGAACTTTTCGTGAGGCAACCTGAACAATCAGCTTTGTCGTTACTAGTGCAAAAAAACTCTGCTCGGCCCGATTCACATGCATAAAGTGCCATGGTTCGCCTGGTAAAGAGCAAAGCAAATCTAGACTACGAACGGTGTCACAGAGTGTCACCTTGTCAAACAGAGGCCTAAAAATCGGTAACTAAGGCAAGTACATGAGCAGTAGAGACATTGTATCGGAAGTTAGAAGATATAGACTCACAACCTTATCGTCGAAGCACAGGCAAACGGTCCAATGTTTTGAAAATGGTGCCGCAGCAAAGGAAAAACTCGCAATAAATTCAATCACCGAAATTTATTAAAGACGAACAAGAGCACTTGCTAACTGAAAAACATTAGGTATGTAACAAAGAATTCTCGCTAAATAACATTCCCTAGGCTGTTGCACATAAAAAGGGAAACGCCAGATCTAACTTAAGATGTAAAGTAAATGGCCGTGAGAGCGACAAACAGAAATCTTGGGCTTAAATGGCTCGCAATTTTGTTAAATTAAATGATCAGAGGCGATTTGGTGGCTAACTAATGGAAGGATCTCTTGTTCCATTCTAAAAGAGTAAGGGCAACAAAAAACTACCGATCGATGAAGCTAGTAAAAGCGTTCGATAAAGTCTTTATGAACGGTGCTAAAGTTTAAAAATGTTCCCGAAATGATGCAAGGCAGAAAACATTCTAACATCTTTTTGGAAGAAGTCATTGTGCCGAATGTGGAAAATTTCAATAATTAGTGTCTGTCGTTATCTTGGCACAAGAATCGGCAACGTTTCAAATAAGGGGCCGAAAGAAAGCAATCGGATTAGAAGCAACCATGTGAAAGATTCCCTGCTATGCACTCAATCCCACTGCAATTCCCATTGCATTTAGCATCACAACCGTGATGATGATGATTGCAAATATCGAAAAAAAAAAATACCAAAGATACATATCTTAAGGCACAGAATAAAACAACAGCAGCTCGAAAGGCAAAAGAAAAAAAAAAAAAATTAAAGGCTGTCTTAAAGCTCAAAGAAGTCGCAGAATCGCGTAATGGGAACAATATCTAATATTTCTATAGGAACACAAACCCTTAGTTAAAAGAAGAGCACTCACTTCCAGGAAATAAATAAAGAGTCGTCCCTCTTCCAAGTTAAGAAGTGGTTGGAGCAAGTAGTACAGAGGTGATGTTTTGCTATGATGCATGCACCACACCAAACTATTAGCAGAGTAATATAAAAAGAAAGTATACCCAATGATTGGGCAATCTGTTCTGTTTAAAGTTGAGTAGGATCAAACGTAATATGTGAATGTCTCAAGCCTTTCTACAATGCAATAATCGACAAACGCCAGCTGGCTCTCAGGAAGATTGACTGTAGATCAAATTCCAAGACGAAACTTATTACCTATTCATTGACTTTTAAGCTACATGGTCTTCGGCTCTATGCCAACTTTATCGCATAACTGTGAAAAATACACACACATGCAATATGCGTAGACACAACTCCTCTAAAATATTCCAAAGGTGTATCATCTTCTGCTTTACCAAGTGGCTTTTTGAATTTAGTGCTGAAGTAGGTAATGCGCACGAATGAGTTTACCCGGAAGGTACATTATTTGACAAATCTACCTATCTAATTGGATACATAGACAACATCGACAACAGTAATTGCTTCGTAGCTTTTACGGCAATAGTACGACAAACGAGATCAGTAAGTCTTAGATTTAATGGGGAACAAACTATGTACATGCTATTAACAAACAAAATAAGTTTCTCCAGCAGCAGTTTTATTCCTTCGCAGTAAACCTAACACCTTAGCGGAGATTCGATGAAAATTTATCCAGAAAACCGGTTTCAAAGGCTCTACATCTTTATCCTCAGTCTTACTAAAGACTAAAGGGTGTCAAATGCTGCACGATAAACAGGAAAAGAGATATTGATCTTTGAATACTGGCCGAATCGAACCGAACCACTTTAATTTCAAAGCACCATGCGATTGCGGATAACAGAGTGTAATATTTCGAAGAGGATAGTAGGCTTCTGTATCTTCTGCAGGGACTCTACACTGGTCGGGTAAGCGCTTAGAAAACTGGTATAATTGTTGGAGGTTTTTATCAAGGCGATTAGTCAATGCACGGCTGTTCTGATGGTAATAGATAGAATTCTATCAACGACTGGACACTCACTCACATGTAGGATTCGTAAAGGATCATACTGTCATCACTTCTTCTAGAATTATATGTGCAAAGCTTACAACTTTTCATGAAAAATACTTTTAGGCCCGCTATTAACAATTCACATTGATTAACGACACAATCCTATGATCGACACACTTTTTATTTTTTATTTTTTTCATACTTTCGAGATCAGGAGGTAATAAAAAAAAACTTTAAATATGAACACGGCTATATTGAGAGTGAAAAGAAACCTTGAAGCACCGCACAACTCAAAGTAGAAAACAAACAAAAATAAAAAATTTCATTGCACAATCAACAGAAAAAAAAAACTGCAAAACAAAACAAAAAGAAACGAAAATAAATTCTCAATGCATACGTGTACGCTTACAAACTAATTGCAGCTTAAGTACTATGAATTTCTGGAACCGATTCTAGTAGCAATAATCTCGTGTCTAGGACTATCATTTACAATTCCATTATTTCGAAATTTTTGACTGGCATGCTTCTGGTTGCGCATTTCCCTTCGTTTCTCTCGTATGAGTTGTTTGGTTGTTTCTGTATCAAGTTCTTCCCAACCGCCAGGATCTTCTTCTACCCAGTCTTCTAAATCAGCCTGTAAATTAATGTTCAGTCACAATTTCTGGATGAAAAGAGGTTAAACTTACATTGACGGCAATTGGAACATCTGACTTCGCTTCTAGTCTAGAAAAATCACGTTTGTCATGGGGTTTATCTTGTCCGAGATAAAGTTTCAGTTGTGGTTTGATTTCTGGAGCCATTTCCTACAAGGTAAACAGAAAAGAAGCACAACAAATGGGGGAAGATGTACATATGTGTTTTCCACGACTTACGCTGAAGAAATCTGGTTCGGGCTGTTCTTCCTTTGGCGTTGGAGGTTTGGCAATTTTCTGTCGATACTGTTCAATATGTTCTTCGACAGTACGTGGACTGTCGTCCCATGAATTCCAATCGCGTTCCTGCCCCTGGGTCGATAATATTCTTTCGTATTAAGTATTCATAATATTACCTACTGTAATTTTTGTTACCTGGATATTGTTCTTCCTCGGATAGTTATCAACAACATTGACACATTGCAGTGGCTCGGAGTCAGACACTGAGGGCTTGCGTCTACGAGAAAAACAGCACATAGCACGCCGAAACAGGCCGATAATACCAAGGAAAAGCATTTTAATTCGGTTCAACATGTCGCTAGACAAATGGTTAGTAGGTGCAGTTTAAGTAAACAAATTCTTATTTGGGTGAAACTCGAGGGAAACAAGAAAAACTTAAGTGAAAATCCGGAAGAAAAAGCGATTACAGAGGCTAATTTGTTGTTTTTCATGGATTTCTATTGTGACAGGTGTCATTTGTAAAAGTGAAAACAACCCTTGTCCATATGGTTTTGACATTTGACAGGGTGTAGCTGCTGAAAATATTTCTGTTTTGTTTTAGTTTGATGAAGGTTATTTATTTATTTTTTTTTTTTCAACTTTTTATAACTAAAATGCGCTTAAGGGGTTTAGTGTCCCCTTAAAATGTCTGCACACATCAGGAAAATGGGGAAGAGAAAAAGGGAAGACACCGATGTACGTTGGTTTTGAACGTTTGCCGGTTATAATGACTGGCCACATAGGAGCTGATGTAATACACTGATGAGCATTTATAGCGAGACAGGTATGAAGGTAGTATGCTACTGGCTATTCTGACGAAATTAACACTACGTCGGTTTTAAAGGATGTTAATTGAGTGAACAATATTGGCGATACCTATGAGTTTCATCACACGATTTTGAATCCTTCTAGCAAAGACGTCTTAGGAGCGCATTACAAGGTGTGGACTTTCAATTCTAATTTTGAGGGGATAGATGCTTTTTGCCTATATACCATAACTGTTAAATTGCTGAGGAAACCTAGATATTTCGCAGAATTTTTTCCAATGACAACATACCAAGAACCTAAAGTTCCCCAATCTGGGGGTACTCTTGCTACTAAACGAGTGTTAAACTGCATTTGTCCCATAGATGATTATAGACGAAAACATCTGAAAGCGTTGAGCTGAATGATAAGTGCGCGATAAACAGATTGGTATAGTCCAAAGAACTGCAGACTGAAATGTCATTATTAAATAAGTACAACAAAAAATTAATGATAATGGAACCCTAAACTTGAGGATAAATGCCTGTAAACCTCGAAGCAAAAAAGTCGCGAAAAGAAGAAGTAAAAGAAGAGCAAACACAGTAAGCGTTCGGTTGAGAAAATAATGAAATTTAAACGGAAACGACGACATTAATACCACTGTCAGGCAGAAGGAAAAAAAAGGGTATAGCTGCTCTAAGGGTGATAGAGCATTTGCCAAGTATCTATTCGAAAAATTGGATAGAACAAAAAGAAAGATGTTTAACTGAGATTATATCAGTTATATCCAAAATTTAATGGGGAGACTAGTGTCCTTTCGATTTTTCGAGGTATAGTAAGCAGTTTCTTTAAGGGACAGCAGAAAATGCTGCCCGTACTGCCGTCTAGGGCCCGTTTTATCCATGTATCCAGTTTATATCACGATTCTGCACATCCAGTAGTTCAAGGAGCTATTCAAAGTACGTGTCGGGACACGGAACTCTGACCCATGCCGTCGGCGGAATGTACTTTGCCAACTCTGCAATCGTCGTGGATGTTAGCTTGGTGTCTTCCCAAGCAAAGAATACCTCCAAAGTCCATAGAAGGCTTATTTCCACAAGCTACAACGTTAAGTTCTTTTTCCTGTTTCCTGTGGTGGATAATTCCGTTCACAAGACGTCTTGGAACAAAGGGCTCTATTTTGGATAATTTTGTCAGAGTGTCCACGAGTTTGCTGATGTTTTGCTTTGATTTTGGCTGGAACTTGTACATTATTGCTTTCCGGACTAGATTTTTTGATGTTTTTCTGAACGTATCGAAAAGCTGATTTCCTCAGCGTGAAGTTATTCCATTTTCGCGAATAAGTTTTCTTATTAAGTCGCGTTTTGTAGCACAATTCTTGTCGATCAAGTAAAGATTGTCATGTGTGATATAATAATTCATTAAGTTTAAAGCTCATTTTTCTGTCATAAAATAATGTGAAGTTTTCACGCCATTCAAGCCACTAACGCTAACTTTAAATCCGATATGGAAATCACAGTTTCTTTGAGCTAAGCATGCTGACATTTCAGAGTCGTCGAGTTTGTATGTCCCAGTAGCTCCTCCAGAAATCATTGTGAGAAATTAACAATCATTGCACGTGTCTTGAAGCCTCAATAACTATATTTGGAGGTTTGGAGTTATCAGCTCTCTTGATCGTTTAGATTCGAAAATGGACCATATATCCGAGATGTCTTACAGTTACCCATATACTAGGGCTGTTTGGTGAATACCCGGATTAGAAATGACAGCGCAACGTTTTTAGCTTTTGACAATTTATTTCAAAACTAGATGCACAAATCCGGAGAATATGTGCAATTCGTAGTCAATTCGACCAATTTGGCTGTGGCGACTGCGTAGGTGTTAGCCGGTGCGCTATCGTGGTGGAAGAGCACTTTTTTCTTCGCCAATGTAGTCGTTTCTTTTTTAATCGGCTCAATAAATCAACGTACTATGCTCCTGTGTTTGTTTTCTTTTTCCCCAAATAGTCAACATGGATCACACGAAGGAACGTTCACCGGATAAAACCCATTGTTTCTATGAATCCAAATACGTCCTTGAAGTGGTTTCACTATTGCGCTTGTTCTCCGGTGTGATTACGCATTCAGCCAACTCGCGAATTTTCACTCAGCGGTCCGCCAATACAAGATCATGGATTTTGTCAACGGTTTCCTCTGTGGTAATCGTTTTTGGGCCATTTGGACGCAGTTCATTAAAAACCAACGTGCGCACACGGCGAAACTCTGCGAACCAATGGTAAACGGGTGTACGGTAAGGTGTATGCGTCCCATACACACCATCGAGAATGGGCTTGATTTCCTCGCAGGTTTTGCCACTCAAAACAAGGATCGGAATGATACTGCTCTTTTCCCATGGTCGCAATAAACACTAACACAATGTTTTGATATAAGTGTCTAAACAAGAGTCGATTGTGATCAAATTTTGACAGGTGGACTAAAACAGGTTATGACGGTACGTTTATTTTGGCTCAGTAGCACCACCTATCTTCCAATCCGGGTAATCATCAAATAACGCTAGTAAGTACATCTATGGTTAGCTTTAGACACCGACTGTAAATGTGTCATCTACTTGGGGTGTGTCATTGGTGGCTTGACAAGATGCTTATTTATTTCTTTCTAGGGATCCTTACCGGGCCAATTTACCAGCGGTTTTCTGCATAGTTTTCTGCGAAATCATAGTGTCCCGGAACCCGACACAATATGACTACTACTATTTGGCTATTTCGTTGAGAGATACACGACAGATTTTAACCGATCTCGAGTTTATGATGTTCAAATCAAGTCCTCGCTTCTTGGTTTTCCAAGCATATTGCAATTTCCGCAGAGAGTAGAAGATGTGGGCTAAACCAATGAGTATATTAGTTAATACTTCGTCTTGGATGATCTTGCAGTGTGCAAGTAAATTGAAGAATTGGTGTAGTCAGATGTTTTCAGAGAAGAACACCTTTAGAGTGTAGATGATCTTATTAAGCATGTTTCCGTTCGTTTTTTTCTAGAATCAGTTGAATGAAGCCTATGCGGAAGCCAATCCCAGTAATTTGAAAGTTGGTTGGCTGGGGAAGAGCTCAATGCTGAGCATTTCTTAGTTTATCTGCAGAGATTGTGGCAAGATGTATGTATTTTAAAACATGTCAATGGATAGTATAATGTATGAATCTGAGTTTAGATGGTGATGTTTGAGGAGATAGCACGTTGCATTTTTTCTGGCAGTCTAATGCTAGTCCTCTTTTATTGCAAGATACACTCAGAGAGGTGCATGGTGCATGGTGCGTTCAAGTTTCTTGTACAGGGAACCAGGTATTAAGGCCAATGTTTTCTGTTCAAAGAGGGAGTATGCCTAAGACATATTGGGGAAAACTAAAAAGTTTTTTGCACTTGGAAATGAGTTAGTAAACACCGGTTAATGTACTCTCTCCAATTCGTTGACAGATTTTTGTTTTGTCTTATCTTACGCTGTAAAGTACGCATTTGGGTTGACTAGTAGTAGCGAGCAGGCTAAGTAATCAACGATACTAAGATTGTGACATAATGTCAATGATATCTTTAGATGACTTTAAAATAGTACACCAAGTATGGCGGACAAGCCAATGGGATTGTTAGTAGTTAAATGCAAGTAAGTTCATCTTCCACTGCGGATGGAAGAATAATTCTGAAGACCCCTGCTTCGTCATTTAAACTTTCAATTTGATGGTTTCTGAAAATTCTTTACTATCATAAGATAAAAGGTTATACAAAAGATGGGCACCCGTCTCATGATTAGTCTTCAACAAGTCTTAGAGTCTTTAAATAATATCCATGCGAAAGCGCTTATTAGCTCTATGATTCATCGTAAGGTTTGATTTTTAATAGGCTTTCCTTGACAGATTATGTGCGACTCCTATCAAATTGCTTTGTCACTTTTATTTAATATTGTTTGGCAAGTCATCATGGAAAAACTCAAATCACAACAGTGTCTTCAAATTGTTCATCTGTGTTACGAAAATCAGCGTTCTGTGAGAAATGTTTTTCGTGCGATTCGAGAAACTGACGGTGTGCATAATCGACCTACTGAAACCACTATTGCCAATACAATTCGCAAATTTGAGTTCCAGTTTACATTAGTGGATGATACTCGACCGGTTAGACCACATCCAGCACGTAGTGAAGAGACTATAACAGCTGTGGCTGAGAGTGTACGCGAAGACCGTGACGAATCGATTCGTCGTCGTTCTCAGCAGCTTGGATTGTCGTATTCGACTTGGCGTATTTTACGTGAGGATCTCGGCCTAAAAGCGTACAAAATTCAACTTGTACAAGAATTGAAGCCAGGCGACTTGGACTTGCGTCATATTTTTAGTGAATAGGTTCTGGAAAAACTCAATGAAAATCCAGTGTTTTATCGTGTAATTTTGTTCAGTGATGAAGTCCATTCCTGGCTCAATGGATGCGTTAATAAACAAAATTGCCGTATTTGGGCTGATGAGCAACCCGAAGAGTACCAAGACCTACTATTACAACCATTAGAAACAACGGTATGGTGTGGTTTATGGGCTGGTGAAATCATTGGTTCATATTTCTTTAAAAATGAGGCAAATCAGAATTTTAACGTCAATGGTTACCGTTAACGCGCCATGTTAACGGACTATGTGCCTCCTGAAATTCAAGCACATGGCCCCGGTGAGCTCTGGTTTCAACAAGACGGCGCTACGACCCATACAGCGTGTGAAACAATGGACTTGTTGAGAAATCATTTTGGTGAGCACTGAATTTCACGTTTTGCTACGGTAAATTGGATGCCAAGATCGTGCGATATCACACCTTTAGACTATTTTCTCTAGGGATATATAAACCTCAGGTCTACAGGAATAAACCTGCTACGATTGACGCTTTGGAAGCCAACATTACTCGTGTTATCCGCGAGATACCAGTCGCTATGCTCAAACGAGTCGCCCAAAATTAGACCTTCCAAATGGACCACTTCAGACGTAGTCGTGGCCAATATTTACACAATATCATTTTTAAAATATAAATGCCATGAATCGTTCTTTTAACTGATAATAAAAATTTTAAGTTTACTTTCAAATTTATGTCTTTTATTTTACACTATAAATCGAACGTTACAATGAATCACCTTTTATATCGTCAAAAGCATTGAAACATATTGAACACATCACTTGGATTTACAACTGGCAGTTTGAAGAGGTAAGCTAACATTGGGAAGGGCTAACTAGGATACCTTAAAGATGGTTTCCTGACAATAGCCAATAATTACACTGACCTAAAATATAAATAAAACAAAAACTACACATTTTCATATTTTTTCCATTTTAGTTCTGAATGTTATCACTTTGAACATTGATACATTTCATCTCTGTTCCATTTTGCTGCACACTTTTGCTGCGTCTGCGACACTTTAAATAAAATATTTCAATTAACCAAGGAATAGCACATAGTGCCATAAAAAAGTTCAGACAGTGGAAAGTAATCACATAGTCCTTCGTCTTATCACGCAAATATCCAACAATTGGTCCAATGGCAAAAGTTATGTTTCCCGAGAGGAACATAAAAAGCCCATATCCAGAAGCGAACCTACATGGATATTTAAGTAAATATACGTAAAGTTAAAAAAAAATATAATTTCCATTATTACCGCTCTTTTGGAAGGTATTCTGCGAAAACCAATGATAGCGGGACATGAATCCACGTTCTCAGGAAGCCCATTATAGCTGTTATTACTGCCATTCGTGTAAAATCGAAGATTTCAAGAAAAGCTGAAAGTAAAATGTATATTTAGTTGTTCCTTTAGGCCTTAATCGAAATTCTATTTGTATGAACGAAGAAAGTAATGCTGATTTTCAAGTTATTAGTTTTGTGTATGTTTATGTCATATAAGATCTCTCGATCGAAGATGATGGTGTTTTAAGCAGCAATAGTGTTTCTTCATCAATATCAGCAAGATTTCAATCGCTTCATAAGTCGAACTGTAAACGAAATCATTATAGACGAGCTATCTATAGCCATTGCACACGAGATCAGCTTTAGCGTTTGTTAGTTGTTACAGTTTTCCGTGTTGCTTTTGCCTTTATACAGTCTGAAAACAAAAGGTTTCGTTCTTCTATTTGGCATCTCTTCCAACCATTTTATTAAAAAAAAACATTGCTCAACTTTGATAGTCAAGATGTAAGGAGTGATCGGAAGTACGTCCTAGCTCTTTAGCTAAGGATTGTACATGGAATTGGCTACCCGAGCAAATAAGAACCACACCATTGTAAGGCAACCAAGCATAGGAATAAAATTAATGACTTATTCAGCATGTGGGATGTTAGGTCCATTAGTGGGTCCATTAGTCTAGCGCATGCTAGACTACTGTAAAGCAGATATAAGTGCCATTTAAGGAGTGCGATGAGATAGGTCAGACATAAAAAGATGAAAAACCGCGAAGTAGGATTACGGCAATTGACAATGAATGAAGCCTTTATTTGAATGCGGATTTGACCTTTAAGACAAACATGTGACAGCGTAGTCGTGATTGCGGATGTGTTGACGTTGTTTAAGGCGCCCTCTATGTCCAGGAATGACTTTCCTTTACACAAGGCATGATGAGCCGTTGACCAAATTCTTGGATTAATTTTTGCTCGAATATAGATATCAATCAGTCGTTCAACATACAGTTTTCAGAAGGAAAGATGTTAGACTTATAGTCTTGATGTCTTTTGGAACATGAGAATATTTTCTGGCATTGGGAATGAAAACTACATTGACTTCTCTCAATGACGGTGGAATGTGGATCAGTTCTAAACAACTCCTCATGTTATTCTCTAGCGTGGGCAAGATAATACCTGAAGATCTTTTTAGCTGGACAGGTATTATACCGTCCGGGCTAGCAAACTTGTATGGTTTGAAGCTATGTAGCGCTCAAAGCAGTTTGTCTCTTGTAATCAGACCATGAATTTTGCTCACGGTTGCAGTAGGCCTGTTTTGGTTACTACTGGCCGCGAATAAAGAGAGAAAGTTGGTGTCTAGTAGAAATTTGACATATTCATCACTTGAGCTGGTTGTCCAAAACCATCGGTTTTTCAACTAGGAATGAAAATTCGTATCGCTTAATTTTTAATCGTGAGCAATTAAGGAATGACCTACGATAGGAGAAAGACGACGATATCAAAGACATCCTTAAAATCTATTCGATACAAAGTATGAACAATTATCTAGTTTCTTACGTCGTTAAAATTGTCCTGGGCAACTATAATGCAAGCCTAAGGAAGGAATTTTTGTTGGAAAGTATAGTGTCAAAACGAACTTATATTATTAGACATTTCGTTGCAAGAACTCGTTAACTTCCTTTCAGTATTCACAAGAGACTTTTAAATATCTATACCAACCAGATTGAGCATATACCCAACGTCGGTACATCGATGAAGACGTCAACCGCATATTTCACAGAATGCCACCTGCATAAATTTTGAGATATACCGCAAAAACGTCTACGGTTTCTTCGATGAAATGGATATCGAAAAGGTGAGTCGTGAAGTGCGCGGAATCTCCTACAAACGCATGTTGCACAGAGATCGTCGTCATTGGGGTGTCGCTGATTAATTTGGTAACAACTGTCAAAAAAATTCACAGCATTCCTCTACCCATTCATCTCACCATGAGAGACATTATGATAATTGAGACAATCGAGGATATCGACAAGGACAACGATGGTAAGGTGAGGTAAGATGTTAATGAATACAGGAACGAGAGAACTTCTAGAACTTCAGAGATCTCGACTCAGATATTTTCCTCGACAAAGAAGAAGTTCGAGCTTGTATTGTTTCCAAAGACTTTGATCACGTCGAGAGCGAAACAAAACATTTCATCTTCAAAGCAGACGAGAACGAAGAGCAGCAGTTGACCAAGGACAAGGTACTTAACAAGTACTTTCTGTTTGTCGGTTCAAAGGTTGAGCTTTTACAAGACGCCGGACATGACTAAGTATGTCCACATCTACTCATCTGTAGATGTGTAGATCAAGCTAATAATATACAATATTCTCGATGAATGGAACCTCAGCACTGGTTACGTAATCCTGGTTAAAGGCGGTCATTTAAACTGTACAAACATTAAAGGAACAAGTCTCCTTAATCTCGCGTGAAAGAGCTTATGGGTTGTACTGCATGGATGCCTTGCTAACAACCTGATTGGTCCATATCAGTACGGTGACAGGAAAGCCCATTACAGACCAAATTCTTACATTACGACAGATTGTGAAAATACGATTCAGATAGATAGATCGAGAATGAAAGATTAAATAATAACATTCAAGGTAGCCCTGATTTGGGAACTAGCCAGGTAAGGCTAACCTGTTCACTACTAGTTTGTAGAGGAGGTACACATCCTCAAGCTTTTTTCAAACAGCCAACCTTTAGCAGACTAAACTCACGAGCTGTACAACATCATAAAAGATACTACAAAATGAAAAGAAATTACCTGTAAAAGGCAAGCAGTCAGGACACCGCCAGAGTAACAGCGATAAGCGAGGGTCACCAGCCCATAGAAGGTCATGAAACCAAGCTAGGCATTCCTCACAAATCTGAGACTTATGCAACTACAATATCGCAATCGAGAGTCAGACCTTAATCAACTTTATATAATGTATTTGTATGTACTTGCCAAGCGCTGCCTAGAGCAAGGAAATGCGCACTAGGTAAACCCTAAAACGCTAAAGGGGACAAGACCGGCACTCCCATAAGGATGAATTGGGAAGGTTTGCAATGACAAGGCTCAATGTAATCACTTTGCCGATCAACCGTGGAAGTTAGCTAAAGCACAGAATGTTTGCATTGAAGCAGAGGGCTTCACTCTTTGAGCGAAGTGTTCCACGAAGCTAACTTTTGAATGGCTAAATAAGTCTGTGGCGAAAAATTAACCCCTGCAAATTAAAATAAGATTTCCGAGGGTTTTAAAACAGAAAAAACAGGCTTGTTTCTGGTTGTGGGCTTAGAAAAAGCTTCTGTCGATACCATTAAATCTGGGTATGACTAACGTTCCTATCTGCACCTTGGTAAATAAGAGACGACGTATCTATGGCTTCGACTATTTAAAGGGTTTCAGACCACTATATGACGAGAAATCGGAAAATTCTAGAACTCCCCTTTATGAACCGAACTCAATCTCGGTAATTTAGTTTAGTTGCTGCAAACTAAACATGACAAAACAAAAGCTAGAGGAAGCTGTTCAGAACGTGAGAGTTACCCTCACCAAGTGTTGATGGCTTCAAGTCGCCTATCACCGGTGCCATATACCCAGTTGTGTTACAAAAAAGAAAAGATCAGCTGCTTGTCTTTTTACTTTTGCTTATGGACATGCTGTCTGACGCAATCACACAAGAGCTCCTGCTGCGGAAAAAATACGAAATCGGCTTTTTCTGTGCCCAAGACTGGTTTTGGCCAGAAAGGCACCTCCAGCGGTAGCTTAGCTACGCTTAGAGCTTTTCTAAACCATCTTACGACTTCCAAGCTAGTTTGAGAATGCAAGACTTCACTGATTGCAGTCAAAAGTCTAAATTCACTAGGTCTTGTCTGGGTCCCAAGGCACAATGGGATCACTGGAAATGTAATCGCCGATGAACTTCCTAGTCAACGTTCCGAACCTACGTTAGGTCTGGCTGAGTTCTCTGTTAGGGCTTCCATTGAGAGTTACAGTTCATATGAGCACAACTGCAGGTGGCCTTAACTCGAGTCGCAGTGGGCTGGTTTCGAGATTGGAAGATTGTGTTCAAATCCCAATCTTGCTTAAAAGACCATCATTCTTTCAGTCCACTAAAATCAAATAAGGTGAGTAGTTCACTAGAAAATAACAACAAGTCAACTTCCCTTTAGATCGACGGCAAATCAAATGCATGCTTTCCGAAATGTCTAAGAGGTCAGCGGCTATTTCTGCTGTCCCTCGGTAGGAAGGATTGCAGGCTACTTACTGGCGTCGTAATGGGGCACTACACTTTTGCTGAGCATAAGTGAGACAACCTCCTGCGATGCTTACTGTGAAAGTGATGACGACACCGCATAGCACTACTGCGTGGATGTCCGGCTTACACTTGCATCAGGCTGCAGGTACTCGACGTTGACATGGTGGGTCATCACCTGTCTTGGAAAGACTGAAAGATTCCATTAAAAGGAACTTACAATAGAACAATGAATTAGTTTGAGTGCTCTGCTCCGACAGAAAACGAAATGCTTGACTTACCGAACCAACTTTGTTTTGCAAAGCCGATGTAGGTTCGTTTCAGACCGATAAAACTTTATCCACATCAGCACTAAGACCAGAAGAAGTATAGCTCTTGCCAATCGCTGTTCCTTTAGGTTGAAAATTAAATTGAGTAGCAAGGACTTCTCTCAAACAACTAAAGCGATAAAGTCTTTCAAACCTAACTCAAGGTCAAGCAACGAAAGGAGTTCCCCTGAAAACCTTCAAACCCAATCTCATGAAATTCTCACCTCTCAATCCACAACCATATCAGAGCAAGAGTAAGGTACGGACATCAGTTGACCATTGTATGTATTAAGCAACTAAGGGGTGATTCATCGTGAGGTTTGATTTTCAATAGGCTTTTTTGACAGATCACGTGTGAATCCTATCAAACTGCTTTGTCATTTTTTGGCAAGTCATCATGGAAGAACTCACACCACAACAGCGTCTCCAAATTGTTCAGCTGTATTACGAAAATCAGCGTTCTGTGAGAAGTGTTTTTGTGCGATTCGAGGAACTTACGGTGCGCATAATCGACCTACTGAAACCACTATTGCTAATAGCATTCGCAAATTTGAGTGTACGCGAAGACCGTAACGAATCGATTCGTCGTCGTTCTTAGCAGCTTGACTTGGCGTATTCGACAACTAGGCCTATTTTCCGTGAAGATCACGGCCTAAAAGCGTACAAAATTCAACTTTTGAAAGAATTGAAGCCAGGCGACTTGAATTTCCGTCATATTTTTAGTAAATAGGCTCTGGAATAACTCAATGAAAATCCGGTGTTTTATCGTGAAATTTTGTTCAGTGATGAAGCCCATTTCTGGCTCAATGGATACGTTAATAAACAAAATTGTTGTAATTTGGCTGATGAGCAACCCGAAGAGTACCAAGAGCTACCATTTCATCCATTAAAAACAATGGTATTGTGTGGTTTAAGGGCTGGTGGAATCATCGGTCCATATTTCTTCAAAAATGAGGCAAATCAGAATGTTACCGTCAATGGTAACCGTTATCGTGCTATGTTAACGGACTATGGGCTTCCTGAAATTCAAGCACATGGTCTCGGTGAGCTCTGGTTTCAACAAGACGGCGCTACGAGCCACATAGCGCGTAAAACAATGGACTTGTTGAGAAATCATTTTGGTGAGCACTTAATTTCACGTTTTTCTACGGTAAATTGACCGCCTAGATCGTGCGATATTATTGGGTCTATAACTTTCACTTTCGTGCGGTTTGCTAAGAGATGGCGTAACATGTATTGTTCCATTGTTATTATTCCATTGGAACATGCGTTGAAAAGCTACTGTCATTGTACGCCATTTCAGTATATGTCATTCATTTGAAGCGTAAACAAGACTAATTTTTTTTTCACTCAAATATGTCGAACTTTGTGCCTGAAAAAGTTTTTTTGTGGGCAGTTCTTCTTCATTACTTTAATATGAAGAAAACTGCTGCCGAAAGTCATCGTATTTTGGTGAAAGATTATGGTGAACATGTGCTAGCTGAGCGAACGTGCCAAAAGTGGTTTGCACGATTTAAAAGTGGTGATTTTGGCTTGGAAGACGATTAACGTCCTGGGCAGCCAAAAAAGTTTAAAGATGAAGAACTGGAAGCATTACTCTATGAAGATTGTTGCCAAACACAAGAAGTGCTCGCAGAATCTTTGGCTGTCACTCAAGCAGCCATTTCAGAACGTTTAAAAGCAGCTGGATATATTCAAAAGCAAGGAAATTGGGTTCCACATGAACTCAAGCCGAGAGACGTCGAAAGGCGGTTTTGCATGTCCGAAATGCTGCTGGAACGCCACAAAAGGAAGTCATTTTTGCATCGGATTGTTACTGGTGATGAAAAATGGATCCATTACAACTCCAAGCGCAAAAAATCATATGTAAAACCCGGCCAACCAGCCAAATTAACGGCAAAGCCGAATATCCATGGCGCGAAGGTAATGCTCTGTATTTGGTGGGATCAGATGAGTGTGCTGTATTATGAGCTGCTAAAACCGGGTGAAACCATCAATGGATAACGCTACCGAACACAATTAATCCATGTGAAGAGAGCAGTAGCCAGAAAACGCCCGGAATATGCGACCAGACACGAGGCAATAATTTTCCATCATGACAACGCTCGGCCCCATGTTGCTATTCCGGTTAAGAACTATTTGGAAAACAGTGGATGGGAAGTCTTACGCCACCCACCTTATAGCCCAGATCTTGCCCTTTCTGACTACCATTTGTTTCGGTCGATGCAGAACGCTCTCACTGAAATACGGTTCACATCAAAGCAGAATATCAAAAATTGGCTTGATTCATTCTTGGCTGCCAAGCCGGCGCAGTTCTTTTGGAATGGGATCCACAAATTGCCAGAAAGATGGGGAAAGGTCATAGCTTCAGATGGGCAATACTTTGAATAATACTATTGTACATTTTTTTCTTAAATAAACGTTCAAATTTTGAAAAAAAACCGCACGAATTAAAATATACACCCAATACACCTTTGGACTATTTTCTCTGGGGATATGTAAAGTGTCACGTCTTCAGGAGTAAGTCAGCTTCGATTGACGCTTAGGAAGCCAACATTACTCGTGTTATCCGCGAGATACCAGTCGTTATTCTCGAAAGAGTCGCCTGAAATTGGACCTGCCGAACGGACCACCTCAGACGTAGTCGAGGCCAACATTTCCATTACATCATTTTTAAAAAATAAATGCCATGAATTGTTCTTTTAACCCATAATACAAGTTTTAAGTTCACCTTCAAATATATGTACTTTATTTTACATTATAAATCAGACTTCACGATGAATCACCCATTACAAACAGTAGCAGTGTTTGGTCCAACAACAACAACACCATCACATAATCAAGCTAACAAAATCAGCTTTCAATGGATGACATTAAAGCTCTCGCAGCAGAGATGATCACGTTGTTATCGAATTGTAACCCGAAAGCCAGGCAATTCAACACTATTGCACAATTATCAACCAAATATTCATACATATAATGAGTACTAGGTTAAATGTTATGTGATACGAGTAAGTATGTTGGAATGCTAGAAGTATTTGAGATAAATCCTTACAATCTTTAGCCTAAATTAGCAAACATGGTATAGATATGGGCTCAGTTTCGGAAACTTGGTTGAACTCTAATAATTATCTATCTAACAATGCATACTCGTATAATCTATCTATTCTAGATTATGTTATCGTTATGATAGAGAAAAGAGAAGGGGTGTTGGTGTTGCCTAAAGCGTGCGAAGAGTACAAACATATGATGTACTTTTTATTATAAATACGAATTTAATAGAAAACATCGGTATTAAGGTATCGTTTTCAAGTGGTCGTACGATGAACATATTCACTGTATATTTTTTCGGCAGATCTGCATCTGACAGGAGGCATTCTCTTGAGCAAAATCATTTAAGGAAGTTAATAAGTTCAAATAATATTGTAAATTTCTTTTTTCATATCTTAGTTGTAGACACCGGATTGTAGGGCTGCTTAAAACCAAATTCTCCAAAACTTGAATTCAAGGCATCCCCCACATTCTATACCTTTTTCAGCTAATTCCCGTTCAAACCCATCTACACTAGATCTCTTTCTTATTGATCATCCTGAACTTATTCGGCAACCTGTGGTAATAGATGAACTCAGCTCTGACTATTTACCAGTGAAATGTAGTGTTTATCTATCACCAGTGGTAAGGAATTACCAGATTTTAGACTTAAAGAATACTAACTGGGCAAAGTACCAAAGATTTGTTAGATCAATATTGAGGCCAGTCGAAGCTTTTAAATTTTGAAAACATAACTGAGTTTCTCTTCGACGGAAAAATTAGATTTTTAGCAACAACCATTTTGGACACTGTGGAAAATCGAGCACAATAACGTAGGAAATGATTTTCTGCAAAGTATTATTACAGATTGTGGATTACAACGTTCACATAAATATGTATCAATGTTCTTAAAGTAGGGAACTCTGTATTGCTTTCGAACTCAGAAAAAGCTGAAACATTAGCTCAAATTGTTTTGGTAACCTCACAACTACTACTAACAACTGGATTTATAGGGTTGCCGAAGCTTCAGTTTCTAAATCAATGGATTCTATTTATTCTCTCTAACCAATGGTTGGCAACAATTTTTTCAACCATTATCGATATAGAGTATAAATCAACAGGAATTGATGAAGTTCGTAATCTCTATCTCAATTCTCAAGTATCTGTCTAAAATTGGTGTATATAGTAGTTTTTTAAATTGTTGTTTAACAGTTGCAAGTGGGTTATTTATCTAACGCGTGGAAATTAGGCATAATCATTCTGATTCTGAAGCCTGGTAGAAACCATTGTAGGCCTTGCAATTATAAACCAATCAGATTACTTAATTCTGGTAAGATAGCAATGAAAGTTTTTCTAATTGTTATGTTTCAGCAGCTGTCAGTGGCCTAAGATTTTGCTGACGCAAGAGTTAAAGCCGGACGACCATATATAGGGTTTTCCAATAGGGACTTGACAACTTTGAACTTAATTTATGAACGCACTCTTTCACTAATCATCAAACTGTCACTGTCAATTTATTCAGTAAGCTCAACATTTTCATCATGGTAAAGTACACTAATGAGCAACGTCTGCAAATTATAAATATTTCTTACAGATATTCGAAGTCGGTGACTGCAACTTTAAGAGCGGTAACTCCAATTTTCGGTCGTAATTCTCGCCCTAGTAGACAGGTAATAACAAGTTTAGTGCAAAAATTTGAGTCTACATATTCGTTGTGTGATGTTGCCGTGTCAGTGAGACAACGGGTTGGTCGAAGTGTCGAAAATATCGCTGCCGTTCAGACGTCCGCAGCAAACGATCCAAATCAGTCAATTCCACGGCGTTCTCAAGAATTGGGCATCGCTCAGACTACATTATGGCGTATTTTACGTAAGGATCTTGGTTTAGACCCATACAAGATCGAGCTGACTCAAGAATTGAAGCCGATTGACCAGTTGAAGCGACGTACATTCTCCGATTGGGCTCTGGAGAAGATGCGCCAAGATGATGAATTTCATCGCAAAATCATCTTGAGTGACGAAGCTCATTTTTGGCTCGATGGGTTCGTCAATAAGCAAAATATGCGTTATTGTTCGGGTGAAAACCCACATATGCTTCATGAATCACCACTTCATCCACAAAAAATAACTGTTTGGTGCGGTTTGATTGCCAGCGGCGTTATTGGGCTATAATTTTTCGTCGACGATAACGATCGACAGAATGGTCAGCGTTATCGCGCCATGATCACCGATTATTTTTGGCCCGAATTGGAAGATATGGACTTGGACGACATGTGGTTTCAACATGATGTTTCCACAAGCCACACAGCACACGCAACAATCGATTTATTGAAGAGTAAGTATGGTGAGCATGTTATCTCAATATTGAACGCGAAATAGCGGCCGTTCCGGCCGAAATGTGTGTCCGAGCCGTTGAAAATTGGATCCAACGAATCGACCGCTGCAATCGTGCCCGAGGTGGCCATATGAACGAAGTCAAGTTCCATTCATGAATGTTTTCAAGCCAATAATAAAGTTTTTGAAATATCTCAAATGGTTTGCCTTTTATTTTAAAAAAAAAAAAAAGTTGTGAAGTCGTTATTAGAAAACCCTATACAACGCCGTGAGTTCGCTAATTGGGCGCTGGAAAGGTTGGCCGGAGATCTGGATTTTGGCCACAAAATCATCGTCTCAGGCGAGGTACATTTTTGGCTTAGTGACTATGTTAAGAACCAAATCTGTCGTTATTGGAGCGAGCACAATCCACAAAGATTGACTGTTTAGTGCGGCTTATAGCATGGCGGCATCATTGGACCTTATTTCTTTCGAAATGAGGAATAAGACACCGTTACATGCCTTGAATTCATCTATTGGCCGCAGCAATCATCCGATTTGACACCACTCAAGTATTTTCTCTGGAGCTACGTCAAGTCTACGCTAACCAGCCAACCACTTTGGAAGTCATTGCTGGATTAACACCACTCATATTGGACCGAGTCATCAAAAATTGAACCGAATGCTTGAGGCGTAGAAGAGCCGGCCATTTGAATGATGTGCTATTTTACACATAATGGTGTAAACGTAGCTTCAAAATAAAGCCAGAATCAATTTTATATCTTACACCGTTGTTGTTTTATTTCCTATCGTTCTTATCTATTCACCCTTTACAAGCAATTATTTTGAGAAAATGATTAAAATTATGCACATGGCTCATTTGAACACCAATCATATGTTGCCCTTTAAAAATTCAACCAAATCTATCGAATCACCAAACACCAATAAATACAGAGATTATCCTTCTTAATGAAATTATAAGTTCTTGCTTTTCCGATCCATTTGATTCGAACCATTCAATCATTTCTTTCAAGACGACGATTTTTAATCTTCATCAACAGCTGTCTAGTCTAACTCTACACCTGTAAGCGCTGGAGTGGC
This sequence comes from Volucella inanis, assembly GCA_907269105.1. Lineage (NCBI taxonomy): Eukaryota > Metazoa > Arthropoda > Insecta > Diptera > Syrphidae > Volucella > Volucella inanis. The sequence continues at coordinate 17,410,267 of OU026156.1, read as the reverse complement.
TCAAGGGTTAGTACTAGGTCCAACCATCTACAATATTTATACTTAGAATTTTGTCGTTTTTCTAATGTTAGTCAGCAATCTTTGCTGACGACACCTCCATCTTTTTGACCGATGCGATTGCTTTCAATATTGTTTGCACATCGGAAACTAAAAATATAATTTGTTGCACAGATTCAAGCTGCCTTTTTCACGAGAAAAACTAAGCATTGTTTCTTAGCAAGCAACATACTTTCTACCTGTGGGGTGCAAACCAAGTAGAAAACCAGCGATAAATGTCTTGGAGTTTACCTTGACAAATCGCTCCTTACGTTTAGTCTGCATGTTCAGTAAGTAATAAATAAAGTGAACTTGACAGTCAAAATTCTTTACCCCTCGAGAATACTAAAACACAAGTACAACTTAAGATACAGTATCTCAGGCAATCTATTGATCACCCAATTAAATGAAATCGCCAGTTAGCTTGCGGGACTTGATTGTTTTTATTATTTATGTCCTTTTTATTTTGTTATAATTTTGATAAAAAGGTAACACGATCCAGCAGACAGCAACCTGGAAACCCGATTCACTGCGAAGGTCACAGTGGGAATACTGTGCATGGGAACCTATGCTGACGAAGCATAACCGAAGAATGCTGACGAGCAACCGGTGGGTTTCATGTTACATGCATGCGCCGGATGCAATATTCGTGGGAAGAGCTAAGTCAGTGTATCGCATCAGGTGGAATCGAGGGAACTAGGAGGTGTTGTGTTGATTGGGGTGGCAGTCTCACTTCGGACATAGACGCGTAAATTAGTAAAATAATAAATACCTTAGTATTTTAGCTTTAATAAAGAAACTGTTTAAATTGAATCCGTGTTTTACTCCCGAACAGTAGGAATTCGGTTTTTTTTCAGTTACCTCGAAAAGGTAACTTTAACTGGCGCCCAACGTGGGGCATTAGATCGGAGTTATCCTGTTCGGCACTATGCACTGTCTGACTATTGGAGTCTGTCGATGCTTTAGCTTCGGAGGCGGAGTTGGTTAAGGAGTCAGTGCCCATAGCAGTTTCCGTTAAGGAATTTTGTTCGCTGGCTGCAGAGCCATTTTCTGCTTTATTCAAACTATGTGTTGACTCAGCTCGCGCTGAACCGGACAGGTGACTTACATGACTTTTGAGCCTAGAAGGAGCATCTGCTACAAAATTCGATTTACCAGATTTGTAAATCAATTCACAATTAAACTCCTCTATGCGTGCCCTCCAACGCTTAACTTAGGCTCTATAGTTTCGATTCCCAAGTGCGAAGGCTAAAGGCTGGTGTTTTATGAACACTCTAATTTCCTTTGCGCCATATAGGTATGATCGTAAATTATCTAGGGCCCAGACTACTGGCAGCATTTTTTTTTTCGTTGGTTGCATAGTTTTCTTCGGTCGTGTTTAGTGATCGTGAAATGTATGCAACTGGTCTGTCTTTACCTATTTTGCCCTGGGAAAGGACTGTTCTGATAGCGTAGTCGAAGAATCGGTCGTGAGGTTAAAGGGTCAGGTAATTTAAGGGGACTTTTGATGATGTTAGTAAAGTTTTCAGTTTACTAAAGGACTTCAGTTCTTCCTCATCGAGACTCACTGGTATTTTCCTCGATTGATTTGCATTTACCTGAGCATTTTCCCCTCTTTTAAGATTATTTAAGGTTTTTTCGTAACGCGTAGTTTCGAAGAGGAAGGATTTAGCACGATTCAGCAGACAGCAACCTCGAAAACCGACCCAGTCAGCGTATCGCATCAGGTGGAATCGAGGCAACGAGGAGCTGTTGTGTGGATTGGGGTGGCAGCCTCACTTCGGACACTTCGTAGGAGTTCGGTTTTTTTTCAGTTACTCCGGAAAGGTAACTTTAACTAATATTTTATTGTTTACTCTTTAGATACTTTGTAGTTATTATTTTTTAATTTTAATTTGTTATATATTCCTTGCCTGCCTGGCGATTTATCGGTAAACTGCTGACTGTCCTATAACTTGGATTGGACCCGCAGCGCAACAATAAATTTCATAGCGAAGTGCTAAAATGCTAAAATGAGAAGAGATGCCCTGCCGGCAGAATTACACTGGCCCCCGCATTCATAGGGCTGCCAACCATATACGAAAAAGATAAAAATATGGTAGATGACGACTAATGGCTTCGGATAAAAATGCACTCACAAACCTTTAAAGACCTTTAAATTACAACGACTTTCGGATTCGCACATTGAATGTTACGGCCCTTAAGAAGCAACATGCAGCCGAGCAATTAGCAAATATCACAATGTGTGATATGTACTATGGTGATTGCTATAGCGAAAAGAAACAGTTCTTATTCAGATGCGGATTTGCCATATGTAACAGATCTAGACAAGAAGTTTTGAGGTTTCGACAAGGCAAAATTAGCCTTATATATACTCTCACCCCCACCAAAGAATGTTTATACGAGCTCCTCAACAAGACATATGAGCAATGTCTGAAGTATGATGTTAAAATCGTATTATGCGATTTTAACGTCAGGATAGGAAAGGAGGATATCTTTGCAGGGATAGATGATAAGCATAGCTTACGACGCTACGTCTGGCAATGGGCTTAGGCCTTCTTAATTTTCGGCAGGACCATATATTACTATAGTAAGCAAACGATTCCCTCCTAACGCGTATCCCGAAATCTCTCAAAAACTTCTATGCTGCCAGCATCAAGTAACGAAGAGACGCTGCAACTGATGTGCTGAATTTCACCCGACCACTACCAAGAAATTCTTTGTTTGATGAACAATACCGGCAAGACCATGGAGCTAAACAAGAAGCGCATAAAGCGGCTCTGAAGATAGACAGCTGCTTCTGTGGCCCATGAGCAGAAGAGCAAAAAAGCAGAAGACCATCAGCTTTTCCAGAAGAAGAGAAAAGCTCACGAGAAGCGCACGATTGAAGATATTGAGATGATCTACTTCAGGAATAACGTACGAAAGTTTTACCAAGAGAAAAACAAGGACGTGTCAAGGCAAGGAGATTCTTATATAGGGTGATTCATCGTAAGGTTTGATTTTCAATAGGCTTTTTTTGACAGATTACGCATGACTCCTATCAAAGTGTTTTATCATTTTTGTTCAATTATTATTTGTCAAGTTTTTACGAAAAGACTTGCATCACAACAGCATCTTCAAATTGTTCAGCTGTATTACGAAAATCAGCGTTCTGTGAGAAATGTTTTTCGTGCGATTCCAGAAACTTACGGTGCGCATAATCGGTCTACTGAAACGACTATTGCCAATACCATTTGCAAATTTGAGTCCCAGTTTACATTAGTGGATGATGCTCGACCGGTTAGACCACATCCAGCAAGTAGTGAAGAGACTAAAACAGCTGTAGCTAAGAGTGTACGCGAAGCTTGGCTTGGCCCATTTGACAACTTGGCGTATTTTATGTAAGGATCTAGGCCTCAAAGCGTACAAAATTCAACTTGCACAAGAATTGAAGCCAGACGACTTGAATTTGCATCATATTTTCAGGGAATAGGCTCTGGAAAAACTCAATGAAAATCCGGTGTTTTATCGTGAAATTTTGTTTAGTGATGAAGCCCATTTCTGGCTCAATGGATACGTTAATAAACAAAATTGCCGTATTTGGGCTGATGAGCAACCCGAAGAGTACCAAGAGCTACTATTACAACCATTAGAAACAACTGTATGGTGTGGTTTATGGGCTGGTGAAATCATTGGTTCATATTTCATCAAAAATTAGGCAAATCAGAATGTTACCGTCAATGTTTATCGTTATCGCGCCATGTTAACGGACTATGTGCCTCCTGAAATTCAAGCACATGGTCTCGGTGAGCTCTGGTTTCAACAAGACGACGCTTCGAGCCATACAGCGAGTGTAACAATGGACTTGTTGAGAAATCATTTTGGTGAGCACTTAATTTCACGTTTTTCTACGTTAAATTGGCCGCCTAGATCGTGCGATATCACACCTTTGGACTATTTTATCTGGTTATATGTAAAGTCTCGGGCCGTCAAGAATAATCCAGCTACGATTGACGCTTAGGAAGCCAACATTACTCGTGTTATCCGTGAGATACCAGTCGCTATGCTCGAATGAGTCGCCCAAAATTGGAACTTCCGAATGGAGCACTTTAGACGTAGTTGTTTTCAAAATTAAATGCCATAAAGTGTTCTTTTAACCAATAATAAAAACTTAAAGCTTACTTTTAAATTAATGGGTTTTATTTTACATTATAAATCAAAGCTCACGATGAATCACTCTTTACAATAGTTGTGGAGGATTTTTATCCTAAATCTCTAAATAAGTCTATTCTTACAAACGTAAATGACGTTATTTGTATAATGCTACTTAATAAATAATAATAATAATAATAATAATAATAATAATAAATTTTTATTCAACCTTTCTAATAATTCCTAACTCAACCGGCAATAAAAAAAGCTTGAAACGCAAACTACGAGATATCCCATAGTCGGCAGTTTTGGAACATACGCTTACTACGAGCTATCCTGTAGTCGGCAGTCAGTTTCTTAAAAATTTTTAAGTAATGAGGTAAATTGTGACAGATCTACGTAAATTTTGCAATAGTTTACAAAAATGTATACAAATTTATGCTACAATGAAGGAAAAGTAAATGTAAAATGCTATTCTCTGTAGGGAGCATCCTTATGATCCTGGAGAATGAAGATTAACGAACTTTCATATACGGCTTTAAACGGTACATACCATATACGAGTATTCTCTGAAAAGCTCAATCTAAGCAACTGGATCACTACAGCGTTTTTCAGGTAAGGATCTGTTAGGATACAATCGTTTTCGATTTCGTTTTGGAATCGTACCAAGCTAGGCAGACTGATTATTGAATGCCTGATGAGCTAGGCAGAAAAGGCAGAGATTTAGTGATGCTGCCGAAATGGAAACCACCACGTATCCTCTTTGATAGACTTGTTTAAGTTATTGCTTGGACGAATTACAGTTGGGACAAGATAAATCTGGAACCGAGTCGAGGATCGAGTGATCACAGGATAGCTCATAATGACAATATTGTTTTCGACACATAGCCAACTCGAGACATTGGCTACACCCACAAAATTATCCTTCTTATTGTAGTGAATCTTTTCTGTTGCAAATTTCAAATCATTTCCACCGAAATAGCTACCCTAACTACTACCCTAATTGCCTGTTTTTACAATTTTGAGAGCATCCAAAACCAAAAAAAAAAAAAACTAAACAAAACAAAAAAAGACACAAATTAAAAATAAAGCAATTCAAACAGACGTGCTCTAAATATTTAAAGTAATAAACTTTTTATATTCGTAGATCAAGATGTCAAGAATAATAACTTACCAAATCTAGAGATAACGGTAAAAAACGCACCAGCTAAATAAACATCACGTGGCGACACTGTTATAAAAATCGCGCTCAAAGCTAGAAACACACGTGATCCAAGATCTGCCGCAGCTCCAATGGCAATTATGTTGGCTGCTTCTGCCTAGGAACAAGAAAAAAAAAAAAAAAATAAAATAAAATAAAATAAAAAAATGAGAATCTAGGCTGAGTTTTGTAAACTCAAATGGCCTAACATAATCGTAGTTAAGAAAGAATAATATTCACGGTGACGATCATTATCGTTTGTCCCACTTCTGAGCCTTACCTTGGTGTAGTTTAATTCAAACAAATAGAGCGGCTGTAGCGTGAAAAAAGCTATGTCGGAATACAGAGCAAATGAGATTCCCAAAACGATGTTCAGATAGATTGGGTCTTTCAAAAGGCCTAAGTCCAAAAAATTTACAATACCCTGCCAACAGGTAGCCGCCTTTGGATGTCTTTGCATTTGTACAGATGCATCACTCACAACTACGGCACCAGTCCAATTTCCAAGGCTTGCAATACTTGCCGCCCGACTTGAGAGTGCATTATTTAAGGGGATGTCTATGGACTTCCTCAAGTCTTCGCCAACACTTTCTAAAAGTGGTTCTAGTGGGTGTTTTTCCTGAACAAAATCGCCTATAGTATCCTCGTCAAGCACCTCAACTGATTTCATATGCCATTCTACAGGCTGCATTATCAACATTCCCAAAATAGCATGACTATTGATGGCAGCCAGAACTAGAAGACATCCGCGGAATCCATACCACTCATTAAGTTTTTGCACTACGACTGGGTATAACATGGTGCCCACACCAAGGAGTGATTGCGCAAAGCTCATCATCAACACGCGCTTCTTGACAAAGTAATTGTTGAAGGTAGTGAATGAAGTGGGAACTATCAGACCAAATCCAATTCCTTGTATCAAACTAAACGCAATAAGCAACTCAAGCGTCGACTTGACATAGACTTGCATCACAGATCCGATGAAGTAGAGTATTCCTCCCAAAAGACCAACGGTCCGTAGGGAAAATCTTTTGTATAAAACACTGGTGAGTAAGCCGGCAAAACTCATGGCACTAAAAAAGGCGCTTGTTATCACTGCTGTCCCACTTGTCTCTGCACCGATTTCCTTCAAAAAGTCGCCAAAGATTAGACCAAATGATGGAATAGCTCCAAGACCGCAAGTCTAAAAATGAGAGGAACGTAAGCCTTCTTAAAATTTATAAATTTCAGAGTCTTTATTTACAAATGGCATAGCTAATCCAAAGCAAACCAGAATCCCCCAACCTCCATCCGGAGCTTCTAGTCTTGTGATCTTCTTCATTACAGGATTGTTGAAGTTATCCACTGAACACAACAAACTTAACTGAGATACTTTTTGTTACTGTGGACCTACATAATACATACTGAGATCTTACGGTAGATAAGGAGATTAATTGTGGTAGGCCTTTTAGGGGCTCGTATCTTGTTTTGATGATGATAAGTTAATCTGAGGATACAACGTAGCTTTGTGAGACTGTAAATCCTACAAACAGTGACAGAAGAGACGGAAGCAATTATAAAATCTCGAGTCTTATTTGAGTTGCATCTATTGTGAAACAGACAGATGTTTACGTGCACTTAGATTTACCGATACTAAGCTCCTTTAGTTGTTACATCTGTCTCTAATGAGTTACGAGTATTTCACTAGTTTTCGCGAAAAAATCGCTTATTTTCAATGCTACAATAAGCAAAGAGAAAATCAACATAATTTACGAACGCACTCCTTCGGCTATGTTTAGAAAGTATGTTTGTTTTTGGTTTTATTGTATTTAAAACGTACTCGTGTTTCACCAATGTACACGTACTCGTATGTTAACGGTAACACAATTCTTAACAGTAATTATCTGTTGCGTCATTCTTAACTGAAAATCTGTTATTCGCGGTCAAGGTTAAAACATGACAATTTTAATGTGATTTGAAAACTCGATTTGTAAAAATAGAAACGCGTTAGCACCGCACCATTTCAGCGGTACCGGTACAGCTACAAACTTACAATAAATTAATTTTAACACGTGAGCTTAAGAGGACAACTAAGTACAGATCGACTGACTAGATTAAACAGACTTTCTGCAATTATTTGCATTTTATAGTGAAGAATTGGTTACACGTTTACTTGTAGTTCTTAGAACTTTTTGCAATTTTTGCAATTACCTCAGTTAAGAGGTTTATCATTCTCTTGATCATGAGTTACAGTTTTGTAAGTGAAACTTTAAGGAACGTTACAAATATTGGGGTAAAATCATGAACATGTCAAAAATAACCACTTGCATTTGGATGCTTGTAAAAGATGACGAAATTCTGCGTAATAGGCCTTAACTACGTGTAATATTATTTAGAAACTGTCACGAAACAAAAATTGATCGTTAATTCATAATTTAATAAATTCATTGGCCGTCTTATTGGAGATAATCGAAGCCATGACCTGAATGAAGTACTTCTACCATCTGTCAGCCTTTCTTCGTATTTTTGTTGATGATGGTGTTGTCATACGGCCAGTTAGGGAGGGTTAGATCGGAGTGATATTTGTGATTTGTGATATTTTTAAAATATTTTGTCAATTTCTGTAATCTTCGTATATTAGAGATAGAGTAGGAAACTGTGTTTGTTATAAGTTTGTTGTAATGAAATTTCTCAGTCTAACAAGAAAGACTAAGATAAAGTGCCTGAAGCACCAGCGCTGAGGACCTGCAGCCTGATGCGAGCATAGGTAGGACATTTACAGACATTGGGCGGTTTCTTCATCACATTCTTAGGAAACATAGTATGTTGTACGCGAAAACTTCTCAATGACCGGCAGTATGGTTTTCGGAGCAACAGATTCACAGCTGATTTGATGGCGTGTCACGATGAAAAGTGGAACCAAAATGTACATCAATCTGGTGAAAGTAAGATAGTTGCACTTGATATTTCTAAGCCATTTGACAGAGGTTGTCATCAGGCTGTTTTGTCGAAAATGCGTGCTTTTTTTTTAATGATTATGCTTTCTTCAATTTTCCAGACCTTAATTGCATGAGGATATCTTGTTTATTACTAACATAGTTTTCTGTTTCTTTATAGTCTTATCTTAGAATTAATTGCTGCCTATTTCTTCTAAAAAGTCTTCGATTGCAAGACTTGACTACGAAAGATCTTGGCTCTGTACATTTCTCGTATACCGTACCATTGTTAAAGCTTGAATTGTTGAGATTTATTTTAAAAAGTACTGTATCCCCTAAGCATACTGGTTGCAAGAGTTTTGTTTGTTTGTCATATCGTTATTTTGTTTTATTTTGTCTCTTCTTTAACATTTGGCGACTGTTTATGGTTGATGGCTGAAGTTGTTTCATTTGAAGGGGTATTTTTGATCTCAATGTCCTCCCCAGAAGCAGTTGAGCAAGCGTAAACCCATACCCATTAAGAGTACTTCTTAAATTTAGCAACGCTATATATGGGTCTCTATTTGATTCTTTACACTTGACAATCATATTTTTGATTATTTGAATATCTCGCTCAGATAGCTCATTGGGCTGCGGAAAATATGGAATGCTGGTTTTGTGGGTGATATCCCAACTTTTAAAGAATGATTTCATTTCTGAAGTATTGTACAATGCCTAGCAAGTTTCCTGGAACGTCACAGTGCTCTGGCACCCAGCAGTGATGAATATTTAACTGCTCAGAGATGTGTGGCAATTGAAGGCGATTCTTGATTTAAAAGTGACTGATTCCAGACAGATTTCAGAGCTGGCTGACTGCTAGCCAGCAGAGAACTTTATTGGTAGCGATAAATTTCAGCTGAAGGATACATCAAGATTTAATTTATAAGAGAAGATGCCAGCTCCCAACCCATCTTTAATTTTTGAACCGTCCTTGCGAATGGAGTCATTTTAAGGTAATGTGTCATCCACACAATATTGATGATTCGAAATAGTAGCTTTGAAGCACTCATCGAAATAGTAGGAATAGTCGGTATCTTCTGGGGTGTGTCCTCGGTTATCTAAGATTTTGGAGTTCCCCGTGTGGATAAAGGAGCACTGTGAAGAGGCTTTCAACCTTTTGGCTGTTTGCTGAAAATGAAGTGAGTAATCTTATTTCTTCTTCTGAAAATAAATAGTTCGGTTTCGTGTGAATTAATGGCCAGATCACACCGATTAGCCCAATTTAAGAACTTGAAAAGGGCATTGTTTATTAGTTCGCTTATAGTGTTGGGGAATTTTCTGCATATAGTTATCGCAACGTCAGCCACATAAGCAATCACCCAACATCCTTCCCTTTCTAGAATTTTAATTAATTTATTTCCTACTAAGTTCCAGAGAAAGGGAGACAGGATACCACCATGAAGTGTATAGTATTCCTGCGAACAAATCCACTGGCCGAGGTCTCAGTTCACTATTGATAGTCCTGTGTTTGAACATGTGGTAGTGATCGCCAATTGTTTGACGTTGTTAAAGGCTCCTTTTATGTCAAGTAAGGCTGTCTGGTAGCTTATAATACAAGTCGAAGATTTTTCAATGGAGCATACCAATAAGTGTAATGCCGTCTCAACGGATTTTCCTTTGCAATATGCGTGTTGAGAAGCCGTCAGCAGATTTACCTCAATGCTGCAGCGAAGGTGAAAATGTGAACGTCAATCTGTCTATGGAAGATTCTTAAGATTGAAATCGACAAGCGACGTTGTACCGACTTTGAGTATGAAAATGACCTTTGATTTTGTCCAATTTCGAGGAATATAGGAGAGTTACAAACAGCCACTAATGATGGTTAATATCTATGGGAGAGTGTGGTTGTACCTTTTTTTTGTAGGCGCATTTATGATCGCATTTATCGCTATCGAACACGGCAAAAAGCTTTGTACAGGTTTTTATTAGTACAACCAGAAAAGTGGGTGTGGAAAAGAAGCTCGAAAGATTCTTTACCTGACATAAAGCAACACTTAACCAGTTTTTGAGAGAGCTAGCAATGGAAAGAATTTTGTTTGACTATTTTTCTGTTTAAATGGGATTCTCTGTATAAATGCCATCCAATGGCACTTCTCTTTTCCTTGGCTCTGTTAAAAAGACTTATATACTTAGCACTAAGTGCTATGATGTCGTTCACGTGAGGGTCGTTTTTTGCCTCAAAAAAAAAAAAATAAAATAAAAATACTGTGACAATCACTGAGCTGAAAGTAAAGGTTAATGTTTATTTGGATGAAATATTGCAGTTAACGGCCTATTGTTTGCAATAAGACTTGTGCAAATCCCAGTAAATCTCAGTTCTTTGTCTAACTGACTGTAATTAGTTTAAGACTTCGTCAAACATCTTTACGCGAAGGTAATCGGACGTTCACCCTCTATTGTGATGTGTGATAAAATAGCTGGTACACCAGAAGGCGCTTCAGTTTCCGTTGAATGGTTATTTTCGAAAAGAAAAAACACATTTTAGTATAATTGGAGTATAATTCATAGACTAATGAATATTACAAGTTACAAAGATATTGTTTTCACATCCGATCGTTGAGAGAGATGACGGGCAACTGCTTTATGAGAGTAAATAACTCACTCATAACACAACTTAGAAGTGTTGCCATTTATGGTTTTATATTTTTAACATCCTCCTAGGCCCACAACTTCAAGTTTTCCAGCTGGATAGAACGCCTTAGTAAACAACAATTTGACATATGAAACTCACATGCCCTCTGCCTGCCGTCACGTCGATAAAATATTTTTTGAACGACAGCCAATTTCCGGAGCAGACGTAGAACATAAAATTCTCTTTAACGTTAAATGAGTTACCTCTCTTGGAAAAGTGTGCGCATGAGTTACCCCTCTGTGCGCAATGAATCTCCGCATTCTCATAAGACAGCTTTCCACATTAAGACTTGACGTCATCTCTAGGTGTACGGCACGTGTTGCAGAACAAGTGAACAACATAATTACATTTTTTATTGCCTTGTTAACGTGTTACAAACAAGGGACCCATATAAACTAATCCAGTGTTCATAAATAGCCTTGAACCGGAAACCCTTTATAAAGTGCCAACAATTTGACCGTCGTCTTTGCTTTTAATACGTTTGCAGGTTACGCATGACTTGGTTAACAAACAATCTGATAGAAATATATAGATAGATAGATACATAGTCGAGAACTAATCCCCAAAATTCCGACATTGCCAATATTTGGGTTCAAGCCATAGATTTTAGAAGAACGATCAATTGGAAGACCTTTGCCTATTCTTCGAAGCTCATCTCAAAGTGAAATTCCTTGAGACAATCTTATCCAGTAATACTTCGCTGATTTTATCTCCTCTGCCGAAGGAACCGTTATGTGAGATGTGGAAAAGAGTTGGATTTTATTCCTCGTTTGCGAAGAAATAAACTATTACTTTGTGCTTTCCTCAAAAGAAATACTGAAATTATCCAAGAGCAGGATTTGCGTAAGGTTGTTGTCAAAGCTAATTCAATCGTCCTTACGTCAAACGAGAAGGAAACCTTCATTGGGATTGCAGGGTCTACTTTTTCAAATGAATACAATTTGGACATATTGGTCATATTAGCTAATTTCTCGTACATCGAACACACAGTTAGAGAAAAGATATCTGAAAGAACCGCATGGCAATACGAGAAAGCTAATTGCGGCAGACTTAACATAACCGTCGTTATCAATGACGTTGATGCAGCTGTTGATATGATCACAGACACTATTCTTTTCGGAATGAGATCCTTTATCCTTGATCGGATGAAGAGTATCAAAAAAAAGGCCTGACACAATTCAAGGGTCAGAGAAATATTTTTTCAGTCCTACTGAGGAAAACCGAAAAAAGTTCAAAAGAGCCATGAATGGCTGCAACGCCTTTCTTAAGCGTGTGATATACTAATAAGACCAACATCTGAAGCAAAAAATACTATAACGTCCCAATGGTAGTAAAAAATTGTTAGTCGTTCGTCTAATTTTTTATAAATCTTGCCTCATCCTCTATCCCAACTCTCATTTATAATGACATTCCAGCTGTCAGCTATTTGGAGAAATTCAATCCGCTTGCTGCACATTTTGTGGCGAGTTCAACACTTCCAGATTGTGCTTTGCCCCCATCTTTAATTGAGTGAGTCGAATCTTTAATGAGACGAATCCACTTTCGCACTTGCGCAGTAGTGCGTACTCGCGCATACTTTAAGATCTCAATATATACAAATCTCCTGGTCCAGATGGTATAACTCTCCTCTCCTTCTTCTGAAGAGGTGTTCTTCCTCGCTGGAAAAACCATTGCGTAAGCTTTTTCATCAATTCTACTCTTAAGAACTGTTTCTGAGCAGATTTAAAGCAGCATTTGTTCAGCCCGTCCCCAAAAAACACGGATCTTCTTCTCTCTTGTCCTACAGATAAATTGTACTTACGTTCCTTCTTTCTGTCAGCTCGTGAAATATCTCCAAACGCGAAAACTTCTCAATGACTGACAGTATAGTTTTGGAAGCAACAGGTCCACTGATGATTTGATGGCATGTCTCACCGAAAAGTGGAACCAAAGCATACATCAATCTGATAAAAGCAAGATGGTTGCACTGGATATTTCTAAGGCATTTGACAGAGTTTGGCAACAGGTTGATGACTCAATGGATTAGAAATTACCGTTTGGAACGTTCAATTCGAGTTTTCTGGGATGCTTTCAGGTCTAATATTCACAAAATAAATGCTGGTGTGCCCCAGGGTTCTGTTCTGTCTCCGACATTCTTTTTTATTTTCATTAATGATATTTTATCTGCTATCTTTGCTGGTGGCAGTACTCTCTGCTTTTTATATTCGTTCCCAGACTCACGTTAAAGGTCTTCGTCTGCGAAGTGGGAACGGCAGCGTATACTAAGCTCATTAAATTTCGATATCAACAGCATAACCAATTGGGAATTCCAATTCCCAATTCAGTGCTTTCAAAACTCAATGTTGTCTGCTGTCAGTGCCATGAATGGCACTTGCATCGTTGAAGCCGAAAAACTTTCCATTCTCGGTGTGTGTGTCAGTGATAACATTCGTTGGAATGACCACCTATCTGATGCCGCCAAAAATGCTGCGAAATGTCTATGTTAGGTTTCCTCAAGCGATGTAAGATATATTTCACCCCTCAGATCAGGTCTTAATATATAAGGCATTCATCCACCCAAAATTAGACTACAATGCCCACTTCTGGTCAGGTGCCCGTAAGGCATCATTGCTAGATAGGATACAAAACTTGCGATAAGACTCATAGGCGACGCTAATATTACATAGTCAATATATATATATTCGCAAGCAAGACTCTATTGCAATAGAGACCTTTGTGTACCAGTTATCAGCGATAAAATTAGTCGAGATAGATTTTTTGAACTTCGTAGATATACATCACCAAAATACTGATGATAAAGTGTGGAAAATAAGGCCTTCGATTGACACCATTTTGAATAAATGCCAAAGCTTGCCACGATCCAAAAAACAGATGTGAATACCGCCAATATGTCTCAGCCAAACCCAACCCGCTTGGACTAAAAAACTTCGTGTTGACTGGCCGAGATGGACTGGTACTGGATTTTGAGTTAAGGGTACACTACCTGAAGATGTAATGAAAAATCTTGGACTGGGGGCGGGAATTGTTGAAAAACTTTGCCGAACTATTCAATGCAGCTGTGTTTTATATAGATAAATTCTTTACGAGTCTGAAACTAGCAGAACACCTGCTAGGAAAAAAAAAGAAGACATGTTTCTGATAGGGACAGTAATGACAAATAGGACTGGAACAGTAGTAAAGAAATTGAAGATAGATAAGGCGCTGAAAAGGGGATAGTGGGATGAAAAATGTATATGTTGTAAACTGGACGGATACAAAGGCTATAGTAATGCTTTCCACTTGTTCAGGAAGTGGTTCTGCTGATACCTGCAAACGTTGGTGTAAAAAACATAACCGAAAAATGGACATAGATCGTCCAGTGGTAGTAAGATATTACAACACCTGCAATTATGCGATAGATTAATTGCTTACTACCGAACTTCAATGCGGACAAGAAAGTGGACAGTGAGAAACTTTTACCACTTTCTCGACCTGGTCGTCGTTAATTGCTGGGGTATGTACACGCGCTGTTGCACTCAATGAGACGTACAACGCAAGGACAAATTGGGCTTACTCCAGTACAGATTAAATTTGGCCAAAGCAATGATCAAGTATGATGGGGGGTAGGTTAATCCCATTTTTTTGCTTCCTGGCTCAGTTTTAGCCCCTCGGTAAGATCCAACTCGAATCCTGAGGACAACAGGCTACTATGCACAAATGAACTTCCTGCAAAAAAAAACCGACCAGTGGTGCCACAACCACGACCTGAAATAAGGATTGACAATGTAGGTCATCTGCCGCGATTTGTAGACAACAAATTCGCTTCTATATGTCGCCATCCGATGTGCTCCTCTCGCTGTCGCACCATGTGTGTGAAATGCAATATGTATCTATGCATTTTAAAAAAACAATTTTTTTGAGAATTAAAAAAATTGTAAAAGCTTTGGACCATGTTTCAAACCCAAGGTACACATATGTGCACCATATTTTTTTAATACTTCCAATTAAAATAAAATTACGAAAAAAAATGTGTGCTTAATTTTTGCCCTAATAACTATAAAACACTCTCTAGAGCACTATTATTCCATTTCGTTCATATTCAGATCTTAAGAGGATAATGCCACAATGGTAGCAACAATTTTTGGCCGTTCGTCAAAAACATAACAAATTCTGCCTCATACTTTATTCCAACGCTCATTTACAATGACATTCCAGCTGTCAGCTCTTTGGACAAGTCCAATCTGGTTTCTGCATATTTTGTGGGCAGATCAACACTTCCAGATTGTGCGCCGCCTACACTTTGATGCGTCAAATCTTCAATGGGACGAATCCACTTTTGCACTCGAGTGCGTACTTAAAGATCTTAACATTCACAAATCCGCTTATAAAGAGATGTTTTTCCACCCTGTCACTGCATAGGCTTTCCCATCGATCCTATTCTTTAGGGTTCTTTCCGAACGGATAGAAAACAGCATTTGTCCAGTACATTCCATTCATCCTACAGATCCATTGCACTAACGTCCCTCTTTTCCAAGGTCATGGGAACGCTAATAAATTGCCACCTCACGAAATATCTCCAAACGCGAAAACGTCTCAATGACCGACAGTATAGTTTTCATAGCAACGGGTCAACTGGTGATTAGATAACATGTCTCACCGAAAAACTGAACCAAAGGATACATCAATCTGCAGAAAGCAAGATGGTTGCACTTGATATTTCAAAGGCCATATGCTCTTTTGTCTGACTCTCTTCTTGAATGGATTAGAAATTAATTTTCGGAAAGTTAAATTCAAGCTGTCTTGGATGGTTTTCAGTCTGATATTTACAAAATAAATGCTGGTGTGCCCCAGGGTTCTGTTCTGTCTCCAACACTCTTTTTAATTTTTATCAACGATATCTTGTCTGTTACTTCTAATCCAATATATTCCTTTTCTCACGACAGTACTGTCTGCTTTTCATATTCGTTCCCGGACTCACGTCCCTGCTCTTCGGCTGTAGAACGGAATATATTTAATGTTTCCAAACACAATACTGTCTCCTGTCGTTAAAGCGAACTCCAAATACAAAGCCATTATCTATGAATGGCACTTGCATCATTGAAACGGAAACACTTTTTCTCGGTATGTGTGTCAGTGACTACCTACAATGCCGCCAAAAATGGTGCGAAATGTCTAGGTTTCCTCAAGCGATGTAAAAAATATTTCATCTCCTCTGATCTGGCCTCAATATACCATATATCCGCCCAAAATTGGAGTACAATGCCCAAATCTGGCCAGGTGGTCCTAAAAAATCTCTGCACCTGCTAGATAGAATTCAAACCCGTGCGATAAAACTCATAGGTGATACATTCTATTATTAGTTAGTCCATTGACACCCTTGAACACCGACGTAATTTCTCCTGTCTCACTTTGTTTTATCACCATTGAAATTGCTAGTAGCATTACGCCCCTTCAAACCTTCAATGGCATCATCCGTCCCTTTAAGAATGCTTATCAGTACGCCCTTAAGCCCACTTTCGGACGTACTCCGAAATATCGTGATTCGCTCCTAAGCTGTACAACCCGATAATAGAATTCCCTGCCGAGCTCTCTATTTCCTATTCATTATAACTTGCAAACATTTAAGACCAATGTACATTGGTGTTCTCTTTTTTTCCTCCCTGCTTCTTTTACGTCCGTGCTGTGCTTGCCCATGAAATCAAAACATTGCTTTCGACAGTTTTTTCACTGACATGCCCCTTATTAAAATATCATAAATATTTTACATAAAAATATTTACATTTTTGGTCCTCTGATTTTCACATTGTCCATAACTGCACATATCGTTTCTCATCGAAACGCAGTTGTGTAGATAAAAGATAATTTCAAAAAGATTGATCTATGTACTCGTATGTTGCATACGACACGCTCAAAAGACATAGTTTTCCATCGTAAGCCATAAATACTCGTATACTCGTGTGTTGATAACACAGGCAACATTTTTATTTGTCACAGCTAAACAGGTAACTGTTTTATCTAGGTATATTGTGTGTGTATTATTTTATGATACCATTACTTAAACTTTAATTGTTTCTCGCGTGCCTCACGGGCCAGGGTGAGTTTTTAATTGATAACAAGTTAATTGGCTTTGCTGTTAAGTTTTCCATTTGGACAAAGGCCTTAGGATAAAAAAATATCGGATGAGAAAGAAACAAACAGATTCAGAATTGATTGTAGAAGGAGAGAAAGGAGGACATATCCTGAATAAACCTAGATGAATTAAGAAAGCCGACCAAAAAACGACTGGAGAGCGAGAGAAAAAAGTTACAAAATACGGGACCGCTTCCACCTACCTCCTAAACTGCCGACGTTTCTAATATTTTAAAATATGTATCCCTATGTATAGAGCAAGGCCGTACGTGTCAAGGATGTGGCAGAATGTATTGGATTGAGAGTGATACAGAAATGGAAAATATCTGGTGACTGGTGACTGAATTCTTTTGTAAACCTGATATTGTGTATACTTGCCCTGGCTCTAAACCCAATGGCTGTTTGAAAAAATGGTCAGAAAAAGATTTTACAAAAATAATTATATGACGATGTTTCGCAAGGAAGGTTAGGTTAGGTTTGAGTGGCTGTTGCAAAAACCAACTCACTTAGGCCTATTGGGGCATTATGCTGCCGCGTGGATCTGTGATCCTCCTACTCTTGGTGCTAATTTGAGCTTCTGATGAAGCGCAGGAGACTGTTAACGTCTAAGTTGTTGGCTTGTACAAAGTAGGTGGAGAATTGTCTCTTCCTTCTCCTCTTCCATGCAGTTTCTGCAGATAAGTCTTCTTTCATGTTCGCCTATGAGACAGCGTCCAGTCATGTCACCGATGATATCGCTAAGATGTTTCCTATTTAGAAGGTTCAAACTCTTAGAGCGATTCAGATCAGTTTTGGCCAGATTTGTTTGGTCGCAGTCCGCCTAAGGTTTTTTCTTCTAATATCATCTAGCTTTAGGTTTAATTTTTCGGGTAGGATAGGTAGAGTGGTTCTAATATAGGGGGTTCGTCTGCCATACAAAATTTTTGTGGCCCGGCACCCAATGTAGGTCGATATAGAATTGCTCTGCCATCTGCCTGAGAGATGATCTGCTGTCAAGGCCCGTTTTAGATTTTTGTGAAGCTAAGTCCAGGGATTTGGTAGCGACCTGACTATCAGCCAGGACATGAGTTTTTTTAATCGACAAAATTTCCGTCGGAACATGCTATGGTGACCTGGTAGGTGAAAGAAGAGGCTTAGGTTGTTCTTATCTATGAAACTACCACCAACCCTGCCATCAGCCTGAATCTTCCAGTAGAATATAGAGAATATAGAGGCTACTAGAGGCAAACTAGTGTTAGGGCATAATGGAGTCGATGTTCTTTTGAAATATTTGTGAATTATTAGGAATATTAGCGTGGTCAAATAATTTTTTTGTCTACTGTGTAGTCGCTTTGAGGGACATAGCTGCGCTAGCAGTAAGCACCCACTTGTCTGTTGAAGATATCGAGGAGATTCGAGTGAAAATCAATATCGAGTGCCGCGGAGACTTGATGTCCTTTGGAATTTTCTTGTTTTGCTGCAGTTTGTTGCATTGTACAAGGCAAACACCCCGTACTTAGTAGTATCGGTCTTTTAGCCGAGACGAATAGCCAGAGGCCAACGTGAAGTCCCCATTTGTTTCCAATGGTTTTTTGCAAGGAAATAAAGCTGCTCTTTCTTGAATATTAGGTTTCTAGTTTAGTTTCCTTTCAGAAATAATCCTTAGATCTCGATATATTTGGAAAGATGGAGCTGGTACCATTTATTGAGGGAGGGTCTACTATTGGAATTTTATATTTCCTGGAAAAGAGGACTAGATCAAATTTATGGGACCTAACTTTCAATCCACAACGATGCTCCCAACGGGTTAATCTATTACGATTTAGCTAGAAGAGTTCTTTAATAGAATTGAGACGCTTTCGTGAGACGGTTATAGAGACGTCATCCGCATAGGCATCCACCTTACTGCCACCCGCTTCCTTGTATGTCAGCAGTTCATTGACCACTAAGTTCCAGAAAAAGGGTGAAGAGCAGAAGCCCCACCCAAAAAACTGATTAGCTCCCCAAGTGAGCCATCTACCTTTGGAGTTGACATTGTTAAAGGCACCTTCTATATCCAAGAATGTTGCCATTATGTACTCTCTATAATGTATTGATCGGTCGATGAGGTTAGTCAGTAAATGTAGAACCTTTTTCACGTGCTTTCCTTTACAGCAGGCATGTTGAGTCATAAACAAAAGTCGTAGTTCAATTCCAGTTTGTATATAGTTATCAATCAGTTGTCCTTTGGGGCAACATGAGAACATTTTCTGGCCTTGGGAGCGAAAACTACATTACCTTTTCTTCATGACAAAAGAATGTTCACAGTTTATACCCGGCTCCTCATGATATTCTCTAGCGTTGACAAGATGAAATCTGAGGACCTTTGTAGTTCGGCAGGCATTATACTGTCTGGACCAGCAGACTTTTTTGTTTGAAGCTATGCAGCGTCGAGAACAGTTTGCCCCTTGTAATTAGACCATAAGTTTTAGTCGCGGTAGCAGTAGTCCTTTTAAGGCTCTTACTGACCATGAATAGCAGGTCCAGTGATTCAGTACTTAAGGTCGTCCAAGAACCATCGGTGTTTTTCAAACAACTGGGAATTGTATGATTGGTTGAGGGGATGCGCGACGCCTTAGAGGTTTTTGTTATTTTGTCATAGAATGACCTCCAGGATTGTCACTTTGCCGTCCTCAGTTCTTTTGAGGGTTCCTTATATGAGTCACAGTCAGTCATTTTTTCTTGTCCTTTTTGCTTGGACAACTGAGGACTTGGAGGACTGAAAGCATCCATTGCCTGATTGAGAGCTAGGGATAAATCCTTGACTTTCATGTCAAGCTCATTTATGTTACATGAGGGACTAAAGAGTCATTTTTAAAAGCGTTCTTTGTATTTTGGCCAACATTTTTTAAATTATTCCCGAATCCTTGTTGGTGGGAAGGCGCATCATTCAAATTGAATTGGATGTATCGGTGATCTGAAAAAGAGTGTTCAGACCGTACCATCCAGTTCGTTATCATTTGAGTGATATCTAGCACCTCCTGCTGGTTTCTTGTTATAAGAGAGGGGCTCATTGCCTATATTGCAAGCCCTTAGACAAGTACTCAAATTTATCTTCATTCTCGGTACTCCTACATATTGTTCTGTGTAGTGTGCGTTAGCATCGCATCCGATGATGAGGTTAGTTTTCCTAACTTCAACCAGCCTTTCAAGGTTGTCACCAGGGAGATGACTCAAGTGCTGATCTTATATTTGTCTTTTGTATATAGTGGAACGTATTCAAGTGTCCCAAGTCCACGAACTACGCCTCCTACAATCCATGGTTCCTGAATTACAATAATGTCTTCTCTGTCTTTGGAAAGATGCAAAACGAGTGCGGTCGTGGCTTTTTTGAAGTGATAGAAGTTAATCTGATTAAACCGTAGCATAATTGAGATAATCAACCAAAGAAACGTCTCCCCAAAAGCTCATCTTCATCATATGATCGCTAAGGAACTCTTTTTAATTCGTCATCAGTTTCCATTTCCGTAAGGGTGTCAGTCAGGGAGTCATCGCTTTGTATCTGAGGCTGTATTAGCTGTTTTAATTAAAGGAAGAGGAAGCCATAAGGTTTTAGACTTGAATCCGAATCGAATCATCGGTTTAGTCTGCGCTAGAGGATTAGAGGATTTCTTATTGATCCCAATTAACTCGCATTTATAAGGGCCCCTTAGCTTCTCCAGTTTTGCGACTTTTCAGTCATGAGTCCGAAGGGTTGCATTGCTTTTCATAATGATATTCAGAATGTGTTCTGTGGAGGAGGGTTTAGCTAGGATCCAGTTATGGTTTTTAGGTCCGCATCGGATATCCAACTTAGCCACAACCTCGAGCTTCGCATCCGGCCAGACCTCTCCTAATCAAGAGATTTTTGATTGGCACAACCGATAATATTGATGTGGCTTTGGTACAAACCAGCATCGCTTGTGAAAGGTCGTGCCCCAGGGCTTTCCCGCATGATGGCGAAGAAGCTCCTCGAAAAATTTAACTTGACCAAATGCCACCGTTCAGGTGTAATTGATCCGTCGGCGTTGCTTTTATCGATCTTGCGCCTTTTACACCTCAGGTCCATCTATCTTTTCAGAGATACACTGTATACAGATAACGCTACCTAATCTGAAGGTTGCCAGGTATCCGGATACTCCATTCACGACTTAGCTGTTTTTAAAAACACTAGGCCCTTAGCCAGGCTGATCATCGGTATTGGTTGAAATACAATAGCCAAGGGGAGAAATGAGTGGAAAGGAAGGAATACTATAATTTGATGAAGAAAGAGAAGTATTGGGGATGTGGATGAACAACTTTCAGTTTCAGTTCTCATCTGGGGAACTTTTTGAGAGTCATTAACATTTCTCAGTCTCTACGACTCGACCAGTTCGATGCTCAAAGTAGAGTATTTTGAATATATACAAACAAAACAAAATCCCGCCACCAAAACTCGTTTAAATCGTGAAAATAAACTAATTTTACTTAATAAGTTTAAAATTATCTCACCACGTAAAGTAAAAATGTTTTTGCATTTAAGTGGGCCATTATTACCTTTATTACCGTGAATGCAGTCTCATTGCAATTTGAGGCTTCGAACTGAAATTTATTTATAAACTAACCCCGGGCATTCCAATTTAAAATATATATGTATACATACAAGTATATAGATATTCCTTAAAATAAAAATACAAGTTTATTTTACAACATACTCGATCATACAGATATTTATATAAAAAAAAAACGTGTTTTACAACTAATAATACTTTAGTAAGCTTACACAGGGTGTGATAGAAAGTCTTGACCTTTTTAGACTTTCTCTCGAATAACCTGTGAGGTGTTCTTTCTTCGTAATTTTAGATAAACAATCTCAATTATCCATGGAATGGCACAGAGTGACGTCAGTAAATTTAAACAATAGAACAAAAGAATATAGTCCCTTGTCTTCTCACGAATGTAGCTTATGATTGGGCCAACAATGAACGCGACATTGCCACGTAGGAACATGAATAGCCCGTAACCTGCAGCGAATCTGAAAAGATAAATTTGAAGTGCTATAACGCCTGGTTGTCTTTAGTCAAATTGTACTTACTTCTCTTTTGGTAGAAATTCGGCAAAAACTAGGGCAGTTGGGGTGTGAATCCAACTTCTGAGAAAACCCAGTACCGCTGTGATTATTGCCATTGAGGTGTAATCAAATACTTGCAAGAAAACTGTAAGCAAAAATGAAAAAGATATTTTTGATTAAGAGGATTGTTCATTGTAAAAAATAGGGCAATTATTCAAATAGTAAAGGTCAAGTTCGTATTTCGAGTAAGAAGACATTGGCAAGTCCTTGTGACTCTTGAATGTGTTCTTTGTTCCTTTTTGTCGGTTCCTATGATCTATAGCACAGCAATGTGCTTTCCAAACTATACACTACGATTTTTGTATGGTGATTAAGCTTTTTTCTGCTTTTTTTCTAATTTCTGCCAATATTTTCAGCTTCTTTGCACGCCCACGATCGACTTTCAGCGGGTCATTACTGACTAAAACATTGATTAGGCCAGTAGCGCAAAGATTCAAGTTCGTGTAGAGTGCCAAGACTTCCTCCTTGTGGTGGACCTTAGAAACTGTATGTGTATGTGTATGCAAACTAAAATTGCAAGTGCGAATCAGGATTCAACGATTGATACAGAATTAGCGTAAGAACACCCCAGATAGAATCAACTGTGTTGCTTGCATCCAGCCTCTTGACCTGATGATCTTATTTTAGGGCCTTTTAGAAATATTTCAAGCCAATATCTGAACGGAGCTTCAAAATCATTTGTCAGGGAGATAGTGGCAGAATAACTCGAATTGGATCAACAACAGCACTCATAGCATGTGACGTGAGTGACCCGAAAGCCTCGGATACTAATGGTATATTTGTTAAGGACTCTTGCTACTTGGAAAACGCATAGGATTTTTGATACTGTACGTAGACTGTTAAGTCCTATAATAAACCACGTGCAGTCAAACAATTCGCGGAGACTCTGGACTGATGTAAAGCAGATCTAACCTCCAACTAAGTATGAGATGGAATGGCAGGAAAATTCTAAGATGAACTGCGGTAAATGCCACCGAGAGGACACGCACAGGCTATTTGTCATTAGAGGCAGACTTAGGCAAGAAGTCTTAAGTTTGAGGCATATAAACAAGCGCCCCGTGATTATCAGCATCGAGGTTAAATTCGCCAACATCAGCCTTTATGCGTGCAGACCCCAAGTGAGGAAAAAACTATGGCACCAAGGATTGTTTTTATGAGCTTCTCGACGAAACATATGCTTAGCGTCCTTATGTGCTTGGTGATTTAAATGCAAATATAGCCTGCAAGACACCACTGCCTACAAAGGCTAACCAATTTTGCTTCGATGAAAAATGTCATCGTAGTAATCACGCAGTTCCTTCATCACGATATCTCTTATGGAACCTGGCAGAATCAACCAGATTGTCTACAGATCGATGCAAAGTGTGCTTCCAGTATTCTGGATATCTGAACGTTTCGAAACGCCAACATTAACTCGGGCTATTACATTGTTGTGATTAAATTATGAATGCGAGTACCTTTAATGTCGCTAAAAAGAGGAAATACTGTAAAAAATGTTTGACTTTGCAATCAAGTGTCCGTTAAATTCAGAAATGTTGTCTCTGATAGTTCAGGTTACGTCCGACCACTTTTGAAAAATTCGTGGTTTGACGATAAATGGCGGCTGTGGCACGGAAAGAAACAAAAAGCCTAAAGCAAAGCAAAGCAAAAAGGAAGACCAAAGCTGCTCGGGACCTCTACTCGTAGGGAGCATAAAGCGAAAAACAAAGGAAAGGAAGGAAGGAGATCGACGAAATAGGTTGTTAAGCAGGAAAGATATTCAGAAATTTCACAAGATAAAAAAAATCACGCTATGTAAACAAAGTACCTGTAGAACTCTACAAAAATAAACAAGGAAATCTAGTGGTACAAACAAAAAGGTAAAGCAAACCGTTCCAACTAACGATGGGTGACCAGACCTCGATGAAGTGAAGATAGTTAGATATAAATCCAACAAGGCTCTCGGTACTAACGGCCTACTTGCTGAACTGTTCAAGGTGACGTGAGATAGCCTTGTAAATCATCTCTAAAATATGGGTGGACTAAAGCATGCCAGAGAAATGGAATCTAAGCATTGTATCCCCGATCATGACGGAAGGAATCTGCACCAACTATAAAGACATCAATCTACTCAAAGTCTGATATAACATCTTCCCAGCTGTACTATGAAATCAGCTAAAACCTTCTGTTAACCAACTGATTGACTCTTTTAAGTGCGGTTTTAGAATATTTAAGTCAGCAGTTTACCAAATAGCCACACTCCGGTAGAACCCAGAGAAATTCAAGAAGTCCAGATCAGTACATCTGTTTATCAATTTTAAGGACGTTTGACACTCTTGGATTCCGTACGAAACTCATCAGATGTTGCAAATTGACGACCAAAAATACTCACTGTTTCGTAAAGCTAGGAAGCAATCTCACGGAGATCTTTTGATGTCAAAAAATGACTTTCACAAAGTAACCACCTGCTGGTAAGATCTTTATTTTAGAAGTGGAACGCTGAATGGTACAGAACATTTCCGAAAAAGGTCAGTGAGTATAAATTTCAGCATCTCCAAATCGATGACAAATATAATAGAAAAGAATTTTGACAGCAAAGTTGAGCAACTGTCAAAAGACCTCGAATGCGAAAACAATGAGGAAAGCCTCCCTTATTCTATGGCCAGAAATCATGGTCTAAATATAAGAAGCCGTTTGAAATGACTGGCTGTGCAAACGACTGGCACAATGAGGAGAATTACTTTGCTCTAATAATGGCCTTGCACAGTCCTACAGCAGAATCGTTGCAGACAATAGACATTGAAAAGAATAAAGATTATGTGGCTTTAGTACAGGCTATCGAGATGGGATTTATAAGGTCCAATTGTAAAGCCGAATGGAGCAACGAGAAGAAACACCGCAACAGCTCAAATCAGACGATAAGAGATTGGCACTTTTGTCATACCCCACCATAGGCAAGGATATTATCGAAGAAATGGCAAAAGACGCATTTATCAGAGTATATTGAGATTTGAAGCTACAGTCAGCAGTAAGGATGGCCGTGAAAAGATCCCTTGCCGAAGTACTTGCCTTCGCTCTGCTTATGGAAGCACCCAATCAGGCTTCCCAAAGGAACACATCTCGTTAGGGGAGTAGCATCTGTTGCCGAGAAACAAGATACTCAACGGAACAAAAACTACAATAGAATAGGAAATCTTCAAAGGCAGTGTAAAGAACCGGTACGACGAAAAGTCTACTCCCACTATGGTAACAAGTAAATAGAGAAAGAAATCGGTCAACCTTTATAAAGCCATCAGTCGAGAAATGCTTAAGCACCCACTTCGCGAGGCAAAAGTTGGCAGTAGGAGTCAACAGCCCCAGGACCATCATACATGTATCTAGCAAAGCGATGCAATGAAAGCCTTCTAGTAGAAGTAGTCGGTGGAAAGGAAAAACGGATGGACAACAATAGACATCGGTGTCATTGCCTCAGTCATCAGGAGGGATCTGGTGCAGAAATTATGGTTGCATAACACCACCAGTTACAGCTTGAGAATAGCTACAGGAAAAACGGTTGAGGTATATGGCGAAGTCCGCATAAAAGTCCGAGTGTATCGTTGGTACAGACTTCATGAAAGAACATGGATTTTGAGGCACAAACTCTGAAATACGGAAACATGGAGATACCAATGATATACGGAAACGCTAACACTTCCATCTTAAAAGCCGTCATCTGCAGAAATAAGATTCTAGAACCTTCGTCGTTTGTTTGCGCAAAATGGAAGATGGTCCGAGTAGCCACCAATTCTATTTGATGGAACCAGAATATAGAAGAGATTTTATGGTGGGAAAGACATTAGTGTAACCAAGGAACATCATTGTTCCTGTAAGGATTCCAAATCC
The DNA here is from genome assembly GCA_907269105.1 of Volucella inanis. Lineage (NCBI taxonomy): Eukaryota > Metazoa > Arthropoda > Insecta > Diptera > Syrphidae > Volucella > Volucella inanis. The sequence goes on along the minus strand of OU026156.1, from coordinate 17,384,234 downwards.
AAATGCATTCAGTGTAAAGATGAAAATGGGAGAGAGAGTGAACACAACGAAAAAAAATCATGCTACACAAGACGAAGAATATGGACCTACGCAACTTGTTGAACACCACATTGACACCGGAGATGCTGGACCAATCTGTCAACCTGCAAGGCGTCTTCTTTTGGCAAAGCAAACATAAGTTGTCGAAATGGTGTTGTAGATTAAAGTTAAGGGGCTGATTGAAGAATCGCAGAGTCCGTGGTCGTCTCCAGTGGTTCTCGTGAAGAATAAAGACGGTAGAATTAGATTTGGTGTAGAATACCGACGTCTCAACGATATCACCAAAAAGGACAGTTACCGACTTCCGAGAATCGATGACACTTTGGAAACGCATTCTAGAGCGAAATGGTTTTCAACTCTTGACTTAAAGAGCAAATACTTGCAGGTAGAGATTAATCGTAAGGATCTTGAGAAAGCTGCCTTCACTACAGTGATGCCGTTTGAACTCTGCAATGCTCTGGCCACATGGAAAACCTGTCTAGTGTATCTGAGCAACGTTATCACCATAGGTAATACGTTCAAAGAGCATCGAATAAACCTTAAATTAGAGTTGGAGCGGCTGCAAAACTAAAACCAGAAAAGTGTGCTTTGTTCTGTCAGGAAGTAAAATATCTTGGTGATAGTATATCAGCGGAAGGAGTAAGAAGTAAGCTGGCCTGCCCTCAAAACATAAACACCAACTGGGAATCTTCTTGGGACTTGGCACATACTATAGGAGATTCGTAAAGGATTTTTCCGGTATTGCGAAAAGCCTACAGCAACTTACGGAAAAAGCCTAACAGTTAAGTTGGTCTGGAGTGTGTGAAAAAAAGAATTTGAGGAACTCAAGCGGTAGCTGTGCAATCTTGGGTTACCCTACACTCGGAAAAATGTTCGTCGTGACCAAGTTCATGATGGTCAAGAGAAAGTGGCTACGAACCATTTCTACTTGTTTCTCTACGGACAGACCATGCAGCTTTGAAATGCCTACTACAACTTAAGAACCCTGAAGGCCAAGTTACGAGATTTAAAGTGCAACACCGCAAAGAAAGATTCCACTCAAAGGCTGATGCTGTCTTTGTGGAGTGTGAAGACTGCTGGAAAGAACATGCCACTATCCAAATGAGAACCAATAGTGGCAACAGAGAGTTGGAGTACAGACGAAATCTGTTCCTCCCAACAGACAGATAATGACAGCAAATCAATATTTATTTTGAAGGAACACGAAGAAAGATCAAGCTGGAATGCAGATATCAGTTAGAAGCCAAACTCCGAAAGCATGCTTTGCACAGTGGGACTCGTTCTGTGTGCAAGATGGTTTACTGAAGAAAAAATGGGAAAATGCAGATGGAACAACATCTAGTATGCAGCTAATTGTACTCCATGAAATACATGACGGAATCTCAAGGGTCCATTTGGGAATCAACACGACGTTGGACCGTTTTCAGAAATCTTTAATGGGAACCGATACACCAATGTGGGTGTATCTTACTTCAGTAGGTGACCGAAAGTATTTACCATCCCAAATCAAGAGGTAGTCAGATAGCAGAAGAGATAGTCAACAACTAGGTGAGCAGATTTTAAGTTCCGATGGAGTTAACCCTTCCCGTAACTTTGAATTAAAATTAATTCCGAGAAGTGTGTCAAAATCCGGTAATAAGAAAGACAAGCACAAGGACAACGACACTACATCCTTAATCTGATGGAATGGTCGAGTGATATATGCGGACCTTGAATGAGCATCTGTCTATGGTCGTCAACAACTGCCAGCGGGTATGGGATCGACACATACCATACCCCTCTTCTTAATGGTTTACCGAAACGCGGTCCATGGTTCAACAGGACATACACCATCCGAGATCTTATTTGGGCAAACAGTTCGGTTACCAAGTTAAACGAAATTCGCATCCCCACCTACAGAGGCCAAGGAGGTAAACGATTACGTGGATGACCTGCGCAACAGGATTAGGAAATCGCATGAAAACACTCGAGAAAAGATGAAGCGCATGAAGACTAGGCACGACATCAAAGCGAAATCTTCCGTCTTCAACAAAGGAGATCTGGTGTGAATGTATAATCCTCTGCGCAAAAAAGGCATATCACCAAAATTGTAACCGGATTGGGAAGTTCCATGTAAGGTGACAACTCGCATTAATGACGTTGTCTAATTTTAAGGTGGTCTATTTGGATAGAATGGATCATTTAAGCGGAACGATGAATGACGAAGTTGTTTGGGATGAACAGTTTAAGGGAAAGAGCAGAGTGATATCTAAATGTGAACATCGTCATCCATATTTAATTAGCAGAAGATTCTTTTATTTGTACTTACACAAACTCTATTAAGATGATGATATTCAACTATAGTACGCAACTTTTCACAACCCTAAATCAATGACATCTTACATCTAATCCCTGCCAAAGCAAACATTTCTTATTGTTGTCACACGCGCTGAAAACTTTTCGCACTCTCACAGCACAAACTATCTACATAATAATTATTTCCACACTCTTGGTTGATTTATAAAGTTTTTAGTGTCTGCAAACATATCACATGGAACTGAAAAATGACATCAATACACCAATGAATGGATGTACTTACCAAATCTTGCGATAACAGTTAGAGTAGCTCCAGCTAAATACACGTGCCGTGATGGAACCGTGATGCACATGGCAGCGAATGAAAGAAATACCCGTGACATCATATCAGCAGCAGCACCGATAGCAATGATTTTAGATGTTTCCAGCTAGCAAAAAAGTTGACTCGATTATTATGATGAATTAACATAACACCGATCAGATGGTATACCTTGGTATATTGAAGCTCGAACAAATACATTGGTTGCATAGAAAAGAAAGTGATATCGGCATACAAAGCAAATGCGATTCCTATAACGATATTTACAAATATCGGATCTTCCAGTAGTGACAAGTCCATGAGATCTACAAAAGACCGCCAAACACTTGTTTTCTTCTTATCCTTTGGTTCGTCTTCTTTTACGTCGTTTAAATCGACCACGTCATTCAAAATTCCCAAACTAGAAACACTAGCCACTCGACTTGATAGTTTCTTATTCACATGTGATGTTAACGAAGTTCGAGATCCTCCGTGTCCATTTAAAAGAGGTTCCTTGCGCCCATTTTCTTCAATCTGTTTCTCATCAGTGGGTTCTTTTTCATAGAGCACTGTTACTTGTTTCATGTGCCATTTGACTGGTTGCATGATCAACATACCCATTATCGCGTGACAATTTACTGCAGCCAAAACTATCAGGCAACCTCGGAAACCGTATCTTTCGTTAAGAAATTGGACCATAATAGGGTAAAGCATCACACCGATACCGACAATCGTCTGAGTGAAGCTCATCATGATCACTCTTTTCTTGACAAAGTAGTTATTAACGCTGGTGTAGGCTGTAGGCACAATCATCCCCAGACCTAGTCCCTGGACCAAACTGAAAGCCACCAGCAAATGAAACGTTGACTGAATAAAGACCAGCATTATGGATCCAATAAAATACAGCGTTGCACCCATTAGACCGACCTGTCTCAAAGAATACTTCTTGTAGAGCACGTTGGTAAGAAGTCCTGCGAAGCTTAGTATACTGAAATAGGTACCCGTTACGAAAGCTATCGCACTGGAATCAGCTCCAATCTCTTTGATGAAATCTCCAAATATCAAACCAAAAGATGAGATTGGTCCCATGCCACAAGTCTAATAAAAAATCAGAATTCAGATACTATTGGAAGTCAGAAATATTTCAAAATATATATATATACTTACAAAAGGCATTGCCATGCCGAGGCACACCAAATATCCCCAACCCCCATCGGGAGCTTCCAGTCTTATTGTCGTTTTCCTCATCTTTGAGTGGAGCCTTCAAGGTGTCGATTTGATCTGAAGATACCCTTCTTCAAGAGTTTTGCAAGAGATAAGAGATTAGAGGTGTTTCAGTTGAGCTCTTTTTGTGGTTGTGGTTTATCATAAGCGTTATATATTTTTGTCAAATCATAAATCTTCACATACACACTAAGCCTCACTCGGATGATATGTCATATTCGTAACTAGTTACACTTACAAATTGCTATTCTTGACATCACTGTCAACAATGACTACTAAGAGTAATTCTTACTAACAGTCCTGGCATGTGTTTCAGCACAAACCACTTGATAAGGAATTCCAAATTTTTTGTGGACCCATATGCTTTTAATCTTTTACGAATTAGATGAAAAAAGATCTTACAGAAGGAGATAAACCCCAAACAGAGGTACTTTTTTGGGTTCACCACACATCAAAATTTGCATTTAAACATTGATTGGAAGATGGTGGATATTATTTGTCAACTGTGTCATAAAATTGTTCTAAAAGATCGTTTACTTGATTTGGAATGATCAAAAATTTAAAATAACACACACAAAGCAATACAAATCATTTCTGACGTCTACAGTGGTCAAACCAAGTTCGCGATTATCAGATCGCACCTTGAAAAAAGGCATTTAAATGATCAACAGTGTTTTGGCTTTATTTGCAACTAATGTCTTGTTCTCAAAGTACATTTACCTCATACAGCTTTTGAGATTCATCGGATAGAGTACGACGCAAAAGGTGTGTATTTTTAAATTAGTAACAGCAGGGCGAGCGGAATCGACAGGGGAATCGCGGAAACTGTTGGTGGTGGTTCCCTGGTTATAATCTGTTGAATTATAAACGTGACCATAGTAAGTAAATATTTTCGGAGCAGACTTTCACCTGATCATTTAACTTGTTCCGTTGAAATTTTTTTGTTGTTTTTTCTGTAATAAAATGTCTTTATTGATTGGATGTACCATATACGGTAATGAGAAAGTGGTGTCACTTCATTTCGCAGGATACAATTCCATCAATTAATCGGCAGAATAATCTACCTTTACGATGTGATATAGTTTCAGATTGCAACCCTAAGAAATACTTAAGACAAAAAGAGATGCTGCTTTTGTGGCTAGACATCAAAGTTGTTACATACCCTACAGATCAAAAATACTGTCACTGAATACTGTGATAGTGTCTGCTGGTTGTTATCGTAACAGCTCCTACATCCTGACGTGACGGTTCTTGCTAGATAACTTTCTGATAGGAAGCTAATGATTAGCATATCATTAATCAGAATGTGTACATACCACATTGAGCAATACCACCACGGAATAACCACCGTGTGGCGTTCTTATTGTCTCGATTTAAATTCTATTTTCTTTTGTTAAGTTGGTACATCTGTTGTTGATACTCCATCTAAATTTTAGTAAAACATTGGCTGAAACGTTGGTGCCGTTTTTTGCAAAATTCAACTTTTTTTATCAATATAGTAGCCTTCGAGGGCGATACACTAATTGTAACGATTTTTCAATCTTTCGATACCAGTTTTGTAGTAAGATTTCGGTTTAGCCTCAAAATAGGCCTCTGTTTCGGCGATTACTTCTTCATCGGACTTAAATCTCTTTCCGGTGAGCATTCTTTTGAATGTCCTGTCTGCGAACAGGAAATAGTCGCTGAGGGCCAAATCTGGAGAATATGGTGGGTGGGGAAGCAATTCGTAGCTGGATTCATTCAATTTTGCCATCGTTTTCATCGACTTGTGACACGGTGCATTGTCTTGATGAAACAGCACTTTCTTTTTCTTCAAATGCGGTCGTTTTTCTGCGATTTCGTCCTTCAAACGCTCCAGCAACGTAATGTAATAGTCGCTGTTGATAGTCTGCACCTTTTGGAGATATTCGATGAAAATTATTCCATGTGTATCCCAAAATACGGATGCCATAACCTTGCCAGCCGACTGTTGAGTTTTTGGTCGTTTTGGACGAGGTTTGTCGCCTGCTCGCCACTCAGCTGACTGCCGACTTTACTCTGGTGTGAAGTGATTGAGCCAAGTTTCATCTATTGTCACATACCGACGCAAAAATTCGGCTTTATTGTGGTTGAACAGCTTTAAACCCTCCTCTGAATCATCCACACGTTGTTGTTTTTGGTCGACTGTGAGCAAACTCGGCACCCACTTTGAACAGAGCTTTCGCATGTCCAAATATTTGTGTATGATATATCCAACACATTCTTTTGATATCTTCAGAGCCTCAGCTATCTCGATCAACTTCACTTTACGGTCATTCGTAATCATTTTGTGGACTTTTTTGATGTTTTCATCTGAAACAGCCTCTTTTAGACGTCCACTGTGTGCATCATCTTCGGTGCATGTATGACCACTTTTAAATTTTTCAATCCACTTGCGAATGGTTCGTTCGGCTGGTGCAGAGTCCGGGTAACACTTATCAAGCCATTTCTTTGCATAGGCTGCATTTTGTCCCATCAAAAAGCAATGATAAATCAACACACGAAATTGCTTTGAATCCATTTTTTTCACAACAACAAAAGTTGCTTCACTCACAACGCTATATCTCGAGAACTAATCGTCCGACAGCTGTCAAATTTAAACACTCATCTTTTGAAGGTTGGTACTAACTAAAAATGGTATGGATTTAATTCAAGTGGTGCCCTCTCTTACAAACGGCACTGACTTTTCAGTGACATCTATCTCTGCGTGTCTTGGCGATTTTTTACAATTTCAATTTTTTACGATTTCAATTTTCAACAACGAACTATTTAATGTTGCGCAAACGTTAGAAATGTTGGAAAAGTGCTTCGGCAACGATTCTCTAAGCAAAACGGTCGTTTACCAGTGGCCCGTGCGGTTCAAAAGTGGTCGTGAGTCAATCGAAAATAAAGAAGTATGGGCAGACCATCGACATCAAAACCGACGAAAACATTGATGAAGTAAAAGAAATGTTGGTCAATAACCGCAAATTAACCATCAGAGAGAAAGCGGAGGACTTGAACATTGCCTATGGATCCGTTTTAGACATTTTGGTTGGTGCCAAAAGACCTCAATTTCATGCAAAAAAGAGACCTTGTTGACGTCGCAAAAGAGATGATTTACGAGGTTGAATCCGATTCCACATTCATCAAAAGGATCATTACTGGAGACGAGACGTGGGCTTATGAGTACGACACGCAATCCAGACATCAGGCTAGTGAATGGCCCGAAACCAAAAAAGAAAGTAATGCTCACGGTTTTCATGGATTACAACGGTGTAGTGCGTCATGGATTTTTGCCAGAAGGCAAGACAATAAACAAAGAGTATGAGACATTTGCGTGAAGCAATTCACCGAAAGAGACCAGAATTGTAGGCAGAAAACTCGTGGATTTTGCACCATGATAACGCACCGTCGTACAATGCCATCATTATTCGTAATTTTTTGACGAAAAATACAACAAATAATCAATCGAGTTAAGAAACTACTACGGAGAACGCGTTTCAGCAGCTGAGAGGAAGTAATGGAAAAATCGCAGCAAGCACTGATGGACAAACTGAAAACCGCATATAAATTTTTTTTCGAGGATTGAATCAAACGCTGGCATAAGTGTGTTGCAGTCAATGGGGATTACTTTGAAGGCGACAATATAGATTTAGATAAATAAACTTGTATTTTTAATTTTCTGAATAAATTCCGAAATTTTTTTGATATTGCAGCCAACAGATACGAAAACAGGTGAGTTATTTCTTGTTGGCCCATCATGTTGCTCTCAGAAGGCTTATTGAACTCTCTCGAAGTAGAACTTTCAGAATAAACATGCCCTCTATTGAATCGCGGTTGCTTGGCTATAGTTCGACGAAAGTGGTTGGTTCTTGCCACTACCCCGTATATCTCAACACAAATTACCCTTTCATATCGTGACAAAGTATATAAAAAAAAAAGAAGGATAGGTACTATCTTAAGTAACTTTAAATACAGGAAAAAAGAAAGATAGTAAAGGGTGACCATAATTGTTATGTTTCAGCAGCTGTCAAAGTTACCAATAACATCCAGTTGTAAAAATATTCAGTAAAGTTTGCCATTCTATCTTGCATCGTTTTACGCATACCGAAATTTCGGTTCAGTTGTAAATACGCCACTTGAATTTTGTCAATAGATCGGTCGTCATCATGGCTTCAGAGTGCAGGCAATTCGTCGAACCGTGGAAAAGTTTGAAAGTGAGTACACTCTTTCGGATTTTAAGCCTTAAAGCAGGCAGAGATTGGTGCAAAATAAAGAAAAAATAGACGCCGTAGCGGCGCTGATTAGCTGAATTGGGCATCGCCACAGACTCAACTTATGTTGCGGTTGAATTTGTATATATAAGATTTTGTTGACGCAAGAGTTGAAGCCAGACGACCATAGACAGCTGGAAGTGTTAATCAGAGATGCAGAATTTTGCCAAAAAGTCATCTCCTCGGACGAGGCCCATTTTTGGCTCAGCGGCTTTGTCAACATGCAAGATTGCTATCATTGGAGCGAACACAATTCAAAAGTGTTGGGCCAAGCATCAATATTGACTGATTGACCATGCGGTTTGCGTCATGGGGGCATCATCGGACCTTATTTCTTTTGAAATGAGGAAGGAGCCACCGTTACCGTCAATGTTCTCAGGTGTAGAGCGATATTTACCGACGTTATGTCATCACAGGTCGACAATATCGATATATCCGAGTTGGGGTTCCAACAAGAGGGCACTACATGCCATAAAAGCGGCGCAACGCTCGAAGTTGTAAAGGAGAAATTTGGAGACTGGGCCACCGGGATCGTTCGATTAGACATCACTCGATTATTTTCGCTGGGGCTACGTCAAGTTCTTAGTCTACGCTAACAAGCTAACCGTGCAATCGAGAGCGTACCACTGCCGTCTAATCCTGACTGAGGCTGACTAACCTCCTCACTAAGTTAAGTCTATGTTATCGGTCCAGCGAAGACTTGGTTAGCGAATTAGATAAATCTGCGTTGCACAGCTTCTACCCGGCGAATTTGTAAGGTGACCAAACTGGGCTCGCGTATTCAAAAAGTGGGCCGACAAATGTTGGGGAAAAAGATTTAGTGACATAATGATTAGAGAATTCTTTAGACCTTCATAAGAGTAAAACTACGATCCTGTTCTTTATTCATTAAAGTGTCCAAAACAAAGTAAGTCTAGTTGAAAAAGCTTTTAATGTCAACGAATTAATCGACAATCGGCGAAACAATCAACTAACAATCAAGGGACACTAAATAACATTGTTAAAGCAGATGTGAAGAAGTTGGAAATAGAGTTCGCTCTCAGTGCGCTAATAAATCCATATCAATTAGACACGTAAAGGATTATCAACACGAGGCTTAAAGGATTCATAGCTTGAAGCGTTTCAGACAAGGCACCTACCTTACTAAGTGATATGCTCTCATCCAACTTATGGAACTAATCAGTCCATAAACTACCTTGAATCTTGAAGGATAACGGCTGTGAAATACTTCCAGATCCTTGCATAGACCACCTGCATTTAAAATCGCAGCTAGTTTGCCAATCCTGGTAAGCTCGAACTTTTAAAGAAATATGGGACCCGCAAATACAATAGCTTAATTTACTACTTCCGAAATCAAATTAGTTTTTGTCAAGCAGACCAGAAATAAAATCTAGATTAACCCTAGAGAAAAATTTGGGATTACAACCTCTAATTGCTCGACCGTATGTATGCACTAGCAGTTTGGTGTCCACCGATAGAGGAACACTCCAACGCTTAAATTTCTAGGGAAGCTGCAAAGATAAGTCTGCGTGTGAATCAGCAATGCTTAGAGATTCACATCCTCTGCTGCATTAATGGCTTTTTCTCTCCAATCGTCCTACACATATAGGATCCTCGCAGTGAACCAGTCTTCACTGCCACTCTTACATCCACCTATTTCCCAACGGATAAAGTGACTCAATCGCGAACTGTGGAGATAAAATGAACCGAAGGAAGGATCTGTGGCCAAGGAATAGATTTATCGAAAAAAAAACATAACAATTGAGAGGTCTTTGTTGACTTAAATGAAACGTGATATCTGCTAGGAATATCACTCTGATCTGAAGCTACCTTGCTACGAACTAGTGCCTTCATTGTTCTCTCACCGCGATCTCGCCATTTACGTGCGTAGTGATGTAGCTTACCAAACTCCACCACAATGTAGTCCCAGTTCTAGAAAGCATATTATACACTACTGCCTTATTTACAGAAACCCCAAACTATACAACAATTCGACCTTTCAAGAGTTGTATTTGGCAAACCAATGTTTTAAGTTCCAATTGATATCGGAAGCCAGGTCTAGACGACTATTTAAGTCGTATGTCAAACCTATATTATCCGTAAAAGCAGTTAGTGAACCTTTGTAATTTAGAGCTAACAGTGAATTTATTTAGACTAAAAATAGTATCGGTCCTAAAACAGAGCCTTGTAGTGCACCCAGATTAAGGAATATAATTTTACTTCTTCTCTTATCTAACCAAACACTTTGTGACCTATTTCAAATAAGCATAAAACCACGAAACCTACTACTTGTGATTAACTACCATATATTGAACGCTTTGGTTATGTCTATAAAGAGGCCAGCTGTATATTTTTTGACGTCAAAGTTAGAAATTATTTGAGAACAAAACTGCTAGAGTGCATCTTCCGTTAGTTGAAATCCAAATTAAACTGGATTGAAGAACTTTGTTTTATTTAAGGAGCTCACTATCCTGCTCTTAATGAGTTTTTCAAATATTTTGCTGAAAGCAATAAGAAGTGAGACTGACCTATAATTACCGACTTTTGTAGGAGAACCCTTCTTTAGCAATGGGATAACATCTGCACATTTAATGCCATCAGAAACCACTCTTTCAAACGCAAAACGATTAAATATATCGGCTTGGAGATCTACTAGGTGGAGTGAAAAGTAACCTCCTCGGCCGCCAGAATGTGCTGCTACTGCAAAAAAGGTTATGGTGCCTTGAAGTCCGTTCATATTTAGACAGACGTGCCAAATTTCAGTGCGATACTGTCTTTAGTTTTGTTTTGACAGCTGATTGTTGTTGACGTGTTTGGCATCATGTTGAGTATGGACAAAACGATTTTCGTTCTCTCATGAAACATTAGTTCTTGAGAGGCAAAACGGCGAAGGAAACAAAAGAAAAGTTGGATAATTATTATGGGGCTAATGCTCCGTCAGATTACACCGTCAAATATTGTTTTCGGGAGTTTCGTGGTGGCTGCAACTCAAAAAATATAACTTAATTGCGGTTTACTAAGAGATAACGTAACTTGTATTATTCCATTGTTATTATTCAATTGGAACATGCGTTGGAAAGCTACTGTCATTGTACGTCATTTCAGTATATGGCATTTATTTGAAGCTTAAACAACAATAATTTTTCTTCACTCAAATATGTCGAACTTTGTGCCTGAAAAAGTGTATTTGAGGGGAGTTCTTCTTCATTATTTTAATATGAAGAAAACTGCTGCCGAAAGTCATTGTATTTTTATGGTGAACATGCGGTAGCTGAGCGAACGTGCCAAAAGTGGCTTGCACGATTCAAAAGTGGTGATTTTGGCTTGGAAGACGATGAACGTCCTGGGCAGCCAAAAAAGTTTGAAGATAAAGAGCTGGAAGCATTTAACTATAAAGATTGTTGCCAAACACAAGAAGAGCTCGCAGAATCTTTGGGTGTCACTCAAGCAGCCATTTTAAAATGTTTAAAAGCAGCTGGATATATTCAAAAGCAAGGAAATTGGGTTTCACATGAACTCAAGCCGAAAGACGTCGAAAGGCGGTTTTGCATGTCCGAAATGCTGCTGGAACGCCAGGAAAGGAAGCGTAAAAAATCATATGTGAAACCCGGCCAAACAGCCAAATCAACGGCAAAGCCGAATATCCATGGCGTGAAGGTAATGCTCTGTATTTGGTGGGATCAGATGGGTGTGCTGTATTATGAGCTTATGAGGGTGAAACCATCAGTGGAAAACGCTACCGAACACAATTAATCCGTTTGAAGAGAGCAGTAGCCGAAAAACGCCCGCAATATGCGACCAGACACGAGGCAATTATTTTTCATCATGACAACGCTCGACCCCACGTTGCTATTCCGGTTAAGAACTATTTGGAAAACAGTGGATGGGAAGTCTTACGCCTTATAGCTCAGAAAAAAAAAAACACGAACGCGAGAGCACTTCGAAAGAGTGTTTGGACTTGCTGATACGGAATCGGGCGAACTTTTGGGGTCGATTGGGAACTGTTGAACACCAGAGAACAGAATGAGTGCCTGGCAATGGGCTAAAGCTGGCACGAGTGCTCCGAAGCGGCCGAGGGAGTCTCGATGGGTCGGAAAGGTTATGGCGTCGGTTTTCTTGGATTGTCATGGCATACTCTTCGTGGAGTACCTCGAAAAAGGAAAAACCATCAACAGCGTTGGTTTACTGTGCATTATTGGAACGATTGAAGGCCGAAATTGCTGCAAAACGGCCTCACATGAAGCGAAAAAAAATTTGTTTTTGCAAATCAATGACTTACGGCTCCAATTGCTGTCGCATCCACCGTATTCGCCCGATTTGGGTCCCTCGGTTTATTATAACTTCCCGAACCTCAAAAGATGGCTCATCAATAAAAAATTCAGCTCATGCGAGGAAATCATCGACGCCACGGAGGAGTATTTTGCAGACCTTCCGGAAAATTACTTTTCGGACGGGATCAAGAAGTTGGAAAATCGCTGGAATAAGTGTATCAAACTAAAAGGGGATTATATTGAATAAAATAAAAGAGCATTTAAAAAGAAAAAAAAAAATTAATTACCAAGGAGGTTACCCCACCTACAATAGTATTACAAAATGTTAAATGTTTTTAAGAACAAAGCTTGAAATACCATCCACTCCACATTATTTCGATGAAATTAAGGAATCAATGGCCTTTAACACTTAAAAATATGTTATGGGCCTAAAAACTAAACTGCTACTTTCCAACACTTCATCACAGTCGTAAAAAGACGAATAGAGGGAGCAGATCTTTTAAACTGAGCACGGTTTGAAAATACTACCTATGTTAGAAAAAAAATCTATTATAGTTGCTATGTATTGCCATATTCTAAAGTAACTCCCGGATATATATATAAAGATAACCGGATATTTTCCCTTACGGAACTACCATTAATATCATCTTTGCCAGAGTATTTTAGCACTTTGGCGTTCTTGTTTTGTTATTGTCATAAGCAACAGCTAGCAACTACCTATTCTTTCGAGATTAATAGGTTTAATTTGTAGCCTATATAAGCATACCTGTAAAGCAAAGGGCCTAATATAAAAACGTGTGGCACACCATCAATTTGGTGTTGGTGTCTCGTGGTTTAATCATCAACCTTTATCCCTTTACTTCCTAATGGTTTTGCAGTGAAACCACACATTCAATATATTTTCTCTATTTTTCTAGTGGTAAGATGGAAAAACCATGGGTATTTCCGCGAACTGTTAATCATTTTATAACGGTAAAAAATTATTTCCGGTAATGATCGGTGCATTGTAATTGATTTTTTAGTGCATCAGTTTGATAGTTTATGTCATTTGAAGTGGTTCTTGCTGTTCAGTAAACAATTATTACTATTTTTTATTTTGAGAATTTATTATTTTGTCATAAAAAATATAGTTTGTAGCAAGTTATGTAATGCGACCCATTCATCAAGGTTTTTGGATGTAGAGTAGAGAATAAACATTTTTTTTTTTTTTGTTAATTTTAGACAATGATCGATATCGAAGACTTGACTTGGAGGCAATGGGTTTTGAGGAATTTCAAATATTTTTTTTTACGAAAATCCATCAGATATTGAAAAGATATTGAAAAGTGGTGGTGAAGAATTAGAAGATCCTGAAGCAAATGTTGAAAATCTATTCGAAACAAATGCCATGGAAATTGATTTTGCCAACGAGCCTCAACAAGAACATGACGAGGGATGGATTAGCGAAGATGATCTTCCTTTATCTATTCTTCAACAAAAAGAGAGGGCTAAGCGAAAGTCCCAATATTCCTGAAGACTTAGAAACACCTACCGATGTATTTCTTCATTTATTTCCAATGGAATTAATTGAAGATATTGATTTCCAAACTAATTTGTATGCCATGCAAAAAGTTTTAGGAAATAGTGAAAGCTATTTTCCAACCAATCAAGAAGAAATCAAGGTGTTTTTGGCAATAAAATTATTGATGGGCGTCAAAAAACTTCCAAGTTATTGCGATTATTGGACATCTATGCCTCAACCCAGAGATAATTACATTTGTTCACTTATGTCGAGGGATCGTTTTGCCTGGCTTCTTAGTCATATTCATTTGAATGACAGTTTGCGACAACCAGAAAGAACATCTAGAAATTTTGATAAACTTTATAAGTTGCGCCCACTCAGCGAAGCTATCGGAAACATTTTTATCGTCACTGAAGCCATCTAAATTCCAATCCATAGATGGATCAATGATAAAATTATACAATACATGCCTCTGAAACCTATCAAACGGGGATAAAAGGCTTGGATCAGAGCTGACGAAAAAGGATATGTGTGCCAGTTCCAGATCTATACCAGGAAAACTACAACAGGTACCGAAGAAGGTCTTGGCTTACGTGTAGTGAAGGACCTTATTAGGACGTTAGTAGGAAAAGGACATTGCATTTTCTTCGATAATTTTTCCAATTCGATAGAACTTCAAAAAAATTTGCAAGCAGATATGATATACTCCTGTGGAACTTTTCGGAAAGGAAGAAAAAAATATGCACTCACTGATCTGCTATTTGACAAACACTTACAGCAAGGGCAGTCTGACTGGCGCGTAAGTAAGGACGAACTAGTATATTTAAAATGGAAAGAGAAGAAATCAGTGCATTTTCTGAGTAAATTTCATGACCAATCAGTTTTTGGAACAGCAATGCGCATGCAAAAAGATGGCCGTAAGAAGGAGGTTTCATGTCCACAACTTGTAAGTGAATATAATCAACACATGGGCTATGTTGATAAGGTGGACATGCTAAAATCCATTTATGACATTCATCAGAACTTCGTTTAAACCCGAAACGAGTCAGAAACTAAAAGAAACAATTCCAAGCAGCATTGTATTTGAGATTAATCATTCGAGTTGACGGATGCTCATACTGTAGGCCTTTGAAGTCGTCATTTAGTGCTTGTTTTCTCCAAACATAACTTAAATGTTACTGCCTCTATCAGCGCTTTCTCGACACAGCGCAAACCAACCTTATCAAAGACCCCAAGGCAATTTATGAATTCGACAACTACAAAAGAAAATCAAGCAGTTATTCCCCCTCTCTCTCTCTCTTTTGATAATATATCATCGACCGACCCACATACTATCGCCAACTACATTTGCAAACTTTTTTAAACAATCATTTGCAGAAAACTTCTTCGTACCTGATCCCATATATTTCAAGTACTTTTCCAACTTCTGCGTTGGGCCCTCTCTCTCTCTCTCTCAATCTTTTGAACCTACTCTTATAGTATAAAAGAAAAGTTACAAAGTCTCAAAGATGAATTTTTATCTTCAAAAAGTGTGCTTCCAATCTTTCGCATCCACTTTCTTCCCTATTTCATCTGTACATCACAAAAGGGGAATTCGCCCGAGTTAAAAAGACCTCTTTTATAGCCGAAGTCCACAAAAAGGGATCATTAGAATGAAGCAACTAACTACTATCCCATTTTTTAAGCTTTCTCACGTATCTAAAATGTTTGAAGGTTTTTTTATATGAAGTTCCAAGCATTCAGTGCAAGTCACCTTTATTATTCAGTCAGCATGGATTGCTAAAAGGAAGATCAACTACTAAAAACTTAGTTGGATTCGCATCCTTTGCACTTTCAGGCCTAAAAATGGCAACGAAATCGATATTATTGCTACGGAATTTGCTAAGGCATCACTTTATCCTTTTCAAATTGTCTTCCCTCGGTTTTGACGTCATATTGTTAAAATGGATATCTTCTTATAGCTTTCGTTTCAGGTAAACCTTCTCAATCCCGTTTTTAGCCACTTCTGATGTCAAACAAAGCTGCCATCTAGGTCCCCCCCTTCTTCAATTTAACTATAAACGATCTTGAGAGGTTTATTAATCACCGCGCCCTATCCATTTTCGCTGACAACACTAAGTTCTCAAAAACTTTTTCTTAACACCAAGACTATTGTTCTTTAGTAAAGGCCTCGATAGGTTTTCCATTTGGTGTTTAAAAAAATTGCTTAGAGCCTAGTGTCTCCAAATGTCAATCTATGAACCTCCTCCTTGACTTTATTTTCTACATAGCCAATGTATACCCCAGGTTCAATATCTACGCGAACTTGGAATATTATAGGATAGAAACTTAAACTTCCGTTCGCATTTTAATGAGATAGTCCTTAAAGCCTTAAAGAGTTTTGCAATCCTTATGTGACAAGGTCACTTTACATTATCCTTCTCCGGCCTATTCGCGAATATGCCAGCTAACTGTGATCCTCCTTTCAGCGAGTTCATATATCCCGAATCGAAAACATTTAACTTCGTTTTCTTAGCCTTAAACTTCTTAACCTGAATATTCTCGAAGAACGCATCATCGACTGCTCTTTGGTTCTGTAGATTGCGCTTACCTTTACAATTTCATCTCCTTCAACACTAGCCCTTGTAATTTACGCTGCTCTAGTATCTCCTTTAAGATGCGTATCTAAGGTCTTTGTCAATAGATGGCTCCAACAGAAAGTGTTCGTCGATTTTGACATATCCAAAATGCCATGAACCAAGTTTAGACAAATGGTAAACAAACCGTTTTGGCATGTTAGTGATTTTGTTTTGGAGCCATATACTTATAGTTGTGTCAAAATGTCTGATTTTGTGCCAAATAATCGTCATTTGAGGGAAGTGTTAATTTTCTTCTTTCATTCCAAGAAGAAGTGCGCATCGAGAGTTCTAAAAAGTTTACAGAGATGCTGCTCTAAATGAAACAACGTGCCGTGATTGGTTCCGTCGCTTAAAAGATGGTGATTTCGATTTTGACAACCGTCCGCGTGAAGGAAGTCCAAAATCCTTCGAAGACACTAAATTATAGGCATTGCTCGATGAGGATCCATGCCAAACGCAAGAAGAGCTTGCTTAAGCATTTTGAGTTAAGGTTCAAGCCATTTCCAAGCTATTGCATAAATGTTGAATGTAGGGAATGATTCAAAAACAAGGAACTTGGGTTCCTTATGATTTGAAGCCAAGGAGGTTGAGCGTCGTTTTCTTGATTGTAAACAACTGCTCCAGCGGTAAAAAGGAAGGGTTTTCCGGATGCATTACAGCAACTCAAAGAGAAGAAAGTCATGGGGACTTCCTGGGCATGCTTCTACGTCGTCGGCTCGCCCGGATATTCACGCTGCGAAGGTTATGCTGTATATTTGGTGGGTCCAGATCTGTGTTATTTATTATAAACTGTTGAAACACAACAAAACCATTACTGGGGAATCGTATCGATTTCAATTGATGTGATTGAGCCTAGCACTGCGCGAAAAACGACCACAATACGAGCAGAGGCATCACGTTGCCAAACCCGTTAAAACCTACCTGGAAAAGCTCAAAAGGGACGTCCTACCCCACCCACTGTATTCCCCAGATACCCGCTGTATTCCCCAGATATTACGCTTTCTCTCCGATTATTACTTCCGTTCGATGGCACATGGCCTGGCTGATCAGTAGTTTGGCTCATATGAAGGCATCAAAAATTGGTTTGACTCGTGGATAACCTATTTTCGCACCTAATATATTCCAACCCATCGCAGCTCTTATGGTTCTCATAAAGGTCAGATTAACTCCCCCCCCCCTTTTTTTTTGATTTTAACCTGAGCACTTCTTGTCTTAAACTTGATCTCCTCCACTGTTCCCTTACTCCCTTACCCTTGATTGCTATTAGTTTTTAAGTCCTATTTATTAAATTAGTTTAAGTTTGTATTAAGCGAAATAAAAATAAAAATATTAATTAAAAAAAACATTAAAACAAAAAGTTTTGCAGGTGACAAAAGGTGTCTTATAATATCTGCCCGAAAAAGGATGCGAAAAAGTGCGTGTTAAAAATGTAAGAATCATTTAAAGCCTCTTGCTCTTAAGACACTGTGAACACTTAAGAAACTTTTTTGTTTAACATTTTTCATTTGTTTATAAGAGTGCATGTCTTTAAATGTACTTACAGTTGTTCCTTATTTATTACAGTTTTTTGGCCTAATTTCACTCACTTAAAATAATTCCGTACACTTAAATAAATATTTTCCACAATTCGTATACGTTTAAAACACAACACTTAAGTAATCATCGTTTAGAGCTCCAGATACATGTGCAATCGTGGTCGACTTTGGATCAACTGTAGTTCGAATTGAGATGTTATGGCTTGTGACAGGTCAGCTTTTACTGGTTTTAAATAAATCCATTTCGAATCCAGTTTTCAGTGTAACAAGAAAAGATGTGAGGTGAGTATCAATATCACAATAAAAGAAAACAAAAATCACCAAATATGAAAATGCTTTGTGTTTTTCAAAGTACATTTTGGTAGTGAAGGATCTTTTCAAAAATTTTTGGAGATGACATTTGTTTTGGACGGAAGTCAGTCAGACGCTAAATTTTACTCTCTATTCTGGTGTTCTTTACTAGGTCGACAAAATATCTTATTTAATGGGTCCTAATATACGTACATATGTATGGTCTTGCAACTTGACTTATCTGGATCAAGTTGTCAGGTAGCAAATCACTCACTTCAATAGCGCTATTTACATACTCGTACTTGCATAATAGGCGTAGTTATTGAAAGATGACTCAAAAGGTGAGAATTTTGAGGACCGAAAGCTACAAGAAGTTTTGAAATAAGAAACCTTCATAAAGGAATCGGGAAAGAACCTATAGACATTCAAATATAAAGGCCATGGAGAGGTGCTACAGTATTAACATCAACCGATAAGAAATTTTTAAGTTGATACTAGTCTCGCTTTGAATTCTCATCAGTTTACCCTCAATCCCACTTTCTTGATTCTTTCCTCAGCGCACAATTTATGGAATACCCAGTTCAGATCTTTATTTCTTAGTCATTATAACGTTCAAACATTTAAAACCAACGTAAATCGGTACCTCTCTTTTCTTTCTCCCTAATAGTCCTTCGTCCGCACTGTTTACATTACCTTATAAATCTGGAAAAAAACTGGATCTGAATTTCTGTAAGAGTTTGATCTTGCAAAACGGGAAACATATTAGCGCTATCATAGGTGTCATCCATGGATACTCCTTTATAAGCAGGCACACAAGAAGGCTTAGTGTTTTTACAAGTGACTTTTGCAGAAACTGCATAGACGAGAAGGTGGAGCATATATTCTTCTCCCCAAAATAAGAAAACTCCAGTTGGGATCCAAACAATATAGACGTTAACATTCTCCTACGCTTCGTCAGAAACTCAAATTGGTTATAAGAGTAGGAGGATCACATATCCACGTGGCATCACAATGAGCCAATAGGCTTAAATAGATTAGTTAGACTTTAAATCTATCTAAAAGTCACTCTAACCTTACCTAATCTAATCTATTCTACGCTTGTCACAGCGATAACTATTTGAAATGGCATCCTTTAATTTGCAAAGGCGATCGATAACATGAGGTCTTTTTCATTGAAACATCGGAGACTTTTAAGCAACAAAATTTACTGTGATTTGATTTTGTTTAGAAATTACCACAAAACTATCAAGTGACAAATCTGTGACCATAAAATTCACTGATGACTCACCTTTTTTTCTTGCTAATGTGCACGTTAACACCAAGGGATATAATACTATATTCAAGAACTGATTACTCAATTTAGAAAGCCACAAGAAATTTGAAACAACGATAGCTTCTCTTTCATTTCGAACAAAGATTTCAGCCAACATTTCATAGACTCTCTTCGGATGAAAGCATATTCTTAGTTTGCAAAAATGATCCGTCCAGTATCCCTACTAGTATTAAAAGATGTCATGAAAAGGGATTTACAAGCCAAAAAAGCACCGGGGTATGACTTTCTAACCGGTGATATCATTAAACAGTTCCCTTGAAAAAGCATCGCGGCAAATATAGGCTGACCAGATAGCATTTCCAATTTTTATGTTTCAGAAGCTATTAAGGTTACCAATGACATCTAGCTGTCAAAATATTCAGTAAGGTTTACCACTTCATCATGCATTGTTTTATGTTTGTCAAACGTGCGGAAATTATTAAAAAATATCAAAATTCCGGTTCAGTTGTAACCACGCAACGTGAATTTCGTCGTGAGGTCGGTCGTCATCATGACTTCAGTGTATAGGTAATTCGTCGCACCGTGGAAAAGTTTGAGGGTGAGTACACTCTCCAGAAATTGGTGCGAAATGAAGAAAACTTAGCCGCCGTAGCGACCAGTATCGAAGAAGACCCAGAAATGTTGATTCAACCGAATTGGGCATGCCACAGCCCAGTGACGCATGCACTGAAGCCGGAAGACCATAGACAACATTGACCACAAAGACTGATTGTTTGGTGCGGTTTATTTCTTTCGAAATGAGGAAGAAGATACCGTTACCGTCAATGGTCTGAGGTATAGAGCGATGTTAATCGACTTTCTATAGTCAGAGCTCGACATATCTGAGTGGTGGTTCCAACAAGACGGGGCTACATACCATAGAAGCGACGCAACGGTCGAAGTTGTGAAGGAGAAATTTGGCGACTGGGTCATCAATTGGACGCCGCGATTATGCTGTTTGACACCACTCGATTATTTTCACTACGTCAAGTCCTTAGTCTACGCTAACAAGCTAACCGCTTTGGACGAGCGGTATTGGACCGAGTTAACAAAAATTGCACCGACCGTTTGAAGAACTGCCAGCAAAGCCGGCATATAAAATCTCACACCGTTGTTGGTTTATTTAAGTTTTTTTTCCCTATCGTTCTTATCTGGTCGCCCAATACATTATAAATGCAACATCTAAGTATGATCTACGATAGCGTATAGAAGCGGAAATAATGATGATGCAAAAATTTGGAAAACCAACAAATGATAAAAAATCGTATCACTTTATTTCTCTGCTACCAGTTATCTCAAAAATATTCGAAAAGTTTTCGTGAAAGACTTTCGACAATCGAACAGGTCCATCGAATCGTAAACACAATAGAAAATAGCATACAATGTAACAAAGTGTATTCACTGTACTGTTTCAATTGCAAAGTGATCTACCAAAGCAATTATACGCAGTGCTTAAATCATATGGTATATTTCTGAACGCCATTTTAGAGCGAAATATGAAGAAGAGTATGCAGAACTTAAGAAAGTAGCGGCAAGAGTTCCTCATGGTAGTGTATTAGGTCCTGTGCTTTACCGTCTTTACACAAGAGATATACCTGAACCATCCGAAGGAATCATAGCAATATTCACAGATGATTCTGCAATTCTGGCAATGGGAAGCGATGCAGTCTAAGCGGCCACAAAAAACCCCACAGGAATAAGTCTTAAAGTGTCAAATCGCATTACCTTGGAGGCCAACCATCTTTTCCTCTAACCAAAATAATGCAATCTTCAAATTTCGTATGCAATATATTGGTTGATTGATGGCTTGTGTTGGCGGTAGTGCCATTCTGTTGAAACAAGAGATCGTCCAGACTCAATTCATTAAATTTAAAAAAAAAAGCTGGTTAACATGTTGGGGTAAGGTGCCGCAATCATGCCGCCAACTTATAATCCGCATGAGCAGGTTCGTTATCGTGATGCAAAGGCCATGAATTGTTTTTCCACAATTCCGGACGTTATTTTCGTATTGCTTCTCGCAAACGGCACATAACTTCAAGCTTATAATCCTTATTGTTGCACTAGTTGCACTACGCCACTGTAATCGTAAAAAACAATGAACAAAACTTTGACATTTGATCGAACTTGGCGTGCTTTTTTCGGTCTTGGATCTTCTGGGATCTTCCATTGGAATGATTAAGCTTGGGTTTCGACGTCATAACCATATTCCCACGATTCGTCACCCTTTTGAGCAAGTCAGGATCATTATTGACGTCATACTTCTGTTCTTCTTCCGTTCTTCTGATTAAAATTCAGAAGTTTCGGAACAAACTTCGCTAACACACGTCTCATGCCCAAAACATCCGAAAAAGTTGCATGATACGAGCCGACCTCCTCAGCAACTTCTCTGATGGTAATTCGACGATTTTCCAAAACAAATTTCTTCACAGCTTTGACGTTATCATCTTTTATTGATGGCACTGATGTCATCTTGGAAGAGCTTGTACCACTTGTAATTTTTTTTACTTAGAGGAGACTCACCGTATGTCACTGTCAACATTTCAAGTGTGTTAGAGCACTTGAATCCGTTTTTTTCATAAAATTCGATGCCAATTCTTTGCCCCATTTTTTACAATAATTGAAAATCGCCGAGCACACCAAAACACGTCTAACTTTTCTATCTGTCAAAAACAAACTAAGTATGCTCCACATACTTGAAACTGTGAAAATATGTTTGGAACATGTGTACCACCACAGTAAAAAAAAGTCACAAGTCACTTTACTTACGGCCGAAGAGCAAGGACGTGGGTCCGAAAACGAATATGAAAATGGGAGAGTATAATCATCAGCGAATAAACATATTGGATTAGAAGCAGAAGATAAGAGATCGTTGCTGAAAATTAAAAAGAGTGTCGGAGACAGAACGGAGCCCTAGGGAACACCAGTAATTATTTTGTGAATATCAGACTGGAAACCATCTAAGACAACTTAAACTGAACGTTCCGAAAGGTAGTTTCTAATCCATTGAAGAAGAGAATCATCGATCTCAAAAGCACACATTTTCGACAAAAGAGCCTTACTCTAACCTTTGTCAAATGCTTTAGAAATATCAAGTCCAGCTATCTTGTTTTCACCAGATTGATATACCTACGCTTTGGTTCCACTTTTCGGTGAGACATGATATGGCTCTGTTGCTACGAAAACCGTATTGTCGGTTATTAAGAACTTCTCTTGTTTCGAGATATTTCAGGAGATGACGGTTTGTCAATGTTTCCATGATTTTGGAAAGAAGGAGCTGGATAAATGCTGTTTTCCATCTGCTCAAAGAGAGTCTTAAAGAGTAGGATTGAGGAAAAAGTTTATGCAGTGGTTTTGCTAGCGAGGAAGAACACTTCTTCAGATGAAGAGAATATATACCATATGGACCAGCGGATTTGTGTTTATTTGGATCCTTAAGTACTCTTGTCACTACACGAGTGCGAAAGTGGGTGTATCCCATTGAAGATTTGACGCACTCAAGTGTATGCGGAGACAAAGCACAATTTGAGAGTGTTGAACTGGTCTCAAAGTGTGCAGCAAGCAGATTGGCCTTGTCATTGTAAATGAGCGTTGGGATGGAGGATGATGCAAGATTTCTAATATCTTTGACAACGACTAACAATTTTTACTACCTTTGGGACATTGTAGTACTTTTTTATCTCAGCTTTCACACGCTTAAAAAAGACGTTGCAGTCATTCCTGACTCGTTTGAATTTTTTTTCGTTTTCCTCTGTTAGGTTGGTCTTGTTGTAGAGACGAAAAAATATTTTCCTAACCCTGGCTGCCTCTGTACAGCTTGAGATGTACCGTGCATTTTCTTTTAGTTTCAAAATCTTCATCCGATGAAGGATCAACAAACGAAAGACCAGTTAAAATTCCTAAAGAAGCTGTTAAGACCGCACCAATTGGCTTTCTCGTATTGCCATACCTTTATGTCATAAATAATGTCCTCAAAAAGCTTAGATATGCAGGACAGCTTAGCAATTGGTACATAGTTAAAAATATCGCCTTTGCGACCTTTTTTTATGTAGGAGAATAATTAAAGACCTTTTCCAAGTTGAGGGGAATAATTCCTGGGTGATAGAAAGCTGGAAAAGAGCTGTAAGTGGCTGGGCTGGGTGTATTTAACATTTCTTTAAAAATATAGGGAAGAGATAGGGGTTTATTTTTTTTATTTTAAACACAGATTCCAAAGTTGTTTGTGGGCAGCTATTTAAGTTGGAAAGGTAAGAGTGGTTTGGCTCTTGGGAATGGATGTCGAGCGCTTGGCTAAACAAATTTGCAATAATTTGGGGATCACTTGAGGACTTATCAAGAAACTTCAGAGATGATGGCAAATTATCTGATTTACTTTTAGTTTTGATTAACTGGAAGACTCATTTGCGGTCGAAAATGAGTGTGTGTTCCATTTGGTTTAAATATTGTAGTTGTCATAGACA
The DNA here is from genome assembly GCA_907269105.1 of Volucella inanis. Taxonomy (NCBI): domain Eukaryota; kingdom Metazoa; phylum Arthropoda; class Insecta; order Diptera; family Syrphidae; genus Volucella; species Volucella inanis. The sequence goes on along the minus strand of OU026156.1, from coordinate 17,360,119 downwards.
GTTTGGCAAAGTATAGAGTAGTAGAAATCGGCTTGCGATTTTAAATAAGCATACCAAAGCTTATTTCTCTTGTTACGAAAAAATTGCGGCTCTTTATTATACCAGGGTGGTGAAGATGAGGGATTCTTTTTTGGTAAAACAGGTACAGATTAGGCGAGAATTGTATTACTAATCCAGTATCGAATCTCGCAACACACATATGTAGAACTACGTCAAATGTTAGCAAACCCAAATAGAACAAGATGACTACGTAGGACAGATCCACTAGACCTTGTATTAATCTCAAAACGAGCTAAAGATAGATATATTATGGATATATACATACTAAAAACTAATACAGGGTGTATCCACTAGGATATATCTCTTAAAACAATTACATACGATTGAATAAAATGTTCACGTGACTCTTTTAAGTGGATTACTTCGGTTCGATAATAAGACTTTTGAGATACATTCCTTCCGATAGCAATCTTTATGTAGATTGAACAGGTAACTCATTTGACAATTGACTTAGCTTTATAGGAATCGAGCCAATTTACTGCACTTTTATGCGTGTAATGACATTTTAATCTGATTTAAATATTTTTTTTTACATTTAATTGAGCACACTAATATACTGTCTTCTCAATTTACCTTCCAAAATAATGTGCATCCTTGTAATAAACACTTTTTATGGTTATTATTTTTATATTAACCAATAAAATCAGTACGAAGTGACCATCAATGTTATTACGTTAAGTTAAAAAGTCCGAAGTACTCGTATGGGAAAGGACTTGTTAATTGAAAGCAAACTCTAAAGGTTGTTTTAAAAACGATTTAAAACTTGCTATTAAAAGTGTCCCCACAGAGATCATTGACTGCTTACTAACGCCTTATGGTTAAGTCCCTGTCAGTCAAATTTTTAAATTTGTCCACCTAAAGTGTAAGCGCAAAACTGTCGTGAAGTCGTAAAGACGTGTGAGTATAACCAAAACGAATTTTCGAGAAAAAGCCAATCATTTTGCCATGGTGCTCAGCTTTTAAAATTTTCGAGGAATATACATAACATAACATACGATTACATAGGTACTAAGCACCAAATTAATGAAGTTAAGTTGAAAGACATCTCAGAATTAAGACTTAATCAGTTCCAATCGTGTTTAGATGGCGTTACCCATCTCTTGAGGTTTGATTTCCAGGAGTTCTTTTTGCCCCAGTTTTGGGCCACCTAGTGTGGGTTGGCATATACAGGGTAAAGTTCTGAAAGCGCTCAACATACAGCTGACATACAGCCTCCACGTGCCACCCCTGGATAACTGTTTCAGCAGCCCCTGAATAGTGAACTAATGTATGCAGCCGTGTTCTAAGCAAGAGGATATGTTCTTTTACTCCAACCGGATTAGGCCCTTGTGCGAGGGATTAACGGCACAACCATCGTTCCGAGAAAACAAACTGCCTCTGAAGAAGACGGACTGACGATAGGGCGCGAGAAAGGACAATGATTTAAAAATATGCTCCTGGAATGTTAAAAAATTATACGCTCAAGGAGCTACCTCAACAATGGAAAATATTATCACGCAGTATGTGGCGGACATTATTGCGATCCAGGATAGGATCAGAAATGATGAAAAGAAAGAAGTGCGATATACAATATATTACAGCAGCCACAAAAGGTTGCACATATTAGGATGCGGATTCGTCGTGGGAAAGCGGTACATGCCCTTACAAATGAAGCTGAGGATCCTATCAAAGAAGTTTCCTACGATCTCTTGGACGGAGCCTACGGAGCTTGTCCGAAGTACAATGTTAAAATCGTGGTCGGGAACTTTAATTCCAAAATTGGTAAGGAGGGCATCTTTGGCTGAGTGGTCGGAAAGCACAGCCTTAACGAAACGACAACAGATAATGGCTTCCGACTCACTGACTTTGCGGAAGCTATTAATACATTGATAAATAGTACAAGATTCCCACATAAGAGAATCCACACAGCAACCTTTCTAACTCCGGACAGTAGAACCACCAACAAAATTGACCACGTGATGACTAACGCTCGACATTTGTCAAGTAAGGGGAAAATGTCGACTCTGATCATTATTAAGCTGAAGGCCGATTCAGAGCTCGACTATCCAATGAAAGAAAGCTGTGCCAAAGAACAAAAAGGATATACAATATTGGGTCCCTAAGCACACCGGTGATAGCCAGAGACTACAGCGAGATAATGGACGAAAGACTCTGCAATATGCCATTGCCTATTACAAACGCAAACAACATGTGGTTACAATGCTGCATTACTATTCAAAAAGTAGCTGAAGCAACTTTAGGCTACCAGCCACCCCCGACAAGAAATCCATGTAAAGATGACGAGTGCATGCAGAAGAAGAAGGCAACAGATGAAGCACATAAAAAGACTTTGCAAATGACAAGAAGGGAGGGAGGCTCTTCACCGCGATAAAAGAAAAGACTCAATGAAGTAGCTCTCCCACCTAACCTAGACGAAGTCGGCACAGCCCTTAAAAACTTGAAAAACAATAAGACCTTGAGCTCTAACGGTTTGCCGTAAGAGCTCTTCAAAGCTGCTGGCGATGTTTCTCTAAGGAGCATGCACTAGATCATCTGAAAAGTATGGGAGGAACATGCTATGTCGATAAAAACCAATCAGTCGAACATCGTCTAGAACAGAACCTAATTATCGATAGCTATAATTTCAATGTAGTGAAGGAGTTCTGGATATTATCAGGCTCATCAACCCGACCCTTCCGACTCATCACTGAAAAGTCACGAAATTGAAAGAACTATGACGCGTTGATTGTGATCAATAAGAAATCCCTTAACCCTCTAGAGCAGACTTCGGTTTCGTGTCAATTCACCTGGATGACCTGGATCCTGATAAACAATTGAAACTTCAAATATAACCTTAGATCTTGGCGCGTCGATGTCCTTTCCAGAAATTTACAGCGACAATTCCAATTTATCCGAGGCGACAATTAAGCCGTCGGTCTTCTCTTCCGATACTCTGTCGGAAATGGAAACCGATGATGAACGAAAAAGAGATCCTATACGATCAAAGAAAGAAGATGAACTCTTGGACACATGTTGTGTATGCAGTAATGATACGGTTTCTTCAGATTAATCTCCATCACTCAAAAAATGCTTCAGCCGTTCTTATTATGCATCTTTCCAAAAACACAGAAGGCATCATCCTAATCCAGTAACCATGGATCATAGAAGGCGTGGTTTGTGGACTTGGGACACAATTATACGCTTCACTCTATACAAAAGACAAAAGTAAGATTAGAACTGGTATATGATATTAATGAAATGTAGCCTTAATGCATTGTTAATAGCTCTGTATTTATGGCTCTGCATTCACTGTCTAGCCACATCGAACGACCCCTACAACATAAAGAGTATATAATTGGTTGCTTTCCTGGACGTAGAGGATGCCTTTAAAATCGTCAACAATCACGACTGCGCTGTCAACTCTGCAAGTAAACGACTCACTTGGGAAGTTAATCAGTCTTATGCTAAATAGGAGGATAATCAACTCCAAACTGGATGAGGCTTCTACTAAAAGATGTGTCAGTAGAAGTACGCCGCAAGGCGGTGTCTTTTCTCCCCTTTTCTTGAATTTAGTGGTTTACGAACTGCTGATATACCTGGAAGCGGGTGGTAGCAAGGTGATTGCCTGTGCGGATGATGTTGGTACAGACGTCTAATGTTAACATTTTATTAACATTAAGTAACTCTTTCAGCTAATTCTTAATCGGTTGGTCAGATCTCTGTGGATTGGGAGTAAACCCCCACACAACTGATCTTGTCCTCTTTCATAGATTCTTCCTCAATAAACGGTACCAGTTTAGTCTTTTCGGATACAGCAACATATCTGGAACTCATTTTTGGCAGAAAGCTAAACTGGAAACCTAACATTCAAAATAGGGTCAAGAAAGCTACAATAGCTTTATTCTCTTCCAAAAAATAGGGCCTTCAACCTCGCATAACCCACTGGCTATACATCTCGGTCACTAGTCCGATACTCATCTACGAAGTTGTTGTCTGGTGGACAGCCTTAGACAATGCAGTCAACTGCATCAAACTAAGCAGAGTCCAAAGAACAGCATGTCTATGCATAAGTGGAGCTACTCCCTCAGCGGCTTTGACATTCTGTTTCACTTGACACCCCTCGACATCTTGGGCAAACAAGTAGCTGCAACTAAAGCTATTCTCTGGATCTGGAGTGTTGGATCAACATGTCTAGCGACCAAACAGATCTGGCCAAAGTTGGATCTGAATCGCTCTAAAAGGCCGTTTTCGAAAATGTCATCTGCATCAAATTGGTTTTGCAAAATGTTCTTAAACGCAAGCTGCGAAAGTCATGTGATCGCAAACGGCATTATAAATCACAATGCGTTTGTAGCATGTTCGATTATGCAGTGTTTGCAGAGCAGTTGTTCATAAACGTCATAATGCTGCATACAAGCAGCCAGAAACTTGCGCTTCGCAATATGTACTATGCATTCAAAGATGATGGCTGAATCGGAATACTTACACTAATTTCTATCTCGTGAACAATAAGCACATAAATATAAATTATATTTATTTATTTAAAATAAATATTATTTTTATAGAATGGGTCGAACTTTCGAATCTCAGCGCCATCATAGGTGCCATAAGTGGACACTGCCTTATAAGCAAGCATACAAGAAGGCTTGGCGCCTTTACAAACCATTTCAGTACAAGACAAGCATGGACGAGGAGGAAGAAGAGACAATCTTCTACCAGCCCGCTCCCAGAGAAGAAAACTCTACTTGGGAGCTTTCTTCTACAACAACTTAGACGATCTAAAAAATATATATGTTAACAGTCTGTTAACCTTCATCATAAGCTCAAATTGGTTCCATGAGTAAGAGGATCATAGATCCACGTGGCATAACACTGGGCCAATAGGCCAGATAGATAACGCTATAGAAAAAAGATTGAAGGTAATACCTTTAGACCTTTATTTTCAACAGGATGGAGCTACGAGTCAAACAAAACGTGCAAATATTGAGCTATTGCGGTCTAAGTTTCCAGGTCGCTTAATTTCACGTAATGGTGACATAAACTGGCCACCTGGATCATGAGATATAACACCACTTCCTTTGGGGTTTTTTTTTTTTAAGTAAAGTCCGAAACCGAAATTAATGAACCTAACGCGATAATGTGTGAGCGGTTCCTTGAAAATGTTGATGTGTCGTAGACGTGTCAAAAATCTCGTCCGGCTTAATTAAATTTTCTCGTTTTTTCTTTGCTTTTAATATATAAAATTGTGTTTGCGAACGGTTAAACAGTTTAATTTATAAACAAAAGTGCACTTTTATTCATCATTGTTGCAACCATAATTTGTAAGCGGACTTTTTCTTTTTTCTGTTTGGATAATCGTCCTTCTTTGTTACCATAATGGCGGGAAATACACGGTCAACAAATCTTGTAAAAGAGAAACAGTCGAGCCAACAACTACACCCTGCTTGACTCGAACTGCAACTTTTTAAAATGCTATAATGTTGGAAAATACATCAATTTTTAAACTGTATCAGTAGTTTTCAATATATCCAACAAAGCACCAGACGCTGCACGCATTCCCAGGTGGTCCAAACTTTGATATTTCTTAGTGCCAACCTTCGCCTTCAAAATACCCCAGACAACGGATTTGCATCAGGAGAATTTGCAATCCACTATGTCGAAGAAATGAAGTCTGGAACATTGTTTTTTAACCAATCTTGGTTAACGCGCGCTTTGTGAGACGGTGCCGAGTCTTTTTAAAATGTCCACGGTATCCGACCAAAATGATTGTTTGTCCAAGGCTTCAATACTGCCTCTAAAACAGTTTCACGGTATACGATCGCATTAATTTTCACGCCACGGTCCAAAATACGAGCGGAGAGCAACCATCGGTTGCTTCCTTCCTTCGCTATTTCGACTCTAACTTCTTTCTGTTGCGGTGTAAGATCGTGTGCTTTTTGGAGCTTCAATGGCGTGAGCCCAAGCTCATTTTTCAGTATGAGTTGCGTTCCAACGATATGTTGAGCTCACGAGCCATTTTTCTTCCACTTCGACGCGGATTTCGCTCGCTTCACTCTCCGAACCATTTCTGTCGATGTTGCTGTTTTTTTTTTTATGACCACCTCCATGGCGTTTTGCAACGCTGCCAGTATCACGGTAAAGAGCTATGGTTCGAGTCACAAAAGATTTATTCACGTTGAGGTGTTGAAGGGCTCTAACGATAGCTACTTGTGGTTTTTCAGCCAAATATAAAGCAATAACACTATCACGTTTGAATTCCATCGCGGATAAAAAATTTTCAACACAACTGAGATACAAATCGTTTAAAAGGCTTGTAAATAATAAAACTATCTGTCATGTGTCAAAATTTGAGCTCGCTGTCATGAACGGTTTGGAAATTACAGCAGTCTGAAGTTGGTTGCAGTTCGAGTCAGGCAGGGTGTACAAGCAAAGATTTCTTGTACACAACAAAGCTTAAAATCACCCCAAATAAGAAAAAGGGATCAGTCAATAAATCCACAACTGCTGCCAAAAAAACCTGCAACTTCTCTAACGACTGTTGATTTTGAAGAAAGACTTGCAAAGTTTGTAGACGAAATCGTAAATCGCATCTCCGTTGAAATAAATTTGCAAAATAGAATAGAGACTCGCTTCCTATGCAAAAAAAGGTTGACAAAACACTTAACAAGGAGAGAGTTGAAAGTCGTGTAGACGCTCTTGAAAAATTTTTTCAAGCCCTTCACACCCAGGAAGAAGAGATTAAAATGCGGATAGCTGAATCCCAGAGAATGAAGAGAAATTGCTGCCGATGGAGTCCCACAGCTCCCAAATGAAAACCTTATAAACGGGGAGAGAAATATTTGTATTGGCGTTGTTTATAGGCCAAACCGAAACATCGATTTGACGCCGATATATAGAATTGTCGTAATTATTTGCGGCAATTTCAACAGCAATTTATTGGACGAAAGTTCTTTAACACAAAATATGCAAACTTTTAACCTACAGCCGGTCAATAGCCAAGTTCCTACTCATTTTACCAGTTTTTCCAGTACCCTTTTGGATGTGTTTTTTGTAAGTAATATTGACAAGTTACTGCTCTATGATCAAATTTCAGCACCTGCCTTTTTAAAGCATGATTTGTTATTTCTGACTTAATGATGTTTATATTGGACGATGTGGAAATACCTCTACGTACAGAGACTTTAAAAATATTGACAGATTCTCCCTTTAGCGACTCATAAATTCGATTCCGTGAAACTGCGGTTTTTATATGCCCTCACCAGATGATCAAGTTGAATTTCTAAACAGAAACATCACTCATCGTTTTGATACGTAGGTTCCAATTAAAACATTTGCTATTACAGACAAAATACAAGCATGGCTAACAAACGAAATTAGAGAGCTCATGTTGCAACGTGACTATCGTCAGTGGAAACGCTTTCGTGTGAACGAGTTTCATTAATCTTATAAGAGCTTGCGAAATAGTGTTGTTCGTCAAATTAAAATTGCGAAGATGCAATTTAGAGCTATCATTATATACTTGCTTCCTTTTATTACGGACTTTATCAATACAACCTTTATAAGTGGTATTTTTCCATGCCAATTTCGACCAATTTCAATTCTGCCTTTTCTCTCGAAAATATGTGAAAGGATCACGGACTAATAGCTTAATGAGTTTTTTAGTGACAATAATTTGTTACTTCCAGTGCAGTCAGGTAGTTGAGGACATAAGGGATAAACTTGATAATGACAATGTTACGTTCTTAATATTATTAGACTTTTCCAAAACAATCATACTATTCTTATCAAAAAATTAGCATTCTACTTTTTAATTTCTCCTTTTGAGTGTATCTTATCCGACTCCCTTTCAATAAGTAAAGGAGTGCCCAAAGGTTCGATTTTAGGACCTCTCTTGTTCTCAGCTTATATTAATGATATTGCTTCAATTATTATAAGCTCAAGGAAGCATATTTATGCTGATGATGTCCAGCTATCCCTTAGGTCTAGTTGAGGATTGTGTCAGTAAACTAGATGAAGATCTACAGAACATTTTTGATTGGTCGTCTAAAGGTCGTTTGCTGCTCAATACTGAAAAATGCAAATGTATAGTACTTTTCAAAACAAAATAAGATGTTTGCTGTCTTATCATCAACAAACTCATCATCATAAACTCCATTGTGAGAAAGACATATGGCGTTCTTAGAACTTCACGCAGTGTTGAAAGCTTTACACCACTTCTTGTACCTTCATTTATATATGTTTGCGAATTTTTTTATAAATGTGACTCCGAAGGCAAAAGGAAATGACAAAGTGCATTCAATAGCGCCATTCGGTATGTTTACTGTCTCAGAAGATATGACCACTTTTCGAAACTGGCCAAAAACATTGTTAATATGCCATTTGAAAATTATATCAAATTCCGCACAGTACTGCTTTTCTTAAGCATTCCTAAAAGTACACAACCTGTATACCTATACAAAAAAATCCAGTTTCCGGTGTCTAATAGATAGGTTTGCTTAATACTTCCGCATTTTTCATGAATTACATCTGAAAGACAGTTTTTTATTACTGCTATTCGTCTTTGGAATTCTCTTTCACGTTACTAACGACAGGAACATGACGCAAGGCGGTTTTAAAGCAATCTACAAAACTTCTTTGCAATTCAGAGCAACTAATTCCCTCCCCACTCCCTTCTTCTTCAAGCAACATTAAATTAAATCTTGTTTTCAATTAAAACAATATAATATGTATAATATAGGGTGATTCATCGTAAGGTTTTATTCATAATGTAAAATAAAACACATAAATTTGAAAGTGAGCTTAAATTTTTTTTATTGGTTAAAAGAACAATTCATGGCAATTACTTCTTAAAAACGATATCATGGAAATATTGGCCACGACTACGTCTGAGTTGGTCCAATCGGAAAGTCCAATTTTTGCCGACTCGTTCGAGCATAGCGACTTGTATCTCGCTGATAATACGAGTAATGATGGCTTAAAAAGCGTATCTGACTTATTCCTGAAGATCTGAGACTTTACATATCCCCAGAGAAAATAGTCCAAATTTGTGATATCGCACGATCTAGGCGGCCAATTTACCGTAGCAAAACGTGAAAATAAGTGATCACCAAAATGATTTCTCAACAAGTCCATCGTTGCGTCATTTTGTTGAAACCAGAGCTCACCGAGACCATGTGCTTGAATTTCAAGAAGCACATTGTCTATGGCACACCATACCGTTGTTTTTAATGGATGTAATGGTAGCTTTGGTACTCTTCGGGTTGCTCATCAGCCCAAATACGGAAATTTTGTTTATTAACGTATCCCTTGAGGTATATCCCCTGAACAATTTTCATTGAGTTTTTTCAGAGCCCATTCACTGGAAATATGACGCAAATTCAAGTCGCCTGACTTCAATTATTGCACAAGTTGAATTTTGTACGCTTCTAGGGCGAGATCCTGTAGTAAAATACGCCAACTTGTCGAGTACGCCAAGCCAAGCTGTTGAGAACGACGACGAATAGATTCGTCACGGTCTTCGCACACACTCTCAGCTACAGCTGCTATAATCTTTTCACTACGTGGTGGATGTGATCTAATAGGTCGAGTATCATCCACTAATGTACCATAAACTGGAACTTAAATTTGCGAATGGTATTGGCAATAGTGGTTTCAGTATGTCGATTATGCGTACCGTAAGTCCCTCGCATCGAAAAACCACGAAAAACATTTCTCACAAAACGCTGATTTTCGTAATACAGCTGAACAATTTGGAGGTGCTGTTGTGGTGTGAGTCTTTCCATGATGACTTGACAAACTTGACAAACAAAAATGACAAAGCAGTGATCTGTCAAAAAAACCCTCAAACCTCACGATGAATCACCCTAAATTTTGAATTTGTCATAACTAAGAAACATACCAATGTAACTAGGTGGGGTGAAAAGTAACCTCTTTGGGAAAACGATTTTTTTATTTTATTCAATATAGTCCCCTTTTAGTTTGACACACTTATTCTAGCTATTTTCCAACTTCTTGATCCCGTCCGAAAAGTAATTTTCCGGAAGGTCTGCAAAATACTCCTCCGTGGCGTCGATGATTTCCTCGCGTGAGCTGAATTTTTAATTGATGAGCCATCTTTTGAGGTTTGGGAAGAGATAATAATCCGAGGGAGCCAAGTCATTGATTTTAGCCATGGTTGCGATGCTCTTGTGCGTCAGTGCGTTGTCTTGCAAAGACAAATTTTTTATTTCGCTTCATGTGAGGCCGTTTGTCAGTGATTTCGGCCTTCAATCGCTCCAATAATGCACAGTAATACTCGCTTTTGATGGTTCCTTTTTTGAGGTAGTCCACGAAGAGTATGCCATGACAATCCCAAAAAACCGACGCCATAACCTTTCCGACCCATCGAGCCTCCCTTGGCCGCTTCGGAGCACTTGTGCCGGCTTCAGTCCATTGCCGGGCACTCATTCTGTTCTCTGGTGTGTAATAGTGGATCAAAGTTTCATCAACAGCTACCAATTGACGTCAAAAGTCCGCCCGATTCCGCATCAGCAAGTCCAACCACTCTTTCGAAGTGCTCTCGCGTTCGTTGTTTTTAGTCAGGAGTGAATATGCGCGGCATCCAGCGGCAGAATAAGATTTTCATATGCAGAATATTGCCCAAAATACGGCGTGTGGGCTCAGTACTAATCTTTGTGGTATCTGCTAGCTTGCGCACCTTCACTTTCTGGTCAGCCAACACCATTTCATGTATTTTTTTTGACATTTTTCTCTGTAACCGCATCGGAAATCCTGCCGCTACGGACTTGATCGGTAATGGAGTTGCGGCCACCACAAAACTCTTGAAACCAATATTTGACGGTGTAATCTGACGGAGCATTAGCCCCATAATATTTATCAAACTTTTCTTTTGTTTCCTTTGGCATTTTGCCTCTCAAAAATTAATATTTTACGAGAGAACGAAAATCATTTTTGTCCATACTCAACATGATGCCAAACACGTCAACAACAATCAGCTGTCAAAACAAAACTAAAGACAGTATCGCACTAAAATTTGGCATGTCTGCCTAAATATAAACGGACTTCAAGGCACCGTAAACCTTTTTGCAGTAGCAGCGTACTCTGGCGGTCAAGGAGGTTATTTTTTACTCCACCTAGTACATACATATCAGGTGTACCGCTATGAAGTGAGCATTTTTTGTGAAAATAAAACATTTATTTTTAATGGGAAAGTAAAAAACATTTTATTCAAAGTATTGGCCATTGCTAGCTACACATTTTTCCCATCTTTCAGGCAATTTATGGATTCCACGCCAATAAAATTGTTCCTCTTTTGAAGCAAACCAAAGAGTCATCCAAATTTCGACTTCCTTGTAGGATTCGAAGTGCTGCTCAGCTAATGCGTGTCCCATCGATTAAAACAAATGGCAGTCGGAAGAAGCCAAGTCTGGTGAATACGGCAGGTGGGGTAGCAGCTCCCAACCAAGTGCTTTGGTTGTATCCTAAACCAATTTTTCTTTGTGTACAGGTGCATTGTGATGGAGCAAAATTACCTTGCTTTGCCGTGTCTTCTGGCCTATTCCAGACTTTTAAATCTTTCCCATGGCTTTTAAACGATAAGAAATTGTTTGTTGTGCAACATTTAACATTTCTGCCATTTGTTTCTGACTCAAGGTGTCATCTTCATCCAATATTGTTTGCAATTCGGCGTCTTCAAACTTTTTTGGTGATCTTCCACGTTCTTCATTTCTCACATCAAAATCGTTATCTCTGAACCGTTGAAATCATCTTTTGCATGTTGCTTCTGATAGAGCATGATCACCATAAGCCTCGACAAGCATTCGATGCTTCTGTGCAGGACTTTTCTTTAAATGAAAACAAAAAATTAACACTTTCCGGAAGTCATCATTTTCTGGTACAAATTTGACATTTTTAAAACGGTGAAAAAATATGATATTGTTTGCTTAATGACTTGATGTATACTTAATATGTTTGACAGGTGTCATAGCAACCAAACAAATAAAAAAGAATGAAGTCCCGTTCACAATAAATGTTCCCTATCGAGACATTTGTATCTTGACACTCACTTCATACCGGTACACCTAGTATATCTTAATCTAAATTTGAAGTTATATTGTCATCACTGTCACAAAATATATAAGTGTACTCTTAATGTGTCAGTTTATAAATAAATGAATAAATGAATAAATAAATAAACCTGTAGACTGCTCGTGGTGGACATTGAAATGATGTTACTTTTCACACAGAATTGTAATTCATTTAACATCCCTCTCCCCTATTGGAAAAATGGTGTAAGTCTCCAGTCTCTAGACGTGGTAAAGTAACTCATTATCAATACTTTTCGATCACCTTCTGTAAATCACAGGATATACTTAAGAATTGGTATAGAAAGTTAAAAAAAAAAAAAAAAAAAAAACGTAGAGAAAGGATTCCGCACGATCCTAGTGTGTCCCTTAAATCTATAAATAAAAACAGCAATCAATTTCACATTTCTCAATAAAATAATCAATATATTGGCTCTGGTTTTGTTTGTTTATTTTTTTTCTCACATTTGCTCTCATTTCTTTGCTTTTGAATTGGACTTTCTCGTCTTCATTTCAACTAAGTACGAAACATTATTTTCATTTGTTATTGATTTGTTGTTTTAAAATTGTAAAAATATATTTATATTTATATAAAGTATAATTTGTTACTACCTAAATAAATATTTACATCGTAATTGTGTGTTTTCTTTTATTAGTTATTTTGTATAAAATGTACACTTAAAATCATCAGCTCTACATTGTTAACTACAATTATACATTTACTACACACATTAGAGAAAACTACATTGTTATTTTTCTTTTAAATTTTGGTTTTCATTACATCTTGCTTTTTTTTTGTTACAAAATATATATTTATTGTTGACTTAAGAGCTAAATGTCTTCGCGAAGAAGGTTAAGTTAATACTCGTTTACTTGTTCAGTAACTCTAACACAATTGTTTGGAGAAACTTGTTACTTTTCTGTGTTGAAAAGTAAGTTTAAGATTGTTACCGTTTTTAATAGTTTAAGTACTTATGACAGGAAATTCTACAAATTGTATCTCTTAAGACTAAAGTTTAAAACAAAAAGTAAAAATTCAAAAAGAAAAAAAAAAAAAAAAAACCTAATTGGTCAATCGGCAACTATGCCGCTCTTCTATCTCATATGTATCGTACATCTTTCTTATTCATTTCTTATTCTTCCTTTGAACTATCACACAGCTGTAAGTAGGTGTTGGGTTTAAGATACTTAAAACTTTAATTCAAATTACAATTAAACAAAGTTCTTAAAATGAAATGAGTTCTGTTTCTATTTGCTTTTATTTTCTTATTTTAGTGAAAAGGAAAACGAAAAAAAGATAAAACTTAACAAATAAACTTATTTAAGGACTTGGGGTTAGGTTAGGTTTAAAATTTGTTTACAATATAATAGTAGTGGTGGTTTTAGTTTTGTTTTTTGTTTTTTTTTTATAAATATTTGTGTTACTGCTTAATATCGATTTGTTGTTGATCTTTGTTCTTCTTGCGACTTCGGAGGAAGTCCAGAAGGTATTCTATTCCCCAGGCTACTGCACATATAATGATGCATAAACTTTGGCAATGAATGCAGATGGGATAACTTTGTGTTACGTCACGAATAGCACCTGAAAATTAATAAAAAAAAAAAAAAAAAGGAAACCCAAATTAGTAAAATTTAGAAAGTAATATATGAGAGAGCATTTGGGAGTGTTTTGTTTTAAAAATAACCGATGATCTCAATGCGCCCTCTTGTTGTGAATAAATATTGTGAAATTTATTAAAGACACAAACCAACTTAACGATAGATCGGGGAATTCATGTTCTTTGACACGAACCTGCAATAATTGAATTTTTCAAATTTCTTTGGGCAACAATAAATCGTATTTTGTAGAGACTTGGCCTTAATATTACATAACCTTCTTACAACAAAGGTAGAAAATACGTCTGTACGCTTTAACAAACAAGCTTAACCTAAGTTTCTTGTAGGGTTACCACAGTTTCACGCCCAGACGAATAAACCGATAACGACTGTTTAAGATATGGATCAGGTCAAAAGCGTAGCGTTTCAAGTTCACGTTCAAGTGTGTGCTTAAACTCCTCGCAGTTGCCTCTGAAAATTGCACAGATACCTTTAAGTATGCCAGCTAAATTGGAAAGAGGAACAGAGGAATAACCCTCTTCTTACTTTGACTTTGACCAACCCAAATACCATGTTTAAAATTATAGGAAATTAGGGGAACTCAAATTATTGAATCAATGACAGCAGTCATAAACATGTACACTGACACCGGTGTAGGCAGCGTCTTTTGTTCAAGGGCTGCTACGAAGGGAAAAGTTCTATCGACTGGGTCTAACTCGTCGGTCCAACTTACGAGCAGTGTACAAGTCTCGGATACGGATTTGATGACCTATTTGAAATACAAGGTGGAGTGAAAAGTAACCTCTTTGACCGCCAGAATGCGCTGCTACTGCAAAAAAGGTTATGGTGCCTTGAAGTGCGTTCATATTTAGGCAGACATGCCAAATATCAGTGAGATACTGTCTTTAGTTTTGTTTTGACAGTTGATTGTTGTTGACGTGTTTGGCATCACGTTGAGTATGGACAAAAACGATTTTCGTTCTCTCATAAAACATTATTTTTTGCGAGGCAAAATGCCGAAGGAAACAAAAGAAAAGTTTGATAAATATTATGGGGCTAATGCTCCGTCAGATTACACCGTCAAATATTAGTTTCAACAGTTTCGTGGTGGCCGCAAAACCACTACCGACGAAGTCCGCAGCGTCAGTTCCTCCGATGCGGTTACAGAGGACAATATCAAAAAAAAAATACATGAAATGGTGTTGGCTGATCGGAAAGTGAAGGTGCGCGAGCTAGCAGATACCACAAAAATTAGTACTGAACGAACACGCCATATTTTGGGCAATATTCTGCATAAGAAAAAGTTATGCTGCCGCTGGGTGCCGCGAATATTCACTTCTGACCAAAAACACGAACGCGAGAGCACTTCGAAAGAGTGTTTGGACTTGCTGATGTGGAACCGGGCGGACTTCTGGCGTCGATTGGTAACTGTTGAACACCAGAGAACAGAATCAGTGCCCGGCAATGGACTGAAGCCGGCACGAGTGCTCCAAAGCGGCCGAGGGAGGCTCGATGGGTCGGAAAGCTTATGGCGTCGGCTTTCTGGGATTGTTATGGCATACTCTTCGTGGACTACCTCGAAAAAAGAAAAATCATCAACAGAGAGTATAACTGTGCATTATTGGAGCGATTTTAGGCCGAAATCGCTGCAAAACGGCCTCACATGAAGCGAAAAAAAAATTTTGTTTTTGCAAGACAATGCACCGGCGCACAAGAGCATCGCAACCACGAATAAAGTCAATGACTTACGGCTCCAATAGCTGTCGCATCCACCGTATTTGCTCCCTCGGACTATTATCTCTTCCCAAACCTCAAAAGATGGCTCATCAATAAAAAAATCAACTCACGCGAGGAAATCATCGACGCCACGGAGGAGTATTTTGCAGACTTTTCAGAAAATTACTTTTCGGACGGGATCAAGAAGTTGGAAAATCGCTAAAATAAGTGTATCAAACTAAAAGGGGACACTATATTGAACAAAATAAAAAAACATTGGAAAAATTTTTTTTTATTCCCAAGGAGGTTACTTTTCACCCCATCTAGTAGACAATCTCTGATCGGTATTGTCCATGAAATATTGGGTCTCTTAACAGATGACGTGCAGCCAAACAACTAGCGGAGATCTTAAACTCATTTAACCACCGTCCAAAAAGTGTGATGGACCAAGTGTAAAAGGTCCAAAGCAGCAAGACGATGATATCTCAAACTGTTTTGATTAGCTCTTCGACAAGACATATTCTCAATGTTTTCAGCATGATGTTCCAAGCTTGGAAAGGAGAACATATCTGGCAGCATAGTCGGTCGGTACGGTCGGTACCGCAATCTTCGGTAACGAATCTATTAACAACCACATTATCGATGCATTAACCCGAACAACCAACTTATTGTTGCCTAGATAAGAATTCGGGTATTTATTTTGCCATTAAGGAGAGGAAATATCAGAAAGGTGCAATCGCAAAAAATAGTAAAGGCCGTTGCCGATCAAGTGTGTATTCACCTCGCATAATGCCTTTTGTCGAAACCCAATGTCAAAGCCATTGATTTCGTCCGACCACCACTAAGAGACCCATTGTTTGACGATGATTGGCAGTACTGCAAAAGAGGGCTTAAGTGGAAAGTTCTATTCGCAAAAAAGTAATAACGAATACCGGCATGTTAGAAGGAAAGAATAAGAGCACTAGAACCATCGGATCGAAGAAGTTGATAGATATTTTAGTAGAAAGAACCTTCATGAAATAAAAAAAGGAAATAAAAACAACCTGCTTAGTCAAATAAGTGTCAACGAAAGTCTGAAAGGCGAACAAGGGAAGTCAGTGCTGATGGTATGAAAGAACCATTAAATGCTGATGACGATTAAAACTCCGCTGTTAATCGGAACGAACAGTTCTACCTGAATTGGCAGCGATTCCGTCCACCCGACCATATACTGATACTATATGTGGTTTTTTTAATGCCATACGAAAGCATACTGAACGCATGGAGCCTTAGCATTGTATGCCCGATTGCGTCACGGTGGCTGTGGTTTTAAACCTAAAAGGCAGGAAGGGTCTTCCAGTTGGTTTGGACCCGATGGCGAGTTGCAAAAAGTACTGGGGGCTGAGATCCTAACAACAGCAAGAGTTTAGTGAGTAGGCCTCGACTTATACCAAGGATGGAGCTGTGCCTTTAAAACAGTTCTGCTTCGGTATCAAAGGAATTGACGGAGAAGGATTTCACATGACACACAGGTATTATCATCGTCAACGTCGCCGACAAGATCTTCTCTGCCATACTGTGTAATCGCCAAAAACCATTTGTCTACCAACTGATTCGCCCATAACAGTACCGTTTCAGACCTAGGAAGTCCATCAATGACCTTCAAACTTCAAGTCGGGTCTTACATACAAGTCAGGAGTCATCGAAATTGAGAAAAAAATGTAATGTGTGTTCCCACTAGGGCATTTCACCTTCATCTCCGAGGCCGTGGCGGAAAAATCCTATAGACGGATCAACGGTGGCATCCACAGCTCTAGTCAGTTTAAGCTACTCGGAACACACCTGCATTAAAGCTACTTGGACCCAAGTGCCGCATCTTGGGTCCCTTGAGTAGAGATGGGGGAGAATGGCGGCTCTCATAATCTCAACCCTTTGTTTTGAGGTTTCATTGAGAATAAACCTCGCTTGGTTGGAAGTTGTGAGTGGGGGAAATTTCTCAACTGCGAAAGGAAGACAACGGCTTTGCGCATTACCAACGTGCTGGGGAACAACTCGCGGAGGCTCTCGACTGTTATAAAGCAGATATTACCGCAATAAAAGAAGTGTGATGTGATGCGTCGGACAAATAGTAGATTGAAAACTGCGACATACCATCTTGATCAAACCAAAAACCACCGTGTGGCGCTCCCATTGTTCCGATTTGAGTTGGTACATCTGTTGCTGACGTTCGGTCTAAATCTTAGCGTCATAGCTTGACATTTGCAAAAGTTACGTAGCCAAGATTACATCTATCTCTGTGTGTGTTGGCGAATTTTTACAACCAACTTGTATTAAATTTTGCGTAAAAAACTGATTTAATGGTGCGCGAACGTTGGAAATGTTGGAAAAGTGTTTCGGCAACGATTCTCTAAAGAAAACGGTCGTTTACCAGAGGCACGGATGGTTCAAAAATGGTCGTGAGTCAATCGAAAATGATGAACGCAGTGGCAGACCATAGACATCGAAAACCGAAGAAAACATTGATGAAGTAAAAGAAATATTGCTCATCAGAGAGGTAGCGGTGGACTTGAACATTACCTCCGTCCAAGACATTTTGGTTGGTGCCAAAAGACTTCAAGTTTATGCGAAAAAGAGACCGCGTTGACGTCGCAACAGAGATGATTTACGAGGCTAAATCCGATCACACATTCATCAAAAGGATCATTACTGGAGACAAGACGTGGGTTTATGAGTACGACACGCAATCCAGACATCAGGTAAGTGAATAGCGTTCACCAAATGAGCCGACACCAAAAAAACCACGTCGTTTTCAGTCAAAAAATAAGGCAACGTTCACGGTTTTCATGGATTACAACGGTGTAGTGCATCACGAATTTTTGCCTGAAGGCCAGACAGTAAACAAAGAGTATTATTTGGGCGTTTTGAGACGTTTGCGTGAAGCAATTGTGGGCAGAAAACTCGTGGATTTTGCACCATGATAACGCACCGTCGCACAGTGCCATCATTATTCGTAATTTTTGTCGAAAAATGCAACAAATACCATCCAACAGCCACCAAATTCTCCTGATTTGGCTCTCTGTGACTTCTTTCTGTTCAATCGAGCTAAAAAACCACTACCGGGAACGCGTTTCAGCAGCCGAGAGGAAGTAATGGAAAAATCGCAGGAAGCACTGCTGGACATACCGAATATCGAATATAAAAAATGTTTCGAGGATTGGATCAAGCGCTGGCATAAGTGTGTTGCAGTCGATGGGGATTACTTTGAAGGGGACAATATACATAGATTTAGATGAATAAACTTGTATTTTTAATTTTCTGAATAAATTCCAGGAGCTTTTTGATCCTCAATTCCGAGGGACGGCGCATCAGACGACAACGGATCGAAACTGGTACATGCAATCGGAAAGGGACCGCAACCAAGTTTGTGTGCGGCACGGGGGCTGCTGGCGAAAAATAGAGTCGGATGGAGACGTTTATAGGCTAAGTATAGCCAAAAACATAAGCATCTTGAGATGAGTGAAATAAATAAACAATTCCAGAGCCAACGGATTAGAAAGCTCAATTTTAAATGGCCAAATCAAATGTCGAAGACAATCCTAAAATCAAATCTAGTGTCCGCCGGAATAATTCTCGTGAACCTCTTTTAACATTTGCGATAAGGTTGACGTTGGTAACTTCTGCCAAAAGGAACTTAGAAGTTTCCGTGCTACAGCTAATCTATCAAAGGAAGCTGATAATTAGCAGAGATACATTGATCTTGAGCCTATGACGTTAAATCTTTGAAAATAATTGTCTTGATCCCGAAGGAAAGATATGATTTTAGGTAATGTAGACTATCTGAAGAGATATATGGATAACAAATCCATAATGCGCAAATCAGGAACGAAAAATAAAGTTACAACTTTCAGGATAGACAAAGTTAATTTTTATTGCGCTACTTCTAGTCTAACAAAGTATAAAGGCAACACATGCTGGATTTAAATGAACAAAAACAACAAAAAGCCCGTTAAACAAAAAATTCACAGACAATTTTGTAACGTCGTAGGCTAATTGTTTATTCTTTGTAAAAGCAATTCCCCTTAAATTCGGCGTAGTTAAAGATAATTGAAAAATGTTTCCAGTCAATAGAAGGTTTTCAGAAAAAAAAACAATATTAACACTGAAATTCAGTTCATTGTGGGCATGACACAACAAAAACTTTACATGGATTGTGGGTGTGACTAAGTATCGTATGTTGGCAAAGTCTCTGAACTCAAATTTTCTACGAAAGAGGCAGATTACTTTGTCGGCAAGTGAAGGTTCTTTGTTTGACGAGGATTTCTAGACAAAATAGGGATGAGATAACGATGTTTCCTATCTTTTTTTTTAAATTTACTGTCGACAGCAAAAGTCATTATATTAGACAAATCAGTGACATAATGATCAGTTATTAAAGTTGTTTGGCAACATAATCTCTTCCTAATCAAAACGTGAATAAGTTAAACAAAAAATAATCTTTTCGGCTAATAGACATTTGTTGTTGCCCCTGAATGTCGACCATAACTTCTCGACGCGATAACAAAATCACGTGAATAAACTGCACAACAAATTCGAAGAGACACGATCAAGTAGAATCACATGATCTCATTTGGAATTTTTTAAGGTCTCTGACATTTATAATCCAGAACAAAGTCATAAACAGAAAGTTGTGATGACAATGCCTATTAACCCAAACCTCAATATTAAAACAAACAACTGATCGTATACAAGATCACATCGAAATACGAGCCAAAGCTGAGACGAGTACATATTTTTTCAAACTTAACTTACCAATAAGTGGTCCAAGGCATATGACAAACACTGCTTTTCCAACTAAATGCCAACCGAAGGCTGAAGGCAATTTCTCCAAGGAACAATACTCCGACACAGTTAATGTAAAATTACTTAAAGCTGACCCACGAAAGAAGCCACAGACCGATAGCCACACCATAAGGCTTGTCCATTCAGTCTGTTCTGCCATTCCTACCCGAAAAAAAAAAAAATAATTCAAGAATTCATAGTAAATGGTCATAAATATCTGACAGATTGACTTACCTGATCTAGTGATCGCCACAAAGATGATCGACACCAGGAATACTGTTCTCTTCTTGATTGTCGTTCTATCGAATATCGGTGGTAGTACAACTCTTGCAGCGATATCTGTTATCGCTGTTATCGATAGACAAAAGGCCACATCAGCTTTGTCGTAGCCCAAATTGGCAAAGAAAAACGGTGTAACCATCTTGAAATTCATCTCAGCTACGTAGAATATCGACAAACCAAAGAGAAGATTCAAGAATTTCTTGTCCTTTAGTAGGTCCACATCCATTAGGTCGGCAAAGCGTTTCCAAAAACCTGGCTTTTTTGTTTTCTCCTCGGATACAGTTTTCTCTTTATCAGACTTATCGCCTGCTGTTGGTTTCATTTTGATGAATGAATCCCGATGTTCATTTGTTATGCTGCCAGTTAGAGTATTCACACGTTTCAGTTCTCGATCATGTCGTTCAAGTTCATCATCACCAGTATTCATGTGAACTTGAAGGATGCTTCCTCCGAAGTCCAGAACCGACAAGTTCGATGTGACAGATTGTTTGCGATGCCTCAGTTGTGTGGTTAAGTCGTTGCTGGAGTAAACCTTCTCTGCTGATTGCACTCCAGCCAAAGACATGATTCTTGGGAATGTCGGTCGTTTAGGCATTCCAGTTCGATGGCCATTCATCGAGCTCATCGCTAATTCGGAGAAGTTCTTCCTCATGTTGTTTCCTTCCAAATTTTTAAAGAACGGAGTATGTAACTCAGGTAAAGCATCCTCATCTTCGGCTTCTTTAATTGGATCAAATTCCGGCACCGGCATCATTTCAACATCAATTTTCTCATCAATCATATGCCATTTTGCTGGCTGAAGTAAGACTGCACCAACAACTGCATTAAGAGCAACAGCAGCTAACATAAGGACTGCTCCTCGAAAACCATATGCTTCGAGAAGTATCCGAACTAGCTGTGGCATAATAAGCATACCCATCGCCGTACCAGCCATAGATAGACCTACGGCTTGTCCTCGTTTGTTCTTAAAATAGTGATTTAAGGCGACAAAAGCGGCTGATGTGGAAAGACCCACACCTATGCCGTTAATGACACTGTACGTGGCTAAAATATGCGCCATACTTGTTGCAGGTGAGGTAAATGCCAAGCCAATGCCGCACAGTAATGCACCAGCTACAGCAACTTTTCGATAGGAGAATTCTTTTAACAGCGGTCCGACGAATAGACCGGAAAAGTTCATACACACATCTAAGGTACTCATAATCACAGCTGCTCCTGTTGTTCCAACATCGAGATCACGTAGTAAATCGCCGAAAAGAAGTCCAAATGAGGGTTCTATTGAACGGGTGCACAACTGAAATGAAAGAGAAAGAGGGAAGGTATTAAATAAAGTTTGAGAAATGTTTTATAGGTTTTATAATTACAATGGCGTAACAAGTTAATTAAATTTAATGGCCTTAATCGTATAAGCAAGTAAGAAAATAAATTTTAAAGCTCCTCTTACGAAGCAGGTGTCAATTTGTTCTAATGACTTCACTCATCAATAATGAGATTGAAAATAGCTTGCGAGACAACGATCTCTTGGTATATGAAAATTGTTATTGAAATTGTTAATGAAAGCTAATGGAATACAGTTAGCTTCGGTTTCGTTACTTTGTGACACAATTATTAATTAGAAAACGTTTTACAGGTACTAATTAATTTTTCAGAAAACGACGTTTCAGTTTGAAATGATCGCACAATGTGTTTTCGACGCAGTAAGTGCCAATAATTTTGAGAGGACACAATAGGTTAGAACAGATCAGTTTTAGACAGATGTCGACTTCTATAGTAAAAGGGGACCAGATAAGACCGATAGGAAAAAAAAAAGATTTAAATAAATCAACAACGGTATGAGATATAAAATTGATTCTAGCTTATGGCCGCCTCGGCTTCTAAAGCGGCAGTTCTTTAAGCGGTCGGTTCAATTTTTGATGACTCGGTCCAATAACGATATTTCGGCAATAGCGTGTCGAATGTTGGTATCGAGCGTAATCGCAGCGGCAATTGATAAACGCTCGACGTTTGATAACCCAATCGCTAACTTGCTCCTTCACAACTTGGAGCGTTGCTTCAGTTGTATGGCATGAAGCGCCATGTTATTGGAACCACAGTTTGGATATATCGATGTTGTCGAGCTTTGACCACAGAAAGTCGGTTAACATCGGTTAACATACCTGAGACCATTGACGGTAATGGTGTCTCCTTCCTTATTTTGAAAGAAATAAGGTCCGATGATGCCGCCATGCCATAAACCGCACTAAACAGTCAATCTTTGTGGATGCATTGATGTTTGGCCGATCACTTGTGGATTATGTTTGCTTCAATACCGACAAATTTGCATGGTGATAAAGCCGCTGATTCAAAAATGGGCCTCGTCCGAGAAGATGATTTTTTTTTTTTCAAAATCCTGGTCTTTGGTCGATATTTCCAGCCCCTAGTTAGCGAACTCATTGCGTTGTCTATCGTCGTTCGTCTTCCATTCTTGCGTTAACGCAATGGCCGCTACGGCGGCTTTGTTTTTTTCGTTTCGCACTAATCTCTGTCTGGTTGATGGTTTAGGATCCAAAAGAGTGTATCCACGCTCAATAATTAAAGCTGGGATTAATAACTAGCCCCGCTCAAGGGATTTGAGTACCCTCATCAGACAGATGTTACGGTTGCGGTTGAAGGTTTGAAGGGACGGAATACTACTGGCGATTTCTATGGAGCACTGGTGGTGGAAATAGCGATAAAACAAAGTGAGATCGGAGACATTACATCGGTGTTGAAGGGTGTCATTTGACTGACTGATATAAGTATCACCTGTGAGTTTTTTTCACACGGTTTTGCATCCTATCTAACAGGTGCAGAGGTGCTTTAGGACCATCTGGCCAGATTTGGGCATTGTACTCCAATTTTGGGCGGATATATGGTATATTGGGGCTAGAACAGAGGAGATGAAATATTTCTTATATCGCTTGAGGAAACCTAGATATTTCGCACCATTTTTGGCGGCATTGTAGGTAGTCACTGGTCACTGACACACATACCGAGTAAAAGTGTTTCCGTTTCAATGATGCAAGTGCCATTCATAGATAATGGCTGGGTATTTGGATGCTTAACGACAGGAGACAGTATTGTGTTTGGAAACATTAAATTCCACTCTGTTGATAGTTCCCCAATTGAATATTCCGTTCTACAGCCGAAGAGCAGGGACGTGAGTCCGGGAACGAATATGAAAAGCAGACAGTACTGTCGTCAGCAAAGGAATATATTGGTTTAGAGGTAACAGACAAGAGATCGTTGATAAAAATTGAAAAGAGTGTCGTAGACAGAACAGAACCCTGGGGCACACCAGCATTTATTTTGTAAATATCAGACTGAAAACCATCCAAGACAACTTGAATTTAACTTTCCGAAAAGTAATTTCTAATCCATTGAAGAAGAGTCATCGATCTCAAAATCACACATTTCCGACAAAAGAGCATAATGCCTTTGAAATATCAAGTGCAACCATCTTGCTTTCTGCAGATTGATGTATCCTTTGGTTCCGCTTTTCGGTGAGACATGCCATCAAATCACCAGTTGACTCGTTGCTACGAAAACTATACTGTCGGTCATTGAGACGTTTTCGCGTTTGGAGATATTTCGTGAAGTGGCGATTTATCAGCGTTTCCATGACCTTGGGAAAGAGGGACGTTAGTACAATGGATCTGTAGGATGAGTGAGAAGAAAATTCGCTTATTTTAGGAATGTACAGTACAAATGCTGTTTCTATCCGCTCGGAAAGAAACCTAAAGACAAAGATCGATGGGAAAGCCTATGCAGTGATTTTGACAGGGTGGAAAAACACCTCTTTAGAAGCGGATTTGTGAATGCTAAGATCTTTAAGTACGCACTCGAGTGCAAAAGTGGATTCGTCCCATTGAAGATTTGACGCACCCAAGTGTAGGCGGGGGCAAAGCAGAATCTGGAAGCGTTGATCTGGCCACAAAATATGCAGAAACCAGATTGGCCTCGTTCAAAGAGCTGACAGCTGGAATGTCATTGTAAATGAGCGTTGGAATAAAGTATGAGGCAGAATTTGTTATGTTTTTGACGAACGGCCAAAAATTGTTGCTACCATTGTGGCATTATCCTCTTAAGATCTGAATTCTCAAAAAAATTGTTTTTTTAAAATGCATAGATACATATTGCATTTCACACACATGGTGCGACAGCGAGAGGAGCACATCGGATGGCGACATATAGAAGCGAATTTGTTGTCTACAAATGGCGGCAGATGACCCACATTGTCAATCCTTATTTCAGGTTGTGGTTGTGGCACCACTGGTCGGGTTTTTTTTTTGCAGGAGGTTCATTTGTGCATCGTAGCCTGTTGTCTTCAGGATTCGAGTTCGATCTTACCGAGGGGCTAGAACTGGGACAAGATCGTGAGCCAGGAAGCAAAAAATTGGGATTAATCATTGCTTTAGATAAATTTAACCTGTAACGGGGTACGTCTTCTTCAATGCAACAGCGCGTGTACATAACCCAGCAATTGACGACAACCAGGTCGAGATAATGGTAAAAGTTTTTCACTGTCTACTTTCTTGTCCGCATTGAAGTTCTTTAGTAAGCAATTAATCTATCGCATAATTGCAGTTGTTTTAATATCTTACTACCGCTGGACGATCTATGTCCATTTTTCGGTTATGTTTTTTACACCAACGTTTGCAGGTATCTGCAGAACCACTTCCTGAACAAGTGGAAAGCATTACTATAGCTTTTGTTTCCGTCCAGTTTACAATATATACATTTTTCATCCCACTATCCCCTTTTTAGCGCCTTATCTATCTTCAATTTCTTTGCTACTGTTCCAGTCCTATTTGTCATTACTGTCCCTATCAGAAACATGTCTTCTTTTTTTTTCCTAGCAGGTGTTTTGCTAGTTTCAGACTCGTAAAGAATTTATCTATACAAAACACAGCTGCATTCAATAGTTCGGGGAAGTTTTTCAACAATTCCCGCCCCCAGTCCAAGATTTTTCATTACATCTTGAAGTAGTGTACCCTTAACTACAAAGATCTCAAAATCCAGTAACAGTCCATCTCGGGCAGCCAACACGAAGTTTTTTAGTCCAAGCGGGTTGGGTTTGGCTGAGACATATTGGCGGTACTCACAACTGTTTGTTGGATCGTGGCAAGCTTTGGCATTTTTTCAAAATGGGGTCTATCAAAGGCTTTATTTTCCACACTTTATCATCAGTATTTGGGTGATGTATATCTACGAAGTTCAAAAAATCTATCTTGACTACTTGTATTAATCTCTCGCTTGCGAATATTTGAGGGTGCCCATCATCAGTTGCACACCGGCAAAATGAATCATTTCAATAATATTTGTATTTATTGATTTTAACTCCCGTTTTTGTGCTGAATATATGTTGCTCTGTTGTGCTACAAGTTGCCTAAAATCTAATCCCAAATAGTCAAAAAGCGAGTTTAACACATTCATGCCTGAGCTGTCCTGAAAAATTAGCACGTCATTTGCAATATTGGGTCCACGTGAAATCATCTCCTTAGTGCGCCAGAGTTTCCAACTCCTTTACTATCTACCTCAGGTGCGCTCAATTCATCATCTTCTTCAATTTCCTCGGAATGCTGAAGAGTTATGGCAAAATCTGGGGGCAGATATTCCTCATCATCATCGTCTCCTGAGAAAACAAATTCAATATTGTTAAGTAAATCCTCACATGTATATAGGTATGTTCTTCTAGAAAGTCATTCAAGTACAACTAGTGTTCACAAACTGTCACTACTAGTTCCAATTAAAAAAAAAAGATAAGGTGCACATATCACCTTGATCAAAAAGTCCTCGGTGGCGTCATCGTGTAGCGCTCCCATTGTTCCGATTTGAGTTCTGTTTTTTTTTTTTGTTAAGTTGGTACATCTATTGTTGACATTCCCCCTAAATCTTAGCTTGACATTTGCAAAAGTTACGTAGCTAAGACTACATCTTTACCATGTGTGGGCGATTTTTTACAATTTTAGAGATGGATTTCAATTTGCAACAACGAACTTGTATTAAATTTTGCGAACGTTCCACGTCCACACGTGAACGGCATCCACGTCATTATCGACGAAACATAACCACCGTTATGTTAAGTCCGCTCCAATTGGCTTTCTCGTATTGCCATACTGTTCTTTTAGGAATCTTTTCTTTAACTGTACAACAAATTAGCATTTATGACATAGTGGTCCGACGAACTTAGTGGGGATGGTACATTGATCTGTATTTTCCAGGGTGAGAAGCTAAAAACAAGTCCAGGGTGTTGGCGGTATGACTATCAACGTCTGCTATACGTGTGGGCTCATTTACAACCTGGGTCAACTTGTTTTCCGCAGCAAAGATCTCAGGTGTTGTCACTACAGAATGTCGATGCCACCCAGAATAGTGCATATTAAAATCGACCGCATTAACAATTTCAGTATGAGGATACAGGAATACAATTTCTTGAATTGAGTCAGACAGCACATTGAACTCGTTAAAGGTTGAATTGCTGTTTAAATTGGGATATATGGGATATATTGCTTACGGAGAGAAAATGGAGAGGAGGAGAGGAGAAAATGGCACTAGGTTGTAGCCAGGTAGTTTCAGATCAGAATGATCTGAGAGTTGTGGACAGGTATCTTCTTCTTCTTCTTAGGCGGCTCTACAGTTCGGGGTGAACCGAGGCCTCAGTTAACAAGCCTCTCC
This sequence comes from Volucella inanis, assembly GCA_907269105.1. NCBI lineage: Eukaryota > Metazoa > Arthropoda > Insecta > Diptera > Syrphidae > Volucella > Volucella inanis. The sequence goes on along the minus strand of OU026156.1, from coordinate 17,332,889 downwards.
AGTTAGCCCAGTCCTTAGCTAACTGCCTCCAGCTGCGCACTCCTAGTCGGTTGACGGAGCTCGTATAGATCTTCGTTAAATCTCCTCCAAAGCCCGTCAACGCAGACGGCATCAAAAATTTTACGAAGAATTTTTCTCTCGAAGCGGCTGAGGATATCTTCATACGCTTTAGATAGAGTCCAAGCTTTAACGCCATAAACAGGAATGATCAAGGTCTTATACATAATCTCCTTAGTTGTTCGGGATAGGGTTCTACTACTCGATTGCCTTCTTAGCCCATCTAAGAAGCTGCTGAATCAAGGTCGGTAACGACCTAACCGAAACCTCAAAAGAGGATTTAGACAAGGTGACGCGCTGTCGTGCGACTTTTTCCACATCATACTTGAAAGAATTGTCCGAAACTCATAGGCCAACACACAAAGCACGATCTTTCAAAAGTCCGTCCAATTACTTGCATTCGCCGATGATATTGACATAATTAGTAGAACACATCGAGCTGTCACTGATACATTTGCTTAGGTGGGGTAAAAAGTAACCTCCTTGACCACCAGAATGCGCTGCTGCTGCAAAAAAGGTTATGGTTATGGTGCCTTGAAGTCCGTTCATATTTAGGCAGACATGCCAAATTTCAGTGCGATACTGTCTTTAGTTTTGTTTTGACAGCTGATTGTTGTTGATGTGTTGTTGATTTTCGTTCTCTCATAAAACATTATTTTTTGAGAGACAAAACGGCGAAGGAAACAAAAGAAATGTTGGATAAATATTACTCCGACAAATATTGGTTTCGAGAGTTTCGTGATGGCCGCATCTTCACTACCGATTAAGTCCACAGCGGCAGGCCCTCCGATGCGGTTACAGAAGACAATGTCAAAAAAATACATGAAATGGTGTTGGCTGACCGGAAAGTGAAGGTGAGCGAGCTAGCAGATACCACAAAGATTAGTACTGAGTGCACACGCCATATTTTGGGCAATATTCTGCAAATGAAAAGTTATACTGCCACTGGGTGCCGCGTATACTCACTCCTGACCAAAAACACGAAGGTGAGAGCATTTCGAAAGACTGTTTGGACTTGTTGATGCGGAATTGGACTTTTGAAGTCGATTGGTAACTGTTGAAAACCAAAGAATAGAATGAGCGCCCAGCAATGGGCTGAAGCCGGCACGAGTGCTGCGAAGCGGCCGAGGAAGGGTCGATGGGTCGGAAAGGTTATGGCGTCGGTTTTCTGGGATTGTCATGGCATATTCTTCGTGGGATACCTCGAAAAAGAAAAAACCATCAACAGTGAGTATTATTGTGCATTATTGGAGCGATTGAAGGCCGAAATCGATGCAAAACGGCCTCACATGGAGTGAAAAAAAATTTTGTTTTTGCAAGACAATGCACCGGGGCACAAGAGTATAGCAACCACGGCTAAAACCAAACACTTACGGCTCCAATTGCTGTCGCATCTACTGTATTCGCCCGATTTGGCTCCCTCGGACTATTATCTCTTCCCAAACCTCAAAATATGGCTCATCAATAAAAAATTCAGCCCACGCGAGGAAATCATCGACGCCACGGAGGAGTATTTTGCAGATCTTCCGGAAAATACTTTTCGGACAGGATCAAGAAGTTGGAAAATCGCTAATATAAGTGTATCAAACTAAAAGGAGACTATATTGAATAAAATAAAAAAACATTTAAAAAAAATCGTTTTCATTCCCAAGGAGGTTACTTTTCACCCCACCTAGAAACGGAAGCGGCTAAAATGGGTCTAGCGGTCAACGAGGGCAAAACCAAGTATATGCTGTCAACAAGAAGGTACACCCAACATCGTAGAATCGGAAAAAACGTCACGATCAACAGCTATAACTTTGAGGTAGTGAGGGACTTTGTCAATCTTGGTTCTGCTATTAATTCTGACAACAACATCTCAGATGAAATTAAATGAAGAATGACTCTTGCCAACCGCTGTTCCTTTGGGCTAAGAAGGGCAGCATTCTACCCGTATTTAACTAGCAGGCGGTCTGTATTTAAAGACGTGAACATACACAGAAAACTGATTACTTTTTAGCCCGCGTATGTTAGCTACGTCAACCTTGAATTCCCTAGTCATAATCACAAACAAACACCTAAAAACATGTGGTTGGGTTTTTCTTTACTAAATTAGTTCGTATATTTGTTTTCAATAAATAAATACATATGGTATTTGAGATAATTCAAAAACTTTATTATTGGCTTGAAGTACAATCAAAACATTTATGAATGGAACTCGACTTCGTTCATATGGCCACCGCGGGCAGGTTTGCAGCGGTCGATTCGTTGGACCCAATTTTCAACGACTCGGCCACACATTTCGGCCGAAACGGCCGCTATTTTGCGTTCAATGTTGGCTCGGAGCTCTTCCAACGTCGTTGGCGTAGCCCCACAGAAAGTAGTCAAGCGGCGTTAAATCGCACGAACGAGGCGGCCAATCGACTGGCCCATGTCTTGAGATAACACGCTCACCATACTTACTCTTCAATAAATCGATTGTAGCGTGTGCTGTGTGGCTTGTGGAACCATCCTGTTGAAACCACATGTCGTCCAAGTCCATATCTTCCAATTCGGGCCAAAAATAATCGTTGATCATGGCGCAATAACGCTGACCATTCACAGTAACGTGACGATCGTTATCGTCGACGAAAAAATATGGCCTAATAACGCCGCCGGCATGCAAACCGCACCAAACAGTTATTTTTTGTGGATGAAGTGGTGATTCATGAAGCACATGTGGGTTTTCACCCGACCAATAACGCATTTTTTGCTTATTGACGAACCCATCGAGCCAAAAATGAGCTTCGTCACTGAAGATGATTTTGCGATGAAATTCATCATCTTGGCGCATCTTCTCCAGAACCCAATCGGAGAACGTACGTCGCTTCAAATGGTCCATCGGCTTCAATTCTTGAGTCAGCTTGATCTTGTATGGGTGTAAACCAAGATCCTTATGCAAAATACGCCATAATGTGGTCTGAGCGATGCCCAATTCTTGAGAACGCCGTGGAATTGACTTATTTGGATCGTTTGCTACGGACGTCTGAACGGCAGCGATATTTTCGACACTTCGACCAACCCGTTGTCTCACTGACACGGCAACATCACACAACGAATATGTAGACTCAAATTTTTGCACTAAACTTGTTATTGCCTCTCTACTAGGGCGAGAATTACGACCGAAAATTAGAGTTACCACTCTTAAAGTTGCAGTCACCGACTCTGAATATCTGTAGAAAATTTTTATAATTTACAGACGTTGCTCGTTAGTGTACTTTAACATGATGAGAATGTTGAGTTTACTGAATAAATTCACAATGACAGTTTGATGATTAGTGAAAGAGTGCGTTAAATTCAAAGTTGTCAAGTCCCTATTGGAAAATAGAAGCCAGTTTAACTTCACATACATGCATATGCACATCGGGCGTGCAACTTGACATAAACATATTTACTATCCTCCCTAATTAGTTAAAGTTATTTCGTTTTAATTGGTTTCTAAATTTTAGATCAGACAATAAAAATGAAAACTTATCGCAAACTTTTTCTATTGTAAAAAAAAAAAAAAATAACGATCTGAGTAATTTCATTCTGGATGGATGATCAGCCAGTATGAGACTTGTGTCACGTTTTATAAAAAAGAAAAAAAAAACAAACAAACAAAAATACGTGGGCAGGTTTGCTGAGAATATGTATATTTAAAAATCAAGCTTTTTCCTAGAGAAGATTTTTGTTTTTTTTTTTGCAACTTTGTCTGAATAGGAATCCCCAGATTAATATTTTCTTGGAACTGAATGAATGTCACAATTCTTGAATCGCTAACAAATAGAGGTGCCAACCATTCCCAGAATTCCTCTTAACGTTTCACTTGAAGTAAGTCCATTTATGATCGCCACGTCATGACTTTTTTTTCTGTTATGTCTCTATAGAATCTTCTAATTGGGTTAACTATCATCCATTTACCTCAGACTGTTCAAAAGAAGAAAAAAAATAAAACATTTCTTCCGCCAGTAGCAATAGTTTGTTCGTCCGTGTCCATCTGCCACATAACTCATTTCGAGGTCATTGTCCTTGAACTGAAAATAAAATTGAATTTATGATCTTGTCTTCAGGTTTTTTTTTTCTTCTTCTTCTTTCGACTGTATTTGTATATCGTGAATTTGCATGCAAAAACGAATACGCGTCCAATGTGACCGTGGCCATGAAAATGACACTTCCATTCCGGTCATACAAGGTTTGTTTGTTTGTTTTTTTTTTTTTTTTTTGCAAATCAAATTCGCCTATCAAGGTGCTGTATTAGACCGAGCACCACACGGATATTAGTTATTCGTACTTGAGTTGTAGATAGCTTTTCACAAATTACGTCACGCTTCACATGCTCAATTTAACTAAAAATCGACCATTTTCCATTGGAATTAGATTAGTCGGTCATACAAATAAGCATGTTGTCGGCCTAGTTTTCAAGATGAAATCGAAAACAATTATTAACTGATAGTTGGCATCGCAACAAATCGATGTAGATACAACCAGTCAGTAAGTATCTAACCCAATTTGCAATCATAAACAAATAAAACAGAAAAAAAAAAAAAAAAAAAACATCGATAACAGAGATCATTCACATCGATAACAGATGGTTCGTTTCCTGGCTAAGTGAAATTTAAAGGTCTTCATAATATAACTCGTTATTGGGGTTTTTTTTCGATTTTAATTTCTATACATGACGATGTAACAAATCAGAATAAATGCGTTCATCTAAATAAGAATAAAAGAAAAGTATCTTTGCTTGCAAATTTGCAATCCAATGTGGTGTTATCGAAGCGAAACGACATTGCCTTCATAAATTCATTTGCAAACATACAGACACAATGGCACAGCGAAATGGGGCAATAAATCCCAAAGTCAGCTCATTGAGTTTCAACGACTGTTCCATTTTTAATTTTAGTTTTTTTCTTCTTTTGTTGACACTTTGTATCTGTAATTTCTAATGCCGAACTGATTTTTTGTTGTCGGTTGTTATTGGGCCAACTTTATGTTGCTTAGCCCAAATCGTTCGTTGGCATTTTGGTTCGACGAATTGAATGTTTTATTTATTATTTCTTTGTTTTTTTTTTTTTTGTTAATTTTTTCGAACGCCTTTCAATCACATTTTTGTTGTTAACAACGCATGTGACTACATCTGCTAATGTCCAAGTCTAAAAGTTTATGGTCGTGGGTTGTTTGTATTTGGAAAAGTCGTACAAGTTAATTTAACAATTTTTTATATCCAAGGTCAATAGTAAATATATCTCATCTGGGTATTAATTCAGTGATGTAATTCCTATTCACAACTGTCAAAGTATCTGTAATTCTGTAGAAAATCCTTGTTTGGATTTTAAAAAAAGAAGTTCCACGAAAAGCAGACAATATGTGCTTAATCTGAGTTAAGGAAATGCCTACTCAAAAATACTTTGAACTGAAAAATTCGAGTTAATTTTAGCGGATTCCTCCTTTTCAAGTTCTAGACCTCACATCCGATATTGAATTCGGTACATCAAATGTTGGATAACATTAAGTCGGTTACTTTCTATCTTACTGTCGCAATAGAATTGCTTGAGATTGCCGGGACATACAGAGCGAATAGAAACAAACGCTTAGGCCAAAAGGCTCTTCGATTCGCACCCATAGAGACAACGCAGCAGAGTAAGACATCGTCTAAGGTGGCGCTCACAAGTGGAAGAAAGGTTTAACGACCTTAATGTAATAAAGAGATTAATAAGTTGATGTGCAGATCCATTGCGAACTGTAGCCCTATCTAAACAAGTTAGTAAGTTAGTGGGCATTTGAACTACCATGGATATATAGCTCAAATGCACGTAAGGTCTTCAATCTAAGCTTGAAAGAAAACGTAGTATTGAAAGATAATGTGAATTAATTTGGAATGCACATCTGTAAATATTTATCTAACATACATATGTACATACCGTGTTAGACTATAAAGAGTTGTGGATTGAGAATTCGGTTCATCACTAGTAACCGAGTAAATTTACGAGTAAATACCAGTACCAGTGTGCCACAAGGTTCAGCTTTGCCTTCGATACTTTTAAATAATTTCATTTCAAATCTCTTTTTTGGCACCCTTTCAGCTACAGGAAGGCAAACCAACATTTACTTTTGCAGAATCAATAATTTGTGATTTAAGAATTGAGTTAACCCCATCTGTATGTCACTCAAGCATCCTGCCGGCCCGAAGCCCGGGTAAAGGAGGATGGGCGTCTCAATGGGGACAGGAGGAGTAATCCAATGGTGGAACACCGAGCACCGATGTATGCATGGCTAAGAGAGTGCTTAGTTGCTAGTTTGCGAACTTGGGATACCGACTTAAAGATAGCCTTCCTCTGGTTAGACGGCTAGAGCACGGGCGACAGATTATCCCACTCAATTGTGGGAATCAACATAAAAATTTTCACCACAAAAGTAACAGAGAATGTTGCATCTTCAAATACATCATCAAGTAGGGATGTTTAAGAAAACCCTGTCAATGTCGACATTGTGATAGAAAAGGGTTCTCAGATAAAGCGAATGCGATCCGAAGACAACATCCCTCCTCAATCTGAAGCGAATCACACTGGGAAAACAACCGTAAACGAAGTTTCGTATAGCGATAGTGTCAGACTGGGAGTAGTACCTTTTACAAATGAACAAATGGTTCAGATACAAGAGAGGATTATGGTTGGATCTTCAAAGCCGTCTGTGCATATGCCTCCACTGCAGAGTGGCTGAAGAAGAACCTTCCTAAGCTCAAGGAAAAATATGGGTTAGAAGTGATGCTTGTTGAGGAGGAAAATTTTCTAAAATCCCATGCCATCAGAGGGTTCTTCCCACAAAGTACCGGGACTGCTAACGAAAAAGTACTGGCAATTCTTGATGGCCAACAACAATGGACTCAACACAAGAACGTGGAGAATTCTGCAAAGATCGAATGATAGAGATATCGCCAACCGGTTCGATGCAATAAATGAAACCGCTATGAAGCGACTCGTAGAGCTGAAGAGCCCGGTCTCGTACCGATTTGGTCAGACCAAGATCATCTTCAAAAACTCAGACAAGACAACCAACCAGAGCTCTAAAGCAGCGACCCTAAACACAATGAGTCAGTTGGAGTTGGCGGAAGCTTGAGTGATATCCCAAATAAAGCTAACGTCAACACTACCACAAAGGGTGTAGGACTAAAAAGTGGAGAAGCTACACCCACAGCTCCAGAAACCACAATACAGCCCGGCACCATGGCCAAAACCAGAAAAAAAAAAACACCAACCAGAACGTCGGTTTGAGTAGGTGGCCAGACAAATAGAGGACATATCAACTGTCCGACAGGTAGAAGATATGGTTCTTCTCAACAGGCTTCCGCAGGACGTAGAGAAGATATCAAACCCTACAGAGCATGCAAGAGATGACATCTCTTCTGAGCGTGCTGCAGGTAAAACTGAACCGAGCTTCGGTGCCTCGGACGGTTTTAATTAGGGATGTGCTGAAGAGAACATCGCTATTTGACTTATCCAAAACCATGGGAAAATCATGGTTAGATCAGAGAGATAATATTTGGCAAAGATCTTTTAAGCCCTTTTTACTGCGAACGATAAAAAGTTCTCTCTTATTCCAAGTTTCGTAACTAGGGACGTGGTAACAGTATAAGTTGAGCGCCACCACGGCCGGAACTGCATATGTTCGTATGCGCATCGGCATATTTTTTCATCCGGTACTTTGCAGAAATGCAAATACACATTATCATCGGTTGTCTCCTCCCAAGGTCATTCAAATTGCATGTGATTACAAATCAAACCAGTTGGCACAATCACACGCGACCATGAGGAAACCCTGAATACCTTGATTCAGGTTCTTATCCCAGGCCCTTTTAATATCGATATGTCTTATGGAGAGTCAACGGAGGTTTCACTTTCAGAATCCAATAGTTTATCCGGAAAACTCTTCAGTCCGGATAAAGTTAAATGATCTATCAACTAATTTAAAACATACAAGGCACCAGACTTCATTGTTCCTACCCTAATAGCCTTATTTGGGTCCACGCATTGGAGGGAGATCAAGGAGGAACAACCTAAACCATATCGTCCTATAAATTTGACATCGTTTTATCTGAAAACAGTGGAAAGAATTATTGATGTTCATACCAGAGAAAGTTTAGAAAATAGTTTGCCACTGCACCCATGTCAGTACGCCTATTAGAAAGACGACTAATGGTGCTCTAATGAAGTTGACAACTGAAATCGAAAACTCCTTCCGTTGTAATAAAAAATTGCACTCACTGGATCTATACAATGAAGGTAATTCCCATCATAACATATGCTTCTATAGTATGGTGGCCCTTACCTGAGCATCGAACTTGTCGAGTTTTAGGGGCTGAGTAAAGTCAATGAAACTCGAGAAGTTTCTCTAGACGAGTCCTGAAACCTTTTCCTCCCATCCTTCCGAACAATATTTTTTCCCCTGGGTTAGATCAAGATATCAAACGACCTGGCTGAGGGCCCAGCATCTCTAAAAATAGCTAGCTAGGATAAGCTAGCCTTATCTGTATACAGCGGATCTCTGTACAGATGGACCCCCCTTTCTCCGTTACCCGTGGGATCTAATGGACACATTATCAAAAAAAAAAAAAAAAAAAAACCCCGAGGCCGTTACTCCTGTATTACCGTGCGGTAGAACCGTGACTGCACCGACTACCGGCAAGGCTCCTGCATTGTCCAGAGGAGATAAAACTGTGGCAGGCCATGGTACGCCATTCTCAAAAGGCAAACGCAACGAGCCTAAAGCCAAAATTTCAAGGAGAGATAAGACTGTGGCAGGCCATGGTTCTATCTCTTCCTCCACCTCTAGCAGCAGCAAGTTTGTGGCAAGCCAACTGCAAAAAACTAAGCCGAATCCAAAGAACAGCATGTCTATGCATAGGCGGAGCTCTATGCTCCACTCCCTCGGCGGAGCTAGACATTTTGTTTCACTTGACACCCATCGACATGTTTAACAGGCAAGTAAATGCGACCGCAGCTATTCGCCTTAAAGCGACTACACAGTGAAAAAATAATTTATTTGGCCACGTTAATTTTCTTAATATATTAGGAATCCACTTAGAGAACACCGATTACACCATACCTAAACTTCGGTTCGAAAAAACTTTTATGCGAGCTTTCCCTCTAGATCCTTTTGGGAGAAAGATGCCTTCAAGGAGGACAAGTCTATCCATTTTTATACAGATGAGGTGTTTTCTCAGATAAGCTTTATCTAAGCATCTCCTTCCGTCTTTCAAATCACTGTAGCGTGTTTCAGGCGGAAATTTTGGCGATTAAAGAAGCTTTGTCCTGGCTGAAGAAAAACGTGATATCTGCAAAGGATATCCAAATCTTTTCGGATAGTCAGGCCGCTTACAAGTCCCTTGACTCGGTCTCACTTAATTCTAAAACCGCCCTTGAATGCCGATCATCTCTTACGGAGATGGTAAAGCATTTCAACCTACACCTTTGTTGGATGCCGGGCCACAGAGACATTCTAGGCCGTAGAACCGACGAACTCGCCAAAATTGGAACCACTCTACCTATTCTACCGGAAAAGGGCAGCATAGGTATACCAATCGTTACGTGCAAATTATTATTTAAGCTGGATGCTAATAAAACCGGTAGACCAACATGTCAAACAGATCTGCCCGCTCTAAAAGTCTGATTTTTCTAAATAGGAAACATCTCAGCGCCAATATAGGTGTTATCACTGGACACTGCCTTATAGGCAAGCATGCAAAAAGGCTTGGCGCTTTTACAAACGATTTTTGTGAAAGCTGCATGGACGAGGAGGAAGAGGAGACAATCCTCCACCTTTTCTGTACATTTCTAGCTATCTTTTCTACAACGACTTAAACGATCTAAACAATACAGATGTTAACAGTCTCCTGCGCTTCATCGTAAGTTCAAATTGATTCCATGAGTGAGAGGATCATAGATCCACATGGCAGCACAACGGGTCAATAGGCCTAAGTGTGTTGGTTTTCCAACCGCCACTCTAACCTAACGTAACCTTACCATAAAATGGTGGACTTAAGTTACGCAAAAGACCGCCATTTTAAAGCTCAATAGAGTACAGTGTCTTCCATGTCTGGACATTTTTGGAGCCTTTCGAAGCTCCCCCACAGCTGCGATAGAAGCAATAATAGGATTAACGCCCCTACACTTATTTACTTAGAACAGCAAGTCTGGTAGAAATTAAAAAGTTAAGCCTTAGCGACCACTCGGACCTAAGGACCCTGCTCTCCGAAATACCGAAACATTTGATATGAACTGCGTGGTATCAGACCGTCTTCAAAAAATATTATGCTTCAATAAAGGCTTCTGCACGAAGATTCCCAGCAAAGAAGCATGTATGGTATTAGCAATAATAAAAATGCCAATAAAAGTTTAAATCTATTGTAAGTCGGCACGATATCAAAAACTTAGAAGGTTACCTCACAGGACACCACGATTTAAGATATCACCTGAACAAAAGCCATCTAGTTGACTCTCATGAGTCGTGAATGTCCACCCTTCAACGGAATTAGACGGAAGATGTTCTTCAGAAAACAACTCGCCCCCAAATGTCAAATGAATTCCTCTGCTAGTACAGTTATCAACTTCATTCGGAAGGTAGAAAACCTACTAACCTAACAATAGTTCTGACTAAATGATACAAAAAATATTTTAGGTCAAAGTCCCGTACTTCGCAATTGGCGAGTCAGAAAATTCAAAAAAAAAAAGAATAGCGTTCAGTAGAAGCTTCTAAAGAAACCGTAGATCATCTCGATCAATATCAAAGCCAAATGAGCTCGAAAAAAGAAAGAAAAATTAAACTAAAAGACACGCATCAGTAATGGTCCATGGAGTTTGCCCCCTGCATCTGTGCACCAATATGAGATAAAAAAAAAAGCATTTCACTCCCTTGAACATCGGTATTCCGCAGAGCTTCGTCCGATAAATTAAAAATTTTATTTCGTACACAGATGGTTCTTTAAAAAAATATCTGAACAAGTAAATACAAATAAAAATCTGCGAGTTAATAGCAGTAATTCTCAAAGCTGGCATAAATGTTTTGTCCATAACAAGAGAATAATATTCCAGCCCTCTGCATCGTAATAGTACATACATCATAGTTCTCGGATGTATCCGAATGTATGCGAATTAACTTATCTAAGTAATAAATGTATCCACTTTTGTGGAGTCCTTGAAGTGTTGAATAAACTACCCAGTGGTTAAGTATGATGCACGTGACGACAAGATGTCTGAGTGACGTCAGTTACATTCCCGTACACAATCTAATCGCCCCCAAATGGCGACTTGAAGCACCAAGCCTAGGTTATGTGTTGATGTCTACGTTGATGGTGTCAGAGTTGGTGTCGGTGTCGATGTCGGTGTCGTTTGTCGGTGCCAATGTGTGTCCGACCAGTTACAACGCTTATGGTAAACAAGTTAACGAGTTTTCTTGAAGCATGGATACGGCGAAGGCTAGACCCCTTCGTCATCTTTGGCCATGGTATGGGGATAAAATTACTTACAGTGCGCCATCGATGATTCGCAACAATGCGAGGTGGGGTTGTCGCCACGTGACAGTCGACTAAGGACAATCACAACAACCAAGTCGATTTTAGATGTTTACAAATGACAACTACTAAACTACTCAAAGCTGTGGAGTGTTCTATTCTTTGTTCGTCTTCTTGTTAAATTAAATTGTAAATTCTAGCTGGGAATTATTTTTTTACTTTCAGCTCACTTCCGGAGGATATTTCATCTACTCCATCGGATCAAGGGATTTTATTTCTAATTACGAAACACTAACGGCTGGGATGGCGATCAAATTTGCAATACAATAGATACTCGTACGTATTCGTACTTTGAAGCGACAGAAATAGTCGTTTGTTTACTCGTTTCGTAATCGATATGTGGATCTGTTTTTGTTTCGCTCAGTGTGAGGTCATTTCTATGGGATGTGCTCTGTATATGGGGTCTACCATCACAGTCTTCGACAAGTGCAGACGTCTATGGAATGAATGTTGTTGTTTTCGACACTAAAATTAGATTGCAGTAGAAAATAGAAAATAAGTTGAAAATGTGCATCAGTCTATGAAGCTGTATTTAGAGAGAGTGGGGTCAATTCAAGCCATTTAATGCACATTGTGGCTCTGAAAATAGATGACAACAACGACAGCAATGAAAACAACGACGACAACGACGGCAAGTCACAGACAAGTTGAAGTTGAAATAAGACACTAAATTGCATTCAAATGAATTGAAAAGGGGCAACCTTATATGCAAAATTGAATTAGAGTAAATTCCATCAACAAAGGGGTTATGTACGATATTTCGAATTAAAAAAAAAATAATAGTTTCTTGGAACAAAGAATTATATTCGAACGTGGGCGTGGTTGGTCTTTAAAATGAGAAACATTTCCATATTCATAGGTTATAAGATAATGATTTCGTAATAAGAAACCCCTTGGAGTCAAATCCGTTTACATCTGAGCCATTGCTCGCTCTATTGCAACCTTCTTAGTGCCTTATACAAAAATATAAAAATATCTAACACTCATAACGAACTAAAAAAGGCGTACATCGATTGGTACGAGTAGTTCGACCTGCTCTCATTTGCATTTGCATTTAGACTTGGCAGCTGCTCTGAATGCAAATGTCATAAAAAGCAACCACTTTATGAACTATATAACTCAGATGCCTGCAACGTGATGGCTGAGTAAGATACTTATTTTTATGGCCACCACTGTGTTAATGTGACAGATGTTGCTACTAAACTTCGAATGACGTGAATATGGTTAAAAAAAAAAGGTCAGATTAGTCATTAACACCGAATGTCATTCGGTTTTTGCTGTCAAAAATTGGAGACAGTGTTTTCTTCAAATACACTTTCTTATGAAGTTATTTACGTTAAGAAATAAATTTAAAACTCAATTTGGTAGCGTTTCCAGAACTTGAGAAGGAGAATTTGTCAATTTCCAACAAGATAGGATTGACTGTTATTAATTTGTGTTATAGATATAGTGCTACCGTTACTTATAGACCTGTCTGACTCTATTGACGATGTCCTTCTTGGCGACTTCATCAGATGATCAATCGTTTTTCATCGCTTAACAGAATCAAATCTATGTCAAGTCAGCGGCATATCCAACTACATGGGCAAACATTTAGTCCTTATTTTCACAACAGATTCTATTAAAAGCTCAGTCTCACTTCGTCCCCTATCTCATTCAACAATTGAAAATTACCACCCTCCCCTTCTTCTCTCGTTTTTTTCATAACTTTTCTGTCCAATCTACTCTCCCTCTCTCTATTCTCTCATCTTACGACATTTGATAAAGCAAACTTTTACAAAGTCAGTGACCATCTTGGCAGATTCCCTTTTAAATTTCACAACCTAACTATAAATGATGCCCTATTCATTTTTATAAAGAAATATTTAGTTATTTTTGCCTTTACGTTCCGTTTTTCTACTAGCCTCTCTGATAAAATAGCAAGTTTCGTTCCTTTCGAAATGAGAAAAACAAGATATACGTTATTTTCCTTCGTACCAGATCCTTTTCCGAATATTCAAACTATCTTGTCACTTATCTCCATTTCACTGAACTTTACCATTCCCTTTACCAGAGCTATCTTAACAATGCGCAAGTCAACCTTATAAACGACCCTAGTTTACCCTCTTTCCCTGCCTTTCAACATTAAGTCATCAACATTGCTAACCTATTTTTCAACTTTTTTAAACACTCCTTTGTACCAGATCCATTCTATTTTAATTACCTATTGAACTTTTCCAATAGTCCACTTCTCTGTCACAACCTGGACCCGATTTTTTTGTTATATTAAGTTACACCAATTTAATGACAAAATAATACCAGGCTCAGATTTTTATGGTATATCTTGAAAAACGTTCCTCCTTTCTCTCCCTTGCCCTTTCTAATATCTATCGTCTAGAATTTCGTCAGGCTTGGAAAACCTCCTTTCCACAAAAAAAAGGATCAAAAAATGAAATAAAAAACTATTGTCTCACCTCTAAACCCTCCAATATACCCAAACTCTTCTTTTATAAAAAGCTCTAAGCTTCTAATGCAAATCATCTATTTTCGTGGCTTCCTAAAGAGTAGGTCAAACACCGCAAATTTCGTTGAGTTCGTAACCTAGCCCTCTCAGCCCTAGAAAATGGTAACGAAGTCAGTGTAGTGGCAACCGACTTTATTAAGGCCTTCGATAAAATCTCTCATCGATTAATACTCTTCAAATAATCTGTTCTCGGCTTTAAGCTCACACTGTTAAAATGGATATCCTCTTACTTGGAAAACCGTTTTTACAGTGTTAATTTTAGGTCAGTCCATTCGGCTACATTTTTGGCTGCCACAAGGCGGCCATCTAGGTCCGCTTCTTTTTATATTAACCATAAATTATCTTGATAGGATCATTAAACACTTGTCTGTCTCCCTTTACGCCGACGATGCCAAATTTTTGAAAACTCTTTCGTCCTTCAACAAGACCTTGACATTTGGTGCCTCAAAACTTATTTAGAACTTAATCCATCACCTTTTTAACATAAGAGGCACCAATCTCCTCCCCGATTGTACCTTCTTTACAACCAACCTATCTCCTCCGTTCAATCACTTCGCAACTTCAGCATTTCGTGTGATAGGGAGCTGCAATTCCGTTTACATATGGATAAAATAATCCTTAAATCCAACATTGCACTAGGTTTTGTCCAAAGAATCCACCAACCGATCAGATTCCTATATATTATATTTGTTCGCCCCCTCCTGGTGTACCCCAATTAAGTGTTGTTTCCATATCATCGTGTTCATACTCGAGAATCGAAAGCGTCCAGCGCTTCGAGGTATACCCAGGGACGATCCTTTTACTCTGTTACCCTATCAACATTACCGTCTCAACTTTATTAACTTAAACACCCTTGAGGAACGCAGAGATACATTTGACTTTCTCTTCATTTATCGACTCTTTTCAGATTACGTTGAATGCGCGTCCCTTTACAACTCTGCTTTCCTTAACACTAACCCTCGTAGTCAACCTAACCTTCGTCACTTATTTCTACCAACCCTCCGAACATCTTATGTTGCGAACGAAACAATCTGCCGTATGCTACGAAAGATCAATTAAGTGAAATCTTACCGTCTTTGATTTTCACCGCACCACTCCGTGGTTCAAATCAAATCTCCTTCACCACTCCAACCAACCTTAGTTTTAAATTTAAGTTTAAGTATAATTTTAAGTTACTTTAAGATTGTATAGCTTGTATTAAGCTGAATAAATGCGGGCCTCCTCAGAACCAAAATCAAAATCAAATTAAATACACATAACTCAGAGATGGAAGATGCAGTAGCCCTATTTGCAAAAAAAAGGTGAACAGGGAAGTGCTATGTTTGCGACGAGCTAAGTCATTTTACCAACAAGTCCTTTTGTGGCTCAGACAAATGCTTCTTATGTTAAAATTCTGAGTCGGTGGTTCCAACTTTAAGAGCTCACTCCAAACTTCGGTCGCAACCATCGTTCCACCAGATAGGTTATAGTGGTACGCGCTATAGTGAATAAATTCGGGTCAACATATTCACTACTGAATGTTCCTGTGCTAGTGAGACACCGGTTGAAGTAACAAATCAGTCGATTCCATAACGTTTACAAAAATTGGGAATCTCTCAGTCCACATAAAGATCTTATCCTTACTAGATCAAATTAACTCAAGAACTGAAGCCTCTTGATCATTTACACCGCCTACACTTTTCCGATTGGGCTCTGCAAAAAGTTGAAAAAAATCCTGAATTTCATCGAAAAAGAGTCTTAAGCTAAATTTTGGCTTAATGGCTTTGTCAATAAGCAAAATATGCGTTATATAGAGCACATGTGCTTCAAGAGACTCCATTGCATTCACAAAAAGTGACCGTGTGGTTTGAATTTTATGCTGCAAGTGTGAACGGACCATATTTTTTCGTCGATGAATATGGTCGCCATGTTACGGTCAATTGAGTTCGTTATCATGTCATGTTGAAAGACTATTTTTGCCCAAAATTAGATGGACTTGACATCTGTGATATGTGGTTCCAACATGGTGGTGCCACATGCCTACATTTGATCTATTGAAGGCCAATTTCAGTAATCGTGTAATCTCGAGATATGGACCGGTCGAATGGTTACCTCGCTCATGCGATTTAACGTCGTTGGATTTCTTCTTATGGGGTTACGTTAAGTCGTTGGTTTATTTCAACAAGCCAATAACGTCAGAGGAGCTCAAGAACAATATCGAACGCAAAATTGTCAACGTTCCGGGCGATTAGATAACTGCAAACGTACTCGCGGTGGTCGTAGGAACGAGATCGAATCCCATACAATCTAACATGTGTACTACACCTGGAATAAATTAAGGACCGATATCTTAATTATTCTGGGCTTTATTAAAATAAAAATTGAAAAGCCTGATACACACTCTTGCAACTTGCGTAAATCTTTTGTCAGTAAGTCAGATGGCAAAGCACGGCAACAAAGAGAGCTGTAAAATTTCCTAAAAAATGAGATTCCTCTTCTCTCTTCTCTTACAAATCCATTGCACTTACATCCCTTCTTTCCAAAATTATGAAAACGTTGACAAGTCGTCAGCTCCTGAAATACCATATCTCGAAACATGAAAACTTCTTAATGACCGGCAATACGGTTTTCGTAGCAAGAGACCCATGTCCTGTCTCACTGAAAAGTGAAACCAAAGCGTACATCAATCTGGATAAAGCAATATGGCTGGACAGAGTATGGCATCAGGTTCTTTTGTCGAAAATGTATACTTTTGAGATCGATGATTCTCTTCTTCAATGGATTAGAATATACCTTTCGGAGGGTTTAATTCAAGTTGTCTTGGATAGCGTCAAATCGGAAATTCACATGCCCCAGGGCTCCGTTCTCTTTCTGACACTCTTTTAATTTTCATCAATGATCTTTTGTCTGCTACTTCTAACCTAATATATTCTGCTGCTGGTGCTTGCAACGTGCTTGCGATGTAAGAAATACAATATTTCACCCCTTTGATCAGGTCTCAATATATAATGCATTCATCCTCCCAAAATTGGAGTACAATGCTAACATCTATTCAGGTGCCTCTAAGACCTCTTGCTACATAGGTTTCAAAAACGAGAGATAAAACTTACAGGCGATGCCAATATTATCAAGTCAAATAATACCCTCGAACATCAGCGTAATGTCTGTCTTACAATGTTCTATCAAAATTACCAGTAGCATTCCGGTCGTTCATACCTTCACCCGTAACACCCGTCTCGCTACGATTGCTCAGTATATCCTCAACCCCACTTTCTGAAATATTGCGATTGATTCCTAAGCTGTACAACAAGCATATGGATTGCCCTGCCGAGGTCTTTATTTCCTAGTCATTATAACTTATAAACATTTAAGACCAACGTGCGGTACATCTCTTTTTTAAAAAAAAAAAAACTTATCCCGGTTCATCATCTTGACAATTATAATTTTCAGGGAAATTCCCTGCATCTATTGGATTGTACCACATGAAATATTTATCTATTGTTAAGTGCTTTGTCTGTCACTTGTACCTGAGTGGCCTAAATTTCATTGAGGAGCAACTTCGATGACGTAACGTTAATTAAACATTTAATCTCAAGTGAACGCCAACTCTATGCGACACTGTGATTATTTATCAATAAAACGAAACAAACAAACTTCGATATCAATAACACAATGACGGTGTGTATGAATACATGTTCGTATTTGCCAATTTATTGATAAGTCATTGACTGGCATTGTAACTCAATCAGCGATTAATTTACTCAAAATTTGCCAACGAAAACAAATCGAAAAGGTGAAAACAACTATGAAAGAGAAAATCAAAGATAAGCATGGGGATTAAGTCGCAAGTATATACTTGCGCATGAAGTGTTTTTGTTGTGCAATGTTTTCAAGCACAGTATTTCTTAATCTAGAGAGCCTTAGGCAAGGCTTCTTGAAAACAGAGCCAGTGTCAGAGCTCATGAAGTGAATTCAACCATCTGGCAATCGGCCTTGTTAGAAATGTATCAACTGCAAATTGTATCTGAAACGTTAGCACAACGTTCATTTATGTTACATATAAAGGGTGGGCCATCTGTTGGTTTATTTTTAAAACGACTATAAAAAAAGGTGGCGATGGTTTGATGGTTGGCTCACTGGCTGTCACGCCAACCTACCTGGAATCGAATCCCCGTAGGAGCTCAACAGCAAATTTTCAAATAGTCATCACCCTTTGGGCGGGCAATGTCAAACCTCTGAAAGTCAAATTTTGTCTATGAAAAAGTTTCTCAGGAGAGCCGTTCGAAACCAGCAATAAACAGTATTCCCTGCTCAGGAGTGTGAAAATTCACAAAGTGAGAAACACAAATGAGTGGGAGAAGCTAGGCCTTGGCCAACACCGAGCTGTCACGCCAACATAGAATGCAAAACGTAGAACGATGACAGATACAAAGTACGCGAAACAAACGATAAATTAACTCGAAAGATTGTGCATTCTTTGCAGCTGGCATATTCGTATTGAACTGTGTAAAAATTCGTTCACTCTAAAGAGGTTTTACTTGTTCGCTCAATCGATGTTCACTGTACCGAGAGTGTACTGTATTTATAAAAAAAATTGTTCCGATTGTCAAATCGGGGTTCCGTTCCGACCAAGCACCATCACCAAAACGATTGATTACACGGTTATTGAATTTTGTGTGCAATAAATAGATTGTTGGATGGATTGTGCCGCAAGTAGCCCCATCTTGCTAGAACTAAAGCTCGCCCAAGTCCAAATCCTCAATTTCTGGCCATAAAAATTCGCACATCATGTCTCGGTAGCGCTTTCCATTGAATGGAAGCATTGTCGTCATGGGCCAAAAACGCCGCCACTCCCAAAACCACACTAAACAGTCACACTTTCAGGATGCCTTGGCTTCTCTATGACCTGTATGAGCTGTAAAATATTTTGTTACGTTGTCGCCGAAATGGAAATGCGTCTCATCTGAATCCATTCGAACTGCTCTAAAGCCCAAATAGAGAAGCGATAGTAAAACGGGTGGTCACGTCACGTGGTATTTCCTGGCACGCGAAACCAAAGGTGAAGGAATTCATGTAATTAACCAATCACGAGTTGCCCATTATTTATTTCGAGAGCTACGAGGAGATCGCTTTAAGTTTCAAGAATAATTCCGAATGACCATAAAGACGTTCGGTTATTTGCTTGACAAAATTCAACACAAGTTGACTTCTTCGACAAATTTCTTCTCAAAAACATTGTTGTAGTATTTGTTCTTTTTTTTATTAATCATAAATTTAATGAAAAAAAAGGACTTTACTTAAAGTACAAGTTAAGTTCGAAGGCTGTTTGATGAGTACCCGGATTGGAAAATAGATGGCGCTGCTGAGCCAAAATGTGTGTACCATTATTTAGTTTAACCCCTTTTAGCCCGCCTGTCAAAATTTAGTGACAATTCGACGCTTAGTTTTGTTTTGACACTCATTTGAAAAAGAGCAGTACCGCTCCGTGATCCGATTCTTTATTTTGAGTGACAAAACCTGCGAGGAAATCAAGCCCCTTTTCGATGGTGTGTATTGGAACAATTCGCCTTTCCGTACAATCGCTTCCCATTGGTTCGCAGATGTTCGCCGTTTCCGCGCATCGGTTTTTGATGAACTGCGCCCAGGTGGCCCAAGAACGCTTACTATAGAGGAAACCGTGGACAAAATCCATGATCACGTATTGGCGGACCACCGAGTGAAAATTCGCGAGTTGGCTGGGATAACAGACATCTCAACTGAACGCGTTAGCCATATCCTGCACGAGATTTTGGGCATAATAAAGCGGGAGATCAAGCGCAATCGTGAGACCACTTAGAAGACGTGCTTGGCCCTGTTTAATCGAAATCCGGAGAAGTTTCTGCGTCCTTTCGTGACCTTCGATGAGACATGGATCCATTGGTTCACAGCAGAGGCCAAAGAACAATCAAAACAATGGGTTTTACCCGGTAAACGTACTCCAAAGAAGGCGAAGACCATGCCTTACGCCGGAAAGCTGATAGTCACAGTTTTTTGGGAAGCGCGAGGTATAATCCACTTTAACTATTTGGAGAAGGAAAAAACAATCACAGGAGCATACTACCTCGATTTTTTGGGCCGATTCAACGCCGATTTGAAAAAAAAAACGACCACATTGGGCGAAGAAAAAAGTTCTTTTCCACCACGATAACGCACCGGCTCATACATCCACAGTCGCCACAGCCAAGTTGGTCGAATTGCACTACGAATTGCTCCCCCATCCACCGTATTCTCCGGATTTAGCTCCCTGCGGTTTTTTTTTTTTTTTTTTTTGCTCGCCGCGAAGGAAGTATTTTGCAGCCCAACAAAAGTCGTACCATACGGAAGAGTTAAAAAAGTTACAGGATCGCTGCGAAAAGTGTATCAAGTTGAAAGGTGATAATATCGATAAATAAATTGTAAAAACCTAAAAAAGTCGCGTTATCATTTCTAATCTTCTGAAAAACCGCTCAAGAAAGATCATGGAAAGACTCACACCACAATAGCGTCTCCAAATTGTTTAATTGTATTACGAAAATCAGCGTTCTGTGAGAAATGTTTTTTCAAGGAACTTACGGTGCGCATAATCGACCTACTGAAACCACTATTGCCAATACCATTTGCAAATTTGAGTCCCTTCCCAGTAGTGAAGAGACTACAGACCTGTAGCTGAGAGTATACGCGAAGACCGTGACGAATCGATTCGTCGTCTTTCTTAGCACCTTTAACTTGACGTATTCGACAATTTGGCGTATTTTATGTGATTATCTCGGCCTAAAAGCGTACAAAATTCAACTTGTGCAAGAATTGAAGCTAGGCGACTTGAATTTGCGTCATGTTTGCAGTGAATGGGCCTGGAAAAACTCAATGAAATTCAGGTGTTTTATCGTGAAATTTGGATACGTTAATAAACACAATTGCCGTATTTGGGCCGATGAGCAACCCGAAGAGTACCAAGAGCTACCATTACATCCATTAAAAACAACGCTATGGTGTGGTGTATGGACTGGTGGAATCAATGGTCCATATTTCTTCAAAAATGAGGCATATTAGAATGTTACCGTCAATGGTAACCGTTATCGCGCCATGTTAGCGGACTATGTGCTTCCTAAGATTCAAGCACATGGTCTCGGTGAGCTCTGGTTTCAACAAGACGGCGCTACGACCCATACAGCGCGTAAAACAATGGACTTGATGAGAGAAATCATTTTGGTGAGCACTTAATTTCACGTTTTGCTAGGGTAATTTGACCGCCTAGATCGTGCTATATTATACCTTTGGACTATTTCCTCTGGGGATCTGTACAGTCTCAGGTTTTCAGGAATAAGTCAGCTACAATTGACGCTTTGGAAGCCAACATTAGTCGTGTTATCCGCGAGATACCTCTATGCTCGAACGATTCGCCCAAAATTGGACCTTCCGAATGGACCACCTCAGACGTAGACGTGCCCAATATTTATATGACATAATTTTAAAAAAGTAAATGCCATGAATTGTTCTTTTAACCGATAATAAAAATTTTAAGTTCACTTTCAAATTTATGTACTTTATTTTACAATATAAATCAAACCTCACGATGAATCACCCTATAGTTGCTACATTTTTATGCGTAATAAAAGCTTATGTGCTTGTGGAAGTGGTCTTACATGGGGCAGTAGGCTGTTAAAAAAAAGCTTTATCTTCATCAACTGTTTTTGAGGGTCGAGTTGAATTCTTTTCCAACATCTATAATTCTCGTTCTTCAAGTCGAATCAAAGCTTTCCATTATTGTCCATCTCACTGTCAAGGGAATCAGGCAAACTTACCTATTTGCCTTGGAGCCATCGATGGCAAACATTGCCGTGTGAAACACCCACCACATTCTGGAACTATGTTTTATAATTACAAACATTTTGTTTCTATCGTTTTGCAAGGCGTGGTTGATGCAAACTTTAGGATTGTCGCTATTGAAGTTGGTAGATATGAGATAACATATTTTCAGGAACAGATATTGTAGTGCATAGGCGATGCCGCCTATCCACTTCTTCGACATTTGTTAAAGCCTTACCAAGGCCGGGTTTGACGGCTTAACCAGAATATTTCAACATGCGCGTTTGAAATACTGACTGCAAAATTCCGTACCCCATGGAAACCAATCAAAACTTCACTGGCCTTGACAGATAAAATCATCAAATGTGTACGTATTTTGCATTACATGATAATTAATATGGAACGAATCAACAGCAGTGAAATGGACAATGTGATCACCACATTATCAAGTACTCGTATATACATTTGTGTGTGGCTATAGAATCTAAAATGTAATTAGTCCCTACTCAAAGTTGTTACAAAAAAGTTGAATATTGCAATTATATAATTATATTGCTTTTAATTATATTGTTTAAATTTTAATGAAAAAATTGTCACTACTTGTTGTTTCCATTTCAACGGCCATTTCATCCCACCTTTTATCCAACAGGTATCTGTTATGATGCTCACGATCTTTTTGATCCCACAAAGGTTTCTTTTTTATAATTAAACAAATTAAACTATCCACATAGATTTTTAAAAATAACTTTAAAAAATGTGCAACCATTCTACGATCGCGTCTAGTGAAAAATCAAACATGAGATTGAAATCGCCGCTTTGATCTATTGTTGGTTGACGCTTTGCTTGACCATCGAACGACGCTGCACTCTGTGTGGTACCGCTTTACTATCGCTTTGCTCTTTGCTCCTGCTGACTCTCCGCTCCACTCTGCTTGTGGATCCGAGATTTTTATGCAAAATTCTCTTCCGACTAGGGCGACTGATGTTTAGTTGCTGAAATCTCTTCCATTGAGCGCACAGAACGAATACGGAAATATTTCCAGCTATCAATCAGAAACGTACACTAGCTACAGTTGATGCATTATGTCGACCGAAATTTCTTTTCAAAATTCGCAGTGTTTCGGCAACACAACATCTATTTTGGAAGTAACTTTGCAGTATTTCACAGCGTTAAACAAGCTTAAATCGATCTATTTCGTACCACGAAAATACTCGTACAATTTTCTGTCACTTTCTGTCAATTTTTTGAGCGCATACTATGATTTAAAAGAAACAGATTGCCCACCCTTTATATGAAGAGCATAAGGAGATATCGAGAAATATCAATACAATAACGAAAGTCGGCTTATTTTTAAATCATATGCTCAACGACACGACGATAGACAATTGCTTCCAGCTGATTGACGTTATAGCTGCTCCTAAAAGATTTGCGAGGCCTGACTTTGCAGGTATGACACGATCAGGCCATAAAACTACATTTGATTCGACACTAAGCCTTTGCGAATATAGGGTTTTCTAATAACGACTTGACAACTTTTTTTTTTTAAATAAAAGGCAAACCATTTGAGATATTTCAAAAACTTTATTATTGGCTTGAAGTACAATTAAAACATTTATGAATGGAACTCGACTTCGTTCATATATCTAACGCGGGCACGTTTGCAGTGGTCGATTCGTTGGACCCAATTTTCAACGACTCGTTAAAACATGTTAGCTCTGTTAGCTCTGAGCTCTTCCAATGTCGTCGGCGTGTTGGCATAAACCAATGACTTAACGTAGCCCCACAGAAAATAGTCAAACGGCGTTAAATCGCACGAACAAGGCGGCCATTCGACTGGCCCATGTCTTGAGATAACACGCTCACTATATTTACTCTTCAATAAAACGATTGTATCGTGTGCTATGTGCCTTGTGGCACCATCCTGTTGAAACCACATGTCGTCCAAGTCCATATCTTCCAATTCGGGCCAAAAATAATCGGTGATCATGGCGCGATAACGCTGACCATTCACAGTAACGTGACGATCGTTATCGTCGACGAAAAAATATGGCCCAATAACGCTGCCGGCATGCAAACCGCACAAAACAGTTATTTTTTGTGGATGAAGTGGTGATTCATGAAGCACAATAACGCATATTTTGCTTATTGACCAACCCATTGAGGAAAAAATTAGCTTCGTCACTAAAGATGATTTTGCGATGAAATTCATCACCTTGGCGCATCTTCTACAGAACCCAATCGGAGAACGTACGTCACTTCAAATGGTCCATCGGCTTCAATTCTTGAGTCAGCTTGATCTTGTATGGGTGTAAACCAAGATCCTTACGCAAAATACGCCATAATGTGGTATGAGCGATGCCCAATTCTTGAGAACGCCGTGGAATTGACTGATTTGGATCGTTTGCTACGGACGTTTGAACGGCAGCGATATTTTCGACATTTCGACCAACCCGTTGTCTCACTGACACGGCAATATCACACAACGAATATGTAGACTCAAATTTTTGCACTAAACTTGTTATTGGTTATCTACTAGGGCGAGAATTAGTTGCAGTCACCGACTCCGAATATCTGTAGAAAATTTTTATAATTTATAACGTTGCTCGTTAGTGTACTTTACCATGATGAAAATGTTGAGCTTACTGAATAAATGGACAGTGACAGTTTGATGATTAGTGAAAGAGTGCGTTCACAAATTAAATTCAAAGTTGTCAAGTCCCTATTGGAAAACCCTATACATTAGGCAATGACTCTTGATTTGACTTGACTACTCCAAGTATTGATGACGAAGCTCAACTCAAATATGACAAGTGGAACAAAATCTGTCGACAATATGATAGACCTTGGATATGAACATTTGAAGGTGCATCTGAAATACGAGTACCTACAAACATATTGGCTAGTTGGCAATTTATTGGATAGGAGCTAGAAAGATCAGCTCAATCACAGTTGTGAGTGCATTAATTGTAGCAAGAGGCGAAGTGTGCCATTCTTGAAATGATGGATATACCATGAATAACAGGGAGATTCTGATGAATACCCCTCATTTTACATTTAGACATCTATATGGGAGGTTCCTATGGAACTCTTAATACTTAGCAGAAGCCGCTGAAATATCATACCTTTCCGTAGTGTTTCACTGTTTCACTGTTCCATCGTGTTTTCCATAATGGTTTGGATGTTATTGCAACGGGAGAAACGAAACTCTCAACTGATGATGCATATTGTATCTCACCGAATAGTGTTTACCACAAACTAGACTGAAGTTATAGATTTTCGAGTAAGGCTCTAGCAAAACAAAAAACCGTCGACTGTTCTACAATAAAAATAGCAGGCATGCTGTTTGAAATAAGGCCGAAGAATAACATTAAAGTTATGACGTTGTATCCCTTAAGAATAGTACCGCGGTATGCTAGACCCATCTACAAAGGTTTCGACGATTTGGAAAAGCCATGTGAATTTGCATTTCCAAGTGAACTCTGGAGTATACTATATGGTATTATAGATTTAGAAACATATTTACGAGTACAATATACATATTTCTTGTAAATTGAAATTGAATTGAACTACTGCATCCATTTGATCTTTGTTTACAAACTGCATAACCTGTATTCGGGTGAATGGCGTTATACCTTCAATACTGCAATAGGATATTCCCAAGAATGATGCATTTTGCAAACTTTTCTTAATCTCATACGGTGGATGATTCAAAACAGCCGTTACAGGTTTAGAAGAGGAAAGAGAGTTTTCTCAGATGCTTTGATCGAAAAAAAAGATTATGTTGACAACGGTTGTGAAACTAATAAAGCACGCTTATAGCTGCAAAAGGCATGCTACGCCTTCCTCTTAAAGTATTGGATGGTAGATTTTAAGTTATGTCAGCTTCGCCTTACATATGGTATGAAATGGTGATTTCAAGACTGAACGGTCGAATGACATTTTTTTCAGCACCAGAAAATGTCGTAATGAGATAATTTTATGGCTTATTCTGGTTTTACCTCCAACGGAGTGTTGCATCATAGACACTGATGACCCTACCCAAATATACGTACTACGTGATATTTTCTACAGAAGCTTTGATGTTTGGGATCAGAAGAAGAAATCTATCGAGAGCTTTCTATGCCACGGATGTGGTCTCTTTAACACGCGGGAGTCACGTAGCATAAGCAACAGGAATTTCAACTATCTCAGCAAAAAAAGCGTCACTTTCCTGTAAGTATCACATAATTTCAAGGCATTTAATAGCTTCGTTCACATAAACCATGTAACTTTCTTTAAAGTACTTCAGGAAAGGTATCCAAAATCAGTACAAATATGAGACCATCAAAACTGGTGACTCTTGACTTCTTCACTGTCCCAGGGGGTTTGGTGACGTTTCTTTAATGTAGGAAGAAAATTAGGTACACACCGATACTATGAATGATTTCTTTATGTTTTTCATTGTTTACGACCCGTTGCTTTCTGGTCATGGATTAGCCATACTTTGAAAGCATAATAACAACTCTTACGGCAAGAGCATAACTTGGTCTGTCTACTGCCCTTAGATTTCTATATAAGCGAATCCTCAGCCAAGTGCTTTCAGAGAGAATCAACTCATCGAAATATTATGGAACCAGCCACAGCCCAGTTTCATCGAAGAAACTGAATATACGAGTACATATGTATTTTGTGGTTTGATTGCGATTCTCCTGTATCTTCTCAAGTACTTAGAATAGAAACAAAGTAGTAGGCGACTCGATAACTGTCTTCACGGATAGAAAACAAGCCGGCCCAGGAATGTTCTCTGATTAACTGAATTACTTTCCATTTTAGACAGGCAGCTAAACAAGCGATAATAAGCCAAGCTGGCATTAGGTCGTTGCTTCCGCTCAAAATAGGGATCTACATTGCAATTGATCGGGACACTATTCACTGCTTAAAACTTCTATTCGAGTCAATAGGGTAACAATCAAGTTCGTGATGAAGTGCTTTACCTGTTAATGGTGGTGCTCGGGCAACAACATGTATAAATCGTTATATATCCATGTAGGCTAAAATTGAAATTGCGAACGGTCTAGCGCTTCTGGTCTAGATAAAGTGGGTTAGCACCCTGCGTTATCGAAAAATGCTCGCTACGGAAACCGACATTACGCCTCGAAAAGGAAAGGTCGAATGATGACGACTTTTGGCCATTGTACCCATAGTAAGGTTGGTTTACATCCATCCAATTGGAACGACATAACTTGGAAATAGGACTAACTTACTTCACCTACTCCCAATATGTCCAACGTATAACACTGTCCTACTCTACTCAGGCAAGCCCTCCGGCAGTCCCCGTGAAACCACTTTACAGGCACTTTACAACGTGGGGTCATAATTCGTCGCAACACTCATCTTCGAGTCAATAGTATAGTAGCCCGCGTCGAACAAGGATAACCACTTCATATAGTTTAAAACGCTCCAAAGAACAGTCAGTTTAAGCACACGAACGCATTGAGGTCGGCCCCAATGGATGCCCTTACTGTGCCTGTGCTCCAGCTTCTTTTGCCTCTCAAATAATCTGGGTGCTAAGATGCACCGCTTTAGAGCAACACCCTGGACTTCAAACCATACTCACACCAAACGGCATGATTACGTTTCCAACCGATTACAACAGAGCTCAGCGGAAGTAGTAAAGAATTTCGACAAGGTCATCTGCACCGGCGAATCAAAGATGAACTGTGTCGTGGAGTTGGAGGAGGTGAATTACTCAAAATATCAATATCATACCGCTTGCCAGATTTTGCAGCCGTCTTCCAGGAGGAAATACTGACAATCCGAGAGGCTTACATGCAACTGACGCTACGCACAAATGAAACCGCTTGTTCGAACGCGGTTCGAATTCGTTTTACAAGTCCTTGTGTTGCCCTTGGGCGTTTCAAGTGAGGACTACTGCCTTAGATTGCTGAGGGATGTAGACCGGATAGATAGCAACGCTTCAGCTTGGATGTTTTCGAATTCATCTCGAATTGAAAAGACCCCAGAGGAATATCCCTTCTCAGTTGGCACGCGTAAGTGGACCTCAACAACTTGCAGCGCCACCTAAGTTATTGATCAAGTGTAAGAAAAGCTATGCATCTTCAGAGGTTTTTTGAAAATAGAATTAGCTTAGCTTCCAATATATGGAAGTATGTTTGTGCTCATAGCAAGTACAATAGCCATAAGCTCGTACAGTAAAAGGTTCGATTTTGTCGCTGATAATTCAGCTTATTTCTAAAGAAAAGCAGAAAACTCGTATAAAATAAGAAAAGATTATATTTGACAAAATTAAGCACTGTGGAATACCAGTATTTTTTTACGAGATTGCGACCTGAAACCGCACAATATAATGGGAATTTTAGATTTCAAATAAAGTAGTCATACATTGACTACTTCGGCTATGCTCGGCCTTGTATTTTTTTTTTTGACGAGAAGCTTTCGCAAGTAATTGACTTAGGAGTATGTACACATGTGATATTCTTAACCTTTCAAAATTTGCTCAGAATTGTCAAGTGATGATGCAAACACTACGACTAATTCTTCCTTGGGCACTTTGAAAATTGCTGCTAAAAATACATTTCTCACAGCATTGCTTTTTTTAAAAAACTTGTTTAACTATTACTTTGTCGATTTTTACCCAAATTTTCCACCAACACAATACGTGCTCTTATCAGACGAGCGTGCGAAAACATCATATAGATCCAATCACTGCTGAATAGCTGAATCAGAAAGCCAGAAAGAGTGACAGCATGCCCATTATTTGAATCGCAAATCACTTTACATAATTTTTAGCACGCTACCGCTCTAAATTCTGCTCAACAGGGGTTTTTGACGCGCGCTGTCATTTGTTGGAACTCTCATTAATTCTGCTAATTTACAATAGCCGCGATTTGCTCACCTGTCAGAGCGCAACATGTCTTACGTGCCTTATTTCTTCGAAACAATTGTTTCGTGTTTATTTTTTGGTGAAATATAAAAATTAAATGAGCTTACGTTAGACTTTAGATCTTAGATCCGCTGGGATGGTACGACTTCTGTGTCGTTTACGATTTCGATTGAAATTTCGAAAGCAAATTAAGCAAGCATTTTCTGCTTAACGACTCTTCGATAACAATCGATTCAGACACCAGTTACGACTCTATTGTTCTTTTTCAAGCTATTTTTACAATTCCCAACAATTCACTGTTCGAATAATTAACAGAAACTTACGTTCAATTAGCAGTTTCAGTGGAGACAAAAAATGACTCAAACTGCTTTGGCTCATATTCGATAGAATTGGTGTCGTGTTCGTCATGTTTTCCATTCATGCATGGAAAATTCGCTCACCAACACCGGCTCACTGAGTTTTATGAATTTATTGACAACGGACTCGGTTTGTCAATCAGAATGTGATCTTGTTCACTAAGAAGCAGAAAAAAAAACATCGAGTTTGTTCGATTTATTATTTATTGTTTTATGAATTAATAAAACATTGATGCCACTTCATGTACGAGTATGTTAGAGGTTGTTTCGAGATAATGTCTTGAGGAGACATTTCGAAGT
Source organism: Volucella inanis (assembly GCA_907269105.1). NCBI lineage: Eukaryota > Metazoa > Arthropoda > Insecta > Diptera > Syrphidae > Volucella > Volucella inanis. Next base: position 17,303,424 of record OU026156.1, on the reverse strand, counting down.
TTTTCGTTTCGTTTTTAAGTTTTTTGTTTTTTTTTTGGTTTGTTTGGTTCATGACCGATCGGGGAGTGAGCACGCGTTTGTCATGCAATAAATTTGCGATTTTAAGTGCTTAGCACGCCTTTGGCACGACATCGTGAAATCGATTGACGTACGATAGCGGAATCCACTTTTTTTCCCCTATTTTTACAATTGCGTGTGTAAGAGGATTTATTCGTAAAATGTAGCGTTCTGTTTACTCAGGGCCTAAGAAGCCAATGAGTGATGTGTTGAACTTTTATGATGGAAAATTGCTAGATTTGGAGGTGTTAGATAATCTTAAGAAACCATTAGAACATTCGAGGTCACCGTAAATCCATATGATGACTTTGCTGTTGATATTATTTTTTTTTGCAATTATACCGCTCTTTTAACGAGGTTTTAGAAGAAAACCTTACGTACTAGTCTATTCCACGGGTCAGCGTATGGTAAAGGGCCGACGTATTTGACGAGGTACATAGTGTAATACATGGGCTGAAAAGTCCGTTTCTAAGAGAGGGCACCACTTGAATTAAATCCATACCATTTTCAGTTAGTACCAACCTTCAAAAGTTACGTGTATAAATTTGACAGCTGTCGGACGATTAGTTCTCGAGATATAGCGTTGTGAGTGAAGCAACTTTTGTTATTGTGAAAAAAATGGATTCAAAGCAACTTCGTGTGTTGATTTATCATTGCTTTATGATGGGACAAAATGCAGCCGATGCAAAGAAATGGCTTGATAAGTGTTACCCGGATTATGCACCAACCGAACGAACTATTCGCAAGTGGATTGAAAAATTTAAAAGTGGTCATACAAGCACCGAAGATGATGCACGCAGTGGACGTCCAAAAGAGGCTGTTTCAGATGAAAAAATCAAAAAAGTCCACAAAATGATTACGAATGACCGTAAAGTGAAGTTGATCGAGATAGCTGAGGCTCTAAAGATATCAAAAGAGCGTGTTGGATATATCACAGAGCGAAAGCTCTGTTCAAAGTGGGTGTTGCGTTTGCTCACAGTCGACCAAAAACAACAACGTGTTGATGATTCAGAGGAGTGTTTAAAGCTGTTCAACCGCAATAAAGCCGAATTTTTGCGCCAGTATGTGACAATGGATGAAACTTGGCTCCATCACTTCACACCAGAGTCAAGTCGGCAGTCAGCTGAGTGGCGAGCAGGCGACGAACCTCGTCCAAAACGAAAAAAAACTCAACAGTCGGCTGGTAAGGTTATGGCATCCGTATTTTGGGACACACATGGAATAATTTTCATCGACTATCTCCAAAAGGGGCAGACTATCAACAGCGACTATTACATTGCGTTGTTGGAGCGTTTGAAGGACGAAATCGCAGAGAAATGGCCGCATTTGAAGAAAAAGAAAGTGCTGTTTCATCAACACAATGCACCGTGTTCCAAGTCGATGAAAACAATGGCAAAATTGAATGAATTCAGCTACGAATTGCTTCCTCACCTACCGTATTCTCCAGATTTGGACCCCAGCGACTATTTCCTGTTCGCAGACCTCAAAAGAATGCTCGCAGGAAAGAGATTTAAGACCGATGAAGAAGTAATCGCCGAAACAGAGGCCTATTTTGAGGCTAAACCGAAATCGTACTACAAAACTGGTATCGAAAGATTAAAAATCGTTTCAATCAGTGTATCGCCCTCGAAGGCAACTATATTGATAAATAAAGTTGAATTTTGTAAAAATTTTGTGTTTTACTATAAAACGGACTTTTCAGCCCATGTGTTATTGGGTATATATTTTATTTCGTGCGGTTTTTTTTTTTCCAAAATTTGAACGTTTATTTAAGAAAAACATGTACAATAGTATTATTCAAAGTATTGCCCATCTGAAGCTATGACTTTTTCCCATATTTCTGGCAATTTGTGGATCCCATGCCAAAAGAACTGCGCCGGCTTGGCAGCCGAGAATGAATCAAGCCAATTTTTGATATTCTGCTCTGATGTGAACCGTATTTCAGTGAGGGCGTTCTGCATCGACCGGAACAAATGGTAGTCAGAAGGGGCAAGGTCTGGGCTATAAGGCGGGTGGGGTAAGACTTCCCATCCACTGTTTTCCAAATAGTTCTTAACCGGAATAGCAACGTGGGGCCGAGCGTTGTCATGATGGAAAATTATTGACTCGTGTCTGGTCGCATATTCCGGTCGTTTTTCGGCTACTGCTCTCTTCAAACGGATTAATTGTGTTAGGTAGCATTGTCTATTAATGGCTTCATCCGGTTTTAACAGCTCATAGTACAGCACACCCATCTGATCCCACCAAATACAGAGCATTACCTTCGCGCCAAGAATATTCGGCTTTGCCGTTGATTTGGCTGGTTGGCCGGGTTTTACATATGATTTTTTGCGCTTGGGGTTGTCGTAATGGATAAATTTTTCATCACCAGTAACAATCCGATGCAAAAATGGCTTTCTTTTATGGCATTCCAGCAGCATTTCGGACATGAAAAACCGCCTTTCGACGTCTTTCGGCTTGAGTTCATGTGGAACCCAATTTCCTTGCTTTTGAATATATCCAGCTGCTTTTAAACATTTTGAAATGGCTGCTTGAGTGACAAAAAAAAGGTGACTTTCGGCAGCAGTTTTCTTCATATTAAAGTAATGAAGAAGAACTCCCCGTAAAAACACTTTTTCAGGCACAAAGTTCGACATATTTGAGTGAAAAAAAAATTATTGTTGTTTACGCTTCAATTGAATGACATATACGGAAATGACGTACAATGACAGTAGTTTTTCAACGTATGTTCCAATGGAATAATAACAATGGATTAATACAAGTTACGCCATCTCTTAGCAAACGAATTAAGTTATAGACCCAATATTCTTTGGCTGACATCCAATAAACGAAGAAACCGATAGACCAATCGTTCGAAATAGAGCAACGGAAGATCGCCTAAACTTGTCCCTGTCCCAATTTTGGACACTAATATCATAGATGACTTCCTAGCTCTGGTTGCGTTTTGTACTAAAATTACGTCGAGATTTACGCATACTCGCTTTTATTTAAAATTCCGAAAAAAAAACGGTTTTGAAAGATGAAATTCCAAAGTCATGTATAGATAAGCCGATAATTTTACAGAGGACGAGTTTCTTTTCATTCAATGAACATCCGAAAATCATTAGTTTAGAAGCATAAATCTATGTGATGTTCATGTGAGAAATCGCAATATCAACTTCTCTTGGAGCCTATTGCATAACTAACATATAGTAGCCAGTAATCGGGATCGCTTTTGTCCCTCTTAGCGGAAACGGATCTTTTTAACTTTATCTGCTGTAGTATGTGTCTCAAAAGTTATAACAATAAGCTCCCTGGGAAGCAAAGTATAAGGGCGTAATGTGAACAATAAATGTTGCTATTGATTCACAAAAAAATACACTTAGGTCTCACAACGCTATTCGAAAGCAAAACAAAATTGCGATGAAGGCAACAACAGATTCAATTAAGATTAACTCAATTGTTGACTACCCATGCAAAAATTGACTATGACAACGGGCACATACAGCCTACATGACATCACATCCGAAAACATACATAGGCTCATTAACTTTGCAAGTGAACTGGTAATTGTCGTGGCAACTACGAGTTTCCCATATCTTAAGAATCACAAGGGCACATGGCGACCTCATGGTCAAAATACGACGGGCCAAATTAATTATATTGTGACAGATGGAAGACACATGTACATCCAATATTCATACGTCAGACAACGACTTTGCAATAACCGTCTTTTATGTTTTGTGTTCACGGGATGCCCACATGGGAGCCAGGATACGCCTGGCTAGCGCTTACCCACATGAGAAGTGTAATACTAAAGCGGAATCTGTATTGAGGGCGCAAGTTCCACCCTTGGTATGATCCGAGGCCGACCTAAAACCTTTTAAGAGTCATGGCAACTGGTCAACCGGAAGACCCTTCCTGAATTTTAGGTTTGAATGACAAGCATCGTAACGCTCCCAATAATGAGCCTACCTTAACAAGTCAGCCACGGATTGAATTCCGGGATAGTCTGACCCCCTCGATGCCGTGTTTTAAGTCCGATGGTCTTGCCACCAACAAGACCTATAACCGGCAGCTTGTAACTGTTCAAATCGCAATAACTGTCAGCAGCGTTAAGTTCTGAAAACCGTCCAGTAATTGCTTTACTCCCGCTTTTTATTAGACAACGACAACGACAACGACATTGATAGAAGAAGCAAGTAGTAGCCACAGTACAAATGCAGATTTGAATTGATAAAGAGTAGATTTAATGACGGATATTTTTAAAAGATCGGCAGAGTCTCCCTTAATCTCACTCATAATCCCACATTATAAAGTTCGGACGACCACTGTGCAAGCTGCTTTTCAGACTGGAGCATTGATGTTCATCCGCTCTCAATGACCCAGCCATCTAAGTCGTTAGATCTTCACTCTTATGGCTACAGCTAAGCTGTCGCTATAGAGCCCGTACAGTTCGCCGTTGTATCTCCTCAGATGTGACAGAAAATCGCGCGAAGAATTTTCCTCTCAAAGCAGCCAATCGAATCCTCATCTCCTCATTAGACTGGGTTTATTAAGGTCCTATATAGGGTCACTTTTGTTATTCGAGAGAGAGCTTTGCTAGTCAAATGCCATCTTAGCCCAAAGAAGCAGCGATTGGCAAGAGTTATCCTTCGTTTGATCACAGCGCTGGTGTCGTTGTCTGAAATGACATCAGAGCCTAGCTAGACAAAGTCATTAACTTCAGTTTATCCGAAATACAACGACTAAGTTCGATGCATTTATGATGCATGTTGGTGAACCTATTGCTCATATATGTTCAGGCATATGCAGATCATGACTATCGGCTGTCACTTCGACCACTCTACCTGTGTCTACTTTGACATTTGCGAAGCAAACAGATACAAAATACACGTCAACAAGACATGAATCGCTATAGTCCTAAGGAACGCGGAATAATTGTTTTTGCGGAATAATTCTTCGGTGTTGTTGGCGCAGCGTGAATTTCGGCGCAGGTTTCTCGGTCTTCCGACACCAACTGGGCAAACATTACGACGTTTAGCTGCTCGCCTAAAAGAATATGGGACTGCACGAGATTCCTCCAGGTCGGGTCAGCCCCGGAGCAGCCGTTCTGCTGAGATTATCACAGTTGTGGTTGAAGATGTCGCAGAGGACCCCTGAGTATTGACCAGACGACGTGCCACACAATTGGTGAAAGACTGTAAGATTTTCCCTTACAAAGTGTAGACAGTGCATCAGCTGTTAGCTGTAGACCGCCAAGCGCGTGTAACCTAAGCTCAAGCCATTCTAAATCTCGACCACGAGGGAGACAACTTTTTATCGAAAATCATCATGAGCGACGAGCCCTTCTTCCGTCTCTGCGGATATGTGAATAAGCAAAATAATCGCTCTTGGGAACCGAAAATTCGCGTATAAATCACGAAGAGCCATTAAACCCGCTCAAAATTACTGCATGGTGTACTATTTACGCTTGAGGCGTTATCGGGTCTTATTTTTTCGAAAATGCCGTGTGCCAAACTACTAATATGAACAGCGAACGCTACAGAGCCATGCTCAACGATTTTCTCCTTCCTCAATTAGATGAATTGGGACTGGTTCCAATTGGATGGAGCATACTGTACGAGCTATAACTGAATTTCTGAGAACTGCATATTCGGGTCGCTTAATCTCTCTTATTGGCAATTTGCACTGGCCAGCAAGATCGCTTGATTTAACCATTCCAGACTTCTTTTTGTGGGGTTTTTCGAAGTCACAGACTCTTGAAAGGCCTATCGCCAGAAGTTCTGACAAGAGTGATGGAAAATGCCACAAATAGGGCCCCCGAATGATCATAAATTCCGGCGGCGGCCACTTAGCCGATATCATTTTTTCGACTTAATGGAAAAAAATTTAAGACATCACATAAACATAATCCAAAAGCAGAACCAAAGTTTTTATAATAAAAATTGACAGCCAAAGAATAACGGGTGACATCTTTTGCGCTATCTTGTAAAGTCTTTTATACGGATGGCTTGACTTTCTACCCTTATGTCTAAGTATTCCACATTTTATTGGCTGATTGTTAGGATCGCTTCCGTTTTGTGATCTGCTAATTTTAGGTCGGCAGATATTAGCCAGTCTTTAATGAGATTGGTTGCATCGTTCGTAGCTGACCCTATCTCACATATATTCTTTGTCAAAATTAAAACGGAAATGTCGTCAGCGAATCCGATTACTTTTACTCCTGATGGCAATGTTGATTGCCGAACTTCGTCGAGCATGATATACGAGATTAGGGTCCCCAGTCCTGATATTTGTGGGTCTTTAGGTGCGCAACTACGCATTTTTTTTTTTTTTTTTTTTTGGTAAAAATGCAACTTTTATGTGAAAAGATGGTCACAAATGAATCATTCAAAGTATTACCCATCGCTAGCTACAAAATTTCCCCATCTTTCTAGCAGAGCTCGAATACTATTACGCAAAAAGTGTTCATGTCTTCATATAAGCGGAAGTGCTGATCAACCAGACCATGTGCCATTCAACGGAAAACCTAATTATCGGACGGCGAAATATCTAGGAATATGGCGAGTTGGGATGGACTTCCCATTTAATAGTTTCTAAGTAGGTTTTAACATGTCTGGAAACGTGAGGCCGAGCGTTTTCATGCTGTAGAATTACTTAATCGTGCCTCTGCTCGTATTGCGGCCGTTTTTCGTGCATCGGTTGAAGTCGATACCGACTGACACTGACTTGGTCCCACTAAATACACAGCATAACCTTCGTAGCGTGAATATTCGGCTAAACCGACGACGTAGAAGCATGACCGTGCGTTCTCCATAACTTTCTTCCTTTTGAGTTGCTGTAACGAATCGACGAAGATAACCGTTTATTTTTTACCGCTGGAGCAGTTATTCACAGGTGAAAAAACGATGCCCATAAGAAAAGCAACCCAAGTTCCTTGTTTTTGAATCATTCCTAACGCATGCAATCGCTTGGAAATAGCTTGGCGGCTAACGCCTAATGCTGAAGCAAGCTCTTCTTGCGTTTGGCACGGATCCTCATCGAGCAATGCTCTCAATTCAGCGTCTTTGAAGGATTTTGACCTTTCTTTACGTGGACGGTCCTCAACATGGAAATCACCGTCTTTGAAGTTACGGAACCAATCACGCCACGTTGCTTTACTTAGAGCAGCATCTCCGTTAAATTTTTGGGTTCTCTATGCGCTTCAGCTGCCGTTTTCTTCGAATAAAATAGGAAAATGAACACTTCCCTCAAATGATAATTATTTGGCACAAAATCAGACATTTTCACACAACCAAAACTGTATGACGCCAAAACAAAATCACTAACGTGTCAAAACGGTTTGTTTACCATATGTCTTAACTTGGTTCATGACGTTTTGGATATGTCAAAATCAATCAGCACTTACTGCTGGAGCCATCTATTGACAAACTGCGTGAACTTGCGCACTAATACTTTTTTCCTTGGACGGTTTCGCACTGTGTACAAACATTTTAAGGCTGCATAGAAAAAAATTGAAGTAGCTAGATACAATCTTTCGCAAATAGTATGATGTGTTCATTCTGACTATTGAACTTCTTATAAGTGGTCAATTTGCTGAGTACCGAATACCGAATTTTGATATCCTGTGTCACTTTTGCACAATATTGCTTTGTTTCCCAACAGCATCTTTCTCCCATTATTGCTTCGGCTGCTCGACGGTGGAGCGCAATTTTTTTTAAATCCAAACTGTTAATCTGATAATGGGCGCTGTTTTTCTCTCAGAGTGAGCAATCTATCAAATATTTTGCTCGGTGTGTCCAGTAGGTATATTGGGCGATATGATGATGGTTCTCCAGGTGGTTTGTTTCCCTTTGGTATAATTACCAATTATTGCAGCTTCCACTGCTCTGGGAAAATCTCCTCTTTCAGACATGTTTGCATCATGGCTATAAACATGTCTGGTATCTTTTGAACGACGCCTTTCACAGCCTAATTTGTACATCAGGTCCAGGCGCTCGGGATTGCCTTTGTGTTGAGTTCCCTGATTATATTGCACAGATTTGATGGTCTCTGTGGAAATAGTTGCTGCACAAAAAACCTATGCTTTGTTGGATTTGTTAATTGTGGAGACCCATCTACAGTCCTTCAGCTTAGTCATTATCATTCTGTTCATCCTTCCACAAGAATTTGTGTCCGCTACGTAGCGTGTTCCTTCATGTTAGTCGGAATATATCTAGTCATTCTTGAAAATTGGCTCCCCCTCGCTGCAATTTATTTTAAATGCTTTTATTTCTTGGCTCCATCAGTAGCACTGGGATGATATTAGTTTGGGAGTAAATTAGATATAGTATACTTTGAAAAGATGCCTAAGGTACTTAAGGTGCTTTACAACAACTTCTTCCACCTTTTTGCCTACATAGCTATCCTAAGTTCATAAAGAAAAAAACAAACCTAAATTGGTTTTAGGGTGAAGGTTGATCGTTCTACGGACCGTCCTGTCAGGCTATGGATTAAAACTTATTCAAAACAAAATATTTGTTATTTTCACGTTGACCTTTGTGTAGTATTCTTGATGCCATACCACAAAAATAAGATTCCAAATTCGTAAATCAAAACTGCGATCGACATTCGAAAAATTGATTTAATTTTAAATTTCAAAGACGCATTACCGAAAGACGTCAGGTTTCTTTCAAAAAAAAAAAAAATCACCCAGCATCCAGCTTATTTGTTTTTTTGTTTTTTTTTTTTTAGAATTTTTTCCTCTTTTCGAAAATTTGTATACAAACATGTACTATAGTATGTACCTCAGTTTTTGTGTGATATAAATAGATTTGATTTTGAGTTTTAAGTTAGATAACATTAATCCTTTTCTGTGTTGTGTGGTTTTTATTAAGATACAAAGATACTTTTAAAACAAAATTAATTTCCCATTGATACATACGAGTAGATATACGGCCTTTATTTTCTGGATTCATTTGTTTTATTAGTCAGTCGCCACGCCAACCGTTGGCCTTCATTAGACTAAACTTCCTAATTACGACTACTAGGCACCCTATTTTTTCTACTTATGGTAACGAGTTCATTATTTCATTAGCGCTTCCAAGTGTTTGATAAATATGGTATGGTGCCGGTTGTCTGATATCATGACAGTCGTGTGGATTACTACATTTTCAACTTACATACGTATATCGAATCTTTTACATAACTTTAAGAATGTTGACAAAAGTGAATTAAATTAAAAGGAATAATACTTTAAGCAGAAGATCTTTAAGATACAAAGGTATTTATTGTAAATTGAATAAAGTCATACACTTGGTTATAATCCAGATAATCCCATTAGTAGTCAGGTTGCATCGTTGGAGACCCGTTTGATGGATTTGATGGATTTAATTCTTGGGAATTGACAGTGGAATACACGTAAACAAAGCAACTAGACGCGGTAAGAATAAAGGGTCGAAATTTTGTCTGTCAGAGTGAGGTTCTCTAGAATTGGGTAGCAATGCCGTATTACGATCCATTGCATGATTTTTTCCTGAAAAAAAAAAAAAAAAAAAACAAAAGATGCCATTCAGGTTTGCCATGTTTTGTGGCACAAATTGATGAATTTTGTTATCTGTTTGAAGGTACTCAGGTTGATGTCGTTTACCTTTCAGAAACGTGTTTCTTCTAAGAAACTGACAGAATCGGTTGTGTCGATTTGGAAGTCACTTTTTATATCAGAAAAAGTATATGGTATTTCGGAATAAAAAAAAAAAAAAACACATGGGCATTGTGTTTTATAGTAAAACACAAAATTTTTGCAAAATTCAACTTTATTTAGGCAACTATATTGGCGATACACTGATTGAAACGATTTTTCAATCTTCCGATACCAGTTTTGTAGTACGATTACTTTTTCATCGGTCTTAAATCTCTTTCCGGTGAGCATTCTTTTGAGGTCTGCGAACAGGAAATAGTCGCTGAGGGCCAAATCTAGGGAATACGGTGGGTGGGGAAGCAATTCGTAGCCAAATTCATTCAATTTTGCCATCGTTTTCATCGACTTGTGACACGGTGCATTGTTTTGATGAAACAGCACTGTCTTTTTCTTCAAATCTGGCCGTTTTTCTGCGATTTCGTCCTTCAAACGCTCCAACAACGCAATGTAATAGTCTCTGTTGATAGTCTGCCCCTTTTGGAGATAGTCGATGAAAATTATTCCATAGCCTTGCCAGACGACTGTTGAGTTTTGGATCGTTTTGGACGAGGTTCGTCGCCTGCTCGCCACTCAGCTGACTGCCGACTTGACTCTGGTGTGAAGTGATGGAGCCAAGTTTCATCCATTGTCACATACCGGCTTTATTGCTGCTGAACAGCTTTAAACACTCCTCTGAATCATCAACACGTTGTTGTTTTTGGTCGAATGTGAGCAAACGCGGCACCCACTTTGAACAGATCTTTCGCATGTCCTAATATTCGTTTATGATATATCCAACACGCTCTTTTGATATATTCAGAGCCTCAGCTATCTCGATCAACTTCACTTTACGGTCACTCGTAATAATTTTGTGGACTTTTTTGATGTTTTCGGCTGCATTTTTTCCCATCAAAAAGCAATGATAAATCAACACACGAAATTGCTTTGATTCCATTTTTTTTCACAATAACGAAAGTTGCTTCACTCACAACGCTATATCTCGAGAACTAATCGTCCGACACCTGTCAAATTTATACACGTATCTTTTGAAGGTTGGTACTAACTGAAAATGGTATGGTGCCCTTTCTTAGAAACGGACTTTTCAGCCCATGATTAAGGCCTTTTGGCTCATTGTGATGCGACGTGGATCTTTAATCCTCCTACTTTTGGAACCAATTTAAACTTATGATGCAGCATAGGAGACTATTAACATCTCTATTCTCTGAAGAAGATAGCTCCTAAGTGGAGTTGGAAGAGAGCTGGACATGCACAGAATAGGTGGAGGATTGTCTCTTCCTCCTCCTTGTCCACGCAGCTTCTGTAGAAATCATTTGTAAGGACTCCAAGCCTTCTTGCATGCTTGCCTATTAGGCAGTGGCAGTGATGACAATTATGATTACGCTGAAATGTTTTAAGAAGGTTTAAACTCTTAGAGCGAGTCAGATCCAGCTTTGGCCAGATCTGTTTGGTCGCTAAACATGTTGATCCAACAGTAAACCTAAGGTAACATTGTTCTTTTGTTACCTTGCAGCTTTAATATTAATTTGCATAGCTATACCGATGATACCTAAGTAGAGTAGCCCTACAATTCCCTGGATTGTCTATCTGCCCAGAGATCTGTATTATGACCGAGATGTATAGCCAGTGGGTTATGCGAGGTTGAAGGCCCCATTTATTCCCAATGGCTTTTTTGCAAGAAAATAAAGCCAATGTAGCTTTCTTGACTCTTTCTCGAATGGTAGGGTTCCACTTTAGTTTCCTGTCTAAAGTGAGTCCTAGATATTTTGCTGTATTAGAGGGAAGGTCTATAATTGAAATTAAATGAAATTTTATATTTCCTGGAAAAGAGGGCGCGATCATTTTTATGGGGGCTTACAACGATCTGCCCAACGTGTTAATCTATTAAGATTTAGCTGAAGGATTTCTTTGATTTTATTAAGATGCTTACCTGAGGCGTCTATAGCAACGTCATCCGCATACGCACCCACCCCGCTACCACACTCTTCCAGGTATATCAGCAGTTCATTATTCACTTAGTTCCAGAGAAGGGGAGAAAGAACAACGCCTTGCGGCGTACCTCTGATGACACATTTTTTAGCAGAAGTCTCACCAAGTTTAGAGTTGATTATCTTGCTATTTAGCATAACTCCCCAAGTGAGTTGTCTACCTGCAGATTTAATAGCGCGGTCGTGATTGCAGATTTTATAGGGATCGTTCGATCCTCCGACCTTGCTTTACAGTAGGCATGTTGAGCCGTATATGCATATTAATCAGTCGCTCTAGAGTTTTCAGTAGGAAAGATGATAGACTTATGGTTTGGGGTCCTTTGGGACAAGATGAGACTATTTTCGGGCTTTGGGAATGAAGACTACATTGACTTCTCTCCGTGACAGTGGAATGTGAATCAGTTCTACACATCTCCTCATGATATTTTCTAGCGTAGGCAGGGTAATATCTGAAGATCTTTATAGCTGAACAGATAATATACCGTCCGGACCAGCAAACTTGTATGGTTTGAAGCTATGCAGCGCCCAAAGCAGTTTGTCTATTGTTTTCAGACCAAGAATTTTGGTTGCAGTAGTCCTATTATGATTGCTACTAGCCGCAAATAGGCAGCTACCTTGAAAGTGAGTGTCCAGTAACGGGTTAAGTGCGTCATCACTTGTGGTTGTTAAAGAGACTGAGTCCCATTCAGTCAGGTTTCTAAGCGATCCCAGTGCTGATGTCCACTAGTGCGGCATTTTCTTGCCTCTAGGTTGACTTAAAGGACAGGAAGCAGCCAGACCGAAGGGTGAGAGTAAAATAAATTACTAGTTCCTGGGCTTAGGGAGCAATGAAAATGTAATATGATCTTTCATCAGAATGATCTATTTTCTGTCAACTTTATTATATCAACTCACATCCTCTCCATATTTCTTGAAGGGGGCTGCAAAAATCAGTTTTGCTGTGAGTGAGCGCAAAACCAAGTTATCAACCACAAACCAGACAGAACCTCACAAAAGACAGCTTTAACATTGAGACATTACAGGCCCATGGAAGAGTTATACTTGTCAACTGAGTAATAAGGCCTTATCAAGAAATACCAAGAAAACACTAAAGAATCATCCCAGTTTTTCTCTATGGGCCAGGAGCATAAACATAAGCGAAAAAGATTGCAGACACCTTTGAAACGCAAGTTTCTTAGGATTACTTTTGGTCCCGTTTGCGTAAACGGGATTTGAAAGAAGGTATATTAAAGCGAACTCTTCGACATCGGCGAGAAAAGTGTGGATCAGTCGTCTGGGATGGCTATGATGTTCAGATCGAATGAATATGAATTCTGTGGCTCCTGTCAGTAAAAATAATGCAGAGGAGAAAAACGTCGCAAAGGACCTCAACTATCTTGAAGTGGGTAATTGGAAGCAGTTGGCCAAGGACCCCACCAACTGCAAAGGTCTATTGGTCAATGGCCAGCTGGGTGTGTCATCTAAGTAAACGAGTAAGAAGTTATTTCTTCACAGAGGTAAGAGACCTATACAACACTCAGCTGAGGAAGCTTCTGGGATTTATATCATTATTTAGGTAGGTCCAGTCTTTCTATAGAGTGGGTAAGAGTAATCCCTCCATCGTATAGGGTGATTCATCGAGAGGTTTGATTTATAATGTTAAATAAAACAAATAAATTTGAAAGTGAACTTAACATTTTATTATCGGTTAAAAGAACAAGTCATGGCATTTACTTTTTGAAAATGATATTATATAAATGTTGGCCACGACTACATCTGAGGTGGTCTATTCGGAAGGTCCAATTTTGGGCGACTCGTTCGAGCATAGCGACTGGTATCTCGCGGATAACACGAGTAATGTTGGCTTCCAAAGCGTCAATCGTAGTTGGCTTATTCCTGAAGACCTTAGACTTTACATATCCCCAGAGAAAATAGTCCAAAGGTGTGATATCGCACGATCTAGACGGCCAATTTACCGTAGCAAAACGTGAAATTAAGTGCTCACCAAAATGATTTCTCAACAAGTCCATTGTTTCACGCGCTGTATGGCTCGCAGCACCGTCTTGTTGAAACCAGAGCTCACTGTGCTTCAATTTTAGGAAGCCATAGTTCGTTAATATTGAGCGATAACGGTTACTATTGACGGTAACATTCTGATTTGCTTCATTTTTGAAGAAATATGGACCAATGATTCCACCAGCCAATAAACCATACCATACCGTTGTTTTTAATGGATGTAGTGGTAGCTCTTGGTACTCTTCGAGCTGCTCATCAGCCAAAATACAGCAATTTTGTTTATTAACGTATCCATTGAGCCAGAAATGGGCTGAACAAAATTTCACGATAAAACACCGGATTTTCATTGAGGTTTTCCAGAGCCCATTCACTGAAAATAAGACGCAAATTCAAGTCGAGTGACTTCAATTTATACACAAGTTGAATTTTTAATGCTTTTAGGCCGAGCTCCTCACGTAAAATACGCCAAGTTGTCGAATAGGACAAGCCAAGCTGCTGAGAACGACAACAATTTGATTCGTCACGGTCTTTGCGTACACAATGAGCTACAGCTGCAATAGTCTCTTCTCTACGTGCTGGATGTGGTCTAACTGGTCAAGTATCATCCACTAACGTAAACTGGAATTTAAATTTGTGAATAATATTGGCAATAGAGGTTTCAGTAGGTCAATTATGCGCACCGTAAGTTGCCCTAATCTCATGAAAAACATCTCCCAGAACGCTGATTTTTGTAATACATCTGAACAGTTTGGAGACGCTGTTCTGATGTGAGTCTTTCCATGATGACTTGCCAAACGATATTGAACAAAAATGACAGAGTAGTTTGATGGGAGTTACGCGTGATCTGTCAAAAAAAGCCTTTTTAAAATCAAACCTAACGATGAATCAACCTATATGTCGTCCCTCAACTGTTGAACTAATGGCCTATCCCAAGATTATTAACTTTGAATCAAAGCTGGTTAGAAGCTGTCTACAGATCCTATTGTAGCTTGCTGCAGACAATAAAGCGAGTGTTCTTTTTTAATTAAATAAATTCTGAATCGCTTTCTGGTTATCTTGACATCAAGACCAAGACTGGAATTAAAAAGATTGGAACGTAAAGAAACTCAATGTCAAGTGGCTCCTTAAAGAGAGTGCTATAAACTGCTTTCATACCGATTCGTCAGCAATACTGAAGTTGCAGAAGCAGAAATAAATATTCTGACAATACCAGTTCATAGATGAAACATCATATTTTACAACTTCCTTATGGTAACTCTAAAAAAAATTAAATTAAGGCAATCACGAAGCCATATCTTGAAGTGAACAAACAACTGCAACCAAAACCTTTAATTCCAAAAATAAATCACATGCCTACAACAAAAATCAATTTTTCAATAAAAATACGAACCTATCTGCCAATTATGTATAAGAAAAATGCTATAAAGATAAGTCAACTGCCACATGCCTTGAGATTGATAATTGAACGGTCAAACAGCGCATTTAATTGGCACACGCTAATTCGTCCACCTCGCACAGAGAAGTCGACTTCAAATATTCTGCAGAGATAATAAAGTATGATATCTAATTAGGTTTTAGATTATGTATTCGAAATTGGGCCACAAATGCCTTAAGGACACGTTTTTGACAACTATGCGCAGAATGTATCTCAAAGGAAATGACGCGTTTACGGGTTATAAGCCTGTTAACAAACATTTAATCAATTGATGTATCTGTTGTTTGTGTTTGGTGACAATTATGACGAAGAACGTTTATAGTATCAATTAAAAAAATTGCTAATTGATTTAACATTAATTAAGTATAAAGCCCCTCCATTGAAAATTATGAACAGGTTGGAAATGCAAATTATTATTTAAGCTCTTGGTTAACACTTTAAGGCATTTGGAACATTGGATAATATTTACACATGCTTGCTGGCGCTGATTGGCATCAACTTGGCGGTTTCCAGTCGCTGTAACTTTTCACACATATTAACTGTGCTTGTTTTACCTCCCCGTGGTAACCATCGGGTACTTGTCTGTACAGCAGCACTTTAATGCTCTGTCGGAAAGATTGACTGAACGAGTCTCAGGGTGTCCTGTCACTGGAAGATCCGGCGCCTTTTGTCCAAGGGGTCCAACTAAGGGCCTGGCCCTCAAGGTTGAGGGTTGTACGCTGGGGTAACTGCCCGATTACGTTACAAATATATAGTTGCAAAGCAACAACAAGCCTCGAAAATGGATGATTTTACTGTTGATAAACCTTGTAAATGAAACAAGGACAACGAATTTCGAATCGCCATTCTTCGCCATCCAAAAAATGCGACCGAGCAAAAAGATGATGAAAAACTGCGATATATATTTTGGCGACTGCTATCGGCAACAAAAACAGCGCTTATTTTGATGTGGATTTGTCGTTTGAGGCAGACTTAGGCAAGAAGTCTTTTAGCATCAAGGCTAAATTCGCCAACATTAGCCTAATATGTGCGCATGACCAAACGGAGGAGAAAGACGACGACACCAAAGAGAGTCTCTACGAGCTCTTAGACAAGACATACGAGTGCCCTAATTGTATCTTTGGTAGTAGTACTGTCGGAAAATACAGCCTAACGACATCACCTCAGATAACGAATTTAAGCTGATCGATTTCGCGGCGGGGCGAAATAGTGTCATAGCTACTACGATATACATAAAGGGACATGCATAACTCCCGATTAATCAACCGTCAAGCAGATTGACCACATTGTAAACGACGCAAGGCACTCCTTCAGTATTATGGATGTCCGAACGTTCCGAAAGGCCAACATTGACTCGGACCACTACCTTCGGATACCCCGAACACCGCCAAGACAAGTAAATAATGGAGGAAGTTCGACGTCGGACGGCTAAAGTCGCAAAAGACCACCAAATCTTTCTGCAATCGAGTCTCTTTTAGTCTCTCAAAAGGTTCTATGCAGACAGCATCAAGCATTGAAGACCAGTAGCAACATTGCCAAAAAGCCATCAAAGACGCCTCTGATGTGCTTGGTTTCACTCGACCACCACAACGAAATCCCTGGTTCGACGACGAGTGCAAAGAAGGACAAGAGCTGGCTTTTCAGGAGAAAAAAGAAAGAGCACGAGAAGCGCGCGATCGAGGAAAAAGAGAAATGTTACAGAAGGAATGAGGTCCGAAAGTTATACCAAAAGGTAAAATGAACCTTGATCGAACCGAAGTGTGGTTTCAGGACATCGACAAAATATTCACACTGCGGCAGATCTCGGAGAAAACCCAGTAAGTCCAAATCGATACCCACCACCTTTTCATCGACCTTAAGGCCGCCTATGACAGCATTTATAGAAAAGAGCTATACAGAACCCTGTCCAGTTTTGCCATCCCTGCCACACTTATTCGATTGTGCAAAATGACAATGGAGAATGCACGCTGCTTTATCAAGGTCGGTAAAGAACTCAACGAAACCTTCGGTGTCAAAAAAGGATTTAGACAAGGCGATGCGCTGTCATGTGACTTCTTCAACATCGTTCTTGAAAGAATAGTGCAAAACTCAAACGCTAACACCAGAAGCACTATCTTTCAAAAGTCCTTCCATCTACTTGCCTATGCTGATGACTTCGACATAATAGGCAGAACACAGCAGGATGTCATTGGCACTTTCGTGAGTATTGAGACAGAGGCGGCGAAGATGGGCAAGACAAAGTATATGCTGTCATCAAGAAAGGACACCCAAGACCAACGTCTCGGACAGAATGTCACTACAGATATATTATAACTTTGACGTGATTAAGAACTTTGTCTATCTAGGCTCCGTTATGAACTCAAGCAACGACATCAGCGCTGAGATTAAACGAAGATTGACCCTTGCCAATTGCTGTTTCTTTGGGCTGAGAAGCTAACTGAGTAGCAAAGCCCTCTCTCGAACAACTAAAGTGACCCTTTATAAGACTATCCTTATAATGGGTCATCCCAGAGGTGCATCTATGGTGCAGAGGCATGAAATCTATCAAAAACGGGTGAAGATACTTTTGGTTGTTTTGTGAGGAAAATTCTTAGAGTAATTTTCGGGCCCGTCTGCATAGACGGTGAATAGAGGAGGAGATACAACGATGAACTCTACGGGCCGTAAAGCGACATCGATTTAGCCAGAGAAGTGAAGGTCCAACGACTGAGATGGCTGGGTGATGTAGAGCGAATGGAAGCGAATTCTCCGGTCCGAAAGACCTTCGAATCCACTCCCGAGAGACGGCTCAGAAGAGGAAGACCACGACTCAGGTGGCGCACGCAAGTGGAAGGGGACCTTAACCGACTTAGCGTGCGAAACTAGAGACAGCTGGCTAAAAATCGTGTTGGCTGCAGACGCTCTTTGATTGAGACCCAGGTCGATCCCCGACTGTAACGCCACCTAAAGTAAATAAGTAAGCTTGGTGGTTTATTTTTTCAAAATAAATATTAAATTGAAAAGAATTTTGCTTCCAGTTGCTTTGCATTTGAAGAAGGACACAAAAGGAAAGACATTGGAAAGAAATCTCAATCGAAACAAGAAGGTTTCAACTAGCAGGTGTTATTATAGCGTATTTATGCCCTGACAGGTATGGTTCTATCACTTAATGCTAAAGCAATTAGCTGAGAGGCCCAAAATATGTTACATAAATACCTAGAGGATACTTCTTGAGGTAATTTCCTGCTGGTTGACCTATGATCTGCAGACTCTTTCAATAGGGACGCTCGAAAGTTGTTAGGTTTTGCTGATAAAGCAACCAAAAATTTGCAAAAAAAAAAAATCACCTTTAGCGACTACATTTTTGGATAAATGGATGTGCGAGCAAGCAAAATTTTCGAATTTGGGACGATACCAATCCATACGAGATAAACCAGCACAAAATGCATTCAAAATGCAAACAATTGATGAACTCAATGTCAACATAGCACCATCCAGCAAATTCAGACAAATTTATGCGACAAAGTAACCGAAAATTGGACTTCCCGAATACGTGCCACCAAGCAAACCCCCGGCGGATTAAATAATTTTAGTATAACTAACTGGCTAACTGATCTCTGGAACCTCGTGTACGATTGCCTCTTGCGCTTGAAAATCCCTTTCGAAGTCAGGTTAGTCAACCTTACGGGCGATGTGGCACCAACCGTGACGTTGAGATCCAGTGAGGAGGCCGAGCGCAAGAAACGGTGATCGGTCGAGCAACTCACGACTTGGCTTTGGAGAGCACATTGGGAGGGCGGTTGAAATGTCTTTTTTTTTTTTTAATAATCGTGAGTGCTTAAAAGATTGGAGTACCCTTAAAATACTTGCTCACAACGCAGAGAGTGAAACTTAGGGTGGAAGAAAAAAAAGGTACCGATGTACTTTGGTCTTAAATGTTAGCAAGTTATGATGACCAGGGTATAGAGAGTGTGAAGAGTAAGCTTGAGCATTCATAACGTGAACGGTGTTGGGGTTAGAAGTACGAAGTGGCGCTTTAGCGACACAGGACAGCATTCAATTCTAATCTATTAGGGGTTACCCAGTTATGCTGTTAATATCGGAATTTAATGAACTTAATATACGCTGCCGTTCCAGTTCTACAGTCGAACAGTAGGGACGTGGGTCTGGGAGCAATTATGAAAAGCAGAGAGTACTGTCATCAATCATAAGGAATATATTGGATTAAAAGTAACAGACAAGAGTGTCGGAGACAGAACGGAACCCTGGGGCACACAAGTATTTATTATGTGGTTATCAGACCTGAAACCATGCAAGACAAAATGAATTGAACGTTTCGAAAGGTAATTTCTAATCCTTCAAATGCAACATACTTGTTTGCGCCAGATTGCTACAAAAACCACACTGCCTTTCGTTGGGAAGTTTTTGTGTTTCAAGATATTTCATGAGCTGACCGTTTATCTGAGCTTCCACCTTTCAATTTGCTCGGAAAGAGTTCTAAAGGGTAGGTTCGATGGGAAAGCTTATACAGTGATTTTTCCAGAACACCTCTTCAGAAGCGGATTTGTGAATGTTAAAATCTATAAGCACGCATACGAGTGCGAAAGTGGATTCAGCTCATTGATGATTCGACGCACTCAAGTGCAGGCGGAGACTAAGCACAATCAGGAAGTGCTGAGCTGGTCGCAAAGTGTTAAGTTTTAAAGGAATCTTTTCATTAAACGGTGTGGTCAGTTTATGAGAAATTAGCTGATATGACAAGCTAGAGGGGATAGCACTATGACCTTGTATTTATCAGAGTGAGAAGTTAAAAACAAGTCTAGGGTGTTGGCGGTATCACTATTAACATACGTGTGGACTCATTTGCAAGCTGGGTTAAGATATTTTTCGCTACGAAGATCTCAGCCCACCGTCATTCGGGTTTTGTCTGTTCAGAATGTCGAACCCATCCAGAATTGTACTATATAAATTGAAATCACCCGTAATGACGATTACGGTATAACAAAGGTACAGGGATACTATTCTTTGTATGAAGTCAGACAGTGCATAAAACTCGTTAAAGATCGAATTGATATACAATTTGGGGCTTCTGTTTATAGTATAGCAGAAGTGATTACGAAAATGAAATTTTTACCACATGAAATTGAATTCCAGATTGAAAAAGGGATTACATTCTTGGTAAATGGCGAGACCGCTGTGAGAGAAGAATAATGGTACTAGTTAGTAGCCAGGTATTTTCAGCCCTGACTGGTTTGAGAGGTGTGGGCGGGAATCAACCTGTGTTTCACTAAGTGCTGAAAGAGCTTGCCTGTATTTACAGACGTGGACGTACGGAGAGATGTGATTACTTCTTAGCCTGCGTATATTTGCAAGGTCCACTCTGCATTCTCGATTCATTACAATTTACAAACAAACACAAAAACCACAAAATTGACAATTCTAAGCACAGCTGTGAAATAAAAATTCAAAAATTGGTTTACCAATTCAAATTGTTGTAATGTGTTATGTCCTTATAACAAAAGGAAAGAGTACACCAACAAAATTCATACCCACAACCCGCTATCCATCGGTTGATACATACACTCAGTTAGTGACCGTGTCGTATGACTATGTAATACAGCAGCATAGGCAGTGACTGAGTGCAAGCAACAATAAGACAAGGGCAGGAGTTGAAACACCCGCACTGATTGTTATTGCCGCTGCACTCGTATCTCCTTTTTTAGTGCAGCGCAAAAATTTAAAATTTTTCGGGACACCCGCCGAAGGTCAAATCGATACTATAGAGTAGGAGTTCTGTTGTAAGAAATCGGCATTGTGCAGTTTGGCAACCTCGAGAGTGATCTCATTGGTTTCAGCCGACGAGTTGTACAATTTCAGAAACATATTCTTACTCTTGTAGGATTTTCTTGACCTTGGTCCTAAGTCGCATGTGTTTACTTTACGAAATGAGCCAGTTGATGGAGGGAAGTGTTTGTGTTGGGCAAGTATCTTATCTAAATCTCAGAACACCTATATTGTATAGGTAGTAGTAGGAGAAGTGACAGGATCTGAGAAATCTCCACCAAGAAGTGATACAGCATCGACAATAGAAACGGAATCCTCACATTCTGGGTTACCCAAATACTTTAAACGAGCCGCACGTTCGTATAAGGAAGCCAGACGGCCACCCAAGTAGAGTGGGTAACCAGAATCGACAGGCATTTCAGCGAGACGATCTGAAATTTCATCAAGAACTTTGGCCCAACGAGCGGTAGAATCAGCCATCATGGATACGTTTCAACTCATATCACGGAAGCATTCGGACAAAGTGATATCAGTGTATATGAAAGCTTCAAGAGCAGCGACAGGAATGTTAGGTGAAACAAAAGTGGTACGTTTCATAATGGATTTGGTGACACCATCGATTTCAACTAACAACTCGGATAAATTGCAAAGCACTTCAGGCACTTGATTACAAGCCTTGGACAGTTTTACCACAACCGAAAGCTTCAATAATGGCTGCGGACCACCTTGGACATAATGCAAGCAACAATAAGACAAGGGCAGGAGTTGAAACACCCGCACTGATTGTTATTGCCGCTGCACTCGTATCTCCTTTTTTAGTGCAGCGCAAAAATTTAAAATTTTTCGGGACACCCGCCGAAGGTCAAATCGATACTATAGAGTAGGAGTTCTGTTGTAAGAAATCGGCATTGTGCAGTTTGGCAACCTCGAGAGTGATCTCATTGGTTTCAGCCGACGAGTTGTACAATTTCAGAAACATATTCTTACTCTTGTAGGATTTTCTTGACCTTGGTCCTAAGTCGCATGTGTTTACTTTACGAAATGAGCCAGTTGATGGAGGGAAGTGTTTGTGTTGGGCAAGTATCTTATCTAAATCTCAGAACACCTATATTGTATAGGTAGTAGTAGGAGAAGTGACAGGATCTGAGAAATCTCCACCAAGAAGTGATACAGCATCGACAATAGAAACGGAATCCTCACATTCTGGGTTACCCAAATACTTTAAACGAGCCGCACGTTCGTATAAGGAAGCCAGACGGCCACCGAAGTAGAGTGGGTAACCAGAATCGACAGGCATTTCAACGAGACGATCTGAAATTTCATCAAGAACTTTGGCCCAACGAGCGGTAGAATCAGCCATCATGGATACGTTTCAACTCATATCACGGAAGCATTCGGACAAAGTGATATCAGTGTATATGAAAGCTTCAAGAGCAGCGACAGGAATGTTAGGTGAAACAAAAGTGGTACGTTTCATAATGGATTTGGTGACACCATCGATTTCAACTAACAACTCGGATAAATTGCAAAGCACTTCAGGCACTTGATTACAAGCCTTGGACAAGGCTTGTGAGATGACAGTTTAACCACAACCGAAAGCTTCAATAATGGCTGCGGACCACCTTGGACATAATGGAACAACGAATCCAACACAAATTGCCCGGCCAGAAGTGAATGATTAGCAGGCAATTGGACGTGGACGTGGACGCCATACTTACAACATACTGCGTTTGCTGATCTCTTCATCAAATTCGGTTTCCAAGACAACATTTTCGACACGGTAGTTGCCAACTGGTGCAATATAACGAACTGTACCCGAGGTGAATGCACTCTTTTGGACCTTAAGCAACCAACCAGACAGAGATTGGTGCGACATGACGAAAACATAGCCGCCGTAGCGGCCAGTATTGAAGCTGAATTTGGCATCACCAGATAGTCAACTCGGCTTATTTTGTAGTTGGATTTTGGCCTAAGATTTTGCTGACGCAAAAATTAAAGCCAGACGACTGTATACAACGCCGTAAGTTCGCTAATTAGGCGCTGGAAAGGTAGCCGGAGATCCGGATTTTGGCCAAAAAAAATCTTCGTCACAGACGAGAACCATTTTTGGTTCAGCGGTTATGTCGACAAGCGAAATTGACGATATTGGGGCAAAACTAATCCACTGTTTATGGTATAGCATCTTCGTCAGACCTTATTTCTTTCGAAATGAGGAAGGAGACACTGTTACCGTCAATGGTCTTAAGTAAAGAGCGATATTAATCGACTTTCTGTGGCCTCAGTTCGACAACATCGATATATCTCAGCTGTGGTTCCAACAAGATGGCGCTACATGCCATCTTTGGCGACTGGGTTATCTCACGGCAATCGTTCGTCAAATGGCCGCCGCGATCATACGATTTGACAACCACTTTGGACGAGCTCGACACGATGCAACACGCTATTGCCAGAATAACGCGCACATATTGCACCGAGTCACCGAAAATTGGACCGACCGCTTGAAGCATTGCCAGCGAAGCCGTGGCGGCCATTTAAGTGATGTACTATTCCACACATAATGGCGTTAACGTAGCCATCAAGCCAGAATCAACTTCATATATCTCACATCGTTGTTTGTTTATTTAATTTTTTTCTCCTATCCTTCCTATCTGGTCACCCTTAATCTAGATTTTTAGTATGCAGATTTATCCCAAGACCACACGTGGTGCTAGATCTGCTGCTAATTGCGTCTTGGTTGCTTTTTCTTAATTTTGTTCAAAGCTGCCCACTAAATGGTGCAGTCATATGCAAGTAAGGTCCTTGCAACAACAGTGAACAGCCAAGATCTTGCATCTTTAGGGATCATATTTAAACAAAAAATCTTTGACAGGTGTACAAAGCCATGGATGTTTTCTTGGCTCCCTCTACAACTTTTAGGTAAGGTGACTGTCAACGATGAGACCAGTATACCTGTCAGTCGGTTTTCCAAATTATGAGTAAATTCTCCTGTCGATAGATAATACCAATCCAGGTTTTGATGGGTTAATTTCAAGAACAAAGAAGTTTGGAAATAAATCCATTTCAATGAGCTAATATATTAAGTCCAGCTAGCACTGAATTAAGAAATCCAATGAATTCCAAAAGAGCCATGATGATGTGAAAGATGTTAAATTATTCTATCCATTCTCAGAACACTTAACGTGACTGTAAGTAGAAGACTTTTGAATAGTATCCCCGAAAAGAATTTCTTTCCAGATTCAGTTGAAGATGAGGTGCAATAGTGATGTTTTGTAGCATACAAGACGCCAGACGACATGTGCCTGAAAATATCTCCAGAAAAACGTTACAAGCCAAGCAAACATAATTAAAGACAACTTAGGGGCTTTTAAAATTAGCATACTTGCCACAATAACCACGATATTCTAGATGTGTACAAATCGAGCTATCACTATTTGCACGGTCTGTGCGAAAAAATATAAAACTCTCACAATTGTTTTTTCGAAAAAAAAAAAAAAAAAAAAAAAACAAACAAAATCCCAATTTAGCATAATCGCACGTCCAAGCCAATTAGAGTTGTACTAAAGAGTTACCTCTTGTGCCTACGAACAACTTACAGAATTATCACTACGGATTCTCAAGAGATACTTAAATTAGACCAAGTGATAAAACTTAACTCAAACACTTAAATTAAAGTTGGCGGGAATAAGAACGCCATACCATTATTGGTTTTTTTTTTCAATTCTAGAAACCACCGATTGCGTACGTCCAAAGTAAGTGTTCCTAAATACTTTACTTTGCCACTTATGTCAAAAACAACATCAAATCGTACTATGGTCGTGTTAAGAAGTTTCAAAAATATCAATCCTTCTATGGCATGGCAACTCGATCCGTGTTTGGATTGTAATCTGTGCGAGCGCACGATCGCATGACTTTACGATCAAATGGAGATCAATCGAGATGTAGTGCTACTCGTATCTATCGTGTTTATGTGAAATTGAAAAATAAATTTATTTGCACCAATAGATGATACGGTACTTAGGACGGATAAGTTGTGTATTTAGTGAATTAATAGGTTGCAGATTGTGTTGCAAATCGTGTTTGGCAAAACGAGCTGCTATTTTATCCTGGTAAATCAGCAAAAATGTTATTCAACGTGTAGAGCAAAACACACCAGTGTAGATACATACTATAGATACAGTACTTGTTTTTTATTTGCTATTTACTGATTGTTATTGTCAGTAAAGTTTTGTTACTACTTGACAACAAACGATTTATTGTTTGTTTGAGTCATGTTTACCAAGCACGACTTTGTTTGATTGAATTCATTTTACAAATAAGATATTTTAAAAAATATTTTTAGTTCTGACACGTGTCAGAACATCTATTTTTTTCACAGAAGGCTTTATTCAGGTTAATTTGGTATCAATTTGAGGTAAGGTAGTTCCTTACGTCGAAGACGTTTATGGAAAAAATGATTATTGGAAACTTGGACATGGAAATCCAGGACACTGCAAGCACGATTTTGATATGGTTTAGCTCCGAATTTCAGAGAATATTTTATTGCGGAACTACAAAGATGTATGAAACAAACGTACATGCGGCGCACTTTCGATCTATACAATTTGATATACAATATTTTGCAATTAAAAAAAAAAAAACAACAAAAATCCGGCGATGGAAATTGGCTCTTTTCGGTGTCTAG
The DNA here is from genome assembly GCA_907269105.1 of Volucella inanis. Lineage (NCBI taxonomy): Eukaryota > Metazoa > Arthropoda > Insecta > Diptera > Syrphidae > Volucella > Volucella inanis. Next base: position 17,277,847 of record OU026156.1, on the reverse strand, counting down.
TGTCGTATGGGAATCTTCTCTCGTCATACCCGCTTATAACGATTAAACCTTTTAAGAATCCACGAACTGATAGAATCCTTGCAGCTCTGATTCAGAAAGTTTAACTCCCCATTCTACAAACCAAAGTTGCCTTATTTAAAACTGCTTCAATCAGTGGTACATACAACAAGGTTAGGTTAAAGTGCCTGTTGGAGAGACCAACCCACTTAGGTCAATTGGACTATTGTGATACTATTGTGAACCAATTTGAACCTATGATAAAGCGTAGGAGACTGTTAACGTCTATATTTTTTAGTTCGCTTAAGTCATTGTAGAAGAAAGGTGGAGAACTGTCTCTTTCTCCTCCTCGCCGATGCAGCTACAGAAATCATTTGTAAAGACGTTAGACTTTCTTGCATACTTACTTATACTGCAGTGTTCAGAAAAGACACCTACGATGGCGCTGAAATGTTTCTTATTACAAAGGATCAAACTCTAATAGCGGTTAAGATTCAGCTTTGCCCGGATGTTCTTGACAGTCCACCTACGGTCTACTCTTTTATTAGCATCCCGCATTAATATTATTTTTGCACTTAGCGATTGATATACCGATGCTGCCTTTTCCAGTAGAATAGGTAGAGTTCCCATTTTAACGAGTTCGTTGGCCCTACAATTTCCTGGAATATTTCTGTGGCCCGACATAGGTGAAGGTTGAACTGCTCTGCCATTCCCGTAAGAGATGATCGGCATTCAAGGGCGGTTTTAAAATTTAATGTGACTGAGTCCAGGGAATTTATAGCGGCCTGACTATCCTTTGCAGATCACGTTTTTCTGCAGCCAGAACAGAGCTCATTTATTTTAAAAATTTTCCGCCTGCAACACGCTACAATGATTGAAGACGGAAGGAGAGGCATAGATTTTGCTTATCTGGGAAAACACCGCCACCAGCCCCGCTACCGGTTTAAGATCCATCTGTGTAGAAGTGGATTGACTTGTCATCCATGAAAGCATCTTCCTCCCAGAAGGATCTTAAGGGGAAGCTTACATGAAAGTCCTAGTCAAACCAATGTTGGGGTATAGTGTAATCGATATTCTCTAGGAGGATTCCTAGTATATGGTATTAAGAATATTATCGTGGCCACTACACAGGTGATAGATGTAATCGCAGCTACATGCCTACTGAAAATATTAAGGGTGTCAAATGAAACCGAATATCCAGTGCCGCGGACGGCGTAGAGTGTATGAATAGACATGCTGTTCTTTGGGCTCAACTTAGCTTGCTTCAGTTGATTGCATTGTCTAAGGCCGTCCACCAGACAACTACCCCGTAAGTGAGTATCGGTCTTATAACCGAAATGTATAGTCAGTGGGTTATGCGCAGTTGAAGGCCCCCTGCTCTCGACACTGAAAAGTGGAAAATCTACTCTCACAAGGAGAGAAAAAATCGGGAAAATACAATAAGAACGGCTCTTCCGTTGTTGCGGGCTTAAACAAAGCTTCTGTCGTTTCCAAATCAGCGCTTATCTTATCTTAATATATAATTGATTCAGATCAACCTTAAGCATTTCAAGTCAGTTACTGTATCCCTATGTAGGAGGGTTTCAGGGGTTTCCCACAAGGCGACATTATGTCTCTCCTGCCACGGTGCATGTTAGTCGACTCAATGCGCAACGCGCTCAATAGTTTTGACGTCCCTATTCAAGGATATGTTAATGATGTAGCTGCATTGTTTGATGGATCATGCCCAGCGATTGATCTAAATCACAGACGATGCTAGACGTGATCTTTGATTGGTGTACCAGAAATAAGGTTTCAGTAAATCCACTCAAAACTAAGGTTGTTCTCTCTATAAAAAGGAGGAAGCTCTTTAGTGTAACTCATCTAGTACTTAAAAGCAACACCGTCCAAGCCTCCGAAAAAGTTAAGTTTTTGGGTGTCATTTTGGATAGCAAACTTTTATGAAATAAGCTTATTACGTCAAAAGGCCTTCTAGCAGTGCAGAGGAGGTATCGGCAAGACATTTGGCTTGTCACTGAGAAGAGTCCTCTGGATCTACAAGGCTTTGATAAGGCCAATTATATCCTATGCGTCGGTTGTCTGGTGAAATGAGTTCTCACGAAAATACGTGATTGCTGCTCTTACCAGACTTCGAAGAACGGTCTGTCTCGACTGCACGGGGCCTTTCCCTAGCACACTTGGCTCCACAAATAGCGCTTTATAGATGTTAGATTTCACTTCATGTTAAGAAAACTCGTCCCTGTCTTTCAAGCAGAGGTATACGCAATCCTGTTGGCAATGAACTATATTGTGAAGAAACAACAGAGAGGCGAAGCATTTGCATCTGTAACTGAACCCTCTCTCTAACTTCCAAGTAAGATCGAGAATGCAAGACATCACTAAAGGCTGAATACATTGAGTCTCGTCTATGTTCTGGAAGACAATGGGATCACGAAAAATAAAATCTACAATGAGCTTGCGAGGTAAGCCTCAGAGGAGTTTTCCAGGACCCGAACTTACGTTAAGCTTTCTTGCATCCTCAGTTAGGGCTTCCATTTACAGTTGGGTTTCATATTATAAAGCAGATACTATGACACTCTAGACCAAATGAATGGCTCCCGACCTTTCTAAGAAGTCAGCGGCTTTCCTGCTCTTCCTCTGTAAGAAAGATTGCAGGTTTTGCTAAGTTTTTTTATGTACTCTGCATAAGTGAAACAACATCCGCGACTGATGTAAAAATGATGATGACACTGCGAGGCACTACCTCTGTGATTGTCTGAACTGGGATCGCATTAGGCTGAAGATAATCGACGGTGACGTAGTGGCTGCTGGTACCGTAGGCATCATTTCATTAAAATAAACACACTCCTACAAGGTGTACAATGGGATAGTTCTATGCCTGAGTGCTTTGTGCCGACAGAAAAAAAATTCTAAAAGTAAAAAAAAAGGTAGGACGGACGGCAAACATGCAAGGAAAGCAGACAAGCGGGCTGCTGAACTTATAAAAACATGAGGAAAGTACTGGACCTAACAACGACACGGCTCTTGATCCGTATGTGGTTCTGTTTCTGATCTTAAATAGTTTCCAGTAACCAAACCAAATAGTAACCACTCCCCTTGTAACTTTTTCGACTTAGATTTGACCCTTAATAGGTCTATTTGCCTAAGAAATTTGTGGATTCTTTCAATCTTGCAAACAATTAGATCTTCGGAAAAGAGCGATAGACAATCAATGTACGCCCAGAACTACGAACGAAGCAGGAACTCAACGTCCAACAGATACACAATTTTTGAAGCGCATATGAAACCTAGGAGATCGTAATGAGCTGCATTGCTCTGTCTATTGTCTGAAAGTCGTCGACATGGGTGGACGGACGGTTCCTTTATGGCCGGACACCCAAACACGTTGATGATGATTGGGGAAGACGATACCTGGAGCATACTCTCTAATAAAAATAAAAAAACATCAAAAACGTAAAGCACCATAACATCTATCCCAAAACTGATATGGATGCAACAGGCAACGGAGCCAATAAAAGAAATACGGTCAAGGACAGAAACCAATATGATCAACATACCTTAGCACCAAAGTAAATATGAAAAGATTAAGGTGTTTACAAAGAAGGCACAGATTACACGTGAATGAGCACAAAACTAGGTACATGCTTTAAACAAACAAAGAATCATCTAACTACCACCTGGGACAAAACGTCAGTGTTTAGAGCAGTAACTTCGAAACAGAAAAGGAGTTTGCTTATCTGTCAGTGATAGTAAATTCCACGAATGACACGTTAGCAGAGGTTTGACGAAGACTAACCTTAGTAAATCGATGCCTCTTTGGCTTGGAAAAATATCATAGATAGGTTCAAAGTTTCTAACTCAGAGGACTAAATGGTTACAAATGAATCAATCAAAGTATTACCCATCGCTAGCTACAACTTTTTCCCATCTTTCTGGCAGAGCTCGAATACCGTTACGATAAAAGTGTTTATCTTTTGAGGCTATCCACAAATCAGCGGAACTGTTGATCAGCCAGACGATGTGCCAATATCGAACGGCGTAATATCTTGCGAATATGGCTGGTGGAGTAGGACTTCCCATTTGAGCGTTTTTAGGTAGGTCTTAACGGGTTTCGCAACGTTAGGCTGAGTGTTGTCATGCTGTAGAATCACTTTTTCGTGCCTCTGCTCGTATTGTGGCCGTTTTTTGTACAGTGCTCGACTCAATCGCACCGATTGAAGTCGATACCATTCCCCACGTTGGGTTTCAATAGTTTACACCGACCCCGGTCTAACTAAATACACGGCCTAAATTTTGCCGTGAATATTCGGCTAAGCCGACGACATAAAAGCATGACCGAGCTGTCCCCACGACTTTCTTCCCTTTGAGTTGTGTAATGAATCCATTTTTCATCGCCCGTCACGATGTGATGAAGAAAACCCTTTCTTTTTTGCCGCTGTAGCAGTTGTTTACAGGCGAGAAAACGACGCTCAACGTCCCTTGGCTTCAAATCCCAACGCATGCAATCGCTTGGAAATGGCTTGGCGAGTAACTCTTAATGCTGAATCAAGCCCTTCTTGCGTTTGGCATGTATCCTCATCGAGCAAGGCCATAAGTCCAGCGTTTTCGAAGGATGTTGGCCCTTTTTCACACGGACAGTCGTCAACATTGAAATCACCGTCTTTGAATCGAGCAGGATCACCGTAAACTTTTTGAAGTTCGAAGAACGAAGAAAATCAACACTTCCCCCAAATGACGATTATTTGGCACAAAATCAGACATTTTCACACAACCAAGAGTATATGACGCCAAAACAAAATCAGTTATGTGTCAAAACGGTATGTTTTCCATATGTCTAAGCTTTGTTTATGAAGTTGTGAACAGTTGCGCTAAGATATTACACTTGCGGTCATAAAAACCGCACCACGTAATGAGTTCTCAAAAAATGCCTAATTACATCAGATCGTAAGGGTTTTTCCCATACTAATGAAGGGTATTCCCCATAGCGGAGTTCGGTCTCGTATTCAGTGCAAAAAAATCAGTTTGAATTGAGTTTTGACGTTGACAAGTAAAAAAAAAAGTGAAATGTCTGGTAAATAATATCAACTGACTCGGGACGAAAAAGTTCAAATATTGACTTTAGTCGAAGAAGGGCTTGGCTATCGTGAAATTGCGGTTAAAATAGGATGCTGTCATTCAACTATTGTACGTCTGATGAAGAAAAAAGAAAATTTGGATCCACTGGAAAGGAAAAAAGGCTCGGGACGAAAACGTAAAATAACCAAGAAGACGGACAATGTATTACAAAGAATTAGTATGAAAGATCGCTTTAAAAGTGCTGTCCATATAAGAGCAGAGCTGAGTGAATTTCATCAAGTTGATCTAAGCGCCGAAACCATACACCGACGGCTACGGGAGATAGGTTTATATGGAAGACGACCAGTGAAAAAACCTCTCCTAACCACAAAAATGAAAAAAGCTCGCTTGACGTGGGCAAAAAAGTACGAAGATTGGACGCAGGATGATTGGCGATGTGTGGTATGGTCCGATGAAAGTAAATTTAATTTGTTGTGTGCCTACAATTTGCCATACGTACGACGGTCAGCAGGTGAAAGATTCAAGGACGAGTGCATGGTCAAAACAGTGAAGTTTCCTCAAAGCTAGATGGTTTGGGGATGTTTTTCTTTTTACGTTTTGGGCCCTTTGCACTTTGTTAATGGAACTATGAATGCTCAAAAGTATGGAGAAGTAGTAAGGGAGTTTTTGGGACCAGCAATTGATTCTGCACCTTGCCACCGCGCCAAATCCGCAAGTAAAGTGTTATAAATCAACTTCTAGATGTCTACTTTATAAATAATAAACCGACAAGTAACTAGAGTCTTTGAAAATTTTTCAGCTCAAGACAACGTTTGATGACCTCGAAATTACCATACTAAACTGGCCAGCTAATTTGCCCGAATTAAATCCAATCGAACACTTGTGGCATGTAATGAAACGTAAGATGGCTGAACATAAACCAGAGAGTGAAAAAAAGCTAAATGAAGTTCTTGAACATGTATGGAATACTAAAATTTCAAGAGATATTACTGAACTTCTAGTAAACTCGATGCCTTCTAGAATAAAAGCGGTTATAACCGCCAAAGGACTAGCAACTTGGTATTGATAATTTTTTGGTAAAAGTGGCATATCAAAACATCTTATACCGGGTGAGTTTTTTAACTTGAAACATCCAAATTACTCGAAAAATACGAGATATCGCGAAAAATGTTTCAGACAAAAGTCACAAGGTTCTGAAGGGGACATAAGATGGTGACCACGAGTTTGACCTTGACCAATTTTCAAGGTCAAACGAAGGTCACTTTTGATTTTTCAAATGATAATTCCTGATTTTCATTGCTCAGTCGTATTCCTCAATAGGGCACACGACTTTGTCTCAAAGGTCTTATTCATTCAGTCCTAGATACCACTACACTGGCACGCCTAAATCATTAATCGGTTTCCAACGTTGTTAGGGTGTTAGAAGGTCGAGATTTGTTTTGAGGAAGTCATTATTGCCTCGAGTGAAGTTAAAACTCAAAGAAATTTCAGATAGAGACAAATTGTCCTAAACTTATCTAAGAGTGTATGATGTGCACTCTGCCCTTTTTTTCTACTTGAACGGAATTGTCCTTCATTTAGAAGTTCGATATTTGTTTTGAGGAACTGATTATTATTAGTAACGTTTTCCAGATTAATAATGCAGGCTATTTCAATTCAAGAGAAAATTTAAATGATATTGATTTATGGAGAAAGTGGAAGGAACATCGATGGTGCTGTTGCTCTTTACGCCCAACATTTCCCAGACCAGATACGATCGCGCGCTTCCTTTTATCATGTCATTCAACAATTCACTGATGAAGGAAGTGTGCAACCAAAGAAAAGGAATCGGTCACATAGGGTGGCTGTTGAGGACAATGAAATAGCAGTGTTAGCTGCCGTTGCACACGATTTTTACATTAGCACTCGCCAAATAAGTCGTGAATTAGGAATTTCTCAAACGACTGTATGTAAGATATTACATCGGCATAAATACCATCCTTATCATGTTTCAATGCATTAAGAACTTTCTGGTGAGGATTTTCACGACCGGGTTTCCTTTTGTCAATGGGCGCTTCAGCAAATTGAACGAGACCCCCTTTTCTTCGCCAAGGTTATTCTCTGATGAGTCGACTTTCACCAATCACGGTAAGGACAATCGACATAATATGCATTACTGGACTATAGAAAACCAGCACCCTTGGAATGTTAATATTTGGGCGGGAATTATTGGGGATAAATTAATAGATCCATATTTTATTGAAGGCAACTTGAATGGCGAAAAGTATGCAAACTTCTTGCGGGATCATCTTCCAGTATTACTAGAAGAACTGCAATTGGAATTGCGACAAACAATGTGGTTTCAACATAATGGTTGTCCAGCCCATTATTCCCAAGTAGCCCGGGGCGTATTAAACAATGTTTACCATCAATGATGGATCGGACGAGGTAATGGCCTGCTAGATCACCTGATCTTCTTGTGGGGCTATTTAAAAAGTGAGGTTTACAGAAAAAAGCCAACAACACGTGAGGACATGAAAAGACGAATAACTGAAGCTTGCCGGAAGTTTACGCCAGAAATACTTCTCAGTTCTGTTGGTTCATTTAGAGCGCGGATAGACAAGTGTATTGAAGTGAATGGTCACATTTTCGAGCATTTGTTGAAATAATCTCGGGAAATAAACGTCGAAATGATTCAACAGTGGTAGGCAATGGGACACACTCTAATTAATCACCCCGAAGGAAACAAAATACTGCTACGTCCAAGTCGTTGTTTCTGGGTTATGCTGAACGCAATATGCAAAAACAAATGACAAGCAAACGAACAATACGACTGAGCAATGAAAATCAAGAAATATCACTTGAAAAATCAAGTGACCTTCGTTTGACCTTGAAAATGGGGCTCAAGGTCAAACTCGTGGTCACCATCTTATGTCCCTTGCGAATTTTGTCTGAAACATTTTTCGCGATATTTCGTACTTTTCGAGTAATAAAGTTTTATGGCGCCATCTTACGTAATTTGGATGTCTCAAGTTAAAAAACTCACCCTGTATACACATACATAAAAAATGTATCGTTAGATTTTGTTAACCAATGACTGTATTAAAATATTTTAAAAAAAATAAGAAAATTAACTGGTTTTTCTTTCTTTGTTAATATCTTTTTTCAAACATTCAATAAACAGATGGAAATTATTGGGTATATATTTTAATTCGTGCGGTTTTTTTTCAAAATGTGAACGATTATTTAAGAAAAACATTTATAATAGTATTATTCAAGGTATTGCCCATCTGAAGCTGCGACTTTTTCCCATCTTTCTGGCAATTTGTGGATCCCATCCCAAAAGAACTGCGCCGGCTTGGCAGCCAAGAATGAATCAAGCCAATTTTTGATATTCTGCTCTGATGTGAACCATATTTCAGTGAGGGCGTTCTGCATCGGCCGGAACAAATGGTAGTCAGAAGGGGCAAGGTCTGGGCTATAAGGCGGGTGGGGTAATACTTCCCATCCACTGTTTTCCAATTAGTTCTTAACCGGAATAGCAACGTGGGGCCGAGCGTTATCATGATGAAAAATTATTTCCTCGTGTCCGGTCGCATATTCCGGGCGTTTTTCGGGAACTGCTCTCCTTAAATGGATATATTGTGTTCGGTAGCGTTGTCCATTGATGGTTTCACCCGGTTTTAGCAGCTCATAATACAGCACACCCATCTGATCCCACCAAATACAGAGCATTACTTCGCGCCATGGATATTCGGCTTTGCCGTTGATTTGGCTGGTTGGCCGGGTTTCACATATGATTTTTTGCGCTTGGGGTTGTCATAATGGATTCATTTTTCATCACTAGTAACAATCCGATGCAAAAATGACTTTCTTTTATGGCTTTCTAGCAGCACTTCGGGTACGAAAAACCGCCTTTCGACGTCTTTCGGCTTGAGTTCATGTGGAACCCAATTTCCTTGCTTTTGAACATATCCAGCTGCTTTTAAACGTTTTGAAATAGCTGTTTGAGTGACACCCAAAGATTCTGCGAGCTCTTCTTGTGTTTGGCAACAATCTTCATAGAGTAATGCTTCCAGTTCTTCATCTTCAAACTTTTTTGGCTGCCCAGGACGTTCATCGTCTTCCAAGCCAAAATCACCACGTTTAAATCGTACAAACCACTTTTGGCACGTTTGCTCAGCTAGCGCATGTTCACCATAAACTTCCACCAAAATACTATGACTTTTGGCAGCATTTTTCTTCATATTAAAGTAATGAAAAGGAACTCTCCTCAAAAACGCTTTTTCAGCCACAAAGTCCAACATATTTGAGTAACAAAAAATATTTGTTTTTTACGCTTCAAATGAATGACATATACTGAAATGACGTACAATGACAGTAGCTTTCCAACGCATTTTCCAATGGAATAATACAAGTTACGCCATATCTTAGCAAACCGCACGAATTAAGTTATAGACCCAATAGATAGAAATACTCACTCAACAAAAATTTCATTTCATTATAAAAATTATTATCGTAGTTATTAACAATTTTTCAATCATTTCGATATGATGACCGCAAGTGTATATGGTACCTAGCGATGGACAATAATCGTATCGTAAGCACAAAAGCAGAACACATATTGAATACTTTTGAGAGAAAAATTCTTTGTCGCATATTTGATCCAGTTCTCCATGGGAGAAGGACGAAATAAAACATTTAACCGCGAACTCTATATGGTAAGTTGTAGAAAGATGTTGATGTAGCCCAAAAAGTGAAAATATTTTCGCCATAAGTTAATGAACAACTCTCCAATGCTTCTTTGGATTCTAACCTGCAAATTCGAGACGAGAAACATACAACTGCAGCTCCGTTTTAAGTTGGGAGACCAGTTGGTCTTGTCATTTGGAAACAGCATGCCCGAGCTCGGATGAATCATAACCTCCTGTGTCTAAGACAGAGCCTCTCCATAGGTCGGGAGCACGTTAAATAAGTAACCAAGTAAAAAGTCGGCTGAAACGTTCGTAGGCTAACATAGTAAAACATATTTTTTTGCTAAAGTTCGATTGTATTATTTAAAATAATTGCCTTCCAGAGTAATATAACGTTTAAAGCGTTCATGTATTGTAATTTTTCGATACCATTTTTATGGTACCGTTTTTTTTTTTTAAGGCTCAAAATGAGCTTCAATTTTAGCGATTACTTCTTCAATAGTGCTAAATTTTTTTTTCAGGAAAAAATCACTGGGGGCCAGATCTGGAGAATACGGTGGATGGGGAAACAATTCGTAGCCCAATTCATGCAATTTTGCCATTGTTTTCATTGATTTGTGACACGGTGGATTATTTTGATGAATTTCGCATGTCCAAATATTCAAGCACAATATTTCCAAGAAGTTCTTTTGATATCTTTAAGGTCTCAGCTATCTCGATCAACTTCACTTTACGGTCATTCATAATTATTTTGTGAACTTTTTTCACGTTTTCGCCGTAACAACCTCTTTCGGTGCGAATAATGTTTATCAAGCCAAACTTTGGTTTCAACAGTATTTTTTTTTTTTTTTTTCATAACAAAACAATGCTTTATTAACACGCGAAACTCTTTTCTTTTTTTTTAAATTTTTTTCACAATAACAAAAGTTACTTAGCTCACAATACTATATCTCACGAACCAATTGTGCGACAGCTGTCAAAATTTATACACGTGTCGTTTGAAGGTTAGTACTACTATTTACAAACCATCTATGAGTTAGTCTACGAACTTTTTAGCTGACCTGTTAAAAAACCACGGTTCCAGATGAAAATATCAAAAATTTCTTTTATGAAATGCTTTGGCATTTTACTTACAAATATTTCCTTAATTATCCAGTAGACTTACCTAAAATAAAAAGAAAAAAAAGATTATTAAAGTACGACACTTTATTAAAAATTAAAACAATTGAAAATAAAATCGAAAAACTTATTAAAAAATAATTCCACACAAAAATTCTGAGGATTAAATCCACGTGGACTGGATTTTGCCATGAATGTCAAATTAAGGAAATATTTCTGGCGGGAGTGATGTAAACTCACAAATACGTACCCACAAAGTAACCGCGTTATTTTAATAATTTTTTCTTGTTTTTTTTTTTTTTTGTTTTTACACATAAAAACGATATACTTCTGCTTTGTTGTGTGAGGATGAAAATCTTTTTCGATTTTTCATTCCATAAAAATGTGCCGCCCTTGTGGGTGGTATTAGTGATGACCTAGTTTTGGAAAATGTTCATATGTCCTAGGCTTCTTCTAAATCAAGAGTTTCCATTTCATCGGAGATTAAAGGAAATTGATTTAAAAAGCAAAACACCATGGTGAACATCATATGTGTAAAATTATGCTGATGATGCCGTACGAATAGGAGCGGGGGGGGGGGGAGTAGTTTTGCAGCACATAATTTCAAGAGGATGTACTATGCATGTTAAGCTATACTATAGAAGCCCTTAGATAATATGTGAACAAATCTAGATATATACGCATTGTCATCAGAAGTGGTACCAGACCTTTAAATTTTATATTTCGCTGAGCAATTTTTATCTCGGATATGCAGACACTTTGATGGTTTGACTGATGTTCGCTATGATATGGAAACCACTTTGACATTCCTTTGACAAAATACTTAATTTTCTGCTTATGGAAATAGTTTATCGACCAATTCGCATTATCATAGTTCCTTCCGGTTATGTTAGTTACTCATATTCCTCAGATTTGGCGCCGACTACCCATCAGCACTTTGGCGTCGAGTTTTATGAGACACAACCACCAAACCGAACTCACCTTTCCGTGTATTCGTTTAACCATTATTAATCGAAAATTAGCAGTCCAAAGTGGTACCGATCGCCAACATCAGTTTTGCTTTCCATTATTTAGATGTCAATGGCTTTTTTACCAGAACATGGTCACATGATACCAAACTGATATGGTCGGGGCAATAAAATTCTCGCTGGTGACAATTTTCATCGCAAATGACAACAAACAACATTACTTGTATCTCACCTGACTCATTGCTTCGTCCAAGTCCACTAGGTATAACCAACAAACACTGACAACGGTGCCTGCCACCACTTTGAACTACAATTCCCGGCTGGCTATTATGACAAATTTATTTGCCAATTCAAATTGCAAAATCAAGAAAAGCAAACGAGAGACCACTCACAACAGAGAAAGTAAACAAGCGAATAAGGAAGCCAACAAGTCGTCCTCCTGGCCTTTGATCATTTTTATTTTATTGTTCTTCTTTTAATTACATCCTCAATCAAATGACAGTGAGTTTCGAAAACATTAAAGACAAAAATGATTAAAATTTATTTTGATATTTGTGCGACCCAATTTCAAATTTGAATACAAGTAGGTGCTTAGTGAAAGTTTCAAACTGAATCATAGAATAGTGACACAAAGTGTCAGTGTCAGAAATGTACAGAAAGAGTTTAAGAGTCGGAGGGTTTAGTTAATCACGAGTTATGTTTTTTTATGAATAAAATGAGTCTCAGTTAGCCTGGTTTTCAGCTAACATCCACCAGTTGCGCACTCCAAGTCAGTTGAGATATCCTTCTACTTATGCATGCCACCTAAGTTGAGGGTCTTCCTCCACTGAGTTGTAGGTTTGGGTTAGATTGTCGAGATTTTCCCTCGAAATGACTGAGGATATTTTTCAATAGAGCGCATGCTCCAGTACCTTAAGGTAGGACTGGGATGATCGAAGTCTTACTTTTTTGGAATAGGGTTTTACTACTCAATTGCCTTCTTAGCCTAAAAAACATATAAAAACAGCGATTGGCAAGAGTGATTCTTCTTCTTATTTTTGCTAAGATGTTGTTACCACAATTCATAGGAGATATGTCCAATTCGTCTATGTTGTGTGTCCCTTCTTGTTGACACCATATACACGGTTTTGCCCTAGTTTACCACCAAACCCATTTTTTGCAGCTTCCGTTTCAATACTACCGAACGCACCGGTGACAACCCGCTTATTTAACTTTTGAAATATTGTGCCTCCCGTGTTCTCTTGGGAGTTCGGTACATTCTTTCAAGTATGAAGCTAAAGAAATCACATGATAGCGCGTCACCTTGTCTAAAACCTTTTTTTGATATCAAATATCTCGGTTAAGTATCGACGGAGCAGAGGGCGTTCTGAATCGTAATTCTGCACTGACAGACGTATGCAACCTTAAAATCGATGAAAATGTGGTTGGTCCCGATTTGGACTTCTTGAGTTTTTTTTTTCCAGGATCTGCCGAAGTATGAAGATCTGATCGATTTTGGACTTTCCTAATCTGAAACTGTACTGATAGGAGCCAAACAGGTTGTTGACGATGGCTTCACAAAATATGGCAAAAATCTTGTATCCGATGTTGAGGAGACTTATACGAGTACACCTATAGTTGGCGCAATTGAGGGGGTCTTCTTTTTTGTGGATTGGGCATATGGTCCTGAGATTCCATTCATCAGGCATATGCTGTTCTGACCAGATCCGAGAAATGAGTTGGTGATGAGCAGATTGGAATACTTCGGCCGGTAGGCTGTCAGATCCAGGTGATTTGTTGGATTTTAGTTTTTCGTTTTGGTCAGGTGGACGGAAGTTTTAGTTACCATCGTCAAGGTTGAAAAGTCTATTCTGATACAATATTCGGCTCCAATACAAGGTTTCTTTCTTCATCTCTACAGGCTTCTGTATGGGTATTCTTGCCTTTGAACCTGTTGGTTGAACTTACGTACGTTATTCCTGAAGTATAACCTCTCAATACCTTCGATCGCGCTCTTCTCATGCTCGTTTTTCTTTTTTCTGGAGAAGCCCATGTTCTGCTCATACAGCTCACAAGCAGCTCTCATCCTTCGTTGCAGACCCGTTTTACGCTTCTTTTTCATCAAATCAGGGATTTCTTGGTGCTGGTCGTGTGAAAACCAGCACATCAGTTTCGGCGTCTTTGATGGCACGGTGGCACTGTTGGCACTGTTGGCACTGTTCTTCGGTACTTGATGCTGGCAGAATAGGAGATGTTGAGTGATTTCGGGATACGCGTTCGCCGAATATTTTGGCGGTCTCTTGTATTGTAGTTTTTTTTTACATAATATCTTCTTACAGTAAAATAAATAAATAAATAAGTGTCGCGAAAGCCCGGTGTGGGCCAAGGCCTAGCTTCTCGCTCTCATTTGTGTTTCTCACTTTGTGAATTTTTACACTCCTGAGCAGGGCCTACTGTTTATTGCCGGTTCCGAACGGATCTCCTGAGAAGCTTTTTCATAGGCAGAATTTTGACTTCTGGAGGTTTGCCATCGGCGCCTTGGTTGCAATAGGGTGGTGATCCAAGTCATTGTTGTCTGCCCAGAACACTGGATGCATGCCTTTCATTTATCGCAAAACGACCAATTTTATTTAGCATTTCATGATCCGCAGACCGCCATGTCCCCTTATGTATGTATATTGAGATGAAGACACCGCGTGCTTGCTATGGTGATACTCCGTCTCACGGCAAAGTTAGTAAGCCTAGTCGGGTAGGCTGTGGTTACCATCTGTCCTATCAAAGATGTCCTCTTTTCCAATACTGTATACGACCAATTTCGGACATTGCTCATATATCTTTTCGTGGAGCTCGTAGAAACATTCTTTGGTCCTTGTCTTCCGTAGGGGCATGGACGCATATTAGGCTTATGTTGGCGAACCTAGGCTTAATGCGAATTGTCATAAGATGCTCGCTGTTGAAAGCTCAATACTTCCGACCTAAGTTTGCCGCATATGATAAATCCGAATCCGAATATGCACTGTTTCTACTGTTTCTTTTCCCTGCAGTAATCACTAAAGTACATGTCAAAGTTTTTCATCCTCCTTATGTCCGGGCCATCCCATCGCACTCCCTGGATGGCATTAATATCTCCCTGAAAGCAATCAATGGCATTTGCTAATTGCTTGGCTTCATGTGGCTTGTAAAGGGTCCGAATATTCCAAGTGCGGATGCGAATGCCATTGTCCTTTAAACGTTTTCAAGGCTCGTCAATAGTGAATTTATTTTTATCCATTAATTGGTTCGTCATCTATTTTTAATCTCTTCCGCACAGGGTTGTATGCTCTATGAAGGCGTAGGGCAGTATTATACTACCTGGCGACCATGCCCTTCCCATTTTAACCGGAGATCACCACTGGGGCTAGGACTTCGCTCCGAACTTGACTGATGCGCTGCTGGCCCAATCCAAGTTATAGGACATTATATAAGTAGCTTCCCAATCAATTGCCACGCAGGTCTCTATTCAACAGTACCAGTACTAATAAATTGAACACTGATGAGTGGATGACATGTGGTTTCAAGGAACGCAAAATAGGAGCCGCGAAATATTCCACTTTAGAAGGTGGGAAACTCTTGACCAAATCCTCTAAACTGCAGTTGTAATGAAAGGAGATCGGCTTACAACGAAAATTCATGTTGTCTACTGAAATTAATCTTCAATGTCCAAACTTACTTCTTACAAAGCTGCGTATAGTTTGCAAGTATTAAAGCAGGTTGTCTGTATTTAGGAAAAACTCTTTTTTGGACTCGACTAATTCTGAAGTTCGTATCACTCAATGAAACGCGGTTTGGTGGACCCATTGATTGTTCTATTGTAACACTTCCAGCGCCTAGACTCGTAACATCCTACTGCCAAGATACGGGTATGAATTAAGATGCTGACTAAAGTTCTGCCTTTCACTGTACACTGTATCGGTTTATCCCTCCTTTGAATTGCTCTTGAGAGGTTAATTGGTAGTCTTGCCTCCCCCGTGAAACCAGCATTGGCCAATGAATACAAGTTCGCTAAATTAGCCCTGATGATGTCTCTACAGATGAACATCCTTAGCTCTGCTAGAAATTCCTACTCCATTGCATCTTTATGGCGCACTTGGATACTACAAAGTCAAGAGAAACTGTTGATAGCAAGACGCAAGTGGAAAACAAATTTAGTTCTGGAAATACGACTTACGCTTCGTATACGAAAGGGAACTTTTTTGACGACTATCGACATAGTAAAAAAAAATATTAGTTTATGGACAACGGCAGTAGAATGTCACCAAAATTCTAGCCTCATTAAGTTTGAGTGAGACTTTTTGTGATAATAATGCTGGCTCGCCAGAGCACGGAGTTGCTTACATATAAAAGTCAATCACTAACTGAGTGATTACTGGCATTTGACATACGCACGAGAAGACAACAAGAGCGGGATCAGTCTGTAATGATCTTCCCATAGACTACAGGAATCATGTAATCCATCCATCTCAAAATGGAAACAGCCCCCTAACCCACTTTGGCCAACCGCAAAACATCGTTTGTAAGAACGTGTTTAGTCTATTGTTCGTCCTGAAAGCACAAGCGATACACTCTACCAAATAGGATGATTTCTACAGCCAACTAGACGCCGTAACTACTTAGTCCGATTGATTGTGATAAGGAATTTCAATGTAAAGTTAGGCAACGGCAAGAGAGGTTTTGGGCATATAATGGAACCACAGCCTCTCTGTTAAACTTGACAACGGGGAAAGATTCGTTGACTTTTACAATGTCAACAACCTGGCCAAACGGTTTAAGCATACAATGAGTGGTTTGAGGACAGCTGCGTTTCATCTGAACTAACATCAAAAAAGATTTATCGTACACCGAGCAGTCAGACGCTGCATCCTAGATTTCTGTTACGTATGCGGGGAAAACATAGAAATTGGTAGGAATCACCAAAATATTGAAGCTACCATATGTCATCGTACTACAACCGTCAACAGCAATCGCTCTAACTTGTTCAGGATTCCTGGGTTCAAAACTTGATTCATTGCCAAGTATTGGACGGCCATTATTAGTTTAAATCCCATTATCGTATGAAGCGGAAATAAGTACGAGCATAGTGTTAAGTGCAAGGACAAGGAAGAAGGAGCAGCAAGCAGATGTGATGTAAGGATAGTTTACAGTATCACGGAAGAATTTTCAAGTGTTCAAAGTTGCACTGCGAAAAACTAGAAACTGGGAAATGGAAATGGAAAAAACATAGGGAAAGCCAAACTGGCGGCACGTGGTAGCTCAATCCCCGATAACGAACAGACCGGCTTTCTAGCCGGATCTTCCTGCATCATTTCGGAAGTTTTAATCAAGATACTTTCTGGCATGTTTCACGCAGTAGAAGCTTATAACAAAAACTCGGCAAGAGTAATAAAGGTTATCTATTTAAGGATGAAGAAAGGAGATGAAAATAAATTTGCAGTTTGCAAATTTCAGCCACTTACTTTAGATAGGACCTTCTGGAGGGAATATGTTCTCAAATAGATGATGAGAACTGTTGATACTTCCATAACCTGGAAGCAAACGCTATTAAAATAGGGCTTTACATAACTTCACCGTTCAATTCAACATCGAGCATGTAATCAACTTTCTGGTGAGCCTCAGAAGCTGGTGGCACCGAACTGGACATGGACAGCAGAATTTGTAAAGAAAAGATAAGTTCGATATACTGTACCAGGAATGTGACAAGTGTTTCGACAAAAAAACTGCAGACCTTCATTTATAGATGTCTTCACAACATTCTAAAGATCTTTTGCCGAAACTACAGTATGCATGTAACGACTAATTACGGTTACGAGTCAAGAACGTATAGACACCGAAATACGTATGGTAAAGTGACAGTAGATTGGTTATACGCAAGGGCGCATAGACAGTTCGATTGCGACAAGACACAGGTATCGGCCTAAGCCAATATAGAGAAAGACAGTTGAGGAGGAAATCTTAAACTCGGAAATGAGCACAAGCGGGCATTTAGCATATTGTAATGACGCGCTGGAGTTATTGAAAAACTACCATATGCCCCACAAGTAGTCAGAGAAACTGAGAACTTGGTTTGGCTTTACCACGACAAAAGAAAATAAGTAGACAGATTGAATATTGTAAGTCGTTACACGTTGCGTATGCTTAAAAAAAATTAATCCTAGCAAGCATCATTGCAAATACAGATTTTTTAAAAATCCAGCTACCAGCTGAGATTAGAAGTTTGTACGAGTATTTCAAATCATAGGGACATCGGATTACGAAACAGATGCGAAGTTTTAACAGTCCTCCAATCCAATAAAAACCAATTAAAAATGGCTAAGCTTTAGGAGCTCTAGACTAACTCCTCCATGTAATATTTCATGAGGATTGGGGTCTGCACAACGCGTCGTTTGGTCTTCACTCATAAAAGTCATGATTGTCGACTCTCTTTAAACACTCTCAACAGATCTAAAGTTTACAGTCAGGCACATGCTGATGATCTGTTGAAATAACCGGGTTTTATTCTGAATGACGCTGTCGGCTTTCTGATGGCATAAGTAAGCTTTTGTTAAGCTTTGTTACTGGGGGCGGCCCACTGTACTTACACCCCTCTGATAAGACCAATTCTATCCAAAACGGAAGTTGTGGACTAAATTTACCAGTAAATACATCAAGGCTGCTTTTACCAGACTGGACAGAATTTCGGTCGCTGTTATCAGGGCAGATTTCGGTCAGAATCCTACCCACAAAAGGAATGTATTCAGATTTGTACTGATCTATCATACTTGATAGATCAGGTATGAAACCCGATCTAGGATTTGGTTTGAAGTCAGCGAAGTATCTATATCTATAGCGACAGCCAAGTGGGGTATGAAACCCAATCTAGGATTTGGTTTGAAGTAAGCGGAGTATTTGCATCTATAGCAACAGCCAAGAGGAGTATGAAACCCGATCTAGAATTAGGAATGAGCTAAGTATCTGCATCTATAGCTATGTATAGCCAAGTAGCACTTTCGAAATACTCTTTTCAAAACCAAACTAGCTTCTCTGAATGCATTTAGTAGAAATGGTTAGAGCTTTCTTTGACAGTTGGGCTTATTCTGAGCACAACTGAAGGTGGCGTAACTCTCTAGGCTGTCGGCACACCAAATGAATGCTGCCCTTAACAGGAAAGACTGCCCGCTGACGTCTTAATAGAATACGTCGCTTTGCGACGATTGCTATAAAGACTACACAGCAGATCACTTTTTGTCATCCGGTACAAGATCACATCAAGCTGCAGAATCTAGACCATAGAAGAAACGTTTCCTTCGGAATAAATAAAGAACTTGTTGGCGTGACATTTCGGGGTGGACCAGGTCGAAATTTCTCATTTATGCAGAGTAGGTGGCGACCTGCGGTTTTCTGCCAACACTGAACGCGGGAGAGTAAGAGATTGTTTCCTAACTAAAAGATTTTGCTTTCGGAGGCTTATCATTACCTGACGATAAGGTGGTCAAGTCAGATGAGTAGATTATTATTTTTGTTGCTTTTCAGTTTTGATGGAGTTTGGAACTTAGACCTTCTAGCGCAGTAATCATACAACCGCTCTCCGGAATTCTAATTGTATTTTCTAGCCTCGTTAATTTATTACTAATTGGTCTCACAATGAAAGTTCTTATAATTAAGCAATGGTATGTACATTAGTTTTACTCTAAATGTACTCGTATGAACGTTTTCTGTTATAGGAAATACATTTCGAAGCGAAAATAAAACTAATGCAGTTGTTTAAAAAGACAAACCTCCTTTCACCGTATCCACTTTATCCATTTGAAATACAACAGACTCCAGTGTCTATAATTTATTACCCCTTTCGATTGACAAATACCCCACTGTGCTATTACATAATGAGATGGTTAAAAAAATTCCACTGTATTGTATTTGTTTGCATATGCAAATTAGTACGATGGGACGGGCTCATTTTTTTTTTCTGTGCAATGTGGGTCCCATTACCTTAGAGACGACCACCCTCTCAATTATATGATTAATTACAGAATGATTTGCGTATCTCTCTCGCCAAAAAAAAAAAACCTAAATCGATTCCAATACACTCAATCTGTCAGCTTGAATCGAAAGTTTTTCGAAATAGTTTGCCTCCAACTACTTGTATCTACCATAGTAAAAGCAACAATGTCACTCAAATTGTCACTCAAAACCGCATTTTCGAATTTGCTGTAGACCAGTTACAGTGACTAACATGGCAAGAAGCACCTTAATCCATGTACTTGAACTCGACTTAAATGCTGCATGCATACAGCAACCGAATGGCATAGCTTTGAATGTAAAAAGCGCGCGGTATTCAGACTTGTTGCCGGCGGCGCACGGACGATCGATCACATGCTTAGCTCGTGATCGTGTTTCAGAGTCTTTTAGGCACTGTTACTAGTGCCACAGGCACGTGGTTAACTCAAAAGTTGTCTCTCCAAATTGCTATGCAATGATTGTGGTCTCCGGGGAAAAATCAGAGGCAACAATCGGGTTTGGACGTATCTGGAATACTAAATGCAAGTACCATTTTGACGGTCAACAGTAGCTACAGTGACGCTCCACCTAGACACTTTGGTGGCTAAAAGCTGGTGCCACTGACAATTTACGCTTGAGTAACCTTTTACCGGCAAAACGGGTTTTCACTCGATTTGTGACAGAGTGGTAGGCCAATTATTTATGGCGTCACAGATGGCACAATTTGTAAGTAGCTGTTTGTTTAGTGGTTAGGTTAGGTTAGAATCTAGCCTTAGAGTGGGAGATAAGTAGATACTCGTATATAGGAGTATGTACTTCTATCTATAGATATCCGTGGTGAGTAACGTACGAGTAGTTGCCTTTAATTGGAACGTTTTAGCAATGAGGCAAAAAATGTAAGTATTTTGAGTGTAATTTTGGTTATTATAGGAAGTGTTGTGTGGAACTAGTTTGTAGTAGTAGACAGATGGATAGATTGTAGCGGCGTTGTCAAAAACAAAAAATATTTGATTAAACGCAATTATGATACCAACTGAGCAGGTGCGGTCTTTTAATGGGCACATTAGTTAGATTGAGACATTTGCAGGTGTGTTTGGAGTTGGTGATTTGTGAGTTGTTAGTTACTTTTAGTGGGAGTTTCTAGTATTTATATTGCGGGGTTATATGGTGAATAGATTTGGGACTATATCGGCAGCAAGCAGATAGAGACGTTATCAATTTTTCTAATACCAATTTGTGTAACTTAGTTCAAAAGCATAGTTAAGAGTAGTTAAATTTAGAAGAACACTTAGTTACCCTGTTGTTTAAAGCAAAAGTGATACCAG
Source organism: Volucella inanis (assembly GCA_907269105.1). Classification (NCBI taxonomy): domain Eukaryota; kingdom Metazoa; phylum Arthropoda; class Insecta; order Diptera; family Syrphidae; genus Volucella; species Volucella inanis. The sequence continues at coordinate 17,256,700 of OU026156.1, read as the reverse complement.
ACTCCAGATTGTCCCAGCTGCATAAAGGACTTCTCAAGCGCTCTGACCCTGCTCCAGACGCACTGATGAATCTCTTTCTTATTGATAATCATATCATGGCCTACATTTTCAAAGCTATCTTCCGTATTTAAAGATAAATGGTCTCTGGTATAGCACGGATTTTGATGAACTCGTGCCTCCGTTGTATTCTGACAGTAGAACCGACAATAATCTAAAACCCCTGTTTCTGAAAAGTCCCTGTATCCAGGAATGGTTTCGGCCATGTTCAACGAAAGAAATGTTAATCTGCATCAACAACAAACAAGTTCTTGTTAAATCCTCTCATTCCTTTCAAACTAATTTGAGAAAGAAGGGTTACTCTGAACACAACCAAAAGATTGAATTCACTGAGCAGTGTAAGGGTTCAAATGAAAATTAAATCACGGGGAGTGAGATCGCCGATGAACTTGCTAGGCAATGCTTAGAAAAGAGTTCGCTATAACCCGAATCTGCATTTTGACTGCCTGCGTCCTCGATTAGTGCTTTCATTGACTCTTTGATGCCGGAAAAATGCCATACTTGCTGTCAGAATGATGAAGGCGTAGCGGGGTACAGTCCGGCCTTGCCCGCATCAGGCTGAATATACTTTTCGGTTAAATTAACTAAGTCTTTAGCTAACTGCTTCCTGTCGCAGACTCCACGATGGTGAAGATACTCTTTTAGCCATGCGCATCGTAAATGTTCTCTCGATCTCTTTCCTTTGTAATCAAGTCGACGTCGCTATACAACTCATAGAGTTTAACGCAGACAACGTAAAATCACTAGGAAAACCTTGCGTTCAAAACGACCATTCCGTATCTAACGTCCATATTTGTGAAATGAATAAGCTATTTTATAGATTCTCCTTAGTTTGACTTGGCAAGACCGTATTACTTAGAAATTGTCGTCTTGGGACAAAGAAACAGCAATCAGACAAATATGTCCAATAGTTTTTTTGTAGATTGGAACCATCCACTACTGCTTTTCAAAATTTCGGTGCGGTCATACTAACACAAGTGACGTCGAACGTTCTGGTTGCCGAACCGAGGTCACCACACCAAAAACGGTTTATAAAATCCACGGGATGATATCACACCATCAGCGAGTGAAGGTGCGTCAACTTAAAGATGCTTAATAGATGGATCAGTGATTTCAGTTTTACAAAAATAATTGGATATGACAAAGCTTTCTGACAGATGGGTGCCACGTTTGCTCACGATTGACAACAAACGCAATCAGTTGATAACTTCAAAATAATGTTTTGTGATGTTCAATGGATTGTGAACGAGTTTTTGCGCCGTTTCGTACCCGTGGAAGAAACATGGATTAATCATAACACAGCAGAGGAACAATTAAGACAGTGTACTTCTCATGGTGAATGGAAGGCGAAGAAGGCCAAGGTGCGTTTGTACGCCAACGAGGTCATGGCGACAGTTTTTTGGGATGCGCGCGGTGCACATCGATTACTTTGAAAAGGGTAAAACGATAACTGGCGTCTGTTACGCACATTTTGAGGGCCTCGAGAAATCGTATTATTGGAAGGGCATCAAAAAATTGGAGAAACGTTGGAAGAAGTGTACTATATCGATCTGAAACGAAAAGGATATTCCTTATTTAAATTTTAGAGGACGTACTGAACCACCTTCGTACCTCTTCGCTTGATTTCCGATAAGGTGTCATTATCAGAGCTAATAACGAATCCGAAGTAGTCAAAAAACTTCTAACTATCTCAAAATTATACCTGCTTATTGGGCGTTCTGTCCGATTCGTCGATGATATGAATCCATTCTTGCTCATTTTATGGCGTGCTGTAGGTAATATTCATGTCATCAGCTAATGTCAGTAGGTGCAGAGGATTTGGAATTTGTGTCTCTGATGTTGGCTTGCAGCTTACACCTTACTTAAACCTTTTAAACAATGTCAAAGATCTAGATGAGATTGTTTCCAATTTATCTCATTCTGCACAAACTGATTAATGTGACTGGACTTTGATATCCTGAATACCTCGTCTCTATAGATGCTGTCACATGCATCTAAACCCCTAAGGGGGTTTCTACGATCTGCTATAGTGTGAATTCGACCAGAAGTCACTAATCGGGTTGTTGACTATACGTCAAGCGAGATCTTTTAAGTTTAGCAGACTGATGCCACTACATTTGGGGCATTTTAGAAAGTTGCCTTTCTTGTGGATCGCACTACGGATGCTGAGGTTCCATTCATCAGGTATAAACTTCAACCTTAAGCTAGACAGGGAGTTCGTTCGGCCTGGCAGCTTTGTAGTGCGGTTATGACTCCATTTCAAATTTCCTTGGTCATCGCTAAAGGTTTCTGTGTGGTTGCTTTTGGTTTGACGCATTTTTTTTTTCTCTTAAGGGACGATTCCAGGGCATAGGCAGTTATTTTCAGTTGCAGAGTTCTAAGCAATACGGTATTCAGACGTTACTATTCGTAAGTATATATGCTAAGTATCTGCAGACTGATATGTCTGCACTCACAGAGGAAGCGATCCGCTGTGTCGTCATTGTCTCAAAGCAATTATCGAATAAATGGAATTGAAGTACAATGTGCAAGTGCATTTTTTTTTCGACAGAAAAAAAAAAATAATAATAAATCGTCGCAGAAAGTGGCTTATACCTAGAAAATATACGAGTACGGGTTGAGCAAAATCGTGCCTAAGAGAGACTATAGTATTTTCTGCCGAAAGGCAACAAGGCGGCACATGCTCGTTAGAAGACGAGAAGCACATACATTTTTGGTTTGCTGCATCCTAGTTAATCCAACCTACATTTGAACTCAGGGGACACACAAGCGAGGACATTCAAATCCTGAAAATTCTTTTCTATGCTTCTTTTTAGCAAACCTATCGACAATAACATTTCTAGTGATAAAAAGGAGATCTCGGAAGTCAGTCGATATTATTTGAACTCGACCTTCCGAATGTATTCAGATTTGAGGGAAATAGTAAGCATGGATAAGTTTAAATTTTTTTTATTTGGATTCCTGAACACCCAGTTAAAATTTAGAAAAGTTTTCCTTGTACTGACACCATAAGCATCCTGAACTTAGGAAATGTCAAGAGGTATGTTCCTGAAGTTAGAATTTCCATCGACATATGCGATATATAAGGACATTGAGAGGCCAAATCACTTTGTCAGACAATTACACGTTCGCCGAGCCTCCTAAAGTGTATATCGAGAATAAAGCCTTTTTCATGACAGTACAATGGAGTTCTTGCTATTCCAAATAAATCAATAAAAGTCTCATAAAAGGGTAAATGGAAACGTTCATTTCGAAATCGAATGAACGTATTTAAAGCGCCAAATGCCATAGTGCCACTTTTCATTATGTTTAAACTGAAGTTTCACAATAAAATTCACCGCAATTCGATTCACGATGCGTCACTAGACATTATCGCCAACTCTTTGCGTTTCATTTGTGAAAACAACACTATTTCGTAATTTTTCTTTTCCAACAACACTCAGGGGATAAATTGCAACATCAAAACCTCGCGCAACCAGTTGTTTCTTCACTGTTGCAAATAACGAGCAAAAAAAAAAAAAAAAAAAAAAGCCAAACTAAAAACAAGCGCGTATCTGCACCAGCTGACATTTGCTAATTTTTCGATATCGGCAGCTATCCATACGCGCGAATGGCTGTATCTACATATGTCTTGCCATCTGTCAGCAGGTTTCAATAATAAACAGTCAATGATAAATCGACCCTGTATTGCGCGAGATTTCATCTCTGTTTACAGCAAGCCGCATACCCTAATACCCTGTTGCCCTAAACTCTGGGAAATCATATGAGCATCAGCCAACAAATGCCAGCCGTCGGCCATCAGTTATCAAGACATCAGCCGTTCGCAATTGCAACCATTTCAGTTCTATTATTTTGATCCAATCGAGTCCTCAAACAAATAATTTAATTGATAATAATTAATTCCAATTGATCGGCATCGTGCTGTGTAGCGACTGTGGTCAACTTTTTATTCGTTACCGCTCCTGCAGCCCCTCGAATCAATTTGTTTGGGTTACATTTCAGTGGAAAAAGATAAAGACCGTGATCGCAATCGAAATCGAAAGTGATGCGGACGAAGACGATGACGACGGCTGCTTGAAGCTGGAGGACTTATGGAGGTTTAAGCAGAATGCTCACGCTTTCATCACGTGCTCGTTGTCTTGAGTCATCACGAGATAGCAATTTAATATTTATTGCCCCCTGGTTACTTGTCTGGTTGCCTTCGAGTTGTTAGTTGGCATCATCATTGTTGGCGTGTCTTGTGGCATATTTGGCTTCTCCTTAAATTCGCCTTTGTTTAATTAAAGCCTCTATGGAGAAGCACATGGAGAACTGAAGTTTGGGTTTTATACAAACATGATATCAACTGCGATGCAGTAATAAATGAAATGTTGACCGAGTGGCAATGAAAGACAGAGGATGACATATGACAAAGTATTCATACGAGTTACGAAAACCTACCGAAGTGACTTCTAATAATGAATAGAGATTGCCTCTGTTTTTTACTGGGCGGCATAACTCCCAATTCGGCTGAGTTTTGCCACTTCTATTAATAAATCTCAAGGACAAACTCTAGATGTTGCTGGTTTACAACTAGAGGAGCCTTGCTTTTCCCATAGCCAACTATATGTAGGATGTTCAAGAGTTGGTAGTCCAGATAATTTGTTCATTTATACCCCAACCGGAAAAACACAAAACATTGTATACACGGAAGTTTTTCAAATGTAATAAATTACTTCAACATTAATTACAGAATTGTCTTTTCTTATTGACAGTAAATATATACTCTACACTTCTATGTTTACCTCGAACAAGTGAGATGTCTATGCACTTGCATTACTGTTGCACAATAAATATTGAGCTCTGCAATTTTTAAGTAAGGAAAAAAAAAAAAAATGACGAAGTTGCAGGTAAAAAGTTTTAATCAACGGGAAACGAATTATAGTTTTGGGTGTGGATGAACGAGGACGGGTCAAATGTCTTAATATTTTAGAAAATTATATTAGTTTTAGAGGGGAAAGTTGTTTAAAATGGCTTTAAGCCAACTCTGCTTCATTAACCCTCCGACGAGTGAATAGGTAGGTCCCTGGGGACCTTTTTGATTATTGAAGCGATTTTACGACCAATTCTTGCAAAACATGATACCTTCAATCCAACATGTATTCTAGAAGCATATTGTTTTCTGTGTTTTAAAAAAGAAATCAAAGTGATCGATGCATAATTTTATTCTTTTATTGGCATTTACTTTTTTTATGTACTTTATTGGGGTTAACCAATTTTTGCATGATTGTTTTTTACCACTCGTAACGGTATTCCATTATGGGAAATTCCATAATCTGTATCAGAGGTTAATTTGTTAAGTATCTCCAGAATCTGTGTCTGCGATTTATTTATCAAGTATCTTTTAGAGAGTCCAGTTGTATAGTGAAAACATTACTTCGCTTTGGAAAAACTGAATTACTACTATAGGGTTTTCTAATAACGACTTGACAAGTCTTTTTTTTTTTAAATAAAAGGCAAACCATTTGAGATATTTTAAAAACTTTATTATTGGCTTAAAGTACAATCAAAACATTTATGAATGGAACTCGACTTCGTTCATATGGCCACCGCGGGCACGTTTGCAGCGGTCGATTCGTTGGACCCAATTTTCAACGACTCAGCAAAACATTTCGGCCGAAACGGCCGCTCTTTTAGCTCTGTTAGCACTGAGCTCTTCCAACGTCGTCAGCGTGTTGGCATAAGCAAATGACTTAACGTAGCCCCACAGAAAATAGTCAAGCGGCGTTAAATCGCACGAACGAGGAAGCCAATCGACTGGCCCATGTCTTGAGATAACACGCTCACCATATTTACTCTTCAATAAATCGATTGTAGCGTGTGCTGTGTGGCTTGTGGCACCATCCTGTTGAAACCACATCTCGTCCAAGTCCATATCTTCCGATTCGGGCCAAAAATAATCGGTGATCATGGCGCGATAACCATTCCATTCCATAACCATAACCATGGTGATTCATGAAGCACATGTAGGTTTCCACCCGACTAATAACGCATATTTTACTTATTGACGAACCCATTGAGCCAAAAATGAGCTTCGTCACTGAAGATGCTTTTGCGATGAAATTCATCATCTTGGCGCATCTTCTCTAGAACCCAATTGGAGAAAGCACGTCGCTTCAAATGGTCCATCGGCTTCAATTCTTAAGTCAGCTTGATCTTGTATAGGTGTAAACCAAGATCCTAACGCAAAATACGCCATAATGTGGTCTGAGCGATACCCAATTCTTGAGAACGAAGTGGAATTGACTGATTTGGATCGTTTGGATGTCTGAACAGCAGCGATATTTTCGACACTTCGACCAACCCGTTGTCTCACTGACACGGCAACATCACACAACGAATATGTAGACTCAAATTTTTGCATTAAACTTGTTATTGCCTGTTTACCAGGTCGAGAATTACGACCGAAAATTGAAGTTAAAGCTCTTAAAGTTGCAGTCACCGACTCCGAATATCTGTAGAAAATTTTTATAATTTTCAGACGTTGCTCGTTAGTGTACTTTACCATGATGAAAATGTTGAGTTTACTGAATAAATTGACAGTGACAGTTTGATGATTAGTGAAAGAGTTGTTGTCAAGTTCAAAGTTGTCAAGTCCCTATTGGAAAACCCTATATATGTATACAAAGCGTTTGAAGTAAGTTTGCTTTTTACTTGTTTTTATAGATAATGAAGAGTTAAAATATTGAATTCGAAAGTTTAGCGCGTACATTTGATGAGGCAGATGAGCAAGCCATTTGAAACGATGATGAGGATGAAGAAGCAGATCCGACATACCAGCAAAATTTCTATTGAAGACCCAGATTGCGAAAACGAGATTAGTGTAGATTATGAAGACGATAATAATGACTCCTACACAGCAAAGGATGGCACCATTTGGATGCAAACTCAGCCACCAAGCTCACGAATTCCTACTCATAATGTAGTGAATTATAGCCAAAGAAAACCGGGCCCAAACCAAACCAACCAAACCAACAGCAAATGATCCGTTACAAATATTCAAGTCCATTATCACGGAGCCAATTGAATTGCTTATTTTACGAGAAACAAACCGAAAAGGACAGCAAATGACCAAGGAATGGAATGATGCTTACCCTCAGAAGCAAAAACACTGTCAATATGATCTTTCAATATGATGTAGATGGATGAAGTTTTGGCAATAATTTTGCATGCTGGACTGACCTAATCAAATAATGAGCCAGAAAAGGAGTTATGGGGTGCTTTCCATGCACCTATTTATAAAGCTGCTATGCCTTTGGACCGGTTTTTGTTTATGAAGAAATATATCCACTTTGACAACGTCAACACTCGCACAGAACGCCAAAAAAGCAGTAAGACAGCGGCAAGGCAGAGGTCGTACGAAGTTTACACAATATATACCTTCAAAATCGCCTAAATATGGCATAAAAGTATGGTGGTTGTGTGACTCCAAATCAGAGTTTCCATTGAAAGGAATGTTTAACTCTGATACGCAGCAGGATCAGCAACGTGAGTTGAATCAAGGGAAAAAATTTGTGCTGAAACTAACGAAGAAATATATGCATACGGGCCGCACAATTTATGCAGATAATTTTTTTTACTATGATTGATTTAGCGAATACACTTTTAACACAGAGAACCACATATGTAGGCACAGTACGTGCGAATAGAAGATTTATTCCAAAGGAATTTTGTAAAAATGGGACCGTACCGGACGAGTACGTTACGTTATTTGGATTCCACGAAGGTGATGTTGCACTCTGTTCATATGTGCCGAAAAAAAGTAATTTCATTGTCTACTATGCACTATACGTGTGCTATAGACAATAGCAATGCAAAGCTGAAACCGTTGGCCATTTTGGATTAGAATGATAATAAGTCGGGAGTAGATACCATGGACCAGATGTTGGGCACATATACGTGTAAGAGGCCCACCAGGTGATGGCCACCAGCTATGTTTTTCAACATGATAGACGTAGTTGCATTGGTTGCATTTATAATTTATGATGAGTTGGCTCCAACCAAACAAACTGATAAACGGCGTTCGTTCCTGCACGTATAAATACCCTAAAATATGGAATGCGATGGAAGCTTTTGGTGTAATTATCACTCAAATGCCAGTACATAGAGATGTACCTGCTTTCGCACCAAAATCAAATAGACCATCCTGCTACCTCTGCCGTAGGCTAAACAAATGTCAACGAAATGCTAGGGCTCTATGTCATAACTGCAGAAAACTAGAACGCCTGAAAAATTCGCGGGCACGTTTGCAGCGGTCGATTCGTTGGACCCAATTTTCAACGACTCGGCCACACATTTCGGCCCAATCGGCCGCTATTTCGCGTTAAATGTTGGCTCTGAGCTCTTCCAACGTTATCGCGCCATGATCACCGTGATCACGTGACAATCGTTATCGTCGACGAAAAAATATGTCCCAATAACGCCGCCGGCATGCAGACCGCATCAAACAGTTATTTTTTGTGGATGAAGTGGTGATTCATGAAGCACATGTGGTTTTTCAGTCGACCAATAACGCATATTTTGCTTATAGACGAACCCATTGAGCCAAAAATGAGCTTCGTCACTGAAGATGATTTCGCGATGAAATTCCTCATCTTGGCGCATCTTCTCCAGAACCAAATCGGAGAACGTACGTCGCTTCAAATAGTCCATCGGCTTCAATTCTTGAGTCAGCTTGATCTTGTATGGGTGTTAACCAAGATCCTAACGCAAAATACGCCATAATGTGGTCTGAGCGATGCCCAATTCTTGAGAACGCCGTGGAATTGACTGATTTGGATTGTTTGCTACGGACGTCTTAACGGCAGCGATATTTTCGCCACTTCGACCAACCCGTTGTCTCACTGACACGGCAGCATCACACAACGAATATGTGGACTCAAATTTTTGCACTAAACTTGTTATTGTCTGTCTACTAGGGCGAGAATTACGACCGAAAATTGGAGTTACCGCTTTTAAAGTTGCAGTCACCGTATCCGAATATCTGTAGAAAATTTTTATAATTTGCAGATGTTGCTCGTTAGTGTACTTTACCACGATGAAAATGTTGAATTTACTGAATAAATTGACAGTGACAGTTTGATGATTAGTGAAAGAGTTGTTGTCAAGTTCAAAGTTGTCAAGTCCCTATTGGAAAACCCTATATATGTATACAAAGCGTTTGAAGTAAGTTTGCTTTTTACTTGTTTTTATAGATAATGAAGAGTTAAAATATTGAATTCGAAAGTTTAGCGCGTACATTTGATGAGGCAGATGAGCAAGCCATTTGAAACGATGATGAGGATGAAGAAGCAGATCCGACATACCAGCAAAATTTCTATTGAAGACCCAGATTGCGAAAACGAGATTAGTGTAGATTATGAAGACGATAATAATGACTCCTACACAGCAAAGGATGGCACCATTTGGATGCAAACTCAGCCACCAAGCTCACGAATTCCTACTCATAATGTAGTGAATTATAGCCAAAGAAAACCGGGCCCAAACCAAACCAACCAAACCAACAGCAAATGATCCGTTACAAATATTCAAGTCCATTATCACGGAGCCAATTGAATTGCTTATTTTACGAGAAACAAACCGAAAAGGACAGCAAATGACCAAGGAATGGAATGATGCTTACCCTCAGAAGCAAAAACACTGTCAATATGATCTTTCAATATGATGTAGATGGATGAAGTTTTGGCAATAATTTTGCATGCTGGACTGACCTAATCAAATAATGAGCCAGAAAAGGAGTTATGGGGTGCTTTCCATGCACCTATTTATAAAGCTGCTATGCCTTTGGACCGGTTTTTGTTTATGAAGAAATATATCCACTTTGACAACGTCAACACTCGCACAGAACGCCAAAAAAGCAGTAAGACAGCGGCAAGGCAGAGGTCGTACGAAGTTTACACAATATATACCTTCAAAATCGCCTAAATATGGCATAAAAGTATGGTGGTTGTGTGACACCAAATCACACTTTTCATTGAAAGGAATGTTTAACTCTGGTACGCAGCAGGATCAGCAACGTGAGTCGAATCAAGGGCAGAAAGTTGTGCTGGAACTAACGAAGAAATATATGCATACGGGCCGCACAATTTATGCAGATAATTTTTTTACTACGATGGATTTGGCGAATACACTTTTAACACAGAGAACCACATATGTAGGCACAGTACGTGCGAATAAAAGATTTATTCCAAAGGAATTTTGTAAAAATGGGACCGTACCGGACGAGTACGTTACGTTATTTGGATTCCACGAAGGTGATGTTGCACTCTGTTCATATGTGCCGAAAAAAAGTAATTTCATTGTCTACTATGCACTATACGTGTGCTATAGACAATAGCAATGCAAAGCTGAAACCGTTGGCCATTTTGGATTAGAATGATAATAAGTCGGGTGTACATACCATGGACCAGATGCTGGGCACATATACGTGTAAGAGGCCCACCAGGTGATGGCCAAGAGCTATGTTTTTCAACATGATAGACGTAGCTGCATTGGTTGCATAATGATGAGTTGGCTCCAACCAAACAAACTGATAAACGGCGTTCGTTCCTGCACGTATAAATACCCTAAAATATGGAATGCGATGGAAGCTTTTGGTGTAATTATCACTCAAATGCCAGTACATAGAGATGTACCTGCTTTCGCACCAAAATCAAATAGACCATCCTGCTACCTCTGCCGTAGGCTAAACAAATGTCAACGAAATGCTAGGGCTCTATGTCATAACTGCAGAGAACTAGAACGCCTGAAAAATTCGCGGGCACGTTTGCAGCGGTCGATTCGTTGGACCCAATTTTCAACGACTCGGCCACACATTTCGGCCCAATCGGCCGCTATTTCGCGTTAAATGTTGGCTCTGAGCTCTTCCAACGTTATCGCGCCATGATCACCGTGATCACGTGAAAATCGTTATCGTCGACGAAAAAATATGGCCCAATAACGCCGCCGGCATGCAAACCGCACCAAACAGTTATATTTTGTGGATGAAGTGGTGATTCATGAAGCACATGTGGTTTTTCAGTCGACCAATAACGCATATTTTGCTTATAGACGAACCCATTGAGCCAAAAATGAGCGATGAAATTCATCATCTTGGCGCATCTTTTCCAGAACCCAATCGGAGAACGTACGTCGCTTCAAATGGTCCATCGGCTTCAATTCTTGAGTCAGCTTGATCTTGTATGGGTGTAAACCAAGATCCTTATGCAAAATACGACATAATGTGGTCTGAGCGATGCCCAATTCTTGAGAACGCAGTGGAATTGACTTATTTGGATCGTTTGCTACGGACGTCTGAACGGCAACGATATTTTCGGCACTTCGACCAACCCGTTGTCTCACTGACACGGCAACATCAAACAACGAATATGTAGACTCAAATTTTTGCACTAAACTTGTTATTGCCTCTCTACTAGGGCGAGAATTACGACCGAAAATTAGAGTTACCAATCTTAAAGTTGCAGTCACCGACTCTGAATATCTGAAGAAAATTTTTATAATTTGCAGATGTTGCTCGTTAATGTACTTTACCACGATGAAAATGTTGAATTTACTGAATAAATTGACAGTGACAGTTTGATGATTAGTGAAAGAGTTGTTGTCAAGTTCAAAGTTGTCAAGTCCCTATTGGAAAACCCTATACTTAACACATGTAAAATTTAATATATTTTGAAAAATAAATAACAAAGATTAAAAGTTAATGGTAAAATTGATTTTTATCAATATATTATGGCCTAACAATAAAATTTGCTTTTTAAAAGGTCGAAAAATTCCAATTTTTGCAGGTATTATAGCCGAAAACGGTTGTAAGTCCCCAGGAACCTATTCACCACATAAAGAGAAAAAAATTATTCACTCATCCGAGGGTTTCAACGTTGAACATCCTTTTCCGGTGGTAAAGGCTGCGCTCAGCTTGTAAAAACGGAAAATGACTCTTTACTTCTTACAATAGTCAAGCCGACCACATGCCTCTACTTAAGTCTTAAGCAGTTATAATTAAATTAGTAATTTAGCAATTAGGGACATATGTATATTATTATTGAAATGTAAATAATTAAAATCAGCTGTGAAGTTCACATTTAACTTAAATAAAAAAACACAACAGTTTCAAGTAGCTTGATTTTTTCAGCGCGATTGACGTACAGCTCTTGTCTGGCTTAATATATATGATGTTTGTAGTATTGCCGGTAAGAGTTAATGACTAGTGACTTCTTTGGTCATAATTGTTCTTCCCCTGACTTCAATGGTGGTGTTGAAGTTTTTAATAATAAACGTTCCTTTGAACATGACAGTATCGATGTTGATGAGAACTGGGCCATTGAACTGGTTCAGGAGCAAGATTCCTGGTGCTATTTTCTCTACATCTGGAACGTGTTCGTTATTGATGATGGAACAAGATGCTTTTTGCCTTTTTATAAGCATTGGGATGCACGACGAATTTTTTAAACTAAACAATTTTATTTTTATTACAATTTGAAAGGCTTACTATATATGCTTTACATGTGTGAACATCTTTATAGCATTCTAATATCTAATCACATTTAATTTTATTTATTATTTTATGCAATTCAACATATAGATTACAAGTTTCATTAGTCTTTGTTGGAATATTCAAAATATATAATAAATTTTTATTATTTGACGGAATTCTTATTTAAGCGAATTCTAGCGCTTCGTCTACATTAATGTATGGAATATTCTCTACTTTTGAAATTGTTTCGATTATGTTTATTTCCGTATTTGATAAGATAAATAAATTAATTACGTCTGCTTTTGCCAAATGAATGGTGTAAACACCATTAACTATTTCTTCTTTGTTTATGTCTAGTTTATACTTAATTTTCATGATAATATCACTATTATTATGTTCAATTTCCTTAAATACAATACATTAATAGTTCTATTTATAATATTCGTTAGTTCGTTAATCTTATCTATTGACATTTTGTTGATATAATTTGATCTTCACTATTTGTTAAAACATTATTTATTTTATCTGTAATGATTTCGTAGTCGTGGTTGTCCTGGTTTCCGGCTATCCACTACCACGCAGAGCCTATAAAATCTAATAATCGCTTACTTCTATTGTTAATTCTAAGTCTAAATATACTACCTTGACCAAAATTCCCGGAAATTATTCAGAAAATTAAAAATACAAGTTTATTCATCTAAATCTATATTCTTTCCTTCAAAGTAATCCTCTTCGACTGCAACACACTTATGCCAGCGCTTGATCCAATCCTCGAAACATTTTTTTTTTTCGGTTTTCGATATGTCCATCAGTGCTTCCTGCAATTTTTCCATTACTTCCTCTCGGCTGCTGAAACCCGTAGTGGTTTTTTAACTGGATTGAACAGAAATAAGTCACAGGGAGCCAAATCAAGTGAATTCGGTGGCTGTTGGATGGTATTTGTTGCATTTTTCGTCAAAAAATTACGAATAATGATGGCACTGTGCGACGGTGTGTTATCATGGTGCAAGATCCATGGCGAATTACTTCACGCAAACGTCCCATAACGCCCAAATAATAACCTTTGTTTACTGTCAGGCCTTCGGGCAAAAATTCATGCACTGCACCGTTGTAATCCATGAAAACCGTGAGCATTGCCGTCTTTTTTGACTGAAAACGGCGTGGTTTTTTGGTCTCGGGTCATTTGGTGAACGCCATTCACTTGCCTGATGTCTGGATTGCGTGTCGTACTCATAAACCCACGTCTCGTCTTCAGTAATGATCCTCTTGATGAATGTTGGATCGGATTCAGCCTCGCAAATCATCTCTGTTGCGACGTCAACACGGTTTTTTTTTTTGCATGAAATTGAGGTCTTTTGGCACCATCTTTGCTGCTACACTACGGAAACCCAAATCCTTAACCAAAATGTCTTGGACGGATCCATAGTCAATGCTAAAGTCCTCCGCTATTTCTCTGATGATTAATTTGCGGTTATTGACCAAGATTTCTTTTACTTCATCAATGTTTTCGATGTCGATGGTCTGCCACTGCGTTCATCATCTTCGATTGACTCACGACCACTTTTGAACCGCTCGTGCCACTGGTAAACAACCGTTTTCTTTAGAGAATCGTTCCCGAAACACTTTTCCAACATTTTCAACGTTCGCGCACCAGTAAATCCATTTTTTACGCAAAATTGAATACAAGTTCTTTGTTGAAAATTTAACTCCATTTCTAAAATTGTAAAAAGTCGCCAACACCAACAGAGATAGATGTACTCTTAGCTACGTAACTTTTGGAAATGTCAAGCTGTAACGTTAAGATTAAGAAGGAATCTCAACAAGATGTACCAACTTAACAAACAAAAAAAAAAAAAAAAAAAAAAAAAAAAAAAAAACAGAACTCAATTCGGAACAATGAGAGCGCCACACGATGACGCTACCGGGAACTTTTTGATCAAGGTGGTATACCAATTTTACCCGTATGAAGTGAGATCCAAGATACAAATGTCTCGATAGGGAACATTTATTGTTAACGGACCTTAATTTTTTTTTCTTTTTTGGTTGCTGTGACACCTGTCAAACATATTTAGTATACATCAAGTCATTGAGCAAACAACATCATATTTTTTCATCGTGTTAACAATGTCGAACTTTTAATGACTTGCGGAAAGCTTTAATTTTTTTTTTTTTTTTATTTGAAGAAAAGTGCTGCAGAGTCGCATTGAATGCTTGTCGGGTCATATGCTGATCATGCTCTATCAGAAGCAAAAGAAGAAAAAGATGATTTCAACCGTTCAGAGATAACGATTTTTATGTGAGAAATGAAGAACGTGGAAGACCACCAAAGAAGTTTGAAGACGCCGAGTTGCAAACAATATTGGACGAAGATTACACTTTGAGTCAGAAACAAATGGCAGAAATGTTAAAAGTCGCACAACAAACAATTTCTGAGCATTTAAAAGCTATGGGAAAGATCCAAAAGTCTGTAAAATGGGTGCCACATGAATTGACAGATGGAAAACCGAAAAAAAAAATTTTGCTTCAAAGACACTATAAAAATCAGTTTTGCATCGAAATGTTACTGGTGATGGAAAATGGATTTATCTTCAGAATCATCCTTAATGGAAAAAATCATCGTTTAATCCGGGACAACCATCAACTTCGATTCAAAAATAATCAATTTGAACCATGCATTGCTCGAAAAACGATAAGAATGGGCCAGAAGACACGACAAGGTAATTTTGCTCCATGACAATGCACCTGCACAAGAATCAAAACTGATTCAGGATACAACCAAAGCACTTGGCTGGGAGCTACTACCCCACCCGCCGTATTCACCCGAATTGGCTCCTTCCGACTACCATTTTTTTTTTTATTTTCAACCATTAACTTCGACTGCAAAACCAGATCGATTCTTCAAGAAGACAATGCTGTGTGTCTGGTGGGACCAGAATGGTGTGGTGTACCACGCGCTCCTAAAACCTGGTGAAACCTTTAATACAGATCGATACAGACAACAAATGATCAATTTGAACCATGCATTGATCGAAAAACAATCAGAATGGGCAAGAAGGCGCGGCAAGGTAATTTTGCTTCATGACAATGCAACTGCACACAAAGCAAAACTGGTTCAGGATACAACTAAAACACTTGGCTGGGATAGACAGCTACAACTTTGAGGAAGTAAGAGATTTTATGTACCTCGGCTCCGCTATCAACTAAATCTGTAAATCTTGCGAAGAATCCCTTTTGCTAACCAAAGGCACTCGACACTAATCATCACAGTTCGGCTTTAGGGCGCAGAAGCTTGGACATTGGCAAAAGTAGATAAAAATGCTCTTTTGCGCCACCAAAAATGTGGAAAATGGAGGAGATATTTCAACAGCGAACTGAAAGGGTTTTAAATCGATGTCGACCTGATCATAAAAGTTCGGATGGCTAGGTCAACGTCAACCGTGAGAGACAACGCGGTTTAAGATGACGACATCTTAAGTGGCGCACAAAAGTGGAAAAGGACCTCGCTCAATTTCGTGTTCGAAACCGGAGGCAGATTGCGTTAGCTAGAGCAATATGTCGATCCTTGACTGTATCACCACCTAAAAAACTAAGTAAGGCCTTGTAAGTGTTTACGTGTACCAAATGTGCTAGCTATGATAATATACTGACCTGCTGCGAGCTCGATTTGCCTGAGTTTTGAGTTTCAAGTGTCGTTCAGTTATACTGCCAAAAATGCTTTTTTTTCTTATTTTGTTATTAAAATCATTAAGGACGATCTCAGCATCGTGTTAAGGACTATACATATGGTATTTTGACACTGACAGCTCTTTCCCGCTCGAAATCTGGATTGTCAGTCAGTATTATACCGCCGCAGAATGAAATGAATCGCTTTACGCTTGAACAACGTTGGGAAATATTGCGAACTCATTTCAAAAGTGAGTGCTCTGTTGACCAAACAGAGCGGTTATTGAAAAGAAGTTTTGACGGATATGAAGCACCCACCGCGCCTGCTATACACAAGTTTGTGCAAAAAGCTCGTGCAACTGGCTTGCTGGCGAATAACATTCACGTACCACGTCATCGTACCGTACGTTCCGACGAGAATGTGGCTGCATTCGACTCAATCCAGAAATAAACTCAATTAACTCAGCAAATAAAGGCAAACGACAATCTGCTCCGTTATCGCTTCTCAGCAGCTCGAATTGAATGTTGAATTTGGCCAAGGAAACTTTTATTTTCTGACGAGACACATTTTTATCTCGGCGGCTAAATTAACAAAGAAATTAACCGCGTTTGGGAATGGAAAACCCGCACGTGATTTTCGAGAAGCCAATGCATCTGCAAAGAGTGACAGTTTAGTGCGGATTTTGGAGTGACATCAAAGGGCCATTTTATTTCAAAAATGCTGCAAGGAATGCCATTTCAGCTAACGGTGAACGCTACAAAGCCTTGATTATCGAATTTTTCTGGGCTGAAATTGAAGACATGGAATTAAACGATATTTGGTTTGAAAACGATGCCACACATTTCATAAAACAATCGACCTTTTGCGCGCTAAGTTTGGTAATCATCATTTGACACCGTTAGACTTTAGTTTTTGTAGCATGCCCTTAAAGGTCGTTGTTATACAGATAATCCAGAAACGATTTAAGCCTTAAAAACGAATATCGTTCAAGCCAATTATGCGATAACGCCAGAAACAGTTAAGAAAAGATTGGTACCCATGTACATTGTTCTTAAATGTTTGCAAGTTATAATGACCAGGAAATAGAGAGCTCGGCAGGGAAGTCAACAAGGTTTTGGAAAATTGCTTAACAGGATGCGACACTGCGAAGTCAAACGAGACAGCCACTTGAACAAAACACTATTCCATCACATAACATACCAGAAATAATTGGTTTTGGTTCATTTTATTTTATTTTATTTAATTTTATGTCTGGTCGAACAGTTCGTAGAATCAAACTCTTGGTAAAATCGTCGTCTTTTTTGAAGACATGAGCGCATATCATGAGGCTTAGGTTGGCGAGTTTAGTTTCCATCCTTGTTTTACGCGACACTCCAATCGTACTTCTTAGATGGTAGCTATATCCGCCTTGTAGCGGTTCAAGACCTCCGATTATTATTCGAGTTCCTGTCGACTGTAAAGGATTTGAACATTCCCTATGCATAGCCGAAAGTCGGTCTCTATTTTTCGTTCGCTGGGGTCGTCGGCAGTAAGTTTAACTATATCCGAGACATATCCAATAAGTTCTGGTTTTGTTTTTCATAAAATCCCTATGTATACCGTTACGAAGTTTTTTTTGTTTATTCCTGTAGAGAGGGTTGTCCTTCACAGTGTTACGAAAATTTGTTTGCTCAATAATTTTTTATATTTTTAATGGGGGATAAAAAAGAAGAAAAATGGATGGTTTGCAACAACATTCAGCATAAGAGGTCATAGGGCGCACCTGGTGAAACACCGCAATCGGTGAGATTTGCATCCCAAAAAGGTTATGTTGAGCATTTGGTGGGACTAGCAAGGTGTCCTTTACTTCGAGTTGCTTCCACGCAATCAGAAAATAGCTGCCATTCAATTTTGTTCTCAGTTCGATACTTTGAAGCAGTCAGTGAAAGAAAAACGGCCAAAGTTGGCGAACAGTAAGGGTGTTGTTTCCGATCATGACAACGCCAGACACAACACACAGCTTTAGTGACAAAACAAAAGCTGAATTCATTTGGCTGGGAAGTTATGCAGCTTTACACCTGCTGATTACCATCTGTTCCTCTCTCTAACACAATTTGGACGGAAAGAAATTCAAGTCCAACCGTACCTGAAAAACTTTTTTACCAAAGACGCATTATGTCTCTTCCAGAACATTGGAAGAAAGTAATAGACCATGATGGCCAATATTTGATGGATTAAATATGAGCGTTTATATCAAAAATTTGTGTTTTACTTTAACCCTAAAAAAAACCGCAGATCTTATTTAACAACCGAAGGTTGAAGACAACTTAGGGAGAAGGAAAAAATAGGTACCCATGTACATTGTTCTTAAATGTTTGCATGTTATAATGACCAGGAAGTAGAGAGCTCGGCAGGGAATTCCTTAGAAACGAACCACGATAGAGTACGTCCGAAAATGAGCTTGAGGGTATACTGATGAGCATTCATAGAGAGACGTGAAGGTTTGAAGGGACGGAATGCTACTAACGATTTCAATAGAGCACTGACGGTGTAAATACCGATAAAACAAAGTGAAGCAGATGTTCTAGGTTGTCTATTGACTAAGTGATATTATCATCACCTATGAGCTTTATCGTATGGTTTTGAATACTATCTTGAAGGTGCAGATATGTTTTCGGAGCACCTGACCATTAAATCTATTCTATTGTTGTTGGAAATGATGTTGATCCAACCTTAAATGCTATATTGAATGAATGTCTTGACGAATCACCAATTAAATTTCCCTCTATGACAACATAATTCGATGTTTTAGAGTTTCAATGGCTCAAAAGAATAAGGCGAAACAATATATTCCACACTTGTGACTAAAATACGAGAAAAATAATTTTTTTTTTGTTTGTTCTTACTTTTAATTGAAAGATCTCAATGAAAGATCATCCAGATTTGTTTATCTTTTTCCAAAAGCAATACCAATTATTCGAACTCGCACTTATTTTATTTGTGTTAAACAAATTCGTAAACTTATCGCGTACGCTATAGCGATTTTTTTCTTTAACCGGTACTTGAAGTTGTCTTATCAATTATTATTATTGATCAAATCAAAAAAGCACTGCCTTCATTTAGAGTAAGCCAGGTTTATCGCTGAGTTTTTGAATCGATACATATTCACTTAAGTGAATGACACAACTTGAATTGATATCGAAAATGACACAGATACTCGTACGAGTGTTTATGCAAAAATGAAATATACACATCTGTAGAAAATTTAGTTTCTTGTTTGTTGTTTAAAATGTTTTTGTTTACATCAAACGGATATAGATTTGTTGTCGAATTTTGAAGACGAGTTAACATATTAAGTTTCTGTCACTGTTCTAAATCTGAACCGACTTAATGAGGAAAAATATCTGTATGTGACCCAAACTTGTCACAACACACTGTAACCAACCAAGTCTTTTGGCTATTCGAGAAAAATAGTTTCCACTCATGCCATTGCTGCCTTTCTTGAGTATCATTGTCAAGATGTGAGTACTAAGGAACAAAACAGAGTTATTAACGGTGATTGTTATTCGTTCCGATTTATATAACAACACGGTGTGCCAGAGAGGTCTTCCGAACTAACCTTACGTAACAGTAGCCATATCACTTAAATCAATTGAACTGCTCGTTATCGCCCTCATTGTGTACTTTTTACTTTCATCGAGCCATGAGAGTGGTATCAAGACAACCAACATCAAGACCATGGATACCATATCGTCGAACTCAATTAACTCAGGGAGGGAACAATTTTTAACTTACATTGTTGTACAGTCTGTATGGAGTGGGCATAAACGGGACCCTGGCTTATCGGTGAGAGCACCATCTGGTCTAAGTTGATACGGCCTTCGAATGTAAGCATAATTGAAGGGGAGTTTTATCAGAATTCTGCTCTGATGATAGAGGTCGGCGGTAGTGTTTCCCCGAGTATTCGTATCCATAACCGAACAATTCAAGTTATAAGAAGGCGATAGAACTCACATGCACAACAAATGACGAGCGATAAAGCCCTTTCGTTGGACGTGTAGCGTTTATTTCTAATTTTTGCCAGAAAGTCTTATCAAAAAGTCATACAACACATCTGGTTGCTGAATATTAATTTTTTTATTCCTTGTCTTCAGACAAACTTTAGTTGTCTGTAATAAATTAACGGAGAGGAAAAAAAAAAACTTAATATCTGAAATACCCGTATTTGTAGAAGATTTGTTTTGGATTCTTATAAGAATCTAGAGGGATTTGGATACACAAAACTTATGTAGATTATTTGACCATACTACGAATTAGCCAGCAGATACTAGAAGAAAATAACAACACAAGGAGAACGTACGACGGATGAATTCGAGTGACTGAATCAACGGTTAACTTTACTTTCAACAACTTCATCTTATTTCGAGCTGAGTCAAATAAGCAGTTTTGAGGACTGGCCGGCATTTTTTTTTTATATATAAATATCGCACACACAAGGAATTGATGAACCCTAAAAATGCTAGTAAGGCGACTTTTGAAATTTCGCGGCCAACGTACATATATTCGATTATCGATTTTTTTTTTTTTTTTTTCTTTGCAGTGTTGGTACACATGTCCCGATCATATGTTCATAGTTTCAAGTATATAGCATACTTAGTTTGTTTTTGACAGATAGAAATGTAAGACTTGTTTATATGTGTGCTCAGCGGTTTTCGATTTTTGATGAATATGCATCAAATTTTTTGTAAAAAATAGATTCAAGTCTGCTCTAAGTAAAAATTGCGAAGTAAATGCTAATGACGAACCTCGCTCTGAGCTGATAACGTCGTAGCTGTAAAGAAAAATATTTTGGAAAATTTGTGAATTACCATAAGAGAAGTTGCTGAGGATGTTGGCATATCGTCCGGCTCGTGTTAATTAATTTTTTCAGATGTTTTGGGCGTGAGGCATGTGACAGCGAAGTTCCCAGTTCCTGTACTTGTTCTCAAAACTGAAGAGACCTATAAAAGGACGGAGATTTGCAACGATTGAGTAAATAAGAACGGCATCGCTGGAAGAGCTTATGAGAAGTGCTTCGAGAATTGGAAAAAGTGTTGGCATAAGTCTGAGGGGGATTACTTTGAACGGGAGAACATTAGATTAGGTTAGGTCCTCTTACTCATGGAGCTAATTTGTGCTTATGATGAAGCGTAAGAGACGGTTAATGTCTATATTCTTTAGATCGTTTAAGTCATTGTAGAAGAGAGCTCCTAGGTGGAGTGGACTGCTCTGCCATCTCCGTAAGAGATGATCGGCATTCAAGGGCCAACTTAGAATTTAGAATTTAGTGAGACCGAGTCCAAGGACTTGATAGTGGACTGACTATCCGAAAAGATGCAGATATCCTTTGCAGATATCACGTTTTTCTTCAGCCAGGACAGAGCTTCATTAATCGCCAACATTTCCGTTTGGAACACGCTTCAGTGAAACAGTAAGACGAAAGAAGAGGCTTAGATTTGCTTATCTGAGAAAACATCGCCACCTACCCCGCTATCAGTTTTAGATCCATCTGTGTAGAAGTGGATTGAGTTGTCATCTAAGAAAGCATTTTCCTTCCTCTAGAGGGAACGCTCGCATGAAAGTCTTTGGCAAACCGAAGTTTAGGTATGGTGTAATCAATGCTCTCTGTGTGGATTTCAAGTATATTAGGAATATTAGCACGCCCAAATAAATTATTTGTCCAAATAGGACAACATTAATATTAATAAATAAATACAAAAAATATTTTTTTTATAAAAATATAAAGTCACCTTACTTTTTGAGAGAGAGACAGGGCATTCCATAAGCAAGTTGTACGGCTTAGGAACGAATCAAGATATTTGAGTTTTATTGCACGCTCTTGAATCCTATCTAGCAGATGCAGAGACATTTTAGGAGCACCTGACCAGATGTGGGCACTAAACTCCAATTTTGGGCGAGCGAATGCCATATATAGGGTGATTCATCATGAGGTTTGATTTATAATGTAAAATAAAACACATAAATTTGAAAGTGAACTTAAAATTTTTACTACAGGCAAAGAACAATTAATGGCATTTACTTTTTGGAAATAATATCATGTAAGTATTAGCCACGACTACGTCTGAGGTGGTCCATTCCGAAGGTCCAATTTTGGGCGACCCGTTCGAGAATAACGTATGGTATTCGTGGATAACACGAGTAATATCGGCTCCCAAAGCGTCAATCGTATCTGGCTTATTCCTGAAGACCTGAGCCTTTATATATCCAAAGAGAAAATAGTTCAAAGGTGTGATATCGCACGATCTAGGCGGCCAATTTACCGTAGCAAAACGTGAAATTCAGTGCTCAGCAAAATGATTTCTCAACAAGTCCATTGTTTCACGCGCTGTATGGCTCGTAGCGCCGTCTTGTTGAAACCAGAGTTCACCGAGACCATGTGTTTGAATTTCAAGAAGCACATAGTACATTAACATGCCGCGATAACGGTAACCATTGACATTAACTTTCTGATTTGCCTCATTTTTGAAGAAATACCAGCCATAAACCACACCATACCGTTGTTTTTAATGGATGTACTGGTAGCTCTTGATACTCTCCGGGTTGCTCATCAGCCCAAATACGGCAATTTTGTTTATTAACGTATCCCTTGAGCAAGAAATGGGCTTCATCACTGAATAAAATTGCACGATAAAACACCGGATTTTTATTGAGTTTTTCCAGAGCCCATTCACTGAAAATATGACGCAAATTAAAGTCTCCTGGCTTCAATTCTTGCACAAGTTGAATTTTGTACGCTTTTAGGCCGAGATCCTCACGTAGAATACGCCAAGCCAAACTGCTGAGAACGACAACGAATCGATTCGTCACGGTAATCACGTTTCAGCTTAGAGTTACAGCTGCTATAGTCTCTCAACTACGTGCTGGATGTGGTCTAACCGGTCGAGTATCATCCACTAATGTAAACTGGGACTCAAATTTGCGAATAGTATTGGCAATAGTGGTTTCAGTAGGTCGATTATGTGAACCGTAAGTTCCTCGAATCGCACGAAAAACATTTCTCACAGATAGCTGATTTTCGTTATATAGCTGAACAATTAGGAGACGCTGTTGTGATGTGAATCTTTCTATGATGACTTGCCAAACGATACTGAACAAAAATTTCAAAACAGTTTAATAGGTGTCACACGTGATCTGTCAAAAAAAGCCTATTGAAAATCAAACCTCACGATAAATCACCCTATATATATTGTGGCCAAATCAGAGGGGGTGAAATATTTCTTTCATCGCATAAGGAAACCTAGACATTTCGTAGCATTTTTGGTGACATCAAATATGTGGTCATTCTAACGTAGATTGTCACTGATATGCATACCGAGAATTGAAAGTTTTTCGGTTTCGACGATGTAAGTGCCATTCATGGATAATGGATGGGTTTTTGAATTATGCAGCAGACAGCATTGTGTTTTGGAAGCATTACATTCCACTCTGTTGGTGGTTCCCCATTTAGTAATGAGTTTAGCATACGCTGCCGTTCCCGTTGTACAGCCGAAGAGCAGGGACATGAGTCCAGGAACGAATATAAAAAACAGAGAGTACTGTCGTCAGCAAAGGAATATTTTGGGCTAGAAATAGCAGATAAGAGATAGTTGATGAAAATTAAAAAGAATTTCGGAGACAGAACATAGCCCTGAGGCAGACCAGCATTTATTTTGTGAATATCAGTCTTGAAACCATCCACAACTAGAATTGAACATTCCGAAAGGTAATTTCTAATCTATTGAAGAAGAGAGTCATCGATCCCAAAAACACGCGTTTTCCTCAAAAGAGCCTGGTGCCAAACTCTGTAAAATGCCTTCGAAATATGAAGTCCAACTATCTTCTTTTCGCTACATGCCATCAAATCACCAATGGGTTTGTTGCTACGAAAACTTTATCGCCGTATTGCTAGCAAACGTTATAAGGGTACATTAACTTATTGAGCGTTAAGGCACAAATTCTGGGAGCCCTCAAGTAGAACATCTGTCAAGAAGTGGAGAACCTATGGCCCGAAGTTCTGAAGAACACCACGGCGATATACATAAAAAGCGATAACATATGCCGATATAACTGAATTTGAGAGCTTGCAGCAAAACAAAAAGCATGCAAAATGGTGCTGCATATAAATTGTCGGCCTGCTCACGAGCTACACGTAAAAACGCGTAATAGTAACCGCCGGTTTTTCAGGAGAAAAAACAAGCAGCCTGGAAACTTGTTGGTAGAAGATATAGAGAGATGCTATTGTGGAAATGTGGTTTAAAGGTGAAAAAAGCATGTCAAATTCAACGAAGGTACTAAATCAGGCGGTCAACCCGGCCAGCTGTGAAAGAGCAAACGGAAGATGACTTGGAAATATGAACAAACGAATGCAAGTTCGATGAATAAAGCCTCGCATTTGTTTACCCGATACTCAAGAAAAGAGAATCCTTAAACTTTATACTGCGCTAAATCTTAATGTACGAGCACATGTAAGTCTCTTAGTATTAGGACCAGGCTAACATGCATCTCTAGTTCTTTCTTAAAGGGAAAACTTTCCGAGCTGTGACGCTCAATGTGACCTAGATGCCTAAACCAGGTTATCCGAGCTTTTCTAACGAAGTTGACATCGCTGTACAAGCAGTACAGTTCGCTACAGAAAATTACCCGCTTTCGTCAGTGTTCAAGCCTCTGCGCCGTAAGGCGGGACTGAGAAGATCAGTGTATATAATGTCTTTTTGGTTGCATGAGGGGGGGCTTTACTATTCAATTGCCTGCTAAGTCCAAAGAAGCAGCGATAAACGAGAGCGATTCTTCGTATGATTTGCGCGCTGGTGTCGTTGTTGGAGTTGATAACGGAGCTGAGATAGATAAAGTCTATTACTACCTCAAATTTTAATTTACCTGGAGGTATATATACTACTGTAGTTGATGCAGTTTAGGATCGTACAAACAATGCTGGGTATCCATTCGTCGGACAAGTTTTCGTCGACGAGTTTACATGGTCGTATGTAAAGCCAACGGGTCCAGAAGCTTTGTTGTAATGTTGTCCTGACTTCATCGGTCGGGTGAAGGGAAGTTTATCTGTCTTCTTTCAGATTAAATGTTTCATTCTGCCTGATGGCGCGATTTTGTTTGTCAACACCATCCAACAGTCTGTAGAAATAATCTTTCTAGATTATCAGCACCGACTGTGGTTCTACATTTCCATTCTTGCATATTTCTGTTCTAAGTCTAGTCTAAGTCTAAGTCTATAATATCATATTTGCTGTACTATGTTGTAATTTAAAGGTTTTTATCAACAACGAAGGAAACTTAGGGTGGAACGAAAGAAAGGAGCCTTTGTACTTTGGTTTTAAATGTTAGCAAGTTACAATGACCAGAGAATAGAGAGCTTGGCAAGGTATTTGAAAAGCGAGTCAAAAGGCTTGTTAAAGAATCACGATATTTTACAGTACGTTCGAAAGTCGGCTTGAAAGTATACTGATGAGCATTCATAGCGAGACGGATGTTGCGCAGAGGCATGTACTTTATTAAAAAAGGACGAGCACGCTCTTGATCTTTCGAGAGAAAAGCGCTTCGTCTGTCTCAAAGGAGAGTGGAGAATGCGATTTAACCGAGAACTGTGCGAGTTGTATAATGACATGGACTTAGTTGAAAGAGTCAGAATTCATCAGATACCTGAAACAAGTTGAACGGATGGACACGAGCGCTCCAGCTCGAGTAGTTTAAGATCCATTACCGGGAGAAAACGCTGAAGAGGTAAGCCACATAAGTGAAAGGAAATCTCAACCAACTTGGAATGCGGCACTGGAGGCATCTGGCGACAGATACTGATATCTTAAAGATTCTTGCGCCAAGTAAGTCGTAAGTAAGGGCAAAAGGTGTTAGTCTTGAAGGTAATGACACATTCAAACGACAAAAAAGGGAAAGTATTACGGACCATGGAATAAAAAAGCAATGGTCACAAGGAATTATTATCTAATCTCTTCAAAATCTTTAACAAATGATTTCCTTGAACATCAAACTGTGACTCGTCATTTGCCACATAAACTAAATCAGTCTGATTCATCTGTGTCTTGTCGAAAGCCGATTTTACCCTTCATTTTCTCAAGTCATATCTTAAAACTGAACATAAAATAAACACAACAAGTAAGGAAAATATCGTAGTCCCCCCTTTTGTACCGGCCGCAACCAAGACCAGACACCAGAAACCAAGACTGAAGCTCACTTGCTTTCAATTCAATTCAGCTTGTGCTGCTCATTATCACAAATTACATCCTTCTTGCCTCCCGCCACCCACATAGTCAGTTCCTTGTTGGATAGAAGAAACACACAATCGAAGAGGCAAACAAAGTGAAGACTATTCAACAACAACAACAACAACCACAACAGCAGCAACAACATCAGATGAAATTAAACTGAAGTGCACATTTTCTGCTCGAGAAAATTTGCGATTTTCCGCCTGTCAAGCTCTGCAAGAGGTGAAATGAACGATTTCACAAAACTCTGCTATTGTTGTTGTTATTTTTGGTTTAATTCAAAAACAGAGAAAAGTGCTTAAGTTGGTTAGCCCCTCTCCCAGGAATTCCGTATCGGATGGTAACTTTCCTATGAACAAAGGCACAGCTAGTGAATGGATAAAAATGCTTAGACATATGGTATAATGTATGTACATAGAAGCAACTGTTGTGCTCTCACTCTCGCCGACTTACTAATGTCTCATCTTTGTTGTCGTCATAGACAATCTCACCCAACACCAGCAGCCGCTAACGATATCTTCCCGCTGCTCATGTGACATAGGGGCTCCGGCTTCACGTTTGTCTTCCACTTAGATACTCGTATCTCGAACTAATTTCTCCCAATTAGCAGTAATTTGGAATTGCATCTATCCAATTCATAACCAATATTTGCATCCGACTGGGGATTTATATTACACAACGCAGTGACACATTCTCACGCCAATTTTACAGAACAACCAATCTGACTTCTGTTGAAATGGCAGCCGGTTTTTCCTCTATTAAAACCGGGAACATTACGGATGACTAAGTACAGCCATTTGGGATTGAGACATCGGCGCTGGGAAGGAACCGCAAATCTTTAATTTCATTTGACAATAGAATTTTCCAAATAGTCCAAATAGTCTGGTGGGTGGTTGGTCGTGTTAGTTACAAAAGTTTAGCAACAATGAAACATACAATAACACCCGATGAGTGTTGGGGTCGTCGTCGATAGCCTTGAAATGAAATAATAAAAGCTGGCTGGCGACACGAACTAGGGTGTTTGGTTATGAGGGTAATAAGTCCTCTTTATCGTTATTTATTTTCATTATGAGCAGACGTCTTCAGGTTACAATGGATAGCCATACGGGGGGCCCCTCTTTACAGTATAGATGACATCAGATTCATAGTAAATTTTAATGCTGACTTTATAGCCGAAATCAAGACAAGAATTTGTTTGTGCGGTTCCATCGGATCGTATTTACTCTTATTTGGTTAATGGCGGGCATAAAGTTAACGCATCAGTTTACTCGTAAGGGCCGCTTTTGTGGCTGTCAATGGCAATCCTATTAAAGCGACTTGGCAAATGTAAGTGCTCTTAGATAAACAATACACACATATGTATTTATAGACGACTGCCAGTGTGTAATAGACTCACCATTCCGATGTATTGACCTTACCGAAGCTAAGTCTTGCTGAATCGATGTAGTTTCTAAATTAACAAACTCAACTGTGAGCAATTCATGGGATATGTATTGTTGCTTGTATGAAACCATCGAATCCGGTGCTTTTGGATGTTTAATAACTTTTTTATATCACCAAGTCTGACAGTGATCTGACTCACTAATTTATCTGTTCATTTGGTAGACGTGTCATAAAAAGAAGCCACAGTTGTCATCGAAATCGCAAGTTCCAGCAAGTCCTGCGACAACACCTGCATTAGCGTGGGGTTATGGTAGTAAAATATACATTAGTTGGATTCGTGTCCCGGTCGCCGTTAAAAGAACCACTCAAGGATAATCACTATTGCAAGTGCCAATTGGAGTACACGAATTTGAATTGGTCATCGCCATAATCGTATTTTTAAATAGATTAGTTATGAGTCACAACGCATTCAGCATTTATGTCGATGTTTTAACTGCGTTAGTTATACAAGAAACGAAAAAAAAAAAAATAATACGTCACGGTTACTGGCTTCGGTCTAACCGATACCTCGTCCTAGAAGTCGGGGATTGTGCCGCCGGAAGAATATACTGTTCACAACCCCTGCAAACGAAACAAGGACAACGTACTTCGGATCTGCACGTTCCTTAATAGGTCACGTGTAGCCGAACAATTAACGGATGCACTGGACCAATGCAAAGGAGATGTTACGGTCATTTAAGGAATTCAATGGGATGGTACCGACAAAAAAAGAAAAAATCTGCAATATGTACTCGTACTACTCGTATTATCGACTACAAAAGCAGCGCCTATTTGAATTCGATGTTAGAGGCAGACTTAGGCAAGAAGTCTTGAGCTTCAGGCATGTGAACGAGCGCCACGTAACAATCTGTATTAAGGCAAAATTGGCCAACATTAGCCTTATAAGTACGCTCGAACGCCTCCGTGGAGGAGAAAGATGACAACACTAGAGATAGCTTCTACGAGCTTTTGGAGACGACGACGACTTTAAAGCAAAGCTAGGAAGAGAGAACATATTTAGTAGTACTGTCAGAAACTATAGCCTGCACGACATCACCTCAGGTAACGGATGCAGGCTAATCGACTTTGCTGTAGCGGCGGGGCCAAACGGGGCATGTCGTAGCTAGCACGCGGTTCCGGCATTTCGGTATTTACAAGGAGACTTGTAGAATTCCTGATCGACCAACGATAAAATCTGTAGATTGTGATCTTTGTAAGGCACTCTTCCAGTATTACGGATGAGTGAACGCTCTGAGGGGCCAACATCGACTCGGACCATTACCTTGTTGTAGCCAAGATATGGTTACAGATACACCGAACATCGCAAAGGCAAACTAGTTCTGCGAATAAATTTGACGTTGGGCGCTTACAATCGTAAGTGATCGAAAAATCCTTTTCCGATCGAATATCTTCAACCTCTTAGGAGATCCTATGCCGCCAACATCAAATAACGAAGACCAGTGGTACATTGCCAAAAAGCTACCAGAGATACCGCTTCTGCTGTTCTGGGTTTCACTCGGTCACCACAACAAAACTTATGGCTTGATGACGAGCGCCGGCAAGCACATGCAGTTAAACAAGATGCACACAATGCGGCGCTGCATAGAAGGACCAGAGACGAACAGCGGCTTCTTAGGAAGAAAAACAAGGAACACGAGAAGCGTTCGGTCTAGGAAATTGAGACATGTTACTCCAGGAATGAGATTTAGAAGTTTTACCAAAAGGTAAAAACAAAAAAACCGAAGACGAAAGAGGGAACATCAAAGTAAAGCCGCAGTCGATCTTGAGGGTTTAGAAAGAATATTTTTGCAGAATGTATAACGGCGATGAAGAACTAAATGCTGCTGCTTTTTAACCTGGACGATGTAGTACAACAATTCCTCGACCTGGATGATAGTTATATCTGAACTTAAGTCCAACAAAGCTGCAGGAGCGGACGGCGACTGATGAGCTATTCAAAACGGCAGGCAATGACTTGGAAAGGAGCTTAAGTACGCCAGATGAACGGAACCTCAATAAGTGAGAACCTCCGTACTGAGCCAACTACATAGGCATCAGTCTCCTTAACATCGCCTGAAATATCTTATCTGCCTTATTGTGTGAACGCCCGAAGCCGTTCGTCAACAACTTGATTGGTTCATATCAGTATGGTTTCAGGCCAGGAAAGACCACCATCGACCAAACATTCGCACTTCGGCAGACCTTGGAGAAAAATCCGTGAATTCCAATCGATTTTAAGGCCGCGTTTGACAGCATCTATAAAGACGAGCTATACAGAGCAATGTCTAATTTTGACATCCTTACCAAACTCGTCCGCTTATGCAGGATGTTGATGGAGAATGCACGCTGCTCCATCAAGTTCGGTAAAGAACTCACCGATACCTTTGATGTCAAAAAAATATTTAGAAAAGGCGGTGCGCTGCCATGTAATTCATTTAATTACATTCTTGAAAGAATAGTGCAAAAATCACGCGCCAACACAAGAGGCACAACCTTTCAAAAGTCTGTCCAATATTAGTGGTGCTTTCGCGAGTATTGAGACGGAAGCGGTGAGAATGGGTTTAACAGTCAACGAGAGCAAGACCAAGTATATGCTATAAACCAGAAAGGACACTCAACACCGACGTCTCAGACACATCGTCACCCTCGACATACATAACTTTGAGGTGGTTAGGGACTTAGTCTACCTTGGCGCCGCTATCAATTCATACCTCGACACCAGCACTGAGATCAAACAAAGAATAACTCTCGCCAATTGCTGCTTTTTTGGGCTAAGAAAGCAATTAACTAGCAAAGCGGTCTCTCGCACAACGAAAGTTACCCCATAAAAGACCTTAATAATCCCAGTCCTCTATGGCTAAGAGGCATGGACTTAATTAAAAATAGATGAGGATGCTCTTGGCTGCTTTAAGACAAAAATTTGGAGGACGAGAATAAACGAGTGAAGGTCCGACCACTGAGATGGCTGGGTCATATAGAACGAATGTACATCAATGCTCCGATTCGAAAAGCCTTCGGATCCAAGAACCAAGGTGACGCATCCAAGTAGATTGGGACCACACCCAAGCGTGCGAAACTGGACAAGCTTGTTTTTTGAGGGCCTGATGCACTTGACAGCGCCGCCTTGGGTATGTAAGTCCCTGTGCTCAGGTACCTCAATCGACCTAAAATCCACATGATGGAAGGTTCCAATAGCGGACGGAGACTGCCAATGTAGCGTTTGGTTGACTTCTCTAACGCAAATTGTCTGGTCATTAGTAGCACCTTGCTTAGACACCAAAAATGTCCCATAATCGGCTCCAACCGACCTAAAAGACATAAGCTATCACCAGCTTAATGCATGAGAGCGCATAGTAAGCGAGAAACTGAAAAGTTTTTTGCAGACGGGGTAGACAACTTTGTCGAGAAGAGATACAAAAGTCACCCAATGTTATCGGGTTGATAAACATTTTAAGCCCAGTATTTCGTGAAGGTGAAATAATTACAGCGTGGAGAATCGTTGGTAATATGTATAAATGTAGTATACCTACAGTAACGTACTGATTTCAGAGGTGAAAAAAGCCGCGAGCAGTGATCCTAAGCCAAAAGTGTACAAACAAGCTTACTGATATCGCACTCCTATCTACGGATGAGTTCTAAAGAACTTATCCGAATGCAGATGTAAACAATTCTCAAACTCAGAACACTCAAAAAATTGTGAGCCTTTGTAGAGATAGATATCTACGTAACACAGATTGTCGGTGTCGAACCGAAAATTCCAAAACTATTACAGAAAGTTCAAGGTAAAGTACGAGTACAACTATGTACAGATGTACAAGCAGAGAGTGTAGTTTCTGTAAATCTTCTTTTTAATATTTCTCAAGGAATATCCCCTATTTAATACGAAGAAAACCCTTCAGTCAAGGTCATGTTGTGCATGCAGGATGACTTCCTGACACAAACTTTCGCAACATACGAGTATACTCGCACATGTCTAGACGGAAATTTATGCACATGTGCATCTGTGAAATTTTTTTTTTAAATTTGATACGAACTCCAAACACCATTATATGTGTGCGCTGTACATCCAGATGAATGGGAATTTCTAAACGACATTCTACTATGGTACGTACGTGTTTCATGGTCTATTCCGAGGATTTGTAATCCTTCGACTGTCTTTTGAAAGCCCAGAGCACTTCTTGACATACGAGTATATGGAGGCGGCAAACGATGTGTATCCATACGAACAAACACGTACCTGTACTGAATTAAGGAGGTCTTCCAATTCTATTGATAGAAATCTGACACGAGGAAAACTCGTGTTGGATGTGATAAATTTATTGTAGAATTGAGTTACAAAGAGAAGTAGAAAAAAGAAAAACTTTTCAAGGTCTCCCAGGGTAGACAATTACATCATTGTTCAATATTTTGAGTTTCAAGGACGATTTAATGGCCTAAAGTTGTTCATTATCAAAAATTCGATCTGGAACTTTTTCCTCTTATTCAAATTGCTATTCCACGAATGTAGATAATGTTCTGACTGAAGACGTATTAACTGATTCTGAGTAGGGGTCGGACTTTTTCTTTGTTGTGGATTAATGAAATAAATAACCAATAATTGAACAACTACAATATCCCAAAAAGAATGCTCACGTTGTTCTCGGGGATACGGTTGACTGGAATCCTTTTTTATTATAGAAGGGTTCAATGGAATGTAGTAGAGATAGAAGGTCACATGAATAACTTCACTGACAAATTGGTGCTTCTAAAATAAAATATGAAATCTTAATTTTTCAGTTCAAGTCTTAGTCATAGAAAAATCGTATTTTGTCTAGAGCCCCAGGTTTTCGATTTACTAAAAGGAACAGAAACAGTAGAAGAATTCGCCAGACGGAATCAACCTGATGTTCTTCTGTCAGGACTGCCGAAATATTCAAATATTAGGTTCGAACCAGTTGTCAGGGTTTGTAAGAAGAGATAGTGGCAGCAACGGCAGTACTCATAACCACAAACTGCTTATGTTAAAGGTGTAGCAGTACCACCACACAAGACCTGGCCCTTCAGGTTGGGACTTACTCGTTGAGTTTACACTCCAGGAATGTACAACAAAATATATAGCTAGGTAATAACCGACAGTCTTGTATACGAAAAAGGTCACTGTTGGCGATTTGTGTTACTCGAGAAAGCTAAATGGTTGTCAGCATTGCACGTGGAATATTAGGTCCTGGACTGTTATAAAACAGATCTAACCGCCATCAGAGAAGTGCGTTTAATAGATTCGTATGTAAGAAGGATGAAAAACCGTGACATACCATATACTAAAGTGGTTCCTATAAAAAAGATAAGCACCAGCTATCTGTACACGGATTTTTAGTAGTGGGCTGACTTGAATTTGAATCATGTTAACGAGCGCATCAACGCTAAACTCATCACCATTAGCTTAAAACGCGCGTGCACCCCTACAGAGGACAAACGCCGTGGTACCTAGGGCTGTGTTAATCACAAGACATTTTTGGTAGAACCATGGGTAAATATACACCACACCACATTATCTTCGGCAACGGATTCAGGCTCATCGACTTCGTTTCATCGCGGTTCTCATATATTGAAATTCATAAGGGGAACTTGCGGTTTTCTGATCATGGCAAATATATTTAACGCCGCTAAGAAGAGGAAATACTGTGAAAAGGTTTAACGTCGGAAGGCTACAATCGCAGGAAAGGCCCTTTGCCGACCAAGTAATCGTTAATTTGGTTCGACGTATTAGCTGCCAGCATCTTTTCCCATGCTATCGCATGTTAAGAAACAGAAAAGTTAAGACTATAAGACTATAGCCAAAGAAAGACTTTAGCGACACGTGAGCTCTACGAAAAAAAAAAGCAGCAACAAGCACCAGATTCTCAGAAGGAGTAATAAGCGCACGAGAAGTGCAAAATCGATGGTATTGAGAGATGTTCTAGCAGAAAAGACGGGTACTCAACATACGAACGGAACCCTACAAGGACATACAAGGGATTCTAGTGGAAGACTTACAGTTAATGTTGAGAATGTTTAGAAGAACCATTTATGCAGACTGTTAACCAAAGATGATGATCAACATTTCCCTGTCAGGCAAACCGAACTACTCTACTTAAATGATGATGGGGAAAATTTTTTTCGAGAAAAGTAGCCCCTCTAGTCTACCCTTACTATAGAGATCTAGAGAATTATAGAGATGTAACATCGCTTATAATGTCTGTTTTACTAAGAACTGATGGTTCTTATAAGTGCGCTTTCAGGCCTACAAAGTCCAATATCGATCAGAAAATTTCACATTACGGTAGACCTTGAGAAAGACTCTCGAATTCCAAATTGATATCCACGACCTATGTGTTCTAAAAGTGACTTAACGAGGTGACTTTTGAAATTTCGCGGGCAACGTACATTATTTTTATTTTTTTTTTGCTGTATTCGCACACATGTTTCGAACATAGTTTCAAGTATACAGCATACTTAGTTTATTTTTGACAGATAGAAAGGTAAAAAAAAAATGGAAAGGTCATAAAAAATGTAGCAAAGAATTGTATCAAATGGAATCAAGTGCTTTAAAATACTTACAACATTGAAAGTGGCATACAGTAAAAAGTAAAAAATAAAAAAAATGTTTACAAGTGATACAAGCTCTTCCGAGAAGATGCCAACGACAAACATCGCTCTGGACGCCCCAGCACATCAACAAAAGATGATAACGTCGAAGTTATGAAGAAAATTGTTTTGGAAAGTCGTTGAATTACCATAAGAGAAGTTGCTGAGGATGTTGGCATATCGGTCAGCTCGTATCATGTAGGTTTTTTCGGATGTTTTGGCCATCAGACATACGTCAGATAAGTTTGTTCCGAAACTTCTTAATTTTGACCAGAAGAACCGTCGCATGAGCATCGCTCAGGATCATTGCTCAAAAGGGTCATAACAGGTGACGAATCATGGGTGTATGGTTATGACGTCGTAACTCAAGGCCAATCGTCCTAATGGATCTGGACTTCCCGGCGGCTAATCTTCTGCTACTATAAAGCTAGAAATATTGACTCTAAGCCACTCCTGCGTGGTTTTGGCTTTGTGCGCCGGAGCAAAGCCTGTTGATGAATCCATCTGTAGTCATTGAAAACACCCTCTAGCACATCTTCTTGGTAAACCTTTGCACTACTTTTTACGCCTTTTTCACAGAAATGGAGGGATGTGACACCATGGTGAGAGACCCCCATAAAACCATTACGGAAGCGGGATGATGTCCACGTTGAACCCTTTGAACAACTTTTTTAGCTTCCTTATATGAAGTGGCATAAATTTTGTAATTTTTTTGTTGAAAACTTCTTCCACGGTAAAAATCAGTAAACAGAATTGTCCGCGTGCCACTGCAAAAGTCGTTTGCATCTTTCCAACTTAATTTTTCTTAGTTGAAGAATTAAAAGATGACCCGCGGACCGACGATACGCTTTCATAGGCAGTTCATCCCGAATCAGCGTAGACATGGATCTGGTTAATATATCCCATTCCTTGGACATAATCTTATGCTTCCTAAGGGGATTTCTTCGAATTCGTTCACACACTGTTTTTCCTATCGCATTCGTACGGATGACGCGCGGTCGACAATTTCCTGGCCTGTCCTCTACTCCAGACAATTCGCTAAAGCGAACAATAGCTCGATAATTGAATATTATCGACATTCCGAGTGCTTTAAGCAATTTTGCCAGCACTCTTTTCGCACTTATGCAACGCTATTACCGCGACTCGATTCTCTTTAACACCCCATTCCATGTTAATAGTTTGCTAACTGAAACCAAACTGACTAGTATTCTTCACTGATTAGTGCATGTATGGTATTCTGAAAAAAAAAGTTAACAGTTCTACTCCCGCAAGAACTTTTGAACGATAAGCGGTGGAACTTATGTAACAGAATTTAGGGCAATACTAGGTAGAAAAAAAAATTCAATAATTGAGCCGAAAATATGCCAAAATATCATCGAAAAAATCGGTATGCCATCAATAATTTATAAAATACTCTGTTCCATACGTAACCTCCATGTCTACACTCTTCATTAAAATAAAATCATCAGACCTTTTCAAAATAGTCGGTCTTAGTGGGATGCCCTATGACAAAATCCAATGCGTTCCGCATGTGATCCGAGTACGATTGGAGGATACAGCGAAAATATGCCTGGCTGGCTCGCGAAAACATATGATGCATGTGATGAAATTCACAAAATGGAAACTGAAAGCACAAGACCAAACATTTCATCACTTTTAAAATCTAAAATAAACATATGATGTCAACACGCCGATAAACAAACTCTCAAGAATGTTACATATCGGTGAAGAGTTTTATTTTTAAATCTTTCCTGGGAAACCCAAAGATTGTTCCCGTCATACTCTTTTTTAATGTAATCAATGTCAAACTAGACACTAAAATTTTCAGTGCTAATGGATACACACCGTGTAATTTGTATTCACGAACAAAACAGCTGCTTTGTCAAATACACGCAAGCCACAATAGTGCGACAGAATTAAATTCAATATTCAATTATAGTAGTCGTTTCGAAAATAATACGTCCAATCCACTTCTATGCAACTAAAAGACACGACCCTCCGTAGCAACAGAAACCGTTTAAATCAGTCGACCATGAGAGGTTTATCGATATTTTCTTTACCATTGGCTTACCCTCGATAACACATTCAACGGAATAACAAGGTCATTCTCGTCATCTGCCTACAATCTGTCAATTTTAACGAGTTGTTCATTATTTTTCTCCCTCTTCGTTCCAAAATGTAATTAAAATGTCAACTGACAAACTTAAATAGTCAAAGCCCTTTACGCCAACTCCGTTTGCACACCACCATCATAAATTACAATCCACAAATGACATTTAAGCAAGTGACAGCCACAGAGATGACACTTTTGTTGACTACAGATGATGATAAAAAGGGGAACAACCCAAAGTGCTTGAATAATCGTCTGTCTACCGGAACCTTGCTCTAGGAAAACAGTCACAAGGTTGACGACCGCCTTAATTCTCGTAAATGGTGCATGAAAATTACAAGAACACGTGTGACAAATGACAGTTACTACCAAGTTAACAAAGAGGTTACTGGGAATCTGACTTAAAGCGGATCATCCCGAATAGAAACTGTGCAGCAACAAATATACCGGAAAAATGCCAAAAACAAGAAATAAACAAAAATTAAAAAAAAAAAAAAAAACCAGAAACATGCATATGTATAGGGTGATTCATCGTGAGGTTTGATTTTCAATAGGTTTTTTTTGACAGATCACGCGTGACTCCTATCATTTGACAAGTCATCATGGAAAGACTCACACCACAACAGCCTCTCCAAATTGTTCAGCTGTATGGTATTACGAGAATCAGCGTTCTGAGAGAAATGTTTTTCGTGCATTTCAAGGAACTTACGATGCGCATAATCGATTTGAGTCCCAGTTTACATGAGTGGATGATACTCGACCGGTTAGACAATATTCAGCACGTAGTGAAGAGACTATAGCAGCTGTAGTTGAGGATGTACGCGAAGACCGTGACAAATCGATTCATCGTCGTTTTCAGCAGCTTGGCTTGGCGTATTCGACAACTTGGAGTATTTTACATGAGAATCTCTGCCTAAAAGCATACAAAATTCAACTTGTGCAAGAATTGAAGCCAGGCGACTCAAATTTGCGTCATATTTTCAGTGAATGGGCTCTGGAAAAAGTCAAAAAAAATCCGGTGTTTTATCGTGAAATTTTGTTCAGTGATGAGCCTATTTCAAGCACATGGTCTCGGTTTCAACAAGACGGCGCTACGAGCCGTGAGCAATTGTGAGCAATTAATTTCACGTTTTGCTAAGGTAAATTGGCCGTTTAGATCGTGCGATATCACACCTTTGGACTATTTATTCTGGGGATATGTAAAGTCTCAGATTTTCAGGAATAAGCCAGCTAGGATTGACGCTTTGGAAGTCGACATTACTCGTGTTATTCGCGAGATACCAGTCGCTATGCTAGAACGAGTCGCCCAAAATTGGACCTTCCGAATGGACTACCTCAGACGTAGTGGTGGCCAATATTTACATGATATCATTTTTAAAAAGTAAATGCCACGAATTGTTCTTTGAACTGATGATACAGATTTTAAGTTCACTTTCAAATTTATGTGTTTTATTTTACATTATAGATCAAACCTCACAATGAATCACCCTTTATAACATATATGGAATTACGTATGCCGTTTAACGCCTCACTTCTGACAGTTACAGTCATCATCCGTTATCGTTGACGTGCAAGTAATATCAGACCAGGTGTCTACATTGTTAATGTTTCTTTCTTTTTCTTTATTTTGTTGACATGTTTTTGTTTTTTATTTATTTCCTTTGATGACGGTATTCTCGGTGGAGCTCTCAAAGCTAATTAGTTCGTTTGATTACTTTGGCTTTCTCTTGGTTTCTTCTAACCACACAACGGTATACACATAAACTGTCAGATG
This sequence comes from Volucella inanis, assembly GCA_907269105.1. Classification (NCBI taxonomy): domain Eukaryota; kingdom Metazoa; phylum Arthropoda; class Insecta; order Diptera; family Syrphidae; genus Volucella; species Volucella inanis. The sequence goes on along the minus strand of OU026156.1, from coordinate 17,218,309 downwards.
GGGGTGGTCAAAAAGAAAAACATCGAAAAAAAGTATTTTCCAGTTTTAGTTCGACAGAAGAACGAATAGAAATCGATATAAGCTTTACAGCGGAATGGGGGCGATAGAGACTTAAGAATTGTGGGGACTTTAGGGTTACGTAAGGAATCAGTGTCACAAAGAACAAACCGGAAGAGATGGAAACAAAAATCAATGAGAAACAATGTACTTGGAACAGATGTTTTGATGGGAGTTTCTTAAAATAAAGCACACAAAACAATTTCCTTGATGAAATGGATGAATAACAGAATCACATTTCAAAATGACAAGAGTCTTGACTTGCATCAGAGATCATAACAAAGGCACGTCTAGCAATCGATAACTGAAGGAGCTTAGTCACAGTTGCAGTTTCTTGAAACTCACGTGTAAATGTACATACGTACAAGGGCAGACAGACTCCTAACCTTGAAAGTGATAAGAATTATGAGTATCTATAGTGACATTACGTCAAACCACATGACTCATTTGACCTGGTTAGGTCGGAAAGAAAAAAACTGAGAACACCTATTGCTCAATCGATAATCATTATCAGAAAGCGATTACGAATACATGGATTAGAGTTGAGGCTGATAATTCGATTGGCATCATGTATTGCGTCATATAAATGAGCGTTTCCTAATCTTGAAAACTTAAACATTTTTGCGAATTTGATTTACCTCACTCTGTCATACTAAGGTAGACTATAGACTATACTAAGCAGGCTTCTTCAAATGACACCATAAGATGGAACAATCATTTATGACAGCATGAGTTCCAATGTTTCAGTTCAGTTTCCCGAGAATCAGGTTTATCTCAAATACCCGATAAACGTAGGCCATTTAAGGTGATAAAGTGGGTTGGACCGCACTTTTTTCTTCCGTGCTTTTGGATATAGTGATTCCTATCACTTTACTGACGATGTTGTGCTAGAAAACATCCATACTGTGTGTGAATTGTTCGGGCATAATCGTCATCTGAATAAGTTCCACTCTCATAATATTGCACATACATTGGGCCTTCAAAAAGATTTCTTCGTATTGGATTCCGCATTGGCAATCCTTCAAAAACAGGTTCGCATCGTTTGATCTAAGAAAAAATTCGATCGCGGCGCTTCAAAAGACATCTAACATATAAAATCGTGATCGTTCCACTTCGGAGCAAATGGTTGCCTGTTTCTTCGGAAAAACCAGATATGTTGCCAGGCGTACCATTAGAGCAACGTAGAAAGTAGAAATTTGTTTGCAAGAAGTCTTTGTAGAAATAACCGCTGGCTCATTCTCCACTGAGACAAACAAGTGACTTTTTGAGCACTTAAAACATCATCACTCTGCTTCATTCAGAGTGAAAAAAGTGATTCTGAAATTGGTTTAAACGCATGCAAAAGTGTAGATCTTCATGGAGAATATTGTATTTTGAAAAGTAACGAAACCAACTTCTATGATAAATAACTTTGTCTACTTGTATCTTTTAGATCTGCCAAGTGATAAAAAAAATCTTTCTAGTTTAAGTCAGAAACAAGGCATGTAGACCATCTTATAATATTATAACCAAAGAACAGGGAGGGGCGCCAGATGTTTTCCATTCCGATTGTTTGCCGTTGTCAGTGGTGACGTCAGGAATTGATTTGTCTGTTTTTCTATATATCACTTGGGAACTGAGCCCAGACCCTCTGATGTTGTAGACAAAGAACTAAGCCTGGCGTAGTGGAGACATTGACAGTGACATTTCAGAGTCACAATTTAGATAACAAGTTTATGTTTTCTATTTCGAGCTTCCTCTGACAATTTTTGCCTGTCAACTTAACACGCCATGCCCGATATACAAATATTCTAAGTCTGGTAGGCAGAACTGAAGGAACACCCGACAAGTTGCCTTCAATAAGGCAACTGGGCCAGACAACCCTGATTGCGGATGATGGCTGCGGCCAACCTCTCAAAACTGAGGTTGTTCCCTCTACGAGGAGGAAGAAGCCGACTGGCCTCACACATCTAGTGCTTACCGTCATTCGCTTTTCCAACCCGCAAGACGATTTCGATATTCAGGCAGAGTAAATGAGCTTTCGGCAAGACAAGACTTGTCTCCTCTAGAACACAACCAATTATATCTTTCGGGTCGGTTGTCGGGTGGAACCAATCTTCACGAAAAAGCTTCCTTCAAGAAATGGTCTGCCTCAGATGCATTCCTGTGCTTGCTTTAGACTTAAGACGCACTGATGAATCTCCGCCTGCCATCTCCTAAATGCCATCCTCCGATTAAAAAGAGGCGGTCATGTGTACGACATGCACTGGAGACTTGATGACCCTGCATGCCAACCATCTTTTGACTCCGGTCTTATGGACATGCCGCCTGGTACAATGATCACCTGAGCTACGAAAAGAATATAGTAAGAAAAACTGCGTCTGATTTATGTTACGTAGAATCAGGAGAGAAGAGAAGTATCTGCGTTTATACCAAGAGTCAAGCTGCGATTTGCGTTGCTGACCACTCTAAGAATTTCGCAGTCAGAAGGCTGATTTCACTGAATATTGCTTGGGTCCCAGGTCAAAATAGGATCGTTGGCAATGAATATGTCTTTGGTTAAGAGCTTCATTGATCGTTGGATTTTATGTGAGCATAACTGCATCGCATGACTTTCCAGTGATTTCCTGCTGTCCCTCAGTTGAGAGGATTATAGACTTCAGTGACACTACATCCTGTGACGTCTAAAGCGGATCTGTTGCAGATACTCGGCGCTGCTGTGGGGGGTGTTGGTACTGAAGTTTTTACTTATCTTTCTAGGAAAGACTGAGATATTCCAGTAAAATAAAAATACGAGTAAAAGAAGTACAATGACGTTTTTCTTCGATTACTTAATGTTGAGGCTGGATCTTGGATCACGAATTGTCACGCCAGCTGAATTCATAATATTTTCGTTTCCGTTTCTTTATACTTTACATACATGGCTCATTGTTGTATGTTAATGCCGGTTTAACTGCCAATTTTGTGTTATAAAGTAGTAGACCCTTGGCGCCATTAAAGCCACACCTCGTTAACTTTGCGTGCAACAACATAGTCTAAGTATTTCCATTTTTCGCACTTTTGGCATGATAACTTCTTCTGAATAGATAGGTGATCGAGATACAGATATTGGATTTAAGTATGAGCGAGGCGTAACCCGAGATCTTTTAATGGTTAGATGTTGTTATTGACATTATGATTGCAGTTTCATCGGCGAAGAGAAGAAAAGTCGTTCCAGTCGTTCCAATTCAAAATTAGAAAACGTTAGCGGGCGTTGCATGTACAGTATCACTCCTTTCCACAAAATTGTGCTCAGAGGCGGTAATGTTTTCCTAAGAAGTTTCAGCGATGAGTTAGAGACAAGACTCATTATGTACTTTCGTTGAGTAATCGCTGTACCCGAGAATATTGGAAAGGAAATTTTAAGCAATCATTCTCATAAGTCCATGAAAAACTGTCAATCGGCTCAGACTGATCTCCGTTAAAATTACACCGCATTCAAAGAGTACAATGCTAATGAAGGGGAAATTAAAAACAGCTTTTAACAGAGGCACCTACAAGCATTGGTTTTAAATGTATGACATTTACTATGAAAAAAGAAATTGAGTTCCGACCTTAATCAATCCCAACACTGTTATCTGTTATGCTATTTTTAGAAAAGTGGAAAAAAAAAAACCAAAACCACATACTAACAACCTCAGCCCGCATGTATACACAAGATAACGTAATTTCCTTCCGGAATTTATTCGCTAATAACAAACCCAAAAGCAATTTGCCGTACGAGCATCAAAAGGGGTGCTTATCGCCTCTAAATATTAGAAACCTATTTGCAGTATAAAATTATGGTTATATAGAGGCGACTCAGTTAATAGCATGACTTGAGTGAAGTGTTCCCAGGCCTATCAGTTACAATTACGAATAATGGCATGCACATGCAAATAGTCATACACGACAAACAAATTGCTGTAGCCATTTGTCAACATAGTGTGACTCTGTGTGTTTGTTAACTGATTTTCAATTTTCTAAAAAAAAGTCATAAATTTTGACTTGATTAGGTCATAAAAGAGCTTCGGCAACGCCTTTTGAAGCCGACACCCTTAGAAGGTGAGTAAATGAGATGTTTCACCTTTGAATTTCAATTTGAAAACAGAAATAGGATTGGTTGTTTCAGTAAATCAGTTTCGGAAAATTCAAAATCGTGCTAATTAGTTCGCGAGAAAAAGAATGTAGAAAATTGGGTTTAACCCTAAACTTATCGGACATCCTATATAGACGCTGCTAGATTTCTCGCGCTTTCACTATAAATGTCTTAATTCGTTGTAAACTATTGTGACACTCCTGGTTTTTTATAGATACAGATGGTAAAATGTGAGATATCCTTAAGAGAGATTTGACACGTTCACTGCTAATGTCAACCAACGTAAGTTTCCAATACCACAGTACCATTAATGCGGCCATAATAAAGAAATCTATGTGGTTTTCCAGCGCACGTGATAGCAGTAATTATGACGAGAAATCTTTTCCAGTTCACTGGCTATGCTGTCACATAATACCAAGGTAATGCGGCCACTTGTGAAGATTTTCACCTTGGAGAACGAAAGTTCTATTCACTACGAGTGGATTACTAAGTGGTGCAGCTTTTATATTTTTGTTTGGTTTAAATAAAAGACGTCAATGTTAATGAAACTCATGTTCAGTGCTCATGTACAATACCACCCACGTCGAGTCTACATTGATATTAAGCACGTTTACAAATTCCACCTTCGACCGCTTGAGAACCTTACATTCCACACCTTCGCGTAGATAAGGAATGTCTTGAAATCAAAAACCAAAAAAACGCTTATAATTAGAAGTAAAGGAACAACGACTTAAGTAAGTAGAACTGGAGACCTAGCATTTACCGAATGAAGTGTGATAAGCAGCTTAAATATATCTGAGCAACAATAGAAAAACCATAAAGCGATAAACTGGTTGCTTCTCAGAACTTTGTATTAACCTATGAGTACATTCTGTGTTTTAAGATGGAAACAAGGTATTTGTTTCCATTGGAAATACATTCGGTGCCAACTATAAAGCGCACATTTAAGTGCTAAGCTAAAGCGTATTGTATCCATAAAACGCCAGTTTAAAGTCTAAAGTCTTCTCTACTAAGGGACAACAGACTGTTAGAGATGTCAGGAAGAATTCGTTGCATGTAATCTACAGCTGTACTCACAAGACCAACTATCGGTGGAAACCCGAGGACACAGACAATCCTAACCTTCATATCCCGCGATCTTATTGTGATCTGAAATCCAATCAAAACTCAATGACTTCAACCTTGTGACTGTGTTCGAAGAAACATTGCATGCTCTAGCTTGGAAATGATGATGAAGATCAGTCAGGCCTCAAGCCTAGCATCAGGTTTGCGTATGTCTCCAGTTGAAAGAAAGACTCAATTTAACCTAACTGATAGTCAAAAAGGTTAAACATTAACATGCCTTAGTAAACCAGTGTCCCGTAATGTTTAAAGGATGCTCCTGCCAGGACTAAGTACTGAAGACCGCGAATCGACCACGATAATCAAATCAATTGTTATTAGGCAGAACGACCAGTTACGATGGTAACTGGCAATTCCGGTCAAATGACCTTTAAGAAGTAAGGATTCCCATACCAAAACTCAAATCCAAAAAAAAAAAAAAAAAACTGCTGGAGATATGAGCAGCGAAGAATGATTTGGGAAGGAGCATATAGCAACTCATCTTAAAAATATGGTCGAAATATTGCACAATTTTCAATTAAACAGATCTTTCAAACGGCGCAAAATATAAATGCATAAGGATCTTTAACATCACCTACAAGTTCGTATTCTCTGCACTGAACGAGAGCTTGAGACCATTCATCAAAAACTTGATTGGTCTATACCAGTGTGATTTTAGCTCAGAAAAGTTCACTATAGACCAAATTCTCAAACTAGGACAGATCCAGGAGAAAACCAATGGGGAAAATAGTCTGCAATATCCATTTCGGGAATGACCTTTCTCCACTATACAATATTGCCAAAATCGAAAGAACACATCTTGAATACCACTTCGGAAGCGTCAAAGATATGTAGGTCTGGCGGTCGACGAGGCATATGCTGTTTGTGTTGACACAGACATTCCAAACGCAATGTTACCTCAGACAGATACCAATTCCAATGACCAACCAGACCTGATATCGAACTTAGAATAACTCTCAAGCATGCTCTATGATGCTGAATCATGGAATTTTCAAGAATGGATAGGAAAAATGTTGCAGCCAATTAAACGGGCTCTAGAACGACATCAACCTAGTTCAAGCAGTCCGAATAAAACGTCTGCGAAGATCGAGATATGCAGGGCAGATAAGCGCCAGCATTCAGAGAAACGGTGTAGGAAGATAAGATATTTACACGGCTATCGCCAAATTAATCTCAACTGCGGTAGCTTAGTATGGCAGCAATCCACAAATAAAATTAGCAACCTTAAGTTAATGACTAAACCACAACGGATTTCATGTATTGATACAATTCATGACATGTGAACGACACCAACGCCGGGTCTAAAAACTATAGTTGATCTCTTGCAAGAATCGGCAGCGTTTTCAGATTGAGTTAGCTTAATGAATGGAAACAAAGCCCTAAGGGCCTCGCCTCGTCCATATTTTCAAGTAGAAACGTTGGGACAGGAACCAAATGGTGGAAGACTCGATATTGATTTTGACGGATGCTGGGATATTGGCTGACTTGCGACAATAAAGGCAATGACCCAGAAGGATATTGCCATATCCATTGACAGCCAGGCTTCCATAAAGGCCATCGCTGCTGTTAAGATTGAACCAAAGTATGTGAAGCTCTGTCATGAATAGCTGCAAAGAACACACATACGTTCAATCAGGATCTTCCTTTGATGAAGAGAAAGTAGATCAAACGATACAAATCAAAGCCTATGAAGGGTGGGAAAACCTTCCAACCTGTGAAAATTGAAGACAATCGTGGCCGGAACTCAGCAAATATAAAACAAACACGACTGAACTATGTTCTTGTGCCTCTGTGACTATTTACAAGTCATAATTTTTTGGGAGCAATAAAGCTACCATCTTACCGATAAAGATACCTCTGCAGAGGCTGTGGGGATTTAGACTCACGGTGGATACCCACTACATTCTATTCAATTGTCACAGCCTCACTAAAGGGTGATTCTTTTAGACGTACTTTTTGCAGTGCGGATTTCATTAGAGATCACACATCATATGATCGTATCCCTTTTATATGATATAGGGTTTTCTAATAACGACTTGACAACTTTTTTTTTTAAATAAAAGGCAAACCATTTGAGATATTTCAAAAACTTTATTATTGGCTTGAAGTACAATCAAAACATTTATGAATGGAACTCGACTTCGTTTATATGGCCACCGCGGGCACGTTTGCAGCGGTCGATTCGTTGGACCCAATTTTCAACGACTCGGCCACACATTTTGGCCGAAACGGCTGCTATTTCGCGTTCAATGTTGGCTCTGAGCTCTTCAAACGTCGTCGGCGTGTTGGCATAAACCAATGACTTAACGAAGCACCACAGAAAATAGTCAAGCGGCGTTAAATCACACAAATAAGGCGGCCAATCGACTGGCCCATGTCTTGAGATAACATGCTCACCATACTTACTCTTCAATAAATCGATTGTAGCCTGTGCTGTGTGGCTTGTGGCAACATCCTGTTGAAACCACATGTCGTCCAAGTCCATATCTTCCAATTTTGGCCAAAAATAATCGGTGATCATGGCGCGATAACGCTGACCATTCACAGTAACGTGACGATCGTTATGGTCGACGAAAAAATATGGTCCAATAACGCCGCCGTCATGCAAACTGCACCAAACAGTTATTTTTTGTGGATGCAGTGGTGATTCATGAAGCACATGTGGGTTTTCACCCGACCAATAACGCATATTTTGCTTATAGACGAACCCATTGAGCCGAAAATGAGCTTCGTCACTGAAGATAATTTTGCGATGAAATGCATCACCTTGGCGCATCTTCTCCAGAACAAAAGCAGAGAACGTACATCACTTCTAATGGTCCGTCGGCCTCAATTCTTGAGTCAGCTAGATCTTGTATGGGTGTAAACCAAGATCCTTACGCAAAATACGCCATAATGTGGTCTGAGCGATGCCCAATTCTTGAGAACGCCGTGGAATTGACTGATTTGGATCGTTTGCTACGGACGTCTAAACGGCAGCGATATTTTCGACACTTCAACCAACCCGTTGTCTCACTGACACGGCAGCATCACACAACGAATATGTAGACTCAAATTTTTGCATTAAACTTGTCATTACCTGTCTACTAGGGCGAAAATTACGACTGAATATTGGAGTTAACGCTCTTAAAGTTGCAGTCACCGACTCCGAATATCTGTAGAAAATTTTTATAATTTGCAGACGTTGCTTGTTAGTGTTCTTTACTGTTACTGAATAAATTAACAGTGACAGTTTAATGATTAGTGAAATAGTGCGTTTACAAATTAAATTCAAAGTTGTCAAGTCCCTATTGGAAAACCCTATTTTTTTGATCAGTTTTGTTTGACTTTTCATCATGGAAAGACGTACCCCGGCACAGAGTCTACAAATTACTCAGTTGTGTTACGAAGGTCAGGGTTCTTCGATGTATCATCGAAAAGTTTTAAATCTATTCTCTATTATACGTGACCGAATAGACTACATCTAGCACGTAGTGAACAAAATATAGCGGCGGTTGGATGCGATAAATTGATTCGACGCTCAAGTTTTCTTAAAACAGCTTCAAGAAGATCCACTGTTTTCGACCAAAATTTTGTTCAGAGCTGAAGCCCATTTCTAGCTTAATAGTTACATCAATAAGCAAAGTAGTCATATTTGGGGTGGGGAGCAACCCGAAGAGGTTTAAGAGCTGCCATAACATCCGAATAAAATAACGGGTTAGTGTGGCTTACGGGAGGGTACAGTCACCGGTCCATATTTCTTCAAATCCCTGAAACCTTAGGGGACCTATTCGCGATCAGGCACTTATTTTATGAATCAATGGTTAGTCGAACTTGTTTTACTTCATACTTCTCCGTCTTAAATCACATCGACATCTGGCAGATCGTTGTCGATCAATGATAAAGGTACCTTCTTCTAAAAGTCAACCCTTATAAAGGGTGATTCATGGTGAGGTTTGATTTATAATGTAAAATAAAACACATAAATTTGAAAGTGAACTTAAAATTTTTATTATCGATTAAAAGAACAATTCGTGACATTTACTTTTTGAAAATGATATCATGTAAATATTGGCCACGACTACGTCTGAGGTGGTCCATTCGGAAGGTCCAATTTTGGGCGACTCGTTAGAGTATAGCTACTAGTATCTCGCGGATGGCACGAATAATGTTGGCTTCCAAAGCGTCAATTGTAGCTGGCTTATTCTTGAAGACCTGAGACTTTACATATCCCCAAGGAAAATAGTCCAAAAGTGTGATATCGCACGATCTAGGTAGCAAAACGTGAAATTCAGTGCGCACCAAAATGATTTCTCAGCCAGACGGCTCGTAGCGCCGTCTTGTTGAAACCAGAGCTCACCGAGACCATATGCTGGAACTTAACGAACTTAAGTCCGTTAACATGGCGCGATAACGTATACCATTGACGGTAACATTCTGATTTGACTCATATTTGAAGAAATATGGATCAATGATTCCACCAGCCCATGAATCACAACATACCGTTGTTTTTAATGGATGTAATGGTAGCTCTTGGAACTCTTCGGATTGCTCATTAGCCTATATATGGCAATTTTGTTTATTAACGTATCCATTGAGCCAGAAATGGGCTTCATCACTGAACAAAATTTCACGTTAAAACACCGGATGTACAAGTTGAATTTTGTAGGCCGAGATCCTTACGTGAAATACGCCAAGCCAAGCTGCTGAGAACGACGACGAATCGATTCGTCACGGTCTTCGCGTACACTCTCAGCTGTTATAGTCTCTTCACTACGTGCTGGATGTGGTCTAACCGATGCAGTATCATCCACTAATGTAAACTGGGACTCAAATTTGCGAATAGTAATGGCAATAGTGGTAGGTCGATTATGGGCACCGTAAGTTCCTCGAATCGCACGAAAAACATTTCTCACAGAACGCTGATTTTCGTAATATAGCTGAACAATTTGGAGACGCTGTTGCGGTGTGAGTCTTTCCATGATGTCTTGCCAAACGATACTGAACAAAAATGACAGAACAGTTTGATAGGAATCACGCGTGATCTGTCAAAAAAAGCCTATTGAAAATCAAACCTTACGATGAATCACCCCTTACTTGTATGTGCTGGTGAGTTGCATGTTCACAGAGGAAGGTTTTGATTGGATTTTTGGAATTCACCCACAGTGAACGGCTGATCGATGTGGTTTAAAGAGCACTTTTCCTTTAAATGTGATATTCTGACCGAATCTCCTTCAAATGGAAGTCGACAAGTTTTCGGTACTGGGGAGATGGGTAGACACCGGCATGTTATGACTTTACTTCAAGTTAAAGGTAAGAATTTGATTCTGATTTCAGACTCTTAAGTAGATTTAATTAACAAAGCAGACATCTCAAATGCCATCATTACTCATTCTTTAGGCAACATGGGGTCTTAAAAAAAAAACAAAAGGAAAGGAGATTATAAAGAAGTTTTAGACTGGTCCGAAAAATATGCTCTCCTAAATGGAGGAAACAGAGAAGAAATTAAAGTACCCTCTCAGCTCATTTAGCAATTAACCATAATTATACCTTTTTATGGAACTCATGGTTCCATAACAGAAGGTCTCATAAATCACTCTTCAAAAAAAATAAAGAAGAAAACCACGAACCCTGCGTGAGTCGTCTCGTCTACCTGACCTACGATCTATTCTAACAAAATCCCTCACCAGCATATTACAATAAAACAAATCGCACAATAAATAAGTGTCAAAATGAAAAATAGAAAAAAGGAAAAAAAGAAAAGAAATAAACTTATCAAAAGGGGGAACTCCTTTGTGCATACAGAATTATCCACTCTCTGCTTTGCTATCGATTTTCCACACATCTCTCTGATTCACTTTAAGCTGTCTATCATAGCACAATGGATTTTGAATTTTCTTTTTACGATCGTGTACTTCACTTGGCAATATGTAAAGCGCAATCGGTTCCAGAAGATGTTCACGTGGTCAGAGCCTGATCGTAGAGGGAACAGAATCAAAACAAAAGCATGAAAAAGAAATGGTACCCAGAGACACAGTCTACAGCAGACAAAACAGAAACCAAATAGGCCAAGGAACAGAGGGTCGGACGGACTGTATTTAGACGGGTGGAATACCATAAAAGCGGAACGCGAAGAATAAAGTTGGTTGGTATTGTTGGTACTTACATTGACAATGCTGACGCCAAAAGTGGCCACCCATCCCCATCCGCCATCGGGGGCGACTTTTTTTGGTGTTTTATTCATTTTTGTTGACTTCCTTTAGTTATCGGCTTTTTATCAATTTCTCTTGTTTTTTCTTTTGGAGATTTAAAAAAAATTACCAAAAAAAAATTTAAATTCTTTTGTTTACGTCCAATCGGTGGGTGGATTCGGTAAGGATAAATCAGAGGTGGAGTTGATACGATAATTGACTCGCAATTTTGATCAAAGAAGCGCAATGGAATGCTCGTTTTATCTTATTTTTTTTTGGCAACGGTAAATGATTAATTTGGCACCAATGTACTGAGATAATTATTTACTTTATTTTTTTCTTATTTTAGCTAAACAATTTTTGAAAAAGTTATATCACTAAACTTGACAGCGGGCAACTTTAAATTCAGACAAAATTCAGATGGAGACTTTTCCATTTAAAAAAAAAAAAAAAAAAAAAAAAAAAACAGGATAGTCGAAAGGACTACACCGAACGACAAAGCACGATCACTTCACAAAAATCAAGAAATTATAGGACAACGACCCAGCGAAATATTAGTATTTTTTATTTTTATTTTATTTTTTAACTCTTGATGATTCGCGAAAAAAACAGGAAAATAATGCCGAGTATGTCAATGGATCGAGACGTCAAGTTTGACAGGAATCGAACAGACTGTGCGACTACAAATATGGTATATGAAAAGGCAACCGGAGAAGAAGAACAAAGGAAAGCGAATAACGAAACGATTTAGCAATAAACGATTCACGTGCGATTGCGGTACGATACGGGAACAGCTGCCACCAACCCGAAGTTTGCCGGAGAATATTTTACTCAGGGTTTCTATTTGTGAGTTTTTCTTATTTATTTTGTTCAACGATAACCAGCAACAGCAGCAGCACTTTTTATATTTCTCTTTTTGAATTTAACTCAAATCGCACTCAGTACGCACTCAATTATAAATTTTCAATAATTTTTTGTATGTTTGAGGAGTGAAGAGAATGTGAGAGAGAACAATGGAAATGTGAAAAGTTATGAAGAAGAATAAAAAAAAAAACACTCAAGCGAATTGAACGAATGCAAAGCACTTTCGCCGAATCCAAGGCGCAACCAGTTGCACAGCTCATTGAAGACTGAAATTTGTTTTTTGTTGCTTTGGTTTCTTTCGTTTTCCTACAGTTTGAGTAGTACTCAGTTTTCAATTGGTCTTTTTTTTTTTTTTTGTTTCCACTCGAAATCGTGTGCGGTTTCTCTTTGAGTGTTTGAGTATTGAATTTTTAATGAGTGGGTTACAGATAGTGTTGCCGGTGTTTGTATTTGATATTATAAAAAAAGAGTCTCGGATGATCCTTTTTTCGTGGAAACAATAGTCGTGTTTTTATTCGCTTAAGAGTTTACCTTAAAAACTTGGCAGCACAGTTACAATATCGTATATCCATGACGTTTAGTGGCACTCCATTTGTTAGTTGATAAAAAATTTCAATTTATCTTGAACAAAATTAAAATAAACTGAAATAGTTACATATTTACTGAAGTTTGAAAAATGGAAAACCCTGAAGAACCTCAGTTAAGGATTGTAAATTAGTATTTAATTTTGCCGAAAAGAAACATTTATTGTCAAAGATAATCAATTTATTCAACTTTTAGCTCCTTCCAGAAGCCAAAGAATCGGAGTTAGAACAAAAATATCATAGAATGCTCCAATTTTATTGAAACCGTCAAGGCATCTAGGTATAATAACGATGAATTTTAAGCCTGATATTCAGTTATAGAGGTCAACTGGGGAATACCTAAAACTTCTGATGGAAAAGTTCTCCAATATTTTTTTTATTCCAAGCAAACCAAGCTTGAGATATTGTCAAAAGCTTCTTTTTATCTTAGGTTGGCACATCTTTCATCTGGCGTTCAAATACCACCTTGACAAAGAAAAAACGGAATAACCACGGTGTGGCGCTCCCATTGTTCCGATTTGAGTTGTTTTTTTTTTTTTTTTTTTTTTTTATTTGGTACATCTGTTGTTGACATTCCCTCTAAATTTTAGCGTCATAGCTTGACATTTGCAAAAGTTACGTAGCCAAGAGTACATCTATCTTTGTTTGTTGGCGATTTTTTACAATTTAAGAAATGGATTTAAATTTGCAACAACGAACTTGTATTCAATTTTGCGTAAAAAACGGATTAAATGATGCGCGATCGTTGGAAATATTGGAAAAAGGTTGTTTACCAGTGGCACGAGCGGTTCAAAAGTGGTTGTGAGCCAATCGAAGATGATGAACGCAGTGGCAGACCATCGACATCGAAATGTTGGTCAATAACCGCAAATTAATCATCAGATGGATGGCGGAGGACTTGAATATTGCCCATGGATCCATCCAAGATATTTTGATTAATGATTTGGGTTTCCGTCATGTAGCAGCAAAGTTGGTGCTAAAAGACCTCAATTTCATGCAAAAAAGAGACCGTGTTGATGTCGCAAAAGAGATGATTTGCGAGGCTGAATCCGATCCCACATTCATCAAAAGGATCATTACTGGAGACGAGACGTGAGTTTATGAGTACGACACGCAATCCAGACATCATGCAATTGAATGGCGTTCACCAAATGAGCCAAGACAAAAAAAAAACACGTCGTTTTCAGTCAAAAAAGAAGGAAATGCTCACGGTTTTCATGGATTACAACGGTGTAGTGCATCATGAATTTTTGCCAGAAGGCCAAACAGTAAACAAAGAGTATTATTTTGACGTTATGAGACGTTTGCGTGCAGCAATTCGCCGAAAGATACCAGAATTGTGGGTAGAAACTCGTGGATTTTGCACCATCGGCCGCACAGTGCCATAATTATTCGTAATTTTTTGCCGAAAAATGCAACAAATACCATCCAACAACCACCGAATTCAACTGATTTGACTCCCTGTGACTTCTTTCTGTTCAATAGAGTTAAAAAACCACTACGGGGAACGCATTTCAGCAGCCGTGAGGAAGTAATGAAAAAATCGCAGAAAGCACTGATGGACATACCGAAAACCGAATATAGAAAATGTTTCGAGAATTGGATCAATCGCTGTCATAAGTGTGTTGCAGTGGATGGGAATTACTTTTAAGGAGACAATATAGATTTAGATAAATAAACTCGTATTTTTAATTTTCTGAATAAATTCCGTGAACTTTTGAACTATCTGTTTGATCGCCATTTGTTGGGAGTTTTTGTATGATAGCTTTCTAAACAAGTCAGTGTTTGTTGTTTTCTGTGAGATTTAGTTAAGTAAAGAGTTTGTCTGAATTTTGTGTATTTCTAGCCAAATATTAGGTGTGAAAGCATTTATAATGTTAGCGGTGGCCTTCGGGGACACGAAAATGTCGAAAAAATAGGTGTACGAGTGGTAAAAAGACTTTAAAGCGGGCCGTACTATGGTTAATGATTTGTCTCGTTCCGATCGTCCATCCACCAGTACATATGACTGACGTAAACATCGAAAAATTTAAGAAAATTTTCATTGCAGACAATTCGATCAAAACTAACGTTCATATCGTTTCGCAAGCTCCGTATTCACCTCAAATGGCTCCTTATGACTGTTTCCTATTCCCACGACTCAAGTTACCACTTCGCGGAATACATTTTCAGACGATTATGGCGATAAAGGAGAATTCGTAGAAAGAGCTGAAGGCGATTCCAAAATCGGAATGTAAAATATGTTTTGAAGCTTGGAGGAAGCGTTGGAATATGTGTTTTGCTTGAAATAGAGATAACTTTGAAGGGCATGAAATGAATAATTAAACCACTTTCGTTTTATGGTTTCAACCAGAAATCACACCCAACACCGATCTCGGGCAGGCGTCATCCTTGACAGATATATGAGTAAAGGTAGTAAAGGACTTTGTCTACATAGGCTCCGTTAATCAATTCAGACAACGACACAAGCACTGAAATTATTCGAAAAATAACTCTAGCCAATCGCTGCTTCTTTAGGCTAAGAAAGCAGTTGACTAGCAATTCCCATTTTCGAACAACAAAAGTGACCCTATACAAGACCTTTAAGATGAAAATTCGTGATTTTCGGCCCCGTCTACATAGGCGGTGATACAGCGATACGATTCAGCAAGAAGAGTAAGATCCAACAACTGAGATGGCTGGGTCATGTAGATCGGATGGACACCAATGCTCCGGGCCTTCGAATCCGCCCTTGAGGGACAGTGCTACTGCGCTGAGGAAGACCGCAACTGAGGTAGCGCACGAAAGTGGAAGAAGACCTCAGCCAAGAAGGCTGAAGACGCTTGTTGCTTGAGGCCCAGGTTCACCCTGCAATGAAGCATGACCTTTTGATAGAATGTATTGCTCTTGAATAAACTCTTCGCATGAAGACACTACAACTGTGTTGGACATGTTAGGGTTGGCTGCGTCGATATCTTTCTTTTAGCTACGAGAATTTTACAAGATTGAAGAATCGTTTACAACAAAAAGCATAGCTTATCCTTAAGTGTAAATAGTTTCCTTTTGACTTTCGAAGAACTCATTGCCACTAAAACGCAGGTCCATTGCATGCATTCTTAGGAGATTCTTGCTATGAATTATCTGATTAGCAATGATGGTTAATTCTGTCTTTCAAGAGAATATGGTATTACTAGGTTTGGAGTTATTAACTCTGCCCAAGCTGGATGTTTTAAATGAATAAAGGTTTTCTGTTGGTAATTTTACTTCGTTTCTCTGCTCCACCTTTGGTCAGAGACTACAGTACACATGTTTTTTTCCAAAGGACCTTAAACTCTTCACGATGGCCTTTATTAGAGCCTCGATGTTAATATATATTAGGTGCGCAACTAAATTATCGCTATTTTTTTGATGAAAATGCAACTTTATTGTGAAAAAATGGTTACAAATGAATGCTGCAAAATATTGCCCATTGCTAGCTTATGTACATACAATTTTTTCCAATCTTTCTGGTCGAACTCGTATACCGTTAGGTAAAAGTGTTTATCTTTTAAGGCTATCCACGAATCAAGCCAGTTTTTGATGTCTTCATATGAGCGGAACTGCTGATCAGCCAGACCATGTTCATCTGGCCATCGAACATACTTCATATTTGAGCATTTCTAGGTAGGTTTTAACCAGTTTGGCACTTTTTTCGTGCCGGGAAGCCGCCATGACTTTCTTTTCTTTAAGTTGCTGTAATGAATTTATTTTTCATCACCCATCACGATGGAGAAAACCCTCCCTTTTTTGCCGATGGAGCAGTTGTTCACAGGCGAAAAAACGACGCTCATCGCCCCTCGGCTTCAAATCATAAGGAAGCCAAGTTCCTTGTTTTTGAATCATTCCTAATGCATGCAATCGGTTCAGATGGCCTGACGGGTAACTCCTAATGCTAAAGCAAGCTCTTCTCTTCTGCGGATTCTCATCGAGCTATGCCTCTAGTTCAGCGTTTTCAAAGGATTTTGGCCTTCCTTCACGCGAACGCCTATCAATATCGAATTCATCGTTTTTGAAGCGACGGAAACAATCACGGCACCTTGCTTCACTTAGAGCAGAATCTTTGTAAATTTTTTGGAGCTCTGAATGCGGTTCAGTCGCCGTTTTCTTCGCATGAAAGAAGAAAATGAACGCTTTCCTCAAATGACGATTATTTGGCACAAAATCAGACATTTTCACACAACCAAATGTATATAACGCCAAAACAAAATCACTAACGTGTCAAAACGGTATGCTTACCAAATGACAAAGCTAGGTTCATGACGTTTTGAATATGTCAAAATCGACCAGCACTTACTGCGGGAGCCATTTATTGACAAACAGAAAATCTAGTTGAGCACTAGTTGTGTCCGATTAGGGTAATTCTCATTTTCTCACTACACTCGCTAACTCTGCTGTGGACAATATTTCTGTTTAAAGGACAACATTATTGGCTTGCAGTAAAAAAAAAAACTACTTAGAGTCCCATGATCCATGTAGATGAACATCAAGTCATCTATTAATCGATTCCCATCACATGATTTTCTGATTATTCTGTCCTATGGCGTAGCATTAGTACCTAAGCCTTGGAGATTTTCAAAGTCGTGTTCTCTGTATTGGACCCAAGACAACCTTTGTTCTATAAGATTGTGCTGTGGTTCTTTAGGTGTAGTTTCTGTCCATTGGTCTGACTTAACTTTAGACCACCTTTAGCTGCAGATTCTTTTATAAAGAAATCTGTGAGGAACAGATCAAAAAAGGTCTTTAATCTTGCCGTTGATGTTGCTCATGGTATGAATGCAATTGCTCAATTTTGTTATTAATGCAAAGTTCAGGATGTCATAAGCTCAGTTGGGTTTGATAATACTCGTAGTTGTGCACATCTATTGGTTAACTTTTGAATTAAGTCTGCTTTTTCTCCCAAATACTCGTACGCGGCTGCAGAGGTAGCAAGCAATCGATGTTGTCTAGGAGAATGAAATGAAAAAATTGAATTTATCTGAAGTTATATATTAAATAGTTGAGGAAGTAGGCACCAGAGGTCGGATTGATCGCCAAGGCTTTTGCTCTTGCAATGTGCCATCGAGTATGCTTAGTTACGAAATTCTTCCCTCTTATTAGGATCATCCTACAGTGCAGAACATTTTAAGGACAAGATTTTATGTACTCCAACACTGGTATGTATTCATGTAGCAGGTTACCTGATTACCTTCATCCTCGAATCGAGTTGGCTGTTATAAAACAGTCTCTTTGTAAGAACAAAATCACCTTTAGCTCTTTCTAAATGTTTGTTGAAATACAGAGATTGATCTAGCCAAGTCACGAAGTTGTAAGGAGCTAAGTCGTCTTCTCTTGCATCATGGATGGCACGCTCGCGGTTGGCCGACCCATTCCGGCCGAGAAACTGGGAGCGTGCCACAACCGTCTACTCCTGCATCGTGGATGCCTCCGTGACTGACAACACTGCTTACAAAGTATCTAACTACATTTCGACATGAAACTGACTGCCAGTATTGTCCCACTATCAAAAATTTCGCCAATTCCTTCTGGCATTTGTAAAGCCCCCAGAATCAGGTGTCCTTAAAAGATTGGTATCTGACTTCTGTAAATTATATTCCACTCCTAGTCATCACAATATCGTCTAGTTTTAACGAAATCACATCGCAAAATCATATAAATGACCTACATCTCTTAGCGATCAAGAGGGCTGTTTACGCTTCGGCATGTAAGTGATTCCACAGGATGTGTAGATGTTGAGTATGATCGGCGAATTGACCGAACCTTGTTGTAGATCATTTTTAATGGCAATTATTTCAGCGTACGAGTAAGTCACATCGTTATACTTCACGATGAAAAAGAATGTCCAGCAGTGGTTTACTTAAGTTTAGCTTTATGGCCGGAATTTATTCAGAAAATTAAAAAAAAAGTTTATTCAACTAAATCTATATTGTCCACTTCAAAGTCATCCCCATCGACTGTAACACACTTATGTCATCGCTTCATCTTATCCTCGAAACATTTTTTATATTCGGTTTTCGATATGTCCATCAGTGCTTCCTGCAATTTTTCCATTACTTCCTCTCGGCTGCTGAAACGCGTTCCCAGTAGTGGTTTTTTAACTCGATCGAACAGAAAGAAGTCACAGGGAGCCAAATTAGGTAAATTTGGTGGCTGTTGGATGGTATTTGTTGCATTCGTCAAAAAATTACGAATAATGTGCGACGGTGCGTTAACATGGTGCAAGATCCACGAGTTTTTCGGAGAATTGCTTCACGCAAACGTCTTATAACGCCCAAATAATAACCTTTGTGTACAGTCTGGCCTTCTGGCAAAAATTCAAATTTCATGATTGTAATCCATGAAAACAGTGAGCATTGCCTTCTTTTTTGACTAAAAACGTGAAACGGTGACAGCCATTTACTTGCATGATGTCTGGATTGAGTATCGTACTCATAAACCCACGTCTCGTCTCCGGTAATGATCCTTTTGATGAATGTGGGGTCAGATTGTTAACAACAGTCCACACAGTGGTTATTCTTTTTTTTCATCAAGGTGGTATTCCCTCTAAACATACTTTGACTTGTTGTCCAAGTCAATCAGGTCAATCAGGCACCGATGAATTGTTCAAAAACCGAAGTATTTAAATCGCCTTTTCTCAATATCATATTGAAAGTAGGAATTGTCCAAAAGCACCAGATTTTCAGGCTGAAATTGCCCTAACAATGGCAATATTTTATTTACACGTATTTTCGGTCATAGCAAGGTTGATGGATGTTTGGATTCGTATTGCAACTTCTTCCACCATTTGGTGGCAATATCTGATGTACTGTTTGCACTTTGTATGGGAACATCTTGAGCTCTTCCAGTAGAAACTTGCTGTAGAGTGTCTACCGGGTGGCTCGTCGCTTGGTTGATCATCTACAACAGAGATATTCCCGATTGAACGGTTCCTCCTTCGAGCTTCGAGGTATTTGCAGGGAATCGACAATGAAACTCACATTGAAACATTGACACAGTTATTCCGTCCTCTAGAAGAATACACCGAACCAGAACCATGCTTGTTAATTTTACAATATCAAAGGCGTTTGACATAAACGGGATTTGAAAGCATCTTTTGATACGGTGATGACATTTGCGGCACCATCTACCTATGAAGTATCAGGCCCTTTTAAAGTTAATAATACATATACACACACTTTAAACAACTTCAACAATTTGGTTTTAAAGGTTTTATTTTACAATGATAACAAATAATCAACTTATGACAAACACTGCCACAAACTAATCAAATTCATAATCACGAATTACATTATTAAAACAGTTCGCAGAGCGAACAATGCTTTTGAGTGAATGCAAGTGATTGAGTGGTATTTACCAGAAAACATCTTATTGTAAAATGGAATTTTAAGGAAGAGAATATTAAAGAGAGTTGAATATTGGAAAAGCCATTTAAAGAGAGAATTTTCATTAGGAAGCATTTTATTCTCTTAAGGAATACACAAGTCACAGATGGACACTTTTAAATTAAATGCTGCTCTGGTCTCTTATTACTTTCCTCCTCCATAGTGCTTTCGGACCTACCTACCTACCTACTTACCTTGACTTCGCATTTCTTCAACCACTCACTTGACAACAAAAGCCCACTCAATCGTAAGGACAAATGATTCCTTACACTAGTGGGCAATAAACAGGCAAAAAGAAGACAAACAAATTCCAAGGCTGCTTGCCATCAACAAAGAAATTGTTGCTTCAGTCACCTGTTAATAACAAGCAAGTACTACTACTGTTGCATCAGAGGAACCCACCAGCTGATTGGTTTAATTTGTGTAACCGGTTTTTGTGGTCATTCGTCATCGTTGGAAATGCCACTTAACCCAAACCAGAAACAGAACACTGTCGTCAGACCTCGGAAGGCACAGCTGCTTATTATTGCTGCCGAACAACAAAAGAGACTGTAAAAGTAAACAAAAATAAATGAAAATTGTACTAGATTTATGAGTTGCCATTGTTGTAAAAAAGAAATTATTGATTTTGAGTGAAAATTTTGCAGAAAAAAATATTAGAGTACCAACAAGAGAGCATTTGGTATTTTGGTATAATTTTTCAATTTTTTAATTTTGGTTTCTTATTAATTTCTTGTAATTCTGACTTAGGGGGCAAGAGGTGCTATCCCTCCGAGCTTACTGTCGAGAATCATTAATGCAAAGAATGGATGATCATCCTAAGTATGAAACTAATTTATGAATGCCATCAATAGTTACATGTATCCAAGATGAAAAAGCGACCTATATTTGTGGAAAAAGTCTGATGCTGACTTTCCATATACTTAAGTGTTAGACAACCTAATTTCTATGTCCTTAGGGACAAGCTGAAGCCACCCTGGTGAAATATCATGATTTGAGATGTACATACTATTTTTACACTGGGATTTAGCAAGCATTTAGATAAGTCCACCTGAATCTTCACTAAATCCCGAGAATTTGACGTACGTTGCTTCAGGGAACTGTTTCATCAAGCTTGCCCAGAAAAAGGAAACACATTCAATCGTCTTACCTTCTGATGGAACACAAAAAACTATCCAAACTTAGAACAGAGAGGAGAAAGCTCTTCAACGGGCTCTTCAACCATATAGAAAAACACTCACCATGTACAACCAAGAAATTAGAAGGGCCAAGAGAGAATCGTGGAGAAACTTCTGTCATACAATTGATGGCACCATAAGTTGTACCCACATTCATAAAATGCTTTCTAAGCAGCTCACTAATCCTATTGGTCCAGTGGAAAAACCTGATGGCACATATGCCGAAAACGGGCTAAAGACGCTTAAACTCTTGGCCAAAAAACGCTTCCCAGACTCGACAATAATTCTAGTGGCCCAAAAAACCACTACCGAGAGAAGGATATATAGACCGCTCAGAGAGACTTGAAACAGATAAAAGGAAATTTTTCATAGGCAAAATAATTTGGGCAATCGACTCTTTTCAACCCTTCAAAGCGTCTGGTGAGGATGATATACTCTCAGCTTTACTAATTAATTTATTATACTAGCTACGCGTGGGAATTCGTACCAAAAGGAATGAGGTTGATGTCAAATATATACCTAGGGTAGAACGCAGGCTGTCTGAACTACCAAAGTCATATAGACCAATCCACTTCACTTCCTTTTTCCCCAAAACTATGGAAAAAACCCTCGACAGACATATCAGAGACAGAAAATATGTCAATCAATCTGGGAAATCAGCCACATACGCTCTACACAATTCTACCACAAAGATTGCAAAATCTTTCAGAGATCAAGAGCTAGAGGTCGGTTGTTTCCGACAGAATTCCCCCCATGTAAATGGATTAAATGTATGCTAGAGGATAAAATAATAAAAACCTCATTAGGCAGCAATAAACTCAGTGTGACAGCTACGAAAGAATGTCCTCAGGGAGGAATACTCTCACCCCTACTATGATCCATCGTAGCTAATGAACTACTGATTATTCTCAGCAATGATGGCTTCTATGTCCAAATCAGAGGTAGATTCGAAGACATAATTTCGAAAGCCTTAAAGTCAATCCCAAAAAATGCGCCATTGTTATATACAGTAAGAGAAGAAGGCGAGGAAGACTCAGAAATGCCACTCTCTTAGGTGAAACAATTGAGTACTCAACGGAAATCAAATATCTAGGAATCACACTGGATGAAAAACTTACGTGGAACACTCATATTTTTAAGAGTATTAACAAGGCAACGATCTCACTATGGACCAGCAAAAGTCTAGCTGGAAAAAATTGGGAGCTTAATTTGAAAATGATACTATGGATGTACATGGCAATAACGATAGGTCAACACAGGCCATCAACATCCCACAACTTCATCTAGAACTCATGAAAGACGCAATGGTAAACGTCATGTAGGCACACACAAGAGAAGATGAATCAAATTTTAAAGAGCAGTCCTACTTGGAATAAAATCATAATTATTCTGAGATTGTCTTCAATTCTTACAATTACTGGCCACCACAAACAAAGTCTATCTGATTTAGGTGCCAGAATACAGTGGATATAAAGGCATACGAACTAGCCAGAAAAGGATCCATAAATAAACATCATAAAAGGATATACTAAAACCTGGCTTGAGGAAAAGAAACTTCATTTCTGGAGGAAACGTACAATGCAAAACATGTTATCCAAGCAGATGCCACAAGAAAACGAAACAGATATTACAATTAAGCAGTTTGTGTAACAAGGACGTGGAAACAGCAGAATACATACTACCACACTGCACAAAACAAGTCAATGTTACCTAGGTAAATTCTACATCGAAGTGGTGAACATAGCTGCCAGCTGACGTAAGGACTTAGCCGCCTTTCTCACATACCATATTGCGGCATCATAAATTAACTCTAAATGGAGGACATCACAACAGGCCCATATGTGGCCGCAGTGCTCTGGGATTATGCTTTAATTAATTCAATTTTATTAATTCATTTTTAAATTCCTTTTTTTCTTCTTCTGTGACAGTGTGAAATGTCGTTTTTCCGCGCCTTTTTCCTGTCACATTTGTCAGCTACCACTCTAAGGTTTAAGTCGATGGACTGTCATTTGTTGTCTCGCAACTAAAACCGAAACTTATGATAAACCTGAGTTATCTCCTTATTCAATCAAACAGTCCTTTTTTATATCAGCAAATGTCATTTTCCTGGATGAGATGAGGATGAGGACGAGAGAGTAATTGACTGAGAGAAGTCCACACATAAACAGTCCAATCACTTGTTGATGTGTTTTGCTTTAACTTTGCCTTGATTATTGCAAATCTTTTTCTAATTTTTTGATGCCGTTTTTTCCGGTGGTAGAGGATCCTCCTGTTCAATGCATCTGTTATCGCTTTCACTTGATTTTGTATCTTTACATTGTACGATGTGTGATCAAAAAATAAAAAATATTTATGTATTCATCAATATTAATGTTGTCCCCTGTAAAGTAATCGCCCTCAGATATAATACAGTTGTGCCAACGCATAAGCATTTTTCGGTACAGCCTTGAGCTCTTCCATCGAAGCCGTTTTTTTTCCTCAATCCTTGCAAATTTCCGCCCTTTCATAGATCTTTCATAGATCAGTTTTGGGAACAGGAAAAAGTCGCATGGGGTCAAATCCGGTAAATATGGTGGTTGAGGCGTCGTGTCGTGTTATTTTTTTTTTTTCAAAAAATCTCTGACAAGAAACGATGAATGAACAGGTTTATTATCATGATTCAAAATCCATGAATTGTTTTTCCACAATTCCAAACGTTCGAACGACCTTAAGGTAAAAACTCCTGATGCACTACGCCACGGTAATCGAAAAAAAAAAAACAGTGATCAAAACTTTGACATTTAATCGAACTTGGCGTGGTTTTTTCGGTCTTGAGCTCCTGAGCGATGCTCATACGACGGTTCTTCCGAATAAGTTTCGGAACAAACTTTGTTGACACACGTCTCATTCAAAACAATTTTCTTCACAGCTTCGACGTTATCTTTTTTTGTTGATGTGCTGGAGCGTCCAGAGTGAGGTTTGTCATTGGCTCACCGTATATCACTGTTAACGTTTAAAGTGTTTAAGAGTACTTGATTCCATTTTTTACCGATAAAAAAATGCGAGCCACACCGTCATTGCCATATACTCGTATAATGGTGTTCACACGACTAAGCTGCCACTTTAGGGCAAATAGATTTTCGCCTTTTCAAGTACACCACTTTCTACGTTTTTATGGGTTTGATAGGTACCACGTACACCACTTTTTCCAGAATATCAGCTTCATGTGATAGATAGATTTCCATCAGTTTAAGTGGGTAATGGGTAATTGCATTGATTCTGGCTCCACGATGGCGGTAAGAGTAAGCACTGTCATATCATTAGGATTCTCGAAATTGAATAAAGTGAACGAGAATTAATTATTGCAGCAATTTCAAACACAAGGGTATGCAGAGCTCTTCAAACGCTAGGATCGAAAAACCACCAAAGTGTGATGACCGACAAGGGATAAACTTCCAATTGATCCCCACCTGAGAGGCACTGTTTGGATGCGACTCACTCAAAAAAAATTGTTTCAATTCGGCGAGATCACTTTTGACGCCATAGAAGTTTGCTGCATTATTCGACTGAGGGAGCTTTATTTTTAAAAACCCTGTATCCCCTCTTATATTCATTTTTTCCCTGTATATTGTATATTGAAAAAAATAATAATTTTATTTAATTACAAACTTATTGTGGTTAACGACAATATCAATTACACATTCCTCTCTCTCTTTGCACTTCATTGCAATCCTCAAACATTTAAGACCATTTTATGTCAGTAGCTTGTTTTTTGAACTATGTTTTTCCTTACCTTTCGTTTTATTTTGTTATGGATGAGTATTCAAATATAGAGTTTTCTAATAATGACTTGAAAGCTTTTTTTTTTAAAATAAAAGGCAAATCATTTGAGATATTTTAAAAACTTTATTATTGGCTTGAAGTACAATCAAAACATTTATGAATGGAACTCGACTTCGTTCATGCAATTGGGCATCACCAGACGGACCATACAGCGAATTTTAGTGAAAGACTTACACATGTTCCCGTAAAAAGTGCAAACAGTGCATTAGTTAATGCAGGACGATTTTGTGTCGAAAATCATCATGAGCGAAGAAAATATTGGGTCTATAACTTCGTGCGGTTTGCTAAGAGATGGCGTAACTTGTATTATTCCATTGGAACATGCGTTGTAAAGCTACTGTCATTGTACGTCATTTCAGTATATGTCATTCATTTGAAGCGTAAACAACAATAATTTTTTTTCACTCAAATATGTCGAACTTTGAAAAGTGTTTTTGCGGGAAGTTCTTCTTCAATACTTTAATATGAAGAAAACTGCTGCCGAAAGTCATCGTATTTTGGTGGAAGTTTATGGTGAACATCCGCTGGCTGAGCGAACGTGCCAAAAGTGGTTTGCACGATTTAAAAGTGGGGATTTTGGTTTGGAAGACGATGAACGTCCTGGGCAGCCAAAAAAGTTTGAAGATGAAGAACTGGAAGCATTACTCTATGAAGATTGTTGCCAAACAGAAGAAGACCTCGCAGAATCTTTGAGTGTCACTCAAGCAGCTATTTCAACACGCTTAAAAGCAGCTGGATATATTCAAAAGCAAGCAAATTGGGTTCCACATGAACTCAAGCCGAGAGACGTCGAAAGGCGGTTTTGCATGTCCGAAATGCTGCTGGAACGCCACAAAAGGAAGTCATTTTTGCGTCGGATTGTTACTGGTGATGAAAAATGGATCCATTACGACAACCCCAAGCGCAAAAAATCATATGTGAAACCCGGCCAACCAACCAAATCAACGGCAAAGCCGAATATCCATGGCGCGAAGGTAATACTCTGTATTTGGTGGGATCAGATAGGTGTGCTGTATTATGAGCTGCTACAACCGGGTGAAACCATCAATGGACAACGCAACCGAACACAAATAATCTGTTTGAAGAGAGCAGTAGCCAAAAATGCCCGGAATATGCGACCAGACACGAGGCAATAATTTTCCATCATGATAACGCTCGGCCCCAAGTTGCTATTCCGGTTAAGAACTATTTGGAAAACAGTAGATGGGAAGTCTTACCCCACCCGCCTTATAGCCCAGACCTTGTCCTTTCTGACTACCATTTGTTCCGTTCGATGCAGAACGCCCTCACTGAAATACCGTTCACATCAGAGCAGAATATCAAAAATTGGCTTGATTCATTCTTGGCTGCCAAGCCGGCGCAGTTCTATTCCGATGGGATCCACAAATTGCTAGAAAAATGGGAAAAAGTCATAGCTTCAGATGGGCAATACTTTGAATAATACTATTGTACATGTTTTTCTAAAATAAACGTTCAAATTTTGAAAAAAAAAACCGCACGAATTAAAATATATACCCAATATTTCAACAAGCGAAGTTCTTTTAAGAATCGTCCCATAGCGTGTGGGAAATGGAAACCGCTCTTGTAAGGAACCAATATGTTGTTTGGTATGTACCTACTTTTCCGTCTTCAATACCGATGTTCTCAGAATATTTTTTAAAGTATGTATGTTAGTAAATATACGAGAATATCTAAGCATAATCGTAAGTATATATGCCTCGCCTTCCTCGTTTTAACCACGAGTAACCTTTGTCAAACATTTCATTCAGCATGCACTAATTTCAACAGGATAAAGAACTCACTATTGACACCCAACACTCAAGTGGGCAAAAAAGGCCAAGAACTAAGAACTCTAAATAATCATGGACACCAGCTCAATCTGTAGAATGCATTTCTATAGAGTACAGACGAACTGTTGCTTTAGACTGTGTTGCCCACACCACCCCATTAAAGTACCAGCTTACGTCATTCCTCATCGTTTTAATTACCACAAATCGTTGCCGATAGTCAGTGTCTTCCCCCGCTCTCCAAAACTCAACCAATTGTTTAATTTGTCGGCACCCAAAAGCCGTGACGCGTTACTAAGTTTTTGTGGCGAATTCGAGGTACAAGAGAGTACTAAAAACCAAAAGAGAAAACTGAAAATTTGAGCAAAATTGTACTAGATCGATGGAAAATGTATTTGGTATTAATTTGATTGAGTGGAACGGTGTTACACACGCACAAAATTTGTAATAACTTTTAGGAAATAAAGGACTTGGTCTACACGACCACCACTGTGACCGGCTGAATTTCCAGCAGAAATTTTTAGCCGTTTCGAACGCCAGATTCTTTGAGAGTAAAACAAGGTGTCCTTTACAACCTTTACAAGAGCGCCATGGACTTTGTCAGAAAAATGCGCATCAGTCGCTTCAGATGTCAAAATTATATAGAGCGAACGGACATCAACGCTCGGGTTCAAAAACTCTTCGATTCCAGCCTAAAAGTACATTAAAATAAAGGAAGATCTCGGTTTAGGTAGCACGCAAGTATAGCCACCTTCTATATCTTCTAGTTATTTAAAATATATTTTTTTCTAATAACGACTTGACAACATTTTTTTCTTTAAATAAAAGGCAAACCATTTGAGATATTTCAAAAACTTTATTATTGGCTTGAAGTACAATCAAAACATTTATGAATGGAACTCGACTTCGTTCATATGGTCACCAGGCACGTTTGCTGCGGTCGATTCGTTGGACCCAATTTTCAACGACTCGGCCACACATTTCGGCCGAAACGGCCGGTATTTCGCGTTCAATGTTGGCTTTGAGCTCTTCCAACGTCGTCGGCGTGTTGGCATAAACCAATGACTTAACGTAGCCCCACAGAAAATAGTCAAGCGGCGTTAAATCGCACGAACGAGGCGGCCAATCGACTGGCCCATGTCTTGAGATAACGCGCTCACCATACTTACTCTTCAATAAATCGATTGTAGCGTGTGCTGTGTGGCTTGTGGCACAATCCTGTTGAAACCACATGTTGTCCAAGTCCATATCTTCCAATTCGAGCCAACAATATTCGGTGATCATGGCGCAATAACGCTGAGCATTCACAGTAACGTGACGATCGTTATCGTCGACGAAAAAATATGGCCCAAAAAGGCCGCCGGCATGCAAACCGCACCAAACAGTTATTTTTTTCTAGATGAAGTGGTGATTCATGAAGCACATGTGGGTTTTCACCCGACCAATAACGCATATTTTGATTATTGACGAACCCATTGAGCCAAAATGAGCTTCGTCACTGAAGATGATTTTGCGACTCCGAATATTCGTAGAAAATTTTTATAATTTGCAGACGTTGCTCGTTAGTGTACTTTACCCTGATAAAAATGTTGAGTTCACTGAATAAATTGACAGCGACAGTTTGATGATTAGTGAAAGAGTGCGTTCACAAATTAAATTCAAAGTTGTCAAGTCCCTATTGGAAAACCCTTTATATTATAGCTTCTTTAAAATAAGGATTCATGGTAAGCTCCTTATGAGGTGACGGCTGCGAATGATATATAAATACGGAACAAATTCCGAACGGCATAGAACGGCACTAATATTGTACTACGCTACTAATAAATAAGTATATTAACGGGAAACAGTGCTATAGTTAAGCGTTTTTAAAATTTCAGCAACTTCTATAACGACTTCTATAGGAACTTATAAAGCTACGAGTTTTTTTGAGTTATGATTTCAGCTTCAGTGGCCAACTTCCTCAAAACTATCATAATATACATTGCTCTGTTTAAGATGCAGCATGGCTAGATCCTGTGGGACTGGGCCTCAAAATTTGGTGTACAAAACTAAATGAGTAGTCGACAGAAGTATGATAGAATACATTAAGCCTTTTAATAAGTTTAAGTAATTTTATTTCGTCGTTCTAGCATGTAAATATTTATAGTTACCATTGTACATGTGTCTACTTCGCAAATGTCAAAGATGACATTCAGACCATTCGGAATGTAGTTTTGATTGGTGCGCTACTACACGTAAAGTGTGAAACGTCAGTGAGACAACCATAATTAAATGTCTATAATATAAAACTTTTTTATTACAAAAATAATTATTGAACAAAGGGCAATTCATAGAATCATAAAAACTTTTAGAGCATGTCTGATCTGGTCAGATAAAAATTGAAAAGAAAAACGCCATTCTCCAATTCTCGCGCCGACCAGCTGCATGAGGATGAATCTCTTCATCAACTCGCGCGCCCCATGCCGTCAGTATTTGATGTTGAGAAACTGGTCGCCACAGGTGACCATCGAATTTAATGGGAACGTGACAGTCTTGGAATATGTTGCCAGTGGTCGTTGTTCGAACTGAGGTATGTCAGAATCGTCTTTAACGAAATCGGCTGGCTTTAGTCTACTAACTGATACGACTTTCGCATCTCCTTCAATTTTAATTTTAAAGATGCTTTCGTTGATTCGTTCCAGAACTTCGTGTGGTCCAAAGTATGGTGGTTCAAAGGGTTTTCTGACAACATCAAATGTTTTTAAGGACAAACATACGTAATTTGATGTGGTGTGCTGTTTCAATTGGCCTTAGTGCTTGCGAAATTTATCCAAAAAAAATTTACGGATCAGCAGGCATGTCCTCAGAAATGCAAAATTCACCGTGTACTCGTAAACCTATACCAGACACAAAATCAGCAGGCGAAGCTGCTTCGCAAGAGCGAATTGCAAGTAGTACTGTAGGCAGTGCTTGTGGCCAAGGAATATGAGAGAGCGGTGCCATCGTTCTATGAT
The DNA here is from genome assembly GCA_907269105.1 of Volucella inanis. Lineage (NCBI taxonomy): Eukaryota > Metazoa > Arthropoda > Insecta > Diptera > Syrphidae > Volucella > Volucella inanis. The sequence goes on along the minus strand of OU026156.1, from coordinate 17,188,239 downwards.
CCCATTAGTCTGTGGGTGGTATGCCGATGTTCGGATGCGTTTATAGAGAGCGGTGTACCAAACTGAGCTATCCAATTTGCGTAGAAAACATCACAAACAGTGTCGGCTGTCATATCAGGTAAGTGAACTGCTACTGGCCATCTGGAGAACCTTTCAATTATTGTTAAACAATTATTGAGGTTCTTCATGGTGGGTAGTTCGATGAGGTCCATATGTATATGATTAAACCGATTGCTTGGCACATCAATTTTATTAGGAGTAAGTTGGTTATGTCGTTGGATCTTGCAACGTTGACAGGATATTCAATTCCGAAACCATTCAAGTGCGTCTTTTTTGATGCCAGGCCAAACTGTGTTATCTGCTCCCTCGGTGTAGAAGACTATTTCAGTTCAAAACTGCGAGATGAATTCTAGTTGTCTCAGCTGTCTTAATGTGGCTTTTTCAGTTTTTTGTGCAAACGCATAGCAAATCGGTTTGTGGTCAGTTTTAATGATGAACTGCTGACCATCGAGGATGTGACCGAAAATCTTGACTGCGGTGAAGATCGCTGAAAGCTCTCTGTCATAAGTGCTGTAGTTAGTTTCCGTAGAGCTAAGTTTCCTTGAAAAGAATCCAACTGGTCTCCAGGTATCGCCTTTAAGCTGCTCCAGTGGAAGCATCCGTTGAAAGAGATAGTGGTAATGTTGGTGAAAGGAAAGCTGTTTGTGCTGCTGCAGCGACACTTTGTTTGCAGACTGATAAGGCTTTTTCACTTTCACTTTTTGCTTGTCATTCTTTTTGGTGTCCTTCAGGTACGTGTTGACTGGAGCCTGCAATTAGGCGGCATTCGGAATGCACTTGCGGTAATAATTTACAGCCCCCAAGAAACGACGAAGATCTGTGATGGTCTCAGTCTTGGGGTAGGAGAGAATTGCCTCGATCCGTTTAGATGGTGGTTGGTATCTGTCTCTATTGATGGTGTAGCCCAGATAGTAACATTGTTCCTTGCCGAATTCACATTTGTTAACATTGAACTCGAAGAGCCCGAACGGTGTTCTGATGGCAGTCTTCGGTATGTCGATAGTAGTAGAAAATACTTTTTTCCCATTAAGTCGTTGAAAGAGGTCTTCGATGAACGGTACTGGATAGCGATCAGGAACAGTTTGGGCATGTGAATCGGAATGGCATATTGGCTGCTGGGTGGTCTGATGACATTGTGGTGCAACAGAAAGTCGATGTCATTTTTGGCAACTTTAAGTCTTTCCCTAGCTACAACGGGTCTTTCCCCTACAACGGGTGGTCCGGTGGTCACAATGTGGTGAGAGACAACAATGCTGTTGTCAGCTGTTGGTGTTGACGGAGGCATGCTGATGTCAATAAACTCCTGTAGTAACTTCAAAATCTATGGGTGTAAGTTGGCAAGTGATTGCTGATCTACAGTGGAGATTTTATATTCCACAGTTTCAGGAATACTTCCGTTGGTAGACAGAGAGGTGAGTTGGTCAGCCACTCGATATTTTTTTAAATCGATGAGTAAGCCAAAATGCACAATGAAGTCGGCTTCTATTATTGGTGATTTGACATCAGCAATGATGAACGACCATTTAAATGCACATCGTAGACCAAGGTTGACAATAAGCACTTGCTGTCCGTATGTGTAAATAGTTGGCGAGTTTGCTGCATACAGCTTGAAAGGTGTTGGTTACTGGGCCCGCTTGGTTAATGTTCATGGTAGCACAGAGACTCCGTCTTTTTGGAGTCTTGCTTGTAGTTGCAGGGTTGCAAGCGACAAGTTTGAACATAGCGACTGGTATCTCGCAGATAACATGAGTAGTGTCGGCTTTACATATCCCCAGAGAAAATAGTCCAAAGGTGTGATATCGCACGATCTAGACGGCCAATTTACCGTAGCAAAACGTGAAATTAAGTGCTCACCAAAATGATTTCTAAACAAGTTCATTGTTTCAATCGCTGTATGGCTCGTAGCGCCGTCTTGTTGAAACCAGAGCTCACCGAGATCATGTGCTTGAATTTCAGGAAGCACATAATCCGTTAACATGGCGCGATAACAGTTACCATGGACGGTAACATTGATATTGATGGACCAATAATTCTACCAGTCCATAAACCACACTATACCGTTGTTTTAAATGGATGTAATGGTAGCTCTTGGTACTCTTCGGGTTGCTCATCAGTCCAAATACTGCAGTTTTATTTATTAACGTGTCCATTGAGCCAGAAATGGGCTTCATCACTGAACGAAATTTCACGATAAAACACCAGATTTTCATTCAGTTTTTCCAGAGCCTATTCACTAAAAATATGACGCAAATTCAAGTCACCCGGATTCAATTCTTGCAAAATTTGAATTTTGTATGCTTTTAGGCCGAGATCCTCAAGTAAAATTCGCCAAGCCAAGGTGCTGAGAACGACGACGAATCAATGCGTTACGGTCTTCGCGTACACTCTCAGCTACAGCTACTGGATGTGGTCTAACCGGTCGACTATCATCCACTAATGTAAACTGGGACTCAAATTTGCGAATGGTATTGGCAACAGTGGTTTCAGTAGGTCAATTATGCACACCGTAAGTTCTTGGTGTTCTTGGTGATCTTGGTAATACAGCTGAACAATTTGGAGACGCTGTTGGGATGTGAGTCTTTCCATGATGACCTGCCAAACGATACTGAAGAAAAATGACAAAGCAGTTTGACAGGAGTCACGCGTGATCTGTCAAAAAAGCCTATTGAAAATCAAACCTCTCGATGAATCACCCTATATATGTACATATCTATTCGTATACTTGTAAATATTTACTATCGTAGTACTGCTCAGACTATTTGCCATTTATGTTAGTATCCATTTGACAGTCAGACGTGGAGAGCTGGCGAACTCAAATTCTTCTCAAACTCTTTTTTTTTTTTTTTTTGAAAAGCTGGCATACGAGTATAGTAACACATAAGGACGTCTTTTTTGAAATGTGTACCATTAGCGAATCGTTTGTTGGGTCAACAAGGTTGCGAGTGTTTAATTTTAAACTTCCACAATTTGTTAATAATATTCGGCATTTTGCACCATTTCAATGTCAAGGTAGCTGGTAGAGGGTTAGCATTTAAGTAGCGAACGCGTACCATTTTCAATTCAGTTGTTTTCGTGCACGGTAACTGAACAGTTGCGGCTTCGAAAAATTCGAGTGGGATATAGTTTCTAGTTTGCATTAGTGAAAATGACTAGTGAGTTTTATGAGAATAGTGAGATACTATTTACTGGAGGATCTGGCGTTGTTGGCAAAGCGGCCATCGATAAATTACTACGCTCGTGCAATGTGAAGAAGATCTACGTTCTCTTGAGAGAAAAGAAAGGCGTCAGTCCGGAGGATCGATTAGTGGAGCTGAAAAATTCTAGAGTAAATACAATTTAAGTTTTTAAAGACATTAAATGAGTGAAAAAATACGGCCGGTATCAGTTACATATATAGTTTTGTGTCAAAGTGCAATGCATCACTTGCATTGTGTTGAGTGTCTGTAAAGCCCAGGTGCTCTGGATTTTGCCCTTTCCATTCGTCTGATGGAGATTTTGTTTAAATATTGCCAGACAATAGGTGAATATTCCGAGAAATATTAGCACAAAATTTTTATCTATCGTGGGTGATGTCCACATATTTGATTTTGTTGGACGGATCATTGGAAATAACGTGTCACTCCTGCTACATATATTAAGGCTGACTTTGAAGACTTCGGTTTTTTCCGGACATTAAAATATCCTGGACTAACTATGTTCTTCGCTAGAACGGTATACACTTGCCACTGTGTAGGGAGCTTTACAATGATTTTTGCTTCGTAGAGTGTGAATTTTTCTTTGCCAATTCCACCATCTGTAGGTGCTTAACTATAGAAAGGAAGGACCTGGTCCTAAGAGATCCGATTTGGCCAAGACATTAGTGCCTTTGATCGGCTTGTATCAGATTTTAAAGAGTCAAGGTAAACGAGATATCTTCTGAACATTATTTTTACACAGCCGATGAAGGGTTTTCTTTGCATTTCATTAATTTCTTCAGTCGTTGCAAGAATTGTAACAGTAATACTTACAATCTAAATGTATATGGTGACGGATGAACGTAAAACTGCTTGTCGAATGTACCCTCTATTTATTGGGTTTATTTTGTAAAGCGAAAGACTGTGGGTAACATTGAAGGTGCCTTTAACAACCACACTTTTGACGGTCGAATAGAATGTGTTGGTACTGGTGAACAGAAGCTGGATTTGGGAATGCTGACTTTGGTTCGGTTGGACAGCATTCTGTTTGCATTCTTATCCTATATATTGATCGACTCCGTGTTTTACGCTCTCCGTAGGTCTAACGTTTATCAGTGGATAAATTCTAGCAGCTCTTTCCTCGCCCAATCAAGGATTCACGAACTAAAAACTGGCATTCACTTAATTCTTTTGAAACTCTTCACGAAAACGAAGAAGCTTGCCGTTTTCCAATGAAGCTATGTATCAGGATATAATCCTGATTCCGATAAGTCGCACCATAATTTCGTTAATCTTAAAGACTGTCATTCGACTTCGATTTTATGCCATCTGACGCAACAACACCAGGATCAGAGCCTACCGATGAAATACGAAGGATTTGGTTATATTGAATACTGACTTCAGCCATAATCTGAGCCAGAATAGGAATGTTGATGAATCTTCTTTAACGCATCTGAAATATAAGTAGGATGTGGATCTGTTGTTTTTCCGACAAAGACAGCCTAAGACTTACTATAATAATTTATTTAGCAAATTTCCGTCTGTCGTACATACTCAACGACATATATTGACGAACGGGTGATAGGTAGAAGTGTCTGCGTCTGTAGCGGTAGGCAAGACTGCCTTACGGTTTTACTTTTTGTTTTCGTTGTTCGTAGGGGAAAACATGATACTCGTTTTGCATTGATTTGCAATTTATTTCCTGTTTGCCGTTCTTTATTTGATTTGTTTGCCCTCTCTGACTCTTTCCAGCCGTAGAAGTTCTTTCATGATTATCGCTGCAATCTTTTTCATGCGAAAACGTGGACATTGAAAAAATACATGTTGTGAATTATATTTGGCCTCTCCGCTACTTAAACAGATAGGAGCTTCATCAAGTCCAAATTTGTTTAGATAAGCTCGGAAGCAACCATGTCCGGTTAGGAGGTGGCTTAAATAGAAATTCACTTCTCCGTGCGCCGGTCCGTCCATTTCTGGATATCCGGTATAAGTCGATGGGTCCAGCTTGATATTTGTCTGAAGCTAGGGGATCCTAGATTTTGACATCGTAGTTCGCTAGCTAAGATATCCGCTGGTAGCATCCCAAAAATAGGAAAAAAAAAAATAGACGGTTGACGGAGTTAATTCTTTTTGAACCAGAAATGCCTTAGCCTATATTGGTGTCGCATATATTACTATGGACTGCACCGTCATTGACATAATTAGTCTCCTTTGTTGTCTGGATCCTCCAATATTCGTCATTATTCTGGATAAAGCAGCACTCACCCAATCAGTTTTTTTGCACGTTCTTTCAAGGTGTTCTTTGTAAGCGAGCCTAGCATCGATCATCAAACCTAGGTCTCTGGTTACCGGTTTTTGATCGCCTATCCTGATGGTAGCTGATTATAAGTAATTCTTCCGTTTTATGTTCGGGGAACTCTAACCCGGCTTCTGCTATCCATCATCTCAGTTTCATAATAATGTTCCATAGGATTGGGCTTAGTACCGATCATTGTTGGGCTCCGCTAGATAGGTGGTATTGCCTTACTCTATCGTCGGTATCGAAGGGCAGAAACCGTTTCCCAAAAGATCTTAATTTTATTTTATTTAGAAATCCTGGCACCAAAATTGGCCTAAGGGAGTGCACTATACGTTCCCGGTTTGCAGAGTTGAACGCATTTTTGACGTCCAGTGTTATGCACTTTCTCTTTATCTCCTGCCCTGAATAGATTCTTCTAAGATTGTGGTTAACCTCCGTATAGCATCTATTGTAGAACAAGCTTTTCTAAGTCCATACTGTAGGTTTGAGAGTCCCCCCATTTTATTAATTGACATCTCCAGTCGGTTGTATCTAAGACGGTATGTACTTCTTGAGCTGATACTGTGCTCTCTTCTGGTGTTTGCGGTGGAAATAGTCCCGATACTATTTTTTTTGCATTGTCCTGTAGGCGATACTTTAAGGATTACATCTACTTGCTTGCACAATTCTTTATACTGTTTCTGTTGCTTCTTCGGATGGATAATTACAGGTCCCTACGCCTATCTTTGTATCCTGGATCTCTGGATCCCTGGAATGGTCTTCTCACTCCATAGCATAAGTTGCGTAGCTCCGCTATCTCTTGGTTCCGCTTCATTACCTACAAGTTAGGTCAGGATCATAAGAGAAGACCGAATTTACTGAGACTTGCCTGAGTCACACTTCACAGCCGCATCGCTGATGAACTTGCAAGATAAGACACTAAGGAGGATTCTCAGGGCTCAAGTACATACATGTTGGGAATGCCTGCGTCTCTGATTCGGGCTTCTAGTCGCTTATGAGTACAGTCACAGATAACATAACTTGCCAGATTGAAGGCAGATATCTTTAGATTGCTTATTGTCATCTTAACGGGGCACCCTTTTGCTAGGCATAGAAGTATGTTAGGCCTACCATAAGTCATCCTCTGTGTGCGTGAAACTGTTGACAACATCCCTGATTATTTCCTTTGTGAATTACTGGATTACATTCGCATAATGCTGCGGGTATGAGGCGCTAATGTCAGGAATGTTGGTATACTTGAATGTTTATCACCTAAGCGATGACATATTACTCTTCTGCAGACTGAATAGTTTAATTAGCAAAAACATAAAAGGACTACAATGTTTTAATTCTTCGTCTAAGTACTCTCTCAGCAAGTATTCTTATGGTGCTTTGGGCTGTTATGATGATTAGGATGCCGATATGTTACCGTTTCTCAAATAAAAGAGTCTTTGACCGCCTTAGATTCAGCTTATGTCAGATCTATCTGATCAAATTGCAGGGTATTTCCTATAACCACCTATAATTTGCTTCGTCCATTGCACCTACCATAGTCCGTAAATTTACATATCGCGAGTCGCATCTCTATGAGAAAACTGAAAGAAGGTGGAGTAGAGCCTTAGAGTTTTCCAGAATGTCTCGACGACCATGTACATAGAAAGTGTAAACTAAAAACTGGTCATTTTACATTTTATGTTATCGAAAGAGTGTTTTGCGAATTTACAGAAAATATTTTTGCCCTTTGTACTGCACATGCACCTTGGGCAACATTACAAAATGTACAGATGCAAATACAGATACTCCCAAAAGATACCACAATCTACTTTAGCCAACAGAGAGCCTCGTTAATTGCCTGAATTTTTACCTGTTATGCATTGGGAGGGAAAAAGGAATACTCAGCGTATTGATGACCATTAGCAACTACAGCAACTACAAGAGTACATCCAAGGCGAGCATCATTTCGATCTTCAAAATCCTGCGACTTATTTCCACGGTGTGCTGTATAAAACTCATCATCCTCTCAGGAAACTTTGAATTTCTTGGAGATATCCTTTCTGTATAAGGTTCTTCAACTATAATTTCGGTTGAAATTACCGAAGCTTTCTTTAAGAACGTATATTCGTTATTTGAAGCGATGTGAATGGCACTCTTGTTTTCACGGTGATACAATTCACCTTTCAAGTGTTTAAGCTAAACGGACTCTTTTATAGCCTCAACGGCAGGCATCACAACCATTTGACGTTTTGTGGTCCATGATATAGCACCAGATTGAAGGTAAATACATAGCCCTTTGTAGAACGTTTAGAATTAATGTTACCTGCCTTTATCAATCGTTCCTTTCAGGTACCTCATCACACGTTTGACCAGGTGACCAGCTGACCAGTGGACCTTTCCTAGATTTATACCAAATCTACTAAGAAGAAGACGAAATCTATATAGAACACAGCGTATGATACGTTGGGGCGTGTTATGTCGGTGGCAAAGAGTACACAGAATATGTAGTTTCGAGAAAAACGCGTATTGTACTCGTATATTACATGGCGACCTCACTCCGATAAAACGTGACAAAGAAAATTGATCTCATTGTAATAGATATAACACTTGCATACAATATTTTATGTAGGTGTTTGCATATTTCAAGGTTGTATTAGAACGCCGAGGTAGAAATGTAGACATTTAGCTTTAATCACAAGAGACCGCCAGATCCGTTCCCGATCACGTTTCATTTAATTTCAACCGGCGTCGATCGGATGTCATAATGAATACCGACACTGAGTGCGATAAAAAGGCTTAGAATGAGGGCTACTGTTGACAGCTTCCTTTAGAGAAAACGTAAAAGGGTTTCGAAGAACCAATTCTGTAGACTGGTGAATGGCGATGACGGTGAACATACCGTTTGTAGGTAGGTCGGACAATTCGGAATGAATATTTATATCGCCCAACTGACAAAAACGATTTGAGTGTAGTAATTGCCGATAAGTCAACCTTTTGTCCTGTCATGAATAAATGAGATCTCTTAACTGCACAAACTAACCGGCCATGGCTAATTACCGGTCATCATAAACCCCATGTGGGGCCATGTTCAGCGCTGGTAACGCTTCCAGGCTCGTTCAGATCTGCAGGATGTGATATAGAACTCGCACTGCTCTACCATAGTTGGATGTTTCACCATTAAATTGTGAAGAAATATCTAAGATAGAGCGTTATTCTATCATGCGATTCACATGCAACTCATAAGCAAACAGCAGAGGTATAATACCACCTTGATTAAACGTCAAAAATAACCATCGTGTGGCGCTCCCATTGTTTCGATTTGAGTTCTGTTTTTTTTTTGTTAAGTTGGTACATCTGTTGTTGACATTCCCTCTAAATCTTAGCGTTATAGCTTGACATTTGCAAAAGTTACGTCGCCAAGAGTACATCTATCTTTGTGTGTGTTGGTGAGTTTTTAAAATTTTAGAAATGGATTTCAATTTGCAACAATGAACTTGTAATAAATTTTGCGTAAAAAAAGGATTTAATGGTGCGCGAATGTTGGAAATGTTGGAAAAGTGTTTCGGCAACGATTCCCTAAAGAAAACGGTCGTTTACCAGTGGCACGAGGGGTTCAAAAGTCTTGAGTCAATCGAAGATGATGAACGCAGTAGCAGACCATCGACATCGAAAATCAACGAAAACATTGATAAAGTAAACGAAATGTTGGTCAATAACCGCAAATTAATCATCAGAGAGATAGCAGAGGACCTCAACATTGCCTATAGATCCGTCCAAGACATTTTGGTTAATGATCTGGGTTTCCGTTGTGTAGGAGCGAAGTTGATGCCAAAAGACCTCAAATTCATGCAAAGAAGAGACCGTGTTGACGTCGAAAAAGACATGATTTCCGAGGCTGGATCCGATCCCACATTCATCAAAAGGATCATTACTGGAGACGAGACGTGGGTTTATGAGTACGACACGCAATCCAGACATCAGGCAAGTGAATGGCGTTCACCAAATGAGCCGAGACCAAAAAACCAAAAAATAAGGCAATACTCACGGTTTTCATGGATTATAACGGTGTAGTGCCAGAAGGCCAGACAGTAAACAAAGAGTATTATTTGAGCATTTTGAGACGTTTGCCTGAAGCAGTTTGCCGAAAGAGACCAGAATTGTGGGCAGAAAACTCGTGAATTTTACACCATGATGGACATATCGAAAACTGAATATAAAAAATGTTTCAAGGATTGGATCAAGCGCTAGCATAAGTGTGTTTCAGTTGATGGGGATTACTTTGAAGGGGACAATATAGATTTAGATGAATAAACTTGTATTTTTATTTTTCTGAATAATTTCCGGGACTTTTTGATCAAGTGGCATTATTGTACAAAAGCCTGTAGAACGATTAGGATATTGACATAATTGGCAGGAATTAGAGGATATTCAAACAAAATATAAGCTGTTAGAACAGTGATAATAACAGTTATAACTTTGAGGTGGTATTGCAATTTATCTAGATAGCGAAATGTAGCAATAAGCTTGCAGATTATAAAATAAATAACACTTGTCAATCACTGTTTTCATGGGTTAAGTAGGCAATTGAGTTAAATAGCTATTTCTCGAGTAACTGAATGAATATCGCTTTGAGCGAAAGATTCTCGATGTCATTTCAATTCCGTTTGCATTGGCATACTGTAGGGTAGAAGCTACAAGCGGATGCACACCGGCATGGATTAGCTTAAACAGCTGCGCATACTAATATGGATCAACTAGGTCGTTTGAAACATATGGACTTACGATGCTCCAGGCAGAAATATTTTGGATCAACCTCAGTGGAACTAGATAACAAAGAAAAAGACACTACATAAAGGTTCAATCAAATCAGTGTGCATAACTGAAGGCAAGTAGGAGTCGAGGTGGTTTAAGACACATTGGTTGGACACAAAAATTTAAAAGCCTGTCCTGTTGGATTTAAGGAGAAATATTTCAGGAGTCAGTGTAAGTAAGGACCGAATATCTCGACTCAGTCGGTGTATTCAAACCCAACTTGAAGCCAAGTTTTACTTTACTGTGACCACGTATACAAACAGCTCCTTCGTTTTTACCATTAACAAGTAATACAGATTCAATGGTAAAGTTTCAGTTCTACCGTGTGGTTACCATACATTGATCGGTCATCACTTTTTCTGTTCTTATTTTTAAATAGATATGTACATTCTCAAATTATTTATTATTTTACTGTTTTTTCTTTTACCTAAATTTAGATCTTTAAGGTTCTAAAGGAGAAAAAACCAAATGAATTAAATAAACTGGTTGCAATCAGTGGCGATATAGCCAAAGATGGTCTTGGCATATCGCCCGAAGACATACAGAAACTAAAACATGTTCAAATATTCTTCCATTCGGCGGCAACGACACGTTTCAATGAGCCGCTCAAGTCAGCCATTCGTCTTAATGTTAAATCAACTCTAGAGGCCCTAAAATTAGCCGAATCAATGAAGGAGTTTAAAATTTTCGTCTACATTTCTACATTTTTCAGCAATCCCTATCTGAAATATATGGAAGACAAGGTACATGAGCAGAAATAGTTTTTGTTACATAGATGCGTTATATGACAAAGTGATTCTGTACAATCTAGGTATATCCACCAGTCTTCGCGTGGAGAACAGCGCTTAAAATGCTTGAAGATGACACAAATGATCCCATAATGGACGCCATAACAAATAAGTGAGTATCTATATTATTTTGCAAAGTGTCAGAACTCAGACTCTAAATTACCGATTGGAATTACATAATTGACAGAATTATAGCAGGATGGCCAAATACATATGTCTTCACAAAACATTTGGCAGAACAAGTTGTGAATGAATATCGGTTCAAATTGCCAGTAGTGATCTACAAACCTTCGATTGGTAAGTGATCAAAGTGGTGAAAACTCTAACCCAACCATAAATAATTTCAAGATTCTCTAATTTATAGTTATCTCAGCTTTAGAGGAACCAGAACCTGGATTTACAGAAACAATGACTGGTGTCATGGGTCTATTCGTTATATGGGGCACAGGTAACAGTTTGGTTTATATGGATCTAGTCATAAGGTTTACATTAGTCTTATTACGACAGGTCTCATGCAAGGTTTTCTTGTAAACGACTTAAAATTTTATATAGACTTAACTCCCCTGGATACGGGTACAAAGACCCTTCTTATGTTCACTGCACTAAAGGCCCAGTTACCTAGAGAAAAGTAAGATATGAAAACTCCACTGACCCTCTTATAAATTCCAAATCCCTCAGATTCATAGAAGCAACTCCTGTTGGAAAATTTTCATCCACATCATTCTCTAACACAACATTGGCTTACCTGTTCACTGGTTTGAATAAAGCTATTCGAAAATATCCTTTGGAAAAATCACTGTGGATACCTAATGTCACAGTGACAGATTCCATATTTCGGTATTGGTTCAATGTAAGTATCTTTCGATTATAAGTCTTGTCATCCCCAGATCTTAATGAAAAAAGTTGCGTTTTTCAAAGGTCCTATTTCTACAACTCCTGCCATCGTATGTCATTGATGTTATGCTTAAATTATTCCGGAAAAAGCCATTTTTAATGGCCATTCAGCGTAGGCTTTACATCACGCGACAAGCCCTGCTGTTCTTTCTACAAAACCAAATCAACTGTGATGGTGTCACGGAGCTTGATGAGATGTTAAAAATGGGCGAAGGGTAAGAATACCATTGGACTGAAAGTATTTCTTGGAATATAAATTTCTGTTGATACCAATTTTTAAGGAATGAATTCAGCATACATAATCTATGTGAACTGAAAACGAATACAAAAATCTTGACTAGGGTAACTGAAGATGTTGTTCATGGATGCAGAAAGTTTATACTAAATGAAGACGATGCAAGTATAGGGCGATGTAAAAGGAAATTAAGAGCGTAAGACTGAATGAAGATTTCGTATGAAGACTTAAATTTTGAAAGAGTTTTATTTCTAGGATGCAGATCTTCTACAATATTTTGCGGGTTTTTGTAGTTTTCCTTATGCTGAAAGCTATTGCAACACGCATGCACATATATGGATAACTAAATTATATTATATACAAGCAAGATGGGAATAAATTTTAAACAAAGCTGGAAATATTTTGTATTTTATCCTTCTTTTTCTTGGTCGGACATACATTTTCTACGCAATGTGGCCTATAGGTCACATCGGTTTCCTTTCCACTACTCTAAATTATCTTACACTAGTTTTTGCCAAGCAACAAGCCAATGGACTTGTGCAGTGTAAATTTTTTAGTAATTAATAAATAGCACGTTCAGATGCCCGATGATGTCTACCGTAAGCTTAACGAAGTGCTCTATAAGTTTCGCTACCAGAGCTTCGATTATGGAAGTAAATTTCAACAGAACGATTTGAAATCATTGTTGCGTCAATGTTTTCGTCATAAAATGGTAAACCATACCATACACAATTACTTTATTCGGAATCAAAATAAAACAACAATTTATAGTTCAATCACTTTTATCAACCAATTTTACCTTTCTTTATCTTTTACTTCCCTTTTTAATTTTAAATTTAGAACTGATTACATCTCTGTCTTCTTCTAACTGAGCATCGAACTTGTCGAGTTATAGGGGCAGAGTAAGGTCAATGAATCTCGAGAAGTTTTTTCAGACAAGTCCCAAGACTAAAGGATGCTCCAACTCCTTCCTTCTACCAGCCCGACTTATCCTTTTCCCCCTGGGCTGGATCAAAGTGCCATTGGACCCATGCCGATGATCAACCTGGTTAAGTGCCCAGCATCTCTAAAAATAGATCAGTCGCAAACGGAGTTTTCGGAAACCTGGCGACCTCCGGATTAGATAATCTCTAATCTCTGTACAGATAGACCACCTTTTCTCCGCTACCCGTGGGATATACACGGGTATATAACTCGAACTGCAACTTTTTAAAATGCAATAATTTTTTTTATTTTTAGATAAACTTTATGGTGCCAAAGCAAAAAATGTTGGAAAATACATCAATTTTCAAATTGTATCAGTAGTTTTCAATGTGTCCACCTTTGGTTCGAATAATGGCCTTGAGACGGCCGAACAAAGCATCGCACACTGCACGACTCTACGGTATTTTAGCCCATTCCCAGCGAAAAGCTCGTTTGAGCAACAAACAAACTTTGGTATTTTTTAGTGCCAATCTCTGCCTTGCATCCGGAGAATTTGCAATCCATTGTGTCGAAGAAATGAAGTGTGCAACATTGTTTTTTAACCAATCTTGGTTGACGCGCGCTTTTTGAGACGGTGCCGATTCTTGTTGAAATGTCCACGGTCTCCGGTGGAAATGATTGTTTGCTCAAGGCAATTTCACGGTATACGATCGCATTAATTTTGACGCCACGGTCAAAAAATATGAGCGGAGAGCGACCATCGGCGGTTATGGTGGCCCAAATCACCACAATCGGTGCTGCCTGCTTTTTGGTGGCCGTCCGAAGGTGTAATTTTTCGATGGACCTTTCTGGCAAGTAAACTCGGTCATTTTGTTTGTTGACATATTGCTCGATAACAAATGGCGACTCATCGGAAAAAACCAAATTCGGCAACTCACCACTTTCGTGCAAGCGTAGCAACTCCTTTGCTCTTTCGACTCTAACTTTTTTCTGTTGTGGTGTGAGATCGTGTGCTTTTTGGAACTTCAATGGCTTGAGCCCAAGCTCATTTTTCAGTATGTGTTGCATCCGTTCCAACGATATGTAGAGCTCACAAGCCCTCTTTTTTCCACTTCGACGCGGATTTCGCTCAATTCGAAATCACTTTCCGAACCATTTCTGCCGATGTTGCTGTTTTTTTATGACCACCTCCATGGCGTTTTGCAACGCTGCCAGTATCACGGTAACGAGCTATGGTTCGAGACACAAATGATTTGTTCACGTTGAGGTGCTGGATTACTTTAACGATAGCTACTTGTGGTTTTCCAGCCAAATATAAAGCAATCACACTATCACGTTTGAATTCCATCGTGGATAAAAAATTTTCAACACAACTGAGACGCAAATCGTTTAAAATAATAAAATTATCTGTCATGTGTCAAAATTAGAGCTCACTGTGAACGGTTTGGAAATTATAGCAGTCTGAAGTTGGTTGCAGTTCGAGTCAGGCAGGGTGTATAATGGATACAACCTCAAAAAACAAAACCCGAGGCCGGTATTTCTTTAAAACCGGTAACTGCACCGACTACCGAAAAGGCTCCTGCATTGTCGAGAGGAGGTAAACCTGTGGCATTCCATGGTGCACCATCTTTAAAAGGCAAACGTAACGAGCCTAAAATTAAATCATTAAGGAGAGACAAGACTGTGGCAAGCCATGTTCTTATCTCTTCTTCCACCCTTAGCAGCAGCAACTTCGTGGCAGGTCACGGACTTGCCGCTGTTACGAAAACTTCTCCCCCTAAGGAGGAATCAGGGGCTCAGCCGCATCGGCAAGCTTCATCTGAAGCACTCTATTCAAGACGCCGAAATGCATCACGCATAATTAAAACCTTCGGATCTATTTCGGAGGTAGAAAGAGGTATGGACTTCAAGAGCAAGGTTGCTCTGCTCCCACTGCTCTCAAAACGCTAAAGGACTCCTCCAAGCGCCAGAGATCGTTGGAAGAAACCGTGTCGGTTCCCAAAAGACCCAAAACCCTAAATACCAAAACCCCTGTGCCATCTAACACTACATTTCTGAGGTCTTTCAGCAAAGTTTAAAAAAATGCTTTGATGATAGCGGTAATCGATAGAAGCGACACCGGCGAATCGATTGCACCTGAACAGTGGCAGTTGGTCAAGTTGAAGATTTCGGGCAATTTCTTAACCATTTTGCGGGAAAACCCCACACCAAGGTCACGTTAAGCTCATCGCATGTGCCAAGTAAAGATCTCTTGATCTTTTCACGAAAGTCATAGGTGGCTTAGAAGAGATTTGGCCAGGTGCAAAACCCAAAGTTGTGCCTAGGGAAAATATCCCTTGCAGACCCAGAACCCGCACCTGGATTCCAGCAGAACCAGAAAGCAATCTCGAGATCATCAGGCTAAGTAACCCGACCCTTCGTCACGCAACTGGAGGAAATAATCAATAAGGAATCCCTTAACCCTCTAGCGTAGACTAAAGGCATGATCCGGTTCAGGTTCGAAGCAATACACCTCATGATCTACAAAAAGGATACTCTGGATGCTGATAAGCAACCTTCTTCGTCGTAAATGGAAACCCATGATGAACTAAAAAGAGATCCTATACGATCAGAGAAAGGGTGATGAGCTCTTGGGCATATGTTCAGAATCGGAGGACTAGAACAACACTCTGATAAAGGACACTCTGGTAAACTGTAGCAATGATACGGTTTCTCCAAATTAATCTCCATCACTTTAAGAAAGTGCTCCGGCCACACTTATTCTGCGTTTTTTTAAAAAACGGAGAAGTCTATCCACTTCTATACAGATGGATCTACAACCGATATCGAGGTTGGTAGTGATGTTTTCTCAGAAAGCTAAATCTAAGCCTCTCTTTCCGTATGTAGCGTGTTCCAGACGGAAATTTTGGCGATTAAGGAAGCTCTGTTCTCGCTGAAGAAAACCTAATATCTGTAAGGGATATCCGCATCTTACGGAGATGGCAGAACAGTTTAACCTACCCCTTTGTTGGGTGTCGCGCCACAGGGAAATTCCAGGGAATTGTAGGGTGGACGAAGTCGTTACAATTGGAAACACTTTACCTGTTCTACCGGAAAAGGGCAGTATTGGTATACCAATCGCAACGTGCAAATTATTATTTAAGCTGGATTCTAATAAAAGAACAGACATAGATCGACCGCTGGGCCAACATGTCTAGCGACTAAGCAAATCTAGATAAAGCTGGATCTAAATCGCTCTAAGAGTCTGATTTTTCTAAATAGGAAACATCTCAGCGCCATCATAGGTGTCATCACTGGACACTGCCTTATAGGTAAGCACCCAAGAAGGCTTGGTGCTTATACAAACGATTTCTGTAAAAGCTACATGGACAAGGAGGAAGAGGAGACAATCTACCATTTTCTGTGTACATGTCTACCTCTCTCCCAGATAAGAAAACTCCACCTAACACATGGGCTGAAAAGTCTGTGCCGTTTTATAGTAAAACACAAAATTTTTGTAAAATTCAACTTTATTTATCAGTATAGTTACCTTCGATGGCGATACACTGATTGAAATGATTTTTCAATCTTTCGATACCAGTTTTGTAGTACGATTTCGGTTTATCCTCAAAATAGGCCTCTGTTTCGGCGATTACTTCTTCATCGGTCTTGAATCTCTTTCCGGCGAGCACTCTTTTGAGGTCTGCGAACTGGAAATAGTAGCTGAGGGCCAAATCTGCAGAATACGGTGGGTGGGGAAGCAATTCGTAGCCGAATTCATTCAATTTTGCCATCGGTTTCATCGAATTGTGACACGGTGCATTGTCGTGATGAAATAGCACTTTCTTTTTCTTCAAATCCGGCCGTTTTTCTGCGATTTCGTCCTTCAAACAACGCAATGTAATAGTCGCTGTTGATAGTCTGCCCCTTTTGGAGATAGTCGATGAAAATTATTCCATGCGTATCCCAAAATACGGATGCCATAACCTTGCCAGCCAACTGTTGAGTTTTTGGTCGTTTTAGACGAGGTTCGTCGCCTGCTCGCCACTCAGCTGACTGCCGACTTGACTCTGGTGTGAAGTGATGGAGCCAAGTTTAATCCATTATCACATACCGACGCAAAAATTCGGCTTTATTGCTGTTGAACAGCTTTAAACACTCCTCTGAATCATCAACACGTTGTTGTTTTTGGTCGACTGTGAGCAAACGCGGCACCCACTTTGAACAGAGCTTTCGCATGTCCAAATATTCGTGTATGATATATCCAACACGCTCTTTTGATATCTTCAGAGCCTCAGCTATCTCGATCAACTTCACTTTACGGTCATTCGTAATCATTTTGTGGACTTTTTTATGTTTTCATCTGAAACATCCTCTTTTGGACGTCCACTGCGTGCATCATCTTCGGAGCTTGTATGACCACTTTTAAATTTTTCAATCCACTTGCGAATGTTTCGTTCAGCTGGTGCAGAGTCCGGGTAACACTTATCAAGCCATTTCTTTGCATCGGCTGCATTTTTCCCCATCAAAAAGCAATGATAAATCAACACACGAAATTGCTTTGAATCCATTTTTTTCACAATAACAAAAGTTGCTTACTCACAACGCTATATATATCTCGAGAACTAATCGTCCGACAGCTGTCAAATTTATACATGTATCTTTTGAAGGTTGGTACTAACTGAATGGTATGGATTTGTCATATACACACGTGTATCGAAAACTGCAAACCGAAATAAATGAAATCATATTCTTTGTCATACCAAAAAGAAAATTTACCGTTGTTCAATTAAAAGAAAACAACATGAGTCTAAATAAAGTTAAATTCAGAATCAGTTTTTTTTTATTTATATTTCCTCTTTTTGTCTACATATGTATGTACATAGTTTCACTCAATTTTATATCTGCCTTTGTCTTACCGAGTTTTTTGTCAGGCAGACCGAGTTGGCAAACTTCCTTTTTTCAATTCCCCTATAATATAGGGTTTTCTAATAACGACTTGACTACTTTTTTTTTTTTAAATAAAAGGCAAATCATTTGAGATATTTCAAAAAATTTTACTTATTGACGAACCCATTGACCCAAAAATGAGCTTCGTCACTGAAGATGATTTTGCGATGAAATTCATCATCTTGGCGCATCTTCTCCAGAACCCAATCGAAGAACGTATGTCGCTTCAAATGATCCATCGGCTTCAATTCTTGAGTCAGCTTGATCTTGTATGGGAATTGTCTGATTTGGATCGTTTGCTACAGACGTCTGAACGACAGCTATATTTTCGACACTTCGACCAACCCGCTGTCTCACTGACACGGCAACATCACACAACGAATATGTAGACATTTTTGCACTAAACCTGTTATTGCCTGTCTACTAGGGCGAGAATTACGACCGAAGTAAACGCTCTTAAAGTTGCAGTCACCGACTCCGAATAGCTGTAGAAAATTTTTATAATTTGCAGACGTTGCTCGTTAGTGTACTTTACCATGATGAAAATGTTGATTTTACTGAATAAATTGACAGTGACAGTTTGATGATTAGTGAAAGAGTGCGTTCACAAATTAAATTCAAAGCTGTCAAGTCCACCAAGGCCTACTTCCAGAGCTAGCCGATTGCTATATTGCAGCATTGACTGCAATCCATAAAACCATTTCCTATGCACGAACTTTAAATGGACGTACTTTAATTCTTACCGACAATTTGAGTATCATGTCTGGACTAAGAAATGGAAACAATAAGTGTTCCTCTTTAGAATTCATCAGAAATTCCCTTATTTCCCATAATAATATCTCCTTGGAGTGGGTACCTGGTACGTTGGTATCAAGGCCCCTAAAGTATTAAAACCCCAAAAGGAAGCTATAAAATACCCTTTAGTAGAGGCAATGCCAGTTTCATTAGATCTTACTAAAGGCATCTTCCTTGAGCGAGAAGATGCCCACCTTTTAATTTCCTGGAAAAACTGCCAACATTTTCTCCACTCTTAATATCCCCAACCTACACGTATCTCGTACAGCAGATCTTTTACCAGGGAAGAATGCATTATACTCCTGCGTTTTAGACCAGGTAAGACAATTTTTTCCAGCAGACACTTCTACGACCGCCTACCTCCAGAAGAATGAAGTAACCCGAAGTCAAAACCCGCTCTTCATCTGGCACATTATGATTGAATGCCCCCTATCCAGTCAAGTTCAAGAAAACTCAATTGATGTGGACCGACAACTAGCAAAGGCACTTAACCCCTCGTCTATTCAGTCAGTTCAATGTGTTCAGCTTGCAGCCTCTGTACATAATAAATCAAACGATATTTACCATAAAATTTGTAATTTTAATAGATTGTTAAAAAAATTGTTTAATGTCATAAACAAATTACATATTGTATCTCATTATTGTACAGTACACCCTGCCTAACTCGAACTGCAACCAACTTCAGACTGCTATACCTTTCATGACAGTGAGCTCAAATTTTGACACATGACAGATAATTTTATTATTTACAAGCATTTTAAACGATTTGCGTCTCAGTTGTGTTGAAAATTTTTTATCCGCGATGGAATTCAAACGTGATAGTGTGATTACTTTATATTTGGCTGGAAAACCACAAGTAGCTATGGTTAGAGCCCTCCAGCACCTCAACGTGAACAAATCATTTGTGCCTCGAACAATAGATTGTTACCGTGATACTGGCAGCGTTGCAAAACGCCATGAAGGTGGTCATAAAAAAACAGCAGCATCGGCAGAAATGGTTTGGAAAGTGAAGGCTCGAATTGAGCGAATTCCGCGTCGAAGTGGAAGAAAAATGGCTCATGAGCTCAACATATCATTGGAACGGATGCAACACATACTGAAAAATGAGCTTGGGCTCAATCCATTGAAGAAAAAAGTTAGAGTCGAAAGAGCAAAGAAGTTGCTACGCTTGCACGAAAGTGGTGAGTTGCCTAATGTAGGTTTTTCCGATGAGTCGCCATTTGTTATAGAGCAATATGTCAACAAACAAAATGACCGAGTTTACATGCCAGAGAGGTCCTTCGAAAATGTACACCTTCGGACGGCCAAGAGAAAGCAGGCAACACTGATGGTGATGGTTTGGGCCGCCATAACCGCCGATGGTCGCTCTCCGGTCGAATTTTTGGACCTTGTTGTCAAAATTAATGCGATCGTATACCGTGAAACTGTCTTAGAGACAGTATTGAAGCCTTGGGCAAATAATCATTTCGGTCGGAGACCGTGGACATTTCAACAAGACTCGGCACCGTCTCACAAAGCGCGCGTCAACCAAGATTGGTTAAAAAACAATGTTCCACACTTCATTTCTTCTACACAATGGATTTCTCTGTCTGGGGTATTTTGAAGGCTTAGGTTGGCACTAAAAAATACCAAAGTTTGGACCACCTCGAACAAGCACTTTGCCGGGAATGGGCCAAAATACCGCAGAGCCACTTGCGTGCAGCGTGCGATGCTTTCTTCGGACGTCTCAAGGTTATTATTCGCGCCAAAGGTGGACATATTGAAAACTACTGATACAATTCGAAAATTGATGTATTTTCCAACATATTTTGCTTTGGTACAATAAAATTTATCAAAAAAATAGCATTTTAAAAAGTTGCAGTTCGAGTCAGTCACCCTGTATATTATGCCTCCAGACAGTAGTGATTGGGAAACAGATTCTGATTCTGGAAATGAAGAGTGTAATGATCCTGATAGACTGAATAGAGGTCAACTAAATACCTATGCTGAAATTCAGTATCAGGGAGATAAGCAAAATATACATAGAGAGCGATAAAACGGAGTTAGATGACCCGAGTCCTTTAAAAAGAACAAAAAAGGCAACTTGAGACTGGTCTAACGTTATAAATCTATCGAAATTGGGTACGGATTTTGGAACACCCACCAGTTTTAACACTTTCATCCGAAAGTTATCCAAATGAGTTCTTCGAATTATTCATTAGCAGAGATATAATTGAATACCTGGTGAAAGAAACAAATAATTATGCTGCTATGAAAAATCATATTGGAAAGGAAATTTCTATTGACGAATCAATGATTCCCTATTTTGTTCGTAATGGATGCAAACAATTTATTCGAGACAAGCCAATTAGATTTGGTTATAAAGCGTGGGTTTTGGCATTACCTAATGGTTATTGCCTAAATTTTGATATTTACCAAGGTTGCTCATCTAGTGGTGATAGGAATTGTGGATTGGGAGAAAGTGTTGTTTTGAATTTCACAAATATTTTACAAAGTTCTTTTATAGATACAAAGTTTTCCCTATATATTGACAACTTTTTTACAAGTATGAAATTGTTATCCGCAATTAGTTATATGGGATTTTGTGGCAATGTAACTGTTCGCGAAAACAGGACAGTAGAATGTCCTTTGGAAGGCAAAAAAGTAATGATCAAAAAGGCAAGAGGTTACTTCTGTCTTTCTTTTGAAAAGGAAAATAAAATTGCAGCTGTCGAATAGAAAGATAATAATGTTCTCACCATATTATTTAATGATAATCCGTCAAAGAAAAACAAAAAATTCAAATAGAACAGCCATTTGTAATAGCGCAATATAACAAATTTATGGGCGGAGTAGATATAATGGACAATAAGATATCAAATTATAGAATAAAAATAAGAGGAAAAAAAATGGTATTTCCCCATATGGCTCTGAATGCTGGATGTCGCTGTTACAAATGCCTGGATACTTGCATGATAATTTGCCTATAAGGAGGAAAATTTAGAATTTCGGAGACATACAGTCCGAATTTTGTTGTCTAATTATAGCAAACTGCAGTAGTTTCTACTCCATCCACATCATCACAACATGCGAAAGGTGTGAAATTCCACTCCACGATAAATGCTTTAAGGACTATCATGCACAATTTTTCAAGTAATAATACAAATATAGCATGCACGTAAAACTGTAGTTATTAATTTTCATTTATTTTAAGAAATAAATTTTATTTTGGTTTATATAATGAAAAATAAATTGTACTTTTTTGTTTTTGAGTTATCGTATTATTTGGCGTTTATATGCCCAAAGGGTTATTAACGCCCAAGCGCATATATCCAAGATAACCCATAGAATATTTTTTTTTTATTTTTCCTATGCATCCGAAAGCGTTATAAGCTGGCCCTGTAAAATAAACAAAATATTCGAACAAAAATAGTTGTGGGCATAAATGGGTAAAAAGGCTTCCCCTCGAAAGAAGTAAGAAAAATTTTTTTAATAAAAAAGAAAAAATAAAAATTTTATTTATGGTACTTACCTAATAAAGTCAGTTGTTCTTTCATTGTCAGACTGGTCTGATCCTTCTTTTCATCGTGAGGTTTGATTTTCAATATGCTTTTTTTGATAGATGACGAGTGACTCCTATCAAACTGCTTTGTCATTTTTGTTCAGTCTCGTTTGGCAAGTCATCATGGAAAGACTCACATCACAACAGCATCTTCAAATTGTTCAGCTGTATGGTATTACGAGAATCAGCGTGCTGAGAGAAATGTTTTTCGTGCATTTCAAGGAACTTACGGTGCGCATAATCGATTTGAGTCCCAGTTTACATGAGTGGATGATACTCGACCGGTTAGACAATATTCAGCACGTAGTGAAGAGACTATAGCAGCTGTAGTTGAGAGTGTACGCGAAGACCGTGACAAATCGATTCATCGTCGTTTTTAGCAGCTTGTCTTGACGTATTCGACAACTTGGCGTATTTTACGTGAGAATCTCGGCCTAAAAGCGTAAAAAATTCGACTTGTGCAAGAATTGAAGTCAGGCAACTTAAATTTGCGTCATATTTGCAGTGAATGGGCTCTGGAAAAACTCAATGATTATCCGGTGTTATTATTATTATTATTATTACTATCAAGGGAACGATACAAATTAATTTGTAGGGTCCGGAATTTAACGCCGGGGTACTATGCCCATGTGGCGCGTTTTGTCAATAGCACGCGGAGTATTGAGTTCAAATGTGGGCCCTAACAGCGCCTAACACTGCTTGATTTCGGTGATCTAGTGCGAACCGATGCAGTTTTTTCAGTTTAAACGCATTTTTATTTTCTTAATTCATTAATTCTTACATGCTAGACAAAAAAACGCTTAAAAATTAGCTTAAATTACTTAAAAAAATTATCTTATCTAACTTACTGGTCCCATGCGGACACTCTAAGTTAAACCTAACAATTATATTTTGTCTTTCGACGTGCAGTACAATATTATTTTTTTGCATTAAATGTAATTAAAATACTAATTAAAAACTAAGAAAATATATATTTTTTTAATTTAAAAACTTAGTAAACTAACATTTTTTGCTGAGCAACATCTCTCATGTCGCGACTTCCTACCGACCTACTGAACCGGAGACGTTCCGCAATGCCGTGTACGACGTCTCTGTCGTAGTTGAGTCGCCTGTCCGCAGCTGTTCGAGTGATGTAGAAGATTAACGGCACTGCTAATCTATCCTGGATCAGACCTTTTTTATCTAGGTAGAGGAACGCCTCTGGAGGAGTAAAGCCATCAAAGCGTACTCTCTCGTGACACATATAATTGGGGTAGTAATCTCAGGAGATAAGGTTACTCGACGAGGTCATTTCTCTTGCAATGTGCCTTCGAATCAACTTAATAACAAAATTGTCCACTCTTATTACGTTCGTCCTATTGTACAAGACCTCATTAGGATAGAATTTTATGTACTCAGACTCTGGTGTTCTGTATAAGCGAAGACAAGTCCTAAGACAAGCCCTCTCAAACACCCGAATCTTTTCCAATAAACTTGCTGTCACGTTGAACCACACGGGAAATCCAAATACAAGCATAGGCCTGTAAGGGCAAAAGCACCTCTGGCTCTGGCCAGAGCAACATTTATATGTTTGTTAAAATACAGATATAGATCTAGCCAGATCCCAAGGTAACTGACTACATTTCGACAAGCAAGTGGCAGCCCGTGCTGCTCAATGATCGAAAACTTTCGCCAATTCTTTCTGGTATCCCTAGAGGCCCCCGACGAAGGCGTCCTAAACAAAATGGTTTCTGACTTCTGAAAGTTGATTTTCAACTTCCAGTCATAGCAATATCGCTTAATTTTGTCGAAGTCACGTTGCAAGAGTATATTAATGACCTCAATCTTTGGACCTGATCTGTACGCGATTAAGTCGTTTGCGTACGCTATGGCATGGTGAAGTGAACCTATCAGATCACTTGTGTAAATGTTGAACAGGATCGGCGAATTTATCGCACTTTGTTGCAGATCGTTTTTAATGTAAAATGTTCTAGAAGAAGTCACATCGCCGTTTTTCACGATGAACTGTCTATCTGTTAACATGTTGTAAAGAATATAAAGAAGTGGTTTACTAATGCCCAGCCTGTTCAGCTTGAAGAAAAGTCCCTCTAACCATACGGTATCGAAGGCTTTTTCCAAGTCAATCAGGCAGGCACCAGTGTACTGGTTCTTGCCTTTGTTCCATTGGATATCAGAAACCAGTTTAGACGCGGAATGAATGACATCATGCCCCGCCTTGAAACCGAATTGATTATCCGGAACTATAGTTTTGTCCTCAACCCACTTAGTCAGGGCTCTATTAAACACCTTCTCGAAAACCTTACTGATATTTGATGGATGTGTCTTTATCCCTTTTAGGGATTGGATGTACCACCGCAGTTTTCCAATGTGCTGGATAATGGGCAATATTCATCGCATTGTTAAAGAGGGTGGTACAAATGTTCACCGCTTCTAGTTTAAGATGTCTAGGCACAATGTTCGGTATTTCATCGAGTGGGAACCGATGCTTTCAGTGTGGCGAGGCCGTTGACGTATCCGGTGTTTTATCGTGAAATTTTGTTCAGTGATGAAGTCCATTTCTGGCTCAATGTATACTTTAATAAAAAAAATTGCCATTTTTGAGCTGATGAGCAACACGAAGAGTACGAAGAGCAACCATTACATCTATTAAAAACAACGTTATGGTGTGGTTTATGGGCTGGTGGAATCATTGGTCCATATTTTTTCAAAAATTAGGCAAATCAAAATGTTACCGTCAATGGTAACAGTTATCGTGTCATGTTAATGGACTATGTGCTTCTTGAAATTCAAGCACATAGTCTCGGTGAGCTCTGGTTTCAAGAAGACAGTGCTACGAGTCATACAACGCGTGAAACAATGAACTTGTTGAGAAATCATTTTGGTGAACACTTAATTTCACGTTTTGCTACAGTAAATTGGCCTCCTAGATCGTGCGATATCACACCTTTGGACTTTTTTCTCTAAGGATTTGTAAAGTTTCAGGTCTTCAGGAATATGCCAACTATGATTGACGCTTTGAAAGTCAATATTACTCGTGTTATCCGCGAGATACCAGTCGCTACGCTCGAACGAGTCGCCAAAAATTAGTCCTTCCGAACGGACCACCTCAGACGTGGTCGTTGCTAACATTGTTCTTTTAACTGATAATAAGTTCACTGTCAAATTTATGCATTTTATTTTACATTATAAATCAAACTTTACATTGAACCTTCCTATACTAACAATTTGCATGGTCAGACTCAGCTAAGTACAAAATGATTTTAGAATAATTCTTCTCCTCCCTAAATCAATATGGCCAAAGCAACAATGCACTATCTGATTAGTTATTACTATCTTGACATTATATATTGGCCATTATTTGTCACTAGATGGTGTTGGTGTCCATTTATTTGGAAACACTTATCTGATTGTGTCAAACGAACACGTTTTTGAAAGGTGACATGTCAGGCTACATTTCTTGTGAAGACAGCTGTGTAGTTCGTTGCTCGTGTTAAAAGTTATACTGATTTGAATATAAGTGAAATATCTGAAGAAACATGCTATGTAATATTTTTAACTATAAAAACATGCTGAAAAATTTGTGCAGTTTACGGTGCTGTGAGTGAATGACGGACCCAAGAGTGGTTTGTTCGATTCCGTTCCGGAAATTTCGATGTAAAAGATGCACCTCGAACTTGCACGAGCAAGCTACTCAAAGAAGCTCGATCTTTGCGTGCCACATGAATTAACGCAAAGAAATTTAATTGACCAAATAACCATCAGTGAAACTCTGCTGAAACGTAACGAAATGAAACCATTTTTGAAGCGATTCATTACGGGCGATGAAAAATGGATTAAATACAGGAATATCCAATGCAAGCGATCATGGTCAAAGGCCGGTGATCGACCACAAACGACTTCAAGGCCTGGACTGACGGCAAACAAGGTTATGTTGAGTGTTTGGTGGAATTGAAAGGGAATTCTATCCTCTAATGTGTACAACTCGACCATTTAAATGAAGCTATCAAGAAAGAGCAACTAGAATTGGCCAACATAAAGGGAGTTGTCTTCCACCATGTCAATGCTAGGCCACACACATTTTTGATGACCCGGAATAAATTGATTGATCTTGGTTTGGAAGTTTTGATACATCTACCGTATAACCCGGACCTTGCACCCTCTGATTACCATTTGTTTCGGTCTTTGCAAAACTCTCTTGATGGTAAAAAAATGGCTGTAAATCACTTGGCCAAGTTTTTCGCTGATAAACCACAGAAGTTCTACACCGATGGAATTATGAAGCAATCCGGAAAATGGCAAAAGGTCATAGATAATAATGGCCAATATGTACTTGATTGAAATTGATTTTGAATAAAGAAAAAATTTTTTTTTGTGCCGCTCTAAAATTATACCAGAATCTATTGAGCAATTGAAAGTTCAACGTACAAGAATTTATAATGAAATATTTACAACCCCACTCCAGAAACCCTTAAAATATGTAAGTGCGCAAAATATACTTATTTTTTCAGCTTTTCGTACATAGATTAATTATAAAACTCTGAGCATGTGGTGTATTTACTCGCATGGTACGTACGAGTATTCGTATATTGATACAATTTTAGCAGCATTTTTCAACATATTTCGCGTTTTTATTGAACTGAAAATATTTATTTTATTTTTTAAAGGTGCACAGCTAATGGATTCGATTAGAGGGTCAAAAGGGTGACAAGTGTGATATTTCAAACGTCGAAAATCTATAATTCATATTTGGCAATATTCATTATGTTATATATCGAACTGTTATGTCCGGGTTGATTGGATGGTGAGCCTTTAAAGTAGCTAACCCAGATCATTTTCAATTGAGTTGTCATTGTGCACGGTAACTGAATAGTTTCGGCTTTGAAAAATTCTTAGTTTTTATCCGTAAAAATGGCCAGCGAATTTTATGAGAATAGTGAGATATTATTTACTGGAGGATCTGGCGTTGTTGGCAAAGCGGCGATTGATAAATTACTGCGATCATGCAATGTGAAGAAGATCTACGTTCTTTTAAGAGGAAAGAAAGGTGTCGGTCCGGAGGATAGATTAGTGGAGTTGAAAAATTCCAGAGTAAGTGTTATTTATGTGTGTGGAATGTAATTTATTGTGTTGTGTGACCTAAAGTCAGCAGAGCAGAGAAAGTATGGTGCCATTTTTTTGTTGACTTGTTTTTGACTTAGCAGTTGATGCTCAGTGTTCATATTTGATGACAAAGGGAAAATATTCCAAAAAGATACTGAAGGTATATTTTTTCAAGATACTGAGCTGACATTACTCTGTTGTTGGTGAAAGATTTACCAAAAATGCGAGTGATGTTGGTTAAGGGTTCTTTCTCAGTTGCTTTAATGTGTTCTGTGTGATATGGCTTCACAGCCTCCTATCGACCAGCGTTCCATGCTAATCGTTGTTACTCTGGTGATATATTTGCTTAACCCTTGTATGCACAAACATTTTTACTATACTTTCTAAGGTAAAAGGCAAAAAATAAAAAATGTATGTAATCAGAATAGGAATTGAATGTTGGACGATACCCCTTTCAGGGTCATTTTGACCCTAGCACTGTACTATGGAGCCGGCCAGTCGGGTACCGCGGTGCTACCTGATATACATACGTACCAGCTTCCTGGTTATCCTTTATCAGTCGGTCTGTTGTTTTGTATGCCAATCGTTTATGTAAATTAAACAATTATACAAAAAACTGTATTAAAAAAAACAACACGTCTTTTATTTTATTGCTTGAGTTTTACAACTAATTTGGCATCATGGACAAAAAGGATTTTCGTTCTCTCATAAAACATTTATTTTTTGAGAGGCAAAACGGCGAAGGAAACAAAAGAAAAGTTGGATAAATACCATATTATGGGGCTAATGCTCAGTCAGATTATACCGTCAAATATTGGTTTCGAGAGTTTCTTGGTGGCCGCAACTCCACTACCGATCAAGTCCGCAGCGGCAGGCCCTCCGATGCGGTTACAGAGGACAATGTCAAAAAAATACATGAAATGGTGTTGGCTGTTGGTGTTTGGGCAAATTTCTGCATATGAAAAAGTTATCCTGCCGCTGGGTGCTGTGTATACTCACTCCTGAAAAAAAAAACACGAACGCGAGAGCACTTCGAAAGAGTGTTTCTACTTGCTGATGCGGAATTGGGCTCGATGGCTCGGTTTTCTGGGATTGTCATGGCATACTCTTCGTGGACTACATAGAAAAAGGAAAAACCTCCAACAGCGAGTACTACTGTGCATTATTGGAGCGATTGAAGGCTGAAATCGCTGCAAAACGGCCTCACATGAAGCGAAAAAAATTTTGTTTTTGCAAGACAATGCTCCGGCGTACAAGAGCTTCGCAACCATGGCTAAAATCAATGACTTACGGCTCCAATTGCTGTCGCATCCACCGTATTCGACCGGTTTGGCTCCCTCGGACTATTATCTCTTCCCAAACCTCAAAAGATGGCTCATCAAAAAAAAAAAAAAAATTCAGCTCATGCGAGGAAATCATCGACGCCACGGAGGAGTATTTTGCAGACCTTCCGGAAAATTAATTTTCGGACGGGATCAAGAAGTTGGAAAATCGCTAGAATAAGTGTATCAAACTAATAGGGAACTATATTGAATAAAATATTTTTTTTTTTATTCCTAAGGAGCTTACTTTTCACCCCACCTAGTATCTTTTTCCTTCTGCATCTTGTTGGTATGTTTCAAGTTGTTAGTATGCAGTTCCTTCATGATTTGTAGGGAAAGAACTTCTACTTCTAAATCATCGATTGATGGATGTAATGTTGGTGGTAAGGGTTGGATACGCACGGTTTGTTCTGATGTAAATCTTTGATTGTTGATTGTGACGCTTTCATTGGTAAATTTGATGACAAACGTGCCTCTTAGCGATTGGGTTCCATTATTTATTTCGAAGGAGCCATTGAACTTGTTGAGAATAAGTAGTCGTGAAGTTACCTCCTGGACCTGAGGGATATGGTGGCTATTCGTTACGTTGCATGATGCGTTTTTATTTTCTAACAAACTTGTGATACATTTATCATAGCTTAAATCTAAAATATTTGAAATTTTACATGGAGACAAATTATCGATTATTTTACAATCATTTACTATTCCGTGTATGGTATATTATCTTTATTCATTTTATCTATAATTATATCTAATCAATTTTTTGCTAATATATTCGAATTTATAATGTTACCTATTTTTTTTATTTTATCTTGTATAGTAGGATATCATTTACTTGATATTCGATTATACTTTCTTTTCTTATACTATTTGTAATTTCAATTGTTATTCTAGTAACAATTAGCTTCACGTAATTAACAAGCGAATGGCTTCTGAGGCGTTTAGCCTCTTCAGCCTGCTGTTTCCTTCTAAGCTCTTGGTATTTGGGGCAACCTCTGAAATTTTCGGGATGTCCCGAGTTGTGACAAATCACACACCTTAGCTGATTCTTATCTTCGAGCCTATCCTTCCCTAAAGGACATTTTCCTTGCATACATTGCAGTATGCAGTTTTTTTTTTTTCCAATGAATGCGGTGGTAGTGAAAATATTTGATACAATTTACATTATCCACTTTGCTATTGGGGGACAATTGTACTAATAGGAACGGTAATTTTCGGTCACCATTCGCTCCGGTGGCCATGGTAAACGGCTTTACACACACAAACTTGAGGTCGTCATGTTCGTGTGTCTTAAGCTCAGTGAGCAACTCCTCCATCTCAACAACCTCAGGGTCGATACCCTTAAGGAGGACTGACTTTAACTTATCATTTTTTGCTGTGTACGTAAAGTACTCAAAATTAGCCTTATCCAGTCCAGTCCAGTCCAGTCCTCTATTGTTTGACAATACAAAGAATGCCCATTCCCTTTAATTTTGTCTTTTACCATAGAAATTATTAGAGACTAACTTAACAAATTTTATAATATCACATGCATCTTCATTACTCACTGTAATAGGCGGAACATGCTCTTTTTTCTGCTGTGGCTGCTGTTGTAGTTGTTGTTGCTTATTTTTCTCCTGTTGCTGTTAATGCTTTAGGTACTGTTGCTGTTTTTGGTTTAACTACTGTTGCTGTGGTTGCTGTTGTTGCTTCTGTTGCTGCTGTTGTTGTTGCTTCTTCTGCTGTCGTTGTCGTTGCGACTGTCTCCCTTGCTGTTGAGTTTGGTTTAGCTGTTGTTGTTGTTTTGGTGTTGAAGCAATTCTTTCTGCTGTTGCCGGAGGGTCCTTCGTCTCTCTCTCCTTGCTTCGAGGAATTCTATTTGCTTGCGCATCTCGTCAATCAGCTTAGTTTCCTCACCTTCCTCTTCCTCCTGATCAATTTCTTTGAAGGTGTTCCCTTCACCGATATATCTGCCTTCTCCTCCTTCAGAGACATAGGAGAAGGTCATTTCCTCGGCTTGGGCTGTTGAGGCTATCGCATGGGATGCCGTTGCTTCCGATTTAGCTGGTCGCTTTGCTGTTGAGTTTGTTGTTGGCCTCAGTGATCTCCTCCTTTTGCCGTCGTTCGACCAGTGTTGCTGTAGCTATTATGCGGTGTTCTTCTGAATCCACCGGTTTTCCCTTTTGCGGGCTCTTCTCTCTTCTCACGGCTCTTCGTTTAAAATGTTGATTTTTGTTTTTATTTATTATTAAAAAAAAAAAAAAAAGACTGAGACTGGGGCTTGAGCCCGGCACCTCTCGGTTATTGATCAAACACACTACCTAAACGTTGGTTATCTATAGTGCTATAGACTGCTCATTATAGACTGCTCACTATAGACTGCTCACTATAGACTGCTCACTATAGACTGCTCACTATAGACTGCTCACTATAGACTGCTCACTATAGACTGCTCACTATAGACTGCTCACTATAGACTGCTCACTATAGACTGCTCACTATAGACTGCTCACTATAGACTGCTCACTATAGACTGCTCACTATAGACTGCTCACTATAGACTGCTCACTATAGACTGCTCACTATAGACTGCTCACTATAGACTGCTCACTATAGACTGCTCACTATAGACTGCTCACTATAGAC
This sequence comes from Volucella inanis, assembly GCA_907269105.1. NCBI lineage: Eukaryota > Metazoa > Arthropoda > Insecta > Diptera > Syrphidae > Volucella > Volucella inanis. The sequence continues at coordinate 17,156,769 of OU026156.1, read as the reverse complement.
TGCTCACTATAGACTGCTCACTATAGACTGCTTACTATAGACTGCTCACTATAGACTGCTCACTATAGACTGCTCACTACGAGAGTTCACACACGACTCATTTAACTGCAAGTCGTTAATATGGTATGACACCAAGTTTTAAATAAGCGTAAGTCGTTTTGGAACAATTGCATGTCGTGATAAATCAATGCTGCCATGTACTTTTTAAAATAATTTTAATTAGTCCATAAGAGTCCGATTTTGAATCACTTTTTCGAGCATATTGGTATCTCGGTAATAACAAGTCTTCCAAAGCTGCAATTGACGATAATTTATCGGAATAGACGAGTGACTTGACGTATCCCCATAAGAAAAAAGTTTAAAAGCGTCAAATTGCACGATCTAGCCGGTCACTTCACCAGTCCAAAACGAGAGATAAATTTCTCACCGAACTCATTTGTCAATTGGTCCGTCGATTTGCGTGCTGTGCGACATGTATGGTAGATAGCGTCGTCTTGCTGGTACCACATGCTGACCAGGTTCAGCTCGTGCGTTTTGGCAAAAAAAAGTTCGAAATCATTGTACAATAGCAAGCGCCATCGACAGTAATGTTGTTCTTACCGGCCAATGACCATAAACCGCACCAAACAGTGAATTTTCCGGGTGCATTGGTAGCTCTTGTAGTTAAGTTAATACATGGACTGAAAAGTGCCGTTTCTAAGAGAAGGCACCAATTGAATTAAATCCATACCATTTTTAGTTAGTATCAACCTTCAAAAGATACGTGTATAAATTTGACAGCTGTCGGACGATTAGTTCTCGAGATATATATAGCGTTGTGAGTAAGCAACTTTTGTTATTGTGAAAAAAAATGGATTCAAAGCAATTTCGTGTGTTGATTTATCATTGCTTTTTGATGGGAAAAAATGCAGCCAATGCAAAGAAATTGCTTGATAAGTGTTACCCGGACTCTGCAACAGCCGAACAAACCATTCGCAAGTGGATTGAAAAATTTAAAAGTGGTCATACAAGCACCGAGAGGCTGTTTCAGATGAAAACATAAAAAAGTCCACAAAATGATTACGAATGACCGTAAAGTGAAGTTGATCGAGATAGCTGAGGCTCTGAAGATATCAAAAGAGCGTGTTGGATATATCATATACGAATATTTGGACATGCGAAAGCTCTGTTCAAAGTGGGTGCCGCGTTTGCTCACAGTCGACCAAAAACAACAACGTGTTGATGATTCAGAGGAGTGATTAAAACTGTTTAACTGCAATAAAGCCGAATTTTTGCGTCGGTTTGTGACAATGGATGAAACTTGGCTCCATCACTTCACACCAGAGTCAAGTCGGCAGTCAGCTGAGTGTCGCGCAGGCGAAGAACTTCGTCCAAAACGACCAAAACTCAACAGTCGGCTGGCAAGGTCATGGCAACGAAAAACTTTATAAATTAAATTTAATTCACTGCCAAGTTGCAACAAATGTAAAAAGACAACAATATTTCGGCTCACAAGTATGAGCGAAACCGTAAAGCGGTTGAATCGAAGAGCGCAAAAAATGATTTAAACAGTGTTGCCGCTGGAATCACAAACATCCTGCCCGGCTGTATGGGAAAGTTCAGGACTATCCAAAATCCTGTATAGCTTTTGAATCGGTCGAGTGCATTCGCCTTGCAAATGTTTGATTTTGACTACTCTGATGAGGCCATCCTTGCGGGGATGAAGTTGCGTAACACGACCGAGTCGGCATTGTGTCGCTAGTAGATTCTCATTTTTGATGATAATATCGCCTATCATGATGTCATCTGTAGACTCATGCCACTTAGAACGTCGTTGTAAGGTGGATAAGTATTCATCCTGCCATTCCCTCCAAAAATGCTGCTGCATCTGCCTTAGTCGTCGGCAATACCGAAATCGTTATGTGGGTACTTCCAATACTGTTTTGTCAGGCACAGCAATCATAGATCGACCTATAAGTAAGTCTGCTGGAGTGAGAGCCATTCGATCATCAATATCATTATGTAAAGCCACCAAAGAACGAGAGTTTAAGCCGGCTTCTATGTGCACGAGTAATGGGTGAAATTGGTCATAATTAATCACATGTTGCAGCGCGTAAGCAATGTGCCATTCCTTGAGATCTTGTTGTAGAATACGATTATCGCCAAAAAATACAGTCCCATTGTCGCTGTATATGTGATAACATGGGCCACGACGACTCACGAAGCAGGTGTACACATTTACGAAGGATTCAGCAGATAGATCTTCAGCTAGCTCGATGTGCACAGCCTTTGAAGCCATGCAAACGAAAATAGCGACGTATGTCTTTTTCACAGTACGAACGTTTCTTGAGCCAATGCGGAAATTAAAAGGGCCAGGGTAATCCACCCCAGATATTGAAAATGGTGGAGAGGCCAACACCTTAGAGCGGGGTATAGATGCCATGCGTTGCTTAGCCATAGTATGTTGATGCCGTCTGTAAATAATATACGAATGAATACAATGCCTTACAAGGGTACGAACGTGAAGTATCCAGTATTTTTCTCGAATCGTCTGTTGCATCCGCTGTATCTCTCCATGTAGTGTGTCCCGATGAGTCTGATCAACAATTAGCGACCAGTTGCACACAAAATATTTTCTCTCTCGAAGTCAAGATATGGAGCCAATGTGATTAGTTTGCTTGATGCAGCCACGTTCAAAATTAATGCGATCGTATACCGTGAAACTGTCTTAGAGGCAGTATTGAAGCCTTGGGAAAGCAATTATTTCATTTGGAGACCGTGGACATTTCAACAAGACTCGGCACCGTCTCACAAAGCGCGCGTCAACCAAGATTGGTTAGAAAACAATGTTCCACTTTTCATTTCTTCGACACAATGGATTGCAAATTCTCCGGATGCAAATCCGTTGAATTTCTCTGTCTGGGGTTTTTTGAAGGCGAAGGTTGGTACAAAAAAATACCAAAGTTTGGACCGCCTCAAACAAGCACTTTGCCGAAAATGGACCAAAATACCGCAGAGCCACATGCGTGCAGAGTGTGATGCTTTCTTCGGCTGTCTCAAGCCCATTTTTCGCGCCAAAGGTGGACATATTGAAAACTACTGATACAGTTTGAAAATTGATGTATTTTCCAACATTTTTTGCTTTGGCACAATAAAATTTAGCAAAAAATAAAAAAATTTCAGCATTTTAAAAAGTTACAGTTCGAATCAGGCAGGGTGTGTGTGATTTCACAGAGATGAACACCGCAGATTTAATGGTAAAATTTCAGTTCTACCGTATGCTTACCATATATTGGTCGAACATCACTTTTTCTGTTCTTATTTTTAAATAGATATGTACATTCTCAAATTATTTATTATTTTACTGTTCTTTCTTTTACCTAAATTTAGATCTTTAAGGTTCTAAAGGAGAAAAAACCAAATGAATTAAATAAACTGGTTGCAATCAGTGGCGATATATCCAAAGATGGTCTTGGCATATCGCCTGAAGACATACAGAAACTAAAACATGTTCAAATATTCTTCCATTCGGCGGCAACGACACGTTTCAATGAGCCGCTCAAGTCAGCCATTCGTCTTAATGTTAAATCAACTCTAGAGGCCTTAAAATTAGCCGAATCAATGAAGGAGTTGAAAATTTTCGTCTACATTTCTACATTTTTCAGCAATCCCTATCTGAAATATATGGAAGACAAGGTACATGAGCAGAAATAGTTTTTGTTACATAGATGCGTTATATGACAAAGTGATTCTGTACAATCTAGGTATATCCACCAGTCTTCCCGTGGAGAACAGCGCTTAAAATGCTTGAAGATGACACAATTGATCCCATAATGGACGCCATAACAAATAAGTGAGTAACTTGTTATTTTGCAAAGTGTCAGAACTCAGACTCTAAATTATCGATTGGAATTACATAATTGACAGAGTTATAGCAGGATGGCCAAATACATATGTTTTCACAAAACATTTGGCAGAACAAGTTGTGAATGAATATCGGTTCAAATTGCCAGTAGTGATCTACAAGCTTTCGATGGGTAAGTGATCAAAGTCCCTAAAATTTTTACCGAACCACAAATAATAGCAAGACTCTCTACTTTATAGTTATCTCAGCTTTTGAGGAACCAGAACCTGGATTTACAGAAACAATGGCTGGATGCATGGGTTTATTCGTTATATGGGGTACAGGTAAGTGTTTGGTTTATATGGATCCAGTCATCAGGTTCACATTAGTTCTATTACGCCAGGTCTCATCCAATGCATAATTGTAAACGACTTTAAATTTTGCATAAATTTTACTCCCCTGGATATGGGTACAAAAACTCTTCTTATGTTCACTGCACTTAAGGCCCAGTTACCTAGAGAAAAGTAAGTTCGATCCAAGCATTCCACTTATCCTATTACGAATTCCAAATCATTCCCTACCTCTCAGATTCATAGAGGCAATTCCTGTTGGAAAATTTTCATCCACATCATTCTATAATAAATCGATGGCTAACATATTTTCTCTTGTGAATAAAGCCGTTCAGAAATATCCTTTGGAAAAATCACTCTGGATACCTAACATCACAGTGACAGATTCCATATTTTGGTATTGGTTCAATGTAAGTATCTTTCGATTATAAGTCTTGTCATCCCCAGATCTTAATGTAAAAGATTGCGTTTTTCAAAGGTCCTATTTCTACAACTCCTGCCATCGTATGTTATAGATGCTATTCTTAAAATATTCCAGCACAAACCCTTTTTAATGGCCATTCAGCGCAGGTTTTACATGACCCGACAAGCCGTGCTGTTCTTCCTTCAAAAGCAAATCGACTGCGATGGCATTACGGAATTTGATGAAATGTTAAAAATGGGCGAAGGGTAAGAATACCAGTGGACTGAAAGAATTTCTTGGAATATAAATTTCTGTGAATGGCAATTTTTAAGGAATGAATTCAGCATACAGGGCTTATGTGACCTGAAATCGAATCCAAAAATCCTGACTAGAGCATTTGAAGGTGTTGTTCATGGATGCAGGAAGTTTATACTAAATGAGGATGATGCAAGTATAGAGCGATGTAAAAGGGAATTAAAAGCGTAAGACTGACTGAAGGTTTTGTACGAAGAGTTAAATTTTGAAAGAGTTTTGTTTCTAGGAAACAGATTTTCTACAATGTTTTGCGGATTTTGCTAGTTATCGTTGCACTGGTAGCTATTGCACGACGCGTGCACATATATGGATAAGTAAATTTTATTATATATAAGTAAAATGGAAATAGATTTCAAACAATCAATAAAATCTTTTACTTGACCAAGTTTGTGCGGTGATAGAGTTACTTTTCAAATTTAAATTTAGAGCAAATACAGAGGTGTACTGTATTCGACGCCGATATTTATACTCCCTGTCATCTATCGATGACTTTCCGTACCAGTCAACTTTTCATACTTCCACTTTTTCTGGAAAATTTGCCATCAGTTGTCATGGGGTCCATTATCCTTTGGACGAGTCTTCTCCTATTCATATATACATACAATAGATGGAGCTGTCAACATTCAGCTTGTGGAGGCAAACTAGCAGCTTGGTGGTAAAGTTACGGATTAATTTCACATTCAAAACGTAAATAAATGCACTGATTTTGTAATACGTTTTCGAAGGAGATCCTTTTTTTACTCTTTGTTCATACCTACTCGTTAATGAGTATATTAATTAAAAGTTTAAGTTTAATTAAATTATATTATGTTAAATTGCGTGAAGTTTTATTCCAACTACAAAATTCATTCATTTAAGTGAACACCTGCCGTATTCACTGAATGAGCATACATAAATAGGGTCAAGGATACACCTTAATATAAGTCACGGCTTATCCATTAACCTTGGCTGTTATCCATTAGTATTTACGGTAATTCTACATCGGGTCGAAACAAACTAGGAGACCCTTCCTGCGTTTTAGGTTTTACATCACAGCCATGTTGATGCTCTGACTAGGGGGGAAATAGGAAAACATCCTTTGATGATGAATTTAGAGAAAATGAAAAGCAAGACGAATTGAGAAGACAAAAAGAGGTGAATATGGTAAGTCAGGATACCTAAGTAATCCGCAAAATAGCGATGCAACCAAAAACACCGTTGGAAGCAATCTAGAAAATAATACAATGACAGGGGCCGTTGTAAAGACGGTTAGGTTAGGTTTAGATAAATTCGGCGGAAGTGGAACTACTGCAAATGCTGATATTGAGATAAGATGAGATGATGATGAGAAGATGTTCGAATTGAATCGAAGTTCGTTAGAGTGTTGGAGCTAAGAGAAAACTTGGTAAAGGCTTGTGAAGATTTAAATTATTTGGAATTTATTTGGAAATATCTCTTTTAAAAAGAGAATTATAATAGGGGCTATCTAAAGCGCTTAAGTCTTAAAAACAATGACAGTAGAATCTCATTCAACACCGCCACATAGTAGATGGTGGTAAGCATTAACGTGGTCAGGGCTCTCTATTGTCAATCTCTCTATTGATGGTAACAAAATGCACCGAAAGGCGGAGGAACTGCCTTAGACAGACAACGACATTGGAACAGATCGGAATGGGTCTAGACCAAATAAGGTCGAAAATAAATCCCACTTTGCCAGGTGGATCAAAACAATTGTTCAAAGCACCACGCTTTGGAAATTTAACTAATATCACGATGACGGACCGGCAACGAAATAGAAATAATCAATTGAAGAAATAGAGATCAGAATCAGGAAACTATTATAAAGATCAAACATCATAAAATAGATGAAACGTTAAAATTGTATTTCATTATAAATTCAAAAAAGATATTGTGGAAATAAACACTTCATATAGCAGGTGACATCAAAGTCACTCAGCATATTTTTTTTAATCTATTCGGTCTAAACGAAACTATGTCATTTCACCGGTTATTATTTTGTAATTGAATATAGAAGCAAAGTAAAACTGATGCTCGTGCATCACTAAATTCTACAATAACACCCAAAATGTTTGAATAATCCTCCAAGGAAGGTGTAATTTACAAAGTATCTGAGTATAATTCATTGAAACTTCCTTCACCATTAAGTTCCGTCATGGTTAAAATTTTTGAATTATTAAATTGTGATAAAAACCTAAATACCAAGAAAAGTATTTTTTTAAGCGGGCATGACTAAATAAATGAGCAAAGCTTTGGCAATGTGCATGATAATGCAAGTGCAGGGACGAGTTAATCCGTCATCGGTTAACAATATGTTAAGTTAAAATTCTTTCTACTACCCATCCTAAAATATTTTCGTAGTATACTTTTCATTTCATTAAAACTTTATTCAAATTCACTTAAAAAAAATAATAAAAAATTCTTAAGAATAAATATAGTATTGTAATGCGAAAAGAATAAAGTGACCATTCATTGAAAGAAAAACCATCAGTGACGAATGGTCTGCTTGAAATTTTACAACTAGGTTTCTAATTTGCTTAAAAACTTCAATAATAATTTGTAAAAGAAAAACAAAAATTGCATAACAAACAATGCTGGTTACAAAAGAAAAACTTTAAAAAAAAAAAAATAATAATACAATTATTATACATATATTTCACCTATTAGCTATTGAAATATATTGTAGCTCAGAACGTTACGATACTAAATTCAAAAAGGATTCTATATGCCTGTCAATCGTCAATCGTGAATAACAATTTTTTAACAACTTTTAAAAAAGCACGGTAATTATGAGTTCTTCTTATAGAGAGCGACAACTTATTAAAATATGTAGGGGCGGAAAATAAAAAGAAATGAGAAAAATGTGTTCTGCGTGCAATTGGTACACAAACAAGTGACATGCTATTAACGCACAAATAATATGATCTCAAGTATCTAGTGGGTAGATTCCCACTTTGTTTGAAAAATTCTATTAAAAGCTTAAAAACGTAGAGATGTCTTATATATGCAGTATTGCAGTTTGGAATAAGCCAGACCATAATAAATCATGGTGAGAACATTTTTTGAACAAATGGGTTGTAGACGATACATCTTCTTGAAAACGCTTCTTAAATGTGCCTTTACAGAAGATATATGAGGCTTCCATTTTAATTTAGAATCAAGTATTCAAATACTCCCAAGTATTTGAAGTAGTCCACTTCTTTTATCTTAAAGCAACTGGGGGAACAACTAACAGATGAAGAATCTGTGCCATATCGTTCCACAGTTATGGCTTGGCAAAGAGAACTTTTTGCACTCAGCAGCATGAAAAAACAGATTTGGATCAAAGAAAGCACCAGTAATCTTAAAGGACATTACTTTGGTTTTATCGCTAAGCACGAGCTTATGCAATGTAAACCACTTTCTTAGAGTGTCCAAATCATTTTCAATTTTTACGATGCAATCAAAGGTAGAGGTCTCTTCGTAAGTAAACGAAAAGTGAGCTTATGTAAATCAGAAACAAAACAGGTCCCAACACCGAACCTTGAGGTACACCGTTATTTAATTTACGAAAATATCTAAAAATACCATTATTACAGACTTTTTGCTGTCTCACGAACAAATACGACCGAATTAATTAAATTGAATTGAATATTGAATAATTGAATTGAATCACACCCCTGAAATCGATGTTGTAGAGTATATTTAAAAGTAACTTGTGATCAACCATGTCAAATTTTGGAATGATAGTTTAAAAGGTAGACTTTATCACAATCCTCAACAAAGTAAATATCAAAATTCATGGGTGAGTAGGGTATTTAATTTTCGGTTTTTTGATTTCATTTGAAGTCGATTGGAGTAAAAGTAACGGAGATATAGATTTGCGAGTCTCCGCTTCTCCGGTCTGGTTTCGCGCTGCTATCTGTTAGTGCAAACAAAAGGTAATTTCTAAGAGTTGCTAGAAACTTCATTTTGTCAAAGTATGCCCAAAATACTACTTTCCTCGAAGAGTCTCAGTACGTGTGCCTTAAAAAACGCTGTTTTGAAAAGAAAGTTAAGCTTAAAAATGTCTGTTCTATCGAGCAGTTGTACACGTGAAGTGGATTTTTATTTCAATTTTTACTATAATTTTGCATTTATGGGTCTATAACGGTCTATTCGTGCGGTTTGCTAAGAGATGGCGTAACTTGTATTATTCCATTGCTATTATTCCATTGGAACATGCGTTGGAAAGCTACTGTCATTGTACGTCATTTCAGTATATGTCATTCATTTGAAGCGTAAATAACAATAATTTTTTTTCACTCAAATATGTCGAACTTTGTGCCTGAAAAAGTGTTTTTGAGGGGAGTTCTTCATTACTTTAATATGAAAAAAAACTGCTGCCGAAAGTCATCGTATTTTGGTAGAAGTTTATGTTGAACATGTGCTAGCTGAGCGAACGTGAAAAAAGTGGTTTGCACGATTTAAAAGTGGTGATTTTTGCTTGGAAGACGATGAACGTCCTGGGCAGCCAAAAAAGTTTGAAGATGAAGAAGGTGATGAAAAATGGATCCATTATGACAACCCCAAGCTCAAAAAATCATATGTGAAATCCGGCTAACCAGCCAAATCAATATCCATGGCGCGAAGGTAATGCTCTGTATTTGATGGGATCAGATAGGTGTGCTGTATTCTGAGCTGCTAAAACCGGGTGAAACCATCAATGGACAACGCTACCGAACACAATTAATCCGTTTGAAGAGAGCAGTAGCCGAAAAACACCCAGAATACGAGAATACCCAGACACGAGGCAATAATAAATAAAAAAGAAGAGCTATTTGGAAAACAGTGGAAGGGAAGTCTTACCCCACCAGCCTTATAGCCCAGACATTGCCCCTTCTGACTACCATTTGTTCCGGTCAATGCAGAACGCCTTCACTGAAATACGGTTCACATCAGAGCAGAATATCAAAAATTGGCTTGATTCATTCTTGGCTGCCAAGCCAGCGCAGTTCTTTTGGGATGGGATCCATAAATTGCTAGAAAGATGGGAAAAAGTCATAGCCTCAGATGGGCAATACTTTGATTAATACTATTGTACATGTTTTTCTTAAGTAAACGTTCAAATTTTGGAAAAAAAGCCGCACGAATTAAAATATATACCCAATATACAAAATGCCTGAAAAAAGTTAGCAGAGATGATCGAAGGAACACCAGTTCAAGGTTGCATAGACCTAGAAATATAGTACCACCTCATAAACAGAAGAATGACGATGTACAAGCAAACAGTGGGTCAGCAAAAATAAAGAATCGCAATTCTCATAACGTGGCAGAGGATTTTTAAAAACATTTCAGAATTGTGGATTTTTTGCGTTTTTTTTTCGACCATTTGAACTTTAGTGAAGTGTGTAAAGTGTAATGGAAAAATTTAAAATTTACTTTTTAATCTGACAAAAAGGAAAATCTTAGATTCAACATCAAAGTTACTTTTAAAAAATGTAAGTAGCCTCGATTTATTCCGTCTGCTGAAAGAATTCAATCTAGAGTATACCACCTTGATCAAAAAATTTCGGAATTTTTTCAGAAAATTAAAAATACAAGTTTATTCATTTAAATTTATATTTCCCCTTCAAAGTAATCCCCATCGACTGCAACACACTTAACCAACGCTTGATCCAATCATCGAAGCATTTTTACATTCGGTTTGCTGTATGTCCATCAGTGCTTACTGCGATTTTCCCATTACTTCCTCACGACTGCTGAAAAGCGTTCCCCGTAGTGGTTTTTTAACTTGACTGAATAGAAAGAAGTCACAGGGAGCCAAATCCGGTGAATTCGGTGGCTGTTGGATGGTATTTGTTGCATTTTTCGTCAAAAAATTACGAATAATGATGGCACTGTGCGACGGTGCGTTATCATGGTGCAAAATCCACGAGTTTTCTGCCCACAATTCTGGTCTCTTTCATCGAATTGCTTCACGCAAACGTCTCATAATATCCAAATAATACTCTTTGTTTACTGTATAGCCTTCTGTGAACAATTCATGATGCACTTCACCGTTGTAATCCATAAAAACCGTGAGCATTGTCTTCTTTTTTGGTCTCGGCTCATTTGGTGAACGCCATTCACTTGCCTGATGTGTGGATTGCGTGTCGTACTCATAAACCCACGTTTCGTCTCCGGTAATGATCCTTTTGATAAATGTGGGATCGGACTTAGCCTCGCAAATCATCTCTTCTGCAACGTCAATACGGTCTTTTTTTTGCATGAAATTGAGGTCTTTTGGTACCAACTTTGCTGCTACACAACGGAAACAAATCATTAACCAAAATGTCTTGGACGAATCCATAGGCAATGTTCAAGTCCTTCGCTATCTCTCTGATGGTTAAATTGCGGTTATTGACCAACATTTCTTACTTTACTTCATCAAAGTTTTCGTCGGTTTTCGATGTCGATGGTCTGCCACTGCGTACATCATCTTCGATTGACTCAAGACCACTTTTGAACCGCTCGTGCCATTCTTAAACGACCGTTTTCTTTAGAGAATAGTTGCCGAAACACATTTCTAACGTTCGTGCACCATTAAATCAGTTTTTTACGCAAAATTTATTACAAGTTCGTTGTTGCAAATTGAAATCCATTTCTAAAATTGTAAAATATCGCCAACACACGAAGCGATGGATGTATTATTGGCTACGTAACTTTTGCAAATGTCAAGCTATGACGCCAAGATTTAGAGGGAATATCAACAACAGATGTACCAACTTAACGAAAAGAAGAACTCAAATCGGAAAAATGGGAGCGCCACACGGTGGTTATTCCTTTTTCTTTTCTTTTTTTTGATCAAGGTGGTATGAAATGAATTACCGATTTGGTTTGTGATGCGAATCTTAGGCTTGGGATTAGATAGATGTGAAAAGTATTGTGGCCTTATGGATTTGTCAAGTACGTTTTTATCAAAATTAACGTACAGTTTACATGTAAAGAAAATGTGCTCGAGAATAGCAGATGTTGCGAGCAAATACAATATCATCGAAGATACGTCAGAATTGACTATGTCAGGTAACGGAATCTGTAAAACACGAGGATTCTCTCACTGGAAAAGTTACAGATATTTGTGTAAAAAGTGCTTATTGTCATGATTGTAAAGTTTGGGAAAACATACTTGATACTGCACAATATGAAGAATGGTATGAAGACCATGTAAGTGAAGGAAAATGCTATGATGCTCGATGTTTCAAGGTTCAGTAAAGGTAAGTAAGTAAGAGGTAAGTATTCTAAGATACTCCGGTGTCTTAAATTCTAAACCTTATGGTGATGAATTAATAATCAACAAAAAAGTATGTGTCAACGTTTAGAGGCGAATGGACAAACGTTTATTGTAGAAAAAAGGAACTGCAACGGCAACGGTTATAAAAAGAAAAAAGTCTTTTTGACAAAGCAACCTTACAAGTATAATTATTGGCTAAATAACTATATATTATGGTCTGTCCATTCGATGAAACCATTATTCTGTGGAGAAAATGAAGGATGCAATTTGGATAACTTATTATCACTACAGCTCAGCAGATGAAATTCCATAGCACCATTCACATTTCGAGCGGAACAGATGTGGTATGAATGGTAGAAAGTTGCAATTGAAGATGATCTGGAGTTGTTCATGCACATTGTTATAATGCACTTCCAAGTAAGGTTTTAAAAGCCATAAAACCTATTAATGAGGACTTGAGTGAGGACACCATTCTGGAGCGATGTGTTGGAGACTTCACTAAAAACAATAATGAGAGTCTGAACCAACTTATATGGAAAATTAGTCCCAAAACTATTAGTGGTTCCTCATATGTTGTTGAAATCGCAGCAAATGCAGCAGCCTGTATTTTCAATGAAGGCTGTTTTGCCTTGCTGTCATTCATGCAAAAGATGGATATCAAAACAGGTACAAGTTCTCATGAAGGGCCGCGTATAGTAGACAGCATTCGAATAAGCCGAGCGGAGCAAGAAGCTGCCAAAGAAAGCAAAGAAGCCAAAGTTTAGCGTAATGCTCTAGACATCATAGATGTAATCCCTTTGCTTTATGGAGCTGGCATCTATGATTCAGTGTAAGTATGTATAAAAAATATTTGAAATCTTTAAACGCATTTTTCTCACAATAAGCTTTTTAAGAGCTGGTGCCCTCTCCAATTCAAAATCTACTGCACAGTTTCTTTTGAAATTTTGCACACTCTTTCCATATATGACGAAGTAACGTTGTAACGAATTTTAAAATAACAAAATTTCCATACAAAATTAAAAAAATCAATAAAATGAAATTAAGAGGGTTACCTACAGAAACTTATTAGCTAATAGAATCATTTTAATCTTCTAATTTCAGATGATGCAATGATTGGTTATGAGGGGCACCACAACTCAACTTTTTTTCGAGATGGCTGCGGAGATTCGCTGTCAATGGCTTACATCTCGATATTTATTAATAAAAATTTCACAATATATTCCTGAAAAGTCAGTTTATCATGTAGTTATTCTGGAAATAAATATATATTAACTGTATTTTCAAAAAAAGTTTATTCAAAATATACATTTTTTCTACCTCATTAGCCCTACTCCTCCCTTAAAAACAAATTAGGTTTCAATCTTAAAACCATGTATATGACACATTCGCAGAAGGTAGCCATAGTTTTTCTCGTCAATAAACATCCATTTCTTTTCTCTAAACTAAACGAAAAACTGACATCGTAGGTGAGATCAGAACAAGTACAGATTCAGCTGTGTACCATAGTCGAAGTACTACCCCTATCTAGCTTCTTCAAAAACGCTTCAAATGTCTTGAATTTGAGATATTTGAAAGCAGCAAGTGTCTGGTTTTTAGGAAGATCATCACCAACAAGAAAACATGAACACAGATTAATTTAAATAACTGTAGAATTGCACAGGATACCCTGACACAAACGGCTAGAGAAGAAAAGGCGGACGTTATTTTGATAAGTGAACCGTATAAAACTCTGGACAGCAATATATGGATCTGCGATAGGACAAAGCATGCTGCTATATGGATATGTGGAAGGCATGCCTTTCAGGAAACTAACTGACTTACAGAGGGCTTTGCATGGGCCAAAATAAATGGCATATATTTTTACAGCTGCTATGCACGTCCTAGCTGGACCATTAATGAGTACCAAGCAATGCTAAACAACCTATCCGCCGATGTTCGTGGTAGAGCCCCTGTGGTTATCGGCGGCGACTTTAATGTATGGGCAACGGAGTGGGATAGCAGACTTACAAACGCCAGAGGCCGTAGTGTGCTAGAAAGTTTTGCAACTCTTAACATAGGCATTGCAAACCAAGGTCGTGTAAACACATATCGTAAGGCAGGAACGGGTTCATTATTGCGAAATATAAAATGGCGAGTCAGCGAAGAATACACGCACAGTGACCACCAAGCAATAATTCTTGAGACGAAGGAGAAGAATACCGTGCAACGCGCTAAACGAACGGGCCAAAGATGGAAGGACACACACTTCGACCTGGACGCGTTCGAAGAAATGATACATACCGGAAACATAATTCAAAGCGGATCAACTGAAGCCTGTATACAACAACTCGTCCGCATTCTCACTACAGCGTGCGATGCATCAATGCCCAGAAGAACGGGTACTAGAGGAGAAACATCATGCTATCATGAGAAATAAAAAAGCTTAGTTCAAAAATCTAGGGGAAGAGATCGCTTTGAAGAACACCTTATTGGTTTTAAAATCTCAAAACGCGACCTAAAAAAGGCAATCAAGAAGAGCAAGACAAGATGTTTTAAAAAACTTTGTGAAGAAGCCGACATAAACCCTTGGAGTATAGCATAGAGGATCGTCATGATTAAGATAAAGGGCAGCAGATCGCCGCAAATAATATGTCCAGCAATCCTAAGCTCCATAGTAGAACACCTTTTCCCCCGAAGTACATCTACTATGTACCATATCATTAGTGTGACCAACACGGAGGACATTCCAATAGTCACAGTGGATGAACTCATAAACGCATGCAGGAAAATAGGCGACAGTAAAGCGCCCGGACTTGATGGCATACCAAATAACGCACTAAAAGCAGCTATTCATAAGCGGCCAGACATGTTTATGGAAACAATTCAAAAATGTCTTGAAGAAGGAGTTTTCCCGGATGCTTGTAAACTACAACACCTAGTCCTGCCTCCAAAGGGAAACAAGCCACCTGGGGAACCGTCATCGTATCATCCAATATGCCTTCTAGACACAATGGGAAAGATACTGGAACGGATAATATATGCTAGACTGCTCGCGGTAGCAGAAGAGAGAGGAGCACTGTCAGACTTTCAGTTTGTGTTCAGAAAATCGCGGTCTACTGTTCAAGGCGTAAAAACTCAAGTCGACATTGCGGACGAAGCGATACAAGGAGAAATATGGTGGTACGGTACAAAAAAATACTGTGTAGTGGTGGACATCAAAAATGCCTTTAACTCGGCAAACTGTGCGTTCATCAGAAAATCACTAGCCAGTATGAATACGCCATATTACTTGCTGAGGATAGTAGAAAACTACTTTTCCAACAGAAAACTGAGATATGAAACTCATGAAGGGTTGAAATACTACAGCGTTTCAGCTGGGGTTCCACAAGGATCTGTACTCGGTCCACTCCTATGGAACATTATGTATGACGGAGTTCTAAGGCTTATGTTGCCGAGAGGAGTTCAAGTAATCGGATTTGCACACGACATTGCCGTCGTTACGGTGGCAAAAGAAATAAAGGAGATAGAGTCAGCCACAAATGTAGCGATTATTTGCATCAAAGACTGGCTAGTATCCGCCGGTCTAGAATTAGCGGACTATAAAACGGAAGCCGTCTTAATTACCAGCAGAAGAATTGTAGAATATTCCAATATACGGGTGGGACATCAAATAATCCGATCGAAAGAATCAATCAAATACCTGGGAGTAATACTTGATAACAGATTACAGTTCAGAGCACATGTAGAGTACTCCAGTAACAAGGCTTTACTGCTGCGAGGAGCACTTTCTAGAACACTACCAAACATTGGTGGACCTGGATGTGCTAGGAAGATTCTCCTATCTAGAGTAGTCAGCTCAGTCCTCTTATACGCTGCTCCGGTCTGGGTGGGGGCACTGGCCATAAAAGCAAACAAGAGAAAACTGTTGTCCGCATATAGGCTCAGTGCATTAAGAGCGATCTGTGGATTTCGGACAATCTCGGATGAAGCAGCAGTGATAGCAGGAATGGTTCCGATCGACATTCTCGTGGACAAGATGTTGAGAATTTATAATAGAAGAACCCCAGGGCGACAAGATGCAGGTGAAATTGCAAGAATAAAAGGAGAAGAGCGAGCGGCTTCAGCAGCCCTCTTGCAAGCCAGGTGGGATAATAGTACAAAAGGCAGATGGACCTACAAGTTGATCCCGAACATCGAGACCTGGACAAAACGAGCACATGGGGATAACAACTACCACCTTACGCAGTTCCTATCTGGTCACGTGCACCGATTTGGACACGATAGCTCCCCTTTCTACCCAGAATGCTTAAATGCTGCCCAGTCCAATACTACTCACAGACCAAATGTTGCAGTCAGAGGAAAATTGGATGGAAATCGGCACATTTGTGATAATTGTACAAAACGAGCTAAGAAGAATAGAAAAAATTAGAAGAGCTGAAGAAGCAAATAAAAGAAGACTAGCATGATCTGCTAACCAGCCCCGCGAAGTAATACTTAACGGCAGTCCCACGGGGAGAGTGGTTGAAGGACGTAGTGGTGTGGATTAGTACGTAGGCGCACTCCTGGCATCGAATATTCGGGTGTTGCGAATACCACATTCATTGGCGCAACCAAAAAAAAAAAACCCTATCTAGCCTCATTGAAAGATGAAGTAAAAAGCCTGGTAAAACAGCTGTTGGATGATGATATTATAAGGAAATTCCGATCACTTGTGGGTTGTACCGAAAAAATCAGACTCAATTAGCAATAAGCTGTATAGAGTTGTCATCGACTACTGTAAACTCAACAGCTTTTTAATCTCAGATCGCTATCCCATCACCGAGATCATTCAGGTACTTTCCCAACTAAGAGTAAATATGTTACTGTTTTGGACTTGAAAAGTGGTTTTCACCAGATTCGCCCTAAGGTATCCGGTATGGAAAAAATTGCCTTTTCAATAAATAGCGCAAAGTACTAGTTTCCCAGACTACCTTTTGGTCTAAAAAACGTGCCGTCCATCTTTCAAAGCGCTCTGGACAACATCCTGCTCATTTCATAGGGAATTTTTGTTACACCTATATTGACGATATCATTATTTTTTTGCGAATACGAGAAAACAATTGAAAATACCAAAAAGGAAAAATAACTCCGAAATATCTATTCTATCCTTTATCTATATATGGGAAGTTCATTGAAGTGGGTTGCTGAAAGCCCCGACCATGATGATTTCCAAATTGTAAAATCATATATCTATAAGTTGCTTAGGAACAATAGTAAAGAAGTTAAAATAAACAAACAGCACACAGAAAAAAAAGCTTACAAACCTTATAAGCGAGGTTATATACTATAATTCATTTAAACTGAAAACAATTAAGAAAACCATTTTCTTCAAAACACTAAGTATAAATTAGAATAAATTATTAATATAGAGCATTCCTTATTGTGGGCAAAATGCAAAATTGTAAACTTAATCATTCTTTTAAACTCCGAACTAAAAATTGTGACGGAAAAAAAAGGGACACTTCTTTACATATTTAGCATACTTAAAACAGAATTTTTTTTATGTGAAAGGCTACTTGTCAATCCAGTCAAATATAATAATAAAATTGTAAAACTAAGTTTTGAGAAAATATTGTATTGTAAAATATTGTATTGACCTATATGGTATTAAGAAAAAATGTACATCTTTTAACAACTTAACTGTTTGTTAATATATAAGGTGATTCATCGTAAGGTTTGATATATAATGAAAATAAAATAAATACATATGAAAGTGAAATTAAAATTTTTATCATTGGTAAAAAGAACAATTCATGGCATTTACTTTTTTGAAAGGATATTATGTAAATATTGGCCACGACTACGTCTGAGGTGGTTCATTCGGAAGGCTCCTAGCGCCGTCTTGTTGAAATCAGAGCTCCCCGAGGTCATGTGCTTGAATTTCAGGAAGTACATAATCCGCTAACATGGCGCGATAACGGTTACCATTGACGGCAACATTAGTTTTAAATGCATTTTACTTTCTTAAACACTAACTCTTACATACTAACAAAAAATGCTTAAATGCTAACTTACAATTACTTAACAATCTTATACTAACTTACTGGCCCCACACAGGCACTCTAAGCTACTCTAGATTCTTATATCTATAGCTTTCGACTTCATTTACGTTTTATTTAAAAAATTTGATTTTGTATACTTAGGGCAAAGAAAAAATTGTTAACAAAAAACTTAGCCTATGGATGTAATTTTCTACTTTTTATAAAAACTTAATACCTAACTTAAAATAAACATTAGTCTACCTAATCCTACATACACAATACACACATAGACAATACACAATTTTGTATATTGTACATACCAATATATGTATATATTTCTTAAGTGCTAACTTAAACCTATGTAAGCTGGCCATCGCTATTCACATAGCAAATAGAATGGTCAGCTCTGCCTCATTAGTGGGGCTGGTCCGTAATTGACGGAAACGACAACGAAACACCTTCTGCATCTTCTCCAGAAATGCTGGTACTGCCGAACGACATCTCTCTTATCGCGATTCTCCACCGCCCTACTGAACCTGAGACGATCCACGCTGCCGTGTGCTACGTCTCTGTTGTAGTTGAGTCGCCTGCCCCCAGCTGTCCGAGCGACATGGAAGATTAACGGACCCGCTGATCTATCCTGGATCAATCCTTTCTGATTTAGGTACAGGAATGCTTCCGGTAGAATGAAGCCGTCAGAGCGCACACTCTCGTGGTAAAGGTAATTAAAGAAGTAAGCCCCAGATTTCAGGTTATCCGTCGAGTTCATTGCTCTTGCAATGTGCCTTCGAGTCATCTTAATTACGAAGTTGTCCACTCGTATTAGGTTCGCCCTGTTGTAAAGGACCTCATTAGGATAAAAAATTTTGTACTTCGACTCTGGTGTTTTGTACAAGCGAAGACAAGCCATAAGGCAAGCCCTCTCAAACACCCGAATCTTTACCATTAAGCTTGCTCGTACATTCAATAACCACACGGGACACCCAAATACCTGCATGGGCCTGATAAGGGCCATGTAGCAGATTACTTTTACCCTCGCATCGAGTTGGCTGCTATAAAACAGTCTCTTTGTAAGGGCAAGAGCGCCTTTAGCTCTGGCCAGAGCTGTATCTACGTTTTTGTCAAAATACAGAAACCGATCTAACCAGACCCCAAGGTATCTGACCACATTTCGACAGGCAAGAGGCTGCCCGTTTTGTCAAATGATCGAGAACTTTCGCCAGTTTTTTCTGGTATCCCTAGAGGCTCTAGACAACGGCGTCCTAAAGAGAATGGTTTCCGACTTCTCAAAGTTGATTTTCAACTTCCAGTCATCGCAAAATCGTCTTATCTTATCGAAGTCACGCTGCAAGAGAGTATTAATGACCTCGACATTTGGACCTGTTCTGTACGCTATCAAATCGTCTGCGTACGCAATAGTATGGGGAAGTGAACCTATCAAGTCGCTTGTATAAATGTTGAACAGGATCGGCGAATTGACCGCGCCTTGCTGAAGACCATTTTTAATTTGAAATATTACAACAGAAGTCACATCACCATTCTTCACGATGAACTGTCTGTTGGTTAGCATATTATAAAGAATGTACAAGAGTGGTTTAGTGTTCCCCAGCCTAGTCAGCTTATAGAAAAGACCCTCTAACCATACGGTGTCGAAGGACTTCTCCAAGTCAACAAGGCAGGCATCAGTACATTGGTTTTTGCCTTTATTCCATTGTATATCGGACACCAGTTTAGACGCGGCATGTGAGATATCATGTCTCGCCTTAGAACCGAATTGATTATCCGGAACTATATGTTTGTTCTCAATCCACCTCCATTGATTACTTTTTCAAAAACCTTACTGATATTCGTAAGGAGACTTATCGACCGGAGATTCGCCGGATTGGATATATCCTTTCCCTTTTTGGACATAGGTTGAACCAGCGCCGTTTTCCAATGCGCTGGATAATATGCATTATTCATTGCATTATTAAACAATGTAATATAAGTGTCCACCGCTTCTAGAGGAAGATGTCGAAGCACGATGTTCGGAATACCATCGGTCCCCACTGATTTTTTAGCCTTGATTGCGTCGAAGATCTCATAGAGTTCTTCCTTCGAAATGAACGGGAGTAGGTCACCCTCTCTGGTAATGACATTATTTGCCATGTATTCGTCGCTGAACCGGGTGAAACCAGAGCCCTCGGATCGCCAGTTCTCTACTTCATTTTGAATATAGAAGTCGTGCACCAAGACGCGATCGTCCAGGTCATAATTAGGGCCATTCTGGTTTGCCTAATTTTTGAAGAAATATGGAACAATGATTATACCAGCCCATAAATCACACCATACGGTTGCTCTTAATGGATTCAATGGTAGCTCTTGGTACTCTTCGGGTTGATCATTAACCTTAATATGGCAATTTTGTTTATTAACGTATCCATTGAGCCAGAAATGGGCTTCTTCACTGAGCAAAATTTTACGATAAAACGCCGGATTTTCATTGAGTTTTTCCAGAGCTCATACTTTGAAAATATGACTCGAACTCAAGTCGCCTGGCTTCAATTCTTGCAACGTACAATTTTGTACGCTTTAAGGCCGAGATCCTTACGTAAAATACGTCAAGCCAAGCTGCTGAAAACAACGACGAATCGATTCGTCACGGTCTTTACGTACACTCACAGCTACAGCTGTTATAGTCTCTTCACTACGTGCTGGATGTGGTCTTACCGGTCAAGTATCGTCCACTAATGTAAACTGGGACTCAAATTTACGAATGGTATTGGCAATAGTGATTTCAGTAGGTCGATAATGCGCACCGTAAGTTCCTCAAATCGCACGAAAAACATTTCTCACAGAACGCTGATTTTCGTAATACAGCTGAACAATTTGGAGACGCTGTTGTTGTGTGAGTCTTTCCATGATGACTTGCCAAACGATACTGAACAAAAATGACAAAGCAGTTTGATAGGAGTCACGTGTATTCTGTCAAAAAGCCCATTGAAAATCAAACCGCACGATGTTGACCAAATTAACAGATTGAAAACTGATGATTGTATCTCAAATTTGCTAAAAAGCAAACCTTCGAATTGAGACGAGGCTAACAATCAACATATTCCAACCATTGAAGAAATCTATCCTAGAACCATATTCCTCAACCTATTCAATGGATCTATTATAGTCGATAATAGCACAGTCAATTTGACCAGAACTTTCATTCTACAAGAAGCTGAACATCAAGAATGCAGATCAGCTAACCGAGAAAAGGGACAACTATACGCTAAACTAAATACAGCCTACCAACTCTCCCCACATAAATGATTAAAATCGCCATAATCAGGCAAGTCCTTGCCAAAAAGCAAAACGTCACCATCCGTAGCATGATAAACTTTTCTGAGAAAACATCACCAGGATCAGACCAAATTCCAGAAAACAGGTGAGGACACTAGAACTTGCGGAGGAAAGTGTTAACACCCAAAATATACATTAAACTTAAAACATGCTCCAAGGTTTTTTCCCACGATTGACAAATGTCATGCATTTGTTACATGGATCCGTTCCCATGACATATGAGCGCACCAATTTCAAACACCTTCACATCAAGTTATAACATTGAATTATAAGAAATCAACCTGCAAGCCACCATGCCAGTTTGTCAGCACATTTGCTGGTATTGAAGGTATTTCGTTTCAAGTAGTCAGTTGTGATTGCAGACCTAAATAAAGTGGACAAACAATTGTTTTTTTAGGCTTCCCCGTGAGCTTGCATCTAACTTACGAGTATATCTTCAAATGCTAATAGCTTTTTGTACACTTAAAGTCGTGTTTTATTTGGCCACTGCTAAAGGGCTTATCCAGCTCGCACATATGCTCAGAAGTGTTTTGGCACACCGAAAATAAGATAGAGCATCACAAATTGGACACGAACAAAAGCAGTGTTGGTTTCTTGGGTTTTTGGTTTTTCTTCTTCTTCTACGTCTTTGAGGATTGATATTCGAAAGAATCTCTTTAGTTTGGATGTCTTAGATGAAGACTTTAGTTATTGTTATTTTAATGGGATAAATGGTGCTTAAGTAGAATTTTAATATAACAAAGGAGATTCGAACTAAAATTCCTCTCTTTTATCTGAGCCTTATTGCGATTTTGCCCAGCATAACTATCACAAAGAGGTGAATAACCTTTTGAGTCTTTCGCTGATCTACCAGAGTAAAAATATTTAACAAAGATTTTCATTTGGCCACTCGAAGATATTTTTTTGATTTTATTGCGGAAGTAATGCGAAGACACTGTGGGTAGATGTTCAATAAAAAGCTTTTTTTTTTCTTCGGTTACGCCGAAGGTTGGGAAACCTTGCATAGGTACCAGTGACCCGTGTCACTGAGTGTGCACGATTCACAGTCCTACCGAAATTCTTATTCAGGTCTGAATCTACGTACTAATACCACATACCGCACTTCTACCACTCTCCCCACGGGATTGCTGTTAGGTACTACTTTGTGGTGCTGGTAGGCATTTCATACTATGCTTCGTGTCACGCTCTTCGCTCTTTGCTTTTTTGATGAGAAGCATTTATTCCGTTTGTCGTTTGGGTATAACTTCGCGGCGCTGATAAGCTTATCACGTTTTACGTCTTCTGGTAGCCGCTGCCTGCCTCTTTCCTATTGGATGCGGGGGTTAGCAATTGCGGCTCTTCTTTCCCTTTCGACTCTTCTCAGTTCGACTTACACCCTTGTTATAAGGGAGCAGGCCTCTGACCAGTCCTTTTCAGATCCTGTCATATAGCTTATTATAAACTGCGGGCTAGGCAGATTAACAGCACTTTCTGCGAACCGCCTGCACTGGAATATCACATGTTCCATATCTTCTTCTTGATCTGGACATCCAGGACAGTAAGGTGAACTATCATGACCAAATCTGTGGACATACTTTCTGTAGCCACCATGTCTGGACAGAAACTGCGTGAGATGATAAGGTTTAATTCATCGTGAGGTTTGATTTTCAATAGGCTTTTTTTGACAGATCACGCGTGACTCCTATCAAACTGCTTTGTCATTTTTGTTCAGTATCGTTTGGCAAGTTATCGTGGAAAGACTCACACCACAACAGCGTCTCCGAATTGTTCAGCTGTATTATGAAAATCAGCGTTCTGTGAGAAATGTTTTTCGTGCGATTCGAGGAACTTACAGTGCGCATAATCGACCTACTGAAACCGCTATTGCCAATACCATCCGCAAATTTGAGTCCCAGTTTACAATAGTGGATGATACTCGACCGGTAAGACCACATCCAGCACGTAGTGAAGAAACTATAGCAGCTGTAGCTGAGAGTGTACGCGAAGACCGTGACGAATCGATTCGTCGTCGTTTTCAGCAGCTTGGCTTGTCGTATTCGACAACTCGGCACATTTTACGTGAGGATCTCGGCCTAAAAGTATACAAAATTCAACGACTCATGAATGAAAGAGTCGCCCAAAATTGGACTTTAAGAATGGACCACCTCGGAATGATGGGTATCAACTTATTGGTCCATCTACCTTTTACGGTGTTGTCCCATCTCTTCTGCCACAATGCAAAAGACGTTGCCCTTTCTTCCTATTTGATACGTCTTGTAAAATTGACTTCCTGGTGATTTACTCTGCGCTTTTAGTACACCTTTCGCATCTCGTTTGCTTAAATATCTATGGGCACCAGTTTTGCTATCACAAATGGGGCTTCGTCCGAAATTGTTCGGAATTAGCTTATTGCTCTTATTGCGCAGAGCCTTTACTTTTTTATTTTCCTATTGAGTACCAGCTCAAACCGAGGTCACCACTCTGGAAAGCAAGATCCTGCGGGCAGGTCCGGGCCCTCCAATATTTTGTAGCATCCGTCTAATAGCGGCTTGCATTAACGATGCTTTTTTGCACGATATGATTCTTGGATCTGATGGTTTGGTTCCCTACAGAGAAGTTCGCGTATTCTACCGTTTTTCTGCTTGTAATTAGGATAGCCTCGGTCTTGTGGTCAACTTGTTCTAAGCTGGACGACTCAGCAAAACCTTTTTTATTTTGATTGCCTCGTTTGCGGCGGTTTCAACATCATTGATATGTTTTGCCACTGTAACCACGGCGATGTTATCGGCGAAGCCAATGACCTTTACACCTTCAGGAAACTTTAGTAGCAAGACTCCATCGTACATAATATCCCACAGGAGAGGCCCGAATACCGAACCTTGCGGTACTCCTGCGGTTAAATTAAATATGTTATGCTATTGTCAGTCTTGTATCTTAACTTCCTGTTTCTGAAGTAGTCAATGACTATGTCCATTAGTTAACTTGTAGAATATTGCATATCTAAACTTTACTGCATTTAAAATCATACAATCCAACATTTTTAATAGTACATACATGGTGGCGCAAAATTGATCACCTTATCGGAAGATAGTACAATTTTAGCAAATGGCGTTATACGTCAATCATATTTGACATTTGTGAACTAGACAGCTGCAGTATATGGTACAAACAGACAAACAATGGAGCGCTATACGAGTACTGTGCAAGAAACTGGAATAACTAATTGTGTCGAAACGAAGAGGACGATTTTGTGTCGAAAATCAGCATGAGCGACGAAGCGCATTTCCACTTAAGCGCTTAGGTCAGTAAGCAAAATCTTCGTTTCTGAGACACTGAAAATCCACATGTGATGGACGAAAAGCCATTACATCTACTCAAAGCCACTGTGTGGTGCGGCGTTCACGCCGAGGGAGTGATTGGTCCGTATTTTTTTAATGACGCCGTCACCAATACGGTCACTGTTCCTGGCGAACGCTACAAGGCTATGACAAACGAATTCTGACTGCCGGAAATGGATGAGCGGGGCTTGGTAAAAATGTAGTTTAACAACAAACGTGGTTTATGTGGTGTGGTTTATGCCAACAAGCCTCATAAAATTGGAGGCCTTTAGGAGAATATTCGACTGGAATGCGAACAGTTATCACCGGAATTGTTGGCGAAAGTCATGAAAAATGCGATAAAATGGACACAAATATATCAACACATTGCAATACAACATTTAGTAAAAAAGTAATTCAAAAACAAAATTGGATGAATAATTTAACGTCAGCTTGTACGTAAAAGAGTCTTCAAACAAAATAAAATAACCATTTTGGTCTTAATCGAGCCGAATGAAGTAATTAGTGTAGTACGTGTATAGACTATGAAAAATAAAACTTAAAATAGTTTAAGTTTGGGAAAATTTTCAAAAAAAAAAGTATTATGCTCTGTGTCAGACGTTTGTAATAGCATCGGGTAGTAAGTGCTATGTGAAACGTGCTGTGTGTGGATACTCGTATTCTAGACGTGTGCTGCTGTTGTTGCACATAAACAAATGGATTTCCGCTGCTGTACAAAAATTCAAAATCACAGGTAAATTATTCTCTATAATTATACTTGACCTAAAAGATGGAAGAACTAAAACGCAAGTGGGCTACAAGAAAAAGGCAGGTAACAGATGATTGTAATTTTATTAATGATTAATGATGCGCTTTTTTGATGATTTATGCTGGAAAGAACTTTATGAAGAGAGGTTAGATAAGCTGTCAGAGTATTTTAAAGAGTTCAATGATGTTCAGTTTTGGATAGAAGGTTTAGTAATTAACGTCAAAAATCTTAAAACAGCGAGTTAACAGAGTGAGGTAGAGCAGAAATATTGCTAAGCTAGGGCTAAGGGAAAGTCTTTATTAAAAGGATTAGTAACACATGACGTTAAAATTATAATTATGGAATAGCTGTACATGAAACTTTGATTGATAAGATAATCGGTGCGATTATCACACTTGGAAAGCTCGTTTCACGATTTGTTCAAGTTCGTGCCAATCATATTATCGTATTGCATCAAATTGTTTACCAATTTTCTGACGTTGAACAACCATTTTCACATTTTCACCGTCACAAATACCATACATCTGCATTCCTTTCCACAGGGTACCGCCATCCAGAAATTAATCTTAGTCCTATTAAACTACAATTTTTCGATGGTAAGTTGAAAAATTGGCCTAATTTCCATGATATGTATGCTCACTGCAATCCGAAATTTAGTAATGCAAACTTTACTATTTAAAAAGTTCGTTATCACCGAAGTAAATTACCATATACACCAGCATCTGAACAGTTAGTATCTACGAGGGCTGTTTGATAAGTACTCGGATTGGAAGACGGCGCTACTATCTTTAGTTTAATCTCTTGTAGTCCACTTGACAAAATTTGGTGACAATCCGATTCTAAGTTTTGTTTTGACATCCATTTCAAAACATCGTGTTAGTGTTTTTGCGATCATGGAAAAAGAGCACTATCGTTCCGTGATCCAATTTTTGTTTTTGACTGGCAAAACCTGCGAGGAAATCATGCCTGAGGCTGTGTATGGGACCCATTCACCTTCCCGTATAACCATTTTCCATTGGTTCGCAGAGTTTCGCCGTTGCCGCGAAACCCAAAAGCGGTTACCACAGAGGAAACCGTAGACAAAATCCGTGATCTCGTTTTGGCTGACCACTGAGTAAAAATTCGCGAGTTGGCTGAGATAGCAGGCATTTCTTGGGCATGAGAAAGCTATCCGCGCGATAGGTGTTGCGTTTGTTCACACCGGAGAAGAAGCGCAATCGTGAGACAACTTCTGCGTCGTTTCGTGATCGTCGATGAGACATGAATTCATTGGTACACACCGGAGACCAAAGAACAATCGAAACGATTAATATGTTTTACCCGGTGAACGCGAAGACCGTGCCTTCGGCCAGAAAGATGATGGCCACTGTTTTTTTGGGACGCGCGAGGTGTGATCCACATCGACTATTTAGAGAAGGGAAAACAATCACAGGAACACACTACGTCGATTTATTGGGCTGACTCAACGCCGATTTGAAGTAAAACCGACCACATTTTGCGAAGAAAAAAGTGCTCTTCCACCAAAATAATGCAAAGGCTTACACCTTCGCATTCGCTACAGCCAAATTGGTCGAATTGGACTATGAATTGCTCCCCATCCTCCGTATTCTCCGGATTTGGCTCCTTGTTATTTCTTTTTGTTCACAAACCTTAAAAGATCGCTCTCCGGAAAGAAGCACGGGGCGAATGAGGAAGTCATCACCGCCGTGGAGGAGTATTTTGCAAGCCAACAAAAGTTGAACTAAACGGAGGGGTTAAGCAAGCTGCAGCACCTTTGTGAAAACTGTATCGAGTTGAAATGGGATTACCATATGTCGTTTCTAATCCGGGTATTCAATTCATCAAATAGCCCTCGTACATACTATATAGCAAGGAAAACTTTATTGTTGAGGATCAATCAGGATTAAGTTATGTTTCAGAGAAAAGGCTATAAAGTTATCAGTTAGCGATTCTGTTGGGAAATTTAAGGGGTGCTACCAGTATGAATGTTCCTCTGTTTCTCACAATACATGGAGAAAATTGTCAGCAACCTCAAAGAAATCATGGGAATGCACTGTTTGCAGGGAAAAGAAGAACCACTACCCTCATTGCAAGCAGAAAGTCAACATGCTAAGCGGTGCATCATCAAGTGGTGATATTGATCTCCAACAGAAAACGCATACGGAGATAAAGGAAATCAAAGTTAAGCTGGAGGAATATGCGAAAGCAGTTTAATTCACAAGCGCAAAATATGATGATCTAAATTCCGTTCTAACAAAAAACACAGAACTAAAACAAAGTCTAATGAACGAAATCAAAGAATACAAGAAACAAAACGAACAAAAAGACATTGATAAATACATTACAAGCAAAAATACAAAATTAAATGCGTTCCAATGAAACCAAACAAGAACGCACACGACATTGTAAGTGCAATAGGCAAAACCTTAAATCTGGAAATCAATGAAAATGACACCGAGGAGATAGAGAGTTAAAAAATCTCTCGGTTTGCTTCACAAGAAAGCAAACAAAAGTTGTGATGATAGAAAAGGCGAAAACCAAGAGAACATTAACGTACGAAGAAATATGTAAAAATGTATTGGGTCTATAACTTAATTGGAACATGCGTTGGAAAGCTACTGTCATTGTACGTCATTTCAGTATATGTCATTCTATTAAAGCATAAACAACAATTTTTTCATTCAAATATGTCGAACTTTGGGCCTGAAAAAGTGTTTTTGCGGGGAGTTCTCCTCATTACTGAAAACTGCTCCCGAAAGTCATCGTATTTTGGTGGAAGTTTATGATTAACATGCGCTAGTTGAGCGAACGTGCTAAAAGTGGTTTGCACGATTTACAAGTGGTGATTTAGGCTTGGAAGACGATGAACGTCCTGGGCAGCCAAAAAAGCTTACAAATGAAGAACTGGAAGCATTACTCTATGAAGATTGCTGCCAAACACAAGAAGAGCTCGTGGAATCTTTGGGTGTCACTCAAGCAGCCATTTCGAAATGTTTAAGAGCAGCTGGATATGTTCAAAAGCAAGGAAATTGAGTTCCACATGAACTCAAGCCGAGAGACGTCGAAAGGCGGTTTTGCATGGCAGAAATGTTGCTGGAACGCCACAAAAGGAAGTCATTTTTGCATCGAATTGTTACTGGTGATGAAAAATGGATCCATAACGATAACTCCAAACGCAAAAAATCATATGTGAATCCCGGCCAACCAGTCAAATCAACGGCAAAGCCGAATATCCATGGCGCGAAGGTAATGCTCTGTATTTGGTGGGATCAGATGGGTGTGCTGTACTATGAGCTGCTAAAACCGAGTGAAACCATCAATAGATAACGCTACCGAACCCAATTAATCCGTTTGAAGAGAGCAGTAGCCGAAAAACGCCCGGAATATGACCAGACACGAGGCGATAATTTTCCATGATGACAACGCTCGGCCCCACGTTGCTATTCTGGTTAAGAACTATTTGAAAAACAGTGGATGGGAAGTCTTACCGCACCCGCTTTATAGCCCAGACCTTTCTCCTTCTGACTAACATTTGTTCCGGTCGATGCAGAATGCCCTCACTGAAATACGGTTCACATCAGAGCAGAATAACAAAAATTGGCTTGATTCATTCTTGGCTGCCAAGCCGGCGCAGTTCTTTTGGAATGGGATCCACAAATTGCCAGAACGATGGGTAAAAGTTATAGCTTCAGATGGGCAATACTTTGAATAATACTATTGTACATGGTTTTCTTAAATAAACGTTCAAATTTTGAAAAAAAAAAACCGCAAATTACATACCCAATAAACAGAGAGACAAATTTTATGTACGCAAAGCAAAACATATATAGGGTTTTCTAAAAACGACTTGACAACTTGTATTTTAAATAAAAGGCAAACCATTTGAGATATTTCAAAAACTTTATTATTGGCTTGAAGTACAATCAAAACATTTATGAATGGAACTCGACTTCGTTGGACCCAATTTTCAACAACTCGGCCACACATTTCGGCCGAAACGGCCGCTATTTCGCCTTCAATGTTGGCTCTGAGCTCTTTCAACGTCGTCGGCGTGTTGGCATAAACCAATGACTTAACGTAGCCCCACAAAAAATAGTGGGCGGCCAATGGACTGGCACATGTCTTGAGATAACACGCTCACCATACTTACTCTTCAATAAATTGATTGTAGCGTGTGCTGTGTGGCTTGTGGCACCATCCTGTCGTCCAATTCCATATCTTCAAATTCGGGTAAAAAATAATTGGTGATCATGGCGCGATAACGCTGGCCATTCACAGTAACGTGACGATCGTTATCGTTGACGAAAAAATATGGCCCAATAACGCCGCCGGCATGCAAACCGCACCAAACAGTTATTTTTTGTGGATGAAGTGGTGATTCATGAAGCACATGTGGGTTTTCACCCGACCAATAACGCATATTTTGCTTATTGACGAATCCATTGACCCAAAAATGAGCTTCGTCACTAAAGATGATTTTGCGACTCCGAATATCTGTAGAAAATTTTTATAATTTACAGACTTTGCTCGTTAGTGTACTTTAGCATGATGAAAATGTTGAGTTTACTGAATAAATTGACAGTGACAGTTTGATGATTAGTAAAAGAGTGCGTTCACAAATTAAAAAAAAAGTCCCTATTGGAAAATTCTATACATTAATAATGAGTTATCAGCACACTTCAAAAAATTACTCTGCTTAACCAAAACGAAAGCAAGAACGGTTAACTGGAAGTATGTGTGGATGAGACACAACAAAGTTCTCGCGAGGAAAAATGACGGAGATGCTGTTGTAGAAATCAATTCAAAGTTGATGTTGAAAAAATTGTTTTTGTTTGTACTACAGTCGCGTCAAAAAATTAACAAATACATTGGAAGAATTAAACGTAGAAAATGAATTCGTAAATATTAAATTTAAACATTTAAATAGAATGCCTTAAAGAAATGAAGGACTTTATTACGGAAATTAATAGATTTTTTTTTTTTTTTTAAATATACGATCTATTAGAGCAAATTGGAATAATTTTATTTTAAGTATTGAATTTATTGGAAAAAATTAATGTAATAGTGCTCTCTGAAATAAATATAAAAAAAATTGAAAACTCATTCTATATAATTATTGGATTTTATGAACCATTAGCCTATAGAACTGATAAAGAAGGTGGCGGCTTAATGATTTTCATAAAAGCTGATAAAGAATACACAAAAATAAATATGAATTATGTTTACCATGAATGTGTTACAATAACCATTCAAAGAAGACAGATTGAAGCTACAATATTTGCTATATACAGACCGCCTAGACTTAATGTAAATGAATTTATAGATGAATTAGGACAAAACGTTGACAAAATAGATAAAAGGCAAACTTTGGTAATAATTGGTGATGTCAATATTGATGCAAATGATGTATATCATCCTAATGTGAACAGATACCTTTTATTGATAGCATCAAGAGGATTTATAAACACAATTAAATTGGTTACGCACGTCGACTTATCCCAAAACACAAAAACATTAATTAATCACTGTTTAATTCGCACTAAATGCATGGATATTATATCCGCGGTAGTAGAATTATATTGCTCTGACCACTTTGGCATATACTGCGCGACTATTAAATCTGATGAGAAAGTTATATTAGCAGTTATGAGTTGTCACGGCAAATTGAACAATTTAACTGGCAACAGTTGATTGATCTGACAGACGTTAACGATTTGTACAATATCTTTAGAGAATTTTTTAAAAGAATCAAAAAAACAAAGATCTAATGACCATAATTGGAAACCGCAGATCTAAGGAATGCATATCTAGAAAGAGATCGTTTATATAGAAGATACAAAAACAATAGAAGAAACCAAGATTATGAAAAAGAATATAAAGCTTTCGAAACCACC
The DNA here is from genome assembly GCA_907269105.1 of Volucella inanis. Classification (NCBI taxonomy): domain Eukaryota; kingdom Metazoa; phylum Arthropoda; class Insecta; order Diptera; family Syrphidae; genus Volucella; species Volucella inanis. The sequence continues at coordinate 17,125,362 of OU026156.1, read as the reverse complement.
TAAATAAAAAGATACATAGTACTAAAATGAATTATTTCAAGCAACAATTCTTAAATGCAAAAAACAATCCAAAGTAGACATGGAAGATCATCAACTCAATACTTGGCAAAAGGCTCATAAATTTGGATGATCTGTTGGCTAAAAACTTTGCTACAAACGAGTATGATAATCTCGCAAATCATTTTGCACAAAAATTTTCCTTAAACAAAACAAATACTATCCATATATGCGAACATAAATCTTACTCGGGTCCATCCAGCAGTGTCCAGCGATCAATGTATATGAATGAAGTTAGTACTGAAGAAGTACAGAAAATTCTTAAATTACTTAAAGACAACAAATCAGCAGGTGAAGATGGTATACGACCAAAGGACTTAAGAAATAATGCTGAGATTCTGGCTCCGGTTTTACCAAAACTTATTAACTTGAGTCTGGAATAATCAAAGGTCCCCGAATGACTTAAAATATCCGTCATTCAACCGATATACAAGGGTGGCCTGAATAACGATATCGGGAACTACCGTCCGATTTCAATTCTATCGGTAACGGATAAAGTCCTCAAAGAGGTGGTATTCAGAAGACTTATTGAATATTTATAAAAGTATAATATATTGTCAAAAAATCAGTTCGGCTTCAGACAGAAAAAAAGTATAAATCGGTTGATCGGTGAATTTTCAAACCAAATTAACCAAAATCAAGAAAAAAACCATAGCACCATAGTACTTTTTATCGATTTTAAGGAAGCCTTTGATACGCTATGCCATAAACATATTCTAAAACAGATGAAAAAAACGGGCATTAGAGGACCACTTTTGTCATGGTTTGAGGACTACCTAAAAACCGCAAATATAAAGTCAAAATTAAACAAAGCCTAAGCAATGAAAAATCTTCAAAGTATGGAGTTCCACAAGGATCCAAATTAGGACCGTTAATCTTTATTATATACATGAACAATATGCTTGCAGCTCTTAACAAAAGCACAGTTTGCGCAGACGACACGGCAATTTTTGTTAACCACAAGGACGTTGAAGCAGCTGAAAAAATCTTGCAGGAGTTTGATATGTAAATGCACATACGTCCTCCGCATATCCTAAAACACAAAATCTTAATAAAAATGCATGGTTGTGATTGCCTACATAAGAGTAACAGTCATCAACTTCTTCGAGCTGATAACAACTGTTCGACGATCCTGGATAATGTATCTGTTTACAAATATTTAGGGGTCACCGTCGACTACAATTTTAAGTGGAGCTATCATGTTGAGGCACTAATAAAAAAAACTCAGTTGATCCGCTGCCGCTCTTTTCTATCTTAGCTATCGATGTCCAGCAGATTTTCTTCAACAATGCTATTATAGCCTAGTGGAGTCTCACCTGAGATACGGCATCCTAGCGTGGGGCAACACGCAGCAGCTCCAGAGGCTAAACTCATTGCATGCCAGCATACAAGAAATAGTTAAGAAGTCAAAACGACATCACGGTAATGACATAAGACAATTCCTCACAATAGAACAATTATATAAGATGGACATACTATCAACTTTCAAAGATGATAACACCTATAAGCTACCAACCCAACAAGCAGTTAACACACGTAGACGACAACAAAATAAGTTTTTGGTCCCAAGATTCTGGAACGAATATGGATGTAGAAAGTATGCAGTTGCTGTTCCGGCAATATTTAACGAGCTTACAACAAATTTAAACAACCTTCCGAAACCAATTTTTTTAAAAAAAATGTTAAGAAAAAGTTCTTGAATTCAAATGTATAAACGATAAACTGTTTTCTTTTTTTTTTTTTCATATAAACGTGTAATGTAATGTAATAAATTTTAAAGACCAATCTTCTGCAGACAAGCCCCCTGGCTTTGCAGATAATACTTTTAGAACAAATAAAAATTCAATTCAATTCAAAAAACTCAAGGTGTATTCACGGTGCTCTACAAATCCTACTGTATAGTACACTGGTCTGAAAGCTAAGGGTCACCGCTGTCTAGTGGGAATATGATGAATCCTTTCTCCACTGCATTAGTGTTAGATATGGATCATGTGTGATAGGTAACTGGTATTTATGTAGAGCACAATTAGATTCAGGGTCTCAAGTTTCTCGTCTTACTGAAGCATGTCTACAAACGTTAAATCTTCCTCCAATGAACGCACGCATTGCAATCAACCGAGTGGTAACTGTTGGGGTGTGTAGGGTTTTAACTTTTTCAATTATATATGTAGTGTAAAAAAGGCGGTTTAAGTGAAACACGTCTTTTCCTGTTGAACAGTCACAGCAAAGATACTCTTTATTCGTCCGGAAATTACTTCCATCTTTTTTACAATAAGTGTTATACCATATTGTGTCATACCATCATACCATAACCTTACGTTACGTTTAATTGTTTACATGTTAGATTAGGTTTCAATTAATTTAGCTTAGTTTTAATATAGATTACAATTTTAATATTGAAAAACAATAATTATTGGGTCTATAACTTAATTCGTGCGGTTTGCTAAGACATGGCGTAACTTGTATTATTCCATTGTTATTTTTCCATTGGAACATGCGTTGGAAATCTACTGTTATTGTACGTCATTTCAGTATATGTCATTCATTTGAAGCGTAAACAACAATAAGTTTTTTTTCATTCAAATATGTCGAACTTTGTGCCTGAAAAAGTGTTATTGCGGGAAGTTCTTCTTCATTACTGAAAACTGCTCCCGAAAGTCATCGTATTTTGGTGGAAGTTTATGATAAACATGCGCTAGCTGAGCGAACGTGCCAAAAGTGGTTTGCACGATTTAAAAGTGGTGATTTAGGCTTGGAAGACGATAGGAGTCCTGGACAGCCAAAAAATTTTAAAAATGAAGAACTGGAAGCATTACTCTATGAAGATTGTTGCCAAACACAAGAAGAGTTCGCAAACGTTTAAAAGCAGCTGGATATATTCAAAAGCAAGGAAATTGGGTTCCACATGAACTCAAGACGAGAGACGTCGAAAGGCGGTTTTGCTTTTCCGAAATGCTGCGGGAACGCCACAAAAGGAAGTCATTTTTGCATCGAATTGTTACTGGTGATGAAAAATGGATCCATTACGACAACTCCAAGCGCAAAAAGTCATATATGAAACCCGGCCAACCAGCCAAATCAACAGCAAAGCGGAATATCCATGGCGCGAAGGTAATGCTCTGTATTTGGTGGGATCAGATGGCTGTGCTGTATTATGAGCTGCTAAAACTGGGTAAAACCATCAATAGACTACGCTACCGAACACAATTAATTCGTTTGAAGAGAGCAGCAGCCGAAAAACGCCCTGAATATGCGACCAGACACGAGTCAATAATTGCCAGAAAGATAGGAAAAAGTCATAGCTTCAAATGGGCAATACTTTGAATAATACTACTGTACAGGTTTTTCTTAAATAAACGTTCAAATTTTGAAAAAAACCTCACGAATTAAATTACATACCCAATATACAAACTAATATATATGTACAATATATTATTTATACATTTTGTTAACGAACAGTAACAGAAACTTCAATCTTCAAAAAGGGAGCAGTAAACTTGCAAATAAAATCTACCACAACAAATGAACAACTCCGTGTAGCAGCTTAAATTTTAAGCGAAATTGTTTCGACTCTGTAATTGGTTGCAATTGAGAATGATTGAAAGGGTACGCGTATGATTCAAGGGCTCACTTTAGGCACCAGGAAAGATTGACATACTGCTAGAAGAAGTGAAAATTCGAATCAGAGACTAAGTCGTCTAAAGCATTTGAACCTATACTCGGCTGGGTTATTTGAAACTTGACTTAGACAACTTGTTTGTATGTGGATCATACTTTGAAGCAGTTTTGAGAAGTTGAAAGTTTTAGGGATAAAACTAAGTATACAGAGGAGGAACAGAGTTGTAAAAATCATTTTGTAGTGACTCACAAGCGTCTATATACGTAGTGTTCGTTACATGGTAAGATTGTCCTTTAAGCAATCTATTGAGAAGCTAGGGAATTCTAGAAGTATGACAGCTCGCAGATTTAGTATGGGAACAGCTCGTTTAAAAAAGAGTATTCGAAGTTTATTGAGGAATACATATCATTGAGTCATATGAAAGAAGTAAGTGAATGAAACAGGGAAGTAAGAGAGGAAGAGGCATTTTATATGCCACATGCGGTTTTGAAATCACATAAAGTGGGGCCAATATGGGTTTGGGTGATGCTGATTGTTATGCATGGACAGATTTCCATGTGATTCTTGTGTCGCTCTTCCAACATCTTAGTAAATGAAAAACTTTGTAGGGAATCAAACATCGGAGAATTAAGAGACGATTCCTAAAAGTCGGTGGCGGCATGTTCCTTCGAATCTTAACCCTGCAGATTTTGCATCTGTTCAATCTATTGCATTTATTCGATTTGCGGTGGAGGGGACCTAGGATTTTTTGGGACATGAATGCGAGAACAAATTCAATTAAAAAAAGTCCTGAAACCTATCTTGAGAAAAGAAATACTTCAATTTCGCTAGCAACTAATGGATAGCCTCTAAGCAATCCCATTCTTATTCGCTACTCATCATTAAAAAAACAAGGGACAGGGAAAAATAGATTTGGATAGCTTTCAACAAATGAGATGGAAACAAAGTTCAATTTTTGGATAAAGGAAACCCAAAATACAGCATTTTCACTGAAATTTAATCGGTTTAGATCTGAGAAATAAATACGAAGGTTTGCAACCTAAAATTGTTGGATCCTTTTTTTGGTAATGATGGTATACTAAGGCTAGTGGGACAGAGTCCAAAGGGGGATTTGTGTTCCAACAAAACCATCCAACAATTCGACCGAAAGATTCTCTACAGTGTCTACACGCCGGGCCATTTCTTATCCTGGATGTTATAAGGGAATATTTTTATTAAGTTTATTTGAAAGTTTGCTACGTTTCAGCGGTACAACGTCCGGCCTTCAGATCAACACATGGGAAAGCTGGCTTTCGAGGTACGCCTCAAAATGTCAACACCTTCTACGAACACAGAAATGGAATATGCAGGGCCTTTGGACATACAAGCTTGCAAGGGTCGTGGGGCGAAGCATCACAAATCTTATGTGGCTCTGTTTATTTGTCTATTTACCCGAGATATCCACTTGCTTCAGATCTCACTTCGGATGCTGTGATTGCCGATATTAAAAGAATTTTAAGTGACAATGGGTCTAATTTGATGAAGGCATCACTCATATGAAACTCATTGGGAATTCATACTTCCACATGGCCACAATTCGGGCGCAGTTGCGAAGCCGGCGTTAAATTTACAAAATTTTATCCCTGTCGAGTTATGGGGCAAACATCCCTAACTTTCGAGGAACTAAGAACTTTACTTTGCCAAATAGAGATGTGTCTAAATGCTGGTCTTTTGACTCCAGTTATGAACAATGAAGATAGTTTAGAGCTCTTAACTTGTAATTATCTACTTACGAGAGATGTTTGATGAGATCCCGGATTGAAAGATAGGTGACGGAAACTCATTTTTTCGATTGTTCTTTGGTCTCTGGTATGTACCAATGAATTCATGTCCTATCGACGATCACGAAACGACAAGGAGTTTATCTCTGGATTTCGATTAAACAGGGCCAGGCACGTCTTCGAAGCGGTCTCAACGATTGCGCTTATTCTCCGGTGTTAGCAAACGCGGAACCCATCGCGTGGATAGCTTTCTCATGCACAAAATCTCGTACAGGATACGGCTAACGCCCTCAGTTGAGAAGCCTGCTATCCCAGCCAACTCGCCAAAACAGTTTAACGTATGTGACACCTTCTGGAAGAGCTGCAGATAAACATGCACCATAATAAGGCAGCCACGGCCTGTTTGGTGGATTACATCATCAGACAGGACATCACAGCTGTACAGCCCTGGATCAATAAGGGCAATAAGATTAAGGGACTTAGGCTGAATAATTGCTCGCTGTTCTATAAATCAGAAGGTAATATCAGGACTTGAATCAAATTTAAAAACCAAATAGAGGCATTTCTTTTGAATGTTTGCAGTTTTGGTAACCTGGTGGAAGTAACAGGCGATAGGGAGTGCGCAAACCACTTTGTCTGACCTCGGCCTAATTCTCCTACGACTCCGAGATAGTTATCTTGGAGAAACTAAATGACTTGGCAAGGCAGAAAGATTGGATGGAGATGTGAAGCTGCGATGTAAGCGCACATTATACATAATGGGAATGCGATGATATTAACACAAGAGGTGAGTGTTTGTATGACTTCATTTTACGGTATATTCAAACTTCAAAATTTTGCTATAGAGGGAATTCACGCACTTTTGTGGTGGAATGTTGGCAGGAGGTGCTAGATATTACCCTTGTCTTAAATTGTTAACTTAGATAGAGCAGTAGATATTAGCAAGGCACTTAGAACGGCTTTCGAGAAAGCTTGTCCGGCTAAAAGTACACATAAAAGAGCTCAATCAAAATGGTGGATTATGAAAATAGGTGTAAAAAGAAAAGAGCTTAGGAAACTCTACAATAGGGCGAATCTTTTGAGAAGTTACAGTCATTGGAATGAGTATCACGAATGTAAAGAAAAATTCAAGTACCTAGTTAGAAAGTCAAAAAGGGCTTCTTGCGAAGTACTGCGAACTTATTGCAGTAACAAATGAGGCTTCGCTTTCCAAAGAAGCGAGCGTTCCTATATTAGGTTAAGTTAAGTTTAAGTGGCTGTTGAAAAAGAAAACCAAGCCACTTAGGCCTATTAGCCCACTGTCATGTCACGTGGATCTGTCCTCCTACTTCAGAAACCATTTGGAGCTCTTAATAAGTCACTTAAGTCGTTGTGGAAGAAGGCCTTTAGCTGGAGATTTCTTCTTTGGGAGGGAGCTGGACATGTACAGATGAGGTGAGGGATGGTCTCCTCTTCCTCGTTATCCATGCAGCTTCTGCAAAAGTCGTTAGTAAACATGCCAAGCCTTATTGCATGTTTACCTATGAGGCAGTGTCCAGAGATGACATCTATAATGGCGCTAAGATTTTTTCTATTTAGAAGAATTAAACTCCTGGAGCGATTCAGATCTAGCTTTGACCAGATTTGTTTGGTCGCTAAGCATGTCTGTGAAATCGCTTTAAGACGAATAGCTGCGTTGGTGGCTACTTGTCGAGGGATGTAAGGTGAAACAGAGTGTCCAGTGCAGTGGAAGGAGTAATGCGTAGGGCTCCTAGCTGCCTAGACATGCTGTTTTTTGGACTTTACATAGCTTCATGCAGTCCACTGCTTACTTACCCGAAGGTGAGTATCGGTCTTATGACCGAGATATATAGCCAATGGATGATGCGAGCTTTTCTTTACTCTTTCTTGAATGTAAGGTTTCCAGCTTAGTTTCCTGTCGAAAATTACACCCAGATATTTCGCTGTATCGGAGAAGACCAAGCTAGAACCGTTAATTGAGGAAGGGTCTATAGTCGGAATTTTGTATTTTCTAGAGAAGAGGACAAGATCGGTTTTATGGGGGCTTATTCCCAGTCCACAGCGATCCGCCCAGCTTGTTAATGTGTTAAGACTATACTGCAGTATCTCTTAAGTCGTGTGTAGGTGTTTTCCTGAGAGGGCTATAGCAATGTCATTTGCATACGCAACCGACCTGCTACCACCCTCTTCCAGGTATATCAGCAGTTCGTTAACAACTTAATTCCAGAGAAGGGTCGAGAGGACACCGTCTTGCGGCGTACCTCTGCTTGCACTTCTTATGACAGAGGACCCACACAGTTTGGAGTTAATAATCCTGCTCTTTAGCATAAGACTGATCAAGTCCCTAAGTGAATCATCTACCTTCAGAGCTGACAGCGCCATCGTGATTGCGGATGTATTGACGTTGTTAAAGACGCCTTCTATGTCCAGGAAAGCTACCATTGTATATTATCTGTATTGTAAGGATCGTTTCCACAGCCACATCGGCTTGTTACTTTCCTTTGCAGTAGGCATGTTTTCCCTTGGATAGGAGTTTAGGATTAAATATAGATCATATTATTAATCAGTCGTTCTAGAGTTTTTAGAAGGACAGATGATAGATAAATATGCCTTAGGACCTTTGGGACAACATGAGAACATTTACTGCTTTTGGGAATGAAAACTACATTTACATCTCTCCATGACAGAGGTATGTGGGATAGTTCTACGCAGTACCTCATGATATCTTCAAGCGATGGCAAGGTTATATATGAGGATCTTTGTAGCTCGGCTTGAATTATACCATCCGGCCTAACAGACTTATATGGTTTGAAGTTATGCAGTGCTTAGAGCAGTTTGTCTCTTGTGATAAGGTCAGTAATTTTTGTCGCGACTGCAGTGGGTATATTATGATTGTTGCTAGCCGTGAAAGGGGAGCTACCTGGAAAATGAGTATCCAGTAGGAGGTTGAGTGATTCATGACTTGGAGTCGTCCATGAGCCGTCGCTTTTTTTCAAGCAGCTAGGCATCGAAGGACTTGTTGGGAGGTTTCAGTGATTTTATCACAAAAGGACCTCCAGGATTAACGCTTTGCCGTCCTCAATTCTTTTTTTATATGTTTTGAGGGATTCTTTGTATGAATCCCAATCCGAAAGTTTCCAAACAAGCGAGTCTAAGTAGCGGTGGATGTCCACCAGTATGACTTTTTCTTGTCTCTAGGTTTAATTAGAGGACTCAACTTTCGAGTCAAGTTCATTGGTGTTGTCCGGGAGGCTTGAAAGGTCGTGAGAGATACTTTTGAAAAGTGTTTCCCTGTATTTGAGCCAGTCAGTTTTCCGATAGTTACGAAATGCTGTGTTTTTTGGGGGGGGGGGGCCTTCATTAAATCGAATTGAGTGTATCTGTGATCTGAAAAGGAGTGTTCAGACAAGCGTGATGTCAAGCACTTCTTGTCGGTTTCTTGTAATGAATTTAGTCCTTTAAGCCGTACAAATCTCGCAAACTTGATGGTATTCTACTGATTATGCTACAGAAAGCACAGGAGGAAGCAATCCAAATACTTAGACACAGTCTAAAAATAGGGTACAAGGCAACAGCTTGGGAGGAATTTAAGGTGATTTTTATGCCTGAAAATGATATACACGAGCATATATCAGCTAAAGATTTCAAACCAAAAAGTTTGTCATCATTTATGGTTAAAACCCCAGAGCGATTATTGGAGATTCATACTAGGAACAGATGCAGTAATTGCTTTTTGATTGAGTCACAGCATGCATATATGAAAAGGCAAATCTGAAAAAACCTGTTCTATTGAGCAAAGCACGAATAGAATGTCTGCAACCAGGGAGACCTCTCAAGGGGGAGTCAGATCGCCACTCCTGTAGGTGCTTGTTGTTAATGACGTTCTACAGAAGCTTAGTACAATGGGTATAAGTGCCATGGCATACGCAGATGACGTGCTCATAATAGTGCAGGGAATATACTTAAATACTTAGCGAGAATTTGGAGGTAGCCCTGCAGACGATCAGCAATTGGGCAAAAAGCTGTGCTCTCCATACCAACCCTTCTAAAACGAAACCGCAATTCAGACTCCCCCAAAACACAACGGAGAAGAATTGTCCTTCTCAAACAGTGCGAAGTATCTGGGTGTAATTCTGGGCAAAAAACTGAATTTGAATTTTAACGTAGCGGAAAGAATCTAAAAGACATACGAGTGTAACGCTTCTTATATCTGCAACAGAACGGTAGGAGATATTTAGGGCTTAAAACCTGCTATGGTGCACTGGTGGTCGTGGTGCGATGGATTTAAGATTCATACTTACATGTAGCGAACTAGTATGGTGGAAAGCGACAAACAAGAAAACGGTTTACGGAAAATTAGCGGCGGTTCAAAGAACGGCTTCCATTGTCATTACAGGTACGCTCCTAAAAACCTTTGATTTACTGTTTAAAAAACTTACTGGCTACGATACGACTCAATGCTTGGGGTTACTTCAAAAACAATAGTCTTGAACACGACACGGTTCTAGCGGAGCTACTGACGGTCAATCCAATTCTAACGGATGAAATTCCTTCCTTGGTTGACTTCAATACTCCGTATGATATAATATATCCGGAGACGGAGGACTGGCAACAAATGCCAGTCAAATGAAATTGCAATTTTCACAAACTATTGGAAAACAGAGAAAAGAACAGGTTCTGGTATCTTCTCTATCGTCTCTACCGGACGATAGCAGTGTCTTCTAATCAGAGGTTGTGGCCGTCCTCAGGTAATCGAATCGACCAACATTAATTCTGATATAGTCAGGGGGTGTCGCACAGTAATCAAGGCATTGTGCAGCCAGAACCGGGTAAGACTATGCTGAGTGTTTGCAAGAAGATGAGGGCTATTCGATAATAGTGAGATTGCTAACAACAAACCAAGGGGAACTATGGAGGAAAAAATCATAAAGAATGTCAACCTAAGGTAGTCAAGTCTCGAAGGATACAGAGTTTCCAAGGATCTGTGGTTTTAAAAATAAACAGGGATAAGCTTAGGATTATAATAGGAATCCTGACAGGACACTGTCTCCTACGGAAACTTGCAAGGAGACTCAAATTGTTAGATACGGATATTTGTAGATTTTAAGATGATCTGCAGGCTGTTGAAAACATAACACACATACTCTGTGAATGCAAAACAATATCACGTAGTCGAAGAACATTTTTAGGGAAATACTTTTTCGAAAACCTAGAAGAAAAGACAGCACGAACTTCAAAGGCCCTCTTGGTTTTTGCAAAGAAATTGGAGATTAATTAGGTTTTTGCCATTTGAACATAAATTCAAATGGTTCCACAGGGATCGCGAAGAACTCGTTTTGGTGGCTAGTGTTGTCCATTACACCACTGGCTTAACCTAACATATGGTAACCTAGAAGTTGTTTGGAATAAGATTTTATCGTAAGACAAAATAATTAAATAAATCAAGTAGAAATCGTACTCTGCTTAAACGGAATTCGGAGTAAAAATGCGATGAAACGAAGATATCGACTTAGCCGATGCCTGTAAAAAGCAGATTAGGGTTGTTTTCAAAGAAAACGAAGACGCTGTTCTTGAAAATTTCTATTAAAGCCGTACAAGAAGAGAATCGCAAGACTTACAAAACTAACGATTTAGTAGCTATTAGAAAAACTCAATGCGGTTCTAATCAAAAAATCTGTTCCGTATACAAGTACAAAAGTGTCTCCAAATGATCGCTTTGAAGTAAGAAGAGTAGGGATTCACGAAGCCCATATATAACGACGACAACTGCGGATAATATAAAGCCACTGGGCGTACTTTTTATGCAAGTACAACGGGGGAAGGAGACGAAAATGACAAAACGATTGAAAGTGTTGGCAACGACGTGAATAATTAGTTGTTAGTAAGAAGACTAGTCCAAGAAAGCAGATGGCATTAAATAAAGGCGGTTCCGAGAACATTCACCAATCCAGACTAAACAGTGTATTCAAGACATGATTCTAAGACGATGAGTCAGCACGTGGAAGAGTAACGCCGAAATAATTTATAACCAAGCTAAAAATATAGAAACGAAGATGTATCTGATTGATTATTACCGTCTCGACACAACAGATATTTAGGTGTTGAAATATGCAAATTTTGTCCCTTATTTTTTGTTGTTACAATTAATGTATTTCGAACTTTGTGCCGTTTTAAAAATTATTGAACAATTAACAATCGAAAAAAGGTTAATGAATATTCAAACAATCTAAATTGCTACAGAATTTCATAAATAAACAGAAATCATGTCGAGCAGTCCTTATAATAAATGAGTGCGTAATAACACAAACAAATCCATAATTCAGTGATTTGATATTCATATTTATAAAAAAAAAAAAAACAAACAAACAAACAAACAAACAAAATTCTACATACCTTTGTTGCGTATCTATCGATGAAAATTCACCAACATTTCTCACACTATTTCTCATTTGCATTGGACTCTAATTGACTATCGTCAGAAGCGCTTTTCAATTCTGGGGAACTGAAAATATTTATTTTATTTTTTAAAGGTGCACAGCTAATGGATTCAATTAGAGGGTCAACAGGGTGACAGGTGTAAAATTTCAAACGTCGAAAATTTTTAATTCATATTTGGCAATATTCATTATGTTACATATCGAACTGTTATGTCCGGGTTGATTGAATGGTGAGCCTTTAAAGTGGCTAACTCAGATCAGTTTTAATTGAGTTGTCATTGTGCACGGTAACTGAATAGTTTCGGCTTCGAAAAATTCTTAGTTTTTATCCGTAAAAATGGTCAGCGAATTTTATGAGAATAGTGAGATACTATTTACTGGAGGATCTGGCGTTGTTGGCAAAGCGGCGATTGATAAATTACTACGATCGTGCAATGTGAAGAAGATTTACGTCCTTTTGAGAGAAAAGAAAGGTGTCAGTCCGGAGGATAGATTAGTGGAGTTGAAAAATTCCAGAGTAAGTGTTTTTTATGTGTTATTAGGGTGATTCGTTGTGTTGTGCGACTTAAGTTATTTGTTGTGTTAAATGTCCAAACATGTATCAGTTTTGTATCGACCTGTTTTTGACTTATCGGGTAAAATATTTCACAAACATACTAAAGGTACATTTTTTTAAGATACTGTCTCTGGTTCTGCTTACGGAGTTAGTACAAATACGAGTAAGATTGGTTTGGGTTTTAAGTTATGTGAGATGCCTAGTTTGGGCTTCATAGCCTCTTATCGACTAGTGTCCCGTACTAATCGCTGTTACTCAGGCGATATCCCTTCCAATTCTTCAAAGATGGACTTTCGTTTCTGCCTTTTTAAAATTTGGTCATAGACTTTTAGATATTATACAATTTGTCGGCTTAGTTTATCTATGATTTGCCCTTGTATGAAAGTTTGGAAAAAGTTTTTTTTTAACTACTCCGAACAGTAGGTGTACCTCCTCTGTAAGCAAGCAGTGAACAATCGAGTTTTGTCTGCGCAATTTATTAGCTTTTCTTCACAACTTATTTGGCTAACTCATTTCAACATTCTTGTGCAAACTTCGAGGGTGTTTCTATACATAGTATCTGATCCAATAGCGGTAGCGAATTGAGCAAAAACGATTATAACGATATTCTGTGTTGGTCTTACTTAAATGTGTAATTTGATTCAACAACGAGTTCCCGGTGGAAATTTTTCATAACTGGAAAACACTGGCGGAATACGCAAAGTTGTAAGGTTGTTAAATATCCTGTCGAACTACCTATTCAGCATTTGTGGGCAGTTGTACGTCTTAAGATAATGTGATCTGTTGAGGTCACCGTATGAGTTTCATCGGCATATCGCTGTGATGGTATGGTGCGGACTTCAGCACCCAGCTTTTCTAGACCCGATCACGCTTCTGCTGTTGTATTTTGAATACGTAGGTCTCAATGAAGGATATTGTAATCCCTTAGATTACACAGTTTTGAATAAGTTCGACCGGTGATGGTCATTCTGGGTCTCGTTTTAATTTTCATAGCGACGATTAGCTTGTGCCTTATATCGTCCCAATCATCATGAATCTTTGGAGGTCGGATTCTTTTATTTTCTTTTATTTTGTTAAGAAGATGGTTCGGTAGCTCTCTAAACGTAAGCTTTTCCCTTGCAAAATTTGCTCACTTTGCTCACCTAGAAATCAGAGATGATATTCTTTGTTAAGCGGTATTGCTCTAAAGACTTGGTGTATTGTCGTTATCGCAACTTATGTTCTTACAAACATTTACACGTACACGACGTTCTCATACTAGCCTTTCATTGAAGTTTTACTAGTATCCGCAATCTTAACGATTTAACATAAAATAAGATCGCCTTTTGGTATAAGCTTTTCATGCATTTATGTTCTAGATCAAGAGTCCTGCGCAGCCGCTAGAAACGATGTAGATTTTTTCGGTTTAGTATTCGTTAGAAAGATCTTACATCGTATTATTGTCTCCTGACTGAAGGGAGGCAGTTCACTTTCTGATAAAGTGCACGGGTTTCTTTTTTTTTTTTTAATGGAAAACTGATTTTTATGACAGATGCTGACTATGGATTTGAAATACCATAGCCATTTTGGGTTTGTGGGCATGGTTTGGCATAAGATACGCTCACTCTACTGCTGAAATAAAGAATTGGACAAATGTGATGATAGGATACGGGCAGTGTAGCTAGCTTGTGAATTTAACGAAGGCAATTTTATTTTTAGAACTAGGTCACATTGGGCCTTTTCTGGGTGAGTTTTAATTTTTCAGCACATCATTCATATGCAAATGCTAAGATTACAATCATTAGCAAGAACAATGTCATCTCGTTTAAAGTCTTGAAGCGTTTGACCTAACCTTGGTCCGTTTTGTAGTGATGATATTTTATGCTCTTCCTTCTCCAGCAGCTCTAAGACTTGGCTTGAATAGGCCACTACGACGACAGACGATTTTATGTTTCAAAATGGTTTCCTGATAATACTGAACATAGTTGAGTTTGCATTCAAAACAACTAACAATATCTTAATCAGGCCTCAGCTTAGGTTTATGATTCTACACCAACGAACAGGACTGGGATCATCTGCCAATGATGTGAATGTCATCAAGAGCTGGTTAATGATATCGAAAGAAGGCATCGCTTTGTAGTGCTCATATGGCTAAAATTTATCCTACTATTTTCCCTCCGAATATGTCTTGAAATTGAATCGCTATAAGCTCTCTACTAAGCTATCTTCTGCTACTTAAAAAAGATAAGCAAATGCGCCGTCGTAGCCAACAACCTTACTATTGTATTTGAGCTTAGAAGTTGCTAAGAGTAATATAAGTAAGCGAAATTTAGACCGTTCCTCCCCTTTAGCAGTCTGGTGAAATGGTTTTTCTATGTCTTCAGCACCAATTGTGACTCTTCTATGAAGTTTCCTTCCTCATTTATACAGAAAAGTTCTACTTTTTCGGGCGTAACATCACTCCGCCTTCTTGATTAATCGTCTTGGTAATTTTATTTTTCCACCGAAGAAATCAATATTCTTCCATTTTCCTTTGCTTGTAGAGTTAAGGGACCGTTTGCGTCATTTTATGAAGCGCTGCGTCGTAGGCGAGGTACTTTTCTAAAAATGCTTGTCTGTACAAGTGATTTGGTGGGGTTATTCAGGTGAGGCCAAGTACATCAGTTGTGACATTTCAGATTGCCTATTGGTATCGATGACACTGTTCAGGAAGTTAGATGTTTCACACACGGCAAAGATCTTGTCGATTTGTTGCAATTGCAGCTGTTCAATGTCAAGTCTTCTAATAGTATTAGCATTCCTCCATTGAAGAAACGATTGGAATATCCGCAGACGAATCATGGCTGCAACTAGGCCTCGGTCTGAGTTTTATGAGTGATGGAAAAAGTAGGCATACCCTCTTAAGTTCTTTAAAATAAAAAATAAAAATCCGTCGACTAAAACTTGTGGTAGACCATCGTCTGTTTCTGAATGAGTGTTAAGTTGAAAAAATTGTATACCAACTACGGTGGCATTTCACCCTGTAATTTAGCAAAATTCTAGTATAAGACATGATACAGAGTTTAGTTGACAGTTTTTGCTGCTTGTCTAGACTAGCAATGGTATCCTCCTTTCTGAATTCGACGTACAAATGACGTAGGATAGCTTTGATGTCAGACTTATGGTATTATTCGGTCAGAAAGCGTACATTAGGCTAATGTCAGTTTCCGCTGCTTTTAAACGTTTACTCGTATGTTCAGTGCCAAAGTCCATCACTTCTAATAAACCTGCCCCAAGTAAACACTGCTTAATCCTCTATAACAGTAACTGCATCATGTGTTTCCGACTTTCATGGATTCCTAAGTGGTATCATCTAATCTTAATGTCGGTATTCATTCTCAGTGTTAAAACAATATTACCAAGACGTGTAAGAGTCTTACTAGAAAATAGTTTTCAAAATTTGCCTTTATACGAGTATGTAGTTCTATATTTGACTTAAAATTGGTCCAACTGAGATATTCGATTTTAATCAACCTCGAGGGGAACATGTTTTGTATTTGGAGCAATTCATATAGAGAAACTATTGTAAAACTTCTGTAAAACAAAAAAAAAAAAAACAAAAAAAAAAAAACAAAAAATGGGACTACCAAGCCATTTTGTCAACGGCCATGTGTTTGACGACACTCTTAGAGTATCTTAATGATAGGTCAAGGCTTTAGCCGTGTATAAAGCACGTCATATTGTGACAGTATCGCTTTTCATGTAGTCTGCTATTAAAATGTCAAGTGTCAATCATATGGCTGTAATTGTTATGTCATTGTTTCGTTTGTTGTTATGAGGCATGTCCATAATACGAATGCGTTCTCAACTGCCACTAATGTATTGAATGATTGTGAAGATACACGCAATCGATGACGTTTGTGAGATAGAATACCTAATACAGCGATTTTATTTTCAAACGTAACTCACATATTTCATAACTCATGACATGTAACTTTTTATAGTCATATCTACCGGAATATTCACATTGAAAGGGCAATGTGAAGGCGAACTAAATGTAGCATTTATTTTGAATTTAGAAAAACTTACATATTTAACCGCACACATTGCACACATGTTACTAAGCTACTTCGTATTCAAATTCTGCATCCATATTAACAATCTAAAGAGACATCACATATATGTAAATGTAAATTTTAAATATTTTGAGTTTAGCACATTCTAAAAGAGGTGTTGTTTGTGTTTCGCATTCGGTATGCATTGCATGTAACGTCAACAAATCGAAAGGGTTGCATTCGAAATGAAGGGAAATCGTTGTGCTTGATACAATAGTTTTGAGAGACATGCACGATGCGTATGCATAATCCTTTCGATATTACTCCCATGCTGTTATTAACCTAAGAATGTATGTACAAACTAAAATTTTCTCTCTTAACTTTTGATAGAATTTTAAGACTATACTCATCCGAAAGCAAGTATCTGTTTAATCGACCAAGTGTTTCTAATGTGTCCCTGCTTCTTTCGAAGAAGCATATCGGTCGTCTAATATCGCTTCTGTTTGACAACTTATCCACGCTGATCAGCTTAGGCATTATCACATTTTTATTACATAATTTTCGCGAACTCCGACGTCGAGAGCCAGAGATCACCTTGAGTTGTGTCTTCTTTCTCTGCATCCGATGGTTTAGCAGCGAGCTCTTTAAAGTTGAAAGAAATTATCCGGCTCATATATGTATACATATGGACGGTTGCTGAATGAAATCTGAAAATCGTCTGTCCGGTTCTAAACAAACGTGAAATACGTCACGCTAAAGGGCATAAGTTTATTAAAAATCACAAGATCCTTGCTGCCATATTATGTGAACATCTTCAATTAATCATCAACAACCTGATTGGATTATATCAGTGGGGCTTTAGACCTGATAAATCAACCCTTGACCAAATATTTACTCTGTAGGAGATCTTAGAGAAGACCCGAGACTATCAAACAGATACAGATACTATCAAACATAGCTCCTGTTGCGGAAGAAGCATCACCGAATCTTTTGATTTTAAAAAGAGCCTCAGACAGACGGTCTATCATGCGATTTCTTTAAAATCATACTGAAAGTATTGTGCGGAACTCACAGGCCAACACCAGAGGCAAAATAACGAAATCAACTCTTAGCATATGCAGGTGACATCTTATCTCAAGCATCCCTCAACATCCCTGTCCTATTGTATGACACAGAGTCATGAATAGTCCCAAGATTACATGAAAGCTTCTATAGTTGTTTTGAGTGAAAAGTTCTCCTTGCGATATTTGGCCTCATCTGGGATGACGAAAGATAAAAAACTATATTGTCTGTACAATAGCTTGGATATGGTCAGAAAGCTTTGTTCACAGCAGTAAGGCTGGCTAGGTTCTAACCCAAAGGATCTTCGATTCCAACCAGTGTGCATAACTGGAGGCAATTAGTTATGAGTTGAGCTGGCTGAAGAGCATGTTAATTGAGGCACAAGACCGCCCCGGTCTGTAAGAAGACATCAAAAATAAAGTATTTAACGTCGTTTTTGGCCTCGTAAGCATAAAAAACCCGTTATTGGGCACAGGAACAGTGCACAGGAACAGGTTACCTTCCGGATTTTAAGCAAACGCTTAATAACTATTGTCATCAGGGGTAGGTTCATCAACATTAGTTTGATATGCCAGCACAATGGAGAATAATGATTATTTCTAGAAATTCCTTGCCATAATAGTCAGACAGTGTCCTAAATGGGAGTCAAGTTTTAGTCGCGAAAATTGGTATTAGGAATTCAGTGTCTTACCGATCCAACATTTTTTAAATGGACCAAAGCTTACTTTGCTGCGGGGAAAAATATGGCGACGGCTAGCATGCGGAATAAATACCTTAACCATAGAGCGACATGACGATCTTCAGGTTATGTAAGACAGATATCCAGACTCTGATCACTACTTAATCGAAAGGCGCAGATGATGGCAGCATGAGGAAATAAGAAGTCCGATCGCTATAGTCGCAAGAGACTGGAAGAAACTTGTCCAGATGTGCTGTGAATCCACCTTTAAGTATAGAAAACCAGTGGCATACCTTCATAGATCGTTTTACAGGTGTATGTATGAAGTACCCTGGCTCCTTTCGTCTAATATATGGTTAGCGTTAGTACTGGTAGAGGATAAGCAGATTTAATAAAGAAATGTACTTGTCAAAAAAAAAAAAAAAAAAAAAAAATCCTATAACATCTATTAATGCTAGGTCATGTGGAGTACCTTGACATCTATGCACTTTCCTGAAGAGTTCTTAAATCCAACCCAGAGGCACGAAATATAAGAGGAAGATTATAACTTAGCTAGCTTGTATAGTTAAAAAGGACTTCCCACGACTTAAAATTGAGCTAGAAACCGAGCTAGCTGAAGGGGGCGGTTTGCTGAGGCCCTGATACACCTAAAATTAGTTCAATCAGGTTCTACACTTATAAAAGCAGCACTGTTTTCCATCTGGTCGGGAAAGTTTGAGCTTGGTTTTCATATCACTGTTTTCTACATCATCAGCTGTCAGCTGAATCGTCGCTATCTGGGCCTTCACAGTACTCTCCCTCTAGAAACTGGCTTACTGGTATCGCACTGCAAACTTAACCTTACGTCCGGAACGTGTTTTGACTAACCATTCTAGCGCTATTTGCATTTCTTCAGGTTCACTTACTATGAATGCTCGCTTCAGTCGGCCCAATGAAATGCTTTTGGGTTTGCCGTTGACGTCTGGTTTGTAAAACTTTTCACCGGCCCATCTTATAGCGCTCTGAGAGGAAACTTGACTGTCACACCTGTCGAAAATATGGTCGGGTTGTTTCAGATCTTAATGAATGAAGACTTTCGAGTTGTTCGTACGTGAGATTGATATGGGTTTAAGCTTTTCCATTGACCGCTTCAAATCTTTTACAAACTCGGCATCAGTAATGTTAATTTTTTGAGAACAAAAAAAAAAAAAAAAAACTCAGCAGGTAATTTCAAGGTGCTTTCGTAAATCAATTCGGCCGGAGTAGCATTAAATCCATTGTTGAAGCGAATTGGTGTGTAGCATATTATTATTGTTTTGAGGGTTCTATGCCACCTCTCCATTACCCCGTTCGCCCGGATCCGGTAAGGTGTAGTCGTCAAGAAGATAATACCGAGGTAATTTATGAGTATCTTGTTACTTCCTTAAACAACGTGGACTCTTATTGTCTTCCCATATCACTGGAGATCCGCTGTAAAACTCTGAACCACCAAGAAACCCAACTGAGAACGAATTCGCTTGTAACTGTCTCTGCAGTTTGAAACGTCGACTAGGAATTTGTTGAATCTTTAATTTTTGGCAAGGAATGCAATGCAAGGAATGATTGTTTGCGACATCAGTGGTCAGGTGTGATATGCTATGAAGTTTCTCGATAGGCATCCTATGAAAAGACCCCGGGACGAAGCGTCACAGTAGAGAAATATCTTTGAGCCCTGCGGAGGAAACAATTTTATATTGAGACTAGAAGAAATGTTATTACCTCCATTAATGTACTGCTTGAGATCCGGGTGGTTCGATTGTTCTTGCGCCAGGCTTCCGAAGTCGATATCTTTTAACGAAATTTTCTTATTCGCGGCAACCAGTCAGCAACGTTGTTATGCCCTCCTTCAATGTGGCGAATGTCGGTAGAATACTGGGAAATTAAATCAAATTACGTCGTTGACGGGGAGAACACCTGCCGAGATTTTGCTGGAAGCCGAATGTAATTGATTTGTAAATGGTTAAGATCGAAAATTGTCTTCCTTCGATTAGGTTTTTAAAAATTTGATTGCTTGGTACACTGCTGTCAGCTCGCGGTTACAGGTGCTGTAGTGGATTTGGAATCTTTTGATTCTTTTTGAAATAAAATCCCTTGATGAAGCGTCTGTTTGAAAACCAAGTTGTCATTTGGGGCAATTGACGGGACTAACGTCATTTCTTTTACTCATAATCAGCTTCTATAGCACCATCCGGCTCTTTACGAACGGGATACATATTGGTGATGTATAAGAGACGCTTTAAATACGGTAGTAAGGTAGTTTTATGAAAAATTCTATGGAACTCATTTTTCTGTTCTTAGATGTCGGTGGAAGCAACATTTGTATTCACAAAGGCCATATTGACGGCAGTCTTAAATCGATGGTAGAAAATATTTTCATTCCTTGAGCTACATTACGAAAATCTTGAAGGAATCGCATCGGATTCTGCTCAGGTGCAGCCTTGGCATTTTAGCACGCGGTAGTCATTGCAACAATGCTATTCAGAATTCGATTTCTTGATCATGTGCAATGGACTGGATGATGCACTGTACAACGGGCGGTAAACACTGGGCTCCGTGAAAGATTGAAATTCAGCCTGCAATAGCATAAGCTTAGGGAAGCGGAGCCCTGCGCGACCGAGCAAAGGGTGGAGAGCCTATCATGACAATGTGACGCTCTAATCGTATATCAATTTTTGTTGTTGGTGTTTTTTTTTTTTTTTTTTTTTTTTGTTTGTGTTGTGCAAAAGATAGTAATGTCTTTGAAATCATTTAAAATCATCGATAACCCATCGTCAACGTTAAAGGTTTGAATTTTAGATACACCTGGTTGGGATGGATCCACCGATGATTCCAAAAATGTGTTACTGTCGATGAACTTGCCTTGTCCGTCGTCAATTTTCTAAAGAAAACATCTGCGCAAACCAAGGTTGATGATGAGTTTCTTATCGCCGTATATTACTATTTCGCTGCCATTTGCTGTACGCAATTTCGAAGAACGAGTCGATCTACATACCATATGTCATTTTACTGTGGTGGAATAATGGATTCATCTGCGTGTTTGTGCGATCTTTTCTGTATTGCTTGCAGGTGCGCAATTTCTACGCTTATTTTATTTTCCTACTGACATGCAGAATGGCTTTTTTTTCCATGCTTCCAAATGTTTTGTGAAACCAACAATATTTGCCGTTGTTAGCTGCAGGTCTTTGTTCACGTTTCGTACTGCGAGATCTGCTTCTTGGTCGACCTTGGAGATGGCCTAGTTTCTGATCTACATATGTGCGGAGTATGAAGTTCAAGCTAGTAAACATGTAAATGACCACTTACCTCCATAATCTTGTCCGCCAGAGCAGCACACCGCTTTAAATCCTTATTTGAGGCTTAAATTCTTGCTCGCATCTGCATCGGAGGTTTGTTCAACCATAAGTTGTGCAATCGTTGGTCTATTACGTGCATACCCCCCAAATGTCTCACCTCGTTCAGAAGTTGTGTCGGTTTTTTGTCCCTCAGCTTGATCCCTGAAAGTAATTTACGGATGTTTTCTTTCCAGTATGAGACTTTCTAATATCAGTCGGGTGGAAGACGGCATCGGTGACCTGCAGTAGAACTTTGTTTTATGTTGCTGCTACTATGGTGTTAAACTTTGAGACTTTTGAGGTGACGTTAGTGATGGAAAATTGAGCTTCCACCTGCGTGAACCATATTTTAGGCCACTCGTTCCAAAATGGACGAAACACCAAAAAATGTCGTGGCAGGAAAACCGAAAAGGAAAGGGAATAAATCTAAGACACGAGATTTACGCGTGTTTTATACGCTCTGAATTTGACGTATCTAGCTGTTAACCCAATCGCTCTTATCTCTCAAACTCGTTGCCAAGTGTGCCTCCACACGTTCATCGATACTTCACCAGATGTTTGCTTTCAGTCATGTGGTTGACGTTTTTCACCTTTCTTTGTGGTTACTTGTTCACTGTCAGTGCACTTCGAGATCCCGACGGCTGTCGGTATTATACCTTGATATCCTAAGTAAGGTGGGTCGCTTGTTAACTGTTAACTGATGCGGTTTTCTCTATTCCGATGTGAATTTCCTGACATCTTGCACACAAGGGTCGACCAAAAATAAAGTGATTGATCTAGTTCGATGTAACTTGCCGATCAGTCAAGACCAAGCTGGTCTTGTGGCAGTTTTTGTATTCAAACTGTGTGCCTTTAATGACTAAGCGGAAGAGGATTCAAAGTCGAAAATCCTTTCGCCGTTCTTTTTTTTTGTGTGGTGCTATCACATGTTTTACGATGGTTGTCGCTCATCATCACGACCACGAGATGAACAGGATATCGTTTAAAGTGCGTTCAAAAAGTAAGCTGACTCTATATTTTTATAAATAAATTTATTTATTCATGAATATTAATGTTCATTCAATTGATACAAACTCTTTGCTCCATTTTTTATAATAATTGGTAATCGCTAGGCACACCAAAACTCGTCTAGCCTTTCTATCTATTAAAAACGGTTATTCAAAGGTTCCCATGCATTCCTCCTGACTGTGCACTCTACTTAATTCGCGTGCACTTGATACGGTGTGGAATAGCCTGCTCATGCATTCGATTCTGTGGGAAACTCAACAGACCAAATATTTGCTGAATCAGCTGGGAACATGTTTGTGCCTGTTGAAACAAGTTATTAGGCGGCGCGTATCGGATTTTGATAACTTCTCCCCTTCGAAAATCTACGCCTCGTAGATCCTTTGATGACCTTGAGGTCAAGACGTTGGTTGTGGTAGGTTAGTGGATGAGATTGTTGGGAAACTGGGCTTTATATGTATCTTTCGCCAGATGGTAAGTACAAAGAATGCCACACCAATGAGGATCGAAACTTTTGTTAAAATAGAGATTTTAAATTTTTGGGATAAGTCACCTATGCGTTCTATGTTCTGAACGCTGAGTTCATGCACGTAGCCCAGGTTGATACTATGGTTGCGGTATGTGATGTTCATTAACGCCGGAGGAAGGGCTTGTAGTGTTGTAGCCGTAGGACTCGAAAAAGTCTTGAAATATTGTTAAAAGCCTTTGAAATATTGTTAGAAATTAAATCGGCGTTAAAATTGGTGACAAAAATGGTGTCATCTTTAAGGAGTTTCAGGACCTCCTCGGTACTTGTTTGGAAGGTGCAGGTCGTGGGACCACCTTTCAACAGTCTAGCAACGCAGCTTTCTTCAGGAATTACTTCTAAGGCCTTATCTTCACATATTGTTGAGTTATTTTTTGAAAAGCAACTGGCCTTAATACCATACGTGACCCTGTGGTTGATCAGAACTTTCCTGAATTTCAGATCAATCTGCTTGCCCTCTATAACTGATGGTCGTGCTATCAACAAGTTATACTCTTCCATTCCTACTACTTTTGGCATTGAAATAATTTACAACAACATTGAGCCATTGGTGAAAATTAAGGGTGTGCCATACTCAATTGCTTCTATTTCGTTAGCATACGGTAGAGTTGCTAGCTTATTTATAACCGTGTTGACTTCTTCTGTATCAAGGAGATTTGTATTAATCAGGCCGCTTTTCGCCATTTGAAAAGCTCGAACGATTTCATTTACTTCTTCTTTGATGAGTAGAATCTCGTCCAAAATATCCTGCTCAAATCTTCCAGCAATCATATCCTTAATACCGTTTTCGTATCTCTCAATTACCAGATTGATTTACTGTGTAATTTCACGCGTGATACTGAAGAGCTTCTCATTAATCTTATATTGGTGGTTACTATTTTCGATTATGGATTCCTCACTCCGAAGGATTTCGCTCCAGTCTGAAGCATCGGGGCTACCAGCCACCCATTTCCTAGCAGATCCCAACCAATTGATGGATCTTGCCCTTCTCGTTGGCTTACCTGTGAGTGAATGTAGACGGCGCTTTACCTTTGACAAATGGAATTCTATCATGTGCCTTCTGTCTTCGTCTTTAATATTCCCGCTTGTGGCATTGGACACCCCATCAAGCAGATGTTCGAATTGCTCTAAATCAATGGCATGCACCAGCTTGAAACTGCCATCAACGATCCAACCCTTGCCCTCCTTAAGAGAAGCTATATGTGTCTTGTAATTGAGATCTGGAATCCCCAGGTCACCGCTAAAGAGGTTAATCTGTGGTATATGCCAATATTTTTCATTCGATACATGTGATTATCTAAGCATGTTTGTCCCGACCTTACTACATAAATGGAAATTAAAATATTTAAATAGAAAAACAGGAAAAATTATCCTTGTTTCTGAAACATTTTTACTCGTCTTACAGTTATTATTCCATTGGAACATGCGTTGGAAAGCTACTGTCATTGTACGTCATTTCAGTATATGTCATTCATTTGAAGCGTAAACAACAATAATTTTTTTTTCACTCAAATATGTCGAACTTTGTGCCTGAAAAAGTGTTTTTGCGGGGAGTTCTTCTTCATTACTTTAATACCAAGAAAACTGCTGCCGAATTTAATCGTATTTTGGTGGAAGTTTATGGTGAACATGCGCTAGCTGAGCGAACGTGCCAAAAGTGGTTTGCATGATTTAAAAGTTGGGATTTTGGTTTGGAAGACGATGAACGTCCTGGGCAGCCAAAAAAGTTTGAAGATGAAGAACTGGAAGCATTACTCTATGAAGATTGTTGCCAAACACAAAAAAAAAGGAAATTGAGTTCCACATGAACCTAAGCCGAGAAACGTCGAAAGGCGGTTTTGCTTGTCAGAAATGTTGCTGGAACGCCACAAAAGGAAGTCATTTTTGCATCGGATTGTTACTGGTGATGAAAAATGGATCCACTACGACAACCCCAAGCGCAAAAAATCATTTGTGAAACCCGGCCAACCAGCCAAATCAACGGCAAAGCCGAATATCCATGGCGCGAAGTAATGCTCTGTATTTGGTGGGATCAGATGGGTGTGCTGTATTATGAGCTGCTAAAACCCGGTGAAACCATCAATGGACAACGCTACCGAACCCAATTAATCCGTTCGAAGAGAGCAGTAGCCGAAAAACGCCCGGAATATGCGACCAGACACGAGGCAATAATTTTCCATCATGTTCCATCATATTCGGGTTAAGAACTATTTCGAAAACAGTGGATGGGAAGTCTTACCCCACCCGCCTTATAGCCCAGACCTTGCCCCTTCTGACTACCATTTGTTCCGGTCGATGCAGAACGCCCTCACTGAAATACGGTTCACATCAGAGCAGAATATCAAAAATTGGCTTGATTCATTCTTGGCTGCCAAGCCGGCGTAGTTCTTTTGGGATGGGATCCACAAATTGCCAGAACGATGGGAAAAAGTTATAGCTTCAGATGGGCAATACTTTGAATAATACTATTGTACATGTTTTTCTTAAATAAACGTTCAAATTTTGAAAAAAAACCCCACGAATTAAATTACATACCCAATATTTGAAAAATATAAACCGTAATACTAATTTACAAATTATAAATTCGATAATTTCGATAAATTCAATCTCGGGACGGATTCAATCTATTTTTAGTTTTAGTTACTAGTATTTTTTTTTAATTTCAAATAAAATATTATTTAATAGTAGGTATGCAGGGTGGCGTACACGTATAAATTTCTTTTAGTTGTTGCACGCTTTTTAAATATAAAATAATGCAACTTACCTTTTCCTTTTGACAATTTTTCGATCTTCTTTCTTATAAATTTATCGGTTTTACATTTTTAACTTTTAACAACTTTTAACAAATAGATTTCTTTTCTCAGAACTCTTTTATATTTAATTTTTTGTTGGTTTTATAATTTTACTTGTAACAAATGAATTTTTTTCACAGTTCTTATTTTCAATTCTCTCCTTTTTTATACTGGCTTAACACCCTTGAATTTTAACCAATGGGTATATTTTTAATAATTGTTATTGATCGCAAAACTAACAATGCACACAATGATTACTCTTCCGTAATCTTTTTCGGAATTTCTTACACAATACTTTTTTATTCCTTTTTTTTTCTACTTAAGCTTTTATAATTTTTTCACATTTGAATGCCTTCACTTACAGGACAGCCGGTGATCTAAAACAAAAAGATATTTGAGTATCGTTTTTTTCTTTTCTTAGCGAGACTTTGGTTTGAGACAGGCTTAGTGGAAGGATCGTGGGGTTTCCGTTTAGTTGCTATCGTTAATATTTGAAAGCAACCTACTAATGGCACGATTTCACTTCACTTGCATATCCCTTAGTCCTTTTGACAATCTCCGCTGTGTTCCCGTGGTTACAGCAGAATGTGGTTATTAGCTCAATTTTTTTCTAATGTATATATAGACCAGTAAGGCGGTTGTGTTCCCATGGTTACAACGCCACACATTCCCACAAAGGGAGTGGTCTGATCTATGCCCATTTAAGGACAATATTTTTTTAAACTTTTTTGCCACTATTGCTAGGACGAAACGTATATACGCTTTCTAAGCCCTGCTCGGGCGCCAGTTAAAGTCATCCCTACGGAGATGATAAAAAAAAAAAAACGCGAACGTCAGCCAAGGGACTGATCCAACTGTTCGACTTACTAATTCAATCAAACACAATTTTCCTTTAAACGTTATAAATATTTATAAATATATGTTTTTATTCCCGGTTTAATTATGCGTGACAATTACGGATAAAGTCGAGATCAGAACTCCTTTCACAATCCTCATCAGATTAACTCCAAAGCTCCGTTAGTTATCCAAAGGTTCTCATACATTCTTCCTGACTGTGCACTTTATATAATTCGCGTTTCCTTGATACGGTGTCGAATAGCCTACTCATGCATTCGTTTCCGTGGGAAACTCAACAGACTAAATATTTGCTGAATCAGCTGGGAACATTTTTTTGCCTGTTGGAACAAGTTATTAGACGGCGATTATCGGATTGTGATAACTCGTAACATAGCTTCTCGCACTTATTTGTTTCTCACTTTGTGAATTTTTACACTCCCGAGCAGGGCCTACTGTTTATTGCCAGTTCCGTACAGCTCTCCTGAGAAGCTTTTTCATAGGCAGAATTTTTTGACTTTCGGAGGTTTGCCATTGGCCGCCGAAAGGGTGATATCGATTTTGAAAAATTTGCTGTTGTTCTCCTATCGGGACTCGAACCCAGGTAGGTGACGTGACAGCCAGTGAGTCACGTCATCCTGCCATCCGCACCACCAACATAGCAAAAAAAAAAAAAAAAAATGATAATCGAATGTACGTTGCCCGCGAAATTTCAAAAATTTTTGAACACAACTCGTATATCTCTAGCTTTAGGTACAAGTAGGTAGCCTACCCAATATTATCGAATGGCTTTGATTGGTTTCAAGAGTAGACAAGGAAGTCATCAGTTTCAAAGGTTAAGTCCAATATTCTCCCATCTGATTTCGCTTATTCCTTGGATTACCAGTTAAAAGGAACACATGTTCCAAATGTAGGAATGTAGAATTATGGGGACCTCTTTTCTATTGTCAAGGAGGATCTAGGATACAATTTCTGTCGATGAATGATAGCTAATAGGTGTCAAAAATTATCCACCAGGTAGATGTTCTGCTACAATGGCATCATCTAGCATTCTAACATTTATTGCCCAATAAATTGCTTTCCATAGTCTCAGCTAAATTAATTGCTTACAAGGGTGATGCGCTCACCATTGTTGCTGCTATTTTTCAAAATATGTTTTATTTAATATTCTTTAATTTTTACTTTCAATAGATCTTCAAAGTTCTGAAGGAAAAGAAAGTAAATGAACTAAACAAATTGGTTGCAATCGGAGGGGATATAGCCAAAGATGGTCTTGGCATATCGCCCGAAGACATACAGAAACTAAAACATGTTCAAATATTCTTCCATTCGGCGGCAACGACACGTTTCAATGAGCCGCTAAAGTCAGCCATTCGTCTTAATGTTAAATCAACTCTAGAGGCTTTAAAATTAGCTGAAGAAATGAAGGAGTTAAAAATTTTCGTCTACATTTCGACATTCTTTAGCAATCCCTATCTGAAATACATAGAAGACAAGGTGAATTTCTTCAAATAGTTTTTTTGTTTTTTGAATGTGGTCTATAACGAAAAGATTCTGAATAATTTAGATATATCCACCAGCGTTTGGGTGGAGAACAGCACTTAAAATGCTCGAAGATGATACAATTGATCCCATGATAGATAGCTTAACAAATAAGTAAGTACTCGCATCTATCGTATCTATTGTAAATCTATCCTGTCTTTTATTTTTGTTCTAAATTGCTCCAAATTTTATTTTTAATAGAATCTTGACAGGATGGCCAAATACATATGTTTTCACAAAACATTTGGCAGAACAAGTTGTCAATGAATATCGCTTTAAATTGCCAGTAGTGATCTACAAGCCTTCGATTGGTAAGTGATAAAAGTCGTGAAACTTCGAAACGAGCCATAAATGATTTTATGACTGGGCTTTTTATAGTTATCTCGGCTTTTGAGGAACCAGAACCTGGATTTTCAGAAACAATGAATGGAGTCATGGGTCTGTTGGTAATATGGGGCACAGGTAACAAATTGATTTTATGGATCTGCTTGTGGTTATGAGTTCTGTGATTTTTTTTGTTTTTTTTGTTTGTATATTAGGTCTGTTACAGGGCTTCTTTCTAAATGACTTAAAATTTTATATCAATTTAACTCCTCTGGATATGGGTACAAAAACCCTTCTTATGTTTACGGCCCTGAAAGCTCAATTACCGAGAGAAAAGTGAGTAAAGACACCTGACCAATTGTGTGGTTCAACGGATTGCCTTGTAAATTTTAAATTTTATTTCTCTATAGATTCATAGAAGCAGTTCCTGTGGGGAAATTTTCTTCCTCAAATTTCTCAGATGCACCATTAGCCAAACTTTTCGATGGTATTAACGATGCTACCCAGAAGTATCCTTTGGAAAAATCACTTTGGATACCAAATGTCACAGTGACAGACTCGAAGTTTCGGTATTGGTTAAACGTGAGTGTTTTATGAGTACTCGTATACCATTAATGTTGTTATTACTGTTACTTATTGTCATTTTTAAAAGGTTCTTTTTCTACAAATCCTGCCATCGTGCGTCATAGATGCAATCCTTATATTATTTCGGCAAAAACCGTTTTTAATGGCCATTCAGCGGAGGGTTTACATAACCCGACAAGCTTTGCTGTTTTTCTTTCAGAATGAAATCGAATGTGATGGAATCACGGACTTTGACGAGATGTTAAAAATGGGCGAAGGGTAAGAAAATTCATAGTCGTCCTAATACTAGTAAATGGAGATTTTTTTATTTTTTTTGCTAATTTTTAAAATTTTAGGAATGATTTCAGTATACATCATTTTATGGATTTGAAAACGAATCCAAAATTCTTGAAAAGGTCAATTGATTATGTTATTTATGGCTGCAGAAAGTTTATTCTAAATGAGGATGATGAAACCATAGAGAAGTGTAAAAAGATACTAAAAGCGTAAGATTAAATGAAAATTTTACATTTAGAATTTAACTTTGAAAGAGTTTCGTTTCTAGGAAGAAAATTTTCTATAACATTTTCCGGATTGTTGTAGCTTTTTTTGTGCTGCAAGCTATCGTACGAAGGGCTATGACGTATTTGTATAAGTAAATTATTTTTTTTTTGTGTTTTGTCAAAGATGAAAATAAAATCGAATATGCCTTTGAATTCCATTCATCTCAAACCAGATCTGTGTGCCGCTTTGCTTTACTATCAGCGAGTTCCAAAGTGTAACTTGGGTATTTCATTTATGTGTATGGATGTAGTAGATGCCGCGAACAATTTTCTCAAATTTTTTCGAATCTTCCCAATCATATCATCGTAAGTTTTCGTCAAGCAAACAGCGAATTAAAATAGCCCGTCGAAAAGAGATTTACATTTCTTAAGTTGAGCTTTTCGTAACCTATGTAGATGTTATTATCGGTGATATTGCTCTGTCCATTTGGAACTATGTTTTAATATTTTGTTTGTCATTGTTCTAATTGCAGTCAACGTTGGTCATGTGTGTTTCCGCCTCAATACTCATATAAAGCTACACTGACGGCTCAATTTGTTTATCCAACCACATCAATGCCATCCGCGTATCCAAATATTTGTGTTTCTTTTGTTGGCCAGAGAGCTTTGCACGAATTTGTCAAGAGCGATGCTAAAAAAACCACATGATAGAGCACCGCCTTGTCTAAGACTTTTCTTGGCATTGAATGTGCCGGCTAATTTATTACCGATCTTTGTGGTAAGTGATAATTCTCCATGGACATCCTACACATGTTGGTTTTTTTTTTCTGACAAAACTTTTGAACGCCATTCCTGCAGTTATATTTCGCGGGTTTCTCTTAAACTTTCATTTTGTTTCCGAGAAGCCTACATTACTTTTATTCTTTGTAGTAAACGCCATAGAAGAATCGCACTTCTTAGATTGCGGTAATATTTGCTTTATAGCAGTCAAGGACATTCGTGACAGTGCAGATAAAATCAATATTGATTACGCCAAGAGAATGAGCATCTTTTAGAAGGTAGTATTGTGTTCTCCGATAACAGCATCATGTGTTATCCTGCTCAGTAGGATACGTGTTAATTCTTACCGGTGTAGGTAACGCTTTTCATATGGTTCGCATATGGATCACCAGGTTTGCAACAGCAGAGCAGAGATTTTAACTGTCCCCATTCTTTCAAGGTGTCTTACCTGCTGGTAGGACATCCGCGTCACAAGACCTTGTCAATTTTGAATTCCTTCTTCCAGAGGCGGAATCATAATCGTTTAGCATAATACTTGTAGATTTGAAAAGCATTATCAACAAATTGTCAGAAAACTCAGATAAAAGGTTTACCTTTACTGTCAGCCGTCTAGTGGTATATGCATAGACTCCTCAAGCAGAGAGTCTCGGGTTCGAATCCCGTGCGAGGCAATTCTGTGAAAAAGTCTTTTCATAGAATTTGTATTTAGTTATATGAAAACCCCGTCGGCGTCAACTCTGACATGAAGGCATAACACCGATGTTGGAGTGGTTGCTGGCTGGGTTAAAAGTAAAGAACTAACAACTAGCACGTACTTAAGACTCACTGATTGAGAATGTACTAGTTCGTCCCGTCCAGTTTGACAACCACCTGAATTTCAAACTACTACACCACCCGCCCGCGACCTGAAGAAAAAGCCAGTAAAAGGGTATTCATATCCCCTTGGTGCACGCGCGGTATTATAAAAAAAAAAGTAGTGTAGTGCTTCTACTTTAATAAAATATTTCAAGTCTATTCCTTCTTCCTTTTTCACTGAGAAACTGCCAGTCAATTCATTACTTCATAGGGCTAGGTTTGACAAATTACCTTTATTTTATTTCATGACACTCTGAGTTTCCTATTTGTGGCTGTGTTATATCCACCATCATCCAAAAGAAAGTAGACATCTCCTCTCCGAGCCATGCAATTGAGTGTACACCGGAAGGTATTTTTTACTAAATCTTCGGGACTTCAGTCAACAGCTTGCGAATTGGGCCATCTTCACCATACTCTTAGATATCTCTCTCACATTACTGAGTCTTGCCTCTGTTTTATCGACGACACCGTTAATGCATCAACCAACGAAGAACCCTTCGATACACTTCAGATACTTTTTCGAGCATTGTACGTCAGCAAGACTGGTATTAAATTTCTCACAAGCCGAACAGAGGTCCAAAGTCGATGACAAAGGACAAACTTAGGAAATTTCTTGGTTCTTGGAATTCTTATCGGAGCTGCGGACATGTACAGAAAAAGAGCAAAGAAAGCCAATTAACAATAAGTCCTGTAGATATCCGAGTCAGAAAGAGCATTCGAAGAATTCAGAACTAACTTGAGAGACAAAGTTCAACTAATTCATCTGTAAGAAGTATTAACTACAAGTGTGTACAAGTGAACCCTACTATTTTGTCATAGTCATAGTCTTTCTCTTTACATATCTATGTAACAAGATATGACATTCATTAGCATAAGTTAGATCTAAGGTCAGTTAATAAAGATAACTCAAAGTGATCGCCTCGTCTTCTTCTTAAATATAGCGCTGCGGACAAAAAAATCACTAACTTTGGTTAAATAAAACTAAAAAAAAGTTTTTTTTTTGTTTTTTTTGTAAAAACACATGTGCGGTTGAATTTTGTATTGTAATATACAATAGAAATTAGTTTAGATAAAAGTGTAAAATAAAGTTTTAAAAGTATAACAATTGTTGATAAGTGCAACAGAAAGAATTTAAACTTATACGAACAAGGAATGGGAAACGATAAGCCACCAACAAACGGTAATAACAAAACGGAAATTAGAAATCAAATTATGATGACTACAAATCTGCAGACTCCAAAGTTTAAACAAAACTTCCAGATTTACAATATTGCTACTGGTATTGCTCAGTCTAGTGCAGAGACTCAGGTGGAAATTTTCAAGCTGTTGGTTGGAGAAGGTGGCGTGGAGATTTTCAACGTTCTCGGTCTTGATGCGACCGAGTAAAAATCATTGGAAATCATATTAAAGAAGTTTGATGGCTACTGTATACCAAAGAAAAACGTGGTCTTCGAACGCCATGTATTCAACTCCAGGATACAGAAACAAGGCGAAACATTCGAACTGTTAATGAAGGATTTACGTCATCTGGTGAAATCATGTGACTATGGTGTTGCTGAAGTGATGGAGATCTATGACAAGAAGATGTAGGAGAAGTTGTTGGCTGATCGAGAAATCTCTTGGAAAAAAGGAATCGAGCTGTTTGATGTGAATAAGGAACAAACAAAGGTTATATAGTGGGATTCATCGTAAGGTTTGATTTATAATGTAAGAAAAAAACACATAAATTTGAAAGTGAACTTAAAATTTTTATTATCGATTAAAATAACAATTCATGGCATTTAGTTTTCAGAAATAATATCATGTAAATGTTGGCCACAATTATGTCTAAGGTGTTCCATTTGGAAGGTCCAATTTTGGGCGACTCGTTCGAGCATATCCACTGGTATCTCGCGAATAACACAAGTAATGTTGGCTTCCAAAGCGTTAATTGTGGCTGGCTTATTCCTGAAGACCTGAGACTTTACATATCCCCGGAGAAAATAGTCCAAAGGTATGATATCGCACGATCTAGGCTTCCAATTTACGGTAGCAAAACGTGAAATTAAGTGCTCACCAAAATGATTTCTCAACAAGTCCATTGTTTTACGCACCGCACACAGGGGCCAAATGCATGAATTCTAGGAAAAAACTATTTTATTGCACTAAACCCTTGGAAAATGAATAAAAAGCACACATCTTGAAATTGAAAAGAGTTAAATGTACAATAATCATTATTCCGTGTCGGATGAACTATCGGAACTAATATGAGCTGATGTATCGGAAGCATCTGAAGTAAACGGAAGGTCAGGTGCCTTAAAATAAGTCAAGAACATCCTTCTTAATGTAATAAGTCCGTTTTTGAGGCAGTTTTCTCAAACTGGTTATAAACGGGTCCGAAGAAATAAGGAGTGAATTCAAAATATCCTCATTAGTTTTGACGCGCGATATTTTACGAGAGAAATTTTCTCTGTATTTTTTAAATTCCTTATTTCGTGCCTTCTGCGCTTCTTCGCTTAGTTGGACTATTGGCAATAAGGCATACTCTATTATGGCTGGGCCATGAATTAAAACTTTGTGGATTAAAGGTGGCATTGGGTACCATTTATATTATTATTCGGGTGGGGTAAGACTACCCATCCACTGTTTTCCAAATAGTTCTTAACCGGAATAGCAACGTGGGGCCGAGCGTTGTCATGATGAAAAATTATTGCCTCGTGTCTGGTCGCATATTCCGGGCGTTTTTCGGCTACTGCTCTCTTCAAACGGATTAATTGTGTTCGATAGCGTTGTCCATTGATGGTTTCACCCGGTTTTAGTAGCTCATAATACAGCACACCCATCTGATCCCACTAAATATAGAGCATTACCTTCGTGCCATGGATATTCGGCTTTGCCGTTGATTTGGCTGGTTGGCCGGGTTTCACGTATGATTTTTTGCGCTTGGGGTTGTCGTAATGGATCCATTTCTCATCACCAGTAACAATCCGATGCAAAAATGACTTCCTTTTGCGGCGTTCGACCAGTATTTCGGATATGCCTTTCGACGTCTCTCGGCTTGAGTTCATGTGGAACCCAATTTCCTTGCTTTTGAATATATCCAGCTACTTTTAAACGTTTTGAAATGGCTGCTTGAGTGACACCCAATACGAATACGGTGGATGCGACAGCAATTGGAGCCGTAAGTCATTGATTTTAGCCATGGTTGCGATGCTCTTGTGCGTCGGTGCATTGTCTTGTAAAAACAAAATTTTTTTTCGATTCATGTGAGGCCATTTTGCAGCGATTTCAGCCAGTAATACTCGCTGTTGATGGTTTCTCCTTTTTCGAGGCAGTCCACGAAGAGTATGCCATGACAATCCCAGAAAACCGACGCCATAACCTTTCCGACCCATTGAGCCTCCCTCGGCCGCTTCGGAGCACTCGTGCCGGCTACAGTCCATTACCGGGCATTCATTCTGTTCTCTGATGTTCAACAGTTACCAATCGAAGCCAAAAGTATGCCCAATTCCGCATTAGCAAGTCCAAACACTCATTCGAAGTGCTCTCGGGTTCGTGTTTTTGGTCAGGAGTGAGTATGCGCGGCACCCAGCGGCAGGATAACTTTTTCATATGCAGAATATTGCCCAATATATGGCGTGTGCGCTGAGTACTAATCTTTGTGGTATCTGCTAGCTTGCGCACCTTCACTTTCCGGTCAGCCAACACCATTTCATGTATTTTTTTTTGACATTGTCCTCTGTAACCGCCTTGGAGGGCCTGCCGCTACGGACTTGATCGGTAGTGAAGATGCGGCCATCACGAAACTCTCGAAACCTATATTTGACGGTGTAATCTGACAGAGTTATATTTATCCAACTTTTCTTTTGTTTCCTTCGCCGTTTTGCCTATCAAAAAATAATGTTTTATGAGAGAACGAAAATCGTTGTTGTCTATACTCAACAAGATGCCAAACACGTCAACAACAATCAGCTGTCAAAACAAAACTAAAGACAGTATCGCACTGAAATTTGGCACGTCTGCCTAAATATCAACGGACTTCAAGGCACTATTACCTTTTTTGTAGTAACAGTTAGATCTTAGGCCAGTAAATAATAATAACTTAAACTGATCGCCTAGTCTTCTTCTTAAATATATTATACCATCTTCCATACCATACATCCAATATACTTTTAGTGCTACGACGTGACTCCTCGGATGTTGCGATTAGAGTTGCTCTCTACCGATACATGGTTTACGATCGAACTGCATGAAGTCATTATCCTTGCGAGCACCAGCCATTTAGGTTAGATAAACATACAGGACAACGAATGGAAGCTTCTTCTGACAACTCCATATTATATGTCGCTGACCTATAGAACTACCAATATTTGTCTATAGATGCCAGGAAATCTTCGCAGCAAAGACTTCGTCGTGCTCTTTCTCATCTCAGGGAACGAGCGATAAGACATCAAATCAGCAAGAAACATACTTGGATGGGCCGGAACAAAGTTACCAGGCATGTCAAGAATGTTCACAGCATAATTAGATTCGCCATAATGCCACTGATACACGACATATCCATTAATGATGATGGAATGATTCATGAGATGACCGGAATATCAACACTTTTTCCGACAACTAGGTATGTAAATTGAATCTGTTTTTTCGAAGCACTAACAAAACATGCTCAATGAGTTTGTGACTATTTGAATTTCGCGCATTGTAACGTGAAAAGCAACATTGCAACAGTGTAACAGCTACCATATGTCAATAAACTACTGTCATTGGAGCCAGCTGCATCACCTAGTTTGTGTGTGACAGTTTTTGAAAGCATACAACCGCGTGAATTTTGGCGAAAATGGAAAAAGGTGAATTTTGTGTGACAGTTTCGAAGAAGGGTTTGGCTTTGTTCAGATACAATCCGAACGAGTTTTTGCGCCGCTTCATAATTGTAGACAAGACAGCGATCCACTACAACATACTGGACTAAGTGTGGTCTATGGTATCTGTCAACAAAATCACAGCGATAATTTCTTGGAATGCATGTGGACTAATACTCATCGATATTGGACCGATTCAATCATATTTGACGGAAAACCATGAGAGAAAATTGGATGGAGATTTGCACATTCTTAACAAACGTTCAAAACGAGTTGCGAAGGACTAAAAGAATAAGACGATCCCCGCGAAGTAATACCTTAAGGCAGTCCTACAAGACGCATTCCTGGAATTGAGCAGTCAGGCGAGCAAATCGTGAATGCTAGTAGCCCGGGCTACTATGATACATAGTATCTTTTGAAGATTAAGCCCCCTTGATCGATAATCGAGTGCTGGCGCAGTTCGCTGAAATAATGCATCAAGTGCCAATAAACAAATTTCAAGGGATCTTCTTTTATGAGAAAGTGTTTCTGGATCCGCAGATCATGGTTGAAAAGTCCTGTGAGCTATTAAAGTGAATCTTTTCAGTACATGCCTGTAAGAAGTCTGTGTCAAGATGGAGCAGTTAAGACGTCGTGTGAGCAGCCGTATGTTGAACCATATGAATTCAACGCATTTCGGACTACGTATTTGCAATGACCAGTAAGAAATAGCTCTATGTATCGATGAATCCTGCCAGAAGTCCTTAATGGAGTGCCTTGTTCTGAAATAGCTGGTGTAATAAATCCCTTTCGTTTAGAAGTATGCTGTACAGATTGTTAGAAGGCTTTTTTCTCCTGTCTCTATATTTCATGCATACTTTTGGGCTGACATTTCAAATTATCGTTATTTGTTACGCATTTTGAATTTTCCGCCAATTAAACCCTGTCCAAATAAGACAAACAATTCGTATTCCTACCCACACTCTGCGTTTAATCCAACTGCAAACACGCAAAAACCACACTAAGGCCGCTCCCTCTTATCTTCTTTCGTTTCCGTTTGGCCAGTGAAATTGTTTTTGTTTGATCAACGAACCCGTTTTTATCTTTATCGATACGAGTTGGAATGGAACGCAATATTGCAAACTCATAACGTGGACTCTGCACTAAGAGTCAAATGCTTGACATGAGTAAAATTAAAAGAAAAAAACATTTCCATGTTGGTTATCATTTGAATGCTTGCATGACAGGGACATTGGGTAAGTTGAACAATGCTTTTTGTATCAAAATTGACATGTTTATCGTTGTTTTACTTTTGGGGGTTTTATGAAATTCTGAACACAGTTGACGTAATGAATTATTGTCAACTAAGAGCGATTAGTTGGTAGAAATTTAATTAAAGCTGGTGACAGTCATGAAAGTTCATTGACGAACGGGTGACAGTCTGCTGACACCCATTATACATATTTGATTATATTTCTATGAATACCGGTAGTCAATATACATAGATTTTACATTTCTCGTGCTTTCTAGAGTTGTGATGACACATACACAACAACGGTGTTGCCTATAAAGTTTATTGACGATCTCATTTCTGTTCGGGAAGATCCGACTTCATTTGTTTTCTGGTTAAGATTCTGGTCAAAACCATTTCTAAGGTACCGAGTTGAACTCTGATCAGTGCATGCGCAAAATCAGCGCACTTCCAACTAACCAGCGCGTAAGTGAACTCATTAAAAAAAAGAAAAAAACTATTCAGACAAAACCAAAAAAAAAAAAAAAAAAAAAAATCAGTGCCTTTTAGTGCTATTGTAAACAAAAGGATCATAGTGCGATCTCCTGTCCCTGGTCATGGTGCTGTTACTTCCAAGCAATGAGCATATAATTTTTTTATGCTTCGAAGTTCGAAAGGTAACCTGTTAACTAGTCTGGGTGCTACTAAAGTGTAAAAATCTAAAAAGCGATGAGTATTGTGAGGTGGAATTTTAGCAAGACATCGTTCTGTGCTGCGAAGTCCGTTGGTAGTTAAATTTTGATTTAATAAGTTTCCACTTCTTAAGTAAAATATTTTTAAGACTTTGTAAAAATAAAGATGTTTTAGCGGAAGTATCTCTGATTTGAAGAACAAACGGCGTTGTTTTTTCCATATAAGTCTTAGTATAGGGTTTTCTAATAACGACTTGACAACTTTTTTTTAAATAAAAGGCAGACCATTTGAGATATTTCAAAAACTCTATTATTGGCTTGAAGTACAATCAAAACATTTATGAATGGAACTCGACTTCGTTCATATTGCCACCGCGGGCACGTTTGCAGCGGTCGATTCGTTGGACCCAATTTTTAACGACTTGGCCACACATTTCGGCCGAAACGGCCGCTATTTCGCGTTCAATGTTGGCTCTGAGCTCTTCCAACGTCTTCGGCGTGATGGCATAAACCAATGACTAAACGTTGCCGCACAGAAAATAGTCAAGCGGCGTTAAATCGCACGAACGAGGCAGCCAATCGACTGGCCCATGTCTTGAGATAACACACTCACCATACTTACTCTTCAATAAATTGATGGTAGCGTGTGCTGTGTGGCTTGTGGCACCATCTTGTTGAAACCACACGTCGCCCAAGTCCATATCTTCCAATTAGGGTCAAAAATAATCGGTGAACGTGGAGCGATAACGCTGACCATTTACAGTAACGTGACGATAGTCGACGGAAAAAATGGCCCAATAACGCCGCCGGCATGCAAACCGCACCAAACAGTTATTTTTTGTGGATGAAGTGGTGATTCATGAAGCACATGTGGGTTTTCACCCGACCAATAACGCATATTTTGCTTATTGACGAACCCATTGAGCCAAAAATGAGCTTCGTCACTTAAGATGATTTTGCGATGAAATTCATCACCTTGGCGCATCTTCTCTAGAACCCAATCGGAGAACGTACGTCGCTTTAAATGGTCCATTGGCTTCAATTCTTGAGTCAGCTTGATCTTGTATGGGTGTAAACCAATATCCTTACGCAAAATACGCCATAATGTGGTCTGAGCGATGCCAAATTCTTGAGAATGCCATGGAATTGACTGATTTGAATCGTTTGCTACGAACGTCTGAACGGCAGCGATGTTTTTCACACTTTGACCAACCCGTTGTCTCACTGACACGGCAACATCACAACACGAATATGTAGACTCAAATTTTTGCATTAGACTTGTTATTGCCTTAACTTGTTATTGGAGTTAACGCTATTAAAGTTGCAGTCACCGACTCTAAATATCTGTAGAATTTTTTTATAATTTGCAGACGTTGCTGGTTAGTGTACTTACCATGATGAAAATGTTGAGCTTACTGAATAAGCTGACAGTGACAGTTTGATGATTAGTGAAAGAGTGCGTTCACAAATTAAGTTCAAAGTTGTCAAGTCCCTATTGGAAAACCTTATATATGTTTCTGAGATACGATAAGGGGTTGTAAACTATAACTGTTAGTACCACCACAACATACGAGCCTATATTGCAACTTAGTTTGTACCAAAGTATAATAAATTGCTTCTAAAAGTCTCTGGGGCATAGTTTCTTTAGGTGATACATAATCTATGTTGCCTTTAGAAGATATTTTTTTAGTAAGGAACTGTGTATACTCCAGTTCATATTGTTGTCAATAGTTAAACCCAGATACTTAAAAACATTAACATTTTCAATAGAAAAACATTTTGAAGAACATTTTCAAATTTAAGTTTATTTGACCGTTATTAGCAACATATTTACTAATACTAAAACAGATTTTCTTACAATCAAAACTATGAAAGATACATTTAGAAGAATGCCTGTCTAGTGATGGTAAGTTAAAAAACATGATTTTGGTTTAATCACTAATAACTAGCTTGTGCATACCGAACTAATGTCTTAGTATTTCCAAATCATGGCTAAATTAGCAATCAAATCCAGTACAGACACATTTGAATGTACGCAAAACCAGTTTGATTACACTTTAATTGTTGGTTAAAGATAGAATTAATAAAGATTATAAATAATAGAGGACCAAGAACGGAGTCCTGTGGATCTCCGATCCGAACATCTCGAATTTCACTGAAAGAATTCCCAATCTTAACCATTTGTTTCATATTCAATCGAGAATAAAGCCTCTGAGGCCAGACTTTTCCAATTTAACCAATAGGAGATCGTGGTCAACAGTATCAAAGGCTTTTGTGATATCTATAAAAAGAGCAGCAGTGTTTCTTTTGCAATTTAAACTATCGTGCATCTGACCACAAAAATTAAGAAGTACATCTTTGATTTACCCGTTCTAAGGCCGTATTGGTTAGTGCTAAAGAATAATTGTTTTTTCAAGAAATGCGACAACTCTCCTCTTTATTACTTTCTAAAAAATTTTTGAGAAGACCGTAAGAAGAGAGATCGGCCTGTCGTTATCTGGCTTTGTCCTATCATCTTTTTTTGAATATAGGAATGACCTCAGCTATCTTCAATCTATCTAGAAAACTAGAAAATGTGTGCTAAGACATCAACAAAATGAAAACAGATTTTCTCCAGAAAAGCACTTGAATAACTATTCAACGTAGCAGAATTCGAGTCGTCCAGCAACATTACACTTTAATATAACTCAAAGGAAGAGATTGCTTCATAGAAAAAACTGTTTTGTTGACCACTTTCTCTATTATGACATTCTTCCGAACACAAAATTGGAGACGCTATATCATAACCAGCATCAGAAAGAGTAATGATCGGAACGCTACTAAAAAACTCATTGAAGACATTAGCCATGCAACCTAGCAAAAATATGGTCAATACAAGTTTGAATACTACCAGAAGTTCTTGTTGGTTCATTGATACAAGACTCCAACCCACTCCAATACTACAGATTCTTGTAAAATGTTTTTAGTATATTCATTTTACTTATATCATATCACCTATGTATTAAGAGGGCTCTTTGACGATCACCCGAATTAGAAATCACAACGCAACTTTTTTAGGTTTTGACAATTTATTTTTCAATATAATCCCCTGCTGCAACTTTTTTAATACCAACGATTTTTGTTGACCTGCAAAATACTCCTCCGTCGCATGGAGCCAAATCTGGAGATTACGGAGGATGGGGAGCTATTCATAGTGCAAACAGATCAATTTGGTTGTGGCGACTGCGGAGGTGTGAGCTGGTGCATTATTGTGGTGGAAGAGTATTTTTTTTTTCAAATATGATCGTTTTTTCTTCAAATCAGCATTGAATCGGCTCAATAAATCGACGTAGTATGCTCCTGTGATTGTTCTTCCCTTCTTCAAAAAATGCTGGCCATCACCTTCTGTCCAAAGGCATGGTTTGCGCCTTCTTTGGAGCACGTTTACGGGTAAAACACATTGTTTCGGTTATTCTTTGTACCAATGAATTCATATCTCATCGACGGCCACGAAACGACGCATAGACTCCTCCGGTTTCGATTAAACAGGGATAAGAACGTCTTTAAAGTGGTCTTACGACTGCGTTTGTTCTCCGGTGTGAGCAAACGCGGCATCCATCGAGCGGACAGATTTCTTATGCTGAAAATCTCGTACAGGATATGGCTAACGCGATCACTTGAGATGCCTGCTATCTTAGCCAACTCGCGAATTTTCATTCGGCGGTCCGCCAATACAAGATCATGGATTTTGTCCACGGTTTCCTCTGTGGTAACCTTTTTTGCGGCCATGGAGAAACACTACGAACCAATGGTAAACGGTTGTACGGGAAGGTGAATGGGTACCATACACACCATCGAGAATAGGCTTGATTTCCTCGCAGATTTTGCCATTCAAAAAAGAGAATCGAATCACAGAGCGATACTGCTCTTTTCCCATGGTCACAAAAAACACTAACACGATGTTTTGAAAAGCAAAAAAAAAGCAAGGCGTCGGATTGTCACCAAATTTTGACAGTCGGGTTAAAAAGGTCAGTTTCGCCGTTTACGGGCGAAGTGATATATAAAAATTAAATCTAATTATTATCCACTACTGCTTTATTTACAGAAGCTCCAAACTGGACAGCAAATCGACCTTTCAGCGAGTTTGATGCGCTGTTTGACTCAATACAAAAAATGTTACCCCTGTATCCTCATACTGAAATCGTATGAGGATACAGGGTAGTTTCGTCAGTCTGGACAGACAACACCCGAAAGAAACAGGTATTTTTCCATGCTGCCAAAACCATAGCGTAAACTTTTTTACTAATCTCACTCTTTAAAATGTCCCTAAAAAAGACACATCTTCTTCTCTCTCTTATTACAGACCCATTGCACTTACGTCCCTTCGTTCCAAGGTCATGGAAGCTTCTTAATGATCGGCAGTAAGGTTTTCGTAGCAACTTTTCGTCCACTGGTGATTTATTGGTATGTCTCACCGAAAAGTTGAACTAAAGCGTACACCAATCCGACGAAACCAAGATAATATAGTTGCACTTGATACTTTCCAGATATTTGGGAGAGTTTGCCATCAGGCTCTTTTGTCGAAAATGCGTGCTATTGGGATCGATGACTCTCTTCATCAATGGATTAGAAATTACCTTTCGGAACGTTCAATTAAGTCTGATATTCACAAAATAAATGTTGGTGTGCCCCAGGGCTCTGTTCTGTCTCCGGCACTCTTTTTAATTTTCATTAATGATCTCTTGTCTACTACTTCTAATCCAATTTATTCCTTTGCTGACGACGGAACTCTCTGGTTTTTATATTAATTCCCGAATTAACGTCCCTGCTCTTCGGCTATCTGTCGGCTGTCTTTAAACGAAACTTAAACACCCAGCCATTATTATCCATGAATGGTACAGTAAGACGAAACTGAAAAACTTAGCGTTATCGGTATGTGTGTCAATGACAAACTACGTTGGAATCGGCCTTTCAGCAAGCGTCACAGAATCTTGGCAAAAATGGTCTTTCACACTAAGGAACAGCAGAAAAGATGCTGGCGAAGCAGTCGACGCCTAAGGTTATCAAAATTCCAGTGCGTGCTGTACCAAAGACAAACGTAAGGTGTCTTTTAAAGTGCAGCGCAAATTACAAATGTTAACAAATGTCAAGGGAATGTAGAATCAGACTCATCAAATCGTTGTTTGGGTGAAAGTAACATATCAATGATATATTAACGTGAAAGCTTGTTGCGCCGGGCAACCGATGAATACCATAAAACTGGTCTTAATATAGCCTTGTGGATCCGGGAGACGTTCCTCGGTGAAAAGCCCCATGTCTTACCGAAAACTTTTTTATATTGCCGATAGTGCTTTGGAGTATGTGTTTCGAGCTGACAAGTTTATTTTAAGAAGCTTGTTATCGACGGTAATAATCTCAGTTTTGAGAGGATTGACTAAAATCCAAATGCACTGATCGGTCATCACGTCTAGGTCGGCCTGCGCTTTAGACAAACAGTCTATAGCCATGTTCCAACAGACAGAACTGTAACATGATCTGTATATGCTTGGACATACATGCCAGAG
The DNA here is from genome assembly GCA_907269105.1 of Volucella inanis. Classification (NCBI taxonomy): domain Eukaryota; kingdom Metazoa; phylum Arthropoda; class Insecta; order Diptera; family Syrphidae; genus Volucella; species Volucella inanis. The sequence continues at coordinate 17,081,818 of OU026156.1, read as the reverse complement.
CTATTGATAGCGATAAGTAAAAGGTCTATCAATATGCACCATGGTAGTGGAGACACGGCACCCTTGCTTGCCTCCCACCATCACTTCACCAGCAACCTGAAGCATTTAAAGGAACAGCGTAATTGATGGCCTCGTTTATCACTACAACCGATGAGCCTTCATTCATTATAGGCGCCATGAGATCTTCTGAGTTCAGTTTGACTTATTTGGACCTTTAAGCACTTTCACCAGAACGCTGATTTAGGGTTTTCATCTGAATTTAATTTGTGAACGCACTCTTTCACTTATTATCAAACTGCCACTGTCACTTTATTCAGTAAACTCAACATTTTCATCATGGTAAAGTACACTAACGAACAACGTCTACAAATTTTAAAAAATTTCTACAGATATTCGGAGTCGGTGACTGCAACTTTAAGAGCGTTAACTCTAATTTCGGTCGTAATTCAAGCCCAGTATACAGACAATAACAAGTTTAGTGCAAAAATTCGACAACGGGTTGGTCGAAGTGTCGAAAATATCGCTGCCGTTCAGACTTCCGTAGCAAACGATCCAAATCAGTCAATTCCACGGCGTTCTCAAGAATTGGGCATCGCTCAGACCACATTATGGCGTATTTTGCGTAAGGATCTTGGTTTACACCTATACAAGATTAAGCTGACTCAAGAATTGAAGCCGATAAACCATTTGAAGCGACGTACGTTCTCCGATTGGGTTCTGGAGAAGATGCGCCAAGATAATGAATTTCATCGCAAAATCATCTTCAGTGACGAGCTCATTCTTGGCCCAATGGGTTCGTCAATAAGCAAAATATGCGTTTTTGGGCGGGTGAAAACCCACATGTGTTTCATGAATCACCACTTCATCCATAAAAAATAACTGTTTGTGCGGTTTGCATGCCGGCGGCGTTATTGGGCCATATTTTTTCGTCGACGATCACGATCGTCACGTGATCACCGATTATTTTGGGCCCTAAATGGAAGATATGGATTTGGACGACATGTGGTTTCAACAGGATGGTGCCACAAGCCACACAGTACACGCTACAATCGATTTATTGAAGAGTAAGTATGGTGAGCATGTTATCTCAAGACATGGGCCAGTCGATTGGCCGCCTCGTTCGTGCGATTTAACGCCGCTTGACTATTTTCTGTGTCATTGGTTTATGCCAACACGTCGACGACGTTGGAAGAGCTTAGAGCCAACATTGAACTCGAAATAGCGGCCGTTTCGGCCGAAATGTGTGGCCGAGTCATTGAAAATTGGGTCCAACGAATCGGCCGTTGCAAACGTGCCCGCGGTGGCCATATGAACGAAGTTGAGTTCCATTCATAAATGTTTTGATTGTACTTCAAGCCAATAATAAAGTTTTGCAATAATGGTTTGCCTTTTATTTAAAAAAAAAAAAAGTTTTCAAGTCATTATTAGAAAACCCTATATAAAATGGCGGAGGTGAACAGTAGTTACAAGCAGTGACGTGATAGTACACTTGGCTTTTTGCTTAACACTTTCAACGTTTGTAGTTTCAGGCATATTCAGTTGATTTAGCTGTACTATCTCTCAGATAATGGCTGGAGAATATTGAATTCTAGACGTAAGCGATGATTGGTATCCCAGAAGTGGGAACTTCAATTGATTTCCAGACAACGGATATTCTTTCCAACAAGAGATGGAGAGAACTGACTGCTTAGATTCGATATCAGAATGACTGAAGCCAAAAACCCAAACGGAATTCAATCACTTCTCAGGTGAAGGAATGATCTAGTTCGAGGAAATTTTTATGAGAGTGGCTATGTTGGAAAGACAATTTTATACAATTTTTGTTTTGATATGATTATTACCATGACCGGCTCAAACAAAGCTCAATCTGGAAGTCCGACATCACAAATGAAGGAAATACACATCCATGACATGCAAAAGCAAACTCTGAAGGCAAACCGTAAAGGCATTTACGGGGCATCCATGTGCCCCAATTTGAACAAACTCATGTATCTTCGCATCCGAGCGCGAAACATGTACGATTTTTTTTTTAATTTTAATTCATTTATTTGGGTGTCTTAGCCTCACAATAAAATTAAGATCTCACCAACAGCTGCCACACTGATTAATTTATGATATTGACTCTCTCCAAAACATGCTGGAATTATTTGTTCAAAAACAAAGATACATTTTTTGAATTCTCTTTTCTTTTTTTTCAATGAGCGTTTGGCTGTGGCTTTCCATTGATAAAAAAGAAAATTCTACAAAGTGGAACAAAATTTGTAATGGAATTCAAGCGTATGTAGTGATACGAAATGAAATTATCAAATTGCGTAGTAAAAATCATAAGTAGAACATTACAAAATAAAATTGAAGACTAGACAAGCGGAAGATATAAAAAGATTTCAGCAAAAGTTCAGTTGGTTGTGAAATGGATTTGCCATCATCAGTTTTAAATTTCTCCACTCTCTCAAAAGATTCTTCTTATTGATTTCTGCGTTAGCCCGAGTGTAAGACCAAAATAAATTATTACTTCCTCGTTTTCAGTAATAAAAGAAAAATCCGGAAAATTCAATTTGAGTACATCCAGCATGGGCAAAGTAATGTGTAATAACTTAAAATTAAAATTAAGAATTCCCTTTGTTCCCGAGCTTATTAATTTACCAGAAATTCTTTTGCTTTCTTATTTTCATTCAATTTTCCCCTCTTCATTTCTTTATAGACTGTAGGCGATGTAATAATACTTTTCCTCATTCGAAGCTATAAAACCAAAAAGCACCCTCTTTGTGATTCTCAAGAAATCGATTGACAATTCTTTTTAGCCGTTGGCCTGTTGAGCATTTGTCCCTAAGACCATTATACTCATACATAAAGTTTATACTACCTTGACATGATCTATTTGTATCTGGACTTTGAAAATATGTCCTCGTAAGTGACACACAGATAACTAGAAACCACCAGCCGGTAGTTTTTCAAAGGTTTACTTCTTAAATTGGCAACATATCCAGTGGCAGTCAATTTGACAGCTCACAGGTGATTTGTGCTCAGTAAGGTTTACTATAGTCTTCCGCCTTACAACGGAACTACGCTTGCAAATTGTGTATTTAATATTTTTTCGACAATCGTCGAAATAACAAGAAACCAACAGGAAGTGTTAGATATCACTCATTCAGACCACAGATACATCCAATTCAACTTGAGTGATGCTGCTTTCAGGCAACCAGCATTCCGGAATTATCCGAAAACTGATTGGAAAAAGTATAGAGGAATACTGTCAGAAACAATATCCTCTGAACTCTTAAGTCCCCCGCGTAACAGCAACGAGCTGGACATGAAAGTCAAGAATTTAACCCTGGCTCTTAATGAGGCTATTGCTGTTTCCTGCCTTCTTATTCAACCTAGCGGCAAGAAAGAGTCGCATTGCTGGACATAAGCACTGTCACTAGAAATGCTTGCAGAAGCACAAAAAAAGCGACTGACTGGGACTCATGCAAGGAATCCCTCAAAATATACAAAAAAGATCTGACAGTCCTGTAGGTCATTCTGTGACAAAATAACAGAAACCTTTGAGGCATTGCGGAAAAGAAAAATCCTCTCTACAAATCCTTTGATGCCTAGTTTTTTAAAAAAAAAAAAAAAACCGATTGCCCTTAAACAACCTCAAGTTATGAATCACTCAACCTGCTACTCTATACCCACTTTCCAGGTAGCTCCGTATTTGCGGCCAGTAGCAATCATAACAACTGCAACCGTGTCGAAAATTAGTGGTCTGATTACAAGAGACAAACTGCTTTGGGCGAATTATAGTTTTAAACCATACAAGTCTGCTGGTCTGGACGTTATAATACCTGCTGAACCAGAAATGTCTTCCTACTTTCGCTAGGAAATATCATGAGGAGATATGTAGTACTGATTCACATTCTACTGTCATAGAGAGAAGTTAGTCATAGAGATGTTAATGTTGTCCCAAAGGATCTCAGACCAATAAGTCTATCATCTTTCATTCTTAGAACTCTAGAATCACTGATTGATATCGATATATGAGCTAAAAATTGATCCAAGACTGCCTACTGTAAAGGAAAGTTGGTTGAAACTTTTATTCACTTACAAGCCACATCGAACGATCCCTGCAATATAGACAGTACATAATGGTCGCTTTTCTGGACATAGAAGGTGCCTTTAATAAGGCCAACACATCCGCAATCACGACTGTGGTATCAACTCAGAAGGCAGATGACTCACTTGAGGAGTCGATCAGCAGGAGAATCAACTAATTGGGTGAGGCTTTTGCTAAAGGATGTGTCAACAGAGGCACGCCGCAAGGTGGTGTCCTATCTCCCCTTCTTTGGAACTCAGTGGTTAATGAACTGATGATATATATGCAGATGACGTTGCTATAGCCGTCTCAAATAAGCATCTTAATACCATCAAAGAACTCATTTAGCTACTTCTTAACAGATTAACCCGTTTATCCTTTATAAAACGGATCATGTGTTCTTTTCCACAAAATGTAAAAATATATATAAAATTCCAATTAAAGATCCTCCCTCAATAATCGGAACCAGTTTAGTCTTTTCCGATACAGCAAAATATCTAGGTCTCATTTTTGGCAGGAAACTAAACTGGAAACCTAACATTCAAGAAAGGGTCAAGAAAGCTACAGTAGCTTTATTGTCTCGCTACAAAGTCATTGGGAACAAATGGGGCCTTTAAATTCGTATGCCCCACTGGCTATACATCTGGGCCAGAAGACCGATACTCACCTACGGTGTTGTTGTTTGGTGGACGGCCCTTGACATTGCAATCAAGTGCAGCAAACTAAGAAGAGTCCAAGGAACAGTATGTATGCACTTTTCCCTGGATACTCTGTTTCACCCTCGATATCTTCAGCAGGCAAGTAGCTGCGACCGTAGCTACTCGTCTGAATGCGACTACACAGTGGACAAATAATTAATTTGACACATCAATATTCTTAAAACTCCTTTGCTAGGAATCCTTCCAGATAACATCGATTATCCTATACACGAACTTGGTTCGGATCATTCTGGGAGAAAGGTGCTATCATGAATGACAGGTCAGTCCACTTCTACACAGATGGATCTAAGACTGATAGCAGGGTTGGTGACGGTGTTTTCACAGATAAGCTTAATTTAAGTCTCTTCTTCTGTCCCTGTAGTGTGTTTCAGGTGAAAATTTCCGAGATTAAAGGAAATTAAAAAAGTCAATCTTGAAATCGCCGAAGTATATCCGCATCTTATCGCATAAACAAGCCGCTGTCAAATCCCTGGATTCAGTCTCACTAGATTCTAGAACCGATGATTGCTAGATCATTCTAGGTGATTGCCGATCATCTCTTAGGGATATGGCAGAGCAGTTCAACCTTCATCAATGTTGCGTTCCCGGGCAGACAGACATTCCAGGAATTGTTAGGGATAACAAACGAAAGCTGGAATCATTCCACCTACATGCAAACTAATATTAAAGCTGAATGCTAACAAAAGAACAAACCTCGCCAAAGCTGAATCGGAATCGCTCTAAAAGTTTAATCCCGACAAGGAGTTTGATCTCTCTAAATAGAAAACATCCCAGCGCTATCATAGGTGTCAACACTGAATACTGCTTCATAGGCAAGAATTCAAGAAGAATTTGCGTCTTAATAAACGATTTCTGCGGAAGATGAAATGGACGACAAGGAGGAGGAGACTCTCTGCTAAAGAAGGAAACTCCACTTAAGAGAATACAAAGACTTAAACAATCTGGACAATATGTATAGACGTTAACAGTTTCTTACAGTTCATCAAAAGCTGAAATTGGTTCCAAGAGTAGGAGCATGACAGATCCACGTGGCATTACAATGGGCCAATAGGCCAAGTGGGTTAATTTTTCCAAAAGCCACTCTTACCAAACTTAATCCAGTTCAGTTCGCGAAACTTACAAGCAAATCTTGTCCATTTTACAGTCGACATAGTCGTCCATCTAAGCAAATAATTCGAATGACTATGAATCGTTTCGCACCACGCACAGTCTAGTTAATAATACGTATCCGCAGGGATGTCGTGCAAGGCGTACTAAGAAAGCAATTGCTGTTGTGGAGCATAGTATTGAGAAGTATCCAAATGAGTCGATTCAACATCGGGCAGAGCAATTGAAGCTGGTATATTTTGCAGAAAGATATTGACTTAGGACCTTTCAGCTAGTGGAAGAATTGAAGCTTGATCATCGTGTGTGGGCCGAAAACAAGATTTCTCTTATCCGCTCTTTCATCCCAAATTTTATTCAGCAATTTGTCTCAAACGAAATAGCTGCACTGAGGTAAAGAAAATCCACCAGCCATTATTAAGATATTACATACAATACTATACAGTAAAAGTAATTGTTTGGTGGCCGTTATGTGCTAGTTAAATTATTGTTTCAGAACGTTCAGAGAGCTCTATAGATCCATGATTACTGATTTTATCATAAAAGTTGATGAACTTAGAAATAAGAATGTAGTTCCTGATAGCTCACTTAAAAAACAGTGGGAAAAATCAGTTAGAAGTGCAAACCAGGTATTTTAGTTTTCATCATGCCTTAGTTGTCTTAGTTGACAATCCAAATGTTGCTCAACGAACTGTGGCGTGGAATCTAAAAACCGTTTTGAGTCTGAAATCACAAGTGGAAAGAAAGGGTCAGTAAGGTAAGACGATTCCAGTTGAACTTAGTTTCCTGATACTCTAAAGCCTTCGACATTAGCTAGCAAGAAAAAAAAAAAAAAACTTATAACCGTAAAATTCGGCGCGCTCATTAGTACTATATACTCTCGAGCCCATTTTTGAACGTACTCTGAAATATCGAGATTCCTTCCTAACTTATAAACAGGTTTATGGAATGCGCTGGCCAGTTCTACCATATATTTCCTAGTCGTTGTAATTTGCAAACATTTAAGACCAATGTTCATCGGAACCTCTCTTTTCCCTCTTAATAAATTTCCTTCGACCGGAGTTTTGTTGCTATTGCGATAAACTATAGTAAATGTCTAATAATTGACAGATGGCATAGTTTGAACTAAAAATTACTTTTGGTTAGTTTTGAGAGTGCAAAACAGAGATACATTAGTGGAATATGCTGAGAAAAGCAGACGGATATTTCTTTTGAGTCCAATGAAAGTATCCATATTGTTTTTGAGTGAAAGTTAATGCCACCAAACAACCACCCCTTGAGATGGAACTACTCTTATAGTAACTGTGTACATCTTCGGTGACAAGCCGCATATTTTACCCATAGCTTTCTCAAACTGCCAGAGGCATGTTTCGTTCAAAAAAGTTTAATGTGAGGAATGACATCCGAATACTAAGCTTCGTTGGAGAAGTGCGTGGTTACGCCATTTTGGCAATAGATCAGTCAGACTAATAAACTTCCTTTTCTTGGAGAAGAAAGGCTCGGACACTCAAAGCTGCTATATCGTGTTCATATTTCTGAGGGTAAATATTAGGCCTGTTGAGAGCGTTATTCATAGAGTCGACCAAGAAGGTCATCTAGGTAAACTATGCCAAGTGAGACCGAAAGCTGGATTGGTGCCGCTGCAAAACGAAAAAAATGATAACGCTTCACGTTAGGATCTGCACATGAAATTCTCGGACACTGAACAGGGGGATAAAAAACTGTGACATGTATATTTGTATACAGTAGTGCTAGGAACATAAACTAGAGGCAGCCTCTGTTTAGATTAAAGCATGATATATGATTAACTCCAGTCTGTTTCTACAAGCTTCTTGATATAACGTGCGAATGACGTAAAAAAACCTGCTAAAACCGAAAAAGGAAATGAAATCCTTTGCAATTAGTGGAAGGAAGAAAGCAAAATTCTGAAAACAGACTAACACGTATTGTACGACACTTATTTTCGCTACCTTTTTATTTATAAAGGAGAAGGTCTTATAAATAAGAAGGTCTTCTCAAGAAACATAGAGAGAAACATATCTTTTTTCTCTAATTTCCGAGGACTTAAGGGATTATAAGTGCCTTAGGGAGGAAGAAAAGAGAGGTAGCGACATACGTTGGTTTTAAATCTTTGCAAGTTACAATGATTTGGAAATATAGAACTCGGCAGTGAATTCCATAGTTATTAGTCTGAAGAGGCGGAATGATACTAAGCAATTTTGATGGAGCACTGTTGGTGGAAATAGTGATACAATAACATTATGCAGGAGACATTACGCCGGTGCTCGCGGGTGCCAATTTATTGAGTGATATTAGCATCACCTATGGGTTTTATCGCCCAGATGACCAGTTTTAGGTGGATAAATGCCTTAAATATGCGAGTAGAGGCCAAATCCGAGAGGGAAAAGTATTTCTTATATCGTTTGAGGAAACCTAGACATTTCATAGCATTTTTGGCGACATTCAAAATTTGATCCTTGCAACGTAGGTTGTCATTGACACACATACCGATAATGAAAAGTTTTTTGGTTGCTTCGATGCGTATGGTTGGGTGTTTAAATTTCGCAGCAGACATCATTGTGTTTCAGAAGCATTAAATTCCAGTCTGTTGACAGTTCTCCATTTAATAAAGCTGTTTATGTCGGAATTTAATAAGCCTTACATACGCTAGCGTTTCCGTTCTAAAAAAGAAAAGCAGAGACGATTGTCCGTGAAACAAATATAAGAAGAAAAGAGGACTGATGTCAGCAAAGAAATTTGTTGGTTTAGAGGTATCAGAAGTGGGGCACACAAGCATTTATTTTGTGGATATCAGACTTGAATCCATCTAAAACAACTTAAATTGGGCGTTCCGAAAGGCAATTTCTAATCCATCCATAGGCGTAAATCCTTTACCTTTCTGTTCGTCTACTCAAACATTGAGTACAGCTGTTTGACCCGTCGCGAGTATAAAGCGAAATAGTGAGTGACAAGATACAAATTTTTCGATAGGGAACATTTATTGTGAACGGGCCTTATTTTTTTTTTTTTTTTTTTGGTTGCTATGACACATGTCAAACATATTTAGTATACATCAAGTCATTAAGCAAACAACATCATATTTTTTCATCGTGTTAACAATGTCGAATTTTTGATGACTTGCGGAAAGCATTAATATTTTGTTTTCATTTGAAGAAAAGTGCTGCCGAGTAGCATCCAATGCTTGTCGAGGCATATGGTGATCATGCTCTATCAGAAGCAACATGCAAAAGATGGTTTTAACGGTTCAGAAATAACGATTTTGATGTGAGAAATGAAGAACGTGGAAGATCACCAAAAAAGTTTTAAGACGCCAAATTGCAAACAATATTTGATGACACTTTGAGTCAGAATCAAATGGCAGAAATGTTAAATGTTGCACAACAAACATTTCCTGACCGTTTAAAGGCTATGGGAAAGATCCAAAAGTATGGAAAATGGGTGCCACATGAATTGAATAAAAGACAGATGGAAAACCGAAAAACCATTTGTGAAATTTTGCTTCAAAGACACGATAAAAAGTCAATTTTGCATCGAACTGTTACTGGCGATGAAAAATGGATTTATTTTCAGAATCCTTAACGGAAAAAATCATCGGTTAATCCGGGACAACCATCAACTTCGACTGCAAAACCAGATCGATTCGGCAAGAAGACAATGCTGTGTGTCTTGTGGGACCAGAAAGGTGTGGTGTACTACGAGCTCCTATAACCTAGTTAAACCGTTAATACATGATTTCCCATTAAAAAGTAGTGTTTTATTGTCGCTTCATACCGGTACACCGGTATATGATTTTTTGTCAAAAAGACTTTTTCCCGGTTTTGGAATCATAATGACTTTGGTGAGTTTTCATTGGGTTGGAACATTAAGAAATCTCATGGAAGCATTTATAATATAGAGAAGCTTGACTAACACTTTTTTGAGTCTCTGCATGCAGTCCAGATGAACGGGTTTCACGCCTCTTTTGAAGTTTATTGGCAATTGTACAACTTTGTAAATTCACTAGGTGATTTCCTGTGCAATTGACGTAAGCTACTGGGGTCCGCTCGATCTTGTTGTGAGAAGTATTTGTCGGTACATTTAACATATCTTCGATCTTTTTGACAGTACGCCTTTGGTTGAAACACGTTTTAACTGAGATATCGTTCGTTTTGCCTTTCGCATTGGCTCAATTTTGACTGTGATACTTAAGATTGATTTGACTTTATAAATATCATCGACATTTTCCCTAAATATCGAAAGTAAGCATGGAAATAGTAAGTCCGCGTCTGTATTTTTGTCACTGTCCGTTTGTTGCTTTTCTTCCTTTATGATATTGACGTGATCAAGAATTTAAAAGACTTGTGCTTGCACGTTTTTTAAGCTTAAGAAACAATTTTTCACACTTTGTTCCGGAGTGAAACTATTATATTTTGTACTTCCTTTCCAGTGTATGTATTTTGGATTGGATTCGCTTAGACTTTTGCCTTGCTTTTTACTGTTAAAGTGGACTTGTCTTTATTTCTTGGTTGTAAGACTTCGGAAGAAAAAAGTGCCTTAAGGTTTTTACGAGGTACTTTCTTGCGAACTGGATTGGTTTCGCCAATAATTTCTGTTTCTTCCGTTTCCTTGTGTTCAATTGTTACACGAGGGTTGTTAAGAGCCTACTACTACTACTACGTTTTTAAGGTCGTGATAGAGTCGCTTCATTTCTTTGAGTTTAGCTCGGAGTTCGATGTTCTTTATTTCGAAGCATTTATCTTTCGCTAAGTCCTGATTATTCGGCGGACTTTCTTTTCCGGAGATATTCGATCTGAATAGTGGTCGCAGAATCTGTAGAGCCTTCCATCAAAGAGGGTGGACTTTTCAGTAGAACTGCATTGCCACCTGGGGTTTTACTTCCGTTTGCTTTTTTTCGCTGCATTTTTGTATAGAATATGCACTTCACATACGGAGGGTGTTGTTTAATCGCTTTTTACGAAAGGCATGATTACCCCGGGTATATTTTATTACCCCTACCCGAATGGGCCAATAAATGTGCATTAGGTGATAAGCGTGAGGGTGCGTTATTGATGGGGAGTTTGGAACAATGGTAGTTAAAGATAAAACTAGAACGGGTTTTGCAGGTGTAAAATACGTTTAGAAGCAACATAGGAAGCATATTAGGGGAGGTCGTTAGTAACACCTGTGAAAGAGATGTTGAGAAAATTCACAAACAATTGTTGAAGCTCCTTACGATCGATGGATAGCCCTTCTTGTTGGATTGAAACCGTAATATTAGTTTGAGTTGTACCATCGATGCAGATAGAGTCAGGCTTATTATGCAAATAAGCGGAAAAGTATATAGCGGCCCTTGTCACCGATATCGGGTAGTTGGTTATCAAACTTTACAGTGGGAGAGCATAGGGTCAAAGATTAGAGATGTAGAAGTTTAAGAGGCACGTGTTGAGGTCGTTAACCGATGACTCTGAATTATTGCGATTTTTTTGTAAGTCGTACAATTCGATTATGGAATGCACTGCCGAGCAGTCTTTCATTGCAGGGTATACCAGTAGATTTAGAATAGCTTCATCTCCTCTTATCTTGTTCTGAGGCTGTACAGGGTTTTGGTCATTTTGCAAAACTCCTCCTTAAAACGTGTCCAGCTGGCTTCACTTGGCTTTGTCCTATTCAGCAATATCGTGGCTTGCCTTAACATTTGTAATTTGTTATATCTAATGTCTGGCAAAGTCTCTATGCCATCATCTCTATCATTATATTCCACCTGCTGGATATGCATAGATGCTACAAGTTTTTTCTCGTTATATTGGGTCTATAACTTCGTGCGGTTTGCTATTATTTCATTGGAACATGCGTTGGAAAGCTACTGTCATTGTACGTCATTTCAGTATATTTCATTCATTTGAAGCGTAAGCAACAATAATTTTTATTTCACTCAAATATGTCGAACTTTGTGCCTGAAAAAGTGTTTTTGCGGGGAGTTCTTCTTCATTACTTTAATATGAAGAAAACTGCTGCCGAAAGTCATCGTATTTTGTTGGAAGTTTATGGTGAATATGCGCTAGTTGAGCGAACGTGCCAAAAGTGGTTTGCACGATTTAAAAGTAGCGATTTTGGCTTGGAAGACGATGAACGTCCTGGGCAGCCAAAAAAGTTTGAAGATGAAGAACTTTAGGCATCACTTTATGAAGATTTTTGCCAAACACAAGAAGAGCGCGCAGAATCTTTGGGTGTCACTCAATCAGCCATTTCAAAACGTTTAAAAGCAGCTGGATATATTCAAAAGCAAGTAAATTCGGTTCCACATGAACTCAAGCCGAGAGACGTCGAAAGGCGGTTTTGCATGTCCGAAATGCTGCTGGAATGCCACAAAAGGAAGTCATTTTTGCATCGGATTGTTACTGGTGATGAAAAATGGATCCATTACGACAACCCGGCCAATCAGCCAAATCAACGGCAAAGCCGAATATCCATGGCGTGAGGGTAATGCTCTGTATTTGGTGGGATCAGATATGTGTGCTGTATTATGAGCTGCAAAAACCGGGTGAAACCATCATTGGACAACGCTACCGAGCACAATTAATCCGTTTGAAGGGAGCAGTAGCCGAAAAACGCCCGGAATATGCGACCAGACACGTGTCAATAATTTTCCATCATGACACCGTTCGGCCCCACTTTGCTATTCCAGTTAAGAACTATTTGGAAAACAGTGGATGGGAAGCCTTACCCCACCCACCTTATAGCGCAGACCTTGCCCCTTCTGACTACCATTTGTTGAGAGCAGAACGCTCTCACTGAAATACGGTTCATATCAGAGCAGAATATCAAAAATTGGCTTGACTCAATCTTGGCTGCCAAGCCGGCGCAGTTCTTTTAGGATGGGATCCACAAATTACCAGAAAGATAGGAAATAGTCATAGCTTCAGATGGGCAATACTCTGAATAATACTGTTGTACATGTTTTTCTTAAATAAACGTTCAAATTTTGAAAAAAAAACCGCACGAATTAAATTACATATCAAATATTGCTTTCAAATCAAAGGTTAGCTAGTAACCAGTATTGTCAATAACTAAGTCAGATGATGTTTTAAAGTCCACGAAGTAATTGACTTCTAACTTATATAATAGATACGGGTAAAAGTAGTTCGATAAGTTCCGCTTCTTTCGTTGGTGGTGACAATACTGCCTAATCATATGGAAAATAAACTAACGAAACTACAAGCTTATGTTTGTTTCGTAAATTACGACTGCACCAACTAATAGATTTGCAATAAAGTTAATTTATGAAAGATCCTTTTTGAATAAAACATCTGTTTATCTTCTAGTTAGCTTCTCATTTTATCGATATTTCTGGAAAAAGAAGGGAAAATGCAGAGTTAACTAGCGAAAAAGAGTTTACTCCGAATTTTTCGGAGTAAAAACATATGAGTAGATTCTCTGTCTATGAACCAATTTTTGAATATTCTCTCATTTTGTCATACGAACGATTGACACAATGTTTTCATTCAACCTTCTGGTCCATTAAAAGTTTAAATTTTGCTACACTAAGACGTTTTGGAACAGTGTTAAAAGTACACCCCACAATTGGCTTAATTTAATGTAAATAGAGATTATATCCATGATAACAAATATTTTCCTAACTTTATAGGACACAGTTCAATAAAGAAATAGACTTTTAGCTCGTAGAGTTGTTAAATACTGTCCAACAATTTATAGGTGGTTCTATTTTCAATTTTTATTTGCCTCTTAAAAAACAGAAAAAAAAAAAATGAAACACGCCTTTAGAGATAGCCGCTGATATCTCTAGACTTTGGTCTTATTCCGTATTAAAATACCGCACTCCTAAATAATAGATAACTTATTCGTTATGGCAATAAAAAAAACATATATTTATTGCATCTCTGTACTCGTACATGTGCCATTATCATTGAAATAACACACACCTGCGATACAGAAAGTTACGCTTAGCATAATTACTTCTATTTCAATAACATTAGCTGTTTATTATTTTTTTTTAGTTTATCCCTATATATACTATCTTATCGATATTGCTATCTCTAAGTAACATACCCATTATGTTGACTTCAAAGAGAGCAGCAGATAAAGAGAGAAAAAAAGTTACAAAAAGAGAGACAAAGCTTTAAGAGGTACTTAAAGATACGCTAAATTAGAGCTTCGTTTCCTATATCTTTTTTTCGATCTGACGCTTACTCGCAACAAATATATTGTTTTTCAAAATTTTCACTTTTTTTTAAAAACAAAATTGTTTTTGTAAAAAACAAAAAATAAAAAATTAGAAAAAAAAAAACAGAAACAAAAAAAGATACAATGAAAAAACAAAACTGATTATCAGTTTGATAGCTTCTAAGAAAGAGCGCCAATAGCCATCGTATATTCTGCTATTCGGTGCAATTCAGTTGAGTTCTACATCTAGTTTGACGCGCGGACTTGAGTTAGTTGGTTAGTCGGTGTAGCTGCTGTCGGCCGTTATTGGCAGCGTGGTACGAATACTTTACACATCGATTGATCGCAGATTTTGTTTATTTCACGATCGCTGGAAAAGTTGATTTTAATCAATTATAAAAAAAAAAAAATAAAAAAAATTATATCTGTCCCGAGTGACAAAGGTTAGAAGGTTAGATCCAAAAAAAAAAAATTTTTTTTTTTTTCTTAATTTATGGGGGTGGTGCTCATAAAGTGAATTCAATTATTGTATCTGTGAATCGTATTGTTTTGATTATTTTTATTTAAAAAAAAAAATGTCAAGTGAATCTATAAAGTTCATCTTATGTCATTCGTAATCAGCTTGAGAGAAACATCGTTGACCCTATTTTACGGTAATTAACGATTTCTGCAGCAAAAAACAAAATTTTATTTTTAAAAATAAAATTAGACAGGAACATATGATTTTGAGTATCTTGTGGAAAAAATAAAATTAAATGGAGAATCCACAAAACAAATATGGACAAAGGCAGGTGAGAATCGGACTGTTGGTCGCCTGGTTACCATAAGTTAGTGTTGCGAACCGATTGCTCATACCCGGGAAATATGCTTACTTTGCACTTCTATGTAAAAAAAAAAAATTCCTTTGATCTATGGGAACTGTGACCTTGCAACATTGTCGTAATAAACAAGTCAAATTTGCGATAAAACTTGAGTGATTGACGGTATTTTGATTTTTAGTTTTTATTTGAGGAAGGGCGGTTAATGTCTCATGTCTCTCGCTACCCACTTCCCACACACGTATAAGGGCTTAAGTTAGATAGTTTCGAATCGTTCTGGGATTTGAGGTATTTTCAGTCGAAATTGCTTTCCTGACATTACGTTTTGAATTTAGTTTAGGAAAAGATACAATTGTAATTAAGTTTATTTAAGTGTGTGTGGGCTTTCGGTGAGTGGGTTGAGCGTTAAAGACATGTATGAGCCGAGTCACGTAAGGCGGTATATCGGTAGCGTACCATATACTTACATCAGACAATATTAATAATTGCAAGCTTTCTATACAGTTGAATTGTTTGCAAAATTATCTTGTTTTCATGTTGACACTCATGATGACACACCTAATTTGGCTCACACTGTGGAGATACGTTGATATTTCGAGTCTAATTGTGATTTTCTGTTCTTATTTGGTGAGTGATTTGATTGTGTATCAAGTCTATGGGTGATTGATTTTTTAGATTATAAATTTTTAATTATCTTACTTATCACATAGAAACTGGGAAAAATACGAAATTTCAAATATGTCATCTTCAAAAAAAAGAGAACTGACGTATCAGCGAAAATGTCTTCTTCCAGATATCATCTTAAAACATCTTCTACAGAGCTATATTTGAACTTTGTATTCAAAAATATGCTATTTCGCTGTCGAAGTGAACGAACTTCAGATATTTTCAAGCCTTTTTGATTTATGAATCATCTCTTTGGTGATGTATTCTATTTGTTTGGTTGTTATTGACTTTTTGGACTATGGCCTCGAAAGTGATAGCAGAGAGTCCGTTTTTTGATAGAAATTTTATAGCTGAAGGAGCAATGGAAATGTTATTTTTTTAATATGATTTGAACTGTTGCATCAAAATAAGAAAATGTGTCGAAAATGTCGTATCAACAGGGATTCATCGAGAATTTATCACAGGTCACATTACCTGTCCTATAATGTCCCTGTCCTGTCTCTGTTCTGTCTTTCTTGACGTCTCGAACCAGGAGCATTATTGTCTATTCGCTAGATGTGGCTGAGCCACATCGATTTTGGCATTGGCAATACGGTGAGTCTGCTCTTAGTAAAAAAAATGTTTTTAAGTGGTACCGAGAAGATGCCAATGATGAAGCTCGCTCTGGACGCCCCATCACATCAACAAAAGGTGATAACGTCGAAGCTGTGAAGTAAATTGTTTCCGAAAATCGTCGGATTACCAGAAAAGAAGTTGTTGAGGATGTTGGCAAATCAGTCGGCTCATGACATGCAATTTTTTTGGATGTTTTGGAAACGTGTGTTCACGAAGTTTGTTTCGAAACTTCTTAATTTTGATTAGAAGAACTGTCGCATGAGCATCGCTCAAGAGCTCTTGAATGATGTCGATGATGATCCTGACTTGCTCAAAAGGGTCATACCAGGCTTACCGGTTTGAAGTGAGCGTCAAGATACAAATGTCTCGATAGGAAAAATTTATTGCGAACGGGCCTTAATTTTTTTTTTGTTTGGTTGCTATGACACCTGTCAAATATATTTAGTGTACCATACATCAAGTCATTGAGCAAACATCGTTTTAAAAGTGTAAAATTTTGTATCAGAAAATTATGACTTGCGGAAAGCATTAATTTTTTGTTTTCATTTGAAGAAAAGTGCTGCCAAGTTGCATCGAATGCTTGTCGAGGCATGCTCTATCAGAAGCAACATGCAAAAGATGGTTTCAACGGTTCTGAGATAACGATTTTGATGTGAGAAAGGACATGGAAGACCCCCAAAAAAGTTTGAAGACAATTCGGCAAAAAATATTTGATGAAGATGACACTTTGAGTCAGAAACAAATGGCAGAAATGCTAAGTGTTGCACAACAAATATTTTCTGACCGTTTAATGGCTATGGGAAAGATCCAAAAGTATGGAAAATAGGTGCCACATGAATTGAATAAAAGACAGATGGAAAACCGAAAAACCATTTGTGAAATTTTGCTTCAAAGACACGATAAAAATTATTTTTGCATCGAACTGTTACTGGCGATGAAAAATGGATGTATTTTCAGAATTCTTAATAGAAAAAATCATCGGTTAATCCAGGACAACCATCAACTTCGACTGCAAGACTAGATCGATTCAGCAAGAAGGCAATGCTGTGTGTCTGTTGGGACCAGAAAAGTGTGGTGTATAACGAGCTCCTTAATACAGATCATAACCGACAGCAAATGATCAATTTGAACCATGCATTGATCGAAAAACAACCAGAATGGGCCAGAAGACACGGCAACGTAATTTTGCTCCATGACAATGCACCTGCACACAAAGCAAAATTGGTTCAGGATACAACTAAAGCACTTCGCTGGGAGCTACTGCCCCACCCGAAGTATTCACCAGACTTCACTGCTTCTGACTACCGTTTGTTTTCATCGATGGGACACGCATTAGTTGAGCAGCAGTTCGAATTCTACGAGAAAGTCGAAAATTGTGTGACTTTTTAGTTTGCTTCAGTTTTATTGGCGTGGAATCCATAAATTGCCTGAAAGATGGGAAAAATGTGTAGCTAGCAATGGCTAATACTTTGAATAAAATGTTTTTTAATTTCCCATTAAAAATGAGTGTTTTATTGTCACAAAAAAACGGTACACCTGAAAAATGGTGACGAATCATGGGTATAAGGTTAAGACGTCGAAACCAAAGCATAATCGTCCCAATGGAACCAACCAAGAGAGCCAAGATCAAATGTAAAAGTTTTGATCACTGTTTTTTTTTCGATTACCGTGACGTAGTGCATCAGGAGTTGTTACCTCAAGATCGTACGGTCAATAAGGTATATATATACCTTGAAGTTATGCGCGTCCAGAACGACCAGAACTGTGGAAAAACAATTCATGGCCTTTGCATCACGATAATGGACCTACTCATTCATCGTTGCTTGTGGGACACGTTTTAGCGAAAAACAACACTACAGTCATGTTCCAGCCACCATAAGCACTGAATTTGGCCCCATGCGACTTTTTTCTGTTCCCAAAACTTAAGTGACCTATGAAAGGAGGGAGATTTGCAAGAATTGAAGAAATAAAAACAGCATCGCTAGAAGAGCTCAAGGCTTTACAAAAAGTGCTTCGAGGATTGGAAAAACCGTTGGCACAAGTGTATTATATCTGAGGGGGATTACTTTGAAGCGGACAACATTAATTTTGATGAATAAATAAAAAATTTTTTTATTAAAATATAAAATCACCTTACTTTTTGAACACACTTTGTATACCTGACCTGGTCAATACCTGCTCACCTTTTCTGCTTATTGTTCAGCACTTGCTTTCACACAGTGGAACTATTTTAGCAGAATCAAAGGTTTGGAGATCATCAATTTCATCTTTCATGCTTAAAGTTTTGAACCTGTTCGTTTCGCTAAACCGTAATAGATATAAGTCGAGTTGAGTTGAGCACTCCAAGTCGCTTGTAGTCCTCTTCTGCTTGTGCACCTCATATAAGGAGAGGTCTTCCTCTACTTATCCTCCGGCTTAAATTCGAAGACTCTGCAGGCCGGAGGATTGGTGTCCATTCGCTATACAGGTCCTAGCTCTCTCAGGCAACTATGCGCAGTTTTCTGACCAGATTGATTCGATGTACAGTTTTTATAGTTTTCGATGAACCCCTCTAAAGCCCTTCAACGCAAACGGAACCGAATATTTTTCAAATGATTTTTCTCCGGAACCGACTGAGGATATCTTCATACGCTCTTGATAGCGTCCACGCGTTTAGGTCATAAAGTAGAATTGTGACGAGCAAGGTCTTCAGTTTTTTGGGCCCTACTACTTAATTGCTTTTTTAGCACCGAGAAACAGCGATTGGCGAGAGTTACACTTCGTTTTATTTCTGCTGAGGTGTTGTTGGGATAGTTTGTCGCAGAGCCGATGTAGACAAAGTCCTTAACTACCTCGAAATTATAGCTGTTTATTGTGCTCATTCTTGTTCATAGCATATATGAGTACATAGTTTTGCCCTCATTTAAAGCTAAATACATTTTGGCAGCTACCGTTTCAATAATAGCGAACGCACCGGCGGCAACCCTCTAAGTTCTCCCAATTATGTTGATATCATCGGAGCACGCTAGTAGCTGCACAGACTTTGAAAAGTTTTGACCTCCAGTGATCACTTCTGAGTTCCGCATAATTTTTTGAAGGATGAAGTTAAAGAATTCACATGACAGGGCGTTACTTTGTCTGAAACCTGGAGCAGCTTGCTTTCTCAATCATCATCTTGCAGAGACGGACGAGTTTGATAGGGATATCAAAACTGGACATGATTCCATGTAGCTCATTTTTATAATTGTTGTCACGCGCTGCCTTAAAATCGATGAAAAGAAGGTGAGGCTCGATTTGAACGTTTTGAGATTTTTCCGGGATCTGCTGAAGTGTAAAGACCCTGAAGCCGTTCTGATAGAGAAGGGTTTTAGTTCATCACACAATATGGCATATATAATGTTATATCCGATGTTGAGGAGACTTATACCTTTATAGTTGGCGCAGTTGAGAAGCCTCCTTTTTTGTGGATCGGACGTTAAGTGCTGAGATTGTTTTCATCGAGCATATGGTACACTCTTTTATTTCCAACAGATTTGAATACCTCGCCGGTATGCCGGTAAGCCGGTTGGATTTCCGCTTATATATTAGATATATTGCTATCCTTACTTTGGGTGGATGGAAGTTTGGCTAACATCGTCGTAGTTGAATTGTCTATACTGTCTGACGGCGGGATGTTTGGCTTCGTCGCCGTTATACAGAGCGCCAACTGTCGTTCTACTACAAAGTTTCCTTCCTCATCATTACAGGCTTCTTTTCGGGTCTACTTGCCTTAATATGCTCTTTTCCCTGTTGTTAAAACTTCCATGCCTTGTTCCTAGAGCACAACCTCTCGATACCTTCTATCGCCTGCTTCTCGTGTTTTTATTTCTTCCTCTGGAGAAGCCGATGTTCTTTTCGTCTATTCTGCTCATAGAAAAGCGTAGACAGCGTCGGTTGTAGGTTTCCTTTTAAGCGGCTTGTGCTTGCCGGTATTTCTTATCAAAACAGGAATATCTTGGTGGTTGTCGGGTGAAACCCAGAACATCAGTTGAGGCGTCTCTGATGCCACGTTGGCAGCGTTGTCAATGATCTTCGTTAGTTGAGATGCTGGCGGTATAGGAATTATTGAGAGATTTCGATTACGCGTTTAGCATAGATTCTGGAGGTCTCTTGCTATTGCAGTTTTTCTATCATAGCTTATTCTTTGTTGTGACGCTTTTAGAATTCGCATTCGCACCTACGTTGCAACAAGCTGCTTATCCGAGTCAATATTGGCTGCTGGGATTGTTCGAACGTTCAGAATACTGGAGGCAAGCTTCACGTCTATCGCATATTGATCAATTTGATTTATCCTCTTGTGTATATTGAGATAAGAGGACCGTGTGTTTGCTGTGGTAATATTTCGTTCCGGCGCCAATAAGCCTAAGTCCGTTTCCAGACGTTGTACCCTATAGGATATGCTTACCAACTGTCCTACCAAAGATGTCTTCCTTTCATATACTGTATACGTCATACTTCGGACGTCCTTGTCTTCCATTGGGGCATGGGTCCATATAAGGTTTATGTTAGCGAACTTAGCCTTGATGCGAATTGTCATAAGATGTTCGCAGTACTTCTGGCCTAAGTTTGCCGCATACAGCAAATCTGCATCCGAAAAAGCACCATTTATTTTCCCTATAGCAATTACCATAGAATATATCACGGTTGTTCATCCTCCTTATGTCCGGTCCATCCCATCACACTTCCTGGATAGCGTTGTTATTTGCGTAATAGGAGTCAAAGTCATCTGATAATTGTTAGGATGCACGTGCCATGTTGAGAATCCGAACATTCCACATGCAGATCAAAAGGCCGTTGTTCTTTAAGCGTTTGCTAGGGTCGTCAACAGTGAGTCCATTTTTATCCGATGCGATTAGTTTCTTCGTCACATATTTTAATCTTTTTCATATAAGGTTGAGTATAATGCTCCCATCCAGGTATGCGCCTGCCATTTTTGCATGCATGGGTAAGGGTTTACTCGGTGGATCGCTACTGGGAGGTAAGGCAAGCACTTCGCTGCGAACTCGTTTGTTCCGCTTGGTGGCCCAGTTCAAGTTACTGGATACTTAGCAGTTTCTCGACCAATCGCTACGCAGACTTCGATATTGATAGTTGCTATTGCTTAAAGTTCTGGCCAAGGCGGTAGACGACAGATGTATCTTTCTTAATGACATGTACTTGGTTTTGTTCTTACTTTCTGCTAGGCCAACTTAGTTCGCTTGTTTTCCAATTGGGTGCATTGGAATCGATCGATGATGTCGATGTCGTCTGGAAAGATTGATTGTCCATATAGTCCTATCTACTCTGTGCACTTCTGTTCCAGCACTAGATTGAAAATACATGATAGTAGAACTCCTTGCTGGTACATATTAAGAACAATTCGGAGAAATGTCTCTAAATGGCACAGTTGACAGAGTGGTTTTCGGCGTCACATGGTGCACCTAGATTAGTTTTACTGGGATCACGAGTTTGGCCATCAGCTTTGGATGGTGTCCCTCGACTAGAAATTCACTATTTTTTTCTGGTTACCTAAGTGTGAAATTTTGGCCGATCTGTTCTGTACGTGCATTGCATTGAATAGGATTCAACATATTTATACGACACTAAATAGGTATATGACTCTTCAAGACATAGGATCGTCTTTTTTGAAAATGAGACATGAAGAGCTGATAATCCATAAGACATGCTTTCGTCTACCCATACTTGTTTGATGGTTTGGCACATGCACCCTACCCTGATAGACCATAGGACCTTATGTTCTTGTTATTCTTCAGCGCTTTGATTGCTGAGTCAAACTCTTTCATACTCGAAGGAAGGATGAGTTTTTCACACGCTTGGAACGAGTTCTCTTTTTGTCATATCTTTTTCTCTACCTTATGCCCTTTAGATAGACCTCTATGTACTACTCCCTGCACTTCGGTGAAGAGGTTTTCTTCACTGTTTTGAATGAGTTTCAAGTTTGATTTGAGTTACCAGTTGCTTAACTTCCTGTTCCCATCTTGGAACTCTTCGATGGAAAGTTGCGAATACCTTTTTCCTATTACGAGTACGTAGGATCTCCTCTTCATCGATTTTTGTGTCTCGATACCCTTCTCTCGCTGTTCTTGTTTAGTGCTGTAGGACTTTTAGGTGTCCATTTTCTATTATCTATTCTCGTCGGTGACTAGGAGCCTATCTTGCTTTCGAGCACCTCTTTGATGTCGTCGTCATACTGGTTCCACAGATTGTTGATATTTGTGGATGCTTAATGCACAGTGGAGAGTGTTTCGCACTATTGAATACTATGACGGCCAGTTAGATAAATACGTAGATACTAGATCTTGCGATAAGGAGTCCGATGTCTCGAAACTTTGCATTAAAAAAAGGGAGATATCATTATTGAGGAAATTGGAAGACTTTCAAAACCGCAAAACTTTAAAGACTTTTAAGAGGTATGAGTCTTGCTCCCATCCTCCTGAGCTTTCCATCCTAGGAAAGAACGGCTCAGTCTTAGATGCAAATTTCTAGCTATGCTTTGGAAAGGGACGAGCAGAGTGGCAAAGAGATCTAATAACAAGGCCAAATGAAGTTTTACGTTACGCAATTGTTCTAAAATAGCAGAGTGAACAGGTTCTAACATCATATTCGCAAATTTAGACGTCACAACGTCTGTATGGGACCCAGACACAAGCATGTCTGCCAATTAAAAGTTTTTTTCTGATCTTAGGGCGGCAGAGCTAACCTACATCAAAAGTCTGGCACGAAAGCTACTAAAATTTGGGATCGAAAAATCCTAAGCTGAAGGGTTGAGTACTAGAACACCGAGATATAAGATAACATAGCATTTCAAAGACATTATGACCACTATTTGCGTTGCAAAAATCTATGAAAGGTCTGCTTAAACTAATAAGAAAGTAACTCAGGATTTTATAAGCTATTCTGTTACGACAATATTACTCAAAACACACCGTTAAGTTTAGACCGCCACAAATGGACACTTGCAGATTTTGCGGTGGAATAGGAATAAGCTAGAGGAGAGCCATTTCGCGATCGTAGGCTATCCTTAAGTAGGATTATGCTTTTGATTTTTCGGCACTTTTTCTCCACTAATTGCTAATATTAACCATAGGATCCTTCATAGTGTAGGCACCGCAGAATTAAATAAAAAATTCTTCCAATACTGACTCAAGTGTCTGAACAAGTGCCGAAATACATTTCCTTCATCTTCTTCGTCAAGTCTGGTCTTACGGTTGCAGTTCTGTGGTACTACTTCTAGTTGGATACTAAAACTACTGCGATATCAGCATAACTGATTGGCTCTACTTCGCTCAGCATGTGATTCCTCAGTATGCCAATATATATTACCATATGTTCAATAAGACAGGGCCCAATGAAGACTTTTGTGGGACTCCGCCTGTAATAATGCATGCGTTCGTCTCATATCCATAGCATAGTAGGGAATACTATATCCAAATTTCTGAGATGAAAGCAAGATTGACCTCGAGTGATACTGCCGTGGAAAACCACTTTGTCCGTTCATCTTTCAGTTGCAGTTGTTTCGCGCACTGTATTGCACAGTACTTTTATTGTACAGTGCGCACAATGGCTTGTACGAAGACGCCTTTTGGGTGTGAATAATTCGTTGCTGTTTGCTTTGTGGCGGATTTTTTTTATTAAGCATGCATTGTAGAGTTCTATGGTTTGTTAATGATCTCAAACTTTAGAGCCAGATAGTATCAAAGCACAGGATATGCCTTGGATGTCCTTAAAACAGAGTTACTATACGAGTATTTCGGATTAAGCGAGGACAGTTTTCTTGAGATGGTATTTATGTCAGAAATGAACAGGTAGTCGGTTGCAATCTTGGCCTTATTTCTGGCTTTATTCTGGCTTGTCACTCAGCACCTGATCTGATCAGTTTGTTAAGAACTTCATTACTAAGGATCCTTCTAATTGAAGGGTGCCATATGAGTTTGAGATTATTGTCTGAAGATACGAGCACAGGAGGGTCTACAAATAGTTCCAAACTAGCTCAGACTGAAAACTAAAGGTCTTAAGAGCTGATAAAGCTGCTTGCTTAACTGACAATATGCGGGCATGTGATTTTCGGAGGTTTGTTATGTAGCACTCTCTGACTCGAGCATTAGCTCTGTAGCACTAACCTCTGTTTGGAAGGTTGTGGCAGAACGTCCTGGTGGTGCGCAAAGTTTGTAGTTTGGATTGAAGACTACGTTGGATTGAGATTCTGTTTGAGAGATTTGTATATATGACGCAGACATCAAAGCAAAGACTAAATACAAGAGAGTTAGTGTTGGGTTCACAAGATTTAGAGTTGCCACTATATGAAACGTAGAACATGTATAATTGAGATTGACATTGTTTCAGTCAAGCCAATACAAAGCCATGTTATCACAAAAACTGCATGGATGTTGCAAAATATTGACGAATATTTAAATAATATATGTAAAGCCCCAAATCACATAATACCGGCAGTTAAAAAAATTGTCGAGTGTTTTATTTACCAAAATCAAAGTTTCATACTCAAGCTTGTCTATAGATAAGATAGTCCTTTTCATTAACTAGACACTGAGCCTATTTTGAGCACATGCTCCTTCCAGAGCTAATCAGTCTGTCACTCGACTTTTTTAACATTTGAACCACAAATAATCTTGGTGGTTTGGCTTCGGAAATTAACAGTAAAAATACTGATTTCTGACTGCGGCGATGACGAAAGTTACAAACCTCCCAATTGCAATAAATAAAAATCTGCTTAATTAGTGTTATCAATGATTGTCACTAAACCAAAAAATCGGAATAATTAGAGAAATGTGATGACATATAGACCTATTCAACAAAAAAGACAGGATTTGCTGACGCACATAAATCATTGCAAGGCAATGTCTATCGAAAACTAGACCTATTTTAATCAGTTATTGAGAGGTCTGAAACAATGAATCGTATCTACTTATATCTGGCAGAAAGTATGTATCTTATCTAGTCTCTGAGTGTCAGATACACTCGTTAGGTTTTCTATTCTTTTTGGATTCAACAATTGTAATTTCCTAGAATTCCTGTAATCCAATTAATAGTAAAGGTCCAGAAAATTCTAAATAGGAAAATTGCGAATCTATGCTAGAAGAAGTCTTTTATCAGAGCGAATAATGGGCGGGTGAATTGACGTCATGTAAATCAATCCGCATCGGACCAGTTCAAGATAGTATCAATCAGAGTAGTCTGCTTTATTCTTCTTATTGCTCGATTGATTTCTTATTCTTCTAATTGACTATTTAGACTTTTTGCAATGTGGTTTTATTAGTATATCTGTACATGGTCCATCCTCAATTGATGAGTCAAAAGAAGTACACATTTCTGACTCATTATTCTACAGTGCGATTTAAGAGTCCAATTATGGTTCTGCTTCTGGTATTGATTGTAGTTACTATAAGTAAATCTATCAAGTGCTGATCAAATGCGGAAGCCATATTAAAACATTCTTTGTTTACTTAAGGCTTACACTTCCAATGACATGAGTTAGAGTGTAAGTACGTAAAGAAACTTGTTTCCGATAAAATGGTGTAGTTTCACGTTTAGCGAGTTCATCGGCCTTGCAATTCTCTGGAATGTTCTAAAGATAGATGGTGCATTGCTCCGTCAACTACATATCAGCTAAATGGCGGTTAGGATCTATTTTCGAGCTCATCAATTCAGACGCTGATTTCAAGGATTTAATTATAGGTGTCGAAAAAGATGCGGATAACACGTTTTGCTTTAGCCAAGTTGTGAACTCTTTTATCGTCATTATATCCACCAGGAACACATTGAAATAATCAGAAAAATAAAAGAAAAGTAGTCCAGATAGGTGTAAATTTTTTTCGATTTATTTTCCCAAACCGATTTCCTTTCCAGAATGACAAAGAAGGAATGATAACTTGGGACTTTGTATTGAACTAACTGGGTTCATGAAGCCCATGTTTTCTAAAAGAATCCAATTAGTATTCAGGATGGCTGTGTCATATGTTTTCTTCCTAGTCCACTGTGTGGTTGCTTTAAGATGAGTAACAACCTTAGCAAGCGTCTGCCTGTGTGCGAAAACATTCCAACTTCTGTCCATAGTAGTGAAATATGGATCAGATAACTCCACAAGATTATTTCTTGCACTGACGGGATAATATAATAATAACTTCTCCAGTAAGTCCGGTACTTGGTCGATTTTACATCCGGCTTCATACTTCAAGATCGTTGAGCTATCCTTTCACTTCAGGGTCTTGCTCTACTGCATTGCTCTACATGCGCACTTTTCGGACAAGTTTGACTTCGCCATACTGGTCCTAAAGTTCACTGAACTATCTCTACCTTCCAAATCCGTTTCGGTGAATGATCTCTTAAGTGTTTCTTCACAAAGTCTTTTTACTTAGGGCAAGGAAACCGCAATTGACAAGGTTAATCTTACCATTGATTTCTAATGAGATTCCGATGTAGGCATCGTGGTTATTGTGTGTGTCTTCTTGTTAAAAGCATACACTTGGTTGCTGCTTTGTTTTGCAAAAACAAAATTTTTTTTCGATTCATGTGAAGCCATTTTGCAGCGATTTCAGCCAGTAATACTCGCTGTTGATGGTTTTTCCTTTTTCGAGACGGTCCACGAAGAGTATGCCATGACAATCCCAGAAAACCAACGCCATAACCTTTCCGACCCATCGAACCTATCTCGGCCGCTTCGGAGCACTCGTGCCGGCTTCAGTCCATTGCCAGGCATGTTCTCTGGTGGTCAATAGTTACCAATCGATGCCAAAAGTCCGCATCACTCTTTCGAAGTGCTCTCGCGTTCGTGTTTTTGGTCAGTAAGTGTGGTACCCAGCGGCAGAATAACTTTTTTATATGCAGAATATTGCCCAAAATATGGCGTGTGCGCTTTCTGGTCAGCCAACTCCATTTCATGTATTTTTTTTACATTGTCCTCTAAAAACTAAAGACAAAATCGCACTGAAATTTTGCATGTTTGCCTAAATATGAACGGACTTCAAGGCACCATAACCTTTTTTGCAGTAGCAGCGCATTCTGGCGGTCAAGGTTACTTTTCACCCCACCTAGTATACTGCTTGGTTCGACGAGCATGTTATAGGAAGTTTCAGACATATTTTTCCTTACTTTTATCGTTCTGGATCACAGCGGGATATGGGACGTCCCTGTCGTTAGCACGGGGCCACTTAATTTCCTTGTTCATCTCTATTGGTTTTTGTTGGATTCTTTTTTTTAATTTTTTCGTAAAATTTCTGAACATTGTTTCTAGAGTATAACCTCGCACAGAAAATGTGTGATAGTCTCTATTACCTCTTCGTTTCGACAACTTCTACAATAATCTTCAGAAGAGGCTCCTTTTATGCTGGCCATCTTGACAATGAGGCAGTGGCCAGTTAAGATACTTGCAGCGATAGGGGTGTCTTCTTTATTGAATCCGAGGGGGGTACGTGGTCTCTTGCGGTCCATATAGATTTAGATACAGTCACTCCTAGAGAGTGTTGCTTTGTTTCATCGTTCTATAACTTTAAGCCTCACTTTGCATTTCAGGGTTAAAATTGGTATATTTATGTCATTATGTATGTTAATCCTGTGCAGAGAGACACCCTCCACTGCTAGCTTATCCTCTTTCTCATTTACTTTCACTTTTTTGTGTCCAGGTACCAGGAAGATATCCACTCGGTGGGCTTCGCATACTCTACTTAGAGTTTCACGACATTTGTATACCTCGATTGATTTGGTGTTTTCGCTTGCCAAAGATTTTGTGGCTGCTTGAAAAATACTAAATTTGTCCGGAATCTTGAAGAAGTCTTGGATCTATAGAACTTCACAGTAGACTCCAGCTTCAGTAACTTTCTCCATTTTGGAGCCCTGCCTGTAGAGGGAAAGTTATATATTCGTATAGTTGATGGCAGTGTTGATTAACTAGTTATGGAGAAACTCTTATCAAAGTGTTCTCTTGGCACGATTGTAGTCACTACACTTCGTCAGTTGTGATGGTTCGTACTCCTGTATTATAGACACGTGTCCTTCCATAGGCCTAATTTATTTAGTTTGATCGAGTTTTTGGAAGCTTTGCATTTAAGGAATTCGTCCAAAGGAAAGAAGTTGGGCATTATCTCTAGTGCAGCTTGAGGACTAGACCTTACTGCGACACGTCCTTGAACTTGCGTAAGTGTATGAGATAATAAGTATTTTGCGTGGATTTCCACCATGCACCATAAGTAAGAATGTGTCTAACTATGGCCATATACATTCAGTGTATTATACGCGGTCTTAGTCTCCAACGCTTACATAAAGTTCCTCGGCATGTGTCTTAGTGCTTCTTTGGATTTTTCTTCGATGTTACGCTTCTAACAGAGCTTAGTGTCTTGGACGATTCCTAGATATCTAGCTTCGGTTGAAAGTTTCCTTTTCTTGTGAATAATATAAGACCTGTTTTGATGGATTTATCCTTAAAACGTTTTGAGGTGCTCATTTTGTGAGTGTGTTCTAAGCCGACCCCATCAGTTCGCTGATGAAAGATGGAAGACGTTTTGCTCCCACAAGCAGAATGACTATGTCGTCCGCGTAGGCTACTGCCTTCACACTATTTTGTTCGAAATTTGTAAGGATGTCGTTTAAAATAAGAAGCAAAAAGAAGGGGAGAAATCACTCCTACTTGTGGAGTTCCTATTGCAGCCGTTTTTCTGACTATGTTTCTCCAAAATTTTAAATTGATAATTTTGATAATTAAGGAGCTTGGTCGAAGCCATCCTTATAGATCCGCTGTTTACATTTTTAAATGCTCCTACCATTTACCATTTACTACGGTGTACTGTTTATAGGGCATATTCTTTTCTATTGGCTACAACCTGTCTCTACTAATTTTTATTTAAG
Organism: Volucella inanis; assembly: GCA_907269105.1. Classification (NCBI taxonomy): domain Eukaryota; kingdom Metazoa; phylum Arthropoda; class Insecta; order Diptera; family Syrphidae; genus Volucella; species Volucella inanis. Next base: position 17,052,767 of record OU026156.1, on the reverse strand, counting down.
GTAAGCATCTTGAGAAACGCATAGCTTGTGCTTGTTAAGTTTTGTTTTATATGTTGATCTAGAATTTTTAACATAAACTAGAAGAGACTTATGGGTCTGCAGTTCTTAGCAGAGCTGTGGGAATGAAAGCCACTTATATTTCTTTTCTGTTGTTTGGATCGTTTGGGCTTAAGAGAAGGTGTCCTAATATTGTTATAATAATACTGCTTTTCGATTTCGCTGGTGAATTCACACACCGAAAGGCCTATGGCTTCTCAATTTATTCTTACATCTGACATTCTCTGTCTTACGGACAGTCGAAGACTTAATTTGGATGCCAACGATATCAATGTGTTGATAATTGTTGCCTCTTATGTACTCCTGAATCGTGGTTATATTTAAACCTTTGAATTGCACTGAAAGTTTGAAAGGTAAACATATTGCTGCCTGTTTTATGGGATGCAGAATTTATTGCCTTGCTACAACTCTAACTTTAAAGGACCAATTTGAATCAATTTAAATTTACCTGGTACAAAAATTTTATTCTAGACTGACCTCTTATATTCCTTATAGTGATCGAATATGAAACCCGATAGCATAGTTGTTATCGTCGGTTGGAATTCGTAAGGATTCCCTCGTATAGACTTAAATTAACAATAATGGGACAATCGATTGCAAATTGGTGGTCGTATTGGCGAATTGTTCGGATCAAACTTATCAAAGAAATCTCTTTGAGATAAGTCCATACAAAATTTTATCCAAGCACCTAAGGGCTTGTCATGCTGTGTGAGTAGAAGTCTCGGAATCCTTAGTTCGATAAAATTGTTCTTTATTTTATCGTTTGAATACGTGGCGAATGACATTGACCCTAAGGCTACTTCATTATCGGTAACAATATTTGGTTTGAGCAAGATCTGTCAAGCAGAACAGAATGAAAGTTCACATCTCACCACTTGTTGTCAAATATTGATTAATACTATCCTCAATACACTGAATAGATAGGAAGTTATAATATGAAGGAAACTTTTACTTTCCATTTGGGCAAGTTGCCTCTGGTAAAATTATCTTCGTAGGGGTTTTTCCAGGGTCTATGGATGTTTGGTTCTCCACTAGTTAGCTGCCACTAACATTTCTTTTTCGGCAACAAATTGAAAGCCGATAGTGAAGTTTGTAGAGGGGAACACGGTAAAGGATCCTTAATTCCTTACTTTTCAATGCAGACGGACCCTGCATCCACTTCAAAGCTGACTAAATCCAGTTCATTTTGTTACAAAAGTTGAGTAACAAAGTAGCAGAAAAGAAGTCTTAGAGAACATTATCATTTCTGTCCGTGTCGATTTTCAAACACTCATGGCTTTGACGATGGCGCCGAACCCTTAACGACGGGATTCCGAGGTAATTAGTAAAAATATGGGAAAGAGTGACGTCGGATAACTTTATTTATAAGACTAGGCAGCACAACATCTTTTGTTAAAATTGACAGTTGAAAAAAATTAACAGTTCAAGGTCAATTGGATTTATTTATCTAATTAGAAAAAGACAAAAAAGAAAAGCAAATGTATCTGTTTATTCATTTACGAATTGTAAATGTATCTGGACAATCAATCCAAATGTAAACCCTTGAGTATTCATACGTTTTGTTTGTTCACTTTAGAGATAAACGTGTATCTGTGTAAATTCAAGAGTGTGTAAACAAAAAATAGATTTTTTCCATACTTCGAACAAGTCAACAAGAGAAATACAATAACTTGCTTGGTCAGCATTGCTGATTTCGTTTCCATTGGTAAAGAACATAAGACTGAATGAACAAAAACTTATCAGAGCAACAGGTTACTTACAAGTTTAAAATTTAATTTTAATTACAATGCCAAACAGGTAAATAAAAGTTATAGTAATATACGAAGCTTTTAGTCATGCCTACTACGAACTTACAGAGTAGTCATGGTTGGCATAATAAATTCCAATGCCAAACATATTGATGCCAACAAATTAAGGACATCCGTATTCAATGGAAATAAAAATCAATTTAATTGAGTTAGTTCAATCAAATAATGATTCGCCATGTTTTCAAGAGCGCTTTGATCGATTGATTCGTGAAATAGCTTTAAACGATGCAAATTAAGATATTCTGGACTTATATGTCGGCTGTTTCTCAATTGTATTGGGTCTATAACTTAATTCGTAACTTGTATTATTCTATTGGAATATGAGTTGGAAAGGTACTATCATTGTACGGCATTTCAGTATATGTCATTCATTTGAAGCCTAAACAACAATAATTTTTTTCCACTCAAATATGTCGAACTTTGTGCCTGAAAAAGTTTTTGCGGGTAGTTCTTCTTCATTTACTTTAATATGAAGAAAACTGCTGCCGAAAGTCATCGTATTTTGGTGGAAGTTTATTGTGAACATGCGCTAGCTGAGCGAACGTGCCAAAAGTGGTTTGCACGATTTAAAAGTGGTGATTTTGGCTTGGAAAACGATGAACCTCCTGGGCAGCCAAAAAAGTTTGAAGATGAAGAACTGGAAGCATTACTCTATGAAGATTGCCAAACACAAGAAGAGCTCGCAGAATTTTTGGGTGTCACTCAAGCAGCCATTTCAAATCGTTTTAAAGCAGCTGGATATATTCAAAAGCAAGGAAACTGGGTTCCACATGAACTCAAGCCGAGAGACGTCGAAACGCGGTTTTGCATGTCCGAAATGCTGCTAGAACGCCACAAAAGGAAGTCATTTTTGCATCGGATTGTTACTGGTAATAAAAAATGGATCCATTACGACAACCCCAAGCGCAAAAAATCATATGTGAAACCCGGCTAAATAGCCAAATCAACGGCAAAGCCGAATATACATGGCGCGAAGGTAATGCTCTGTATTTGGTGGGATCAGATGGGTGTGCTGTATTATGAGCTGCTAAAACGCGATTAAACCATCAACAGACAACGCTAATGAACACAATTAATCCATTTGAAGAGAGCATTAGCCGAAAAACGCCCGGAATATGCGACCAGACACGAGGCAATAATTTTCCATCATGACAACGCTCGGCCCCACGTTGCTATTCCGGTTAAGAATTATTTGGAAAACGGTGGATGGGAATTGTTACCCCATCCGCCTTATAGCCCAGACCTTGCCCCTTCCGACTACCATTTGTTCTGGTCGATGCAGAACGCCCTCACTGAAATACTGTTCACATCAGAGCAGAATATCAAAAATTGGCCTGATTCATTCTTGGCTGCCAAGCCGGCGCAGTTCTTTTGGGATGGGATCCACAAATTGCCAGAAAGATGGGAAAAAGTCGCAGCTTCAGATATGCAATACTTTGAATAATACTATTGTACAAGTTTTTCTTAAATAAACGTTCAAATTTTGAAAAAAAAAAACCGCACGAATACCCAACATTAAAAATAAAATACCGAAAAGTGAATGAAATGACCAATATTTTGGCTTTATTTGTAAGCAAATTTTGTGGCGTTTAGTGTTTGGAATTAATTTCGGGCATATGGCCACCATGGCAGCGATTTATGAAGACCATCCTATCGGTCCAATTTTGTACGATTTTTTTCAAGCATAGCCAGCTTTATTTCAGCAATAACGCGCTGAATGTTGGTTTCTAAATCGTCAACTATAGCTGCTTTATCAGCATAAATTAGTGAGTTGACATACTCCCTTCTACAAAAAGTAGCCCAAAGGAGTTAAATCACATGACCTGGGCTGTCAATTGACATGTGCATTTCTTGAGATATGCTCATCAAATGTTTGTCCCAATAAAGTAATGGTTTGATTCGTTCTTTTGTAAGTTTCGCTATCCTGCTGAAAACCACTTGCCTCTTAGATGATTGCTATTGACGCAGGCAATCAAAAAATTGAATCAATACTGCCTCCATTTTCAGATTTGAAAAAAGGGCCAATTAAACCTTCGGCATGCAAATCTCCCCCAACGGTGGGGTGTCGAGAGGATTGTGCTTCTTCATATATACACACTACATACCTATCAAGCCAGAAATGGGCTTGATTTGACGTTAAAAATTCGGTTCAATCATCGAACATACGACAGAAATGATGATCCAATGCTTTCAATTGCTGCACCTGTTGGATCTTATACGGGTCTAAGTCAAGATCTTTTCCCAAAGTCTTCCTTATAGTGAACTGGCAAAGACCGAGTTGCTAAGAACGGTGTCGAATCAACAAAATTAGGTCTTCGGTCAGTCACTCTCACCTCTGAAAAGACCATGGCTTCTTCTGTACCATAAATCGATCATAGCTCGGATGGACGATTATGAGCACCGTAAATTAGGCGTAGTTTTGATTGGCGCATCATTTGGAAAAAAAAAAATTCCACAATTTCTAAACGTTATTATGATGTTTGCATACTAGTTTGCCAAAGTATACTGAACATATTTTCCATCCCAATGCCCAATCTAGCAGCTGGTTCGATAGATAACCCTATCGGAAATTCTATACCTCTAATAAAAACTACTTGTTATTCAGTGTACTGATAATTGCCTATAGTAGAAGAACCATTAGTTTGAAGGCATCACTGGGAGTGAATCATTATCGTAGCAGTTGTTCACAACTCAATACCCGTAAAAGCATCCCACGGCTCTCTGGCCAGTAAACCATCGATTGATGATACATATTTCAAATTGCCCAACTACCAACTTAATTTAGATGGCCCTTCATTCTGAGGTTTGTATTTTAGCCGACGGTCCTTTACATTAAGCGCTGATCATCTCCTGTTGTGATTGTCTGAGGGTCCTTTCGTTGTCCCTCCAGGGTAGATTCAAAGACACTCGGTCCTGGATGTGAAATCTTCATTTGGTCAACATATCTAATCCACCTAAGCCATTCCATCACCTGCTAAGGTCAATATCTATGTGAAGAGTGTGTCGGTTTATATCCACTTGACGAACATATTTTTCGAGGCATCCATGAGCACGTTTATTCGATTTTTTATTAAATCCATGTTTCCGCGCTTACAGTATGACTGAGGCAGACCCTTATTAAGTGCTTTTTTCGTCGTCCTTGGGAGGATTCATTTAATAATTATCTCCTTAGTCCTCAGAAACAGTGATTGGCATAGCTTGTGTCATCGTTGGAATTTATAGGAGAGTCAAGTCAAAAAAAGTCATTTACCACTTCAATAGTTTTGATTTTGTGAAGAGCTGGCCAGTGTGCTAGAGACATCGTATTGATTTGTTTCCATAATGTCAATCCTAGTAGTTGTGTTGAAGAAATCATAAGACAGAACTTTATATTTTTATGAACTTTTTCCAAGATCGATTGGAAGGTGAATATCACCTCTGTGATGAACTAACTAGGCCATGCACCGTCATGATAAATTTATTGTTACCATATGCAGTTCTTCGAAGACAAATGGTTTCCTTATCAATTTAAGCTTAAAACGATTTGATTGAGAGTCGTTTTTTGCAGCTATACACATCTGCTCATCAGCAGAAGTAGATTAGGGTTATGTTACAGTGGCTGTTGAAAAACCACTCCACTTTGGTTGCTCTAGTGAGCTTCTAACGAAACGTAGGAGACTGTTAACGTTTACATTGTTTGGATCGCTTCAGTTATTGTAGAAGAAACCTTTAAAGTAGAATTTCTTTCCTCGCAAGAAAGCTGGACATATATAGAGTAGGAGGAGAATTGTCTCCTTCTTCTTCTTATCCATGCAGCTTCTGCAGAAATCGTTTATAAAAACACCAAACCATGCATGCTTGCCTATAAGACATTGTCCTCTGTAAACACCTATGATAGCGCTGAAAATCGTAGAACGATCCAGATCCAGTTTTGGCCAGAACTGTTCACATAGTTGCTAAGCATGTTGATCCAACAGGCCATCTAAGGTTTGTTGTTCTAGCAGCATCTTGTTTTAGTATCAGTTTCCACGTAGCGGTTAGTATACCGATGATGATAGGTAGAGCGGCTCTAATTTTCGTGAGTTGGTCAACCCTAAAGTTCCCTGGAATATTTCTGTAGCCCGGCATCCAACACAGGTGAACATTGAACTGAAAGATTTCCAGTAGTCAACAGTGATTTTAGAATTTTGAGAGACTGAGTCCAGGGATCTGATACGACTTCGTTTCCTTCCATACCTCTGCATATTTCTGTGCGGGATTTGTGTTTTTGGCGTATTTTTTTTCATTTTTTAATAAAACTTCCGAACATACGAGCAGCACTTGCTTTCTTTCACAGTGCCGTCATTTAAGGCTCTTTTTCCGCTGCATGAACTTTTTGATACTGCTCCTTATCATCAGATGCGCAGTATCTTCAGGGAAGATTGTTCCCAAATGACTGCATTCTGTCAGAACTTTATCGGATTCGACCCCTCAACATTTTTTGAGAAATTCTATGCTAATGCAGAAGGTATAAGAGATTCCACGTCTGTTGTGTATTGGGTTTCATCTGATGAACTGTGTTATATCCTAGTGGGCTTGCATAAGTAGGGCAGATACGATTGTCAGCTTTCTCCTTGAATCGGAGATTCTGTGTTCATTTCCACCTGTGCATAATGATTTGTAAAAAGCTAATTGGTTAGCAATTTAGTAAAAAGACGTTGTGTTTTCGTGTTATACTTGAAAAGGTAGCGTGAAACACAGTTCCTAAATTGTATGTACAAGACAGTCGTTAATGACTATAATGAAGACTTAATTGGAGTCGAGTGTAGACATGGCCTTGTCTCTTCACTCATTGTGTTGTTTTCATTTTGTCCGAAATTACTTTTTTTGGTTTTCGGTGTTTTATATAGGAGTCTCCCACTTCCAAAGGCGAAACTGTTGGAACCATTTACACCTTCTTGTGAACATTGGCAGATAAGACGATCCTTTGGCAGCTAGCCCATCAATGGTGGCAATGGCAAGGACGCTCACACCTTACACAATGGATAGTTATTTTTTACCTTTCGTACGGCAACGCAATAGCTTGGAACCCAGAATTTCTGCCGAATTTGGTTGACTATTGTATCATCATTGTGATGGTGTAGGCGCCGATGATAATGGTCCACTACCATTGTCGTAAGCCGATAATATTTTGGTAATAAAATCGGACGTTTAACAGCGTGTGGAATTGTGCTAGCTGCATCGATGCGCTCGTAAATACATAGCAGGCCATAGTCATCTATGTAGGGCGTTAATTTGTAGAAGGTACTTGTGTCGCTGAGCTGGGAAATCTCGACGCATCGTTCTGCGGTTCAGAATATACCACTCGTTCGGAGTCATCAATCTCCGCAGCCGAGAGTTCTCCCTTCTCTGTCGACCTCTTCTGACACGCTTTAATAAAGCGAATCACCCAAGCCGATGTTCTGAGCAGCTTCGAGTATTTCGAAAACCTGGATGTCAAAAATTTGCTTACTTACTTTTTCGGTGTGTAGATTGAATTTCGGCTTCAGTTCTTCTTGACATCCACAGCTTTCAATGTCATCCGGTTGTGTCGAACAGCTTTCTTCAGACAGTTCGATGAATGACGGACCACTCAATCATCTGTTTTCATAAATGTACTTCGCCGGATATTTGGCTCGCGTTGCTTCTTCTGCTGAATTAAGTTTTGACAGTATTCAGAGCCACTGGCTGATCTGGCGGCTTTTCAGAATTTCGGCGATTTGAAATACCACAAACTGTTTTTGGCGACTGGGCTCCGATCTGAGCCAGTTTATGACGGTCTTCGAATTGCTCCAAAATATTTTGTCAGTGAACGACAAGACATAATTTTCAACAATCGAGTTGCACAGTCTGATTTCCAATAAAGCCGCAGACAGCTCGAGCCTCGGAATTAAAGTTAGCTTCTTAGGTTAGCACTTCGATTTTCCACAAATGAATCAAACGGACACTCTACAGCACTGAACGCCTCTTCACTGTCATCGACGTAAGTGTGAAGAACTATTTTGTCGGCAGAAGACAGGAAAGCGTTGTGACACCTTGGCACATGACATTGGCTCAGCATAGGAAGCTCTTCTTTCCAAAACTGCCATCTGTTGAAAATTTCATTAGGAATCGCTTCGTCCCATTCCACTCTATATCTCCATAGGGATCGCAGCAACAATTTTAAATAAATAGAAAAGTTTGCGATCATGCCAAATGGATCGAATATTGACATTGCAACACTCAGGAACTCTCTCTTTGTCGGACATCTATTTGCGGTGATAACATCCTGGCTTACCCGAGGAAATTTGAGTTTGAAAACGAAGACATCATCGATGGGCCCCAGAACATCCCCAGCACTTTCTCCGTGGCTGTATCTACGTTCATCTCCACCGACAGCCTTTGCCCATCTTTTTCATTAGCGTCGCATATACCACGCAACACCTCTTTGGAGTTTGATGCGAAATTTCGTAGTTCAAATCCACCACTTTTTTGAATCGATATGACGGCTCTAGTGACTTCGACAGCTTCGGTCACACTGTCAAAACTATCAACGTAGTCATCCACATAGTGGTGATCGATTATTGCCTTTACGGGCCGTGGTCGATCGTTGATGAATTTCATAGCGTTAACATTTTTCACGTAATTTGCGGAGTATGGTGAACAACTGGCACCAAAAACCATCGATTGCATGATGTACACGTCTTCGTTTTATCATGTCGTAACATGATGGCATCTCAAAAGCATCCTCTTTCCACAACAGACCTGTCTGATAGCAACAAGCTGATTTAGGTGCGCATCGTTGTTGCTTTGTGTTCGGCTGCTGTGAAGAACAACTGCGTTGCTGGAGTTATCTTTTGATGTTCTACCATACACTATCCATCCAAGTTTGGTCTCAACGGCAGTAGATCCAGAGTCATCGACCTTAATGATTCGCATCGGTGTGCCCAGATGACAGTTGTCAAGGCCAATGAGAATTTGCGGTATGACACTCTCATATGAAGGTATCGTGACATCGTCAATGTGATAATCGTCTGCTTACCTAAACATTTCAGCTTCAAATTTACAGAGCGACCTTTCAAGTGTAACTTTTTGGCCAACTCTGCGCTCAAAATAGTCACCCAAGATCCTTTATCGAGAAGAGCGTTAGTTCTAACCGCAGTCCCATCAGCACCATACAACGTGAATGGCAGTACGTGAAAGAGGATTTTGAGGCTCAATTCAGCATCACAGCTGAACAAAGGCGCTAATTGCTCTGATTTAACGTTCTCACTTAACGACCACATAGTTTGTTGAGTTGCGTGGGGCGATGTGTGATGACCCTTCGAGCAACTATAATCGATGTTTTTCGTGCCTTGCATGACCGCACATTATGACCGAACCGCAGAAAACTGCAGCACAACCGGTTTTTTTTTCACAAATTCCCATTTGTCTTTTGTGCTCAAATAAGTGTATGTGCTGCAGTCGATCACTGAATGTGCCTTCTCTTTGCAATATCTGTATTTATTATTGCTGACAGCTGGTGATGTTGACTGTGCTGAGGCATAAAGAATATGGTATTTCTTGATTTTGCTTTCGGCTCTACTAGTGGTGGCATATAGCTCGGAGTGACCAAACATACCAATCTGGCAATAGATATCAACCAATAGCCAAAATGTTTGATCGTAGGATATGGCTGCACATAAATACTGTGCTGAGCCCATTCCATTCGCTTACTCATCGAAAGCTTATTGACGAGCTCGTCGATAAGTGTTGGATTGGTCATAAGTTGACGTAAGCCACTTGCTTCTAGGAAGGTTGAAAGGTTCAACACCTTCCCTCTGGAATCTGTGCGATCTCTGACCTTAATAAGTTGGCTCCGTAACAAGCATTCTGGGGGCCGTAGCGGAATACATAGCCATAACTCAATCTACATTGTCGCGGTGAATTAGCAAAGATTCCACGGTTTCTTTAGCATCACCCTTAATGCACTTCTGCAGCCGAAAATTATTCTCAACATTAGTGTAATTGAACATCATCGTGGACTCAAGGTAGAGTCCAAGGCCACTCTTCTGGCCTTCCATTGGAGTAATTCAAGTGTTGCAATTTTCTGCCACTTCCGTAATTACTTATACTTTGTGGACTAAGTGAATTTCGTCCCAAAGGCGGCTGCAAAGTAAATGCCGGTAGTAGTTGTGGCAAATGTGTTGCCGTGCAAACTGTTGTGCAGACGGCTGAGCTGCAGTCAATGGCGTGAGGTATGTTATAATCCTCGGTGTGTTTGTGAAGTGAAGTGAAGTGCTGCAGGTGCTGCAGTTATCGTGACATTGGCGACGATAGTGCTGGTGGGCACTGGCAGTGCGTCATTGGAAAAAGTTGTGTTTGGTGACAGATGGCGGCTGAGCTGTTCTTGCAAGCGCAGGCGTTCTTCTTTTCCACATGTGGCATTCGCCACTTCGGCTGCAAGTTGTGAACGCAGCTCTTGCATCTCCCTAACTAATTCTTCCATTGGATTGTCTTCAGACTCGCTTTCTAAAACGGGATGTTCTTCAGCGGTTTCCAGATGAAGTTTTTCTAAGAACGTCTGAGCAATCAATCATAGAATAATAGAAAATGGCGGAAAATTAAAAATAATTACTTGCTAATTTTTACCTGTTAAAATTGTAAATTTAGGGGAAAGATAAAATACGTATAGGGTTTTCCAATAGGGACTTGACACCTTTGAATTTAATTTGTTAACGCACTCTTTCACTAATCATCAAACTGCCACTGTCAATTTATTCAGTAAACTCAACATATTCATCATGGTAAAGTGCAGTAACGAGCAAAATCTGCAATTTATAAAAATTTTCTACAGATACTCGGAGTCGCAAAATCATCTTCAGTGACGAAGCTCATTTTTGGTTCAATGGGTTCGTCAATAAGCAAAATATGCGTTATTGGTCGGGTGAAAACCCACATGTGCTTCATGAATCACCACATCATCCATAAAAAATAACTGTTTGATGCGGTTTGCATGCCGGCGGCGTTATTGGGCCACATTTTTTCGTCGACGATAACGATCGTCACGTTACTGGGAATGGTCAGCGTTATCGCGCTATGATCACCGATTATTTTTGGCCCGAATTGGAAGATATGGACTTGGACGACATGTGGTTTCAACAGGATGGTGCCACAAGCAACACAGCACACGCTACAATCGATTTATTGAAGAGTAAGTATGGTGAGCGTGTTATTTCAAGACATGTGCCAGTCAATTGGCCGCCTCGTTCGTGCGGTGTTAAATCCGCTTGACTAATTTCTGTGGGGATACGTTAAGTCATTGGCTTATGTCAACACGCCGACGACGTTTTAAGAGCTCAGAGGCAACATACGTTCTATTCGCTTTGGAAAAAGAGCTCGATTCAGCGCTATTCCTTTACAAAATTTTACAGAATTTAGAGACTTATTTACTAACACCATGAAACGAAACGGGTGATTAGCAGGAGTTTTTCCTGGTGAGTTCAAAATACTTAGTGAGGGTACCGTTCTGAGTTTAAGCGGAGAGTTGAGTTGTCGATCTCTTCCTTCAAGAGTGTCCATTTGATTTTTCGCAAATGGGTTCCTTTCAACCAAAAAACTGCGGATCTGATTTTTAATTCGATGTATGGTACGTAGAGTCTCACATGGTATCACATGGTACCCGGCGTTCCTGTTGGATGGCATTAAGTTGATTACTTGGTGCCTTACTTTCATAACACTCACAATAAGGCCATACAATGGTAGAAATCCAGGAGATGAATGCAACAATGATAACTTATTTGTTGGCCTTCAAAAAACATATTGGTGTCGTGCGAGAACCTCTTCTGACCGCTTCGTATGGATCATTTAAATTTCTATTGAGCGTTCGTTTTTAGTGAAATCCAGTGCTGCTTTGTCATCGTATAGTAATTTAGTGAATCAGTTCAATCTCTGACCCTGTAATCTACTCTTCCATTCTCAAGCGCTGTGATTCGCTCTCTTCCTTAACAAGACTGGACTATTTTCAGCTAAAAGAGGTTCAGAAACTTGTAAAAGAATTTTGTACAATAATTTCTTCTTAATAAATGACATCAAATGAAATGTAAATACGATAGATCTGAAAGGCAAGCATAGATACAAAAATAGAAATGGAAGGTAGTAAGCAACACTTTTTCTCCTTCTTTATATCTCGGACACTAAATTCTTAACAAAGTATTTGAAAAATTCACTTAACTGAGGTGCATATCTTTTTAGCACCTTTCAAATGTAAACAATTTCTGTCAGACATTTGGATGTGGTAATTGACGGGACAAACGATATTGTTATCTCATCATAAAATATCAGAGAAGAGTACTCCAAAAATCCCTGACTCATATTGAAAGCTTGTTTCAGTTGTTCTAATTGTGTTACATTTTGACTTCATTAGCAATTCCTACCAATGATATAATAATATTTTAGACGTTAACGTTAATTAAACTTTTGAGAGGACGATTTAGTTATTCAAGACATACCGGTGAATGATAGCCTCCGAAAATGGGGAGGTTAATGCTAAAAACATCCATTGTACTGACGAATTTGGGAATAAAATTTCAAATAATCTCCAAACATTTGTATATTAGATTTCGGGGAAGCGCAATCACACGGTTCACATTCACAGTCATGTTAGAGCAAACAGTGACGTGGTAAATATTGTAACGAAAGCTAATTTCAAGATATCCATCAATTTTTGGCGTTACCATATAACGTATGTATACATCATTGATTGGTCCTTCAAGCATACAAGAATAAGATAACAAGAAACTAATGGATAACAGAATTACGAGATTCAATCATGGCTCGCTTTATCAAATCGAACCTCACCTCATCAAAAGAGCTCTATCAAGCATTGATGCTGTTATGTCTATTGGAGAGGTGGACATGTAAATATATCGACACCAAGAGTGCCTCCTTCTGAAATTTCTGAGTTTTTCTACGTTTTCTGTAGAAATACAACACAATACATCGTTTTTGAGATTTATCCTCCGAGACACAATCAATAAATTCAAATTCGAGAATTTTGTTTGTATCTAAATTCGGGTCATTAAAGCTTTGAATGTCTTCAATATTTGTCCATTTGTCTCATTACAAAGTTAAGGACTATAGCTTCAATTTAGTTTAATTATGTATTAAGTGCTGCCTTCCTTGTCAATTATTTACCAGAGCTAGAATTTATTTTATAAATATCTCTGTAGGCCTCAATAGTATATAGTGACACCCAAGAAAGTTCGGCGAATAGTGTATTAAGTGCTGAGCGGCAGCTATATAGAAAAAATATATGAAATGGCTGACTTCAGCACCTTAAGTGTGGCCTGCTAATACTGGGTAATTTCTATCTTTTTAGACATTCAATCTTACAGAGAACAGCAAGGACATACCTAGCCCGAACAATATTAAAGCTGGATGTTAATAAAAGAACAGACATTAGGTGAACTGTTGGACCAACATGTCTAGCGACCAAACATATCTGGCCAAAACTGGATCTGGATCGCTCTAAGAGTCTGATCCTTCTAAACAGGAAACATATCAGCGCCATTACAGGTGTCATCACTGGACACTGCCTTATAGGCAAGAATGCAAGAAGGCTTGGCGTCTTTAAAAACGATTTCAGTAGAAGCTGCATGGACGAGGAAGAAGAGGAGACAATCCTCCGCCTATTCTGTACATTGGAGCTTGTTTCTACAATGCTGTACTCTGCAAGAGTTTTTACAACGCCTACTAAGGAAGAATAACTATAGCGAGTAGAGCGAAAAGAGCGAGCTAAACAAGAATGAGTTCTTCAGGCAACTAACTTTATTACGAAATGTGGCAAGATAAATGATTTTAAATATTCCGGAATGTATTCTTAAAACAAAAACTACAGATTACAATTGTGCGGGTATAAAATTAAAATTTTTATAAATGTATGTACACCCTGACTGACTCGAACTGCAGCCAACTTCAGACTGCTATAATTTTCAAACCGTTCATGACAGTGAGCTCAAATTTTTTATAAGCCTTTTAAATGATTTGCGTCTCAGTTGTGTTGAAAAATTTTTATCCGCGATGGAATTCAAACGTGATAGTGTGATTGCTTTTTATTTGGCTGGAAAACCACAAGTAGCTATCGTTAGAGCCCTCCAGCACCTCAACATGAATAAATCATTTGTGTCTTGAACCATAACTCGTTACCCTGATACTGGCAGTGTTGCAAAACGCCATGGAGGTGGTCATAAAAAAACAGCAGCATCGGCAGAAATGGTTCGGAAAGTGAAAGCTCGAATTGAGCGAAATCCGCGTCGAAGTGGTAGAAAAATGGCTCGTGAGCTCAACATATCGTTGGAACGAATGTAACACATACTGAAAAATGAGCTTGAGCTCAAGCCATTGAAGTTCCAAAAATCACACGATCTTACACCGCAACAGAAAAAAGTTACAGTTGAAAGGGCGAAGGAGTTGCTACGCTTGCACGAAAGTGGTGAGTCGCCGAATTTGGTTTTTTCCGATGAGTCGCCATTTGTTATCGAGCAATATGTCAACAAACAAAATGACCGAGTTTATTTACCAGAAAGGTTCTTCGAAAATTTACACTTTCGAACGGCCACCAGAAAGTTGGCAGCACCGATGGTGATGGTTTGGGCCGCCAAAACCGCCGATGGTCGCTCTCCGCTCGTATTTTTGGACCGTGGCGTCAAAATTAATGCGATCGAATACCGTGAAACTATCGGTGCCTTGGGCAAACAATCATTTAAGTCGGAGACCGTGGACATTTCAACATGGCTCGGAACCGTCTCACAAAGCGCGCGTCAACCAAGATTGGTTAAAAAACAATGTTCCACACTTCATTTCTTTGACACAATGGATTGCAAATTCTCCGGATGGAAATCCATTGAATTTCTCTGTCTGGGGTATATTGAAGGCGAAGTTTGGCACTAAAAAATACCAAAGTTTGGATCATCTCAAACAAGCATTTCGCCGGGAATGGGCCAAAATACCGCAGAGTCACTTGCGCGCAGCGCTCGCCAAAGGTGGACAGATCATAGATCCACGTGGAATCACTATGGGCCAATAGGCCTAGGTGGGTTGGTCCTTTCCAACCGCCACTCTTACCTACCCACCCTACCATGCAATTATGCAAAAGACCACAAAAGGTCTCAAATAAAAAAGAAAATTTTGTGGTGGGTCTTAAATCCTAAGCCGTATTGTATGGCTTTGTTTACCTTCCTCAGGTAAAAGTACATAATACGTGGGCTGAAAAGTTTCTAAGAGAGGGCACCTTCAAAAGATACGTGTATAAATTTGACAGCTGTCGGACGATTAGTTCTCGAGATATAGCGTTGTGAGTGAAGCAACTTTCGTTATTGTGAAAAAAAATGGAATCAAAGCAATTTCGTGTGTTGATTTATCATTGCTTTTTGATGGGAAAAAATCCAGCCGATGCAAAGAAATGGCTTGATAAGTATTGTATTACTCGGACTCTGCACCAGCCGAACGAGCCATTCACAAATAAATTGGAAAATTTAAAAGTGGTCATACAAGCACCGAAGATGATGCACGCAATGGACGTCCAAAAGAGGCTGTTTCAGATGAAAACATCAAAAAAGTCCACAAAATGATTACGAATGACAACTGAAGTTGATCGAGATAGCTGAGGCTCTGAAGATATCAAAAGAACGTGTTGGATATATCATACACGATAATTTGTTCAAAGCTGTTCAACAGCAATAAAGCCGAATTTTTGCGTCGGTATGTGACAATGGATGAAACTTGGCTCCATCACTTCACACCAGAGTCAAGTCGGCAGTCAGCTAAGTGGCGAGCAGGCGACGAACCTCGTCCAAAACGACCAAAAACTCAACAGTCTGCTGGCAAGGTTATGGCATCCGTATTTTGGGATAAACATGGAATAATTTTCATCGACTATCTCCAAAAGGGGCAGACTATCAACAGCGACTATCACATTGCGTTGTTGGAGCGTTTGAAGGACGAAATCGCAGAAAAACGGCCGCATTTGAAGAAAAAGAAAGTGCTGTTTCATCAAGACAATGCACAGTGTCACAAGTCGATGAAAACGATGGCAAAATTAAATGAATTCGGCTACGAATTGCTTCCCTTCCCACCGTATTCTCCAGATTTGGCCCCAAGCGACTATTTCCTGTTCGCAGACCTCAAAAGAATGCTTGCCGGAAAGAGATTTAAGACCGATGAAGAAGTAATCGCCGAAACAGGGGCCTGTTTTGAGGCTAAACCGAAATCGTACTACAAAACAGGTATCGAAAGATTAAAAAATCGTTTCAATCAGTGTATCGCCCTCGAAGGCAACTATATTGATGCATAAAGTTGAATTTTGCAAAAATTTTGTGTTTTACTATAAAACGGCACGGACTTTTCTGCCCATGTACATAAAAAACGAATGGCAAGTAGTAAACAGTCTGCTTAATAAAACTTCCTTTTTGAAAAAATCCACTGCAATATAGGTCGATGACTATAAGGTTTCTGACAAACTTAACATGTTAATACTTTTAACTCGTACATCAGCAAGTTCAGTCCTACCGTTCTGCAATGCTTGTTCGTCCTTATGTAGTTGCTCTGAACCATTGCAAAGCTTTGTGATTCAACACATAACATCTCTTCAGATATAAGAAGCTATTGGTTCTTTGAAGAATTCAAAATCGTGTGGAGCTGATGGAATTTCTATTTTTTTTTTTTTTTTTTTTTTTTTTTTTTTTTTTTTTTTTTTTTGTGGGAAGGTGAGAAATCTTCATAGGCACTATAGGTCCGGAGCCAATAGTAGTGTGAGATTCTTACTCACTAAAAAACACCTCCCTTATGCAAACCACGACTGAGTTCACACTCAACAAGCAGTTCTTCTATCGCATTTTATTTTGTTTTTATAAGATATAAGATTTTCCATTGAAAATTTCTGTGTACTTTAGAAAAATTACGCGCTGCTAATCACCGCGCTGCTAATCACCGCGCTAGATCGAGATGCTTAGTCCTTTTCAGACGGCGCAATAAATTTGTCTCGTCGAGGATCTATTGAACAGAAATATTCGTATGATCTTGTAATCGATTATTATCTTTTCGCGCAAAAATTTTAATTACGTTCTGAACGTTTTCGACTCCTAAGTCTCTGTGGATATTATCGTTTCTAATGTACCACGGCGCATTAACAATACCTCGAAGAACTTTGTTTTGAAATGTCTGTAATACATTAATGTTACTATGTTTAGTACAACCCCAAAGTTATACACCATATGTCCAGATCGGTTTTAGAACTTGCTTGTATAACAGCAGTTTGTTCTCTAAGCTAAGCTTGTTATACTTTCCAATAAGCCAGTAAATATCTCTATATTTGATTTCAAGCTCTTCACGTTTTTTCTTGACGTGTGCTCTCCATTTTAGTTTAGAGTCGAGTGTCATACCGAGATATTTGGCCTCGTTCGCGTAAGGAATTCGTTGATAAACACCGGAGGATTCTCAATTTTCTTGAGAGTGAAGTTCACGTGGACAGACTTGTTTTCATTAAGCGCGATTCGCCAAGTCTTTGTCCAATTGTTAATTCGTGTAAGGGCACATTGCAACTTGGCAGTTGCTTCTTCGACTGTTTTAGCCGTTGCCAAAATGGCAGTTTCATCAGCAAATGTGGCTCGGACAGTGTCGTCCGTTTGCGGTTTATCGCGGGTAAAAAGCAAATATAGCAGAGGGCCAAGTACACTTCCTTGCGGCACCCCCACCTTTATTGTCCTAAAAGTGGAATATTCCTTTCAGTGTCACACACGGAAGAGTCGGTCTTCCAGATATGAACCTAAAATACAAGACAATTGCTGGGGTAGGGCTTGTCGGAGTTTATATTTTAGGCTTTCATGCCATAGGCTTGCGAAATGTCAAGGAATGCGTTTGAACAGACTAACTTATATTCGATTGCTCGTTCAATTACAGCGGTTATTCGATGCACTTGGTCAACTGTAGAGTGTTGGCTTCTAAAGCCAAATTGACAGGCAAAAGGGAATTTGTGTAGGTAATTGGTTTAAGAAGATTAAGAAGGATTCGCTCGAAGACCTTCGTTGTAATCGGGAGAAACGATATTGGTCTATATGACTTTACTTCAGTCAGCGGTTTACCGGGTTTCGGAGCCATAATAACTTCGGATATATTCCACTGGTGCGGTACATGCTCTAATCTAATGCTGGCATTTATAAGATAGATCAGCTTTAGCAAACCTTTTTTCTGCAACGCTTTAAGTATCTCTCCCGTTATTAAGTCATATCCCGGGGTTTTATTGAGCTTAAGCGTGTCTATAACTTGTCTAAGTTCTCTAAGTGTAGCCTGTTCTACTGGAAAGTTTGTCGTCACGTCTAGCGTACTGACAATCTCTGGAAGCACTTCCCCGTCGAATGGTTTAAACGTTTCTGCAAGATGGCCGCCGAAAACATTAGCTTTTTCCTTATCTTCTTTCGCCCAGTCATCCTGATTTCTTCTTATTGGTACCACGTGTATTTGGGGCTTTCGAACACTTTTAACGGCTCTCTATATGGAGTAGTTGGTATCCTTTGTCGCTGTGAGCTTTCCAAGGTAGTTATTAATACCTTGATTATTGAAGTCCTTGATCGATTCTTTCAACAAGTTGCAGAGTCTATTGAAGGACGTATTATCTTGTGGTGCCCGGGTTTCATGCCACTTTTTCCGCGCTCTTCGTTTCTTCCTTATCATTTCTCAGATTTCCGGTGGATATCTTATACCGACTTTGGGAACTTTGTTCGATTAGCGGGGAGTGTTCTTCCAGGCCGCTTGCTGTATCACTTCAACAAAACGTTCAACTTCTTTTTCAAGTTGATACGGCGTTCTAAGTGTTACTTTCAACTCAGTATTGTCTATAACGTCTATTCGGAAATCTCCCCAGTTAGTTTAGCTGTTAGTTAATCTGGTTGGTCTTTGTTTCTTAACCAATAATTCAGGATAACTGGAGAATGATCGGAGGAAAGATCGAAGCCCTCTTCAATTTTGACGTAACTAACGTTTACTCCTTTTCCGATAAAGAAGTCTATTAGGTCGGGTGTTTTGGCGACATCCGAGGGCCAATATGTCGGCTTGCCTGTTGAGTAAAAATAGCAACCACATTCCATACCTATAAAGAGTTTTGCCTTTTTGAGAGATACATCTTGAGCCCCAAAAGGTGTGCTTCGCGTTAAAGTCGCCACCAATAATGAAGATTGGTCCAAGAGAGTAAATTCTTGCTTTTCTATTTTGCAGCGCGATTGGCAATAGATTGAGGATATATTAAAAGAGTAATTTTTATTTTTAGCGCGCACTACGGTCATTTGAAATTTGTCAAGTTCAATTATTGCTTCCAAAGTATGTTCAATGCAGTCTTTTATGATTAGGGATGACCCGCCTCTTGCGTTTCCCGATGGATGATGAGCTTGGTAGTTGCGGTAACCTTTTAGTTCCACGCGCGATTCTGTCGTTCATCAAGCCTTTTAGGTAGCCCGTTGGCATTCCAATCAAGTGTATTGAGCTTCTTTGCCATAATTAGTTAAAGAAATTGGCTTCGAACTTAAGAAGCCGTTCGACTATTATCTTATTTATTTTAGTCTGTTCTTCTGGTCTCTCGAGAATTACTGATAACACATTTGAGGCAGGATCCGGTGATGTACAGTTAGTCATATTAACTCGCGCCGCTATTTGCGCGTAAGTTTTTCCACTTTCCATATCGCTGGGGACTCTTTCGCGGCATTGCACTCTCGAGTCAGATGTTTGCCAGCGCATTTTACACAGCGAGGTTCCTTCTGGCAGTAGGTCTGAGTATGGCTGAATCCCTGGCAACGTGTACATTGGGGATTCAGCCTAGATTTTTTTGTGCAGAGGTTCAATTTTGACAAAAAGTCCAAAAATTGAATTTATGGCATAAATTCTTTCTAGGCTTTCGGTTTTGTCGAAAGTTAGCCTAAAGAGGGGAAGACCGCGTCTTGGGGTCGTCCTCTCGCTTTCAACATTGCACTGTTTTTGCGCAAGTATATTAACTGCGTCGACTATCTTAAAATCTGTATTTTTAAAGTCATTTACGATATTTTCTTTAAGGCAAGCGGGATGCAATCTCTAGCTACAACGCGTATTGGTCTTTCCGTTTTATTTTCGTAGGTATGCCATTGAATCTTCTCGGCATTTAATTTTTGCGAAAGCGAATGGTAGTTGTCTGGACTAAGGACATTAATAGTCCATGTATCATTATTGCGAGATCTTACTTTATAATCGGTTGAGCACAGTGATTTCAGGATTATGTGCAACTTGTTGTAGTCCGAGATTCCAAAAACGTTTATTGGCGGCAGCGGTCTTTGTTTAGGTTGCTTTGTTGCCTTATCGACCTCAGCAGTGTTAGAGCTGGCTTGCTTCTTTGTTTGTTCGATATCAGGCGGGGAGGTAGCTTTACGCTTGTGTGAAAACTCGAGTTTTCGGGGCGGTCAAGTAGCAAAACAGACTCAGACTCAGATTTAGATTGCTACTTAATGGCATCTAGTTAATTTTTTAGTTTGGCACAGAGCAATTTCATATTTTGGAGTCTGGCGCGTTCGAGATTTTGTAGCTTATTCGGTGTAATGCTATTGCTCTGAGCTACCGACTGTGTTTGGTGTTTGCTTTCGCATGATTTTGCTAGCGATCCGCGTGCTGGAGTTCTCGTGACCCTTGAGCGTTTTTTAAAGGGGTCCTGGTTTATATTTGTATTTTGAATATTATTTGAACTCATTTTAGTTTCCACGAGTAGCGGAGAAAGGGTAGTCCGTCTGTCCAGAGATCTGCATTAGAAAGATAAAGCTGGCTGATCCGGAGGTCGCCAAGTATCTGGATGCTCCGTTAGAGATTGAGCTATTTTTAGCTATTTGGGCCCCCAACCTTTTTTCACTTAAGTGGTTATGTGAATAAATAAAATTTGCGTTTTTTGGGCGCGGAGAATCTATAAGAAATGCACGAAGAGCGAAATTAATTTTTTGGTGCTGTATTTGCAGTGAAAAAATGATTGAACCTTATTGTTATGAGAACGTCGACGGCCTACGGACGACAGATATTAAAAGAGTTCTTGAAATGGGTTTCAAGCATTTTAGATTCCGGCAGAACGACGCCACCCCTCAAATAGCTGAAGATTTTAAATCACCAATTTCTAGACCGAGTAATCTCTAGTTTTGGCAATTTAAACTAGCTGGCCAGATTGCCGAATCTGACGGCGTCAGATTTGTTCTTTTGGAGTTTTTAGAAAGATTGCATTCATCATAACAAACCACAAACCTTGTAAGTCCTCAAAGCCAACATTGAAGAAGGAATCAACAATTTGGAGACATATGTTTTGCAAGCATCAACTCAACTATCTGACCGATATAATTGTTTTAACTTAATGTAATCCATTTTACACCTTTAAGTAAGCTTTTCGTGAGAACAGAGGCCAATTTTTTTTTATTTCGGACAAAATGGCAGCCAATTCAGATTATAATATTACTTTTACCCCACCTTGCATTTCCAAATCTTTTGATGTGGTAAATCACAACGTCTTGTTAAGGAAATTGGAAATTAGTTTAAGTGTTACTTTGAGAATAGATCACAAAAATTAAAATTGGATGATTTCAGAAGAGAAATTCAGTTCTTCAACCTGGGGGTACCCTAAGGTTCTGTAGTGGGACCACTACCATTTCTTGTCTACATAAATTCCCTTTTCTCACCTAATTTTAAAGGATCACCTACTGCTTGTTGGTTGGCATGTGGGTTGCATTGTTCATTGGATCCAGTTTCAGATGTTAATTGGGATTTGGTTTGCAGATAATTTTTAATTATAAATTTAAAAAAATAGGTAAACAACACCTGAGTCTCATCATGTAGCTGTGGGGGCATGTGCTTCAACAAAATTATGGCTCAATATACAGAAGAACGCCAGACATCCTAGTTTTAAATTGTGAGTCTTGAAAATGTTTCCAATTCGTCATTTATATGAGTATGTATTGTTTTAAAGTATTGAAGACTTTTTTACTTGGGCTGATAATTGAAATTTTCGTTTAATTAAGATCTAATGCATAATCTACGTGGCAACTTCTCAAACTTGTTATCTGTACCTTTTTTTCGTAGCAATGTCTACCGTAAATATCGCTTATTGAGCAAACTTCCATCCGTGATCAAAGAAATATCTATTCTTGGAAAAACATCCAAAAAAATTGTATGTTTCATAATTTAGAGCAAATTCCGTTTAGGGTTCACATTACATTTGAAATTATTTTGTTTGACAGCTTATCAAAAAACCTATGTATCTATCTGTCGAATCTAGAACGAGAACAAAATAATAAAAATTAGAAAACGGTGGGTAAATATTCCTTAAATAAACTGGTAAACCACATAAATAAATATAAACAAACCAAACCAGGCAGTTAATTTTTCTGTCAACCTTTTTAATTCTGTCATATAGTAATCTGTTGTACAACGTAATTTCAATCGCAATTTTGACACAATTTGATATGGCAATTTGATCCGATAGTGTGAAATTGCGCAATTTGGGAGACAGTTTCGGAAGATTGCATAATTTTGTTTAGACAATTTTAACTAGAAGTAGTAATAATAGTAGTAGTAGTAGTAGTATAAGTAGTGTAATTTTTTTGAAGTAAAAAGGAATCCAGTTATTAAAAGATCTATAATGATAAGCTTTGGAATAAGCTTAAGAACTATTTAATTTTAATCAATATGTCTATAAAAAGCTTCGTTTATAAAGTTAAAGTGGGAGTACCACAGGTGAGCGTCCTAGGACATCTGTTATTTCTTGTATATACCTATGACACTCCAATACCTTCGACAAGAAATTTTATAATTGCAACTTTCGCAGATGACACGATAATACTCTCCTCTGCAAAATTAACTTATATCTTAGTGAGTGTTCTTTTGATTTCGCCAATATACCCCTAAAAAATGCTCTCTCAATTTTCTACAGAGAATTATTCAATTTTATTTCTCTCTATGTCCCCTTTTCGCGCAATAAAACTCCTTCTAATCGTAAACGTCGCTCTTTGCGTAACAAAAATAACAAATTATGGGCAGTTTTCCTCCAATCCAACTCTTTTGTTGACTATTCAAACTATCTCGGGGCATATCTTAAACGATATTAAACGATAAACGATTCTAAGTCTTTCTACTAATTCGTTAACTACAAAAAAAAAAAAAAAAATCTGACGGTTTTCCTCCATCCCTCTCATAATAATTCCTTCGTACCGGATCCCTCTTATTTCAAATATCTACTTAACTTCCCCACCGGCCCCTCTATTTCTCAAAGATTTGATCATACAGTAATAGAAAATAAATTACAGCAACTTAATGATGAATACTTCCCCGGCCCAGATGGCCTTCCATCCATATTTCTTAAAAAGTGTTCTTCAACACTTTCCCACCCCCTTGCAAATCTCTTCCGATTATCGCTCTCTCAAGGTAAATTTCCACAAATATGGAAATCTTCTTTCATAACACCGATACACAAAAAGGGATTAAAGAACGAAGTCACTAATTACTGCCCTATAGCTAAACTTTCTCATATACCCAAATTTGTCGAGAGCATTTTGTATGAAGCCTTAAGCTTCCAGTGCAAATCTTTTATTTCCTCTAGTCAACACGGCTTTCTGAAGGGTAGATCAACTACCACTAACCTCGTAGAACTCGTGTCCTCTGTTCTCTCAGCCTTAGAAAGTGGTAAAGAAGTTGACTAATCCTTTTCAAATTGTCCGTCCTGGGCTTTCTTCTCACCTGGATAATCGTTTTTATAGTATTCGTTTCAGGTCTGTCCTATTGGCCTCTTTCTTGGCCACTTCAGGTGTTCCTTAGGGTAGTCAACTAGGTCCACTTCTATTCATCTTAACCATTAACGATCTTGAAATGGTCATTCAACACTCCGCACTTTCTCTCTATGCTGACGACACCAAATTTTTTAGACCCATTTCCTCACAATAAGACTCCAGCCTCCTTCAAATAGATCTAAATAGTTTTTCCACCTGGTGCATAAGGAACTGCTTAGAACTCAATGTCACCAAATGTCAATCGATTACCTTTTCACGTGAGTGCAACATGTCTACTCCCAGAATTTACGTTCTCCACGGTCAACCTATATCTCTAGTTCAGACTATCCGCTACCTTGGCATATTATGCGACAGGGAGCTTAATTTCCGCTCGCATATTGATGAGATAATTACTAAAGCAAATTCAACACTTGGCTTTGTTAAAAGATGGTCCAAAGAATTCTGCAATCCGTACGTTCGCCCTCTTCTCGAGTACGCTAGCCAAGCGTGGTGTCCCTTTCGATTGTAACTCTTTTCAACTCCATTTTCTTTAGCACTAACCCTCGAAATCTACGTTGCCCCCGTCTGTTTTATCTACCTATCCACCGTACCACATATGGCTCTAACGAACCGATATCCCGTATGGTGCGTAAGGTAAACTCCAATCTCTCCGTTTTCGACTTTAATCGCAGCACACTTTCCCTCAAATTCGATCTCCTTCACCATCCCTAGCTTTAAGCCCTATTGATAAGTTCCACATATCGCTAATCCGCATTTCATTATTAGTTTTAAGTCATAGTTTTTTAAGCTTGTATTAGGCAAAATAAATGGGGGCGTTAGATCTACCAAAATTAAAATTAAAATTCAAAGACAAGACAGAACTATATCATATACACAATAAGAAATATAACGAATCCACCAACTTTAAAAATTAATCGCGGAATTGAAAAATTACTCAAGGAAGCCAAATACTTGGGAATGAACATAGACCAAAAGCTAAACAATTAAGGCAATTATCAAACAAATATGGGAAACAACGAGTATATCAAACAAATCTTAAGACCTTAGAATGAGAAAAGCTAACATTGCCCAAATTCTTCTTTGATTCATATATCTAAATAATTTGTAATACAGTGTCTGTAAAGGCAGTGGCATTCAATTGAAGGGAACTTAATAACTTCCTTAAGAATTTTAACTAGTCGTTATGTTTCCTCGATAATGACGTGGATTTCACTGCTGATATGATCACAAACACTATTCTTTTTAGAATGCGATACTTTATCCCTCATCGAATGAAGTGTATTAAATCAAAAGAAAAGGCGTGGTACAACTCGAGCTGTAAAGACTGTCAGGGCTAGTGAAACATTTGCTCGGTCCTATAAAATCAACCCGACAGAAAAAAAAACAAAAAAAAATTTTCAAACAAGCCAGGAATGACTGCAACGTATTTCTTAAACGCGTGAAACTCCGTATAGAAAACACTGTGGCAAAAAATACTATAATGTCCCAATGATAGTAAAAATGTTTGGTCCTTCATCAAAAATATCAGAAATTCTGCCTCATCCTTCATCTCAACAGTCATTTACAATGATATTCCATCTGTCAGCTCTTTCGGCAAGGCCAATCTGCTTGCTGCACATTTTGCAGTCAGCTCAACAATTCCAGATTGTCCCTGCCTACAATTGAGTGCGCCAAATCTTCAAAGGGATCAATCCACTTTCGTATTCGTGTAGTAGCCCGAGTATTTGGATATCTTAATATACACAAATACGCTGGTCCAGATGGTTTTTCTCCCCTTTTTCTGAAGAGGTGTCCTTCCAAGCTGGCAAAACCACTGTATAAGCTTGCTTTTCCGTCAATCTTACACTTTAGGTCACTTTCAAAGCAGATGGTAAACAGCATTTGTCCACCCAACCCATAAAAATAGCGAGTCTTCTTCTCTCTCTTCCTACAGACCCATTGCACTTACGATTACGTCCTTTCTTTCCAAGGTCATGGAAACGCAGATAAACCGTCAGCTCATGAAATATCTCGAAACACGAAAACTTTCCAATGGCCGGCAATACGGTTTTCGTAGCAACAGGTCCACTAGTGTTTTGATGACATGTCTCACCTAAAAGTAAAACCACAGCGTACATCAATTTCGCAAAAGCAAAATGGTTGTACTTAATATTTCTAAGGCATTTGACAGAGTTTGGCATTAGGCTCTTTTGTCCAAAATACATGCATATGAGATTGACGACTCTTTTTTTCAACGGATTAGATATTAACTTTCGGAACGTTCAATTCAAGTTAATTTAGTTGGTTTCAAGTCTGGTGTACCCCAGGGTTCCATTCTGTTTTCGACACTCTTTTTAATCTTCATCGATGATCTCTTATCTGCTTCTTCTAATCCAATATATATACCACCTTGATAAAAAAAAAAAAAAAAAACGGAATAACCACCGTGTTGTGCTCCCATTATTCCGGTTTGAGTTCTGTTTTTTTCTGTTTAGTTGGTACATCTGTTGTTGACATCTATCTCTGTATGTGTTGGCGATTTTTTTACAATTTTAGAAATAGATTTCAATTTGCAACAACGAACTTGTATTAAATTTTACGTAAAAAACGGATTTAATGGTGCGCGAAATGTTGGAAAAGTATTTCGGCAACGATTCTCTAAAGAAAACGGTCGTTTACCAGTGGCACGAGCGGTTCAAAAGTCGTCGTGAGTCAATCGAAGATGATAAACGCAGTGGCAGACCATCGACATCGAAAACCAACGAAAAAATTGATAAGGTAAACGAAATGTTGGTTAATAATAGCAAATTAACCATCAGAGAGATAGCGGAGAACTTAAACATTGCGTATGGATCCGTCTAAGACATTTTGGTTAATGATTTGGGTTTTCGTCGTGTAGCAGAAAAGTTGGTGCCAAAAGATCTCAATTTCATGCAAAAAAGAGACCGTGTTGACGTCGCAAAAGACATGATTTGCGAATCTGAATCCGATCCCACATTCATCGAAAATATCATTACTGGAGACGGGACGTGGGTTTATGAGTACGACACGGAATCCAGATATCAGGCAAGTGAATGGCGTTCACCGAATGAGCCGAGACCAAAAAAACCATGTCGTTTTAAGGCAAAAAAGAATGCAATGCGCAAGGTTTTCATGAATTACAACGGTGTAGTACATCATGGATTTTTGCCAGAAGGCTAGACAGTAAACAAAGAGTATTATTTGGGCCTTATGAGACCTTTATGAGACTAAAATTGTGGGCAGAAAACTCGTGGATTTTGCACCATGTTAACGCACCGTCGCACGGTGCCATCATTATTCGTAATTTTTTGATAAAAAATGCAACAAATACCATCCAACAGCCACCGAATTCACCTGATTTGACTCCCTGTGACTTCTTTCTGTTCAATCGAGTTAAAAACCCACAGCCGAGAGGAAGTAATGGAAAAACCGCAGAAAACATTGATGGAATTCCGAAAACCGAATATAAAAAACGTTTCGAGGATTGGATCAAGCGCTGGCATAAGTGTGTTGCAGTCGATGGGGATTACTTTGAAGAGGACAATATAGATTTAGATGAATAAACTTGGATTTTTAATTTTCGTAATAAATTCCGGGAAAATAGGTGATATTCCTTTGCTGGTAACAGTACTCCCTGCTTTTCATATTAGTTTCCTGAATCACGTTCCAGCCCTTCGGCTGCAGAATAACCAATTGGAAAACTATCAATAGAGTCGAATTTAATGCTTCCAAAACACATTGCTGTCTGCTGTTGTTAATGCGAAATTTACACTATATACTTAGCCATTATCCATGAATGGCACTTTCATGGTCGAAACCGAGAAACTTTCTATTCTCAGTATGTGGGTCAATGACAACATTCGTAAGAATGATCACATATTGGATGTCATCAAAAATGCTGCGAAATGTCTAGATTTCCTTAAGCGATGTAAGAAATATTTCATCCCTTCTGATCTAGCATCAATATATAAGGCATTCATCCGACCTAAATTACAGTACATTGCCCACATATGGTCAGGTGCTCTTTTAACATCTGTGCACATGCTAGATAGGATTCAATAAGTGAACTAATTGAGGCTCTCGAACACCGACGTAATGTCTCGTGTCGCACTTTGTTTTACCGCTATTTCCATTACAACCCGTTTCCATTACATACTCTTAAATATCGTAATTTATTCCTAAGCCGTACAACTCGCTTATGGAATGCACTACCTAGCTCTTTATTTTCTAGTCATTATAACCATCAAACATTTAAAACCAAAGTTTGTCGGTACCTCTCTAACTTTCCTTCCTGATTTTCCTTCGCCTGCGCTGTGTGCAAGCATTTAAAGGGTATTTAAATACCCTGTGTATTGTACATATAAACAATTATTTAATGTCCACCGTTGACAGATGTAATAAAGTAAAGGATAAATAAATTAATGTTTATAATAACTTACAGCCGGTATTTTAGAGCAGATTTTTTTAAATTTAAACAGTATAGTCCAGTTTTCTCTATTTGGAATGCGAAGAACTTCATCCGAAGATAGAGCATTTTTTCCTTAAAAGGATGCTTTAATTGAACTTAGCACCGGGTGGGCTCCGGTGAAATGTTCTCTTGTTCTATGGTTGCACAGTGTAGATTCATCACATCCATCAATTTTATGTGGCATGTATTTTGATTGCAGTGGTACGCACCTGCCTTTGAATACTCTAGCGATTACCTTTAACCTTTTGCGATCATGAAAAAAGTTCTTATCCCCATGGTTATGGCTTAAAACTTTTTAAATGCTTTTTATTTGGCTTTGTTCGCTTTGCCTTTGATATAACTCGCGCGATGATTCTTCGATCTTTTGTTTACTTGTGCATCGTGTAGTGGTACATTATGTTCACGGCCGCACCTATTCCATTACGCAAAGAAATAGAGGTTTCGACTTCTGAGGTGCATATCAATTTTATGGAAAGATGATGACTTACTTGTGATAAAATTAACAAGATATATAAGAAGTGTAGTCTAAGCGTAATCAAATGTAGCAATGGCAACAGAGTTTCCAGGTACAGCATGTAGTTTGGCGTATTTTCTGGCAGTCGGAACATTTTCTTTAGGAAGTATCTCAAGAGTTTTTCAACTTCCTCAACCTGCAAGGTAACCCAAGCTTAATTGATGTTATGACTGCTTCAAATACGTTATACTTTACACACGGCGCGAATATATCTTTTCCCAAGATCCTTTTTACAGTTACAATTCATTAGTCTTTCTAATTTTTGTATATTCTCTTGAAGGTGCTTCCTAAAAGATAACAGTGGGTGGTCAGTACTTCGATGTATCCACCATATATTCCTTGACTTCCTCTAGTTCTTTATTTAAGTGGCAAGTTCCATATTTGAAAGTATCCCCCTGAGAAAAGGGCTCAACAGACATCCTTCCTTCACTCCAAAATTAGACTAAAACTAGTTAGATTAACTGTTTCCATCCCTTAACATTACACTCTGTGGTGTTGTCTTGGCACTCTTGGTACTTTTGTCAAAACTCCCAGGTTGCTCAGTTTAAAGAATAAGGTTCTTCTGTCGATACAATCAAAAGCCGTTAGAAAATCCACGAAGAAGGCGTATAGTTTTTTTTATCTGAGATGTAAGCTGTTGCCGACTGTGGGCAAGCTTTGGGGAAACCAGCTTGAAACTCCCTAAGTAGATCATTTTTACGTATCAAATTTGTTAGGCGCTCGAAGATAATTCCTGTATAAATTTTGATGGTCGCCTTTCAGAAAGATATGCCTCTACAGCTGCTTGGTTCTCCTTTCATGAACATCAGAAATATTACATTTTTCTTGGAAGATGAGGGCACCTCGCCGGTACTGAAAATAAAATTATACGCTTCAGTCCCATTCTTTTAAAGTATTTGTAAGGACTTCGATATTCTTCTGAAGCCTTATTTGTGCATTGAGCAACATCTGTGTATAACCCGATGAAAACTTCGGAAGTTATAAGTCGAACTAGACAGTTTACTACGATGTGATGTAGGGTACATTGCATATGGTTTTGCGGTGAACTGAACAGCTTTTTGAAGTATTTATCTCATATAGGTACTTTAGCTTTGATGCCATTCGCGAAGAGCGTACCATTGAGAGTTTTTGCCATCTTTCAAAAGGTCCTACTGTATTTTATGTTCGCAAGCGCTGAGAGGTTTTGACTGTAGAGTTTTTGATCCTTATTTTGAAAGATGACAGGGTAGAACCTGTACTTCAGTCATTTATTCAGTGAGATATGTTTGCAATTAAAAGACCCAGTATTCAAAGGCTTAGGTATATTGATGGTTGTATGGAAATTCATACGTGTACATGCTTTGCTTGGTACATACATTTTGCATTTCTAGTGCCCATTCTTCTCAGTGGCTTTACAGGTGTTGCTGCTGATGTGAATGGTCTAAAGGAATTCTACTGACCGTTACTATAGGGTTTTCCAATAAGGACTTGACAACTTTGAATTTAATTTGTGAGCGCACTCTTCCACTAATTATCAAACTGTCACTGTCAATTTATTCAGTAAACTCAACATTTTTATCATGTTAAAGTACACTAACGAGCAACGTCTGCAAATTATAAAAAAATTCTACAGATATTCGGGGTCGGTGTCTACAACTTTAAGATCGTTAACTCCAATTTTCGGTCGTAATTATCGCCCTGGTAGACAGGCAATAACAGGTTTAGTGCAAAAATTTGAGTCTACATATTCGTTGTATGATGTTGCCGTATCAGTGAGACAACGGGTTGGTCGAGGTATCGAAAATATCGCTGCCGTTCAGACGTCTGTAGCAAACGATCCAAATCAGACAGTTCCACGGCGTTTTCAAGAATTGGGCATCGCTTAGACCACATTATGGCGTATTTTGCGTAAGGATCTTGGTTTACACCCATACAAGATCAAGCTGACTTAAGAATTGAAGCCGATGGACCATTTAAAGCGACGTACGTTCTCTGATTGGGTTCTGGAGAAGATGCGCCAAGATGATGAATTTCATCGCAAAATCATCTTCAGTGACGAAGCTCATTTTTGGCTCAATGGGTTCGTCAATAAGCAAAATAAACTGTTTGGTGCGGTTTGCATGCCGGCGTCGTTATTGTGCCATATACACGCCATGATCACCGATAATTTTTGACCCGAATTGGAAGATATGGACTTGGATGACATGTGGTTTCAACAGGATGGTGCCACAAGCCACACAGCACACGCTACAATCGATTCCTTAAAGAGTAAGTATGGTGAGCGTGTTATCTCAAGACATGGGCCAGTAGATTGGCCGCCTCGTTCGTGCGTTTTAATGCCGCTTGACTATTTTCTGTGGGGCTACGTTAAGTCATTGGCTTATGCCAACACGCCGACGACGTTGGAGGATCTCAGAGCCAACATTGAACGCGAAATAGCGGCCGTTTCGGCCGAAATGTGTGGCCGAATCGTTGAAAAATGGGTCCAAAGAATCGACCGCTGCAAACATGCCCGCGGTGGCCATATGAACGAAGTCGAGTTCCATTCCCAAATGTTTTGATTGTACTGCAAACCAATAATAAAGTTTTTGAAATATCTCAAATGGTTTGCCTTTTATTTAAAAAAAAAAGTTGTCAAGTCGTTATTAGAAAACCCTATATATGTCTTCGTTTCTGAAGCTTTGCACTTATTGTCAGATTAGTTTCGTGATCAATACGCTACTTAATCATCGAATATTGGAGTGAGGGCAAAAAGCGCGAAGTCCATACACCAGTGGTTAATTGCGCTTCAAATATTTTTTGATTGCGAACACCCAAAGCGTTCGCACCAGTGACTAATAATGACTGTTGAGTCCATAAAATTAACAGGTTGAATGGAACCTCTTTCGCTTAGAATTTCACTGATTAATAAAGTTTGTTCCATGTCAATTA
This sequence comes from Volucella inanis, assembly GCA_907269105.1. Classification (NCBI taxonomy): domain Eukaryota; kingdom Metazoa; phylum Arthropoda; class Insecta; order Diptera; family Syrphidae; genus Volucella; species Volucella inanis. Next base: position 17,021,228 of record OU026156.1, on the reverse strand, counting down.
CGAATAAAACAAAACATCGTTCATACGACCACCATGGTTTCTATTAGAAGCGACCATGCGAAGGTCAAAACTATCCATGATTTTTTGAAGAATAAGTGGAACAATGCCCGCAATTTCACTTCAAATGTTCTGTTTGAGATCCTGAATTGTCACTGGACTTTTGGCATAAACGTTACTCTTCAAATAATCCCACAGGAAAAAGTTTAAATGTGTCAAATCACATGATCTTGGAGGCCAATAAGCTTCTCTTCTAACCCAAATTAATTGATTGATTGAGGGTTTGTGTCGCCCAGACCCAATTCATTCAATTTTGTAAGCCGGTCAACATGTTGTGGTAACGCTCTCTATTCACTGTAATTGTCTCTCCAGCCTCATCTTCGAAAAAGTGCGGGCCAATGATGACGCCAACCCATAATCCGAACCATGAAAGTGACTTTTCTGGGATCCATTGGTTTTTCGTGAATCTCGTATGATCGTATGTTTATTTACGTACCCATCCATCCAAGAATGAGCTTCATCGGAAAAGATAAATTTCGATGACAAATTCGCCTGGCAATCCAACATCCACTTAACAAAACGGCGACGACTTAAATGGTCGAAAGGCTTCAATTGTTGTGTAATTTGAATTTTATAGGCATGCAAGTGAAGAACAACTTTTAATGTTCGCCGTGAAATGCCATAAGTGAGAACCACTTCTTGACCTCGAAGACGAATTGAGGTACCTGGCTGGTTTTGAACCCTTTCGCTCACCGTGGTGATATTTTGGCGGCAACGTGCTGACCGAGTATGCTGATATAGATTTTGACCCGATTCCGAACCAGTTTCTTCAAAATGCCTCAATATTGCACGATATCCAGGCACGTTGTCGGACAATTCATAAATTTTACGAAATGTCACTTTTACAGATCGCTCATTTTCGTAATAAGATTGACTGCATGACTAAAATTGCCAAAGATTGGACGAAATCCGTCAAAGAGATCAATTACGATGAATTCAGTATATGACAGTAATTGACAGCCAACATCCACACCATCTGTTGGCTCACTCTGTACAAATGCGGGCTACGATACTTTGGCAATCCATATATTATGAGCAATAATTCTCCAGTCCGACTTCAATGTTGTTGGTGAATACCACAAATTCATGTGACTTTAACTGAATTTGACTTCGAGTATTGACGCATTTGAGAGTACTTCACGACGATGAAAACGAAGATAAAAGGAAGAGATTCAACTTTAAACATTTGGTATGTGTTATGAAATGTTATAATCTGGCCTGAAGGCTGCACATAGGGACTTTGCTTTGCGGGTAAACACATTTAAAAAGTAAAGTGAATGTGTAGGCAAAAACCCTGAAAAACCTGTTTCAATGTCAATTGCTAACTTGATCAACTATCATCCTTTTTCTCATCATAACAGCTGGCATGAAAAATGAAATGCCCGGCACAATCCTTTTTTCGTACAAGACTTCCTACACCTTCTTCATATTTCTTTGCGATTACATATTTGAATCGGCGCTAACTTATTAATTTGCTTGATCTCTATAATAAACCTTATTGGTACCAGTTCTATTGCATGGTTAAAGCTTAATGACATTTAATTACTACCAGCTTCAGTTACTTTGTCAAAAATAACAATAGTTCATTTAAAAACGATTTGCCGAAGCAACATGGCCTCTAAATTCACGTGTACTTAATCTTAACAACACTCGTAATCGTCCATACATAACACAAAGCAATAATTTGTTTAAAAAAAAAAAAAATTATGACTTCGACTTTACATAGAGCCATAACGATAAAATATTTCCCCAACAGTATCTTTCTTTCGATAGAATAATAAAAACGTTTAAACTAAACTTAATTCAAAAGTCCACTGAGACTTTACTCCAAGTATCTCCTACTAAATTGCTAGCAATTTCATCATAAAGATACTGATCTATTCTGCAGTTTATATGGGTAGTTTTCTAAGGTAAACTTTATTCATTTTCTTTCGGAAAAATGTACAAGCGCTTGTGTAGATAATTAAACCATGTCGATGCATTAGATAAATCTGTTTAATTTTTGTTTGAATAAATCTGATTAAGCAATGGGATCTCTCGTGACATTGATAAATTCTGAGTTAATTCTAATTGTAGTGTGATAAAAATGGAATGTTATAAACCACAAATATTTAACTTTTATTTTAAAGATAAGAATAGGTATCCAATACAATTATTCATGCGTTAAGTATTAGATAAAATTTGAAAAGCTAACACGTTAGTCTTGTTCTTAACACTATTTCTGAATTTTATTAATTTACCAAAATAAGTATAAACCAAATTTAAATCTGTTCTCTCCAAAAAAAAGCCGATCAATTTTGAATGCGCCTCCAGACTATTTTTAAGCATTCGCTTTAAACAATTTCAGTGACGTGCAACCGAATATAGAAATAAAAAAAAGCACGTGATTTTGAGTGGGGTATGGTGAGTACTGGTATATGGCGTTCAAACAAAAACAATATTAAAGGCTAAAACGTGTGCAAAAGATCCGGGTAAAAATATGCATGATACAATAACAAATGTAAAAAATACTTCTGTGTATCTAGTACAGTCAGACGATCTATGAAAAGCATGGAGAATATGTGCCGCACTTTTAGTGACCTTCTAGAGGGTAATTCTGCGTACGCCGTACATTCATTTTGTAGACAGTATGGGTTACTGCATGTGAAACCACTGCGTAAGCTTTTCATTATTTACTACCCTTAGGATTCGTTGCGAGGAGATTTTTTCTGTCACTCTTTTAAGAATGAGACTCATGAAATACCTTAAGACAGGAAAACTTCAGTACAGATTTTATGATAGCAGGCCTACTCGCTGATTTGATCATATATCGCACTGAAGACTGGAACAAAGTCTAAACTAATTTGGTAAAGAGTTTGTCACTAAGTGTGTTCAAGAAACTTGTTCGGCCAGGACGTACACGTCAAAACATCACCACTATTAGGGAAAGTCTTCAAAACCCGACAGGTACCTTAATTCGTCGTCGAAGGTACCTTAATTGGGCCTCACTTATTGCACTACACGACGAATTTTAAAAGTTGATCCTCATCTGCATGCCTATAAAATCCAAATTGCTCAACAATTGAAGCCTTTGGCCATTTAAGGCGTCGCCGATTTGTTGACTGGATGTTGGATCGGCAAGCCAATTTGTCATCGAATTTGATCTTTTCCGATGAAGCCCATTTTTGGACGGACGGGTACGTAAATAAACAAAGTTATCATTTCTAGGGACCGGAAAAAACCCAGAAAAGTCCCTGTATGGTTTAGATCATGGGTTGGCGTCATCATTGGACCGTACTTTTTCGAAGATGAGGCTGGAGGGACAGTTACAGTGAATGGAGAACGTTACCGCAATATGTTGACCGGCTTCCAAAATTGAATGATATGGGTCTGGGCGATATTTAGTTTCAACAGAATGGTGCTATCGCATTATTTCGGTTGGAGGAGAAGTTAATTGGCCTCCAAGGTTATGCGATTTGCTACATTTAGACTTCTTCCTGTGGAATTTTTTGAAGAGTGTAGTCTTTGTCAATTACCCAGTGACAATTTAGGACCTAAAGCATAACATCCAAACTGAAATTACTGCCCACTATTCTTCAAAAAGTCATCGATAATTTTGACCTTCGGATGGTCATTTGCAACCGAAGCCGTGGTGATCACATGATCACGAAACAACTATTGCCAATACCATTCGCAAATTTGAGTCCCAGTTTACATTAATAGATGATACTCGACCGGTTAGACCACATCCAGTAAGTAGTAAAAAGACTATAGCAGCTGTAGCTGAGAGGGTACACGAAGACCGTGACGAATCGATTCGTCGTCGTTTTCGGCAGTTTGGCTTGGCATGTTAGGCAACTTGTCATGTTTTACGTAAGGATCTCGACCTAAAAGCGTACAAAATGCAACTTGTGCAAGAATTTAAGCCAGGTGACTTGAATTTGCGTCATATTTTTAGTGAATGGGCTCTGAAAAAACTCAATGATTATCCGGTGTTTTATCGTGAAATTTTGTACAGCGATGAAGCCCCTTTTGGGCTCAATGGATACGTTAGTAAACAAAATTGCCATATTTGGGCTGTAGAGCAACCTAAAAAGTACCAGGTGTGGTTTATGGGCTGGTGGAATCATTGTTCCATATTTCTTCAAAAATTAGGCAAATCTGAATTTTACCGTCAATGGTCACCGTTATAGCGCCAAGTTAACAGACTATGTGCTTCCTGAAATTCAAGCACATGATCTGGTTTCAACAAGGCCGCGCTAGAAGCTATACAGCGAGTAAAACAATGGACTTGTTGAGAAATCATTTTGGTGAGCACTTATTTTCAAGTTTTGCTACGGTAAATAAGCCGCCTAGATCGTGCGATATCACACCTTTGAACTATTTTCTCTGGAGTTATGTACAGTCAGGTCATGTATGTAAAGTTAAGGAATAAGTCAGCTACAACTGACGTGTTGGAAGCCAACATTCAACAGTCGCTATGCTCGAACGAGTCGCCCAAAATTGGACCTTCCGAATGGACCACCATACACGAAGTCGTGGCCAACATTTACATGATATCACTTTCAAAAAGTAAATGTCATGAATTGTTCTTCTAACCGATGGTAATAATTTTAAGTTCACTTTTAAATTTATGTGCTTTATTTCACAACATAAATTAATTAAAGCTCACAATTAATCACCCTATACAAACGATTCAAAACAAAAAGTGAATAAGAGTTAGAAAAAACTGTTAACAAATACACGGCTCGGTTGTTCACGAATGACTCTTCATATGAACCTGCTATCATCCCTGCAATCGCTAAACATTCGAGTGTGTGAAAAGAAATTATTATCACAATTGTTATGGAAACCTGATAATCGTGGATTTTTAAAATAATATCTATTCGCAATCTATGACGATCGAATGGAATGAATTGGAAAATTTTATTATAGTAATACGATCTTATCGAAATGAAGTCTTGTGATCATTTACTAAATCCTTAAATCCAAGTATTCACCTTAAATTAGTAGGCACCACACCTAGGTATCGGTTTTCTGTGACGACAGTAGTATACGATGACAGTCACAATCATGCCAGCCAATAGAAAATAACTCAGCTCATAGGGATGGTAATTGTGCATATTAATTTTACTTTGTCAAAGGAATGCCTCTGATTTCTTTTTCATATTGCTGACTTTGGCTTTTAGGTCAATAAACTCTGTTTGGTCAGTGCCACTAACCTCTGGTAACAAACTTTTCCCTATTCAAAATTAGCAGCTTTTACCAAAAGAATAATGTCACTTAAAAAAACTCTTAGGCATCTTTGATTGTTCTTGCTTCTATAATACAATCGTCCACGTAGATGTTGTTTCTCACCCTTAACGAAGCTTTATGGTATTTCTCCTGATTGTTATCCGCCAGCTCCACAAGGCTCAATAAGAAGCAGATGCCATCCCGTATGTAATGGTATTTAATTGGTATTTCTGCAGGGGGCGAACGTATAACGATCTCCATAGAATGAGCTGAAGGGCCCTATTCTCAAGATGCACAAGGACTTGCCAATATATCTTGCTTATATTCCCGGTGAAAAGATATTCAAGAGTTGGAAAGTTTACTATAACGGAGAATAAGCTTGACTGGACAGTTGGACGAACCAGGCGTACTCTTGGCCGAGGCATCAAACACTACGCAAAGCTTTAGGTATCTTGTACTCGGTAATGGTTTCTTTCTATTTTCCATGAACCCCACGTAGAACTTCTTTAGTTCTTCTTCTAATGATAGAAATCGCCTTTTTGACATTTCTCGTGAACTTGCTGGAAGCATGGCCGAATTGTTTTTGAAGCGTATTCGAAGCCCATCCCTGCTCATTCGGGTGTCGTTCTTAAAATGTTCCTCACAGTCGTGCTCTTCCTTGCTCAATATGACTATGAGAGCATCATGCCCAAACTTACATACAAGCTTATTCAATGTAGTCGGCGATGGCTTTGTAACCACATGGCAATGTGAAAATACGTTTGTCATTGGAACACTTCCAGCTACGATTCATCCCAACTATGTGTTGCGTAAAACTGAAATATCTTTAATTCTCCCGACGTGTCGATGCATTGATGCTTTCAGTAGGAGGCATACCTTAACTGCACGTTTGCTGGAACCTTTCAACATGTGGACATGTTCACTTCAAAACTTGACTGTTGGCCTCTGATTCGAGGCATGATGCTTTCCTCTAGCTAGGACTCAAACGTAATTGTAGTAATAAATTCAGTCGTACATTCCCGTGCACTTATTCCGCTGATAGGAATTGGGTCCAAAATATTGCGGGAAGATTTTTGTTTTGAATAGCAGTTGTGAACCAGAATTAAAAAGTTCGTGACGTATATAAGAATTTAATGGCTGACTAACTTGAGAATTAATCAGCAGCGTTTATTTTGAAAAAAAAAAAAAAATAAATAAATAGTAATAATGTAGTAAAACTGCCCGCAAAAAGCTTTTATGTGGCACAAATTTCGACATTTTCAAGGCGACAAAAAAGGTGTTTACCCTCCAAAATATCATATTTGTTATCACTGATATTGACATATGTAGTAAAGGTGACTAGATTTTTTTTTTTTTTATAATACCGCGCGCGCACCAAGGGGATATGAATACCCTTTTACTGGCTTTTTCTCCAGGGCGCGGGCGGGTGGTGTAGTAATTTGAAACTCAGGTGTATTAGGTTTCGATATTTTACCCAGAGAGGGTTGTCAAACTGGACGGGACGAGCTGGTACATCCTCCTCAACCAGTGGGTCTTAAGTACGTGCTACTTGTTAGTTCGTTACATTTAGCCCAGCCAGCAACCACTCCAACATCAGTGTTATGCCTTCATGTCAGAGTTGACGCCGACGGAATTTTCATATAACTACATACAAATTCTATGAAAAGACTTTTTCACAGAATTGCCTGGAACGGGATGCGAACCCGCGACCCTCTCTGCTTGAGGAGTCTATGTATATAATACTACACCACGGCCACCCCTAAGATAAGAACGATGTTGTGTATACCTGAGACCATTGACTGTAAGGATGTCTTCTTCCTCATTTCGAATGATTATGCCACCATGCCATATACAGCACCAAACAGTCAATCTTAGTAGATGCATTGATGCTTGACTGAACACTCATGGATTCTGCTCGCTCCAATAATGGCAATTTTGCTTGTTGACATAGCCACTAAGCCAAAAATGGGCTTCCCCCTAGAAGCTAATTTTTTGGCCAAAATCCGGATCTCCTTTCAACATTTCTAGCGTCCAACTAGAAATAATAACTTACGACATTTTCTATGGTCTTATTGTTTCAATTCTTGCTTCAGCACAATATTTTTCGGATGTTGGCACAAATCTTATCGCAAAATAAGCCGGGTTGACTCGCTAGTGATGCCCCATTTAGCTGATTTTCGCCAGTAATAACATTTGCATTTTACAAACAGTAACACCTACTTTATAGCAACGATAAAATGATCTTAGGACCTTTCGAGAGGTCATTATATATACAGGGAGACACGTGACATACATATATCGATAGTAAAATCACTAAGCGCACATAAAGGAAGCGCCTGGGTCACTTTGAGCTTATAGACAAGAAGACACATTAGTGGAACTCACAGTAAAGGGACGTCCTAATCCCTACTTGAAGTAACAAGTCAGCGATAAAATGAATGCCTCTTACTGGCATCATTGCCCGCAGAGTAGGCGGATGAATGACGCAGCATCTTAGAGATTCATCGTCGAATTTCGAATTATTTGAGTAATTTTGCATAATCATCTTATTTCTTTCATTTTGCTTAGGAACCAATAGCAAGCAATACATATACTCGTACAGAGCGGAGAAAGATTGTAACCTGGATAATTCCCACCTCAAAGAACGCAAATTAAAACGCTTGTGTTTTTTGTTTGTTTGTTTATTTCTCTATCTACATATTGTATCTGGTTGTACAATCCCTTCTTATCGGTCCTAACTCACGTTCTATACCACTTGCTCTTGTGTAAGATATGAGGTAATACTTTATTGATATCAGGGTTAAGTAAGAACACGTGAACGTTTTCTTTCATTTCTGCTACTATTCTCTACTTCTCAACTATATGTATCTAAATTTGACATCAAATAATCGTAAATGCAGCAAAAGAAATATGTATAGGGTTTTCCAATAGGGACTTGACAACTTTGTGAACGCACTCTTTCACTAATCATCAAACTGTCAGTGTCAATTTATTCAGTAAACTCAACATTTTCATGTTGAGCAATATCTGCAAATTATAAAAATTTTCTACAGATATTCGGAGTCGGTGACTTCAACTTAAAGAGCATTAACTCCAATTTTTGGTCGTAATTCTCGCATTAGTAGATAGGAAATAACAAGTTTAGTGCAAAAATTTGAGTCTACATATTCGTTGTGTGATGTTGCCGTGTCAGTGAGACAAAGGGTTGGTCGAAGTGTCGAAAATATCGCTGCCGTTCAGACGTCCGTAGCAAACGATCCAAATCAGTCAATTCCACGGCGTTCTCAAGAATTGGGCATCGCTCAGACCACATTATGGCGTATTTTGAATAAGGATCTTGGTTTACACCCATACAAGATCAAGCTGACTCAATAATTGAAACCGATGGACCATTTGAAGCGACGTACGTTCTCCGATTGGATTCTGGAGAAGATGCGCCAAGATGATGAATTTCATCGCAAAATCATCTTCAGTGACGAAGCTCAATCTTGGCTCAATGGGTTCGTCAATAAGCAAAATATGCCTTATTGGTCGGGTGGAAACCCACACGTGCTTCATGAATCACCACTTCATCCACGAAAAATAACTGTTTGGTGCGGTTTGCATGCACACAGCACACTCTACAATCGATTTATTGAAGAGTAAGTATGGTGAGCGTGTTAACTCAAGACATGGGCCGGTCGATTGACCGACTATTTTCTGTGGGGTTATGTTAAGTCATTGGTTTATGTCAACACGCCGACGACGTTGGAAGAGCTCAGAGCCAACATTGAACGCGAAATAGCGGCCGTTTCGGCCGAAATGCCTGGCCGAGTCCTTGAAAATTGGGTCCAACGAATCGACCGCTGCAAACGTATCCGCGGTGGCCATATGAACGAAGTCGAGTTCCATTCATAAATGTTTGCCTTCTATTTAAAAAAAAAAGTTGTCAAGTCGTTATTAGAAAACCCAATAGTTAAATCAAGAGCAAAACTAGAATTCCGACTCCCACAAAATCGTGAGAATCACGAAGAAGGAACTTTTGTCATGTTCTGCACTGGAGTGATTTTCATGTTTTATGTTATTCTGTGGCAATAGGTACTCAGTAAAAAGGTATTTAGTGTAGATGTTTAGTTTGTAGATGTTGATTCTCCGAGACGGATTCACCAATTAACAATTCTGTAGACATAGTGATTACGGAAATGACATTGATCTGACTGGTTTAATGGCTAACGAGCCCACAACATGCAATGAAATGAAACTAGGAAGAACATACTCGTAATAACTCGATATTTTAATTCATTGAACTGTGTTATTACGACAATTATACGAAATTCAAAACACAGTATTTACAGATTGTCGGTTTGTTGTATCATTAAAATGTAATGGCAATTAAATAAGCTTTCGACTACGAGTACATTTACATTTCACGTTGTGTACGAACATTATAATTAGTCGTAACTAGTAAATTCCCCTCTGACTTCTGTAATCATCAACTTACAAAACTTCATCTAATTGATCAACTGGTGCTAATATACATATATATATTTTTTAAATATTGACCATATAGCTTCGTTTGTGATAATAATTCAATAATACATCGAAGTGGAATGAACGCTTCATGGTTGAGTACATTCATTTGAATTTGTGACGCTTGATTATTCAGTTTTAGCAAGAATGATTACATTTAACAAAAGTAATACCGCTATTTTCATCAATCTTATGTAGAAGGTGTGATCCAATACGCATTTCTTATCTAAACGTTCTGAACTTAATCTCGACGGGTAGTAATCTATTCCATCGCTTTTGCAAAAATAAACTGAAACATTCAAGGTGAAGGTAAAGCCAAAACTTGGTTAGAATAATAATCAAAAGAATTTCTGGATAGCATTATCTTATCGGACAAAGTTTCGATTATTATTTATTTTTAGGAGAAAGGACACATTTTCTATTGATTAAACAAATTCGAAGATGTGGTTATAACGTGCTTTACCAACAAGTTAGACACCTGTGATGATATGTACTAGGTGGAGTGAAAAGTAACCTCCTTGGGAATGAAAAAAAATATTCAATATAGTCCCCTTTTAGTTTGATACACTTATTCTAGCGATTTTCCAACTTCTTGATCCCGTCCGAAAAGTAATTTTCCGGAAAGTCTGCAAAATACTCCTCCGTGGCGTCGATGATTTCCTCAAGTGACTTGAATTTTTTATTGATGGACCAATCTTTCGAGCTTTGAGAATATTGGGTCTATAACTTAATTGCGGTATGCTGAGAGATGGCGTAACTTGTATTACTCAATTGTTATTATTCCACTGGAACCTGCGTTGAAAAGCTACTCTCATTGTACGTCATTTCAGTGTATGTCATTCACTTGAAGCGTAAACAACATTAATTTTTTTTCACTCAAATAAGTCGAACTTTGTGCCTGAAAAAGTGTTTTTGCGGGGAGTTCTTTTTCATTACTTTAATATGAGGAAAACTGCTGCTGAAAGTCATCGTATTTTGGTGGAAGTTTATGGTGAACATGCGCTAGCTAAGCGAACGTGCCAAAAGTGGTTTGTACGATTTAAACGTGGTGATTTTGGCTTGGAAGACGATGGACGTCCTGGGCAGCCAAAAAAGTTTGAAGATGAAGAACTGGAACCATTACTCTATGAAGATTGTTGCCAAACACAAGAAGAGCTCGCAGAATCTTTGGGTGTCTCTCAAAACGTTTGAAAACATCTAGATATATTCAAAAGCAAGGAAATTGGTTTCCACATGAACTCAAGCCGAGAGACGTCGAAAGGCGTCCGAAATGCTGCTGGAACGCCAAAGAAGGAAGTCATTTTCGCATCGGATTGTTACTGGTGATGAAAAATGGATCATATGTGAAACCCGGCCAACCAGCCAAATCAACGGCAAAGTCGAATATCCATGGCGCGAAGGTAATGCTCTGTGTTTGGTGGGATCAGATGGGTGTGCTGTATTATGAACACAATAAATTCGTTTGAAGAGAGCAGTAGCCAAAAAACGCCCGGAATATGCGACCAGACACGAGGCAATAATTTTCCATCATGACAACGCGCGGCCCCACGATGCTATTCCGGTTAAGAACTTTTTGGAAAACAGTGGACGGGAAGTCTTACCCCACCTGCCTTATAGCACAGACCTTGCCCCTTCTGACTACCATTTGTTCCGGTCGATGCAGAACGCCCTCACTGAAATACGGTTCACACCAGAGCAGAATATCAAAAATTGGCTTGATTCATTCTTGGCTGCCAGGCCGGCGCAGTTCTATTGGGATGGGATCCACAAATTGCCAGAAAGATGGGAAAAAGTCATAGCTTCAGATGGACAATACTCTGAATATTACTATTGTACATGTTTTTCTTAAATAAACGTTCAAATTTTGAAAAAAAAAAACCGCACGAATTAAATTATAAATTACATACCCGAGGGAGCCAAGTCGGGCGAATATGGTGGATGCGAAAGCAATTGGAGCAGTAAGTCATTGATTTTAGCCGTGGTTGCGATGGTCTTATATCAAATTCTGGTGTGTAATAGAGGATCCAAATTTCATCAACAGTTACTAATCGACTCACAGTGCGTTGAACGTATGGGGATGGTGGACAAAAATCTGAATTTCAACAGATTTGGTTTTTTTTTTTGTTTAAACTGAGCTATCAAAATTGAAAGAAGGGCTAAGTTTTATTATTTGAAAGACATATGATACTTACAAGGCGGTTTAATGAGGGCAAAAAGCTCAAAGAAGGCGTATCAAGTAAAAACAAATATAAGAGTTTACTTGTGTTTTAATTTTTAACTTTTATTGACATACAAAGAAACATATTTTGCATGATTAGTTTTCTTTTTCAAAGCATAAAGAAATTCAATGTTCTAATGTTCTAATGTTTGCAGCGGTCGATTCGTTGGACTCAATTTTCAACGACTCGGCCACACATTTCGGCCGAAACGGCCGCTATTTCGCGTTCAATTTAGGCTTTGAGCTCTTCCAACGTCATTGGCGTGTTGGCATAAACTAATGTCTTAACGTAACCCCACAGATAATAGTCAAGCGGCGTTAAGTCGCACGAACGCGGCGACCAATCGACTGGCCCATGTCTTGAGATAGCACGCTCAGCATACTTACTCTTCAATAAATCGATTGTAGCGTGTGATGTGTAGCTTGTGGCACCATCCTGTTGAAACCACATGTCATCCAAGTCCATATCTTTCAATTTGGGTCAAAAATTATCGGTGATCATGGCGTGATAACGCTGACCATTCACAGTAACCTGAAGATCGTTATCGTCGACGAAAAAATATGGCACAATAACGCCGCCGGCATGCAAACCGCACCAAACAGTTATTTTTCGTGGATGAAATGGTGACTCATGAAGCACGTGTGGGTTTCCACCCGACCAATAAGGCATATTTTGCTTATTGACGAACCCATTGAGTCAAGAATGAGCTTCGTCACTGAAGATGATTTTGAGATGAAATTCATCATCTTGGCGCATATTCTCCAGAACCCAATCGGACAACGTACGTCGCTTCAAATGGTCCATCGGCTTCAATTCTTGAGTCAGCTTGATCTTGTATGGGTGTAAGCCAAGATCCTTACTCAAAATACGCCATAATGTGGTCTGAGCGATGCCCAATTCTTGAGAACGCCGTGGAATTGACTGATTTGGATCGTTTGCTACGGACGTCTGAACGGCAGCGATATTTTCGACACTTCGACCAACCCGTTGTCTCACTGACACGGCAGCATCACACAACGAATATGTAGACTCAAATTTTTGCATTAAACTTGTCATTGCCTGTCTACTAGGGCGAGAATTAAGACTGAATTTTGGAGTTAACGCCCTTAAAGTTGAAGTCACCGACTCCGAATATCTGTAGAAAATTTTTATAATTTGCAGACGTTGCTCGTTAGTGTTGATGAAAATGTTGAGTTTATTGAATAAATGATTAGTGAAAGAGTGCGTTCACAAATTAAATTCAAAGTTGTCAAGTCCCTATTGGAAAACCCTATACATCTAGTCAGACTAATCGGAGCCTTCACTGTCCATATTACAACGTATTCGCAATAATGATTCCATATTTTTTGGTAATGTTAGGCATTGTTTGAGGTCATCATCGTCTTTCCTTAACCTTTTTTTCGAAATTGTATTCCTATATTCAGAAATTACAGAATCGTGAGGATTTTCTAGTGTGAGCGAGACGATGCTTTCGAAACTCTTTATGACTAAGTCTTCTTCTGAGAGCTGACCAACAGGCATTTCAAAAAATGCTCAGTGAATTAAGAGCTTGTGAACACTGCTTGGCATATAATACCAACTATAAAGTTCCAGGTATAGCTCTTTCGTTTCGCAAAATTGCAGAAAACTTTTGTATGAGGCGTTCATCTACCCCAGTTATTTCTGCAGTTATCTTTGGATTAGAAAAAAATCGTCTTGCAGTGTTTCCATTATTAGTTGATCCGAATCCTGGCTTTGGTTTGCCCATCCTAGTTTTAAAAGAGTTTAGAACTTTTTTTTTTTCCCATTTGTAAACGTTATTTTGTTCTTCGATTGACGCACTTGCCAAGTTATAAAAGGAAGCCTATAGGAAATGTGTAACAAACATTCAAAGCATCTTATCCAAGAATGTAGGGTGGATAAACCAAAACGGTAGTTTTCTTCATTCGGGAGCTTTTCATTCACTGCTATCCCATTCATCTCTTTAGGAGTCGCACCGCAAATGTAACACTTTGATGTGTTTGTTCTTGATAAAATGTTACAAACACTCCCATCAATCACCGTAAATAACATTTTGAAAGAAATTTGTATACTAAAACTATTTTTTCGTATACAATGGTTAAAGAGTTGACCAATATAGCTCCACAGCTCCAACTTAAGGGGACGAAACGCAATCAAAAATAAAAATTCGTCTGTGCCTTCTGAATCAGCAAACAGCTATTTGTACTGACCATGCCCGGAACTTCCGTCAAAGCCCAACTTATGTTACATACTAACTTTGCAGTTGTGTTTTTGCTCTATATGACCAATTTCAGAATTGCTTTCTCCAGTCCTATTCAGCAATTCTTGGAGATCAACCGATGCCGTTGTTTCTGTTGCCTCTCTATTAATAGGAAGAATTTGTTTTTTAAGTTTTTTTTATTTTATATAAGCTCGAAAAGCAATCCTTGTGCAAAGCATTAACAACTGTTCTTAGTATGTTATACCTTCTTTCTGATAGGTCTAATTCTAAATATATTGCTAAGGCTTCCTGGGTTGATAAAACTGATCTGCTTCCTACAGTTTATGCCCCTGCACCAGATAAGTGACCAGACAGTTCTGCTGCGTATTTTGAGACCAATAGATCCTCTACTCTGCGATCTTTGGTTTTGTTGGAAGCTTCTTCAAATGGCTTTTGGGATTTTCCACGACTAGTTCCCGGAAGATCAAAAGAGGTGGTTTTATTCGTTATATTAATTATACTCTGAGGATGTATAAACTCGCCTTTTAACCACACATCGTGATGCTTAACAAACATAGCGCGGTTTCGAAAACATTGTTTCCATCGCCTGGCAATATTGCAGTCACATTCTCTAATTTTTTGGGTCAAATCACTTTCAATCCTCTTTGAGCAATTGTTTATTCTTAGTAAACTCAAAACATAATCCTTTAATTCCTCAATCTTTGAACCTTTTATAATCGAAACCCATTTTTCAAAAATTTGTTCGTTTTTTTATTATTGAAATTGGTGCTACAAAAAGTCGAATTTTTTCAAGGTTAGCAAATATTAGCAAGAAAACGTTTTACTTTTGTACAGTATAAGAATGGAGGAAATTAATGAGATAAAAGATTTTGCTACAGCTAGCTACGTTCTAATTCAAATTTACACTTTAGTGAATTTTTGGTCCTCAAAAAAAAAAAAAAATACCTTTTTTGATTTATTAGTTTAAAAATGAATTTCACTTTAAAATAATTAAAAAAGTACACATCCCAGCCCGAGAGGTATCCATAATTATATTTCAAAAAAAAAAAAAAAAAATTAATAATTTTCACACAGGCTAAATAACCACAGAGCGAAAACTGATTGCAAACCAGAACTAAAGCCAAAATTGCCCTACCTTCTGACAGAAATGCCGCTACTCCACAAAAACAAAAGTGAAAATAATGCAAAAATAGGAATTTACTGCAATTAGATATATGCCAATTGAGTTTCGCAGCATTACATCTCTTTATAGCACATTTAGTCAGCGCACTGTGCGACGCCAAAAGTCCGCCCGATTCCGCATCAGCAAGTTTAAACACTCTTTCGAAGTGCTCTCGCGTTGGTGTTTTTGGTCAGGAGTGAGTATGAGCGACATCCAGCGGCAGGATAACTTTTTCATATGCAGAATTTTGCCCAAAATATGGCGTGTGCACTCAGTACTAATCTTTGTGGTATCTGCTAACTCGCGCATCTTCACTTTCCGGTCAGCCAACACCATTTCATGTATTTTTTTGACATTGTCCTCTGTAACCGCATCGGAGGGCCTGCCGCTGCGGACTTGATCGGTAGTGGAGTTGCGGCCACTGGGAAATTCTCGAAACCAATATTTGACGGTGTAATCTGACGGATCATTAGCCCCATAATGTTTACCCAACTTTTCTTTTGTTTCCTTCACCGTTTTGCCTCTCAAAAAATAATGTTTTATGAGAGAACGAAAATCCTTTTTGTCCATACTCAACATGATGCCAAACACGTCAACAACAATCAGCTTTTAAAACAAAACTAAAGACAGTATCGCACTGAAATTTGGCATGTCTGCCTAAATATGAACGAACTTCAAGGCAACATAACCTTTTTTGCAGTAGCAGCGTATTCTGGCGGTCAAGTATAACTCCACTCCACCTAGTATAATAGTGTATGACTAATCACCAAAAGAACCCTGCAGTTAAATCCATTATTGACAATCCAGCAAAACAAAGAGTCGAGAACAACGTTCAAATCTGCATATGGAATGTTAAAATTTTGGGCAGACCACGTGCAGAGGAACATCTACCAGAGGAACAAGACTGCTTTACACCAAAAATTACTACTATCCAGGAAGTTTGATAATGTGGGCTGAATAAAAGGAACACATGTATTAATACTGTACTGAGTGCTACTAAGAAAAAAAGCAGATTGATGATGCGGAAGATTAAAATCTTTTTACAAAAGATTAAAGTCTGATTGATAAAAAAAAAACTCAAAAGATCTGATGGCACCTATTCTGAGTTCCTCGTTTTCAAGGTAACGTGATTAGAAGCGGTTCCCAACCAGCTTCTTTTATTGAAGCTGTTAGTGACCAGGAATCACACAACCCTCCACATCTGGTTTTAGTATCGATAGAGGATTCATTAAATACGCAGCTGCGTTCTTTTATGGTTTTAAATCAAAACTCCTTGATGGTAACATATACCACGTTGATCAGAAAAATAAAAGGAATAACCACCGTGTTGTTCCGATTTGAGTTCTGTTTTTTTTTTTTTGTTAAGTTGGTTCATCTGTTGTTGATATTCCTTCTAAATCTTAGCGTCATAGCTTGACATTTGCAAAAGTTACGTAGCTTAGCCAAGAGTACATCTATCTCTGTATGTGTTGGCGATCTTTTACAATTTTAGAAATGGATTTAAATTTGCAACAACGAATTTGTATTAAATTTAACGTAAAAAACGGATCTCTAAAGAAAACGGTCGTTTACCAGTGGCACGAGCGGTTCAAAAGTGGTCGTGAGTCAATCGAAGATTGACATGTAGAAGATCGACATCGAAAACCAACGAAAACATTGATAAGGTAAACGAAATGTTGGTCAATAATAGCAAATTAACCATCAGAGAGATAGCGGAGAACTTGAACATTGCGTATGGATCCGTCCAAGACAGTTGGTGCCAAAAGAACTCAATTTTATGGTAAAAAAAAACCGTGCTGACGTCACAAAAGAGATGATTTGCGATGCTGAATCCGATCCCACATTCATCAAAAGGATTATCACTGGAGACGGGACGTGGGTTTATGAGTACGGCACGCAATCCGGACATCAGGCAAGTGAATGGCGTTCACCGAATGAGCCGAGACCAAAAAAACCACGTCGTTTTCAATCAAAAAATAAGGCTATGCTCACGGTTTTCATGGATTACAACGGTGTAGTGCATTATGAATTTTTGCCAGAAGGCCAGACAGTAAACAAAGAGTATTATTTGGACGTTATGAGACGTTTGCGTGAGGCAATTCGCCGAAAGAGACCAGAATTGTGGCGAGAAAACTCGTGGATTTTGCACTATGATAACGCACGGTTGTACAGTGCCATCATTATTCGTAATTTTTTGACGAAAAATGCAACAAATACCATCCAACAGCCACCGAATTCACCTGATTTGATTCCCTGTGACTTCTTTCTGTTCAATCGAGTTAAAAACCCACTACTGGGAGCGCGTTTCAGCAGCCGAGAGGAAGTAATGGAAAAACCGCAGGAAACACTAATGGAATACCGCAAACCGAATATAAAGAAATGTTTCGAGGATTGGATCAAGCGCTGGCGTAAGTGTATTGCAGTCGATGGGAATTACTTTGAAGGGGACAGTATAGATTTAGATGAATAAACTTGTATTTTTAATTTTCTGAATAAATTCCGGGAACAAGGTGATATTTCCAAACAGTGAGGTATAGATTAGCTGTTGTCAATTCTGAAGAGAATCTTCGCGGCAAGCCTGTCACTGGCTTATATACTGATCCCCAGGCGATCAGTGAGAGTAGCTTTTGGCCACTAATTCGCCAAAAACAGTCTGACTGCTGTCTTATTGAAGGACATGGAGAAAACGGTTAAACTTTATGATTACTAATTGTTTTGCAGTTTTATCCCTTGTTTAAGATACAAGATCCATTTAACACAGACTGTATTGTGAGATTGTGCTTAAGGAGAAGCTGTAGGGAATTTTCATCATCACTGAAGGCAGCGTAGAAAGATCACTAATTATTTGGAGTAAGGCAATTTTAGTAAAGAGAGGAGAACTTTGGTTGCGGATGCAGATTGTGATCCAATTGTGAATCATGTAAGCCTCCTTCCAATCATCAAGGCTTATTCCATCAAAGACGTTGTCTAATTAAAAGAGAGGACAGAGCACATACAAAGAGCCTTATCGATTTTCATAGCTTAACTCCTGAAGGTTGCTACAATTTGACCAATTACAAGCTGCCTGTCCTGTTGAGTGAGTATGGACTTCTTGTCCATACCAGGATTTAAGACATGGTACCGTGGGAGTCAGGAATTTCAAGGACTTCGGTTCGGGCCTAACTTAAAGAGGTATGCCCAATTATGGGAGCGTCACGGTGGCTGTGGCTTAAACGGGAAATGTCTTTCACTTGTGGTCGATCCGTTGTATAGTAGTAAATAAGTGGTACGTGTTGTGACCCTAGGATCGGCAAGAGGTTTTAGGTCGGCCTTGATTTATACCAACGATGAGTCTGAAGGCATTGATATTTATAATATTTGTAAGCAATGGCATGGATGCATGGGCATCCCGTGAAATTAAGTCTTTAACGACAGGAGCTCACCAAAAACCCTAGATACGTTCTGTGAGTCCTGTTTTCAGTGATATGAAGCATGTTGGTTGACTTAAAAACTTTTTGCAATTTTAAGGTCTTTGCTCAGGCATATAAATACGTATGCAGTTGTGCTCTTGTACGGCTTCATCCAAAATTAAAGTAAGGCAATGAATATAGTCCGATCTTCACAAATGGCTCCAACGTCATCGATATGAAGTTAGATAGCCTCAGACTTCCGAACCGGAGGTATACGAAATCTTGATTGTAATAAACTACATTGTGAGGAATGAGAAACAGGAGTGCTTTACTTTTTTACCCCCTCTCAGTTCGAAAATAAAAAGTTTCTTCGATCGTAGATGGGTTATGGGTCATTTAACTGAGTCTCAGTTTGCTTCTCTTCACAATAGGATCGCCGATGAAATTGGTAATGGTAAGGTAATACTCAGAGGAGAATTTTACAGGACTAAGCTTGCGTTTTGAATACTTGCATCCTTAGCTAGGGTTTTCACTTGGACTTGTTCTCTTGTGAGCACAATCATAGATGACATGGCTCTCTTAGTCTCAAGCAGATCAAAAAAATGCGTCTGGATGTCTCAAAACAGGCTTCCTCTCTGCTTTACTTTTACAATAACAGGGCACAAAACATGGTACTGCCTCTATGAATATTCGGGACACGCTCGCATTAAACTCCGTATACTCGGCGTTCCGGTGGTAGGTATTGTAGATACTTTATACTTAGGCACATGGTAATCTTTCTTCAAAAGCCAGCGGAATTTCAAAGCGGCACACTATGACAAGATACTTTGAATTTTCTCTCAGAATGCTACCATAACTGCAATAAGCTACCAGTACACTAACTGATTCGATTCTCTTATCTTCTTCACAGTTCTTTTAAACCTGCATCATCTACTTAAGATCAATAGTGAGATGCTAAGTAACTTTTAGAAAGCCAAAAAGTTACTACACTGTTACTGCAAGATCGGAAGGCCAATTTATCCAAATATTGTACTTAAGTAGAGAACTTATACAAGATTGTTTTCAAGGCGAGTATGCTGGAAATATCAACATCATTTGCCTGATCCACGAGAAAAAAGGGCCACTAAACGCTCTCAACTTTACTAAAATCATTTCTCAACAATCTGAATGGCCGCTATCATATGTCCTTAATTCATTAAATATTCAAATGAGGGCTTAGACCCTAACAGATTGGCTGAAAAGTCCGTTTTATAGTAAAACACAAAATCTTTGCAAAATTCAACTTTATTTATCAATATAGTTGCCTTCGAGGGCGATACACTGATTGAAACGATTTTTCAATCTTTTGATACCAGTTTTGTAGTACGATTTCGGTTTAGCCTCAATATAGGCCTCTGTTTCGGCGATTATTTCTTCATCGGTCTTAAATCTCTTTCCGGCGAGCATTCTTTTGAGGTCTGCGAACAGGAAATAGTCGCTGGGGGCCAAATTTGGAGAATACGGTGGGTGGGGAAGCAATTCGTAGCCGAATTCATTCAATTTTGCCATCGTTTTCATCGACTTGTGACACGGTGCATTGTCTTGATGAAACAGCACTTTTTTTTTCTTCAATTGCGGCCGTTTTTCTGCGATCTCGTCCTTCAAAAGCTCCAACAACGCAATGTAATAGTCGCTGTTGATAGTCTGCCCTTTTTGGAGATAGTCGATGAAAATTATTCCATGTGTATCCCAAAATACGGATGTCATAACCTTGACATTTCAGGTTTTCAGTCGTTTTAGACGAGGTTCGTTGCCTGCTCTCCAATCAGCTGACTGCCGACTTGACTCTGGTGTGAAGTGATGGAGCCAAGTTTCATCCATTGTCACATACCGACGCAAAAATTCGGCTTTATTGCTGTTGAACAGCTTTAAACACTCCTCTGAATCATCAACACGTTGTTGTTTTTGGTCGACTGTGAGCAAACGCGGCACCCACTTTGAACAGAGCTTTCGCATGTCCAAATATTTGTGTATGATATATCCAACACGCTCTTTTGATATCTTCAGAGCCTCAGCTATCTCGATCAACTTCACTTTACGGTCATTCGTAATCATTTTGTGGACTTTTTTGATGTTTTCATCTGAAACAGCCTCTTTTGGACATCTACTGCGTGCATCATCTTCGGTGCTTGTACTACCACTACGAATGGTACGAATTTTGTACGAATTTTGAATGGCTCATTCGGCTGATGCAGTGTCCGGGTAACACTTACCAAGCCATTTCTTTGCATCGACTGCATTTTTTCCCATCAAAAAGCAATGATAAATCAACATCCGAAATTGCTTTGAATTAATTTTTTTTTTTCACAATAACAAAAGTTGCTTCACTCAAAACGCTATATCTCGAGAACTAATCGTCCGACAGCTGTCAAATTTATACACGTATCTTTGGAAGGTTTGTTCTAATTGAAAATGGTATGGATTTAATTCAAGTAGTGCCCTCTCTTAGCAACCGCACGGATTATGTATGGCCATGTATTATAGACATCACAGTCCTGTACTAGAAGAATGGTCATGGTCATGGTATGCGTCAGTCGCCTGAGGTACCTAGAACATTAAGACTGAATTGATATCAACCCACTGACCCAAACGGTCTTCGATTCCTACCCGGGGTACAAATCACTTTAAGAAGACCTCAGTCTGGTGACCCGTACAAGTAGATGGAACCTAAACCATCTAAAAGTGCACAAATGAAGGCGCTTACTTAAGAGTTCTATTAGATGAGGCCCAGGAACCTCTCAAGCTGTGGCATCATCAAAGCAAAACTTACCCCATTGTAAAAACACAAAAACCATATAACACGTAGTATGAAAGTGATCCCAAGATGCAGAATATTAATGAATTTCTTGACGAAAACACTAAAAATAAGGAATTTACTTATTCCCCCTCTACCGACCACATCGGTGGTCGCAATATTTAGAAATCTAAACTTTTAAGTGCAAGTCGAAAGTAACTACAAATCAGTTCATTAGTCAATCAGTTCATTGTCAGTTCTATTCATCGCGAATTCAGTGTAAATTCATTTGTCTTTCACCAATTTTGTTTTGTTTCTCACGCACTTTTAACAAAAATATTTTCGCTTTTTAGGTTTTATGAATGCACAAAGAATATCCTTCGTAAAATTCAAATTATTTTCTCTTCAAAATGAACAAAGACTGTATAAAAAATGGCAACGGCAGCGAAATTCCCCTCAAACTTGACATTCAAAAAGCAAATTCAATACCAAATCGGACGACAGCTGCCAAAAAGAAGCGCAAAGACAAAAGTGATTTGGGTGAGAATTTCATTGCACCAGATGGCGGATGGGGTTGGCTAGTTGCCATTGCATCTGGAATAAGTATTGTAAGTAATATTGACAAAATTAATTACATTTGTTCAGTCTTTTTTCTGTTTTTTCTGTTTTTTTCTGTTGGCATGTATTCAATTATGTGAATGCTTTCTATTTTGCAGCTAGTCACATTTCCTATAATGCAACAATTTGGCATATTATTTCGCGCTAGGTTTGAGGATATAGGAATAAGTAGTTCACAGATGACTACAATCATTAATACACAACAAGCTGTGTCGGCGTGCACAGGTATGTATTCCATTGAAATAGACATAAGTCAATAGATTCTGCTTACGTTGTAACTTAAGAAAATATGAAGAGGATAACTCACACGGAAATATGTGAATCTAAAAGAATGGGACTTACCAGTTCTTTTCTTATTATACCGGTGATAGATGTGATTGTTATTTCCAAAGAGTACGGTCAGAAAATAGAATTTAATACTAAAAAAAGATCAGTCTGCGATTAAACACAAGGGTCCTATATAATAATTGGAAGGTTGTAGGCCAAGCTTCTTGTGTAATGCTACGACTTGTAAATTCATTTTTTCCTCTTTTTTTTCTCAAGGCGAATAACTGATATCAAAAGACCTCCTCAAAAGGATTGAAATTGTTTATGTTAGTATCAGTCATCTTCCAAGTGCTGTACCCATACAACAGCACGGATTCAATATTTGAACAGTCATTCGTAGGTGATTAAGCTAATTGCATTGCTTTGTCATATCATGGACATGATTCAAAACGCAGGCTTAGTTTTGCCGATTCAGTTGACAGTATCCTGTTCAGTTCCATCTTCGATAGAGCCAATACAACCAAGATATTGAGAACTCTCTATTCCCTCTGCCGGCTGTTCGGCGGTGCTAGCTTGAGTTGATGAGTTAGTACCGAGGTTGATGATTTTGATTTTGGCAGTGTCAGTTTACAAACCCACTACATTTGCCTCCCGCCCACTCTTGCTGTAGCTTGTTGCAGATCCATAATTCTGTGAGAGAGCAAACAAACGTCGTCAGTAAAACGAATTCCTCCGTCTCTAGTAAAGATGGCTGCGCTAAGCCAATAAAAAAAGTACCGACGATAGAATGCAACCTTGTCGGAACCCACTTTTGATCTCGAATTCCTTTGACAAATTTGCTCTATGCAGAACATGATATCTAGTCTAATCATAGATTGCCTTGATAATATCTTGCACAAGGTAAGCCAGATAAAGTGCCTGCTGACACAGTCGAACGCCTTCTTAAAATCAATGAATAGCAGATGAACACCACAGGTTGTTGATGTTGTCGAAACATGAGGGTCTAGAGCAGAAACCTGCTTGTTCGGTATCGAGTATAACATTGAGATGTTCCTTTTCTCCCCCAATATATATTTTCACAATATAAAACTGCCCTTTGTAGGGAGTTTGACAATCATTACCTTCTTCTATACGTCGGGGAAACTTTTTGCGCCCCAAGCCCTCTAAACAAGAGGATGTAAAAGGCCCGCTGATATTGTTGGGGTGGCTGCCAGAAACATTGCGGGAATAACATCAAGTCCTACCACCGTGTTGTCATTCAGCACCCTGATTGCGGTAGCGGTCTTACCATTACTGTGA